>OY019132.1:67418444-68898575 GCA_955652365.1 Eristalinus aeneus
CCCACTACGCCACGGCGGCCACCAACAACCGGTATACCTGGTAAAAAAAAGGAATTACTCGAAAAATTGCTAACAGTGGCATACGGTTAGCGGAGTATATACAAGTGATACAAGCTTTTCAAACAATATCGAGAACAACTGGAAACGAAGTTCGCCCTGGACGCCCTAGCACAGCAAGACCCGATGAAAATGTTGAGAAAATGAAAGAAATTGTTATAAAGAATCGTTGAATCACTGTAAGGGAAGTTGCCGAAGGCGTCGGCTTATCGCTTGGTTCATGCCATTCAATTTTTCTCAAATTGTATGTATGAAGCGTGCGACAGCGAAATTCATTCCAAAATTGCTGAATTTGACAAACAGAAGTGTTACACGAGCATTGCTAAGGAATTGTTGAATGACGTCAGCGGCAACCCAACTTTGCTTAAAAGTTCATGGGTATATGGTTATGATATGGAAACCAAATCCAATCGTCACAATGGAAGGAAAGCTCGTCAGGTTCGATCAAAGGACTTGCTTCTCCCTCGTTATTACTTGTGCGTAATATGTGGCCAAAAACAATATTGTAATCATGCCTCAGCCACCGTATTCAGTAGGCTTGGTCCCATTCGACTTTTTCGTGTTTCCAGGGTTGATGAAAGGACGGCGTTTAGCGACAATTGAGTAGATACAAATCGAACAGCTGAGAGAGCCCAGGACCATACCAAAACCTGCATATCAGAACTGCTTCGAGGATGGGAAAAAACGGTGACAACAAATGAATTTAACCTGAGGTGGACTACATTGAGAAGAGAAACATATAAAGACCTAACTTCTTACATACATAAAACCATATTCTTCATACCCGTGTCAGTGTTCGTATACTTATTGACAGTTTAATGGTATTTCTTTTGGTTTTGAATGAAAAAAGGTGCATAGACGAACCGCTTTAGACAAACATCTCATGACTTTAAGAACTGTCTTCATCGGCAACCACTTCTTTATGGTAAACATTATTGATAAAACGGTTTATTATATCAAAAATTTAGAACTCCGTTTGAATATACAACTCCCTTTGACTATTTTTTGTGGGTTTTGTGTAGTGGCTAAAATACGCTAATATGCCCAAATCGACTGACTACTGAGATGAGAAAAACTGCGATATTTATGTCAGTATGCAGCCACAAATGTTGCCGAAATAAGTAATCAACCGTATTGGACCTCTAAATTGGACAATGTTTGAGTCAGTGATGGCTATCATGTGCCAGAATTTATATTTGTCTTATAACGCCGGAGGTTTATCTTTCGAATAAAATCATGTTTATGTCAAACTAATAAAACTACATCTAATTTATTTCATTTCAAAGTTCTATAGGTATGTAAAAAAAAAACACCCTTCATAAGTGGTCAAAATTGTCAAACAAGTTTGGGGAAAATGTCAATATCGGATATACTCGTATTTAGAAAATTAAAAAATTAACCAAATAAAAATCGAATACTGAAAATCAAGAGTGCTATCTAGAAGCGATGCGGTCTGGAATCATTTAACACATCATCCATATAGGGGGCGCCACTAACAAAAAAAATAATTTGATATTAAATAAATAGTTTTTGTTAGTATAGCCTCCTGTGTGTCCCGGGACTCATTGAGAGATCTATTACTTCACCACTATTGTATATTCTGTGCCCGCCGTGGCGTAGTGGGTAGAGTGCGACGCTCACACACCGAAGGGTCTAGGTTCGATTCCCAGTTCAACACCAATTTTTCGAATTTTTCACGGCACCACCTCTTTCGAGATGCTGACAACGCTCAAAGAGTAATGCCTGTCTAAGAAAGCTTCTCAAACTTTGCCGTTCGGAGTCGGCAAAAAACTGTAGGTCCCTTCTACTCGTGAGAGATCAATAGCGCGCACAACACGAGTAGTTGATGAGCAAGCTAGGCCCTGGTCCCCCTTTGGACTGTAGCGCCAACAATTATTATTATTTTATTTTCAAAGCTCTGCGTTACAATATCACTTTGAATTTGCCAACTAAGGAACAAAACAAAGGACTTTCCCAAAAGTGGAGAAGTCTCTGGGATGTTGAGGTTGCTGGTTTTTCACGAAAGCATAAAAGTTTCAAAAAAACAATGGCATCCTAATATTAATTGCCTTGTCAATAAGACCAATTTTCCATTTCTGTCCCAGTGTTACTTTGAATTCAAGAGGGTCTATTGCTTTTCTTTTTTTTCTATTTTCTAGGCTAGGCCATGTAGAGCGTATGGACACCACTGCTTCAGCATGAAAAGTCTTCGAATCATAGCCATTGGGACAACGCAACAGAGGAGGGCCTAGGCTAAGATGGCGCACACAAGTTTTTGTCTGTGGTGTTGGTGGTGGTTGTTAGAGTGCGACGCTCACATGCCGAAAAATCAGTTTCGATTCCCAGCTGAATACCTCAGTTTTTCACGACACTACCTCTTTCGACTTTCGAGCAGCTGACAACACTCAAAGAGTAAAAACTGTCTTAGAAAAAGCTTCTCAAACTTCGCCATTTGGAGTCGACGAGTAGGTCCCTTTTACTCGTAGGAGAACAGTACTGTGATGAGTGATGAGTAAGCTAGGCACTGGCCCCCACTTTAGACTGTCTCGCCATACCATTACAATTGACAAAAGGGATAAACAAGAATTGACACGCCTCTTTTTCATTTACTCATAACCTGTTCTATACTCATCCCTCCATTTAGCGAATGAGGTGTACGTGTTTCACTTCGAGTCACTGTAAATGTTAGAAGCATAAACGGAACACCATGTCATACAACACAGTTGATAGAGTTGACATTTCTTCCATCGCTGGCATATGCCAGCAGTCTTTGTGTGCAGTCTTACTTCACTCGAAGTGTCATAAATTAAACGACATCCAGCTGCAGTGAAATTTTCCACTAAATTCTGGTTCAACTTCTCACTCTCTCTTGTACAGGATAAATGCAAACAAGTACAGCTTTCAACTGACACCATCTATTGCGAAACACTCGCAGAGCTTCCACCACTCCGCTATTGCGCGTTTCAAAATTTATAATTTTTACACGCTATCTCTCATCCGTTATGTAGCAGGTGCAGAAATTTTCTTCAAATTCTCACTCACGCCGCCGCCAATAAATTACATCACCTCGTTTGATTCTTAGAAGAAGGGAATGCGCACAGCATAAACTATCCATCCAACGGTACAGAGCACAGGCCTCCCGCATGCACCAGCATCGTAATGAAGTTATGCAAAGATGCAAATCGACTCTTTTCCGCTAGCCGAACTAGATCCGACTGTAGAACCGTAAAAAGCACATTAAACCGTCTATTTACGAATTCTTCCCCAAGCTCTGCTCCACATTTCCACCGTCCTCGCCTAGGCTTATCATTCCCGTCACGTATAGTATGTCGCGCTGAAGAATCAAAGAATCAGTGCTCGCACGACAGGCTCAGCGCGATCAAAAGGCGATTATCGGGAATAATTAAGGCTGCCACCCCCGGGCCGCCCTCGCTTCTTGCTGAACGATTTGTATTTCATGTTCCTGTGGCAAATTTGGCATACATTCGCAATCAACAACAAATCGGTGGTGGCGGTGACGAGGGTGACGAGGGAGTTGGCGTTGGAATCGGTGGCACCTAGAGCCGTTGTGCAACTCTCTTTCAGGTGAATTTAAATCGATTTTTATTCGATTGCACTGCGGTGGTTTTCAACTCCGAATTGTGCTCGTAGCTCCGTAGCCTAATTCGAGTCGTCGTCGTGGTCTTTTCCTATTAAATAAGCGACTCAAGAGGGATTGTTATGCAAAGGTGTGGCCAAGATTGTGTCTGTGTACATGCTTGACTTGGAGTTTATTTTTAATAACAACCGGCGGAGGTGCTGTGGAGTTGTGACGGCATTCCTGCAGGCTGCGAGCAGCAAAGCTGGTTGGATCACTCAGCGAACAAGGGCGTGCAAAAGTGCGGAAATCGCGGGAGGCCCCGGAAAAAGAGTTATGCATTCGGTGCAGTTTCGTATGCATGTCCCACACAAGGCACTCGGCTGTGAAAGGGTTCCCTTGTCATCGACATGACAAGTGTGCTGATTTTACTCAATTCCTTCGCAGCTACAAATTGAGGGTCACTCGCTATCGACAGCCGACAGTCTCCATTTTGGCCACGAGCACAATACACGCCATTCAGAAAATTGATGTCAATCCACAAACGAAAGTTGATCAATGCAACGGCGGCGGCGAAGTTGGAGAGCTGGTGAGTTACGAACCCTATGACGCACTGTGCTGACGGTGGTAGTGGCGTGGCATAGATCGTGACACGGTTAGTATTTCAGGTATTTTCTGTGGCTTCGTGTGGATACATGTGGCTTAACAAGCATAATGAGCGGATCACGTTTTGCCGGATTGTGGGCTCACTGTGGGCCAGTCCATGAGACAGAGACGCTGAGAAAAATCTGACGAATTTATGAAACTGGACGGAGGCGGCGGTAGATTTACGCAGAAATGTCTAACGTCTGACAACTTGATGTGGCTGTATTTATTTGCAACTGTTCCGCTTCTCCTCAGCGACTGATACAGCGTGATAAGAATGGATAATCTAGGTGACTAGTCAGACTAGAGCGCTTTTATTGTTTCCTTATTGGCGCCGTCTAACCGGAGGCAATTTGACGAACGGATCAATGGATTTGTATCTGGCGAAACCATAAAATCGCCGGTGAATTTACGAGGACATTAACGTGTGTACCTTTCAAATTGAAAGGCAATCAATTATGCATTCAGCTTTTGGAGCACTTCCTATTCATTGGACGTCGTGTTTTGCTGATGCCACGAGGACTCTTCTGATAGCTGTCGGTTTTGTGCTGCAATCCGATATGCAGGCCAAGTGCAGGCACTGACAGGTTTCGATAAAAAAGCGGCTTTCATTGTTTCCGGGGGACTTGGAGGCAATCACTGCGTCTACCATTATTCGGATCAGTAGGTGAAGGATCTCTAGAATTTATTTCAAAGCAAATAAGAGAGATTCGTGAAGCACTATCAGCTATTTTTGTTGTGTTTGCCTTTGATTTGAATAACGGGCAGTTAAGAAAATGCAGCATTAGCCAAGTCAGGTCTATTTTCAATGAAAACAGTAAAACTAGCAATGACGCTTAGTTTCCACCAAACTTTGCGTAAACCTAATTCTTTGTAAAGCCCAAAAAGGGCAAAAAAATGCCATAGAAGGTGAACTCAAAACGAGAAAGGAAAACATTCAATCAAACCACAGATCTGAACTCGCTCTATTATTCAAATCACAAATCATGACGTTCAATCGTCAGGCGAACTCTTGTGATTTTATGGCGCTTGCCGCCAGTGAAAGCAGAAATCTTATGTTTTTTTCTTCAAAGCATCTCATGGCTTATCAACAAATGAGCTCCAGAGCATGAGTTCACGATGCGAAGCATTTGTTGAGTGTAGATTGATTGCTTCTGTTTAAAAATTACCGCTGACAAATAGACTCGTTGTTCCCATGAGGGCGTGGTAAGAGGCATTAATAATAACCGACACGCTGTCGTGCTTGGATGCGATCAGTCAAGTTTCGAAGGCGTGTTTACAAATTTGTTTTTTTTTTTTTTTCTTGATCAATGTGTCAGATTATGGGAATGTTGACTGGGATACAAATAGAAATAAATGCGTGCATTAAAAGTGACAGAAGTTATTTGTCGAAATAGTAGAAGCACCTCACATCCGTAGACCGGATTAAATTGAAGGAGTGGTTAATTTGTTTGAACTGAAGTATATGGAAGATTTCTTTATTAATTGCCTGCAATATGATTTACTCGATACATGTACTCTGTATTTTGAATTTAATAGTGAACAGGTAGATGGCGGGCAAAACAAACCAAGGCCGCCATTATAAAATTCTTCGGATGTAGCTCCGAATTTTACAAATGTCAAATCAAACTAAGCTTTTCATTTTCTTCTGCCATTAACCACGAGAGTGTAAGGTCCTGCAGCTTATAGTAAAGCTTGAATTGTTAGAATTTGTTAGACACTTCTTTTTTCTTGTTCTTTTGGGGATGAACTGGACTCCGATCCTGCTTTGGAGTTTTGAAAAATGTCTGTTTGCAAAAACCGAACGGATTCTCTGTAGCTACTGAAGATTTTTAGCTTTTAAAAATCCCACTTGAATCAAGCATTTAATTTTTATGAGCTTTGAGCATGACACGGATCAACACTTAACTCCTGAAAAATTACCAGCAATTTAGCTTTCCAAATTCAATGCGAGAAAAATGTTCATCCAAATATTTACACAGGCCGACATAATTCATCGTACGACGTTCAAAAACGCTCATTTTCGACACCAACTGTGTTTGGTAAAATAACGGATTACATTTCAGAATTGTAATGAAAAACAAATATAATTTATGTATAACAGAAAATCCAGTTTTCAATTTTTGGACTTTATTTGAAAAAAAATAACAAATTTAACAACAAAATTCATCGTACGCCTGCTAAAAAGAATGCGTTATAACACCGCAGTAGTTTCCTAGTAGCTTATATACCCAAGATCCCGAAGAATCGAAAACCCAAACATGCACAAACGGAAGTAAATTCAACCTCCGGGTTTCGAAGGAGTCAAATGATTTAATGTTTGAATTGAAACCAAATTGACTGCAAGTCACAGAACCCGTCAAAATGTTTCTTTATTGCGCGCGTCTATGTGCATTTTTCGGTTTTTAACTATGTCAGTAACTATGGCAGAAAATATTAAGTTCCAGAGGAAAACTTAGTCTTTTTGAGAGAAAAGTTTTGCGTACGATTTTTGGGCCTGTTTGCGCTGATGGCATCTAGAGGAGAAAATTTAACGACGAACTCTATGGACTGTACAGTAAACTGGGGCACATTCGTTAGTTTTTTGCTTTTCATACAATATTTTCGTTGTTTCTAAGTAAAATATAAATGTTTTTGGCTCATGATGTAGATTCAATATTGGTATTCAATTTAAAGAAGAAACAGCGTTTATATTACTTATCAGATTTCAACGCTAACCTGTTTGCAATTTCATTTTTTTTTTGCCGAATGTGCCCGCTTGACGAATGTACCTCAGTTTACCATACAGCGAAATGCTCCTGATCAAGCACCTTTATACAACGTTTAATAAATACATACAACATTTAAGATGGCAATGGCATATAGAGCGTTTGAACACCACTCCTCCCGTCCGAAAAGCCTTCGAATCTGAATCATTGGGGGTTCAACGCAACGTAGAACGTACTAGGGGCTGAGTTGGCGCAAACAATTGTGTCATAAACGCACATCACCCCACACCAAACACACCAAAACACATCCTAAGCAAACAATGTGGAGTCACGGGCACACGCATTATAAAATGCACATGTGCTAAGCAGCAAGAAGGAGCATGAGCAGCGAGCAACCGCATCATGACATGTCTACGGGCTAGAAATCAGCACGTGCAGAGCAACGATGGTGAGCCAACCCTTTTGTGCGGCGTGGAGAAGAATCACAGGAGACTAACAAACCATTCGATCATCCCGTACACACCAGCGCGATAACCTAGCGGGGCCGATCACCGGTAAATTTTTTGTGGGCATCATGTGTTTTTTTTTTTGTGGGCATCATGTGTGCCGGTGGCCGCCGTGGCGTAGTGGGTAGAGTGCGACGCTTACACGCCGAAGGGTCTGGGTTCGATTCCCGGCTGAACACCTCGATTTTTTCACGGCACCACCTCTTTCGAGCTGCTGACAACACTCAAAAAGTAATAACTGTCTAAGAAAGCTTCTCAAATTTCATCGTTGGGAGTCGGCAAAAAACTGTAGGTCCCTTGTACTCGTGAGAGAACAGTAGCGCGCACAACACGAGTAGTTGAAGAGCAAGCTAGGCCCTGGTCCCCCAGTGGACCGTCGCGCCAATAATTATTAATTATTATCATGTGTGCCGACGTTTGGTGGTTGCTAGGAAATCAAATTTCCTTACTTCAGATTTCAATTTCATCGAGAGCAGCCAGGAGCATATTTTTGTGTAACATTTTGTGTGATATTTTTAGCGTGCAGAATTTTTTCATGTTTACAGTCCACTAATTGCATTAACAACGGAGGAAAAATAAATAAGAATTTTTGTCTGTTTAAATATTTTTTTATTGAGTCTAACAAATTGCAAAGGACCTCAACCAGCTCGGAGTGTGCAACTGGAGGCAGTTGGCGAAAGATTGTGCTGTTTGGAGAAGCAAGTTGATTGAGGATCAAATCTACCTTGGACGTAGCACCACAACAAGAAGAAGAAGACGAAAACTTTGGACAATAATTTGAAAATTTGAAGAATGAATTTGGCTCGCAATTAAATAAATTTAAAAAAGAAGAAGCTTTATATTTTTTTTTAAAGTTTGCATCAGCACGTTCGAGGTCTGTTCAAAAAATAAACCGAATTTTCAGTTTTCTCAAACATACTGACTCCGATGGGGATGGTATTCCTCTAGTTTCTTTCTCGAAAATTATATATACTTCCACTTAATTTGGTTCTATTCTTGGTTGTGGACAAAATTTTGAATATTGGCACTTTACCCACAACCGATTTGTAGTCACCAGCACTTTGCTGTGGCCACCATGGCGTAGTGGGTAGAGTGCGACGCCCACACGCCGAAGGTTCAGTTTCGATTTCCGGCTGAACACCTCGAATTTTTCACTGCAGCACCTCTATGTAGCTGCTGACAACACCCAAAGAGTAATTACTGTCTAAGAAACAGCTTCTTAAAACATCGCCGTTCGGAGTCGGCAAAAAACTGTAAGTCCCTTTTACTCGTAAGAGAACACTAGCGCGCACAACGCGAATATTTGATGAGCAAGCTAGGCCCTGGTCCCTCTGTGGACTGTCGCGCCATACTATTGTTATTATTATTATTTGATTTTGCTAACAATCAGCTCATAAACTTTTACAGAATGCCAAGCGAATAATAACAATATTTCAAAAACATGATAAATGACATAACGGAGTAACGAGGTTTCCAAATGAATAGATAATGTTTTGATTGGACTCTTAACCTGTTTTTTTTCATAACAAATATTCCCTACCATCACGGTTATGAATACAAATGCAACGAACTGTATACCGCAACATATGGTATTTACAGAACGCGCGTAGAAAACCTAATGCGGTGATATGTGATTTTGATATTGCTCTGGAGTAAGGGTTACGGTAATATATTCCGGGCTTAATGATAGGCTATAAGTTTTCCGCGCTTGTAGGAGAAATAGCAGGCAGCAATTTCCGAAAAGGGGATCTGTGTAGCTCATACGATGCATAAGAACTTCACAGGGTAGTGTGTTCAGACTTGACAGGGGCCAAGTTTGCAAATTTAAGTTAATAAGTTCCTAATTTCACTGAGAGTCTAGATCCGCACCAAATATTTAACCTCTCAGTGGAATTTGTTTACGATGTCTTAACAATCGAAGAAATACAAGTAACGTTGTCGGTAACGCATATTCTTTCAGAATTACTCAAGGTTTCGTTTACTAAAATTCAATCACTTTTGTTTGCGTGCATTTTGCAAATATGCATTTGCCTTTCGCGACTAGTGGAAATCACGCTGTCAAAACAATTTTGAGAAAACGACAAGTACGACAATTTCCGTTGACATTCTTCCATTGCATATTTTCACTGTGATGCAATAAACAGAACACAACCATTTCTGCGTGGATCAACTAAGCACGTAACTCAAATACGACTCTTGACTAGATTACTGGTTGAATGTTTAATGTAAGAAGACGTAGGAATTCGTTGCTGAAGGTGTGTGTTAAACACAACCTTTGTCATTCAAGTAGGACACAAATTGCTTATATTTAAAGAAAAATTAAATTTTATTTGTGCAAGAATTGAGCTTGGGAGACCTCACTCTATTGGTTTTTTTCTTCAAAAGAATTTCAGACAAATGTGGTATAGTGGATAGATACACTTCGAAGGTCCAGGTTCAATACCCGGATTGAACATCTCGAATTTTTCACGTCACCACCTCTTTCAAGTGCTGGCAACACAAACAGAGCAATAATAATAATAAAGCAAACTTTGCCGTTCGGTGTGGGCAAAAAAACTGTAGATTCCTTCTATGCGTTAGAAAACAGTAAAGCGCGCACACTATTACACACGTTCCATGCCAAGCTGTTTTTCATTAGGTGTCATTTCTACGAAGCGTGTACCGAAAACAGTACACGGTAATCGCTTTAATAATTTTGTATAAATTCTTATTGCTTTGCTATCATGACTAATCACCACGCCGCGTGTACCGTTATCAGTACACGATGCAAAAATTGTTCTAAACATCACTAAATAACATAAACCAATCATAACGAGAATTAAAATCTAGGAAAAAAAAATTAATTTGAAAAAACACGTTGGCGTAGAAATGAAGCTAAGCGTGTACTGTTTTCGGTACACGCGGCAGGGAACGTGTTAAGGAGCAAGGTAGGTCCTGGTCCCTTATGGACTGTGGCACCACCAAATTTCTAACAGAAAGATTCTCAAACTTCACCGTTCAGAGTTTGCAAAAATATCCTCCCATTCGTAAGGAAGCTAGGCCCTGGTCCCTTATAAATTGTCACACCATCCATGTGTACATGTGTTTTAATATGAAATATAAATATTTAAGAAACGTTTTCGCTTTCTTCAACACAACTGAATGTAAGCGCGTATTTAGAAGTTTTAACAAAGCAACAAGTTCATAACTTTCACTTCAAACACAAATTTTTGATATGCCTCTTAGTCCGACGATTACTACCTTCACACGTTCCAAGTACGAGGTCGGTCTAGAAAGAAGATTTAATAAAGATAAAGTGCAAATCATTTCAATGGTAGAGCTCAGGAGAGCCAGGGCCAAAATCGTCGAACACGAAAAACAAGTATACCATATCTTTTATGCCTCTCAAAAATAAAACGAATTTCATGTATAGCAAAAAGTGTATACATATAATCGATACGAGTGTGCCAACAAAACAAAATAAAAACAGGAACCGTTGAATATACGTAGCCCTTAAAATTTGGCATTTTATATTTCGGGATTGGGCAAACCAGTGTTGCACTCAGGCAACTGCCAGCTTCATTGTAAAGTTTGACATTTTTGAGGTTATGCGTACTCAGAACGTTTTGACATACGAGAGGTATTTATGTTGTTTACAGTAACTTAAAAGATTCATCTCGCCCAAATTATTGGAATTATTTTTATCTTTTACAACTTTCGACTTAGATTAACTCAACAACAGTGCATCGATGAATTTACTTTAATTTTTGGCGATGAAGCTCAATCAAGGACCAGTGTTTATCGATGGTATGGTGAATTCAACCGAGGTCGTAATTCACTCCAAGACGAATTTCGTGAAGGTCGTCCAACATCAGTTGTTGTTGCGGAATCCATTGATGCTGTGCGCCAATTAATATTGCAAGATCGTCATGTGACCTATCGTGAGATTAAGACAACATTAGCCATTAGTAGGACCAGCATATATTCAATATTGCATGAACATTTGACCGTCAAAAAAATTTGTTCGCATTGAATCCCGCACAATTTATCAATCGCAAAAAAAAGGCTCGTGTCGATTGATCGAAAGAAAGGCTCCAAAAGTACGATCACGGTGCTTCGAAACACGTCTATGACATCGTGGCAGGTGATGAATTTTGAATTTACGCGTATGAGCCCGAAAGTAAACAGCAGTATGGGTGTTTCAAATTGATCCAAATCCAACAAAAGTTGCTCGCGCACGAAGCACTTCGAAGTAAATGGTGTCCCATTTCTTCGGAAAAACTGAACATGTCGCAACCGTATCACTAGAACAACGCAGAACAGTCAATTCTGAGTGGTACACAACTATTTGTTTGCCAGTTGTCTTCCAAGAAATCAGGAAAAACAACCACCGAAGACGGATCACTCTTCACCACGACAATGCGAGCTCTCAAAACTGCATCGGCTTAAACAACTGCATTTTTGAGCACTCAAAACATCGATTTGATAAGTTATCCCCCGTATAGTCCTGACTTGGCATCGAATGACTTCTTTTTATTCCCGTACATAAAAAATAAGATGAAAGGTCAACGTTTTTCGATACCTAAAGAAGCGGTTGATACGTTCAGAATGCATGTTCTGGAGATACCTCAATCAGAGTGGCAAAAGTGCTTCGACAATAGGTTCAAACGCATGCAAAAGTGTATAGATCTTAATTGGGAATATTTTGAAAACCAATATAACTATTTTCGATGATTAGTATTTGTTTTTGTTCTCCAATCTTGAAATATAAAAGGCAACCCTCGTATACTGTTCGATGTGTTCTGAAGAATGCAATTCAGGAGCATTTTAAAATCACAGGGCGTATAGCGCTTAACACGCCACAATTTTATTTTGACTGGAAGTTGTGATGAAAGTTTATACAAAAGTTACTTTGAAACACAAATTCTGAAATTTAGCCAAAGGACATGTTGTTTGTAGTGTCTCCCAGATTTTCAGAGGATAAAAACAACTGCGTTGCGAAATAACTTGTCCAAGATTAAATAATAATTATTTTATGGTGCGGCTGTCCTCGGAGACCAGGGCTTAGCTTGCTCATGAAATACTCGTGTTATTTGCTTTACTATTCTCTCACGAGTAAAAGGAACCTACAGTTTTTTGCTGACTCCAGACGGCGAAGTTTGAGAAGCTTTTACTTAGAGACTTATTGATATTTGACTGTTGTCAGCTGCTCGAAAGAAATGGTGTCGTAAAAGTCTATGTGTTCAGCCGGGAATTGACCCCAGACTTCGAGTGTCACACTTTACCTACTGCACTACGGTGGCCACTTGTCCAAGATCTCCAGGCTTTTTTCAACTTTCTTTTTGACAATGTAATAGCGATTTTATATTTTCTCCGTTTTGACCGGAAATTAAATTTTCAAATATTTAAACCTTAAACGCCATGTGGCCGTCCGTACAGAAGTGCAGTCTGTTATCGAAATATTTAAATGTCTTTTTAATAGTTTCGGAAGAGTTTGCTATTATTGCTTCAATCATTTTCCGACTGTTGGTAAAACGTTTTTCCTTGCCGGGTAACATGAAAATAAAAGTTTTAACAGGCCACCTTTCAGCACACAATCTGGAAATTCACATCGTGAAGACACAGCAACCGTTTTAGAAACTAGTTTCCAAAATTCACTCACATTGAGTCTTAAACGACTATAATACTCAATAAATTCTGGGACACGTAGGGGGCGCCACTAACAAAAAATTGAAATTAAATTATTAATTTCTGCAAGTGGCGCCCCCTGTCCCGAGACTTTTTGAGTGATCTTTTTTTCGTTCCACAGAAATGTAATAATATCTCTCATAAATGGGCTCACCCATAATTTTTGAATCTTCACTACTATGGTGAACAATCCAATGAGCTACCAACTGCCAGAACCTTGAAATGACAAAAAGACTTCGGTTCAAGTTTTATTATCGCAGTCTGCCTCTTTGAAATAGTTTATTTCAATACATTGCAGTTGTCGATCAACACTGCAACCATAGAGGTTGCCTGTCTTGATTTGCAATCGCTCGTTAGTAAGCGCGTTGTCAAAGCGTTGCGAACAATATTTGCGGCATATGCATAAATGACAACAACCGCGAATATGTCACAAGTCCGATAAAATTATCATTTATAACTCTACACACACACGTCCTAAGCGGAATTCAAATGCGTCCTCTTTTTCCGAAGCACAAACGACGCAACATTTCACATCGAAACTCAACAAAAACCCCAAAACGACTCCCAGTCGACCGCGTGTAACGCAACAAATTCAACGAAATCAATTTCTTGTGTCAAAGTGGCAGTTATGACCAACTGGGCATGCAGCGCATACCGACTGTGCGCTGCGGCAGAGTGAACTTGGGTCTCCCCAAATCGGCCGAGTGTTTATTGTTGTTATCTAACAATTATTTTTCGTCCACTCGTGGGCCATCCACATCGCCGTACTGATTGCTGTTAACAAATCGTTTCGATTGTCGAATCAATAAGTTATGCACGGCCACGGCCCTCCACCCACTCAAGATGAATGAACTCGAAACGCGGTTGCCCAACATGCTGCACCTGCCTGCGTGCTGCGCCGTCACTCCGTCCGGGTGCCACTTATGAGGTGGCTTGTGGATGTGTTGACAACGTTTCGGGCCAGGGTTCAGTGTCGGGGAGTGCTAGAAATTTTCTTTGTGGTTCTAAGCCGATTTCAGAGAAAGTTTTCGGTGGAAGTGATGGCACCATGGTGTGCTGTATGTTACCCACAGGTATCGGACAAAGATCACAATTCAGCGGGTGTGTGAGTGTATCTGAAGTGGGCATGGCCCGGATAGTGGGTTAAAAATGTTGACTTTTGGATGTGGAACAAACTAGTTTGGTGAGTGGTCGGCTTAGTCATGAATTTCGTGTGGAATCGATGTTTTCTTGGGCTGGCCACTGCTGCTGTTGGCGGCACAGTGAGAAGGAATGTTTGCTCTGATGGAGCGGAGTGTGTTATGATGTCAAATGCGCATGAGTGTGTGCTTGGCGAATTGAACACGTTTCGAATTTTCGCCTCGGGGAAACCGCGCTAATGAGAGGTTGTGGAGCAATGAAGGTCCTCGTGTGTAGCACTCCTACATCAGGAATGATCGATTTAAATGACAATTGACTTTGTTTTGCAAGGTCTTGCACGTGGTTGCTAGGCAGTTACAAAAGGCAAATGTGTTTCGCACTTGTCACTGAAGGCATTTCCGATTCCAAATGTGATCAGCTTTAGTCCCAGCTCCTTTTAAAGCTCAGTCAAACAACCTCTTGCACAATAATCAGCATCTCATCAATCTTGCCTCAAAATTAACCCATTTTTTGTATCAGGCTTCATCTGCGAGTCCCGTCACAGTGTCTGAACACATTAAGAAATCTACTAGCGCAACTTCTTTCCTCCCCAAGTCATCACTTGAGACTAAGACAGATGACTCGAGTTACGACTAGTCCGTTGCCACTTAAGCACACCATCTGAGTGCTTTCGCCCTTTTTTACACCCCTCCAATCGCCATAAGCACACTCACGTTTGAAACCCATTTCAAGCACAAACATCTTGTCTTAGTCGGGGCGCAAGTTTTTATATCCGCGCTCTCGCAGACACGACCAGCTTCCGTTGCATTGTTAGCACACTTCGCGAGCAAATGACCATCCATAATCACACCGCCGTGACCATGCAATGGTAACCGGTTAATTCAGAGCACTGGTCGCTAGACACTAGTGACCATCCAGTCGACGGTATGGTCGCCATATGCAATTGAGTTTCATGTCGGCGCAGCACCAGAACCAATCCGCAAACAAGTTGACCTTTTTGTGTGCACACGACACGGCTTTCAGGCGCAGTGCGGAGGATAACATTTTTTGCCAGAATAAAACTGATGGCGTAACGGCGAAAAAAGGCACGCTGATTACCATACCCGTTGTAGAGAGTCGGGAATACCTTATCATCGCTAAGATGTGACTAAAATTCATTACCAGCAACGGCTTCGATAGGCCCAAAGAATGCTATTCGCCTGAGCGCAGGAGTGTTAGCGATTCCCATCAGAGACGATACGCGCTGACACCCTCCCGAATTGCGCTTGTCCCAACCAAACCGGAGTTGCGCTGCATACTAATGGCCGAGCACCTCATAGAACCGCAAGACAATGCGCCGCAGATGTGCAGAGATGTAGACACGGTGTAATGACCATGTAAGCCAGAGGTCTCGGGTCTGTCTCCGTCACACGGTCTCAAATCCCTGCCGAGGTCAGAGGCGATAGGCAGCCAACAAGGCGGCCAAGGAGGGTCGACGAGTGTCTCGTGACGCTGTTTTCGACCGGGGGAAGCCGGGTCGACAACACAGTTCCCGCACGTGATGTCACGTCAGCCATTAGATCTGCGCGCAGAGTGATGACAGACGAAAGTGTGTCAGCCACACCGGTCGAGCAGTTGGACAGAAGAAACTACAATCGTCTTCGTTGGCTGCCAAAGTGGCACAGCGACGCTTTGCTGCGTTTCCCGATGGCGACGGCGGCGGTGTTGCAATATGGCCTGAAACGTGTTGCGCGGCGTCAAACAAAAACCGAGAATTGATTTGCTAAGCCGCATTTGTGTGTGGTCGTTGGGTCGTGCGGTTTGTCCACTCTTAGCCACGGCTGCTCTTTCATTTCTGTTTACCCCGTGGGTGAATTGGGTTCTGCGAAATTAATGCAGTCGACTCGGGTGGGGGCAGAACCAGTTTGGTGGCTTACCAAAAGACATTTCCTTCTACGGCTGCTTTCAGCGAATTGTTCACACATTCGAATGGACTACAATACAGCGACACCTTGAACTATCGAGTGACATTGCCGAGCGAATTATATGCAAAAAGAAACAGAGAGAAAGAGACCTTAGGCGATGAAATATATTTGACACCCACACGTCCAGTGAATGTCCCACAATATCGATCACCTGCATCGATCGTGGAGAATCTGCCAGAGCTGGTTGCCTCACTGTGTGCTGAATTTTGGGATGTCTTGGACTGTGGAACACGTTTGCTTTACTGACGTATCCGGACGAGGCTAAATGGGCAAAACGTGTTGACCGTCAGATTTCAGTAACAGTCGCCAAGTAGTGGGCGGGTGATGAATGTTTTCAGGGTTAATTTTCTGCTGTTACGGCAACAGCTTTTGCATAACCTATACATTGACTAAACGACCAGCGAAGAAACGCTCGGAACGCGCAAGGAAGAACTCCACGAAATGAACTGAATAATCAGCTGACAAAAAAAATTAGCTGCATGTTGAATGAAGGCGTTTCCAATCATTCAGTAAGAGCACCGGCTTACTCTTGGTGCACTGCTTAATCTCCCATTAACCCCCTTATTATGGGATATACTATAAAGGCCATCTCTCAACTAAAACGGAATGGTCTTTGGTTCAACTCGCATTGGAGCTTTGTTGACCACTAGTCTTATGGACAAGAAGCTAGGTCAGGAAAGATCCAGCTGCATCGCTCATACAAAGTCGACTTTCTTCTTGTCCAGGACTGGCTCTGACCAAAAACAGAACGGGGAAAGGAATGTTTTCGGATTTTTTCGGACGGATCTAAGACGAAGGAGGGAGGGAAGTTGGGGCCTCCGTGGAAGGCGACAACATTAGACTTTATACCCTTAATCTTGCATTGGTCTTCCAAGCGGAAATGTTTGCGATCCTAATAGCCACTAACTATATTATGAAGAATATGTGAAATGAGCAAAGTAGATGTGTCTGTAGCGACAGCCAAGCTGTGCTTAAGGCCTTGCTCAAACCTTTGACCACTTCCAATACAGTCCAGGAATGCAAGTCTTTCCTTAATTTGGTCAACAGACAGAATTCGCTAGGACTTGTCTGGATCCCGGGGCATCACAGGATCATGGGAAATGAGATTGCCGATGAACTAGCGAGGCAAGGTTAAGAAGAGGCATTCGAAAGGCCCGAATCCACCTAGGGATTACCTCCATCCTTGGTTAGGGCCTCTGTCGACGGTTGGATCCCCCGTCCCCTAACAACACAACCAGAGATGGCGTGACTCTCTAGAATACTGGCTGACCAAGTGCACGTTCCCGAACGCCAGCAAAAAATTCGCGGCTTTTCGGTTCTTTAGACAGAAAAGAGCGCAGACGAATTGTCGGCGTACAACAGGACACTTCATCTTTGCTAAGCCAGCCAAGCTAAGTCGGCTTAGGCTTAGTGACGCCTGTGGAGAGAACGAAGAGACTTCAGAGCACTTTTTCTGTCAATGCCCCGCTTTTGCTCGTAGCAGGTAGCAATTGTTTGGCACTGACGTAGGGGGGGGGGCTGATATTATCTATCTAGAAGCACCTTATAGTTTTCTTCTTTTGAAAAGCAAGAAACCATAGTAGAATGAAGGTTACTGTCTAGTAGTACAATGGATCTGTCTTTGAGTTTGAGCGATCCAGTGCAGTGTCACCCAACCTCAAAAAAAACAAAAACAAAATAATTACACCGGTTTAGGAGTGGCACCAATATACGAGTTTGCTTAAAAACTGTCAGGAAAACACATAATTTTGGGGCTGTATGTCTAGGAGGCTTAAAACTTCGCAGTTGATAAAATTGTCACAAATTCTGTTTACCGTATACTAGTTTTCAACCAAATCTATAGATCTGGGAACCAAAGTAATATCCGACAATATAACACAGCATTCAATACGTTCCGACACATAGAGGGCGCCACTATCAAAAAATTCATAGTCGAGTAAGGTTTGTTAAATAGGAAGGCTGACATAATGCCGTAATCCAACATTCTGAAATGCTTTTCATTGCGAAATGTTCAAAATCTCACAAAATCTTGACAACTACACTCCCGAGTTACCAAAAAAAACAAAAAATTATATATAGGCCAAAATTATATGTGTAAAGTCAATAATAATAATAATTGTTGGCGCGACAGTCCACAGGGAGACCAGCGCCTAGCTTGCTCATCAACTACTCGTGTTGTGCGCGCTACTGTTCTCTCGCGAGTAGAAGGGACCTACAGTTTTCTGCCGACTCCGAACGGCGAAATTTGAGAAGCTTTCTTAGACAGTTATTACTCTTTGAGTGTTCTCAGCTGCTCGAAAGAGGTGGTGCCCTGGAAAATTCGAGGTGTTTAGCAGGGAACCGAACCTAAACCCTGAGCGTCGCACTCTACCCACTACGCCACGGCGGCCACGGTGTAAATCCAATGGCGGAATAAAATGAATGAAGCTGCTTCTTAGGAGTCAGCACACTCCTTCTCATTCCTTCCTTCCTTCCCCTGTCAAGTGTTCTGTGTTTTCGAGATTCCCTTTTCGAGATCACGTATTACACAATTTTGGATCCTCTTTGAAGAGCTTTAGATTTTTCAGCATTTTGTGCAGTTAGGAAAAATATGCAATTCGTCCCCAACCCGCATGACCATTTGGCTATAGTATGGACATTTGTGGGAATTATTTAACTGGATTTATGCATCATATGTGCCAAATTCACTTCCGAAAAACTGTCATTAGTTTCAACATTGATCCAAAGACCGTTTGGTGTGATGGCGACTACCAGACCTCGGTGTATGGTGAACCTGACTGTTAGTGACAGCTTGACCTGACGCCTTATTCTAGTGCCATAGGAGGTTAAAAACCCTTGGACTTCAGTTCCAGTCTATCCGCGAGATATTTTCCCTTATGAGAGTTCCGTGGTGGTTGTTTCTTAAAACAAAATACCGCGAGCAGAATCGAGACTAGTGTACTGTGCCGACACAGTACATGAATAGCCCAGGTGGTAAGGTGAATTTCCCGGCTCTGTTTCGAATTGCTTTCTCAACCGGGTGCTGCAGCCCAGAGACTAGCAGAGGCCTTAGAAAGGCCTCACTTCAAACCAAGCTGATGTGGGTGTCCCATATGCCTGATCTCAATTTGGTACCTGTGTAACAAAGCCTCCTAGTCCTGCATTATCTTCAAGTCTGCGTGGAACATTTACCCCCAAATCGAATGCCAATAGGTGAGGTGACAGCGTTAATCCAAGTCCCTAATCCAATACCAGACGATTTGCAGACTCAAATTGAATGCTTGAAAAGTAAAGTCACATTTCAATTTACAAGCCTAATGCTTTGCAAAAGACGCAAATCTTTGCTTGATCGTTTCCAAAAGCCTTTGTATCCAAGTGCATTGTTGTGACATTGTCGAAGTTTTGTATTATAAGCCTTGAAAGTAGCCTGTCAACTTCAGCAAAATAGTTTGATGCCTTCGGAAGTATGGAAAGAAATGACGTTTGAACAGAAATTATTGTCAATGCCACAAACCAACATTACTCCTTTAATTTGACTGAAATTAATTTGCCGAGTCCATATGTGACAACCATACTTTGCGGCGTTCAGTTTAGAAATTCGTCTTTTCTACTGGCGATTGTGAATCGAGTGCAATTGATTGTACGCCTCAAACTTGGCATTCAACTGTTACTGTTATAGCTCTGCTTTCTAGTGCTTTGACTTGATGACGATTTTCAGATTCCCAAGAAATATCAGTCATCCTCATGAGTGTTTGTACAAAATTCTAAAAGTCAATGGAAATCTTAACAAACGAAGTACAAATTTTCTGTCAAGACATTTCTTGTTTGTGACCGTTCTGATGCTTTGAAGGTCCGCAATTTTGTGGTTGAGATCGGGGCATATTTTGAACACACAGAAAGAAAGAAACGTTTGGTCATTCCTAAGGCTTCTGAACAATTTCGGTTATTAAAATAAAACTCCAGACAACAAATGGTCACTCTTTCGACTTTCAACGAATATCGGGATCTCTAGACGTCTGTGTGGTAGCAAAAATTTTACAAGAGCCCTGAAAGCCCAATTCCACGGAAAGTAGTCAAATCATTAATAATAATAATAATAATAATAATAATTGTTGGCGCTACAGTCCAAAGGCGGACCAGCGCCTAGCTTGCTCATCAACTATTCGTGTTGTGCGCGCTATTGTTCTCTCACGAGTAGAAGGGACCTACAGTTTTTTGCCGACTCCAAACGGCGAAATTTGATAACCTCTCTTAGACAGTTATTACTCTTTTAGTGTTGTCAGCAGCTCGAAAGAGGTGGTGCCATGAAAAACTCGAAAAATTGGTTTTGAGCTGGGAGTTGAACCTAGACCCTTCGGCGTGTGAGCGTCGCACTCTACCCACTACGCCACGGCGACCACAGTCAAAGCATTAAAGCACACAAATTTACAATGTGCTGCCAAAGTCAGTGCGCACCGCTTCCGCCGACTTGTGTTTTTGCATTTTGCCGGTCTGAAAATCCGAAGAGAAAGACTTCCTCTTTCTTCTGCATCTTCTTAGTGATTCTCCAACTCAAGACTATGTGCCTGTGGACTGCAGCCTTCGTCGTGACTTCCATTGTTTCCTCTCCATCCAGTCGAGTCGCCGCTGTTTTTCTATTTATTCAATTTGCAATTTTTCTCATCCCGCCAGTTTCCCTCCCTCGTTATTTTCCATAACCGTTACACGCTTCTTCCTCATTTCCGTTGAATATTTAGTTTTTACTGAACTCCGGCATGCACGTAGTTTTCCTCGGAAAGTTACTATTCCCAAGCCTCCCCGCGTTAGGTTTTCACGTGACACTTCAATTGTACCCGTCCCCCCACCCATTCCATCGACGGCGTGAATAATTCCACAGAACTGGTCAATGTCAATATTTGTGTGTACTACTTTCCAAACAACAACCAGACCAGAATCGAACGCTACACACAACCACGAGCGAACGGAGCGCAACACAAAGTTAATTAGAACAATTTGGATGTGCAAATCAGACTTCAAACAAGTAGTTGAGCAATGTGTACATCTTCGCTGCGGAAAGACTGACTTGCGTGCTGCCAGCGGTTCGCTTCGCCACTTCATGAATTTCAATAGAATTCCGAGTTAAATCCAAGAGCTTGTCTCTTTTCCCATGAAGAACACTTGAAACCGAAACCAGTTTACCCTCTGCGCAAGAACTCAAGCAACCTCCGTCGAAAAAAATTATGAAACTTCCCACCAGCTTAGACTTACCAGCAATTAGCCAACAATTTGCTGGCTCAAGGTACAGCAGCTCCTGCTGCGCTACGTGTGCCAATTTCTCCGTGACAAGCGGATTCTTGGGAAGTTGTCGTTGACTTCTCCACCTCATGGCTGCGGACAGTCATAAAACACACAACAATGATGATACTGCGACTATGACGCAAGAGCGCAGTGTGCTTCCTGGTGGCAGTCGTCCATTGACACCGAACTGGGGAATGGGGCTACCTCTGGCCAAAGTGCGTGTTTCTGTTGCCTAGCATTGTCTTCTTTTGTATGTCAACATTGAGGGGAAACCTCTCAAGGGTTGGCGAATAATTATCACTTAACGCTAAGTGGCTGTAAAAATGTGACGCCGCTTATCTGGCCGAAGATAATGGCGTCTAATATTCCCATCGCACGCCCGCTTTTCCAAGCTGTGTGGGAGCGCGGTAATTGCTTCTAAGTGCGTTCTAACGATGAAGACATTCCGACAGACACTCAGGCATTGGGCACAAGCAATTTGGGACTCTCAAAGGAAAATGTCGGCGCTCGATTACGGCTAACGATCGCATGAGAGTACCCAATTTGGCCGGTACAGAAAACAATTTAGGAAATTTTGGCGGCTCGTTTTGGTACTTGGCCACACTCGGATTCAATTGCGCTCTAACTAGAGTTCTGTTGGTCACTCAGGCTATTTTTTCTGTTTGTGTACAGACTTGATTTATGTTTCCGCAGAGTGGAAGCTCGAAGCTGAGTAGCCTTCATGGTTGTGTGGTTTGGGTGCTCATGTCGTCACTGAATTCGATGCTAGGCTGAGAAGCAGAGCAGTGTTTGAGGAAGAGATAAGCAGCTCGGGATTCTTTTGGTCTCTGTGGTGTGGAAAAAAATTTGAAAGGGTTTTCGCTTTACTGCAAAAAACTCGCCAAAGATCGCTTGAAAATCGTAAGAGCGGGACATGATTTCATCCCATTTGTAGTAGAAATCACCGGATGATGCATCGAAAGATAAAATGTGTTTATGATCCCTTATTAGCAAAACGTATTCTCTCTGAAGGGCCTGTCCAGAAGATAGTGTGCCAAAGGACAGAAGTCTGATGGTCTACCTTAAAGTGTTTCCCAGAGCAAGTTGATTTCGAACTGAAGGCTTGTGGGACTATCCAGTAGGCATACATTTTGAACCGAAGGCTGCTTTTATGAAGGCGAACAAATTGTAGTAGAGACGCGGTAAATACTGAGAGGCTGCAAATTCCTCTTCTGCCAACTGTTCACTGAACAAAACTTTTCGCTCGATTTGAACTGAAATGGACGAGAACTTCTTTGTCCTTCACGAACATGAGTTCAAGGTGTCTAGGTTGAAGTTCTAACAGACAGCCGGAGCGGGATTTTGCCCTCGAAACAGTTTGGGAATGGCCTGGTTGGGTGCATACACAAGCTGATATGTAAATTAGTGTCGGTTTGTTTAACTTGCTCAACTCTACTACTAACTACTCGTGTTGTGCACGCTACCGTTCTCTTACGAGTAGAATGCACCCTCTATTTTTTGACGACTTCGATCAGTGAAATGTTTTTCTTAGACAATTGTTTCTTTTCGAGTGTTGTCAGCAACTCAAGGGAGGTGGTGCCGTGAAAAATTCGAGGTGTTCAGCCGGGAATCGAACCTAGACCTTCGGCTTGCCCACTACACCACGGCGGCCAAAAAAAGCAAGATCGTTGCGCTTTATATTTCAAAAGTATCCGACAAAGTCTGGCATCAGACTCTCTTCTCTTAAACGCTTGTTTTCGATGTCCATGAATTCCTTCTTCAATCGATTAGACAATACCTTTCGAATCGATTAATAAAAGTAGAATATGACGGGTTCAAGTCTGATATTCGCCACTCTAGTGGTTCGTAGAGTCTCCAAACCTCCTCCTCATGTCATTAACGACCTCTTGTCAATCACTTCCAACCAAATCCACTAATTTGCTGATCACAGTACTCTCAGCTTTGCATATTTGTTCCAACGTCTTTCCAATTCGGACGTAGGCTCAAAACTGCGGCGTTTGTTAAGGCACAATAAATTCCGATCTTGACAGCAGGTGGGGTGCAAGAAATAGAGTTCGATTTACGTGTTCCAAACAAACCACAAAAAAAAGATGCTTTTCAAATATTGCCGTTCGGAGTCGGCAAAAAACCGTAGGTCCCTTCTACTCGTGGGGGAACAGTAGAGCGCACAACACGAATAGTTCCTGAGCAAGCTAGGTCCTAGTCCCCCTGTGGACTGTAGCGCCATCCAATTATTATTTTCATTAAGCCCGGGGTTGTCAACTATCGCTTAAGCTTGCTATGTACAACTTTCTTCACCCCTCAAGGCTTAGTTGGAATGATCACATATTGGAGATCGCCGAAAATGAACCGAAATGTCTGGGTTTCTTAAAACGAGGCAAAGAAATATACGAGGCGGATAATCGACCAAAGTTTGAGCCTAACGCTCCCAACTAGCTTTCAACCTGGTTTGGTGGTCCCAAGTCCTTCCGGAATCTCTTGCACAGAATTCAACAATAATATGAGGTTGTATTTTCCGGCTGTGTATAAAGCGTATCTCACAATACTATACATCATTTAAAAGGTCTTGACATAACCTACAAAACGACGTTATGAATGATTAGTTTGGATATTGCGTTCAACAGTTATAGCCGTGTAAACATAGAGTTCACTAACGCCGAAATTCGCACTATTTTTTAGTTTTTCTTCGTTAAAGGCAAATCCGTTAGAGAAACATGATTTGACGCAAAAAAAACCTTCTGGACCGAATCAACGCCTACGATATTCTGCTAAAACGAAACGAACTCGACCAATTTTTGAAGCGGATGGTGACTGGTGACAACAATTTTATCACATACGACAATATCGAGCGAAAACAGTTGTGGTTGAAGGCCGGCGAATCGTCCCAAACAATGGCCAAGCCGAGATTGACGGCCAGGAAGGTTTTCCTGTGCGTTTGGTGGAAGGGAATCATCCACTATGAGCTGCTCCAATATGGCCAGACTCTAAATTCTGCCATCTACTGTGAACAACTGAACCGCCTGAAGCAGACGATCGACCAGAGGCGTCCAGAATTGGCCAACAGGAAGGGTGTAGTGTTCCACCAGGGCAACGCCAGACACACACTTTGTTAATGAATCATCAGCAGCTACGAGTGCTCGGATGGGAGTTTTTATCGCGTCCACTATATAGCCCAGATATAGCGCTAAGTGATTACCACCTGTTAGTGTCCATGGCGAACGCCCTTGGGGGTGTGAAGTTGAACTCAAAAGAGGCTTGTGAAAAATGTCTGTCCGAGTTCTTCGCTAATAAGGAGGGGGTCTTCTACGAGGGGGGTTTCTACGAAAGGGGCTTCTACGAGGGGGGGCTTCTACGAGGGTTATTATGAAGTTGCCGTCTAGATGGAAACAGGTTATCGAGCGTATAGTTGAACTAAATCCGATCACTGTAACACTTTTTATGAAGCATTGAATAAAGAGCAAAAAAGCGGAAGGATATTTGACAATTAATAATAATAATAATTGTTGGCGCTACAGTCCACAGGGGGTGCCAGTGCCTAGCTTGGTCATCAACTACTCGTGTTGTGCGCGCTACTGTTCTCTCACGAGTAGAAGGGACCTACAGTTTTTTGCCGACTCCGAACGGCGAAATTTGAGAAGCTTTCTTAGGCAGTTATTACTCTTTGAGTGTTGTCAGCATCTCGAAAAAGGTGGTGCCGTGAAAAAATCGAAAAATTGGTGTTGAGCTGGGAATCGAACCTAGACCCTTCGGGGTGTGAGCGTCGCACTATACCCACTACGCCACGGCGGCCACCTTTTGACAATTATTTGGTAGAAATATTGCAAAATCAGTCAACTCTTCAGATCATTGTCGTAATGTTGTGTCTCTATATATGCTCAATTGAATTAGACAGCTGAATTCGTCCTCTTCAATAATTCGCCTACAATACACGCCTCACAATGAATTACCACCGATTTACCCTTAGGCCTTCCTTTTAAGTTCAAAGAATCATCCGCTACACGATTATGGAAAGTTCCTTCGAACTCTATTTTATCCCCTCATTGAAATTCACAGACATTTAAAATCACAAATATTCCCCAACCTCTACACCTTCGCACGATCCTTTGAGCTTGGTTTGTCCCTAAGTGATAATAACTGGTGCCAGGCAGCAGAACTTCTTAATTGACTCCATGCAACGCCGGCAACCAGACTCATTTTCATTTTCCCAACTGATGTGTGGGAAAATGCCTATTGTTTCAACTTCAGTTTAAATCAATTGTGATGGCGCCACCAGAGCGACCACACACCGTCTCCTTATAAGGCGTCGAGATTACTGAACACACAATCAACTCCACATGCCACCGTAGTTGGCGGCATTTGAAATTGATTGGCTTTGATGACTACTCCAAAGCACCGCACATTTTTTTCGGTTCGAAGGTCGTTTACAAATAAACTTTTCAAAACACTCCAGGCAGTGGAATCTTTGAAAAATTATCGAATTGACAACCAAATTTGTCAAAATCACTTCAATTCATCACCAGTCGGTTTCCCTTTCGAAACTGGGCACACAGCAAGCACAGATTCAAATCTCACCGGAGTTTTTTCTTGTCGTTTTGAATTTCTATAATTATATGCACCGATCGGCTAAATTGAAAACATAAACCAGTCATAACCACATCAGCCAAACAAGTCGTGAACATCGAACCAGAACCAAACTGGTCAAACGAAATCGAAAGAACCCACAGCCGCTGACCGGCACACAGCAGCCAGAGTCACAAAAGGACACACATTGTGGTAGTCGAGGCCGGATTTAATTAATTCCGGCCGCTGTTGTGACAGCCCCGAGAAATGGAAAGTTTGACCATGCCAAGTGGAGTGGTATGTAGGTGAGCGCGTGCATAAATTATAGGCGAACACAAAAACAGAAGGTTCACGGTTTCGTTCTAAACAGAAGAAAATTCCAGCGGCGGCGCTCAGTTTGGGAGTGTATTTTATATCGTGCGTTCGTTAATCGATGTCAGTCAAACGAAAGTGCCAGTTAACGAGTGTGTGTCTCTCTCTAAGTCGGAGTATTTATTTTTTTCTTTCCAGGGGAAAACATGCGGACTTTCACTGTTTATACAAAAATGTCGGCGTGCAACAATCTTTCACTGCCAGCGACAACGCATCTTCGGAGATTTCTCGCTGGCTGATGGCAGTACCTGCATCTGGACATGATAATCGTGATGTTCGATGATTCAAATGAAATGTTGTTTTGAAACTCCCCCAACAACACGAAAAGTCAAAATTTTGCTAGAGAGGTGTTCCAGTTGAGATGTCAAAGGTGGGGTCGGCTTGGAGGTCGTCGGTTTGAATCTTGGGATTTGACAATCTCGATGACATTTTGCAGCGGTAGATTTGTTTCAAAGTGAATTTCATTAAACTTAAGCCTTGACACCAGTCGTGTGCTCAATGAACGCTTGAAAGCGAAATTTTGATTTTGGCAGTTTGATAGCGGAGATGAACTGATTCCCAAAAGTTTACCCAATTGACTGGCAACTAGGCGTCGGGGCGTGCTATCCCTCAATTAGGAACACGTAACGCGTCTTATTACCATCCGTTTTTCGAGAGACGAGGTAAATAGAGGATAGCGGGCCTTATGTCTTCATTTAAATTTTAGTTCTTAAAGTCAACTGACTTTTAGTCCAATCAGCTGCATTTTCTTTAAAAAATTCCAAATGAACCCCACTTAGTTTTATTTGTCATTTCTCCTTTAAACATTTCATAACCTCTCCTGCAAATAAAAAGACGTTTGACTTGTTCTCAGCTGCGACATCAATCAAATGCAGGTGTCACGCTTAACAGCAAGCGAATGGACGACAAAAAGATAGCAATTGTTTCGCAATCGAAACCGGAAATAATTCTCTGACAAGCATAGTCACTCCAATGAACCAGATCAACAAGAAGTATATTATTTTTCGTTATTTTGAAGTTAAGGCAAGTTATTTTGACATCCGAAGGCTTTTTCTGTTCCGGATTTCCACTGATTTCTGGTTTTCTGGCGTATTTCACAATCAAATTGGGTTATCTGCGGAAGTTTGAATTTCCAAAATTAGGCTTTTGGCACAATCCAAGGGAATAGTGACTGGTTTTGATACAAGAACGGATCGGATGACCATTTTAAAGTCTATTTTGGAGCGTGTTTATTCAGAGGAGAAGGGAAACGATTTCAGTCTTATTGAGGACACAGCAAGTCGTCAATGAGGCGTATGTTGACATTGAAGCGAATGCACCAAAAATGGGTCTGGTGGTTAATGAGGACAAACCGAAGTACATATTGTCATCAAGCAAAGACACACAACATCGACGTCTCGGACAGAGAGCCACACTAGGCAGCAGAGGTAGGACTGCGTCTACCTCGGCTCCGCAGTATGGGGACAACAATACCAGTGCCGAAATCAAACACAGAATCTCTCTTGCCAATCGCTGTTTCTTTGGGCTCAAGAGGCAATTGAGTAATAAATCCCTCTCTCGAAAGACGAAGCTCGCTTTATATAACAGCTTGATTATCCCCGTCCTACTTTATGGCGCAGAATCTTGGACATTAGCAAAGGCGGATGAGGAAGCCCTTAGTCTTTTATAGAGAAAAGATTTGCGCTCGATTTTTGGGTCTGTTTCCGTTGATGGCATCTGAAGGAGAAGATTTAACGACAAACTCTATGGGCTGTACAGCGACATGCGCCTGGTCAAGCATCTTGGGATAATAATAATAATAATTGTTGGCGCTACAATCCTAAGGGGGGCCAGGGCCTAGCTTGCTCATCAACTACTCGTGTTGTGCGCGCTACTGTTCTTTCACGAGTAAAAGGGACCTACAGTATTTTGCCGACTCCGAACGGCAAAGTTTGAGAAGCTTTCTTAGACAGGCATTACTCTTTGAGCGTTGTCAGCAGCTCGAAAGAGGTGGTGCCGTGAAAAATTCGAAAAATTGGTGTCGAGCTGGAAGTCAAACCTGGACCCTTCGTCGTGTGAGCGTCGCACTCTACCCACTACTTCACGGCGACCACAGCACCTTGGGATACAGCGCTTAAAGTGGCTAGGCCCTGTAGAGCATATGGACACCACTGCTCCGGCCCGAATCTGAGCCATTGGAACAACGCAAACGGGGGCGACCTAGGCTAAGGTGGTGCAAATTAGTTGAAAAGGAGGGCAGGAGGGGAAGGATCGTGCTGGCAAGAGAGGCTTGTTTGTTGAGGCCTATCCCGGACTGTAGCGCCTTAAAAAGAAGAATAAGAGAGAAAAATGTCAGTCTCTTCTGATAGGATTGAACATTGTTGGACGCTGTGGCGTGGTGAGTCCACACCACGTTCGACTTCCCACCTACACATGTGAGTATTAATTATACTGTCATTTGTAGTTGGCAACAGACTATAAGAATACAGTAACAGGCTAGATACGAGTAGGTGGTGAAGAAGGCCCTTTTGGTTACAGAATTTTTTCTTTCCAAAAACAATTGATTTAATTGGGAACTTCTTGAATCTCTGCGCATTCCTAGCGCTACATACGGCCAATGAATGCTGTCAGTTGATTTCGTGGAATCAACAACAGAAGAAGAGGATAAGGTGGCTCGGATGTAGGTGGACAAACGAAATAATCTTCCATCAGTGGTGCTGTTTTAAACATTACTATCCTATGCGAAACGGCTAGTAAATACTGGATACATAAGAGAAAGATGCCTAATATCCACTGCGAAATGGTGGTTAACATGGTAAAAGTTGACCCTCGAAGAATTCTCGCAACCACTTATGGCCTTCAGGATATCATTTTCGCATGTTTTCGAAAGCAGCTGAGTACATTCAGCCACTTTTTATCGAAAATGAGAATGGCATGGTTTGAAAATTTTGAAGGCAACTATGGCCGAGAACACAATTTTCTTTTGGGAGATTGCCGATAGAAGAAATTGGTTACCGGGAAAAATATAATTGCCGGGGAATTAAATTTCCCTCAAAATTGCCGATAAGACTGAATATGATATCAGAGGGCTAGCTTTTCAAGACATCCTTTGCAAGAATACAATGGACCACACCGTAGTGAGCTGTGGAGCCTAGGAAATACTCTACCTACCCACCGAATGAATTGATCACTGTGTGTCCATTGGACACCAAATTGTAACGAGTGAGCCACAATTCGAAAGAACTCAACACAACTCACGACGTCAAAAATGTGATATTCTTCAAAAATTTGCCAAAAAGTTTTCCATGTCAACTCAAAGTAGGAATGAGATTGTGATTTGCAATTTGCACTTCTTCATCTAACAGCTCTTTTCTGAGTTGAAACAGTTTACTGCTATCATTTGATTTGTGTAGCAACCAGGAAACTTTTGATGCCTTATATTGAAATACAAGCTTGGTAAAAGATATGGGAAGAATTTATTGCACGACAAGCCCTCTACACAAAACTACAGAAATCAACGAAGGTCCGTTGCAGTTTGACAAAATATTTGTTATACGCCAAATGAGCCTACTCTAGGGTAAAGATATATTCCCTCTTTGGCCACTCCAACTGCATTCTTTCCTTGCAAATTGTTGCAATTCTGGCCAATCAATTAGTTTGTTTTGGTTTAGTGTCTGTTGATGATTTGTGCAATAGGTCAAAAGCACAAAAATGTCAGTCAAATGCGTAGAACTTGATGTTTAGCCTCCAACAAACTGGTTTTTCCTGAGCTTAAAAGTTTTCTTTAATTTCAGCGAATGCATCTTCGGGTTTGAAGAGATTGTGTATAGAGTGCAGAAAACCAGCGCGGCAGACTCCGGTGGGTAGAACACATAGCTCAAAAAAGGTGAAAAGGAACCGTACTGACGACAGAGTAAACCTGGCGTACAAGAAGTGAATCGTCCAAAACGATTCAAAACTTTAGGAGTTACACGAAGTAATTTAATCGTCGAAACGATGTCGTCAGACAATTTCGTTTTACGCGATGATAACCTAGGACGCCCGAAGATTTGGGATGCAATGATTGATGGGATTGATTACCGAATTACCGGGATGGATGAAGGCTAGGACAGTATTCCGTATGTTACTGCGATGGTGATGATGATATGATGATGGTATTTGAAATGAAAGGATTGTCCTAAAGGAAAGGAAAGTGCTAAAGCCACGAAGGAAACGAACGCACAGTAACCCCCGACGACAAAACGAATAAATAATTATAATTGAATAGCGCGACAGTCAACAGAGGAACCAGGGCTCAGCCTGCTCATCAACTGCTCGTTTGTGCACGCTGCTGTTCTCTGATGAGAATAGGGAATATAGGGATTTTACTGACTCTGAACGGAGAAATTTGAGAAGCTTTTTCTTAGACAGTTACTTCTCTTTGAGTGTTGTCAGCAGCTCGAAAGAGGTGGAGCCGTGAAAAATTTAAGGTGTTCAGCAATAAATCGAACTTGGAACTACGGCATTAGTGTCGCACTCTACCCACTTCACCACGGTCAATTACTAATCTTAGAAAATAAAGGAACCTTTTTTTTGAATCCAATTTTCACATATCAAGTGGTTTTCACACTTTGTTCAACTGCGTTCCAACAATTTCTTGTGATTTTGCCTCCCTCTGTGGGATTTTCACCCCCACTGCCCTAAAAAGAGAAACTTTCAAACTTGAATCAGTTCAACACTTCACATTATTTCCAAAATTAAATCTAAAAAATATATAAGTCAAAGAAGCCAACCCGCCACTTACTTTCCAGAGATTGTTAAAGGTTAAAAGAACAGCACACGGTCTCAGAGATCACGGGCGTAATTAACTCATGCAACTTCGTGTTAGCCAGACACTGTTCTACATCGCCGTACGTGTGGCGACTGTGTCTATCATACAACCGCCATCTAACACAGCCGCCTTAGTCTCTTTCCATTGTGAGCGAGATGTAGTACTTCTCTGAATTGCGCTCGATGTGAGTGAAAGTTAACGAATCTCTTTCAGTTCAAATTAACAAAGAATAAAAAAAAATATAAAAGTAATAATTGAACAAACTTCATTTTCAAGCGAAACTTTTTTATTATAAATTGGAGTTGGTTGTACCTTCAAAGGCATTCCCCGTGTGTACGTGTGGTTTGCGTGGACTCACCACACTCGAATGAATGCTGAACGATGAATGCATGCGCACAGCCTGCGCTATAATTACCAACAGCAAAGTTATTCAAAGGCCTTAACACTGATTTAAGCACTTCGGGTTGAGTAATCGTTTATTGTTTATAGCTTATGCTACTTAGCGAGCCATTGTTTATCGGCTGAGGCCATGCAAATTCGGTGTCGTGTATCTATTGGATTTTCTTCTGACTTTGATTAGCTGGCAGCGAATTTCAGTGGTGATCAGTCGTTTAAAAACTCAGTTGTTTTATTTTTTCCTAAGCTGTGAATGTTTGCACATGTGCAATAATCTGATTGTGAAAAATGAAACGAGGAATGAGATCAGGCGGCTGCCGCACGAGTTGATATCAATTTTTTTTATAATTGACTCGTGCAAAAGGGGTTGCGAGTACCCTTAAGTGACCGGATCAAGTCACAGCACCGGCCGAAGGTATAAAGGAAGAGAGGGAGAGGAGGTACCGATGCTTGCCTGTGGATTGTAATGAGGAGGAAAAATCATTGAAGAGCATTCCAGATTCGTGTAGAACGAGTCTCTGAATTTGACTGTACGTCCGAAAGAGGGCTTGATGGTGAATTGGTGGGCATTCCTAGCGAGGCGTGTATTGTGGGTGAATTCTTGAAGGGGAGGAATGCATCTGGCTAATTCATCTGAGCATTTCTTGTTCAAATTGCGATAAAACAGTGACAACGACGCGACATTACGTCGGTGTTCTAACGAATCAATCGACTTCGCAATATTACTGTCACCTATAAGTTTTATCGCTCGCTTTTGAATTCTATCCAGCAGGTGCAGGGAAGTCTAAGAAGCACCTGACCAAATAGGAGCGTTATACTCAAGTTTTGGGCGTATGTAGGCCCAATTGACACACTCATTTGATTTCTGAGCGCTTAAGAAAAAAAGATTCTAGCATTATTTCAGAAGGCTAAATAAAATGAAGTGGCCGCCGTGGCGTAGTGGGTAGAGTGCAACGCTCACACGTTGAAAGTGTAGGTTCGATTCCAAGCTCAAGACAAAATTTTCGAATTTTCCACGGCACCACCTCTCTTTCGATCTGCTGACAACACTCAAAGAGCCATAACTGTCTAAGAAAGCTTCTCAACTTTCGCCGTTTGAAGTCGGCAAAAAACTGTAGGTCCCTTCTACTCGTGAGATAACAGTAGAGCGCACAACACGAGTAGTTAATGAGCAAGTTAGGCCCTGGTCCCCCTTTGAACTGTAGCGCCAACAATTATTAAATCAAATGAAAGGTCTGACTTCAAGCACTTCTGCATTATAGTACTGCCATTCATTTAAATTGTTGTTTATATGAATTGTGGGTAATTGCCACAGGAAAATCGATTTGAAGTCCATTTCGAAAACATCGTTATGCCGCCTTAAACAAATTAACTTAGAAAATTAAACCACCTTCAAACTCAGCTTCATTTGAAATGTAGACCCCTGTGGAATGCGACTACTCTTTCTGAAAGCTTGAAAATTCTGATGGGTCTTACTTTAGACCTTTAGTGGCCGCCGTGGCGTAATGGATAAAGTGCGATGCTCACATGCCGAAGGGTCTAGGTTCGACACCCGGCTGAACACCTCGAAATTTTCAAGGCACCACCTCCTTCAAGACGCTGACAATACTTAATTGTCTAAATAAAAGCTTCCCACATTTCGCTGTTCGGAGGCGCCAAAAAATAGTAGGTGTAGTAGGTTCTACTCGTGAGAGAACAGTAGCGTGCACAACACGAGTAGTTGATGAGCAAGCTAGGCCTTGATCCCCCTGTGGACTGTAGCGCCACCCAATTATTGCTACTAACGATCTGGCTTTCTCGTACTTTTTGAGAAAGATTGGTTACACTTCTCTATGAGATATGCCATAAGCTTAACAGTGGATCGGCTGTTGTGGAAGCCGTACTGCCAGTCATTTACCCGCTTTTGGGATTCCATATTTCTCATTTGATGACAGTTTATAGACATTTTTCTGACCTTAGAAAAAATGGACGTAAGAGCTGTGGGTCGGTAGGATGTAGGTGATGACAATTCGCTCTTATTAGGGAGGCAAAATACTGTTTTCTATTTGTTCTGAAAGAGCCCTGAAGATTACTACAGTTGGAAAAGACTAGTGAGTTTCGCAGTGAAGAAGAACACCTCTTCGGGAGAACAGGGAATATACCATCCAGGTCAGCGGATTCTGTGTAGCATGGTATACCCCTTCTTCTATACACAAAGAACTGATCAAATGTGTCCTATGTCAAAACTGTTATTAGGATAGGAAATTGATTGAAATCTGAAATTTTTTCAAAATAATTAGATGGCGTGTACCCACAGAGAATCGAAGCCTTTTCCAGCCAACACTTGTCGTTGTTGTCTCATGAGTAGATGGCCTTATGGTAAAAGAGAATTTCAAATAAAAATTTAACTGCAACTGTCCTTATTCAAAGTCGCCGCTGGTAGAGAATGTCAACGTATTTGCATCAAAACACCATTTGATCTTGGAGACTTCGGGTCGTTCAACTGCATTTTCTTAAGCCAGAACAAGGTAGCCCAATGAGGGCAAAACGAAGTACATGCTGCCATCAAGAAAGGACACACAACGTCGATGTCTCGGACAGAGCGTCACACTAGGCAGCAGAAACTTCGAGGTAGTCAAGGACTTCGTCTACCTCGGCCCCGCGCTAAACAGGGACAACAACATCAGCACCGAAATAAAATGCAGAATCACTCTTGCCAATCGCTGTTTCTTTGGGCACAAGAGGCAATTGAGTTATGAAGACTTCTCTTGAAGGACTTAGCTGGCTTTATATAACAGCTTGATCATTTCAGTCCTACTCTATGGCGCGGAAGCCTGGACATAACCAAAGGCGGATGAAGAAGGCCTTAGTCTTTTCGAGAGAAAAATTTTGCGTGCGATTTTTGGTCCAGTTTGCGTAGATGGCATCTGGAGGAGAAGATTTAACGACGAACTCTATGGGCTCTACAGCGACATGCGCCTGGTCAGGCGTCTTCGAATACGCTTAAGATGGCTAGGCCATGTAGAGCCTATGGACACCACTGCTCCGGTTCGAAAAGTCTTCGAATCCGAGTCATTAGGACAACGCAACAGAGGACGGCCTATATTGAGGTGGCGCACACAAGTGGAGAAGGACCTCAACCAATTTGGAGTTTGCAATTGGAGGCAGCTAGCGAAACACCGTGCTGGCTGCAGAGGCTTGTTGGTTGAGGACCAGGTCCACCCCGGACTGTAGTGCCATAGGAATAAGAAGAAGAATTTCAACAAACAACTTCAGATTAAATATCCTTCAAAAAGCCTATAAAGGCCAGAATAAAAGATTTTCTTTTGAACGAAGTTAATTTCAAGTCAATTGAGAAAAAATATATTTGTTTTACGCCATTTTCAAGTGCTATGGCTTTAAAGAAACACCCTCTTCCTTTAACGTAAGACTGCTCGCTCAGTCGAACCAACAAAGAGCATATCATAAAATCAACAAAATGTTTAAAATAATTTAATTTTAGTGCACTGACATAAAAGCAAAGTCAAGGGCAATTATGTAACAAAGAGCGTCTCTTGGTTTAATTAATAACTTAATACTGTACTTCTCAACTTACTTGGAGAGTACCTTAGGAAATAAAACTTCCACACTAAACGATGTTGTGAACACAGAATACAATGATATGTCAGAATCACAGAATATATGAATATGTCTGCATTTGTTTTTTTATCTTTTTATTTCAGGCGATTACAAACTTAGTTTTGTCATTGCTTTTTAAATCACTTTTTGTTTGCCAGATTTGTTTATTGCTTCCGGGTGTTCTCAAAAATGTAAGTCGCTAGAGAAGATGTTTTCTCGGGAGTCTCCATCATTAAGAAAACTCTGCAGGCACGCATGAGGAACAATTTTGAGAAGGCCGAGTTTAATTCTCTGAATCTTAATTCGGCTCCAAGGCTAATTTTTCTTCTCCAATGCAAAGATCGTCATAATAATGAAAACTAGACGTGCCTAATTGTTCCGAGTGCTCACGGCGTGCTCTAACACCGTCAGTTTGAAATGCTCAGATATGAGGTTCCCTCTTCAATTCAAATGGAGGTTTTTTCCCATAGTTTTCCTCCTAACGTAATCAATTCTTTAAACAATTTATAACATAATGTGACTGAGTTTTCAGTAATAACGTTTTTAGAAACTATATCTCTGAGCAAGCTAGAGCATAACTATTGTTATTTATACACTGTTATACTATGCAAGAACAAAATAACTATCTATCTCTCTATCTGGTGTTCACTCTATAGACAATCAGTAACTAAAACGTCTTCTATGTACGTTGAAATCAACGCGTTTACTCTCCACGGCAAGGAACCTCCGTAAGTTTTCCATTAGACAACGAATTGTTTTATATTTTCATCAAAGCTTGTATTTTGTTTAAGTCATTTAATTTTTTTCTATCTGAGAAAACTCAATAAAGGACATTCGCGACGCTCTGAATTTTGGAGAAGGTGTAGGCAATCTATAGGTTTCCATCTTCTCTGTAAAGGCTTAACAATATTAATAATTGTTGTGTACAGTCGAAAGGGGGACCAGGGCCTACCTTGCTCATCAACTACTCGTGTTGTGCACGTTACTGTTCCCTAACGAGTAGAAGGGACCTACAGTTTTTTGCCGACTTCGAACGGCGAAGTTTGAGAAGCTTTCTTAGACAGTTATTACTCCTTGAGTGTTGTCAGCAGATCGAAAAAGGTGGTGCCGTGCAAAATTTCGAAAAACTGGTGTCGATCTGGGAATCGAACCTTCGGCGTGTAAACGTCGCACTCTACCCACTACGCCACGGCGACCATGTTTAATACCATGCCAAAAAATACTACGGTATGATAACACAAATTAAATAGCTGACAGGTTTGATAAGCCGTCGAACACGTTTTGTTGTCTTACATGTAACGCATGCATAACTCCAAGCCAAGATAAGTGGCGTCTGATGATTGATCATCTCACTGGCGCGTGGCGTGTGAAACAGTTTCCAAAACAAAAAAAGAAACACTTCCCCCGAATGTGGATGTATTCAAAATTCATTAGGAGCTCAAAATCAGAGACGGCAATTGTCATTGAAAAAGGTTTTCGTGTCATGTATTTTGACTACGAATTTGGCGTGGGTAGATTTTATTTGGTTTAGCAAGGTAAGACCAAGCTGAAATTAGGTCCTGTTGATTATACTGTGTGTTTCGTTTTATTTCATTCAAAATCATTTCCAACTAAAAGCTTGTGACATTTGAATTGACTTAAAATTACACCACTCACATTCAAATCGCCGCCTAGGCAAGAATAACCAAATATGTTTTCACTTTGGCCAGAAGATGTACAATCCCTTTGAGGTATTAAATGGTTTTAAGCTGCGATTGAAAGAAAATTTGACGCACTAACCAGCACTTTCTAGACGGCCTTTGGTGGACGTTGTTAACGCCATGGGGCAGTGAGTAAGATTGATTCTTGATTTTCCTGCTGCACCACAGCTTACGAATTACTGGTGCAATCAAAAACATTAATTATATATTGAAGGCTCTTAAAATTTCACCATTTCGCCGCTCAAAGTCTCTTTTAAGAGATAGCGATCAAATGCCCAACTCGTGCAATAAAAATGTATGCCCCGTTTTCCTATGACCTACAACGCCATTCAATTTTTTTATTCAAATAAGTGTATATATGTATTCGTACAAACAGAAATAAAGTGGGAATAGGACTGAAATCTTAAAAATCCAAGGTTTTGGGAACTTTATTCGTTTTTACACAAGAGTTAGTTAACAGCTCATTAGAAAGAACAAGTGCCAGTGCTACAAAAGACCCATTCTTCCAAAAGAATGGTCGAAAATCCCTGCTTTGAGAGATGTGAGAAGGTGAGCAGATCCAGTCAAAAAATATTGAACATATAAAGTTGTCAAATATCTCCCTTCCGCCTGTTTATCTTTTGAAATTTCCTCCTATGTACAAAGCGCTACAGACCTCGTATCTGGCAATCACATCATTTGAAAGGTCTTGACATAACCTATAAAACGACGATATGAATGATTAGTTCAAATATTGCTTTCAACAGTTATAAACGTGTAAACATGGAGTTCACTAACGACGAAATTCGCGCTATTTTAAAGTTTTTCTTCGTTAGAGGCAAATCCGCTAGAGATACGTTCCGTGAGATTAATGGTGTTTTGGGGGATGGTACCCTATCACTTCGAACCGCGGAGGAATAGTTTCGACCGTTCAGAGCCGGTGAAAACGACAAGATACGAAGACGACGAATACCGATCGAATCATGGAAATCATCGATTTAGACCGGCATATGGCATCTCGTGACATCGCCCAAGAGATGGGAGTTAGTCACCAAACCATTTCAAACCATCTGCAGAATGCTGGATACAAAAACAGCTTGATGTTTGGGTGCCGCATGATTTGACGCAAAATACCCTTCTGGACCGAATCAACGCCTGCGATATGCTACTGAAACGGAATGAACTCAACCCATTTTTGAAGCGGATGGTGACTGACGACGAAAAATGGATCACATACGACAACATCAAGCAAACACGGTCGTGGTTGAAGGCCGGTGAATTGTCCCAAACAGTGGCCAAGCTGAGATTGACGGCCAGGAAGGTTTTCTTGTGTGTTTGGTGGAATTTTAAGGGAATTATCCACTATGAGCTGCTCCAATATGGCCAAGCGCTTAATTCTACCATCTACTGTGAACAACTGGACTGCTTGAAGCAGACGATCGACCAGAAGCGTCCAGAATTGGCCAACAGGAAGGGTGTAATGTTCCACCAGGACAACGCCAGACACACACTTTGTTAATGATTCGTCAGCAGCTACGAGTGCTCGGATGGGAGGTTTTATCGCACCAATCATATAGTCCGGACATAGCGCCAAGTGATTACCACCTTTTAATGTCCATGGCGAACGCCCTTGATTTTGTGAGGTTGAACTCAAAAGAGGCTTGTGTAAAGAGGCTGTCCGAGTTGTTCGCAAATAAGGAGGAAGGCTTCTGCGAGGGAGGTATTATGAAGGTGCCGTCTAGATGGAAACAGATTATCGAACAAAACGGCGCATATTTGAACTAAATCCGATCACTGTAACACTTTTTATGAAGCATTGAATAAAGAGCAACCTTATATTAATCCTTTCCTAGAAAATAATCTCTTAGGACTCTAATTTCACGGTTAACCCGAATTGGAGTTAAAAAACGGCTTGATCCTGTTTTTATGCCGCATTAAATAATCCAGGCCACTCAACTGCGGTTCATTGTAGCGACACCCAGGTTTCAACTCAAAATGTTAATTTTTTCCTGAAAAACTTTATTGACTGTCCACGAACGCAAGTCTTCTTCAAATTTGATGATATTCCAAAACATTTTTAAATTCTGGGTCACTATGGGAATATTAAAAAATTAGATCGCTTTTAAAAGAATGAAACAAGGTTCGCTCAAGAGCCATATGCGCATTTTGACAAGTAGACACATTACTTAGCCACCTGCCATTGTATTGCCTCTCGAAAACACATCTGAATGCAGGATGATTCTTTGGGATGCAACCAACACCTGCATGTCGAATTGTTTTACCTCAACACATGAAGGACTTTAAGACTATGACTTGAAGACTTTACTGAAGGAAAAGTCACAGGAAAGAATCTATTAGGCTACATGACAAAATGCATGTGTCTACTCAAGTGTGCACATGGGCGACGACATTCACTCACCGAAGGTCCAGGATCGATTTCCAGCTATACACTCTGCATTTTACATGTCTAAACCTCTTTCAAGCTGCCTAAAGACTATCTTCTAAATTCCACCGTTCGTTAAAGTCGGCATAAGAATATAGGCCCATTCTACTCGTGAGAGAACAGTTTGCCGCACAATACAAATAGTTTATATTAAAGCTAGCCCCTAGTCCCCTTGCGGAATGTCGCGCCATCCAAAAAATAAAAGAAATGGGTGGCATACTTTGTTTGTAGATCAGAGCCTTCAGGACAATACAGAGAGGACGACAAAGGAGCTCAGCCAACTTCAGACGCTAACATGAAACTGAGGCCTGTGTCTACACCTGTAACGCACTGTAATGCACCCGAAAGAAGATGAATATTTTGGTCTATACTGTCGGACGAGATCCCAATTACTTATGGCTTAGCAATCTGCCGATACGACAACAGTGCATGGTGGTTTCACTGTTTAATTGCCCAAAGACGGTACGTACTTAGCGCTAATGCAGTGAGAACTGAAAATGCAGAATGCTTGCCTCACAAGAGCCTCTGATATATTTCCCAAACAAACAAGGTACTGCTGCGAGTGTAGATTTATCTCTGATGGGGCTACCAATCACTGTTCCTCTTCTGAGAAAACAAACATTCCTTTAAAATAATTTCGGGTTATGTGCTTAGACGGAGATTTTGTGGCGTATCAGGGAGTAAGTAACGACAATTTAAACATTTTACTGAGAAAAGTTTTGAAAATTGGGGGCATCAATTGACGATCTGGTTCACTGGCACACAACTTCAGCCTTCTTCAATTGTGAGCAATGTATTGACCCAAATACTTTATTTGATAATTTTTGTCAGAAAATTGTTTTCGTCCGATTTCAACTTTATGATTCATTGACATAAATGAAGTTAAAATAGGACACCAACAATTCCAAAGTGAATTTAGTGTTCTTGAATGCGACTCTTGGCTAAAAACAACCGCCCACTGTACAGACAGAAACCTCCTGGCACTCCCCACGAGGAGCACATTCGACAAAACTTCACCATAAAAGCCAACTAAACAATCGCTCTGAAATTCCAATAAATTCCACAAAATATTTAATTCAATTATGTCAATCAAGACTTATATCTTGGGAGAATTTCATTTGAGAAAACTCAACAAAAACACTCTAATCACCACAGACAAACAGCCAGTCGCGGCGAGATTGCCGTGTCCATTCGGCCATAAGCCAATCCGACAAACAACAGTAACCACCGAGAGAAACGGGATTTATTTTCAAAAAAATCAACAAACTGGTTCCCCCAGTGACGCTGACCTTTTCCATTTGTTTAAGTAATTTGTTGAATAAAAAAATTTAAAAACGTATTAAGTTCCTGTTAGCACTTTTTTGTGTTCCCACCTTTCGCACTACATACGCTCCGTTCAAGCGAGTAGTGAGTGTGCACCGATGGAAATAGGGAGAGAGATCAAAAAGACAGTCATCGAATGAACTCAATAACCAGCGAATCCAATGAGCTCAACGTATTTTTGATTTCGTAACAATACCGCCGGGGGCAACTTGAACGGAGCTCAGTACGTCGAGTCGGGGCATGCAAGAACCTTGAAGGTGTACACTTACGTCCGTCCGACTAAGCCTCGTTACAAAACTAGATCGCGCAAACATCGTGAGCTTGGAGAGTGTTTCAATTAACACAACAATCAGCCAATTAAGATGGAAAACAGCAAACAAAATCGGAAAAGATTCGAGTACACACACAGCCATGATGCTCACCTTGACAGTTGACTGGCGATGTCAGCGACAAAAACAGAACTGTTATCATCGTCATCCGAACGGCGCTCAAATATCCACCGGTGGACATCGGGCTCCGACGCGTGAAGCCGTCGAAAAGGGAAAATACTCCGTGTGGCATGTATCGCATGATTTCTCCGCACGCGGTAATATCCACTTTTGATAAAGTTGCCAGTCTCTGGATCATTGTGCTTGATTGCAGCGCCGCAGGCTGCTGGGTTGATGAAAATGTTGCTGAACTTTCTGCGCGAACTGAGTCGTTTTTCACTCTAGCGGTTTTTTGCATTTTCTCCGTCAATTGTGCGGTGCCGACGTCTCGTCCCCCACCACACACACACAGGCACGCCAAGGAAACTTGAAAACTCGAGGGAGGGTACTTAATAGATCACTATGTAGATGCCTCTTGCTATTTAGCACATTTCTCACTGAACTTTGAACACACTCAACAGGCAAGAACCGCACCACCCACAGAGGGCATTTTTTTCCGCGAGTTGACTTTGCACAGTGACCACCGACAACAAGAGCTAGTTCGCTGATCAACTCTTTTGTTTCAGTTGTTACACGAAAGTGCGAGCGACTCCGGTGGCGATGGCAGCACTCCAACGCTAATAAATCCCAGACTAAAGAAATAATTTAACTATGCAAAGTGCGGAGAGTACGATCCTTTCTCTTTGCGACTGCAATTTTAAAATGCGGCTGACCTCGCTTCAGTTTCACAAGCCGCCCCTCGACAACGGCTGCGGCAACGACTACCGATGGCGACGATGACGATAGATTGAAGAAAGCGAATGTGCTCGGTGCGTTGTTACACCACTTCGGTTCGGTCGCGCTTGAGGGAACGATCGCACAGAGGGTGGGGGTCTACTTGACACAAAAACGCATCCTTCGGGAAGCGACTGGAGGACTCACGGAACAGCTGTGTGCGAATGGCGATTTTGTCTGCCGCGAAATTCAAAGAGGGAACAAACGACGAGAGTAAATGAAATTCAAAAAGAAAATTCGCCCGATCGCAACTGAATCTACATCACCAAGGTAAAGCCAGACGATGAATAATACGACAACGACGAAACGTCAGCTCTAGATGAAAGTTAACTCGAAACTGGTTTGCGGGCTCAAATGAATGGTCGCCCGGGATGGTGGTGGCTGCTGAATACGTTTTGTCTTGCTGGTGGTAACAGCGCTCTGATGTATTTGTGAACTGTCTGTTATTATTTGGTCACTGTGTGGACAAATACACACTGGTGCCCGCTTGTGCGCTGGTATGTGTGCTGCGGTGTGTTTTTCAGTTGGCGCTGTGCAATATAGTTGGCGATTATCAGATGTCAAGTCTCATGGAGACTACGAGTGTGTACTTTGGAGACTTGATTGATACGAGATACCAGATTACTGTAAAGTTTTTCAGAGGAGCTTTATGTGCCAGTTGAGATTTACCTTACGTCGTTGGCGATTGGAACAGGATCGACTTATACAGTGAGCCCAAAGAATTCTTGTAAAATTTGAACAACTCAAATTGCAAAAAATGAATTGAGCCAAACCAAAAAATCGAAAAGATCGTATGTTGAGTGACAAGCCAGTAAAAAGTTAAGAAAAAAAAGATTATAGCTTCGAGCAACAACTCGTACGCAGGGAGATCAGCTGTTAATTCAAATCCTTCTGAAGTAGTCAAGAACACTCAGCGAGAAGAGGTTCTTTTTATCCAATTTGAACTGCTGGTCCTCTTCGTGGAATGAAAGAAGAACCCAAAACCCTACCCATGTGTTGGATTAAGAAGTCCTAATAATTATGAAACTACAAAGTCCGAAAAAAGCTTTCGAAGGGTCTAGGTTCGATTCCCAGCTCAACACCAATTTTCGAATTTTTCGCTGCACCACTTCTTTCGAGTTGTTGACAAAACTCAAAGAGTAATAACTATCTAAGAAAGCTTCCGAAATTCCGCCTTTTTGAGTCGGCAAATAACTGAAGGTCCCTTCTACGAGTAGTCCACGAGTAGTTGATGATCAGGCTAGGGCCTGGTCTCCTGTGGACCGTTGCGCCACACAATTATTATTATTATTACAAAGCCCACAAAAGTTTACTAATAAATTACATTTTGGAAAGAACACTGATCTCTTTTAGGGAGCGGCTTTTATTTTTATCAATATTTCAACACTTTGCTGGAGAAATAATTCAAGCTTGAAATTTATCAAAGTGAGCAATTAGAAAACAATGCCTCAACGTAGTAGCAACGCATTGTGCTCCAACTCTCCAAGTTAACAACGCACTTAGTCAATTCTAAAATGAACAACTGTCTAGCCTTTCGAAAGTGTTAATTAGTTCATTTTCCATGCAATTTTAACACTGACTACGGGATTTACATATAAAGAATTTTTCAAAGTATCTTCTTCTTCTTCTTCTTCTTCCTCTTCTTCTTCTCCTTCTTCTTCTTCATCTTCGTCATCTTCTTCTTCTTCTTCTTCTTCCTCTTCTTCTTCTTCTTCTTCTTCTTCTTCTTCTTGCTCTTCCTCTTCTTCTTCTTCTTCTTCTTCATCTTCATCATCTCCTTCTTCTTCTTCTTCCTCGTCTTCTCCTTCGCCTTCTCCTTCTTCTTCTTCATCTTCTTCTTCTTCTTCTTCTTCACCTTCGTCATCTTCTTCTTCTTCTTCTTCCTCTTCTTCCTCTTCATCTTCGTCATCTTTTGCTTCTTCTTCTTCTTCTTCTTCTTCTTCTTCTTCTTCTTCCTGTGGTTCTATAGTCCGGAGTATACCTGGTCCTCAACATGCCCTTCCGGCTAGCACAATCTTTCGCTAGCTGTCTCCAATTGCCAACTCCAAGTTGGTTAAAGTCCTTTTCCACTTGTGTGTGCCATCTTTCAGTAGGCCGTCTCCTGTTGCGTTGTCCCAATGGCTCGGATTCAAAGACTTTTCGGGCCGGAGCAGTGGTGTCCATACACCCTGCATGGACTAGCCATCTTTAGGAAGTATTTTTCTAGAATTGAGTTTAGTAAAAAATGCCAAAAAATTCAAAAAAATAGCCATCTTAGGCGTTGTATCTGAAGCTACTTGTGTCGTTCGTGCTCTCTTGCAAGATAAGGGGATATTCTTATTAATTCCAATATATTCATCATTCAGTCTTTCGAGGAAACCAACCGAATGTTATCTTTTTAAATTTAATTGCCTTTCCGCGTCTGTTTCTGTTTTTGTCGCTTCAACATTTAAGATTAAAATAATACTAAGAAAACGTTTAAGAAAATCTGATAATGATAATAATAATTGTATGGCGCGATAGTTGGCAGGGGGAACAGGGACTAGATTGCTCATCAACTACTCGTGTTGTGCGCGCTACTGTTCTCTCATGAGTAGAAGGGACCTACAGTTTTTTGCCGACTTCGAACGGCGAAGTTTGAGAAGCTTTCTTAGACAGTTATTACTCCTTAAGTGTTGTCAGCAGCTCGAAAGAGGTGGTGCCGTGAAAAATTCGAAAAATTGGTGTTGAGCTGGGAATCGAACCTAGACCCTTCGGCGTGTGAGCGTCGCACTCTACCCACTACGCCACGGCGACTTTGGGCAAGCCTAAAGAATTTCTCTTAGAATTAGCATACTTCCAAAGTGCTGAACTTTCGCTCTTTACCGAATATTCTACGGACAAGGTATATTGCCTGTATAGATATCTATTCAAGAACTCATACTCTTTCCTAAGTCTCAAAAATCTTTCACGGTTAGATGTCGATTTGTTTGAAACAAAGATAGAATATGCTTACCTTTTGACGTTTCTTAAATTTACCAATTGTTTATTTGACCAAGGAGTTTTGAACCGATAATTCTGACGCGTTTTTGGAACAAAGAACTCTATACCGGAATTCAATTTATTCATAAGCATATCATAATTACATTTCAAATCTGGAGAATTTAAGATGGCATCCCAGTTGACATTTTTCAAATAATCCATCAGAGCAACGAAGTTGATTTTACGAAAATTGAAACTTAAATTGGCAATATTACTATTATTGTCATTAAAGTATTTAAAGAATTCGAATTCCAACAATAACACTTCTTCCTTGCTTAGTGAGAAATTGTATTTACAGCGCGATGCTCAATTTTTGCCATCATCGTCTCAGTTGCCATTATAATTCTGTTTAACAAGAGATAAAATGTGTATTACTAACCACATAATAGACTACATGTCGAGAACGCTCCGCTACAACTCAGCCTCTTTGTCAGCATTTCATTTTCCAAAATCTTTAACAAGTATCGTCCGATGAAAACTATTTGCAAGTGATGGCCACCGCAACGAAAAGAGTAACCACCTCCGCTCAAAGTCGGAGTCCTTAACACCCCCTAACAGGTTAATTCTTTACTCTAATCCTTTATTGTCCGCAAAAATTTTTCTTAAAATCGATGCTCGAAGTGGAGGCCGAATTGTGCCTCCTAAAAACGGAAGACTGCAGGCTGAAGATAAACAACATGAGTTGTTTCCAGTAAAAGACAACAAAGATTTTCTAAGAATGAGGAAACGCGCAACTCTCCCTCATTAAGCCTAAGACTCACGTCTAAGATCGCCATGACAGAGGAATTTGTCGTGTTGGAATTTGTGTCGCGAACTATTGTCGGCCTTCCTGTCGAGGTTCAGATCCACCCCGGATTGTAATGGTACACAAAGAATTGGATTTATTTTTCTTTACTTTTTAAAGAAACTGTGTACTATTCTTGGTAGGACTGATACACCTTAGCCGCAACTAATCGTGTCAGCCGCGAACAGATATTTCAACCAGTAGTCGAAATAAGAATTTGTTTCATTTGGTTAATTGCACAAAAAACAGTCAACAAACTGAACCCGCAATATAAAGAACCCAATTTTCATTCGAAAACACAAATTTCAAACAACGAATTAAAGCCATTAACCAACACAACCCGCAGCGTAATCCCGCAAATTGGCAATGCCTGCAATCCCCATTCGTTGGATTCGGAGTCCACTCATCCGTTTAAACTTACAAAACCATAAATCCTCACCAAATAAAAGAAACGAGAATGAAATTGAGAAGTGAAATCCGCAACCAAGAAAACCCAGAAGTCATTTGCAAACAACAGATGCGGTTCACTCGTGACTTGGCTACCTTGGTGACCGCATCTATAAACTACACTTTTGCAGCGCCTACAACGAATGACAATGCACGGATAGTGGTTTTCAAAGAGACCTGATAGGACTGTGGATCAACACAAAAAACAACTAAAGCAAAACATCTGTACCCCGGTACGTCCGATTGAATTGTATAACACCACTGAGACCAATTTCGTGGAATTTTTCGAAGCAGAATGCAACCGCTTGCAAGCCTCGACCCCTGTCTTGACTTAATCGATTCTCAATAAAGACGTCTGCAGTGCACTTGCTGCCCATTTGTGCTCGAATGGATGGGAGCGCATGACCGGGTGTCCAGAAGAAGAAGAAGAAAGAAGGAGAATTCATGACCAGAACTAGGTTAGTCGGGTAGTAAAGTGTCCGCAATGGGGGAACATCTGTGGACGGCAGTTGAGTTCTTTTTCTTGTCGTGTCGTGATGGGATTTCTGGTTTGGTTCTGGTTTGAATGGGAATGAGCTTTTTGTGGAGAGTGGAGAGTTTGCCTTGAAGACTTGTGTCTTACAAAGCTGTGCTTTTTCAGTATATTAAAGCTCGGCGAAAGCCCTTGTATACAAATTCTCAAATCAAGTTCGCATACAGGGTGCTTCTTTGGAGAAAAAGTTTTATAAAACAACGGAGCTGTTTATTACGATCATCGTTGGAAGTACAAGGAACATGTAGATACGAAGGTTGCATTTTTATTTCGGGATTGGGCAACCCTAGTGTTGCTATCTGGCAACTGCCAGCTCTATCGTAAAGTTTGACATTTTGAGGTTATACGCACATACGAGCGTTTTCACATATGTACGAGCGCTATTTGTTTTGTTTACAGTAACTTAAACGATTCATCTCGCCCAAAAAATTGAATTAAATAGTGAAAATTTTCGTTCGCGGATTTTTTTAAAACTTTCGACGTAGATTAACTCAACAACAGTACATTGATGAACTTAATTCAATTTTTGGCGATGAAGATCCATCAAGGAAGAGTGTTTATCGATGGTATGGTGAATTCAACCGAGGTCGTAGTTCACTCCAAGACGAATTTCGTGAAGGTCGCCCAAAATTTGTTGTTGTTCCGGAAATTATTGATGCAGTGCGCCAACTGCAAGATAGTCATGTGACCTATCGTGAGATTGAGACAACCTTAGGCATTAGAGGGACCATCATACATCCAACACTGCATGCACATTTGACCGTCAAAAAAAATTTGTTCGCGTTGGATGCCACACAATTTGTCAATCGCTCAAAAGAGGCTCGTGTGGATTGGTCGTAAGAAATGCTTTAAAAATACGATCGCGTGGGGAAACGTGCATTTACGCGTATGAGCCTGAAAGTAAACGGCAGTCGACTGTATGGGTGTTTCAAATTGATCCAAATCTAACAGCAAATGGTCGCCTATTTCTTCGGAAAAACTAGACATGTCACAACCGTACCACTAGGACAACGCAGAACAGTCAATTTTGAGTGGTGCACAAACATTTGTTTGGCGCTACATTCCGGGTTGGACGTGGTCTACAATCAACATGCCTCCACGATCCTTCGCCAGTTGTCTCCAGTTGCGCACTCCAAGTTGGTTGAGGTCCTTCTCCACTTGTGTGAGCCACGTTGGTGTAGGTCGTCCTCTGTTGCTTTGTCCCAATGGCTCGGATTCGAAGACTTTTCGGGCCGGAGCAATGGTGTCCACACGCTCTACATTGCCTAGCCATCTTAAGCGTTGTATCCGTAGACGCTTGACCAGGTGCATGTCGCTTTATAGCCCATAGAGTTCGTCGTTAGATCTTCTCCTCCAGATGCCATCAACGCAATCAAGACCAAAAATCGCACGCAAAACTTTGCTCTCGAAAAGTCTAAGGGCTCCCTCATCCGCCTTTGCTAACGTCCAAGTTGCCACGCCATAAATTAGGACCGGGGTCATCAGGCTTTTATATAAAGCGAGCTGAGTCCTTCGAGAGAAGGCTTTATTACTCAATTTCCAACAGCAATTGGCAAGAGTGATCCTGCGTTTGATTTCGGTACTGATGTTGTCGTCCCTTTTTACCGTGGAGCCGAGGTAGACGAAGTCGTTGACTACGTCGAAGTTTCTGCTGCCTAGTGTTACGCTCTGTCTGAGACGTCGATGTTGTGTGTCCTACCTTGATGACAGCATGTACTTAGTTTTGCCCTCATTTACCGCCAGACCCATTTAAGGCGCTCCCGCTTTACTGCCAGCAAACGCCTCATTGACATTTCTCTGTGTTCGTCCAATCACATCATTGTCTTCAGCGTCAGCTAGCAATTGAACTTACTTCTGGAAGATCGTGCCTCTGGTGTTGACTTGTGGGTTACGCACGATCTTCTCAAGGATGATGTTGAAAAAGTCATTTAAAAAGTCAAAGTGACATTTAATTTCTCGGTGAGTTCGTTACCGACCTTGACGGAATAGCGAGATTTCTCCATCGTCATTCTCACAATCTGACGAGTTTGGTAGGAATGCTAAAACTAGACATGGGACTGTATGGCTTGTCTCTATGCACACTGTCATATGCGGCCTTAAAATAGGCGAATAGGTGGTGAGTGTCGATTTGTACATCTTGGGTCTTTTGCAGGATCTGCCGTAATGTGAAGATCTGTTCTATTGTGGACTTCCCTGGTCTGAAACCACAATGATATGAACCTATTCGGTCATGGACAAACGGTTTCATACGCTCACACAATACGGCAGAGAAAATCTAGTATAAGATGTTAGGAAGGCTGATATTCCGATAGTTTGCGTAGTCAAAGGGGTCTACTTTCTTGTGAACCGGACAAAGGACGCTGAGATTCTACTCATCGGGCATGCTTTCCTCCGACCATATCTTACAGATGAGCTGGTGCTTACGTCCAAGCAGGTCATCTCCAGCTGCTTTAAATAGTTCTGCGGACAGTCCGTCCGTTCCAGTAGCTTTGTTCAACTTCAGCTTGGATTTTGCTATCTTCACCTCGTCTAGGTCGGGGGGATGGAATGCTTATCTATCATCGCCCAAATCGAGTGGAGCGTTCTGTCTTAAAGCGGGATTTGGGCCCTTAAGAGATCTGCAGAAATGATCCTTCCAGATTCTCAGCACAGACTGGGACTCTACTATGAGTTGTCCGTTTTGGTCGCGGCAGGCTTTGTGCCGAACCTTGTATCCTCCGAATAGCTGTTTTACCTTTTGGTAAAACGTTCGGACTTCATTCCTTCCATAACACCTTTCCATTTCCTCGACCGCACGCTCCTCATGCTCCATTTTTTTCCTTCTGAAAATTCGGAGCTCTTCCCTTCTTCTGTGTCCGTAGAGCTCAAGGACTGCTCTCGTTGTTCGATGCAGCGTCGCCTTATAGGCATCTTGTTTAGCTGCATGCGCTTGCCTGCACTCGTCGTCAAACCATGGCTTCCTTCTGGGTGATGACGTGAAACCCAGTACATAAGGAGCAGCTTCTTTAATGGATCTTGCTTTCCTTTTTTTAAATTGCACGTTTTTCCTTGTCGGTTAAGGAAAACATATATTAATAATACTTCCCACCACTGAGTATGATTGATTTTCCGGATTTACGCAAATCTAAAATAATTTTCACACTTCCCTTTTTGTCTTTCGATTTTTGACCCACTTTATCTAAAAATTACTCACTCGCGTAAAACTTCTATGTAAATGGACTGTACTTACTGTAATGATGTTTACTGTAATGAACAACGACTCTTCTCGTTGTTGCATAAAGAAAACCCGTTACGTGCAGATCAGACCTAGTGACATTTAATAATAATAATAATTATTTGGCGCGATAGTTTAGGACCAGGGCCCAGCTGGCTCATCAACTACTCGTGCTGTGCACGTTATTGTTCTCTTACGAGTAGGTCCCTTTTACTACTACAGTTTTTTTCCGCCTCCGCATAGAAGAATTCGAGAAGCTTTTTCTTGGACATTTATTACTCTTTGAGTTTTGTCAGCAGCTCGAAAGAGGTGGTGCCGTTTAAAATTCGAAAAATTCACGTTGAGCTGGAAATCGAATCTAAACCCTTCAACGTGTGAGCGTCGCACTCTACCCACTACGTCACGGCAGCCATCCAGTGACATCTGGCTGAGCGAATACTTTTTGGAGGTTTAAATTGTTGTAGTTTATTTCGTTGAAATTTCAGGATTTGTTATTTTTATGCGTTAAATTTTAATTAATATTAAACACAGTATAAAAATATGTGCCTAGGGTTTTGTACCTATCCTAGTTTTTTTTTATGGATATTTCATTATCATAGGGCGTATGAGCGAATAATTATTGAAGTCACTGTAGTCTTAAAGCTGTGTCTCTGTCATGTCATATTTTTCTTCTTTATGTGGCGTTACTGTCCGGGGCCGACCAGGGCCACAACTAGCATGCTTCTCTAGCCGGTACGATCACTCCCCAGCTGCCTCCAGTTACGCACTCCAGCGCAGTGGAGATTCTTTTTAACTTATGTGCGCCATCTAAGCCAACCTAGGCCAAGGCCCCTGTTGCATTGTTTTAATTGCCCGGAATCGGGCTGGCATCCATACGCTCTTCATATATTAGCTATCTTAAGTTTTGAATCCGATGTCATTTTATCAAGCGCATGTCATAAAGATCGACTCCTCCAAATGACATTAACGCAAACAGGACCTAAGATTGCACCTATCTTGTCTCTCTGAAAGACATAGTGCTCTTCTTCCGCTTGTAGTAAAGTCAAGGTATCCGCGCCACAGAATAGGAATGATCAAGCTGTTATATAAAGTAAGCTTTGTCTTTTGGGGAGTGCTTTGTAACTCAATTGTTGTGGAGCCTTGAGCAACATCGATTTGCGGGAATTTTGTCCCTATTTACCGCGGAGCTGAGGTAGACGAAATCCCTTACTTCCTTAAAGTTTTTGTTGGCGATTTGTGACGAACTGTTCAAGACGTCGATGCTATCTGTGCTTCGTTGACGACTGCATGTATATTGTTGTGCCCTCATCTATCGCCATACCCATTTTAGCGATTTCGGCTTCAACCTCGCCAAACGCCTCTTTGACGGATCGCTGTGTTTATCCAATCACGTCAATATCGCCGATAGAGTTGCAGTTGAGCAGAGTTTTGCAGCAATCGAGCAGACTTTTGGAAAATCGTGCTCCCGGTGTTGACTTCTAAGCTTCACATGATTTTCTTAAGACTCGGAACTCGTTACTTTGTCTAAAACATTGAAAGTTCTAAAGTGTCATTTTGTATCCTAGGGCTATCAAAATTTTACACATCACCACGTATACCTCTGATACTTGCTTAAATCCTTTAATGAAGGTTGCCTTTTATATTTCGGGATTGGTCAACCCTAGTGTTGCAATCTGCCAGCTGCCAGCTCTATCGTAAAGTTTGACATTTTTGAGGTTATACGCACTCAGAACGTTTTGACATACGAGCGCTATTTGTGTTGTTTACAGTAACTTAAAAGATTCACCTCGCCCAAAAAATGAAATTAAATCGGGAACATTTTCGTGCGATTAGTTTTTACGAATTTCGACGTGGATTAACTCAACAACAGTGCATCGATGAACCTAATTCAATTTTTGGCGATGAAGCTCCATCAAGGACCAGTGTATATCGATGGTATGGTGAATTCAACCGAGGTCGAGGTAGCTCCCTCCATGACGAATTTCGTGAAGGTCGCCCAAAATCAGTTGTTGTTTCGGAAACCATTGATGCCGTGCGCCAACTAATATTGCAAGATCTTCCATGTAACCTATCGTGAGATTGAGACAACCTTAGGCATTAGGGGGACCAGCATACATTCAACATTGCATAAGCATTTGAAAGTCAAAAAAATTTGTTCGCTTTGGTTCCTACAAAATTTGTCAATCGTTCAAATAAAGGCTCGTGTCGATTGGTCGAAAGAAATGCTCCAAAAATACGATCGCTGTGCTTCGAAACACGTCTATGACATCGTGACAGGTATTCATGGATTTACGCGCATGAGCCCGAAAGTAAACAGCAGTCGACTGTAAGGGTGTTTCAACTTGAGCCAAATCCAACAAAAGTTGCTCTCGCACAAAGCTCTTCCAAGCAAATGGTCGCCTGTTTTTCTTTCGGAAAAACAGGACATGTCGCAACCGTACCACTAGAGCAACGCAGAACAGTCAAAGCTGAGTGGTACACAACCATCTGTTTCCAAGAAATCAGGAAAACCAACCGCCGAAGACGGATTACTCTTCACCATGACAATGCGATCTCTCATACATCGGCTCAAACAACTGCATTTTTGAGGACTCAAAACATCGATTTGATGAGTCATCCGGCGTATAATCCTGACTTGGCGTCGAATAACTTCTTCTTCCCGTACGTAAAAAATGAAATGAGAGGTCAACGTTTTTCGACACCTAAATAAGCGATTGATGCGTTCAGAATGCATGTTTTGGAGATACCTCAACCAGAGTGGCAGGAGTGTTTCGACAATTAGTTCAAACGCATGCAAAAATGTATAGATTTTAATGGAGAATATTTTAAAAAAACAATAAATCTATTTTCGATGATTTTTGGTTTTGTTCTCTAATCCCGAAGAGGCTACCCTCGTAGTACTCATTTTAACACGTTGAGGACGGCGTGTAACACCGGGGGCTCACACATAAATGTTATTTTTGGCGGTTTGTATGAGGAAGTAGCGGTACACCTAAAGCAGCACGATATTGATGTGCACATTTTTCGCCAAATTTTTTACTTTTCTTCAAAATTTAAAATTTGTTTCGTGCAATGCGACGCCAGATTAAGGAACGTTTGATTGTCGCTGCCGCCAAATGATGCTGAATACAAAAAACTGCCCGGTCCTCAACGTGTTAATCAACAACTGTGAAATATATTGCCACTGTGACTATATAAGAGGAAGCCTTATCGCCCCGTTATAACGAAGCCATACCCATTAATGTGTAGGATATGACAGAATATCACACTTCTCAAAAACTTCCTCCGGCATTACTTTTGGCAAAAGACAGGAGTTAAGAGGTACATAAGTATTTCTGTCAAGAGTGTTAAGGACATTCCAACCTGATCACCTCCTTATAAGGATGCAAATGTCATGTCATGTCAAATCATAACAACCCATTCAAACTCGGTTCTCTTAACTTACCTATTTCGGAACGCCAATTGTCACCGCCATTCGATTATGAAATTGATCACGAAGAAGAAGCAGTTCTTCTCAGCGTTACTCCGCGTGATGCATAATTTTTCATCACAACTGTTGCCTCCATCATTCATTCATAAATTCACGAAACTTTTACTCGCCTGACTACACCCAGAGTTCCCCCCCAACATCTTGCGCCCCATAACCATCCACCATTCAATAAATAAGAAAGCAAAAAAAAACCTCACCAAACGGGAAAAAATTCAAGAAAAAGAAACTCAGCAACCAACTTGGTGGGATAAATATAGAAAACCTCGTTTGAACATGCGCCCCATGCTCCGCTTCAGCAGAAACCACAACTCGCCACCAGCATGCAACTGCGTCTCGAAAGGCAGCGGCCGCACCGCAATGGTCAATGGATAGCGACTCTTTTTGGTCGACCGACTGCAGCGGCAGCGACAAGCCCACATTCGTAGACCTTCAATGAAACACAGCCTAGACCACCATGCTCTCGCCCTCGCCCCGCCATTGTCGGCACTCACTCTGGCTCCATTGATATGAATGTTGATTAGTCGCCGCGGTGAAGCAGAACCCAACTGCCTGCTCTCCGCCACTCAGGTGTGTTCCTGGACCTACAAAAACCAGATGCAGTCTCGCTTCGCGCTCTCTCGCGCTAGAATCTCCGTTTCTCACGAATCACGAGCACACACTGTTTCTATTCGCTTCGGAAACACACGCTGTTCCGCTCGCTCCCGTGCGGACGCCTTCGGGTGAGTGGTCACACACACTCGGGCGAAAGCTCCCCATCGCCGATCACGGCGAGATCAAGAAGAAAGTCAACTCACCTCAAAGCGCTTTTCAGTCGATCGTAGCCTTCCATTGTGGATGAACGCGTTCGATCCCCGTTAGTGCTCCCGAAATCGAATTCGACACAATCGAAGAGGATATTTTATATATACATATGTTCAGCGGTGCACCATCTGCAAGTTATTTCGCGAAGTTTTCGGGTCGGGTTTTCCTCGCAGTCGTTGGAATCAATTGGTTTCTCTCTCACGGCAGCGTCTATTTTGCTGTTTTCGGCCGCGCAGTGTGTTCCAGTCGGAGAACGTGCGACAACGAGATCGTAATACGATCAAGTGATCCCTCAGCTCGCCAGTGATTGCATTAATATCAGCTTAGCGTGGAAGTTAATTAACGTATTCACCTGGTGCCTAGTGTATTGGATTACCAGCCGCGAGCAACGTCGTGTGACCAAAAATCCATGTGTTACATCGTGTTCCCCAGCAGAGAGAGGGTAGACGACGACGACGACGACGGATAAGTAGTGTAAGTCTAGCCAATAAGTTCGGCTCCGCACCGAATCGCGACAGCAGCTCACACAGTGGAAACAGTGGCTCGGCCGTGCCCATCTTCGTGGTAGAGAATAAGAATACCGTGTGAGTTCAACTTTTTTTCTCGTTTTTCCCTCCTTCTCCCTCTGCTGAGAATATTTTTGAATATTTTCAGCGGCATCCGTTCAATTGCCCATTTTCGTGTTGACTTGTCGCAGAAAACAAAACCGAAAAGAAAAAGACTGCCTTCCCAAAAGGCAACAACAAATGGCAGCCTCCAACTGGCATTGTCACGCAAATGGGCATTGCCGTCGAGAGTTGTCGAGCCTTAAGTGGGTGCCAGTTGATTTCCTACTGTCTGCGGAACCCGAGAGAAAGGCTAACAATGCTTCAAACTTCATCTGTCAACAGAGCGTACCGAAATGGCGTCATTGTCGCACTCGCTTTGTGGGCGGTGGATTTTTTTTTTCCGTGTTACCTGCTTGCCGGAAACAACTCGAAACGAATCAATTCAACACGCTAACGTGACTAAGACGGGATTCTATTTTTGGGTTCTTTACGAGGGTCGAGACGGGGCTTTAATGAGTGGCTCGTGCCTGTGAATCGTCTGACACCTAGTCACCAGTCGGCTTGACCGTAATCACGTAAACAAGACTATTTTGACAACTACTCAAACACATGGCTGGGCGGCACTTGTTTCCCCTGAGCTGCGGCCGTTATTTTCTGTTTGCCTCACTCATCTGATTCACTGCCAGTTGGAGCGTGAGAATGCACTTATGACGACTAGAGCTGGGTTTGGATAGGTGAGATAATGGTCAAGTTGTTCCACGGTTGGCTTCCGTAAAACAGGGAGGTTCCTAAGGAACTCCTTTATGGTTGGGATAAAAGTTTGTTTTGTAGGACTCTGCCACTCCATCCCAACCATCTAGCTTCTGTTGTGTGGCCACCGTTTGACACTTGACTTTTATCTTACTTCAAACGCATTAAAGTTGTAATTCAGTGTCCCAGCATGCAAGGGAAACTAACTGTCTTCTAGCTAAACTGTAGCAATCAAAGGTTATTGGTTTTTGGAGAGTTTTCGTGCATCAAGATTAAATGGGAAAAAGTGGTCTCATGTCAAAAGAACAGAGGCTAGATTTTCGGAAGGTGGCTGAATCTAAACCATTACCATACCCGAACATCAATAGTTTGGTTTGGAAAAGAACAGCCCCGGGAAGCTCAATTCAATTACATCTGTTCAGTCCCAGAATCCAACGTCCGTCACCGACCATTTTTGTAACACGTTCCTCTGGTGAGTGCTACTGGTTTGACTGCTCAGTGGTTTCTGGGGTGTACCAAAGTACGTATGTTTCGTCGACGGTCACGAAACGCGGCGGAAACTGTTTCTGTTGGCGCTTAAATACTGCCTTACGTTATATAGCCTTAGGTTAAGGCGGTTGTGGCCGCCGCTGCGAAATGGGTAGAGTGCGACGCTCACACGCCGAAGGGTCTAGGTTCGATTTCCGGCTGAACACCGCGAATTGTTCACGCCACCACCTCTTCCGAGCTGCTGACAACATTCAAAGAGTAACAACTGTCTAAGAAAGCTTCTCAAACTTCGCCGTTCGGAGTCGGCAAAAAACTGTATGTCCCTTCTACTCGGGAGAACAGTATAAGAGAACAGTAGCGCGCACAACACGAGTAGAGGCCCTGGTCCCCTTGCGGACTGTCGGGCCAACAATTATTATTATTCAGCTTATCCCTTATACTTGTGAGCAAACTCAACGACATTCATTCAATTCCCAAAAGGTGTGATCCTATTGAATTTCAGAAAACGATGTTTATCACTTTCCGGCCACTTTTAGGACGTCACCTGTAGTGAATGCCACTGATTTGACTGCCCTCGGTTTCTTGAGTAAACCAATGGGCACATGTTTCGTTGACAGTCATTAAATGCGGCGGTATCTGTTTCGTTGCGGGGGTTGTGAGCAAGCATTCGATAAGGATCACACCTTTAATCCCGGAAAACTATGGTAATCGACTTTCTGCTCACTTTCTTCGATGAGTGCCACCGCTTTGACTATCCCAAGGTTTCTTATATTGTATGTTCGTGCAGACTATGGCGACAACTGTTTCGATTTGCGCTTGAACACCAACCTTAAGTGGTTACCTTTGTTGTCCGAAGTGAGCAAACGCAACACTAATTACTCAAAATGATTTCCCATATTCAATACTTCTTAATGGACACAACCCACGTGGTCTCTAATTACACGTGTTGCTTAGCTAATTTGCGCACCTTCCCTCCGTAGCCAGCCACGACGGGATAGAAATGGAATTTGACACGTTTTTCTCTGTAATTAATCAAAAACTCGATGTGACCGCCTACAAACTAAAGAAGTTAATTTCTTGCACGTGTAAAAGCGTTTCCCCTGTTTTGAAACTATAATGAAACCAACAAACATTACTTTTTTACTATTTTTCTTATTCCTCAAGTTTGCTTAAAAGCCTGCCTCCAGCATTCAAAAAAAGAAAAAGAATGGCTCCAATTTCGCTTTAGCAAAAACCATCTTTAAGAATGTTCTGAAACTAAATCACCATGGAATCGACTTCCTAGAATTGTTTCATTCTTCTTCGGATGGCGCTACAGTCCGGGGTGGACCTGGGCCTCAACCAACATGCCTCTCCAGCCAGCTCGATCTTTCGCCAGCTGGCTCCAGTTGCGCACTCCAAGTTGATTGAGGTCCTTCTCCACTTGTGTGCGCGTCTAGGTCGTCCTTTGTTGCGTTGTCCCAATAGCACAGATTCAAAGACTTTCCGGGCCGGAGCAGTGGTGTCCATACGCTCTACATGGCCTAACCACCTTAAGCGTTGTATCCGTAGACGCTTGACCAGGCGCATGTCGCTGTACAGCCCATAGAGTTCGTCGTTAAATTATCTCCTCCAGATGCCATCAACGCAAACAGGACCAAAAATCGCACGCAGAACTTTTCTCTCGAAGAGACCGAGGGCTTTCTCATCCGCTTTTAGTAGCGTCCAGGTTTCTGCGCCGTAAAGCATGATGGGATTATCAAGGTGTTGTACAACGTCACTTTGGTCGTTCGGGAGAGGGCTTTATTACTCAGTTGCCTCTTAAGCCCAAAGAAACAGCGATTGGCAAGAGTGATTCTGCGCTTGATTTCGGTACTGATGTTGTTGTCACTATTCGGCGCGGAGCCGAGATAGACGAAGTCCTTGACTATCTCGAAGAGTCTGCTGCCCATAGTGACACTCTGTCCGAGACGTCGATGTTCTGCCTCCTTCTTCGATGACAGCATATACTTCGTTTTGCCCTCGTTTACCGCCAGTCCCACTTTAACCGCCAGTCCCACTTTAGCCATTTCGATGCTAGCAAACGCCTCATTGACGGCTCGCTGAGTTCTGCCGATCACGTCAATGTTATCCGCATAAGCTAGCAGTTGATCGGACTTGTGGATGATCGTGCCTCTGATCAGAGAATTGTTTCATACAACTTATTTACTTGTGTAATGCCCTAATGTTTTGTTCAAACATTTTTTCATTGGAGGTTGGATAACACTGCATTGGAGTGCTCCGATTGGTTCATTGTACTACCAAGGAGTAATCTATATTCAACTTAGGTTCATGGTCTTCCGAAGGAAAAACTGCAAGCGCTTCTGTGATAAACAGCCTACATTTACAGCTTCCACCACATCAACACCAAACAGCCACCAACTGATCCAAGCAAAGGCGGAGCATTGACAGAAGAAGCGCTTTACAGAGTCCACCACATTCTCTATAGGCGTCGCATAGGGTACCGGCACTAGGCCTAAGCACGCTTAAGTGTTTAGCGAAGGCGAAGTGCCTCGATTATATGCAAACACGTTGACTGCAGTGTTTTCCATTTAAAGATCGAAAAAATCAGCGGATGCTTGAGTTTGGAAGCATGCACGTGGACAGCCTAAAATCATTTTAGAAGCTTTTTTGTTTTTTTTTTTTTTGTAAATTCTTTGCAGATCCACAATCCACTTTGTTCGAATCATTTGGTTAGAGTGTCGTTCAGACCTTGAACTACTTCCTCAACTTTACGCCTCGTTCTCAGTTTAGGAATAGGTGCGACATGGTTTTTTTAACTCTCACTTAAGCTCTCCCTTAAACTCTCCCTTAAACTCTCTCTTTAAATAGTTTGTTTTTTTTTTCTGGGATTCCTACTTTTCAGCTACATTGTGCTTTCGCTTTTGTTTTGGAGCTCTATGTATCTGGGGTCTGACATGGTCACATCCGACAGATCCTTCCAGTCTGTCACTTCCTTAAGATATCTGGTGGATAGAGTTAAATCGCACACTTCCTGTCTTTTTGTCTATATAAGCTCCTCTTTCTTATTTTCTAAAACCTTTTGAATTATATATGCAAAGTTGAAACAGAAAGAAAACAAATTTTCTTTGAAATACTGCTATTAAAAGTCAAACCTACCTGATGAACTGAAGACATTTTGCAATGTCGTATTCGTGGTTTGTCGTGGTAGATTATGGCTTATTTTTCAACGACGTCAGCCCCCTTTTATGAAACCGGCAAATCTCTTCAAATGGTTCGCACATATTTTTGTATTGTGGTACATATGTGATGTTATTTGATAAGCGGCGCAGACTTTATGACAACAGCTGCAGCATCTTGGATCAATTTTAACCGTTCCCCAAAATAAAGATTTTCTCCCGAGGTTTGGGAAGTCTCCCAAATGCGTTTTCTCTTCTTTCTTGCTTTAAATAATGAGGGGCGTAAGATCTCCAAAAAGAGGGTTCTTGGTCGCCTCGAAGCGAGGGTCTTTCGAAATACCCTTGGTTGCGATGGGTATGAACAGATGGTGTTTAGAAGTTCACGCGTCGAGTCTCACGTCTCAGATGGCTAGATCATTTTAAACAAATCGAAAACAATGCCGTGAAGGAAAACTTCGCTTCTTCAAAACTTCAACTGTAAGGGGGCCTGAATCAATAAGCACATAGCCAAAGACGGCATGTTGACTATAGCCCCGCACAATGGATTTCTTACAGAGCCTACACATTTTTGACAATTTTATTGTTTATTATATCAGAGCCTTAAAAAATTTATTGAAAATATTTTCAATAAAAAATTGTACACTTTAAAATATTTTTTTTGTCAAGGTATTATTTAATCCGTTTTATCCTTATTAAAGGAAACTCTTGTTGGAAAACAGAGATACCGTGCAATTTATTTTGTTTCACCGATTCGATAAAATTTAAAGCTTATGGTCGCTTATATCACAAATTAAGTAGATTGACATTTCGCACTGTTAAAAGCTTGTTATTAGAGCACGATTTAAAAGAACTGTTGTTTATTTGAAGCCAAGACTCCAGGAAACTCAGCATTCACATTTTTGGCGAAGAGTAACTGTCTGCTATCAAGATGAACTAGAATTTCAAAAATATACTTAGAAGTATTTGAATCAACAACTGATCACACGTAAAACACCACTTTATTGGCAAAATAAGGCAAATTAGACCTCTAAGGTTTATCATTGATAGATTTGCAAAAGGTTTAAATCTTTTCATCCTTCATCCTCTGACTCTTTAACACATAAATTCACTGTGCGAAATAGAGGGTTGCCTCTATAAGATTGGACTGTCTCTTCTATTTGTTGGTGGTGATTTTACACGGAAATCGGGTTTGTAACCTCGTCTTAAACCATTTCCTACATCTGAAAAAAATATTCTGACCTGCCGTATGAACCAACTGTACAAATGTTCCTTTGCTCTAGTCTTGTCACATTTTTTCTTTTTACCTCGTTTCGACGGACAGTAAGAATAAAAGTTTTGCATTGCGTCTAATCATTCGGGTATGCATTTTAATGTTCCAAGTCTGAAAATTGAAAACATAAAATGTTTACAACACCGAAAAAAACCCATTCCACGTATTCACTATTTCCATGGAACTACATTTGTTTTTCCCACTCTAAGCGCATCATTCAGAAAATGTTTCGTTATTGTCTGTGAAACAGAACTTACACAAATGTAAATTGCTGAACCCATCCGAAATTGAGAAGGGCGACCAATTGCAATTGCACAATGGAAATCATTCTACCCCGGCGACCTTGAACCATTCTGCCCGAGCGTTACCGGTTTTATGCGCCCCTCGATTCACGATCACCAACTGTAACGTTCTATGTTTCATTTCGAAATCTCCAAGCATTTCAGCGAATGTAATATTGTTTTTTTTTTTGTGCTCGTAATGACATCACCAATCAAGCAACCGACTCAACGGAATCGTGACCAAAACACAGGGAGGAACGAGACCAGTTTCGATATGTTTGCAGAACGTGCCTCGCGTTGACAAACAACGCAACGGCAATCAGTTTCTCACTCACCTGACCTTGCGTCCGGAAACGTGCGAAACTGGCCCATTCCACACGGGACCCATTGAACGGGAATTAGTCGGTTCTCACAAGTGTTCACTCCTCTTCTGCGAATCTCATGAATTCAGACTTAATTACTAGCCAAGAACATTCAAACTCCTCTTTCCCAGGCATTGTCACGAACCTGTTCTACACTCGGCTCAAGACTTATGTGTAAATAGATTCTGCTGCTGTTGATTATTCATTTCGAATTTTCTTTTTGCACCTTCCGGCGGCGTGCACTTAGAGGAGTGCGCGAAGATGCCCGCTTTATTGACAAAGTAACCAATACGATGGAGGTCTCTCCGCGGAAATCGTTAAACGCTGATGATCTCAGTTCTTAATGCCAGCTTTGAATACACAGACAAACGAAACGTGTGCTTACATAACGTCCAACGGAAGTAATACAGTTTTTATGTTTCCACAGGTGTCACTGCTTTCGAGTTGCTTTTAAAGAAGTCCGGCATATGTTTTAGTGAGTTTAGTGAGTTTACTTTGTAAACTAGCTTTTTTTTCAATTATTTAGGCAAACATGGGCTGAGTCCGCGGACAATGTTAAACAGCCATGTGAAAGTGTTCTCAAAAGAATATGGCCTAAAGGAAACTCTTTTTGGTAAACAGAGATGCCGTGCAATTTATTTTGTTTCACCGATTCGATAAAATTTAAAGTTTATGGTCGCACAATTATATCACAAATTAAGTAGATTGCTGTTTTACACTGTCAAAGCTTGTTATTAGAGCACGTTTGCTTATTTGCTTTTTTGCTTTGCTTTTTGCTTATTTGACGAATTCTAGACACCAAGACGCTCTCCAGGAACCTCAGTATTAACAATTTTGGTGAGGACTAACTGTATGCTTTCAAAATTAACTAGAATTTCAAAAATATACTAAGAAGTATTTGAATCAACAATTGATCACACCTAAAACACCACTTTTTTGGAAAAATAAGGCAAATTTTACTTTTAAGGTTTATCATTGATAGATTTGCAAGAGGTTTAAATCGTTTGATCCTTCATACCTCTGACTCTTTAATACGTAAATTTACTGTGCGAACCGGACTTTAGTGCTGTAATCTTCGTTGTTTTCGGAGTATTGATGGAATTTACATTTGTGACCAATCTTTCAATTTGATATCAGTTGCATTCAAGTCTTTTGACTTGGTATTGCATTCACTAAAGGTACTTTAAGGCCTTAAATACACACTTAAAGGCACCCGCATTAATTAAAAGTCTTTGGGACATCAACAAATTTTCATTGCAATCTTCTTTTTCTGTTTTGTGTGGCGCCACAGTGCGGGGTCGTCCTGGACCTCTACCAATATGTGTTCCCAGTCAACACAATCTTTCGAAAGCTGCCTCCAGTTGCCAAGTTGGTTGAGGTCCTTCTCCACGTTTTTGCGCCACCTCAGGGCCGTCCTCTGATGTGTTGCCCCAATGGCTCATGTTCGAAGACTTTTCGGGTCGGAGCAGCAGATGCTCACACGCTTTACATCCTCAAGAAATTTTAAGCCTTGTTTCCGACGACGCTTGAGCAGGCGCATTTTGCCGTATACCCCATAAAGTTCGTCGTTGATTTTTCTCCTATAATTGCTATCATTGGGGCCGCCGCGGCGTAGTGGGTAGCGACGCTCACACCCCGAAGGGTCTAGGTTCGATTCCCGGCAGAACACCTCGAATTTTTCACGGCATCACCTCTTTCGAGCTGCTGACAACACTCAAAGAGTAATGCCTGCCTAAGAAATCTTCTCAAATCTTTCCGTTCGGAGTCGGCAAAAAACTGTAGGTCCCTTCTACTCGTGAGAGAACAGTAGCGCGCACAACACGAGTAGTTGATGAGCAAGCTAGGCCCTGGTTCCCCTTTGGACTGTAGTGCCAACAATTATTATAATTATTATTAAATGCTATCAACCCAAACAGAACAATTTTTTTTTTCAAATCTCTAAGGCCTTTCTCATCGGCTTTTAGTTACATTTAAGATTTACTGCCATAAAGTTGGATTGGAAGGATAACTCTCTAATTTTAAGCAAGCTGAGTCCATCGAGGGAGCTTTGTTACTTAATTGCGCCCAAAGACACAGCGATTGGCAAGAGTGATTCTGCGTTTGATTTTGGTACTGATGTTGTTGTCCCTATTAACCGCGGAGCCGAGGTAGACGAAGTCCTTGAGTACCTCGAAGTTTCTGCTGCCTAGTGGGACGCTCTGTCCGAGACGTCGATGTTGTCTGTCCTTTCTGTTTCTGTTTTGCCCTCATTTACCGCCAGACCCATTCAAGCCGCTTCCGCTTCAATGCCAGCAAACGCCTCATTGACGGCTCGCTGTGTTCGTCCAATCACGGCAATGTCTTCAGCGTAAGCTAGCAATTAAACTGACTTTTGAAAAATCGTGCCCCTGGTGTTGACTTGTGAGTTTCGCACGATCTTCCCGAGGATGACATTCAAGAAGTCACATGACAGTGCGTCGCCTTGTCTAAAACCTTTTTTGATATTGAAGGTCTCGGTGAGTCCGTTACTGACCTTGACGGAGCAGCGAGAGTTCTCCATCGTCATCCTACACAATCTGACGAGTTTGATAGGAATGCCAAAACTAGACATCGCACTGTATAGCTCTTCTGTATGTGAGTGACGATACACACTTCTTGGGTCTTTTCCAGGATCTGCCGTAACGTGAAGATCTGATCTATTGTAGACTTTCTTGGCATGAAACTAATGTGGTTTCAGATGGAAGCCTCTCAGGTCATGGACAAAAGGTTTCAGGTGCTCACACAATACGGCAGAGAAAATCTTGATGCGATGTTAGGTAAACTGATCTGCCGATAGTTGGTGTAGTCTTGGAGGTCTCCTTTCTTGTGAACCGGGCAAACGACACTGAGATACCACTTGTCGGGCATGATTTCCTCCAACCATATCTCACAGACGAGCAGGTGCATGCGCCCAACCAGGTCATCTCAAGTTCTGCGGACAGTCCGTCCGCTGCAGCAGCTTCGTTCCCATTCAGCTTCGATATTGCTATCTTCATTTAGTTTAAGTGGGGGAAATGGAATTTTTGTCTATCATCGTCCACATTGAGTACAATATTCTGCCTAAAACGTAATTTGGGCCATCAGCGCCTTTAAAGAGCCTACAGAAATGGTTTTTCCACATTCTCAGTACAGACTGCGACTCTTCCACAAGATGTTCATTTTGATCTCGGCAGGCTTCGGTCGGAACCTTGTATCCGGTATATTGGTACACTCGTCTCGAGCAAATATTTACAGTTTCAGTTTCATAACAAATTTGATTGTGAGAAAACGTGTTTTACTTTTTCGGCGATTTTAGTCTGTTCTTTCTTCCGGACGATTCGGTTTCGCTGTCATAACTCCATAATAATAATAATAATAATTTCGTGACGCTACAGTCCACAAGGGACCAGGGCCTAGCATGCTCATCAACTACTCGTGTTGTGAGCACTACTGTTCTCTCACGAGTAGGAAGGACCTTCAGTTTTTTTACCGACTACGATCGGCGAGGTTTGAGAAGATTTTTTTCTTTCTCTTAGACAGTTACCACTCTTTGAGTGTCAGCAGCTTAGTGGTGCAGTGAAAAATTCGAGGTGTTCAGCCCGGAATCGAACCTGGACCTTCGGCGTGTGAGTGTAGCACTCTACCCAATACCCCACGGCGGCTGCAGTCATAACTGTATACCCATTATAATTCACCAGCCTTGACGTCGTTCAACAATTCCTCAGGGATACTCATGCGACATGATTTTTGTTTAAATTCAACAATTTTTGAACGAACTTCGGCGCTACACGTTTCATGTCCAAAAATTTCTGAAAAATTGCATGGCAGGAGCCACCCAATATAGTGATTCTCCATAACAATTTTCTTAAATTTTCCTTAAATTTTTCTTAAATTTTTCAACGTTTTCATGGGTTCTTGATGTGCTGGAACATCCATCCATCCATCCGTGTCCTCATTCACGTCATCTGATCCTTCTTTGGAAAGTAAACACTTTTTTGACTAAGACACCATATGCTACTGTCAATAATTCGAAGGGTTTTGTGCATCCAATTCTATTTTTTGACAAAATTTAAATTTTATCCATGTTTTTCGCCGAACACGCAAAACACATTGACTTTTATGCCTCTTACAAGCAGGATATTTATTCTATATAGCTGAAGTTTTCAACATGTATTCGAGACGAGTGTACCAACATAACAAAATAAAAAATGTCGAAAATCAAATGTATGTCCGTATCCCGCGAAATTTGTATTTCGTATTTCTTTAACGAATCTTGTGCTCGGGTTGCATTCTTTTATTGAAATTGGATTTTGACACAATAATACGCATGTTTAACAGGGCTGACAACATCCTTAAATCGAAATAAATAATTCAGCCAAATATAAGACAGTAGTGTTTCATTCTGGAAAAACTTTCTCTCCATTTCTTGTCTTTGAAGCCAAAGTCATTATTTCTAGCTTTGTAATCCCACTCTGTAGGCGCCTCACAGCAAAGAAATCACACAAAAGACAAAGAACCTGAACTTCAAACGCTAAACTTCAACAACAGTAGTAGTATTCCAAGAATTCAATTTTTTTTTTGTATTCATTGCACCAGACTGACAAAAGGCACGCTCTGCTACCGGCTTCACAGCTAACACACTTCAACTTAACCCATTTCTCAGATCCTAATCAACAGCCCAATCCAATTTCTTACGCTTATTCGTTACGAGTATCCCACCGACCAAGGGGAACTGCATTCCGTTACATGTAACCATATTCCACTACTAATGAAACTGTCATTTAGGAGGCATAAAGACAACCCGTTAACACCAATTACCTACCGCTCCGCAGTTGTCCCAGCTTACAACACACTGCAGCCCACACAGCGCACGGGAGGGAAAGTGTTGGCGTCTGGAGTGCTCCGAGAGAAGCCTGACGGAATGCAATAAAACCAAATGCTAGCATTCAAAAACCCGTTTTTATTTCCCTCCCGAAAACCCGAAAAAGAGACGAGGAACAAAAAAGCACACAAAAATAATGTGTGTCCCCCTAATGGCGAGATACAAGTCCAGTCGACGCGACTCGTTTAAATTCATGTTTCTCCGCTCAACTGGCGCGGCCTAAGCGTCCCCGACTCCCACAGACGAACACACGTTTATGGGCTCATTTCCATAAGGATTATGCTTTCTCATTGGAATGCGTGGTGTGCAGTCAGAGCTTGCCGCAACCAGTTTGTTGTGTGATTTCGCGCCAAGAGCGCACCTTCGCCATCTTCACTCGGAAGCGTGATGAAAATCTTGCAAAATCACCGCTCGATGAACTTCGTTGATCGCTGGCCAAAGGCAAGCAGCACAGTCGTGACAGCGGATAATTAAGACAATCTCGCACCAGCATCCGGCAAGGCGGTGAAAAGGTTCAAGCGAAGGGAAATCGGCCTGTGGCAAGTGTGACAAGAGTGAAAACAATAAGGAAAATGGGAAACATTTTGAATTCATTCACCTGTTCGACGGGACGGACACCGATAAGGCACCGATGCGCCACAGTGCAGTGACCAACGATTAGGCACAAGTGTTTCCACTCAACTCTTTTATGGCGTCGCCGACGCCGAAGTGAAATTCGTTTTTCTTTTTCCTCTCATCACAATCACTGTTTTTTCAGCGGGTGCGGCAACGACGCGAATGAGCTTACACCGAAAAACAAGAACAAACTGGAAAAGGGGGTAAAAAGGAAAATCTGTGGAAAAGCGCATTTTCAACGATCCACGGCGAAAATTCGATAACGTCGATGGCGAATGGCTGCCAAGCACGTAACTCGGTCTGGGCTGGACTGTGGAAGCGTGAAGCGTCTTGGAAACTTTTTTTTTCTTTCATTCGTTCGACAAATTGAAGAGCCAGCACGATTTCCGCGGAAAAGAAAGACCGAAGGCACAATGCTCTTGGAGTGGGATAGTTCCCAGGGTTTTCTCGATGCGTGATCTACTGCAGGCAGTGGTCCACTTCTGATGCAGCCAGTGAAAGTGGATGTTGGCCATAAGCGTGAAGCTTGATCCAAATATGAACTCGGCTCAAAGAAGGTGAAGACTTCTCTTCGGCACGCAGTTGGCTGGCGTGAGAAGTGGCATGGCATGATGCGATTGATAGGTGGAGTGGTGCTTGGTTAGTGGGAAAATGAGGTTGAAACTTTGACTATTGGGAGGATACTTTGCCGGACCATTTGAGGATTTCTTTGACAAACATTTTGGATCCTGTCTCATTTTCATATTTCAAAGGGAGCGAGAACTAATCGTTCGCCTTGTATAAATGGCGGCTTGTCAAATTTATATTTTCTGGCAATTTGTGAACATTTTTGAAGGAAAAACACAGGCAAGGTGTACAAAAACTGATCTAAGAGGTCTGTCAAAACAAATCGCGGGCTACCTACATCCGATTATCGATTATTTTATTTTATTGACAGCCATTTTGCTTCCACTGTCATCTTAAACGGAAGGCGGAAAATAAGTAAATGGCGAGTTGTCAAATTTATATTTTCTGGCAATGTGTGAACATTTTTTAAGGCAAAACACAGACAAGGTGTACAATAACTGATCTAAGAGAGTTAAAGAGAGTCAAGAGCTAAAACAATTTGCGGGTTACGTACATCCCATTATCGATTATTTTATTTTGTTGACAACCATTTTGGATCCACTGTCATCTTCAATGGAAGGCAAAAAATAATCGTTCGCCTTCAGTAAATGGCGACTTGTCAAATTTGTATTTTCTGGCAATGTGTGAACAGTTTTGAAAGAAGTCCAAAACAACTGCACAGACAAGGTGAACAAAGATGCTCTGCGAGGTCTGCAAAAAAAAAAGTACGAACTACGTATATTCAATTATCGATTTGTTTTTTTTTTATTTTGTTATGTTGGTACACTCGTCTCGAACATATGCTTATAGTCTCAGCTATCTAAAATTATTATCTTGCTTGTGAGAGGCATAAAAGTTAGATGTGTTTTGCGTGTTCGGCGATTTTCTGCTGTCGAAAATAAAAAATCAAAAAAATTGCATTGAATTTTGTCTACAACATTAAATTCTGTGCTCTTGTGAACACTTGAAATGTAGACAGTGGCATACTGTGACTGTGCTCTAAGCCAAAAAACTGTTCACAAGTTGTATAAGCCTTTCAAAGAAAGTAGCGAAGATGTGAATGACGACGTTCGCCCTGAACACCTCAGCACAGCAACAACTGATGAAATTGTTGAGAAAGGGAAGCAATCGGAAAAAGAATCGCCGAACCACTATTAGAGAAGTTGCTGAAGAAGTCGGCGTATCACGCCACGCAATTTTTTTCAGAAATTTTGGGCATGAAGCGTGCGGCAGCAAAGATAGTTCCAAAGGTGCTTAATTTTAACTTTAAAAAATGCCGTCTCGCATGTACAGGGCACTTAAGCATATAATTTCGATAGCCTAAGCAATCGCTCAGCCATTGCCGCAGTCACACGTTCACTAAGAGTGACTTAGAGGCAGTCATTTTCTAATTACCAGATGTGTAAAGTACTCATACATAAAAATAGTTGCCGGCTAATGTCAGTCGTTGTACACCCATTCTCCAATTAAGCGCGTTCAGCTTTTGATCATCGCTAATTAAATTTCAATCAGACAAGTCATTCCAATTATTTTGTATTTTTCCCCCAACAAGATAGAGAAACCTTTTATCTAGCACTTAACGCGTACATGCTAGTTTACATTGAAACCGACAAAAAAACAAAAACAAACAGATCCAAAAACCAATCAATCAACCTCCACAGCACTTTGCAGCACATCGCCAAATACGGACTGAATAGCTGGGGTATTTCGGCACACAACTTGTCTCAAGGTGTATTGTACTTGTGCACTGAACCAGTCAAAGCTGGCAGCCGCGCTCAAACAAATCTATTCGATCTCATTGCGATTGTGAAGCGTTTCATTTCCATAAACCAATGTTCCCTTTTCTCCGTGGGCGACCGACTGCTTCTAATTAACTTAATTAAACCCCGATACGTTAGATAAATAAACGCATGGCCGCAACCACACGCACCCACTTAAAAATAGATGAATTCAAAGCACCCTTGCTCGTAAGTATTCTCAGTTCCAGGCATAGATACTCGCAAATACGAGCTGTGTTTACTCAAAAGATACGCACTCTGGCACGTAAACACCGTGCGCGGTACGCGGAAATCGCGCACGAAAACGGGTCACCGCCAGCAGGCACCAAACTTCTCCTCCGCAGACATGCTTCCAAGTGCTTATCGAACAGACACTGATAGTGCAGATGTATTTCAAGCCTCAGCCGGAAGTTGTGGGCCTGTCTGTCTGTTTAACAAGTCATTACGTTAGTGATTTGTACCCAAGTTCGATGTGATAGGGTGCTCTAACGGTCAGCTATTTGGGTCAGGTGTAAGGTTAGGCACGACAAACAAACGGAATTAAGAGAAAAAAATAGCCGAGCATAATTTATCAGTTATGCAGCGATGCATCTTAATCTACGCCACTTCCAAGTGGCAGTCATGAGTGGAGCGTGTTCAGATGTGGGCGTACAAAACGTCGGTCGGGGGCAGCAGTTGATTTCACCCAAAAGAAGAGGTTGATGCTGCGTGGGCAGCACAAGTGCGGGACCATTCAACGTTTTCAGAAAAGGTGATCTTTTATCTAATTTTATTTTTTTTTTCGGTGTCAGACTGCTGGTGGTTATTCAATTTTATTCTGCACCCCATGGAGGCGGTGTACACACGAGTAAGACGCATGCGTGTTTGACGGTGTTTTTGTGTGTTTGTTGGAGACCTTACCGTACGCCCACTTAAATCGTTATCCAGATTTGAACTTTGACAACAAACCAATTGTTTGTGCGGGAGAACATGACAGAAAGCCTTAAGTAGTCTCAATTGAAGTCCGTTTCCTTGTTAAATATTAATGAAGGCAGTTCCGGGTGATTTTGAAATTCGATAGCATTTATTTGTGACTGCTATCGGGGAATGCCTGTCTCCCAATTTGTGGTCTGAATGTTTTGAGGAAGCTTTGAAGTTGTCTTCTCGTTGAATCAAGACAACACAACAGAAGACAACCACGTCTTAGAGGGCACATGAAAGTGAAAAAGGACCGAAACAGTCTTAAGATGCAAAATTTAGGGTTAAGGTAGCTCGAGGAGCAGAACAACCAATAGAACAACCTGCCACATAATTTCGTCAAAAATGTTGAGTCGCAAAAAACGTGTACTCAAATTAGAAGAAAAAAACGTAAACATTGTAGTACAATCAGTACATCAGCCGTAGATAAGATATGAGGCGTTTAAAGATATGAGAACTACAAGAAATCGTTTCATGCAAACAAAAAATTAAAGCGACAATTCGGAGTAAGTCTTCGTGTCCAGGGGGATTGTGGAGATTTCAAAGAGCCTCGGTTAAGCAATAACGATGTTTACAACGTTAAGCATTTTTCTCAACATCCGTGTCACATCTTAATAGCCCCGTCTCCTGTAAAAGCAAGTTTTCTCTAGCGAAGCTTGGATCTTACACGCTAAAGAAAGACAACCGAAAACAACTAATGGCCTTAGAAGATATGTCAACAGTTTGACAACGTCTTGGTGAAGCAACCAAATGACAGTTATTTTGAAATTATCTTCCTGTTCATTTGAACGGAGCGTCACCAAACATCAACATAAATGATTAGTTACTTCATATGGGGAACAAACTATGAAATGGAAATTAATAGGCATGGCAAAGTGGTGAGTGCTTCGACTCCAACGCGACAGACATCTTGTATGGTTTCGGCGGATGCAGGCTCTCTTTAGTTTCCGAATTTAATTTCTGAGCCTTTCTGGAATAAGTAAACAAACTCGATGTGTGCCCTCAACATTCTCGACAGGTTCCTTCTAAGTTGAAGTCGGTGGAGGTGCCACTATTGTTCTCCTTCTTTTCCTTATGGCGCTAAAGTCCGGGGTGGACCTGGGCCCCAACCAACATGCCAGCCAGCTGCCACCAATAGCGCACTCCAAGTTGGTTGAGATCCTTTCCCACTTGTGTGCGCCATCTAAGCCTAGTCCGTCCTCTGTTGCGTTGTCCCAATAGCTCGGATTCGAAGGCTGCCGGAGCAATAGCTACTTCTCACTGTGTTCGTCCGCTAAAGTCAATATCATCCGCGTATGCTAGCAATTGAATTGACTTTTGGAAGTGCGTCGTCTGGTCTAAAACCTTTTTTAACATTTAAGGTACGCATGAGTTCGTTACCGCTCTTGACGGAGCAGCGAGACTTCTCCATGGCCATACACAATCCGACGAGTTTGGTAGGAATGCCAAAACTAGACGTGGCACTTTATAGCTCGTCTCTATGCAGACTGTCATTTGCGGCCTTGAAATCGACAAATAGGTGGTGATTGTGAATATGAACTACCTGACTCTTTTCCAGAATCTGAAATAAAGTGAAGATCTGGTCTATCGTGTACTTCTCTGACTTAAAACCACACCGATAGGAGCCTAGCAGTTTGTGGACAAACGATTTCAGATGTCTACACAATACGGCAGAGAGGACCTTGTATGATAATAATAATTGTTGGCGCTACAGTCCAAAGGGGGACCAGGGCCTAGCTTGCTCATCAACTACTCGTGTTGTGCGCGCTACTGTTTTCTCACGAGTAGAAGAGACCTACAGTTTTTTGCCGACTCCGAACGGCGAGATTTGAGAAGCTTTCTTAGGCAGTTATTACTTTTTGAGTGTTGTCACCAGCTCGAAAGAGGTGGTGCCGTGAAAAATTCGAAAAATTGGGGTTGAGCTGGGAGTCGAACCTAGACCCTTCGGCGTGTGAGCGTCGCACTCTACCCACTACGGCACGGCGACCACCTTGTATACGATGTTAAAAAACCTGATCCCCCGATTGTAGGTGCAGTCAAATTTTCTCCTCTCTTGTTGGCCGGGTAAACGACGCTGAAATTCCACTAATCGGACATGCTTTGCTCCGATCATATCTTACAGATGAGCTGGTGAATGCACCCAACCAGATCATCTCCAGCTGCAGACTGGAGCTGTAAGCGGTCCAGTTGTTCGCAGTAGATGGTAGAACTATGCGTCTGGCCATATGGGAGCAGCTCATAGTGGATGATACCCTTCCAATCCCACCAAGCACACTGCAAAACCTTCCTGGCCGTCAATCCCGGATTGGCCACTGTTTGGGACGATTCACGGGCCTTCAACCACGACTGTTTTCGCTTGATATTTTTGTATGTGATCCATTTTTCGTCGTCCATCACCATCCGCTTCAAAAATGGGTGGAGATCTTTCCGTTTCAGCAGCTGTTGATTCGGTCCAGAAGGTTGTTTTGCGTCAAATCATGCGACACCCAAACATCAAGCTTTTTTTTTTATCCAGCCTTCTGCAGATGGTTTAAAATGGTGACTAACTCAAAACACCTGGGCGATGCCACGAGATGCCACATGCCGGTCTAACTCGATGATTTCCACGATTCGATCGGTATTCGCCGTCACAGGTCTTCCGCCGGTTAGCTTATCCATGGTCTTGTTTTCAGCGGCTGTGAATCGTCGAAACTATTCTTCCGCGGTTCGAAGTGATACAGCACCATCCCCCAAAACACCATTAATCCCACGGAACTTTTCTCTAGCGGATTTGCTTCTAACGATGGAAAAATTTAAAACAGCGCGAATTTCGTCGTTAGTGAACTCCATGTTTACACACCTATAACTGCTGAACGCAATATCCAAACTAATCCTGCAAAGCGTCGTTTTGTAGGCTATTTCAAGACCTTTCAAATGATGTGATTGCCAGATACGAGCTCTGTAGCGCTTTGTACATAGCCGGAAAATTCGAAAGACAAATAGGCGGAAGGGAAATATTTGACAACCTACAAATTTGCTTCTGATTCTCCGAACTTCAAGTTTTCAAAACTTGAAAAATTATCGACACCACTCAGTCCTTCTTTTTCTTGTGGCGCTACAGTCCGGGGTGGACCTGGGCCTCAACCAACATACCTCTTCTCTAGGTCATCCTCTGTTGCGTTGTCCCAATGGCACGGATTCAAAGACTTTTCGGGACGGAGCAGTGGTTTCCATACGCTCTACATGGCCTAGCCATCTTAAGCGTTGTATCTGTAGACGCTTGACCAGGCGCATGTTGCTGTACAGCCCCTAGAGTTCGTCGTTAAATTATCTCCTCCAAATGCCATCAACGCAAACAGGACCGAAAATAGCACGCAGAACTTCTCTCTCAAAGAGACTAAGGGCGTCCTCATCCGCCTTTGCTAACGTCCAAGATTCCGCGCCATAAAGTAGGACGGGGATAATTAAGCTGTTATATAAAGCGAGCTTCGTCTTTCGAGAGAGGGATTTATTACTCAATTGCCTCTTGAGCCCAAAGAAACAGCGATTGGCAAGAGTGATTCTGCGTTTGATTTCGGTACTGATGTTGTTGTCCCTATTTACCGCGGAGACACCACTCAGTTGTTTCATAAAAATTGCTCTAAAAGTGCATCTAATTAACTTCTAATGACGCCAAATAACCCTATACCATAAGTCCCCCGCCATCATGCTTCACGCCGAATAACCCTACACCATAAGACCTCCGCCATCATGCTTCACTGTCGTCACTGAAAAATTTGGATTTATCAAATTAATTGTTTCTCTTCTTGGGCGACCGTCAGAGCCAAAACTTTTGAATTTCGACTGGAGACTATTTTTCACCAAACCTTAGCAGGCTTGTTCACATACTCCTTTGCGAAATCGTTTCTGCCTGCTAAATGAAGAGTGCGGCAGATATGACGAAAGAAAGCACACAGGGAAAGAGTTCCTTGGGTGAAAACGAAACCTTAAAAATGTGGGCGGCTAGAAAATCATTAACTCCCGGGCTTCCAATCCCCGCTGTTACTTACTCAATCCTCACACCACATTGTGATTATTAGCCCCCTACAAGAAATATGCTCCAACTTCATTCTTCCTTTTCTCAACGTCACTATTTTTTGGGCAAGCCTCAAACGCTTAAACCAACTCCAAAGAGGAAATACAGTTCATAGTGAATATTCTCATTCCTACGCGATCACTGTTTAACGCCACAAAACATGTGTAGTAAGCGCCGTAAAACTTTTACGTTTATGACCACCCACATCTTGATGAAACAGATTGACCGCTATATCAACGAAGCTGAAGAACGTTTATGCAAAGCACTCGTAAAAACACTCTGTGGAAGAGTGCGTTAAAGCCAGCAAAACTGTGGAGACCGCTTTTTCATGATTCTTACGTTAGGTTCGTCGTCCGAAAGGCAAAACAGAAAACGCCTCCAATTATCTAAAATCATGCCCAACAGTCAAACGGACTAGAACTGAGGGCGCAGTACCGTTCAGAGATGACACAAAATGCCTTCAGTGCTCAGTCAAAGAACTCTTATAAATTTTCACGACCGCTCTTCATCACTTGTTGACAAACCGTCAACAAAACACACGACTCCTTCCCGGCTTGTCTGTAAACATCCATAAAGTGCCGTGTAAATATGCAAGATGTAATCGCCTCAGTTAACCTGGAGGCACAATGTACTGAAAGCCATTTTACAACCCCAAGGAATGAACCGAAATGAATTATGGACCACAGAACGCCAATAGAATTCGAAGCAGTCAATGCAAAGTAACTCAATATTTTCGGGGCTGTGGCGTCTCACGTGGTGCCGATAACGTGTGGGCGTGACATGTATAATGCGATGCACATCCCTGACGCCATAAATTATCCGCCCCGTCCTCTCGCCTGGGAGAACACATTCTTTATGGTAACGACACTCTCGAAGAATCCCGTGGTTCGTTATTATTTTCCATTTGACATGTTTTATCAGAACCGTGGGACTTTATTCGTTTTGCCTGTTGGAATACAGAGTCTCACAAGATTTCACGCACATTAATTGTTTAATAGCTTCCCAAGCAGTTGAAGAGCAGGAACCGGTGGCCTCATGCGATCTGCTGCTTTTAGCGACCACTCAATCCCCAATGCCTCCGAATTTGTCCTGTATTCCGTTCTTTGAGAACAAATAGCGGTCGTCAGATGAGATGTATCACTCGTGTCACACACGTTAATTCCATAACAAATCACAGCACTTGGGAGACATGAGACGCGATGATTTGTGGATACACGCGTATTGTGCTTCATCGGTTCGTGTCAGCAAAGTGTGCCGTCTGCGGCCGATCGTCAATTGTTGATCGTCGGCCAATGCTGGCGTTTTCCTGGCCGATATCCAGTTGTATTATTAGACTCAAAGGGCCTGCATGTTTATAAACATCCAAGCAGTCTGCGGCATCTTTTTGTTTGTTTACAATCGGGTTTACTTTGTGTGTGTGTGGTTTTTTGTCTGTCTAATTCTAATTGTTAATCGTAAATTTAGATTCAAAAGTGGATTCGTACAGCAATCACCGAATTTAGAAACGAGATTCTGTGAAATTATAAGACGTTCGGATGAAAACAAATTAAGAGCAACACGGATTCCCTTCGGAAAGTGTATATGCAAACGACGAAAGCGAAAGGTCAATGTCCGTAATTTAATTCGATGAGGAATGGACGTCTGCAACGTGTGGTATTATTGGATCAGAATGGGTATAGCCTTTTAAGGATTGACTTGTTGCAGACTGCCTATGAGACGGTGCATTTTTGCATGTACGTTTGCAGAATGCACAGTGCCCTGCAAAATTACATAATCGACATCAAAAGGCTTAATCTGCGTTATTTTGCAGACGACAAATCACGTATGTGTCACGAGGAGCCATTATATCTCGAAAAAAAACACTTTTTGGTGTGGATTACATCCCGCAGGTGTGTGCCATTAGACTTTATTTTGTATTAATGGTGCTTTTCACCACGTGAATAGAAATCGTGGCACATGATGAGGGTTTTTGTTTGATCTCAATTGACCAAACATGACGATTTTGTTGTTCCAACAGGACGGTGCCACAAGCCTTACAGCTGGGTTACAGTCGATTTGCTGAAGAGTACGTTTTGGGAGCTATTCCAAGAAACAGATCTCTTGCACGTTCATCTCGGAAAATAGCCTTTGGGCTATTTTCTTTTGGACTACGAAGAGTCATTGGCCAATACAAGACGGAAGATGAGAGAGAGAGCTCAGGGACAATAGATGAACGTGGAAAACCCGAAATTTTGAAGAATTTATACAAAAAGAAGTACACGACTTGATTTCTACAAACGTGTCCGTTCCTTTAATGAAAAGCTCTGATCTTTTGAAAATTGAAAACATAAACTCGCGTTTATACTATTTATTTTCGCAATGAGAGAAGATCAGTTTCGACTGTCTCAAGGCTTCGGCACATGGAATACGTTACTTGCGTAGCGGCAAAATATCCGCTAAAGGTGAAGTTCGTGAAGGAAGGGGGTGACACAATGAATACTTCAACGCACAGCTGATTTCATTTGACAGTAGCTTTAAATTCTATTTGTTTAGGTTGTATGTTCGGTATATTAATGGGGAAGTAAAAAACATTTTATTCAAAGTACTGGCCATTGTTTTCTACACATTTTGACCACCTTTCTGCCAGTTTGTGAATACCACGCTAATAAAATTGTTCGTCTTTTAAAGCAAACCAATCAGACACCCAATTTTCGACCTCCTCGTAGGAATCAAAGTGCTGCTCAGCCAATGCGTGTCCCATCGGTGAAAACAAATGGTAGTCGGAAGGAGCCAAGTCTGGTGAATACGGCGGATGGGGTAGCTGCTCCCAGCCAAGTCTTTTGATTGTATCCTGAACCGGTTTTGCTTTGTGTGCAGGTGCATTGTCATGGGGCAAAATTACCTTGCCGTGTCTTCTGGCCCATTCTGGTCGTTTCTCGATCAATTTCAAATTGATCATTTGTTGTCGGTAGCGATCAGTATTAACGGTTTCACCAGGTTTTAGGAGCTCGTGGTACAGCACACCTTTCTGGTCCCACCAAATACACAGCATTGTCTTCTTGCCGAATCAATCTGGTTTTGCAGTCGATGTTGCTGGTTATCATGGTTTTCACGATTTTTTTCGTTTAGGATTCTTAAAATAAATCCATTTTTCATCGCCAGTAACAATCCAATGCAAAACCGATTTTCTTTCGTGTCTTTGAAGCAAAATTTCACAAATGTTTTTCCGGTTTTTCATCTGTCTTTCATTTAATTCATGTGGCACCCGTTTTCCACACTTTTGGATCTTTCCCATAGCTTTTAAACGATCAGAAATTGTTTATTTTGCAACATTTAACATTGCTGCCATTTGCTTTTGACTCAAAGTGTCATCTCCATCCAATATCGTTTGCAATGCGGCGTCTTAAAACTCTTTTGGTGGCCTTCCACGTTCTTCATTTCTCACATCAAAATCATTATTTCTGAACCGTTGAAACTATCTTTTGCATGTTGCTTCTGATAGAGCATGATCACCATATGCCTCGACAGGTATTCGATGCGACTCTGCAGCACTTTTCTTCAAATGAAAACAAAAAATGTATGCTTTCCGCAAATCATCACTTTCTGATACAAAATTCGACCTTTTTAACACGATGAAAAATATGATGTTGTCTGCTCAATGACTTGATGTATACTAAATATTTTTCACAGATGTCATAGCAAAAATACAAAAAAAAAAAATAAGGGCTCGTTCACAACAAATGTTCTCTATTGAGTCATTTGTATCTTGACGCTCACTTCATACCGGTATATCTGGTAAGTGAATATGTATGTGTAGAGCGGTTTGATATTTTATTTTGCAGAAATTCCTATGCCGAGTTACTGGATTAACTAATGTGCCTAATGACACCATACTTTTTCAATAAATATAACTAAAACCAAACAAAAAATGTGTAAGATGATTTGTTCTACACAATCGACAAGTTTGTCGATTCGTGATGAAGTCTCCAGAGTTTCTGTGCATTTTTGTAGAGGCGTGTAGTAGGAGCTGGGACTGCTTGTAGTGGTTGTTGTTTCCCTTTCCAAGTTGTATAAGGACTCACGGTATAAAGGAGAAATTCCAGGTTCCGGGAATGTCTCTGTGAAAGTGAAGCTGCATTCAGCTTCTCACGATAAGTTTGATAAACTCCTAAGAGAACAAAATAGGTTAATAGGAAATAAAATGTATGTTGTGAGATATCTAACTGTACATACCTTTGGGGTGCCACATGTCTCCTTAAAAAATAGTGAATCCAGTTAGACTCCTGCACATCCAATGCAGCGCTTCCAGAGGCTACTGGTGTTGGCAATGTTTCACTAAAATGTGGGATAAATTGAGACATAGAACAATGTACTACAATTTAAAAAACTTACCATCTATTACAACAACAGTCGCTACATGCTCTCAGTCCTTTTGTTTAAAAATTTTGTTACGATAAGATGCATGGTTCTTATCGTAAAGAGAAATATGGATTTAACGGCCTCAATTTTGCCTCGGTTACATCTATATAAATAAATAGAAAATAATATTTAAAAAAATAAAAAAAAAATATTTAAAAAAAACACAATTTAATTTTTGTATTTTATATAAGTTGTGCAATAACAAACCTTTATTACGTCCTGCAAAAATGTTGTTCCCACTCAATAAGGGATTTTCTCTAAATTTTTTCCTCCTTCTGAATGTTTTTCCAAAATTTCTTCCATTCCGGAATGTCTCGAAGGTCCTGCTCACAACGTATTGTGTTAACGTCTTTTACAAGTTAATGTTATTGTTCTCATTCAAATTTGCAAATACAAACCTTTGTTATTTTTCTGTGTTACTTCGACGTAAACTTACCTCAAACTCAACAAACGTAAATTTAAAATTCAAAAAAATTCTCTTGAAATGTCACATTGTTCGATCGCCAACACTAACGGAGAGAGAAAAGTTAAAAGTTGAGCAACTACATCCGTCGCATGAGCGGCAGCGTTTTTCTATAGACCACTCCCCATAAGAATAAATGTATTTCTATGTATATGTCCAAAGACTGCTGATGCTGACGCTAGTAACGTGGTATTCTGAGCCTTCATGCCGGAGCCTTCATTTTTTCGTTTCAACTTCAGAAGCTGAACGACTAGTGGGGGAGTTTGCAAATGGTTTAAATAATGCACACAGCAAATAGATGTTCATCTCATACTTCTTCTTCTTCGTGTGGCGCAGCATTCCAAGGTGGACCTAGGCCTCTTCAGCCAGCGCTATCTCTCGCCAGCTACCTCCAGTTGCTCACTCCAAGTTGGTTGAGGTCCTTCTCCACTTACAGTCGTGTGCAAATTAATTTGTGGCAAACGAAATTTTCAATATATTTTACTTTATTTTCAATTAAAATTAGAAAAAAATAACACAGGTCAATTTAAGTGCTTTATACGGCCTCCCTTGGCTTTTATGAGTGTGTTGACTCGTTTTGGCATTGATGGAAAAAGTCGTTCGCATTTATTTTTAATTTCTTCTTCATGAAACCTATTATCAATAATAGAAGAAATCAGCTTAGTTTTTGTGGTACAGTCTCTTTTCCTGAGTCTTTCTTTGTTAATTTCCCACAGATTCTCAATTGGATTGAGGTCAGGGAGTTGCCAGGCCAATCCAGAACATCAATTTTGTGGTTTGCAAAATACTACTTATCAATGCCACACAATTTGTAATCGTTTTTAATTTTTATACAAACATATGAAATGTGCAATGGTCCGAAGAGGCGCGTAGAGCAACTTCTCAATCATGTTGTCATGTCATGTCACAATTTTATTTGCAAACAATCCGTAAATTGATATTATTACAACCGCTTGGTGAGTAATTATATCCAAAGGTTCTTACAGTTATCAATTCACACTCATTTCGTAATAAATCTGTCTTCCCTGGAGACTTTTATTGTCATTTATGATTACAATGGGGCTCGGGAACGCGGTGTAGAATTATTAAGTCGTTATTTCTGAAACGTATAACTAACATTTTTTAAACGCCTTTTACAGACTTAATTAAGAGTTGTAATTGATATAATCATTTATCTTTTTTTAATGAACTTCAAATGGGAAATTGACTGTAATTTTAGCAAACTAGGCTCTAACTAGTTGTATTACAATGAGCCACAAGTTTGATTTAATTGTTCAATCAAACGAATTTAATATAAGGTTGCTAAATATCTCCCTACTGCCTTTTTGTCTTTTAAATTTTCCGGCTATGTACAACGCGTCACAGAGCTCGCATCTGACAATATACATCATTTGAAAGGTCTTGACATAACCTACAAAACGCTATGCATGATTACTTTGGATATTGCGTTCAACAGTTATGAACGTGTAAACATGGAGTTCACTAACGCCGAAATTCGCGCTATTTTAAAGTATTATGACTTCATTATAAAGTTGCCGTCTAGATGGAAAGTGATTATCGAACAAAACGGTGCATATTTGAACTAAATTCGATCACTGTAACAATTTTTATGAAGCATGAAGAGCAAAAAAGCTGAAGGAAGAAATTTGGCCACCTGATAAAATGCTCGACAAATTTTAAGTCTTAAATTAAAAATAAAAATCCTATTTCAACATAAAGACAACCCAAAAATATTTACAAAGGCCACATTTTAAATGTTGTTGAGTTGCGTTTTAAGTTGACAAACCTTTTTTTTATTAATCGGGTTTCTGAAAAACAAGTAGCGTAACAAATTTAACGATTTTGGAGCCGTGATTTTAACTCGATCACTCTTTAAAATAATCCCTGGGATCATGTTTTTCTTAAAACTAAGCCGGTATTTGGGAAACGTCTGATACCTTCCTAACACATCACTCAATAATTTTCAGGACATATAGGTCTTCCACTAACAAAAAAATTGATATTAATTTAATAATTTTTAATAGCGGCGCCTCTACATATCCTGGGACTTATTGAATGATGTGTAATACAAAGATTGCCTTTTTATTTCGGGATTGGGCAACCCTAGTGTTGTAATTTGGCAACTGCCAGCTCCATCGTAAAATTTGACATTTTTGAGGTTATACGTACTCAGAACGTTTTGACATACGAGCCCTATTTGTGTTGTTTACAGTACCAGGCATACCGGTATTTGTGTTGTTTACAGTAACTTAAAAGATTCATCTCGCCAAAAAAATTAAATTAAATCCGGAACATTTTCGTGCGATTAGTTTTTACGACTTTCGACGTGGATTAACTCAACAACAGTGCATCGATGAACCTAATTCAATTTTTGGCGATGAAGCTCCATCAAGGACCAGTGTTTATCGATGGTATGGTGAATTCAACCGAGGTCGTAATTCACTTTAAGACGAATTTCGTGAAGGTCGTCCAAAATCAGTTTATGTTCCGGAAACCATTGATGCTGTGCGCCATGTGACATATCGTGAGATTGAGACAACCTTAGGCATTAGTGGGACCAGCATACATTCAATATTGCATAAACATTTGACGGTCAAAAAAATTTGTTCGTGTTGGGACCCACACAATTTGTCAATCGCTCAAAAAAAGGCTCGTGTCGATTGGTTGAAAGAAATGCTTCAAAAATACGATCGCGGGGCTTCGAGGCACGTCTATGACATCGTGACAGGTCATTACCTGCCATCAATCGTGGATTTAAGCGTATGAGCCCGAAAGTAAACAGCAGTCGACTGTATGGGTGTTTCAAATTGAGCCAAATTCAACAAAAGTTGCTCTGGCACGAAGCACTTCCAAGCAAATGGTCGCCTTTTTTTTTTGAAAAACAGGACATGTCGCAACCATACCACTAGAGCAACGCAGAACAGTCAAAGCTGAGTGGTACACAACCATCTGTTTCCAAGAAATCAGGAAAACCAACCGCCGAGGACGGATCACTCTTCACCACGACAATGCGAGCTTTCACACATCGGCCCAAACAACTGCATTTTTGAGTACTCAAAACATTGATTTGGTGAGTCATCCGCCGTGTAGTCCTGACTTGGCACCGAATGACTTCTTTACATTCCCGTAAGCAAAAAATAAAATAAGAGGTCAACGTTTTTCGACAACCGAATGCGTTCAGAATGCATGTTTTGGAGATACCTCAACCACAGTGGCAAAAGTGCTTCGACAACTGGTTCAAACGCATGCAAAAGTGTACAGATCTTAATGGGGAATATTTGGAGAAACAATAAAGCTATTTCCGATGATTAATAGTTGTTTTTGTTCTCTAATCTCGAAATATAAAAGGCAACCCTCCCGCAGTCCCTTGTTTATAAATCATGTAATATTAATAATAATTGTATGACGCGACAGTCCACAGGGGAACCAGAGCCTAGCTTGCTCATCAACTACTCGTGTTGTGCTCGCTGATGTTATCTCATGAGTAGAAAGGACCTACAGTTTTTTTTGCCGACTCAGAATAGCGAAGTTTGAGAAGCCTTTTTTTAGACAGTTATTCCTCTTTATGTGCTGTCAACAGCTCGAAAGAGGTAGTGCCGTAAAAAATTCGAGGTGCTCAACCGGGAATCGAACCTACCCCTTCGGCATGTGAGCGTCGCACTCTATCCACCACGCCACAGCGGCCACAAAATTAAATAGCAAAGCTTATTTCAATATCACACAAGGGGTCCAGAAGTCAAAATGCTGAGACTGAGGTTGAATTTGGGAAAATTTCTCCTCTACATGAAGAGGAAACAAAATTAAAAGAAATTGAGAAAAGCTAAAAGTTCCACATCCAAAGCAGACCTTTTGTTGTACGGACTCAAAGGGCATGCTATAGCTAACAGGTACACCCTGTATTGACTAAGGAACGTCCAAGTTTTTTTTTTTTATTTTCTTGGGCAACAAAAACAAAACCACTAGACTTAAGATTTAATAAGAATACAAAAGATGTCGAAAGGCAGAAAAAACTAACATAGATTAGCTTAGAGTACTTGTTTAGAGTCAGTAAGTTAGATATAAGATTAATATTTCAGATTAAATATTATAGCTAGTTTTAAGCATTTTTGTCTAGCAACTAAGTTAACGAATTGTAAAGTGTTAATAAAAATGCGTTACAAACAAACAAACAGGTACACCCTGTGCACTAGACGATCCGAAAAAACCCATCGACATGGTAAACTATACGCAACTATAAGGCACATAGCGTCTAATCTGCTGTATAACATCGTGAAGGGGAAGTTCCCAGCTATCTATGACAATATTAAGGCAGCAGCAACTCCTTTACTCCCTGTCAAAACATTCGTTTCCTACAATACCAGCAAAGAACTAAATATACGACGAGAGGAGATTTCAAACTTAAAAGGCTAAGACATAAATGATTGGCTTACCTAGTGTGTGGATTGTATTTAAATTGAAGCCTAGTCTAGAAGTCTCCTCCTCACAATTCCCTAAAGCAAGTGGAGGCAAGCTTCTTCAACGAATTTTGATATGTCTTTCTTTTGGGTCATATTGTTAGGATATTGATTTCACTGTCACAACAATTGTCACTTCATCGCGTTCAAAGATAATAAGACAATGTTTACCATTTGTTGTAAGTTTAAAAATGCGAAATTAAAATTCCACAATTGCCGTCAATAAGGGCATGCTATACCGATATGAAATGTATTATTAATTATTAATGGGAAAGCAAAAACATTTTATTCAAGGTACTGGTTATTGTTTTCTACACATTTTGACCACCTTTCTGGCAATTTGTGAATACCACGCCAATAAAATTGTTCGTCTTTTAAAGCAAACATATCAGACTCCCAATTTTCGACCTTCTCGTAGGAATCAAAGTGCTGCTCAGCCAATGCGTGTCCCATCGATGAAAACAAATGGTAATCGGAAGAAGCCAAGTCTGGTGAATACGGCGGGTGGGGTAGCTGCTCCCAGCCAAGTCTTTTGATTGTATCCTGAACCGGTTTTGCTTTGTGTGCAGGTGCATTGTCAAGGGGCAAAATTACCTTGCCGTGTCTTCTGGCCCATTCTGGTCGTTTTTAGATCAATGCATGGTTCAAATTGACCATTTGTTGTCGGTAGCGATCAGTATTAACGGTTTCACCAGCTTTTAGGACCTCGTGGTACAGTACACTTTTCTAGTCCCACCAAACACACAGCATTGTCCTCTTGCCGAATCGATCTGGTTTTGCAGTAGATGTTGATGGTTATCATGGTTTTCACGATTTTTTTCGTTTAGGATTCTTAAAATAAATCCATTTTTCATCGCCAGTAACAATCCAATGCAAAACCGATTTTCTTTCGTGTCTTTGAAGCAAAATTTCACAAGTGTTTTTTCGGTTTTCCATCCGTCTTTCATTCAACTCATGTGGCACCCATTTTCTACACTTTTGGATCTTTCCCATAGCTTTTAATCAGTCAGAAATTGTTTGTTGTGCAACGTTTAACATTGCTGTCATTTGCTTTTGACTCAAAGTGTCATTTCCATCCAATATCGTTTGCAATTCGGCGTCTTATAACTCTTTTGGTGGCCTTCCACGTTCTTCATTTCTCACATCAAAATCATTATTTCTGAACCGTTGAAACCATCTTTTGCATGTGCTTCTGATAGAGCATGATCACCATATGCCTCGACAAGCATTCGATGCGACTCTGCAGCACTTTTCTTGAAATGAAAACAAAATATTTATGCTTTCCGCAAATCATCACTTTCTGGTACAAAAATCGACATTTTCAACACGATGAAAAAATATGATGTTGTCTGTTCAATGACTTGATGTATACTAAATATTTTTCACAGATGTCATGGCAAACAAACAAAAAAATAAGGGCTCGTTCACAACAAGTGTTTCCTATCGAGACATTTGTATCTTGGCGCTCACTTCATACCGGTATATGTATGATGTCTTTTGTGGCGTTTGACAATATTGTGGAATAACTAAAGCAAACGACTGCATTACGTTTCTTAAACATAATTTTAAAAGAAAGAGAGTTCAGGTTCAGTCTTTTTTTATACTAAGCAATGGCTATTGATTATGCTCGAAGTTAGCCTTTGTTTACCGGATGCTTTGGACATGTTTTGCAATATCACCAAAATCTGCAACTCATTTGTTTTTTTTCTTTCAGATTTTCTGCGTATATTTACCTCCAGGAATGAGCATTTCTCTGACAAATCTCTGAATGTGGACGTATGACAATCATTCAAAATGGCTACAACCGACGATCGGCCCGCAAGTGTTTACGACAATTTGAATGTAATCTTGCCAACAGCTTCCCAGTGTAGTACCCCAAAATCGCCCACTGCCACAATGAATACCTCAACGAGCGCTTCACCCTACGCTGACATCTCATTCAAATTCGCCGCCTCAAAGTCACAACAACAAAACCAGCAGCATCAAGCACAGCCAACAAACGCTGCCAATGCCAGCAATCAAAGTCCAGCGAATGCATCATCACCTGTCCACTTTCAGCCGAGTAGCAACAACATCAGCAGTCCGTACAGCCAGGTGAATAAAGCAGCCTCACAGTCAAGCCGGCCGCTTAGTCAGCATTCGGACACAAACGGCTACAGTGGAATTGCGGCAGTTCGAGCCGCGTTAAACGATGCAAAATCAAAGTTCTTCGGTTTGAACGGAACCAGCGACGCGGTTGATGTGGACAACGAATCTCTCGTGCAAGCGGATCAAAAGCCAAAAATTCAACCAAAACCTCAGCCGAAGTACCAGAACATCCCAGAGAATAGTGCAATCTTTCGAAACGCCCAAGTGAGGACACCATCGCCGCCACCACCTCCACCGCCTCAGCCCGTGTCGCCGGCAATGGCTGATAGGAATCCGGATACGAGCCGACCCAGCACGACGTACTCGGCGAACTCTTCACCCGTCTCCTCGACAGGCCAGAACTCGAAGTTCAAGGACTCTCCAAATTCAGTACAATACTCGACGATCCCTCTGAAGCCTATCGACATGGACTTCAGCACGAGTTCCCAGCCGTCTCAGGTAAGCCGCCCTAATTGAGGTTAAGAAATGGAAAATTACTCCACAAAGTTGCGGCGAAATACGATTGCAGGCCGGCGATTATAAATCAATTAAGTTATGAGAAAATAATTACACGGCCAATTAACGTGGCTCGATCCAAAGGTCTAGAGCAAGTCGCATTCTAAGGCCGTGTAACATCAGGGTTTGTTGTGAGACACTTTGCCGGCCACTTGCCTTTTCCCGGTTGCCTTGACTTGGCTGACTCGAAGTTATTGCGAATTAATTTGCGTGGCGAACACCCTGATTCGCTAAATCGCTAAATCCCCAGTCAGTGTTCTACAGGAGCTGTTGAGCCCTTCAGTTTGTTTGCTGCATAAAACACGCTTCAGAACATTGACTTATTGTGACACTGTACAGATTTAGTATTTCACTTGGCTTTTTCTTAGAATCCGGCGAAATGTTAAGATCATGAATCATAAAAAACAAAATTCTCCCATTCGCCTTTGATTCTACGCAGCCATTATTGTGTGAGGTGCATAGTTTAATCAATGAATCCCCATTTAGACGCTTACTTATTCATATCGTGTTTTCTCGTTGTTATGCTTCAAAGAGCGCGTCGGCACGGTGATGCTTGGGAACCCTGTCAGTTTGAGAACTTTTACATTCCTCTTCTTTTTTGACCCTACAGTGCGAGATGAAACTGGGCTTCAATCAACATGACTCTTCAGCTAGCACGATCTCTCGCCTGGTACCCACAGCTATGCACTTCGAGTTGTTTGAGGTTCGTCTTCAATTGTGTCTTACGAGTATGTTGACCTAGACCGCTCTCTGTAACGTTTTTTTAATGGCTCAGGATGAAAAACTTTTCGGACCGTTGTATCGACGTCCATAGGCTTAACATGGCTCAGCCATGTTAAGCGTTGTGTTTAAAGACGATTGAATGTGCAAGTTTCGCATTCGCTTATGTCTTAGACTTGTAACGGATTTATAATTCTTCTTCTACATTTTTGCACTGTAACCCACATTTCCATTAGATCCCTTTTTACAAATTAAAGGACTGTTTTTAAAGCTTCTCTTCTCAGGAAATCTCAGCCAAATATTGGTGATGATGATGTACAGGGATGTAAGACAATGTTTCTACAAACTTCCTGTTGACTTTTAGCAAATACTAGATGCCTTGAATGTCTTTCCATTGGCTTGTGTCTAGCTTCCTACCCTGCTTTTTGTTGGTTTTCTTTCTTTCAGAACTTGTTTTCCTTCAAAGCGGGACTTTTGGGGGCAAGGGCCATATCCATACAGCTGGGCAGCGCAACTTTCTAAATATTCTGCCACTGAGCTTCCTCTACAGGCAGGTCGCCGAAAGAAAAACGAACATTGTTAAAAAGTTATTTGGCATTTCTCAGCATGTCCTGTTTGTCCAAACTGACTTGATTAAGCGGTGCCTACAAAAACGGACAATAGGCCTCGATTGGAGGGATAATCCCCTTATTCTACTCAAGTTTTTGTTCGGCTAGGGATTTCCTTTAGCTCGAATACAAACAAAGTCTGGAGACGTGATAGAAGTTCAAGGTCTTGTTAAAGTTGTCGTTGCCATGGTGGGAGAAGACGTTTTCCCTCAAACTACAATGTGTACCACTTTTCTATTAACCACAATCGGCTCATTTTTTTTTTTCATTAACTTGGACCCTGTGTATATCGCATGCGAGATCCTCTTTACCGTATTGTGTGAGCGTTTGAAATCGTTTGTACATAACCTGATTCCAGATGATGTGACTGGATTTATGAATCACATGATTCAAAATCACATCCGTATCACTATTTATAGTGACAACGGAATCACCGATGGAGAAAAGACCATCTACGGATGGCGGCTAGCAGACCCAGGCTTTGAGGGAACCTGACTGGTAGTGACAGTTTGACCAGAGGCTATATTCTGGTGCCACGGGAGGTCAGGGGCCCCTGGAACTTCGGTTCCAGCCTGACCGTGCGGTAGGCCCCCTTGTGGGAGTATCGTGGTGTCTGTGGTTTATCACCTAACATCGCGAATAGAGTCGAGTATAGTGTACTGTGCTAACTTGTCTAGTTCATTATTTAAGCACAACTAGGCAAGACGGTTAGGGGAATATCCCTTCTCAGTATGGAGTTGCATTCTTAACCGGGCACTGCGACACAGAGAGCGGAAGACGTTTTAGAAAGGCTTCGCATCAAACCAAGGTGGGGTGATTACCCCTCAAGCATGATCAAAGTTTGGTACTTGGGTAACTAAGGCGTCTAGTCTTGCGTTACTTACGACTCTTGGGAAAAAGGTTCCCCGTGCTATAAGCCGTTAAGGCAGGTGGTCACGTAAAACCAAATCCCACATCTATACATAACCTAATAATTCCATATTAGTGTGGTTTAAGGCCAGGAAAGTGACTTCTCGAGAAGATCGTGCGTAACTCACAACTCAACACCAGAGGCACGATCTTCCAAAAGTTAGTTCAATTGCTAGCTTACGCTGATGACAATAAGGCGTTTGCTTTCATTGAAGCAGAAGCGGCTGAAAACAGGAATAGAAAGGATAGACAACATCGACGTCTCGACGTCACACTAGGCAGCAGAAACTTCGAGGTAGTCAAGGACTTTGTCTACCTCGGCTACGCGGCAAATAAGGACGCAGAATCACTATTGCCAATCTTTGTTTCTTTGGGCTCAAGAGGCAATTGAGTAATAAAGCCCTCTCGCGAAAGACCAAGTTCGCTTTACATAAAAGCTTGATCATACCAATCCAATTGGTGCAGAAGCCTGGACGTTACAAAAAGCGGATAAGGAAGCTTTTAGTTTTTCCGAGAGAAAAGTTGTGCGTGCGATTTTTGGGCCTGTTTGCGTGGAATCTGGAGGAGAAGATATAATGACGACCTCTATGGGCGACATGTGCCTGGTCAAGCGACTTCGGATACAACGCTTAAGGCAGCTAGGCCATGTAGAGCGTACGGACACCACTGCTCCGGTCCGAAAAGAATCAGAAGTCTTTGGGACAATGCAACAGAGGTCGGCCTGGGATAAGGTGTCGCACACAATTGGAGAAGGATCTCAACCAACTTGGAGTGCTCATTTTCATCACACCTTGTGCATTTTTAAAGACGATGGCCATCATGTTTTCACGCGATATAAAAGTTTTCTCTTTCTTTAAAGTACGTTCAATGGATTTGGTAAACACTTTTAAATGGTCCTAGTCTCGAGTGTTTCCCAATGGTTCCATCTTTCACTTCAAGCAGGAAGCAATGAAATACTCCTTGGGATGCTGCGCAAAACACTGCACTGAAATAGTGCGCTTCTTTTTCAGATTGAATAAGCGAGACAGAAAAGTCCAAGAAGAATTACAATAGTTTTTGTTATATCTTACATTTTTAGAGATACGGTCATGTTTCCTTACTACTAAAATTTTAGTATAATTTCTTAAGTAATATATCACAGTTTTAATTTGAAGGAAAAGCCCCTAAAAAACCTTCATTAAATTCTATGGTGTTGTGGAAGGGAAAAGAGAAGTGGTATTAACACATGATTTCAAAGATGGCACTGATATAAAAATTAAAGATATAGACAAAATATTTATAAATTAACAAATAAATAAAAGTCAGAACAGAGCAGAACAGAATTATTAAAATAATATTATTTAAAATAAATAAATAAACAACAGATTAATATTAATAATATTATCATTAAGTAACAAAAATAAATATAAATAAATAAATATAAGTAAATAAATATTAAGAAATAAATATTTATAATATTATTTAAATATTTATTATATTTATAAATATTTATTTATTTTTTTTTTAAATAGATAAATAATTATAAATAAATATAAATAAGTAAATAAATAAATAAATATATATATAAATAAAAAAAAATATATATGAATAAATAAATAATTAATGCAAGAAAAAAATAAGTATAAATAAGTAAATAAATAATTCAATATAGCATCTGTCAGTTGCGCTTAAGTTAGTTAAATTTGAAATCAAGTGATTGTCAGATGATGTGCAGGATATGTTATATTTCTCATTAAGTTTCATAATTCGAGAAGATAGCATTTCTATATTTGTAATTTCATGAAGTTCCTCTGTGGAAAAAAGTTTTGGTAAATTCAGCATAATTTTTAAGATCTTATTTTGAATTATTTGTAATTTGGGCACATGACTTTTTGCACATTTACCCCACACCGGAGATCCATAAAATATAATTGCTTGAAATATGGCCTTAAATATTAAGAGTTTGTTATAAGTGTTCAACTGTGAATAGCTGCAAATAAAGGGGTACAGAACTCTTATATTAGTCATATCCACCTTTTTAATGACTTCCTGCACATGAGCACTGAAAGTTAAATGTTTGTCTAAACAGATGCCTAGATACTTTACGCCAGACTTCCACTCAACTTCGGCACCATTGAGTAGAAGGTTGTTTCTGGGTAGCGAGCTAGGTTTCCTTTTGCGCAAAAAGAAAATAGCTTGAGTTTTCAGAGCATTCAATTTAATTTTCCAGGTATTGCAGTACAAATCAAGAGTATTTATAGCAGATTGCAGATTAGTTTCAACATTGAAACCGATTGAATCAGCAGTATAAATACACGTGCCATCAGCAAATAAGGCAATGTCACAATTGGGCAATTTTGGCATGTCAGAAGTATATAGATTGAAAAGAACTGGCCCAAGTACAGATCCTTGCGGGACACCAGCACAGATTAATTTGTTTTCAGAGTTGGTGTACAGTGCTATGGAAGGGTCTAAATATAAACTGTTCTGAAGGGATTATTACACTATCTTCAACAAAGGACATAATTCTGTTTTTTAACACCTTTTCGAGACATTTACTTATTGATGACAAGCTAGACCCTGGTTCCTGTGGGCCGTTGCGCCATACAATTATTGTTATTATTTCTGCTGTTTTACAATATTGTGGCCGCCGTGGCGTAGTGGGTAGAGTGCGACGCTCACACGCCGAAGGGTCTAGGTTCGATCCCCAGCTCAACACAAATTTTTCGAATATTTCACGGCACCACCTCGTTCGAGCTGCTGACAACACTCAAAAAGTAATAACTGTCTAAGAAAGCTTCTCAAATCTCGCCGTTCTGAGTCGGCAAAAAACTGTAGGTCCCTTGTACTCGTGAGAGAACAGTAGCGCGCACAACACGAGTAGTTGATGAGCAGGCTACGCCCTGGTCCCCCTGTGGACTGTAGCGCCAACAATTATTATTATTATTATGTTTTACAATATTTCTTTTTTAATATAACACGGCGACAGACTCTAGGCCCCTAAGCCGTCAGTCTCCAAAGGCATCACAGCATTGACAATATTCAGCAGTTCATTGCTGCCCTTTGGTTCGTTTTTTGAAAAATTTTAAAAAATTAACGAAATGAATTGGTTTTTCTAACGCATATAAAAAGGAATTCTCATCACAGGAAAACCAAGTTTTGAACTTAAAAAAAAACGATTTTTTTCTGTTTTTGCAACCAGTCTCTTCACCTCACCTCTTCACTTCAACAATTCAACAATGAAAACCGACATGTGGGTGCCACATTCGCATTCCTCAAAGTTTTCTGGCAGACTTCAAGAAGAATAACTCATTAATAGCTCGGACAGCCTTTCTAATTTCCAAGCCCACTTTATCCTAACTTTCATCGCGCGATAGAACATTCCACCTTGAATTGCTTCTGGTCCAGCTCTTCACTTTTACTGCATCTCATTCGTCACATAGGCAACCATAAACATTGGTATGTCCATCACCGTTTGTCTCTGCGGTACGATCATCATAGAGGCATCTGAAAAATGTCCAACATTCGTCACACAACAGCTCGCCCATCATCAAAACCGATTAGATTCTTCCACCGTCACCGCAGAACCGCAACACGTGCCAACTGTGAGCTGTTTAGATTCCAGTATTTCCACTCAAAACGAACCAATCTCCGGCAAATTGCAAAATAAATAACGGCTTACACTAGAATTCTAGCTGCGTCTGAACTCACTTAACCTCTTTTCACTGTGACGTGGACATTACGTTGCTAGCGCTTAATTCCAAAGCGCACGTCTCAGTTTTATTGGGTCCGTGTTTGCCATATGATGGTAAACACACTTATCTCAAATTTATTGTTAATAGCTAGAGGTGAAGAATAATCGCTTACAGCGATTCACAGGCTCACATGACATACATAAGAACATTGGGCCTAATTATCACTCATGACTCGATTACATGAGATAAGCTTATGAGAAGCTCCAAGATTTTGTATTGAACATTCCTTTCCACAATTATTTATTTTTGCAGGCAGTCTACATGGCTACGACAGTTCCGCAGAATATTAAAGGCAGCAAGATCGCTGGGAGACACACTCCGACGAGAAACAGCTTACGTCACAGCAGAATGCTGGTGGTGAATAAAAGCTACCAAGGTGAGTTTAATTGGAACTTGTTCTTTAATGTATTCGCTTTAAGCTAGGCACTAACATTTAGCTGATTAATTATGAGAGTTGCACTTCAAAGTGCCAAGAGTGTAGGACGTAAGCACCAAGAGAAGCGGGTCAAAGTCAATTGTGACATCCTCCAACTTGACCACATTGTCTACACTCATGTTCGTAGGCTTGAGTTGAAAATGAAATAATTATTCCCTGAATCTTATACTAAATTTAGTCTTTAGCCGCTTCACATTCCGTTTCAGGGACGAGTTACCCAAACCCCATGGGTTTCCGCTGTCCAAGGCTCACCAGAATCCTCCTCGTGCTGGAAGTTATCACAGGAATTTTGATAACATTTCTCGGCGTGTGGGTGTACCTCCTCGCTCCAAACTCCGATATGCAAGATAATCCCTACTGGAGTGGATTGGCGGTAAATTCAAACTTGCATTCCTTTAAAGAAAACAACTCACAAGCTTTGATTTGATTCCAGCTGTTATTTGCCGGCATCCTAGGGCTGGTTCTCATACGTTACAAGCGCATCAAACGTCACAAACTCCGAGAGAAGTGCTTTGTCTTCTTCAAATTAGACTCGTATATTCTCTCAACACTAGCCGCTCTACTGTGTCTCATTGCTTTTGTCTGTGCTGCCATTCACACGGGTCGACTGTCGGCTACAGATACAAAATGCGTCTCGTCCGATATTCTACATGAGCAGGCTGCATGCCAGTGCACGTTCAACACAAACAGCATTGCCGCATCGAATGGCACACTCAGTGACCTGAATCCACCGCCGGACAATAGCTATTCAATCGTTTACAGGTAAAGTAAATTGAAATACTTTTCCAAGAACAAGTTTGTTCACATATTTCGTGTTTTCTTTGCAGGGATTTGAGTTGCAGCGAAGTGAATGGCGTCTGGATGTCAATATTAGGTTTCTCATTATTTTTAAATAGCGTAGGCTTCATTCTTGCGGTTATCTACTTAGTCCTACTGTTATGTTTTAGACACCGGGAGGTGTACACGTCCGTCCAAACAAGTGTATTTTAGTTATCTCACATAATGAGAGTATTTTCTTTTTAACTTAGATCTAGATATTTTATACCACATTTTATCTTCTTTTTATCTTACCGTACTGACTTTTTGTACTTAAACTTACGTAAATAAGTTATCACGCATTGCAGATGTATATATATATAAGATACAGCATGTTTTAATGAATTCGGATGTACATATAACAGTTTTAGTAAAGAGTATACAGTTTTTGCATAACAGAATTAATAAAATACCACAGATGACAAATTTTTTAGTAATCTATGGAAGCCGTTGACCCAACGTCTTCGTCCAGTCGTTTTTGAAACGCATTCCTTTAAATCTTTTCTTTCTTAATTTTTTTTTAAACAGGAAAATCTGAAATCGATTTTTCAAAATCGAAATCAGATTAGAAAAACAAAAAAGTATTTGTAATGTGGTCAAGATCACAATCAATTCAATACAACCGCACTTTGTAGACGTTCTTTCTTGAACCCAATTTTCGACAACTTTTCGCACAAAGTGGCGAAGAAAAAGGAGGGGCAAACTGTAGTTCCCTTCTACGCCTGAGAGAACAATATGTTGTATGAACAAGCTATGCCCTCTGAAGTCCGCACCATCCAGTATAAAGGTCCAATTTGTGCACAGAAATTTATAGTTGAGTAATGGAGGTACAAAATCTGTCTTGGAGAGAGTTACTCTGCTGAAACTTGTGAAACGACTTTTTGTGAAGTTCACAGAATTAACAAAACGTTAAAAAAAATTAAATGGTAACAGCTATCAGATATGTACAGTAGATCATATTTCGACATATTGATTTCATTTCTGATCATAAATGAATTGTAATACTGATCTTAACTAGGTATGTTCTGCTTTGAAATAATATGCGCTTTCACCCCCATCTACATGTGACTATATACAACAATAATAATAATTGTTGGCGCTACAGTCCAAAGGGGGACCAGGGCCTAGCTTGCTCATCAACTACTCGTGTTGTGCGAGCTACTGTTCTCTCACGAGTAGAAGGGACCTACAGTTTTTTGCCGACTCCGAACGGCGAGATTTGAGAAGCTTTCTTAGACAGTTATTACTCTTTGAGTGTTGTCAGCAGCTCGAAAGAGGTGGTGCCGTGAAAAATTCGAAAAATTGGTGTTGAGCTGGGAGTCGAACCTAGATCCTTCGGCGTGTGAGTGTCGCACTCTACCCACTACGCCACGGTGACCACGACTATATACAACAGCGAGGGAAAATCTTACAGTGAGATATCAAGTTTAGTAAATCGCCCAAAATCAACCATCCAAACCATAATACAACGCTTTAAAATGAAAAGCGCATTGAAAATAAGCCTCGAAATACTACCAGAAATATTTTTAATGCACATGATAAGAGAATCATCATAAGAGAAATAAAAAATAAAAACCCAAACTTAGTGCCAAAAAACTAGCAACTCTTCAACTTACCTTGAATAAAGATTTTTGCACAGAAACTCTAAGAAAATGCATGGATACAATGGTAGAGTTATGCAAAAAAGCCGTTCATTAGTTGCATAAACAGAAGTAAGAGACTAGAATTTGCTAAACAGTACAAATCCATGGAAATCGACTTCTGGAAAACAGTAATATTTACAAACGAGTCTAAGTTTAATGTACATGGGCAGACAAATGGTTTGGCGAAAACCAAATACGGAATATCTACCAGTAAACACAAGAGGTATAATCAAACACGTTGGGGGATCATTAACGGTGTGGGGGTGTTTTTTCGCAGTTGGAGTGGGAAAACTACACATAATTGATGGAATAATGGACCATAAGCAATATATTGAAATACTGAAACAAAATCTTAGACAAAGTGCTGTTCAAATGGGGCTCGAGAGCAATTATACCTTCTATCAGGATAATAACCCCAAGCATAAGGCTTATGCAACTCGAATGTGGCTTCTTTATAACTGTCGGAAAGTATTGGAAACACCTCCGCAATCACCTCATATTAATCCCTTTGAGAATTTGTGGGACAAGTTGGATCGAAAATTAAGAAAATTCAATATAAGGAACATAAAAGACCTAAAAGAAAGGCTTATTGAAGAATGGGCCAAAATTACACCTGAGTTTACTGAGAAATTAGTCACATCTATGTCAAACTGTCTTAAGCAGGTTCTTTCTAACAAAGGATATGCTACAAAATATTAAATGAAGAATAAAATGACCATAAGTCTACCAGTTTCTTGAAGTCTTCTTCTTTTTCTTGTGGCGCTACAGTCCGGGGTGGACCTGGGCCTCAACCAACATGCCTCTCCAGCCAGCACGATCTTTCGCCAGCTGTCTCCAGTTGCGCACTCCAAGTTGGTTGAGGTCCTTCTCCACTTGTGTGCGCCACTTCAGTCTAGGTCGTCCTCTGTTGCGTTGTCCCAATGGCTCGGATTCAAAGACTTTTCGGGCCGGAGCAGTGGTGTCCATACGCTCTACATGGCCTAGCCATCTTAAGCGTTGTATCCGTAGACGCTTGACCAGGCGCATGTCGCTGTACAGCCTATAGAGTTCGTCATTAAATCTTCTCCTCCAGATGCCATCAATGCAAACAGGACCAAAAATCGCACGAAAAACTTTTCTCTCGAAAAGACTAAGGGCTTCCTCATCCGCCTTTGCTAACGTCCAAGATTCTGCGCCATATAGTAGGACGGGGATGATCAAGCTGTTGTATAAAGCTAGTTTAGTCCTTCGAGAGAGGGTTTTATTACTCAATTGCCTCTTGAGCCCAAAGAAACAGCGGTTGGCAAGAGTGATTCTGCGTTTGATTTCGGTACTGATGTTGTTGTCCCTATTTACCGAGCCGAGGTAGACGAAGTCCTTAACTACCTCGAAGTTTCTGCTGCCTAGTGTGACGCTCCGTCCGAGACGTCGATGTTGTGTGTCCTTCCTTGATGACAGCATGTACTTCGTTTTGCCCTCATTTACCGCAAGACCCATTTTAGCCGCTTCCGCTTCAATGCCAGCAAACGCCTCATTGACGGTTCGCTGTGTTCGTCCAATCACGTCAATGTCTTCAGCGTAAGCTAACAGTTGAACTGACTTCTGGAAGATCGTGCCTCTGGTGTTGACTTGTGAGTTACGCACGATCTTCTCGAGGATGATGTTAAAGAAGTCACATGACAGTGCGTCGCCTTGTCTAAAACCTTTTTTGACATTGAAGGTCTCGGTGAGTTCAGTACCGACCTTGATGGAGCAGCGAGAGTGTTCTTGAAGTACAAATACGAAATTGACACTGTTTTTGTTCATTTAATGAAAATTTTTAAAAATAAATTATACTTTCCTTGGAATGTTTATATGAATTGTTTTTTTCCTTCTTCTTGCATATAATCTAACTGAAATAATACAATTTAATCTTACACATTTGATCTTTTTCAATTTTTTCTGAAAAATATTTTGTGCCACCAGAGAAATTGATCCACTGTATATGAAATATCCGAGGCTTTTATTTTCAGTTTGACAATCATTTGCTTCCCACAAATTATTTTTCGGCAGAAATTCGTAGGGTTGAGAAAAATATTAGTCTCTCATGAACACTCTCTTCAACGAAAAAATCAGCGAATGGAACGACTTTTATTACGACGACTTTCGATGGCATTTGCTGCATTTCAGAGCAATTGGAGTAGACCTTATATTTATAAAATGCTTCCTCGTGAAGGACTTGTGGATTGCTGCCTGCTCGGTTGCATTTTTTACTGTATCTCAAACCAACGCTTCAAATGGTCCAACGGGTTTTGTTATTAGATGTGTTCCAGTACTTTCTGTACCAAATTCTGAAGTCTATCAATTGTTAAGCAGCTGGTGATTTGGATCACGCAATAACAGCACAGTTGAGTGATGTCGGTACAGTCAACCAAGTACTGGGTACAAGAGAAATTGTTTCAAGAGCGCAAATTCAACTTGAAGATTCTTATCTGGTAACAAAAGCTGCTGTAAATGAGCTAATAAAATGCTCTAAAACAAAAAAATCAGCTGGTGTGGATAAAATAAGTAATAGATTGCTTAAAGCCCTTCCCTGTAGTGGTATCAACTATTTAACAACAATTTTTAACTCCTGTCTAAAATTATGTTACTTTCCCCTCCAATGGAAAACTGCCTTAGTTGTGCCCATCGCCAAACCTGGTAAGCCAAGAGAAAATCCAAATAATTATAGACCAATTAGCTTATTAAATTCTCCTAGTAAACTTTTCGAAAAAGTAGTAAAAGAAAAAATTAGTAACTTTTTAACCAATAGAGACATTATACCCAATTATCAGTTTGGCTTTAGAAAAGGACATAATTCTTGTCATCAAATTAAAATGTAACCGATAAATTTAAAGCAAAAGAGTCGGCAGATCTGGTATTATTAGACATTGAAAAAGCATTCGACACAGTTTGGCATGACGCCCTCGTTCACAAAATGTATTCTCTAAATTTTCCAATCCAGATTTGCAAATTGATTCAAAGGTTCCTCAAAGATAGGAGGTTTATATTAAGTATTAATTCACATAAATCCGCCAGGAGACACATCGAACATGGCGTGCCCCAGGGATCTGTCCTGGGACCTATTTTGTTTAATATTTATGCATCGGACCTGCCTTCATTTAGCAACAATGCAAACATAGCAATGTTTGCCGACAATACTGCCTTCTTTGCTTCTGGCACATTATTCCTAAACGTCAATCAATCGACTTCAAACCTCTCTCACTTCATTTGAAGAATACTGCTTTAAATGGAAGATAAAGCCTAACCCTCAAAAGACACAAGCTATCTGGTTCTCAAGGCGTAGGAAAGATTGTCACATACCTAATCACCTCAAGTTTCAGATATGTTATTTTATGTCTATAACATTGACTGGTCAGATAAGTGCAAATATCTCGGTGTGACACTGGACCAAAAACTCACTTTTCAGGCTCACAGTTCTACCACCATTGACAAAGTAAACAAATTCAAAATAGTTCTGTATCCACTCATTTGTCGGAAATCTAAACTTAGTATTGAGAACAAGTTGATAATTCACAAAACCATTTTCCAGCCTATCTTATTGTATGATGCACCAGTCTGGGGCGACTGCGCGCAAACGCACAAGTTAAAGCTTCACAGAGGTCAAAATAAGCTTTTAAAAATGATGCTAAATCTACCTTGGCACTTTTCCACCAATCTACTCCACGAAGAGACCAATGTCGACCAAATCGATTTTCTAGTTAATAAATCAAAACTATCTTTCTATGTAAACTGTTCTCTTTCTGATAACGAACTCATATGTCAATTAACTACGTCGTTAGGTTCTTGAAATACCAACGGGCTAAAGCAATACTAGGTTAATTATTATGTAAGGGTTTTTGTTAGTAGTTTTCCCTTAAATGAATGTATCATAGTTGTAAAGGTCAATATTTGTTGCCTAATTCTCTAAAATAAGTATTAAATGTTATGTTACACAAAGATGAATAGCCTCTTAAATAAAACAAATCCAAATCATTTGTTAAGAAGTGGGGATAAATATCTCTCAGAGAGAGGCAAAATACGGAAACGCTTCTAAACCAATTGTTTAAAGCATTTCGAATTCACTTTTTCGCTACAGAAAACAAAATCAACAAAAAAAATTTGAGACACAGAGATAATGGGCCAGTGCTCACTTATCTTTGTGCGCACACCAATTGATTTGACAGAAAACCAACAACCCACATAAATTTCTTGGGTTAAAATTGGCATGGTGGGGAAATATTCCTGACATATCAGTTAATGAATATTAAAATACATATGCACTTTAATAGTGGTAAAAAAACTCTTCTGACATTGTAAAATAATCCAACAGAGAAACCTTTCTGCATAAATGCAATGATTAATGAAAAAAATATTTTCTGCGGGACTTGTTTCATATTCTAATATTATGTCTGTCACTAAACGATAAGAAGAAAGTGAGAAAAACTGTCAATCGTTCCAAACTCAGTTTGAAGTCGCATTTTCCATTGTTTGTTTTATCAATTTATAAAAAATTGTTCGATAGGTAAGCAGTAAGGAAACAAATATATTACAATAACTCTTTACAAGAATTAGTGTCGCAGGATAACATATACGTTGTCTTCCGTTTCAATTATATTTGGATATGCATTTTCATTAAGGATACAACAGCATTAAGGATACAACAGCATTAAGGATACAACAGCATTAAGGATACAACAGCATAACTTACATAGTACCTATGTTTTAACTCGAAAATGACTAAACTTTCCAAGTGAAACATGAAACATTATTTCCGCTACAGTTGGTTCCTTAAGTGAATAACTAATTTGCGCTGCTTAAAAGTATGAACACGTCAAAAACAATTTGGACAATTGGACATTCCTTCAATCTGTCAAAAATGTTTCTTAAAAATTATCTCCAATTCACTTCTAATTTTAAGGGGAGATTTTTAATGTTGAAGAAGAAACTGAAACCTAAAGGACTCACGTATATTCTCAGTCAATTGACCTTGCTGAACAATTTCCATAAACACAAACTTTAAAGTACAGATGTGGGATTTAGTTTTACGTGACCACCTGCCTTTACGGATTATACCACGGGGAACCATTTTCCTAAAAGTCGTAAGTAACGCAAGACTAAACGCCTTATTACCCAAGTACCAAACTGAGATCATGCTTGAGGGGCAATCACCCCACCGTAGTTTGATGCGAAGCCTTTCTAAAACGTCTTTCGCTCTCTGGGTCGCAGCGCCCGGTTGAGAATGGAACTCCACACTGAGAAGGTATAGTCCCCTAACCATCATGCCTAGTTGTGGGTGAACAATCAAATACAAGTCAGCACAGTACGCTATCCTCGACTCTACCCGCGATGTTAGGCGGTAAACCACAGCCACCACGATACTCCCACAAGGGGGCCTACCGCACGGTCAGGCTGGAACCGAAGTTCCAGGGGCCGCCGACCTCCCGTAGCACCAGAATATAGCCTCTGGTCAAGCTGTCACTACCAGTCAGGTTCCCTCAAAGCCTGGGTCTGTTAGCCGCCATCCCGCCACAGATGGTCTTTTCTCCATCGGTGATTCCGTTGTCACTATAAATAGTGATACGGATGAGATTTTGAATCATGTGATTCATAAATCCAGTCACATTATCTTGAATTTTAAAGTACAGCAATTAACACAATTAAAACAATTACAGTTTGTTAAAAATGTACATACATACAAAAGTGTAAATAGTATATATTTTCTTCACTTAGCAAAATTTATAAATACAAGACTTTTTTATAATATTTTCAACGTAATAAGACGAATGCCAGAAATGGAGTATACTCGAAAGAAAACAAAATACAAACGGCAAGCAAAACAAACGAAGAAAATTACTCAAAATGAAAACTCGATTTATGTGCACGACAGAGCTTTACAAACATTTTCCTTTTTGGTATCACATAAATATATATATTCCTAAAGTTTGCACTTATCATAAAAAACGAAGACTTAATGCTTGAGTTGATTCCCTTCCTTGACTATTTCATGATTATCTCGGCTGGCGGTAGTATACTCTCACCGTACAAGCTGTACCAAATGCTTGAGAACCAAATCGTCTTGTCCACCCACTCACTGCCAGCAATGACATGCCCGATGTAAGGTGATTCACGAGATCTGTAAAATCGATTAAATGTTAATGAAGTGTTCACAGACTTTTTGTTTGTATCGTCTTGCCTCAAAATTTGCTTTTTGGTGTTCTCAACAAACGTAATAGCCCAACTCCAGGGGAAGTCTCGCTTCTTCTCACAACCCAAGTAAGCGGTAACGCTGTGCAGGAAAATCTCTCGAACTATCGTGTACGTTCCATTCTTCTCCCGTTTGAGGATCGCGATTTTACCGTCACGCAGCTCGACTTGGAAACACTTGAAAGATTTAGTTTTGTTGTCCGCAAACTTGAGTTCCTTTCCCGGAGACATTGTTGCAAAATTTTTAACAGCTCTTTGGACATCTTTCAAAATGTCGATTGGTTTGAGGACAAGATTGTTGTGTTTTCGATCTTCTTCCGGCCAGTATGACCAACTTAGTACGGCTTCGAATACTTTTGTATCATGATGTAGAGGTCGTTCTAGGTTTCCATTCAGTATTACTTCGTAGAGGGTAACTTCATGTGTGGATGCATTCATCTTGGGGGCTAGTTCTCTACAGATTTCATAGGCAGTTTTTGTTGGAGTGATTGTCACGTTTACTTGATCTTTCTCCTGTAAGAGAACAATAAATGCAATTTTTTAGTTAGACGAAAGGAATGAAGTGAGCCAAAAAGCATTCTTATAGTGACAACTATTCGGAAAAGCTGAACTTCTAAAACCTCCTTAATCACGTCAGGTCTCACTGCGGAATTTCGATAAGAAGCATATTAGCAATACTAACCCTGGTAAAACTAACTATTTTTCAATTTAATGATTTGAAGTTTTGTTTTTCTTTCTCGTTAACATCGTTTATTAAGTCTTTCGTCGTTAATTAAGTCTTCTCAATTTTGGGGCTCCTCGCTTGTATAAGCCGAAAAAAACTAGGAAACGTCTCGATATATTGCCAGCATATGCTTCAATACAGACAACTTTTGCGAAAATCACAAGGAAAAGTTTCAATTAATATTTGTGAAAAATATTTTCTAATTACAGTTATTGACTTTTTGGAAAGATTGCATGGATAGTCCCAGAAACTTCGTAGACACAAACGTATGTTTTATTTTCATCACTACCTGTATAGTAAATGACGGGAAAAGGGTGTGATTTACTCACACAACAATGGTTCCGTTTCGCAATCAAAAAAAAAAAAATATTTTACTAGAACATAGAGAATGCGTTGTAGCGTTCGATTTTAAATTCGAATGGCAACTTTCTTCGTTTTGATTCTTGAAACCGACTTGAATATGTCATTTGCTGATATGAAGCAAATTCGAGTTCATTGAGTAGTTGGTTTACCTCAAAATAAACAGATGAGGAAATGGCATCCTTATAATCGTAATTAATAAAAGTTTGAAGTTAGTGGGTCCCAAATTAAGGAATTGAAGAATTAAAATGGTGTTTTACAAATTGTATTCTCGTAGTATGGCTCTTTTACAAATGGCAAAGGTTAGGAAATGAAGAACAGTAAACACTTGCAAATTATTTAAACTCCATCAAGATGTGAATAGAAACTAAACAAATTTTGACTTCATATAATATAACGATTATAACACATTTCTTGAATAAACGTAAAGCGAGTATATGTTAGACGATGAATTTCCAAAAGGAAAGAAAAGTTTTAAAAATAAAGTTGTCTGTTCAACAACGTTATACAAAAACATTTAACATTTTGCACACTTAGTACACTAAGTCACACTGCAATTCGAAAAATGACAAAAACGAATGTTCTCGTTGAATAAAAACGTACATTCCAATTAAAACAAACTCCAAGAGCTGTGCAACAAAAAACTAAAAGGAGACAAAGGCAGAACTGTAAAACACTTTTTTCCACGCTAGCGACATCAAAGATCTAGCGTTCAAATAGCAAATTTCCTCTAAGTCTTAACTTAGACTTTTAAAAAACCAAAACCTACCTCTGTGGTATTATCTGGATTTTTATTGAGGGTTATCCACATCTTGAGATCTCCAGATTTCTTCACAGCGTCCGTAAATGTTTCCGCAGCAGCGTAATATTTTTGTAAGCACGTAAGCATTTCTTGTTCTCGTTTCTAGAAAATAAAAACACCGCTTTAGAGCACATGCAATGAAGTCATGGCAATCAAACTTACAATCTCGTCCTCGGAAAGTGGGAATAAACTCTTATGATAATTGACTAAATCTACTATTACGTCGGCTTCTTTTTGAGAATACGTCATCTCCTCCACCTAAAATGGAAAGTCACATTAAAGCATTATCTCTTCACAACTTGACTCCAACTAACCGCATTCTGAAGAAGCGTTGGTCCCCAAATCATCGCCAGATTGTTCACTCCCATTTTGTTCTTCGCCTTCTGCGAATTGATGAACGCTAGATGTCCAATGATTTTTTTAAGTGTCTCCCTCTCGATTGTAGGCAGGCGATTTAGTAGTTCTTTATAAGCAGTGATTTTTGCTGCAGCTGTGTCAAGTGAGGTTATGCTGATGAAACTCTCTGATGTTTTGCCAAGTAGTCGAACTGGTAAATCCCGCATGAATCGCTTTAAGGCGTTTGCCACGTCGTGCTCGTTAAATTCGTTTCGAGTGATTTCGACGTTAAATGCATCAGCGCGGAATTGCGACAGAAGCTTCAGAATGGAATTCTCTGAACCGGATTTTCGATAGATTCCCTCTGACATAGAGCCATGGATGTACACAAAGTTAATGCATTTATCCACAAGGACAGGAACGTTGAATTTTGTCAATTGTTGTTCGTCCAATGATGGTCCGTTGTTGTGAGCAACCTCGCGGATTATGTGTCGCCAAATTTTCGTTTCCCTTCCAGAGGTCATGATCATGTAAACTGTAAATGGTGGGCAGTCGATCATCAGAATTGGTCCCTTCTCCACGTGTAAGTTCTCTATTGATTCGTCGTTCTCTTTAAGCACTGAAATGAATGAAAGTAATTTGTAATGAGTGCTGAGTGGAGTGCAGGGTTCTGAGGGCTTACCAATGCAACGTGCTTTACGAAGATCCATCTTTTCCACATTCATTCCACTTTCGGTCACAAACAAAAGGCGTCTGTTCGGCTTCTTTAGCAGTAACCAGGTTCCGCTCCATTCTGATGTTATTGAATTCTTTTCAAGGATTGAAAGAGAACTTTAGCGTCTATGCATTTGACAGAATTTGATGCACTCACCTTTAAGTAACACCATCCGGCTCTGTAGTAGTGACAAGTATATTTTGCAGGGAAGACATTTGTCAAGCTCTCCAGAATTTTCTGCATCCAGACAGATCTAGACGAAAGGGAGTTAATTGCTATATTTTGAAATAGTGTTGAAAGAATATTGCACTTGTATGTTCCGAAAGATGTCTACCAAGCTACATTCACGACTACAACTTTAACGTTATGACTTCATTTTTGTGCACAAACTTATAAAGGAGTGTCATTAAGTGTATGACACTCCTAGCTCAAGCGTCATTCATTCGCTTCAGACAGTTGACAAGAAGCATTAGAAGCAATTTTTCACGAAAATTGATAGACCGCCGCCCAGAAAACGACAAAGAAACAAAAACAAACTTAAATTGAATAACCTACCTTTCAGACTCTTTGCCAACTCCATACAAATGACAAACTCTGGACATTTTGCAATTGCCCGAGGTACCGCTACTCAGAATCACGTTCGGGTTGGACATTTGCATTTGTGACGACTGATTCTTGGGAATAGCTGTCGTTATCTCGAAGCAGTACAAATGTGTCGAGTTGTCGGTTACACGACTATTGCTGACGCATTGCAATGTTGTGATATATTCGAGGGGAATTGTTTCTTTCGGATTTTTCATCTCTTGGTCAAGATACGTTTGAAATTGCCTGTCGCGGAGAATAGCCTTGCGATTTTGCATTTCCTTTAGAATGTCCTCTACAACACCACTGGGGAAGCGAATGAGAGGTCCTTCGTACCTCACCAAATGTAGAGATAGTTGTGGTCTTGGAATCATTGTGATTGGTACTTTGACGTCCATTGAGCGCGCCGCGCGGAAACTGGTTTTGCGTTTCAGGGCATCCACTCGTATCTTCATGTTCGTGAACATGTTCTTGGAAAACTTTGCTGTTCTGGACTTGAGGTCGGTGGGGGAGTAGGAGGAGGCCTTTGAATCTGTCCCGGATATGGCCTCGAGGTATGATGGAGGACTCTCACCTTCGAAATGCTGAAGTTTGTCGAAGGGATTCACTCGTGTGCCGGGTGCTGGTTTCTTCTCGTCATTGACAAACCAGTTTGTTTGGTTTTGCGATGGCCGAGATAGGTCAGGGTTGCTAGAAGATGGTTCTGCCTCGTCGACTCTTGACAGGTATGGCTGAACCTCGCACTCCTCAACTATGTTCTCCATGCTGTCACTCCGCAAATGCGGGTTTTGATGGATTATTTGAAGCTTGGGAGTGGAAGGGGAGGTTGGTGTTGTAGGTCGAATATCGGGGGTATTTGGTTTTTTGGGACTCGTGGCCAGGGCCGCTTCCGAAGAAGCACCAGCAGCCGACGTACTGGGCACACAGACGTTGCTATTGTCCTCCTCCGATGTGCAAATGCTCTGTTCGTCTGCAGACTGCGCGTCACTGGGAATCTGTCCGTAGGTGTCTTCCTCAAGGAGATGCTCCAGTAACAAGAGTTGGTTGCTTTTATTGTTCTCACAAATCGAAGATGTCTTATTCGTCAGCGGGTCGAATTCATGCAGCAGATCTTTGGGCGCTGGAATGGGACGACTGGCCCGGTGAGCTTGTGTGGAGTTCCCAGGAATATTTACGCTCAGCTTTTTCATTTGCGGGGTGAGCAGATCATTTGAACTGGACTCCATTTCGAAGAGCTTGCCATAAGTTGCCTCTTGATTAGCGTACAGCGGCTCTGGTGATGAAGTGCCGTCATCGCCAGTTTCTTCGTGATATTCCCAGGAATCACTGCGATCTGGATTTGGAGTCCTTGCTTCCGCCTTGCGAATCAATTCCTTTAGTTCCAGGGATTCAAGGCGATTGGCTTCTTCCTGTTGTCTGATGCGGATTTCCGTTGAATCAACAGTGGCTCGAGTTGAACTCGGCACTCCCTCGGGATGGCGCAACTCGATTTGTTCGTAGTTCTTTCGTCGCTTCTGCCGCGTAGGTGGCGCTATTGGCTTAAGCTTACCATAAATGGATTCGTCGTTTGACTGCTTTGATACACCTTGCGGGGGTGGAGGAGGTGGATATTTGGGCATTGGCAGTGACACTTCCGTAGATTTTCGATTGGAGTCTGACAAACTCGGGCTGCTCTCCTGTTTACTTATGGGAGACGACTCAACTGCCTGACGTGGCACAACCAGAGACTTGGCATTTCTGGAAAACGAAGACGAGGACGCAGATGAAGAGCTACCTACAGCGTCTTCGTATGAAGGACAGGGGTACTCTTCTGCACTCTGTACCTTGATACTCCGTGGAACCTCGTACGACCCATCATCGACATCACTGTCCTGCGCCAAGTCAACTACTCCGTTTGTTTTATTCAACGGGCTGCTGAATGAGATGGACTTGAAGACTGGATCGTTTGGCGGCACAGTTTGCGGTCGATCTGCGTCAAACTCCGCCGCAGTCGGCTTTTTCTTTTCTTTCTTGGTGAGGGTGAAATTATTTCCCAGAGTATTGATTTTCTTTCCAACGTTCTTCAAGCGAATTGATGCGTCTGCACTCAAATTGTTAATCAGATCCTGAGAGTTTTTGAAATTTTTATCTAGCTTGTGTTTTGCTCCTTTCGCCTTCATTGCGACACGTTCACTTATGGACTCGGTCAACAACTTTGAGGTGGTACCGATTGACTTCAGCAGGTCACTGCAATTGAATAAAAGTACATTAGTGGGCGGATTGTGGATGCGAATGTAACATTTGTGAGCTGCAGGTACATCAAGCGGTGCTTTATTTTTTGTATTTTTTTTTTTTTTTCTAAAGTCTGTGAGTTTGTGAAACGTGTGTGCGAAAAACACTGTACAAATTTAGAAGTTGAGAGGTGTGCTGGAGATGCTTAAAGTTCGTTCAAAAGAATCATTTGTGCAAGCAAGGCCTCAGACATCTTGTTCACATACTACAAAAGTTCTTAACTTTTAAATTTTTTAGAGAGGAATTCACATTTCAAAGCAAATCCTGTTCATGCCATGCAAAGTAAATGTTCACAGTTGTAAATAATTTATGGATAACAATTAAAACAATTAAATAAGGGACGGCGTGGGCGTCTAAACTGCGTTCAAACCTTGCTAAGTAAATGTTGATGTCTCTAAATAGAGTCTGTTTTCGTCACTAACCCCCAATACATATTCTGAAAATTGGTTTACTCCTTCCCATTGAATAACAATCACCAGCTTAAAGAAAAACATTGAGATAACGTTCATTACAAGGGTTATTTGTACATTCGGTGAGGCGGACAATCAGTTTTTCAACAACATAAAACGCGAAAATAGAGTCGACTTACAATCAATTTTGATGTACGGTAAGCATTGGCGTATTTAACTAGCAGAAAGGATGCATGCAAACACACCACTTAGCAATCGATAAAAGAAAATAAGGAGAACAGCTGTGTTCACTAGAGAGTAAACAATTATTCCTTGAGTTTAATCGATAAAAATATTCAGTTGTTATATTTTATTGAAAAAGAGCTCTTTATGAAGTTTCGGTCTTGTTTAGGAATATTTTCCGCTTTGTCATAAAATTGTATTTGATCTAATTTGAAGGACGCATTAAATTCAAAAGTCGATAGTTAAGGTTTCGTTCTGGCAATTAAAATTTGTTTGTTGATGTTGTTTGTTTGTTTTGTTTTGTCATGTCAATACAAGAAATTCTGAAATACTAATATTTGAAATTAGGAAACTTAAGAGACAAGCTAATATTTGAAGGAAGCCGGTTTCAACAAATTAGCGCATGTCTTGTGTCAATCAAGGAATATTTTCTTAAAACGAATTACTTCATATACGAAACTCGAAAGTTTAAAAAATGGCTACATCAGTGTGTAGGAACGTTGGAAAAATAGAAAAAAAACAAAAAGAAAACAATGAATAGGAAAAATGTCGAAAATTCTGACAAAAAAGGTTTAGGACATTAATGATCAAGGTTAAGCTGCAAATTTTGTAATTTTGAAAGGAGGTCGTTTTGAAACACATTTTTAAAATAGTATTAAGGGTATCACAAATTTCTGTTTTCCCCACGTTGAACTTGGATGGTGACTCACGCTTATTTTAATACGGTCACTTAGACCTGATTTCGTTGCATGGCAATGTAAGTAATAAAGGTTGTTCCAACAAGAACGCAAGATTTAAATTTGGCACCATTCGAACTGTCATTGTTTGACATTTGAGCAATTATTATTGTTTGTTAGTAGAAGGTATAAGGTTAATAAAATTAGAGCACTACACGAATGAACAACGCATTCTCATTGTGAAATTGTTTTACCAAAATGGTGAAAGTTTTGCGGCTATAGTTCGCAAATGGCGATCAATTTGGAGTTACATTTGATGGCTTCTTCAATAGGCAGAATTGTCGCATTTGGGGCGAGGAAAATCCTCAAGTGATTCATGAGAAGCAACTACATCCTCAACGTGTGTGGTGTGGATTTTAGGCTGGAGGATTCATAGGACCTTTTTTATATGAAAATGAGTCAGGTCAAGCGCAAACAGTCAATGGTGTGCGGTATCGTGAAATGATAACCAATTTTTTCGTGCCTAGAAATGAAGAAATGAATGTGGAGGGGGTGTGGTTTCAACAAGATGGCGCCACATCTCATACAGCCAGAGAAACAATTCAATTGCTGCATCTGTCATTTCCCGGTCATGTTATTTCGCGTTTGGGAGACCAGAATTGGCCGCCTAGATAGTGCGATTTAACGCCATTAGACTTTTTTTCTTTGGGGTTTTTGAAATCGATGGTTTACGCGAATAAGCCGACGACGACTCAAGTCTTAAAAGAGGAAATTGGAAGCTGCATTAATGAAATACCGCCGCATTTATGCAAAACGGTCATTGAAAATTTAATTAAAAGATCGCGTATGTGCCGGCGAAGCTGTGGCGGCCATCTGGCCGATGTGTTATTCCACACATAACCTCATCCTGTCTACTTTATGATATAATAAAGAATTCACAATTTTTTTTAAATATCTGCGTTTTATTTAAAATTTAAATCTTGCGTTCTTGTTGGGACACCCTTTATATGGCGAATAAGAATATACAGAGCTGTTCAAAATAATACGCATAATCGATTTTTCTACTCCTTTTTTTTCAACTTTTCGTTGTTATGCGGTACCGTTATTTGCCCGGCTCCATTGTCTTCACTACGAATGCACATAATGGCAGCTAATCATTTATGTAAGTGGTGCAGTAGAACAAAATACTGCATAAATAAAAAATAATAGAGAATTTTATTTTCTCCTCGATATCGGTATGAAGTGAGCGTCAAGATACAAATGTCTCGATTTGTTGTGAACGAGCCTTTATGTTTTTTTTTTGTTTGCCATGACATCTGTGAAAAATATTTAGTATTCATCAAGTCATTGAACAGACAACATCATATTTTTTCATCGTGTTAAAAATGTCGAATTTTGTACCAGAAAATGATGACTTAAGGAAAGCATTAATTTTTTGTTTTCATTTGAAGAAAAGTGCTGCAGAGTCGCATCGAATGCTTGTCGAGGCATATGGTGATCATGCTCTATTAGAAGCAATATGCAAAAGATGGTTTCAACGGTTCAGAAATAATGATTTTGATGTGAGAAATGAAGAAGGTGGAAGACCACCAAAAAAGTTTGAAGACGCCGAATTGTAAACGATATTGGATGCAGATGACACTTTGAGTCAAAAGCAAATGGCAGCAATGTTAAATGTTGGTCAACAAACAATTTCTGACCGATTAAAAGCTATGGGAAAGATCCAAAAGTGTAGAAAATGGGTGCCACATGAGTTGAATGAAAGACGGATGGAAAACCGAAAAAACACTTGTGAAATTTTGCTTCAAAGACACGAAAGAAATTCGGTATTGTTACGGGCGATGAAAAATGGATTTATTTTAATAATCCTAAACGGAAAAAATCTGGGACAACCATCAACATCGACTGCAAAACCAGATCGATTCGGCAAGAAGTCAATGCTGTATGTTTGGTGGGACTAGAAAGGTGTGCTGGTCCACGAGCTCCTAAAACCTGGTGAAATCATTAATACTGACAACAAATGATCAATTTGAACCATGCATTGATCGAAAAACGACAGAATGGATTAGAAGACACGGCAGGGTAATTTTGCTCCATGACAATCCACCTGCACACAAAGCTAAACCGGTTCAGGATACAATCAAAACACTTGGCTGGGAGCAGCTACACCACCCGCCGTATTCACCAGACTTGGCTCCTTTCGATTACCATTTGTTTCTATCGATGGAACACGCATTGGCTGAGCAGCACTTTGATTCCTACGAGGAGGTCGAAAATTGGGTGTCTGATTGATTTGCTTTAAAAGACGAACAATTTTATTGGCGTGGTATTCACTAATTTCCAGAAATGTGGTCAGAATGTGTAAAAAACAATGGCCAATACTTTGGATAAAATGTTTTTACTCTCCCTTTAATAACTTAGTGTTTTATTTTCAAAAAAAACGTTCATGACGCTCACTTTATAACGGTATACCTTCCAGCATTTGGAAGGAATTTCAGTCACATAGTGATAGAATTAAATATGAATATGAAATATAAAAAAACCCAAGGAAGAAAAACATTTTCGTAATCAAGCGCTAAAAATAAACAAAAAAAATTATTTACTTTTTGGTTGTTTCAAATACTTGATATAATCTTAAAAAATATTCTATTTTATCTACTTTTCCCTATTATTTTGAACAGCTCTGTAAGTGGTGAGCGGGATTGTAATGAGTTTCTGTGAACTCTATGGGTTGTACAGCAGCATGCGCCTATTCAAGCATCTTCGAAAACAATGCTAAAAATGGCTTAACTATGTACAGCGTATGGACAGAATAGCTCCGACAGGAAAAGTCTTCGAAAAGTCTTCGAGGGCGGCCTAGGCTGAGCTGGCGCACATAAGTGGAAAAGGACCTTAACCAACTTGGAATGTGCAACTGTAGGCAGCTGGCAGAAGGTCGTGCTAGCTTAAGAAGAATGTTAGTTGAGGCCCAACTCCATCCAACACAATAGCGCCATACAAAGAATATGAAGATTTTATTAGAATCTCATTTTAATTTTGAGCGCGGTAGCTTTAACATTTCCAATCAAGCTATCTACTGACTTGTTTCTTCTGAAAGATGTTGTAGAATAATATGACAAGATTTCTTCCTTAAATAAATTTTCGAAAGAAGACGACTTTTGAGTGTGGAAAGCCATGTAAGCCCCACCTATTATCTTGGTACACTTACTTCCGACAGATATTATAGAGATTATCGACATTGTCATCATTAAGGCTGCCGTTCTGAAGTAAAGCTTTACAAAGCATACTATTCAACTGCTATGAGTTCTACAGACTATAATGTCATAGTCAGAACACAAATGAGAGTTGTACTAGCACGAGTTTTTCTGAATAATTTGTTAGATATCTAAAAAGAACACACAGGCAATCACTTACCGAAACTAGATTATTTGTTTCAATCACTCTTATAACGCACTTTTAGCTCCACTAGTTTTCAATAGTCCGGATTGTGTCTAGCATTCAAATTAAATCAAAATATGAATGATTTCTCTTTGAAGCACGAAAACCAAAAAAACAAAACGACAACTTCGTCTGCTCACCAGACAGAAACTAAAATATGTATTTCCCGGTTGCAATCTCAGGCACCCAAACTCCATCGCCCGACACAACATCTATTGAAGATCACATTGTCTCGTCTGCACTCCAAAGAAAATGAGAAACTCCCCCGACAAAAGTTCTAAATTTGGATATCTACCCTACAACGAGAATGTTTTGCTCATCTTGAAGTTCTTCCGCAAGAACGCGTGCCGTTCAAGCAGCCGTTGATGCCTGTCACAAGTTTCAGCGTCCGCCCAATGCCAAGATGAAGTCATTCACATCGTCATCAATGAGTACGAGTATATTTAGAGCGAGGGTAACAAAGAGATGACATTCAAATACAACCATCTACGAAGAATTGTTTTGAGATACCCGAGTAAAAAAAGTGAGACTTGATAAGGACTCATGTATGTATGTACGTGGCACTCTGACGCATAGTTTCCCATGAATAAGTGGAGCTCACACCGATGCACTCATGCTGATAGAGCGGAAGGAAGCATCATTACAGAGGTTTATTTTAGGAATCCAGGACGAAAGGTGACTTGCTGGGTAATGAAGATGGAGGGGACATAAAAATAGACGGAATCTTATGAGGGGGATGTTAAGCATTGCACAGAGGTGACGTGTGACAACGTGGACAGACTATATGAGAAGCAATTGTTTAATGAGGTTATGTTGAGTAGCTCCTAAAATAGTTTCTTTTTATGACTTTGTTATGCTCTTCTTTCCAACACCTAATACTTTACATGTTGACATGGTTACGGGTGGGTTGGTGTGTGTGTTTAATTAAATGTTAACATATGTATGTGAGCACAGAGGAATTCAATCTTGAGGTAATTTATTTTAAAGTGTGCAGGGCATTAAGTATGCTTCACTTTGATTAATCTGAAAACTGGGAGCACACATTCTTATTCTTAGTTCTGAAAATCTTCGTTGTTTTGAACGTTTTGATGCTAAAATGCTTCCCCTCTCTGGTCCGGGGTTTTCTTTGTAACCTATAAATGATCTGCTTCCTAGGTGACACGTGTATCCTGTTCTGGCGCCTTTTCCTGCTTTTATTGTCTTGTTTACCAGTCTGAGTTTAAGCAGGAACCGGATACCCAGAAAGGAAAAGTTTTATAGTTTCTTTACCCTGTCTGCGGTGTCTGTACAAAGTTACGGCATCTTGTCAAGTCTACAACATAAGTGTAAAAGCATAGTTGTCATGGTCCAGAAAATTACATCGACTACACCGGTATATTTTCGGTTCTAAAACTGGACATTCAATTCCTGATAACTCGTTACTCAATGGCTTGTTGAATATTTGAATAATTCTTCTTCTTGTGTCGCTACAGTTCGGGGTGGACCTGGACCTCAACCAACATATTTGAATACGTACTTATGTAATATAATTTTTCAGCGTGCGATCACGAAGCGAAGATTTAAGACTCTGTGGGGCCAAACGCCTATAATGTATGAAAAACGTAATCACTAAAATAGTTTCCTTTAAGAGTCAGTATTAAGTCATGAGTATACTAAAATTTTGTGGTAAAGAAAGATCATTACGCCACGTCATGAACCTGGTTTGAACATACATCTCACATTTAACCCAACACCACCTCTTTTAAGTTTTTTAAAACGTACAAAATGAAACTCAAATTGTGTTCCAAATCACCCTTTTCTCAAAAATGCAATATCATTGCATATCATGAACAGTTTTTGATGAATCTACGCCAAGGTTCCTTGTAAAACGTAGTATCACTGATTTTAATTTTAAGGTAAATGTATTTTGTTTAAGATAAAACAAAAATGACAAGTTTTTTTTTATTGTTTTTTAACCAAATCAAATACCCCCAATTCGAAATGCTTTCAGAAGGCATATATTCGTAAAGGTATTGTCTGATATAACCATCACTCACAATTTTAATTATAGTTCCATTCAAATTCGATTCTTTCGAAGCTGAACTCAATTAAGAAGTGAGTTTTCGTAAAGTTCAGACCAGGAATGAGTGAGAGAGTACTATTGAGTGAAATATTGGGTTCAAATAAAGTTTATATCATATGTTAGTTTCTGAATTAATAATAAAGTTTTAATTGTACTTCTTTTCAGATGCAAATATAATTTATGAGCGTAGCTACTGTCGGCCATTAATTTGTTGTGGAAAAAACTTCTTCTCTCTTTTAATTGTACAATTTATACGCCCTCTCATTCTCATGATTTGACCAGAGAGGAGATCCACTATTAAAACAGCTCACACTTATTCTCATTTTGGAACAAAAAAAAACCCTGCCTGTGAATCAGCCGTTCAAAGAGGGGAATTCTTATAAAAAAAAGCTGTCAAAATGAATCCAACCGCGGAAGACGAGGAAACTGTGGGTCTCTTTCCCTTATTGGTCCCTGGTACAGACTTACAAAGAACTACATTATCCTTATTCAGTAATGCAGTTTTTCGAACAGCCTAAGCGAACTGCAGTACCTACGGTTTATAAACGTCAATCCTATGGGTGCAAGAAAAACTCGCAAAGTCGATCCTTTAAAAATTGTAAAACGGCCAATAAACAAATTTGAGAACCAAAATTCCCCAAAAAAGGTTATGATTTCTGCTTCCAAGATGTGAAAGCCTTTTAAATTTACAATCAACCTTTATAGGTATAAAGAACTTGGTCTTAAGAGGTTTTTGCTTGTGACCACAGGGTGTCGATGTCGTTCGGATGAAGCAGACATTGTCTTCTGACTCTGTAACTACTGGCAGTAATTCTCTAATAAACTATCGATTGTAAACCTTGCTGATTAGACAACTAGTCGGAATGACTTTCACAGTCAGAATGGGGGAGAATATAGTTCCTTAAAGTTTAAAACTTATTGACTTTTAAAATTCGTAATCCCAACCTTGTTTATATCATTCAGTAATTTGTATTTGTTTAATAAATTTGATATGTAAATTTTAAATAAAACTCTGAAGTCTGTCAAATTGTTAAACATATTTTCGCATTTGTTACAATAGATACGAGAAAAGTGAAACTAACTTTTATTAAAAGCCTGCAGCAACAAGAGTGCGCATTTCGGGGGAATATGTTTTTTGGAAAATACGTTAACAGAATTGTTCATGGCAGTTTTCTTTTTAAATTTTTTTCTCGTCTTTTAAAGAAAACGAAAATCTTGCGAAGTGAAACTAAGAAATATCTATGCAAGGCTAGATAAGTGTTAAAGCTTTACAAGGGCATAGAACAATATTACATACATATGGCCCCGTTGTGGAAAGAGAAAATTCCTACACTAACACACCGAAGATCAGGGTTTCGATTCTAGCACAAAAAACTTCTAACTTTCGCGGCACAACCGTCTATGTTTTTGTCTACGAAAAAGCTTCTCAAATTTCGCTTTTCTGGGTCGGTAGAAATCTGAAGCTACCACTTCTACCCGTGATAGAACAGCGTGTAGTGACTGAAGAAGCTAAAGGTTGGATCTTGTGGACTATTGCGCTTTCCAATTATTATAACCAATTATTATGTGGCCGTCGTGGCGTATATGGTAGATTGCGACGCTCGCACGTCGAAGGGTCTAGGTTCGATTCCCAGCTCAACACAATTTTTCACGGCACCACCTCTTTCGAGTTGCTGACAACACTCAAAGAGTAATAACTGTCTAAGAAAGCTTCTCAAATTTCGCCGTTCGGAATCGGCAAAAAACGGCAGGTCCCTTCTACTCGTGAGAGAACAATAGCGTGCACAACACGAGTAGTTGATGAGCAAGCTAGGCCCTGGTCCTCCTTTGGACTGTACCGCCAACAATTATTATTATGAATTATTATAACAAAGCGGTCAATCTTACTGCGTGTAAGAATGAAAAGTATAATGTGTGCAACATCAGATAGAAAGAAATTCTTTTTAAAAGAACTTGCTTGGTTTTAGATTATTACATCGACGAGACAGTCGACAGTCTCACAGAACTCGAAATAAGCAACAAATTCTTTTACGATGCTCACGATAAATTTACAATTGGAAAACTTATCGTTGTTCCATCTTACTATATTAAGGTATTGAGCCTTATGGAAATAATGATAAGATTGGCTATACGAAGGTTGCCTTTTATATTTCGGGATTGAGCGATCCTTGAGTTGCAATCTGGCAACAGCCAGCTCCATCGTAAAATTTGACACTTTTGCGGATATACGTCCTCAGAACGTTTTGACATACGAGCGCTATTTGCGTTGTTTACAGTAACTTAAAAGATCCATCTCGCCCAAAAAATGGAATTAAATCGTGAAAATTTTCGTGCGATTATTTTTTACAACTTTCGACGTGGATTAACTCAACAACAGTGCATCGATGAACTTAATTCAATTTTTGGCGATGCAACTCCATTAAGGAACAGTGTTTATCGATGGTATGGTGAATTCAACCGAGGTCGTAGCTCACTCTAAGACGAATTTCGTGAAGGTCGTCCAAAATCAATTGTTGTTCAGGAAACCATTGATGCTGTGCGCCAACTGATATTGTAAGATCGTCATATGACCTGTCGTGACATTGAGACACCCTTAGGCATTAGTGGACCAGCATGCATTCAACATTGCATGAACATTTGACCGTCAAAAAAATGTGTTCGCGTTGGATCCCACACAATTTGTCAATCGCTCAAAAAAAGGCTCGTGTCGATTGGTTGAAACTAATGCTCCAAAAATACGATCGCGACGCTTCGAAACACGTCTATGACATCGTGACAAGTGATGAATAGTAGATTTTCGCGTATGAGCCCGAAAGTAAATAGCAGTCGACTCTATAGGTGTTGCGCACGAAGCACTTCCAAGTAAATGGTCGCCTGTTTTATCGGAAAAACTTGACATGTCGCAACCGTACCACTAGAACAACGCAGAACAGTCAATTCTGAGTGGTAGACAACCATTTGTTTGCCAGCTGTCTTCCAAGAAATCACGAAAACCAACCGGCGAAGACGGATCAGTCTTCACCACGACAATGCGAGCTATTACAGATCGACTTAAGCAACTGCATTTTTGATCACTCAAAACATCGATTTGATGAGTCATCCGCCGTATAGTCCTGACTTGACACCGAATAACTTCTTTTTATTTCCGTACGTAAAAAATAAAATAAATAAAATGGTGGTCGCCGTGGCGTAGTCGGTAGAGTGCGACGCTCACACGCCGAAGGATCTAGGTTCGACTCTTAGCTCAACACCAATTTTTCGAATTTTTCACGGCACCACCTCTTTCGAGCTGCTGACAACACTCAAAGGGTAATAACTGTCTAAGAAAGCTTCTCAAATTTCGCCGTTCGGAGTTGGCAAAAAACTGTAGGTCCCTCCTACTCGTGAGAGAACAGTAGCTCGCACAACACGAGTAGTTGATGAGCAAGCTAGGCCCTGGTCCCCCTTTGGACTGTAGCGCCAACAATTATTATTATTATTAAAAAATAAAATGAGAGGTCAACGTTTTTCGACACTTGAAGAAGCGTTCAGAATGCGTGGTTTGGAGATACCTCAATAAGAGTGGCAAAAGTACTTCGACAACAGATCTTAGTAAGGAATATTTTAAAAAACAATATAGCTATTTACGATGATTAACATTTGTTTTTGTTCTATAATCCCGAAATATAAAAGGTAACCCTTGTACATACATAACAAAATTCCCTCAAACTATTGTTGAAAAGGAAAACATGAAGCATACTTCTTAAAATATTGGAATCAAGCTTAAAAGACTCATTTGTATTATGGATGAAAAGTATCGAGTTTTACTGAAAAATGTCGAACATCTTGACTTAAAAACTCTAAAGAATATTTTTTCTTAGTTAAGTGTGGTAAAACATTATCCGATACAACTTCCTCTCATCTACACCTGTATCAACAAAAAAAAATAAGCATTCGGCTGAACAACTCGAATTTTTCACGACACGACCTCTTTCGAGCTGTTGACAACAGAATATTCCTTCTACTCTTGAGAAAATTAGCGCCCACAACACGAGTAATGATGAGATGACCCTGGTCCCCCTGTGGACTGTCGCTCTATCCAATTATTAATTAGTGTTCGGTTCTTAAATTTTGCTAGATGAGTAAGAGTGACAACAATTTATTTATTTTCAATTTGCCCCACGTACGAGAAACAATTACAGTTCACAAGCCATTGCACACCATATACATGTCATCGCGTCACACCACCGCAAAACGAAACAAGAAAGAAAAGAAAATGACGTGAAATAAAGCATCGATGGATGTACACGTACGTACTCACTGAATACACAGATGCACGTTTACATGAATCTTCCTGGGAAGAAAGTCAATGTTCAATACAAAGTGCAATCATATTAGGTAAAGAGATAAAAATGAATTTGCATTACTTTGGGTCACCGCTCTCGCATGGCTCTGATGGATGTGGTGGAGGAGGTGGTGGTACGTACCCAGGCCGTGGTGACTTGAATTTCGCATTCTCACTGCTGCTCGCTGCTGAGTCCTCCATTGATGAGTTCAATGTCGTGCTCGATGTGGACTTTGTGCCTTTCGAGCTCTCGAGGTTTGAATCGTTCAGGTCTGAAGTGAAACTCGCTTCACTTCCCATTGAGTAGCGGGAGGGCTTCGGCGTCGCCCGATGATCGAGATATGTCTTGGGTGGTATATCCGGCGCCCGACGTTTCACCGGTGTGTCTTTGCTTATGGTCCCAGTAGGGCGGGGCGACTCACGACAATTCTCGTAAGTATCGTCAATGGCGACGACTTCATTGTTTAGTGGCTTTCGCGGTGCCGGAATGGGTGTGGAGTCACCACCGATGCTCTGCGGTGACTTCATGGGTTCCGGTATGTTTTGGTTTTCATCCTCGTGAAGGTTATTCTTCTCCGTGAGGAAGACCCTTGGCGTCTCGGCTGCGGTATCTGGCACATGAAACATCTTGTTGTTCGGGCATTTGTCTACCGCCTTCGCGTGTATATTCTCCGAATTGATGCTGAGGTTTTTATTGATCAAATCAATTGTTACGTTCTCGTACTCGGATTTTCGTGTGTCCGGCACATAGCGCCGAGGCATCGGCACCGGTCTCTTCTCTCCTCCTCCCTCCATGATGTTCATCTGAAAAAAGAAAAACACATAAAAATGAACTTAATTGGCTGTTAATTCAATTGTGTTTGTTAAATTCACACAATAGTTTTGTTTTGTTAATCAAGTGAAGGCAGGAAACGAGATGAGTGTTTTCCCACCAGTTTCCAGCTTCCATGCAGTTCAGTGGACTTGTGTGTGCGCAGTACGCCACTTCCAGTGTCTCTAAATGTTTCGTAACGATTCCTTTTCATTGGCTGTGATGTGCTGTGAAACGAAATCGAGAACGACACGTTCTACCCGCGCCACCAGTCAGCCGAAACTTTCCTCATTCGAAAAATGAATGAATGCAAAGTGAAATTAAAAACAAAATAAATATCTTGAGCGAAATTGAATCTATTTAAAGTAAAAGAGACCCCATTTGGCGCCCATTATGTTCATTTCTCTTCCATTCCCTCCTCGCTCCATCGGTTGCGCGGTTTTCTTGAGAAGTTTATGTGCTGAATTTATAATTCTTTTGGTTTTTACTTTCACTTGGAAGTGTTCCAAATTTGGAAGTTTTCGAGTTTTCGAAGTGACGATTTGCAATGCAGGAAGAAAGAGGTCAACGGCGGTGACACGCTGTCACGCGTCACTTGATTCTACTCAACTGGTTGCTAAGTGTGTCAACACAACAGGCCCGCACACAAGAGCTGTCTTGGGATTGGTTTTATGTTCAGTTTTGATGTAAGATCGTACAATATGAGTTGCAACATTCGCCGCTCTCCTGTGTCCGTATGAGGAAGGTGATAAAATTCGCTGCGAACTGATTCGGAGATTTGAATTGAGGTGGAAAGAATGAAATGAGGCGCCTCTGCGTTGAGTAAATATGTGTGGTTCTTGCAAGGGGGAATCATAAAAAGAGCATTTTACGCGAGATTTATTCTAAATTTGAATATTCCCTCGTGAGATAAGCACAGGTTATGGTTGTTTTTCCACAAAAGTGTGTCAGACGGGAAAACGCATAAAGAAGTAGGTGGGTGTCGTAAATATACACAATCGTCCGTGGAGTGCGTGAATGAGTCACGGCATGTCAACATTACATCCCATAAGAAACATGAGTCATAGCGATAGTCAGAGGGACAACGTAAGAGGAGACCTACGATAATAGAAACATCAGTGGGGTTGAAAAGTCCGAAAGTGTGCGGGTTTTCTTCACTCTTTTTCATTTCCTTTTTTAATATCCAAGAGAATTAAATCTAAGACTTTTAAAAGTCAATATTTAGGCAGGCCACATTTCTTAATAATTTTTACTTTTTTTTATTTGCGGTAGAAGCTTCTCAAACTTTGTCGCTCGGAGTAGAGTCTAAGTAAACGACAAAAGATCGTAAATTTTGAAGTTTTTATGAAATGTTGATATTTTTCCAGCAGGTAACATGGATTTCTTGCGTTTACTCGATAAGAAAACAAAAAAACAACTAAGGGTAGAGAATGTATTTAAAATTGGTACATTTTCACCTGTTTTTCTAAATTTCACCTCGTTTTCGGTATGCACGGCATTTATGCCAAAATTATTTTTAAATTTTTAAAACATATTGAAAAACATTCTTCAGGCTCAACCTTCTGTTCCTTCTTTACGCTGGTTTCTATCCGTACGTCACAGTGTTCATGACATCATTTGTTGAGTTAAGGAAAATGCTGTGCAACCCAGTTTTTGGCAGAATGATCACAAATTTAGAGCGCTGCTTGTTAGGCCCTCGATTTTTGAATAATATCTCTTTTGGTTGGTCTAAGTAAGTGAGAATTTCCAAAACGTAAATATATCAAAGTTAAAGTCTTATCTCCAGTTAAGGTGGGTCTCTGAGGCCCCGGTGCTTTTTTATACAAATGAATGTTAAGTGAACCTTCGGATGTTTCAATAAAGCTGAATTTGTTGGTATCAGTTTAAATTTTGTGGTATCAATTCTTTGACCCTGTGGACGTGGAGCTTATTAGTCGTAATTGCCCTGAACAATGCGTAACACTTACCAGGTATACGAGTATGAAATGAGCGTTTCTTTTAAAAAAAAATAAAACACAAGTTATTAATGGGAAAGTAAAAACATTTTATTCAAAGTATTGGCCACTGTTTTCTACACATTTTGACCACCTTTCTGCCAATTTGTGAATACTACGCCAGTAAAATTGTTCGTATTTTAAAGCAAACCAATCAGACACCCAATTTTCGACCTCCTCGTAGGAATCAAAGTGCTGCTTAGCCAATACGTGTCCCAGCGATGAAAACAAAAGGTAGACGGAAGGAGCCAAGTCTGGTGAATACGGCGGGTGGGGTAGCTGCTCCCAGCCAAGTGTTTTGATTGAATCCTGAACCGGTTTTGCTTTGTGTGCAGGTGCATTGTCATGGAGCAAAATTATTTTACCGTGTCTTTTGGCCCATTCTGGTCGTTTCTCGGTCAATGCATGGTTCAAATTGATCACTTGTTATCAGTAGCGATCAGTACTAACAGTTTCACCAGATTTTAGGAGGTCGTGGTCCAGCACACCTTTCTGGTCCCACCACACACAGCATTGTCTTCTTACCGAATCGATCTGGTTTTGCAATCAATGTTGATGGTTGTCTGATGATGATTAACCCATGATTTTTTCCGTTTAGGATTCTTAAAATGAATCCATTTTTCATCGCCAGTAACAATCCGAAGCAAAACCGATTTTCTTTCGTGTCTTTGAAGCAAAATTTCACAAGTGTTTTTTTCGGTTTTCCATCTGTCTTTCATTCAATTCATGTGGCACCCATTTTCCACACTTTTGGAACTTTCCCATAGCTTTTAAACGGTCAGAAATCGTTTGTTGAGCAGCATTTAACATTGCTGCCATTTGCTTTTGACTCAAAGTGTCACCAATATCGTTTGCAATTCGGCGTCTTCAAACATTTTTGGTGGTGGAACGTGGAAGTACTTCATTTCTCACATCAAAATCATTATTTCTGAACCGTTGAGACCATCTTTTGCATGTGTTCTGATAGAGCATGATCACCATATGTCTCGACAAGCATTCGATGCGACTCTGCAGCAATATTCTTTAAATGAAAACAAAAAATTAATGCTTTCCGCAAATCACCACTTTCTGGTACAACATTCGACATTTTTAACACGATGAAAGAATATGATGTTGTCTGTTCAATAACTTGATGTATACTAAATATTTTTCACAGATGTCATAGCAAACAAACAAAAAAAAATAAGAGCTCGTTCACAAAAAATGTTCCCTATCGAGACATTTGTATCTTGACGCTTACTTCATACAGGTATACCTGGTATCAACACCAATCAGACCTCTTGCAGAGTTTTTAAAATATTTCACGCCACATAGGTAGGTAAATTTTACAATAGCACTCATTGGTGGTTCATTGGTGTTTGAACATTTGACTAACAATTTGACACTTCAAAATAAATGCTGAATGTCCTAATTTCGATTCTTGGATACCCCAAATTTATTTCTATGCATCACCTTCTTTGAGCTGCGGACAATTCGCATAAAGCATTATTTGCCTATGAGAAAGCTTCTCAAATTTGGTCAAATTCTGAGGTGGCAACAACTACAGGTCCCTTCTATTCGTGCGGGAGTAGATGATGATTAAGTTAGGTCTTGGTTGCCTTTTAGGATGTTTCAGCATCTACTTTATGGATTATATATGTACATTTTGTAGTAGGCCCTGAAATTCAACAGTTCAAATTTCAAATATCAATCGTAATATGCTCTGGATTCAAACGCTTTTCTTAGACAAATAACGACAACGAAAATGTAAAGGAACTACTGCCAGATAGGAATAATAGAGAACGATTCATTCATATCAATAGGACGTGTGCCAGTGAGAATAAAGTTGTAAAGTAAACTAAAGTATTTTGTATTTTATTCCATTATAATATAAATATGTACTACAGAAATTTCATAAAAACTCAGATTTCGTTGCTCTGTCTTCTACGTTAGTATGAGGAAAATGGTGTCTTTAATAGGCAACGATCCAAGTTGTGTGTACTGCAGACAGTTACTGCACGAAAAGCAAAACCAATCACCAGCCAGTACTGACATGTATTCCTGTGCTGTAATTTTTATCATTTTACGATTCAGTTAGAAAAAATATGAGGACAGACAGAAATGCAACAGACACAGGGGTCAAAAGCCTGCAAAGCACAAATATGAAATTCGACATAATCCGGTATACTTTCTTATGTCAATGATCTATTCCGAATAAGAAACAACTAGCGACACTAAAATCCAATTATCAAATTGGTTACAACACTCTTCCTTCACAGACATAAACTTACAATAGCCATGGAAAACTCGATGTGGTACAGCAAAGAAGAATGAATATCAAGTGTATTAAAATTTATGACACGCCTCAAACAGACTAAGCAAGCCAACTGCAGTTTATATTATTTTCCAGTCGTCTTCATCTGAAATGAACATGCAATGAAATGCAACATGCAATAGCTCAATGTGGGCTATAAAAACAACCGAATAACAGTTCGAAGCCCCTTTCATTAAAGCAAAGCCTATAAAATTTAACAATTAATTTGAAAAGAAAAGCTTGTTAAAGGAAAATACCGATATATGTGATGAAGACATGTTACGCAATTTGTTAACAATGATGAAATAAAAAAATAAAAGAATCACTGAAAATGAATATATTAATGGCCAAGCCAAGTTCCACAACAAACATCACTGGAAAATAATGTCCCTGCTTATTTTTACACGGATCAACCTTTCTCGTGACCTCCGTGGCGTAGCGGGTAAAGTGCGATGCTCACACGCCGAAGGGTCTAGGTTCGATTCCCGGCTGAACACCTTGAATTTTTTACGGCACCACCTCTTTCCAGCTGCTGACAACACTCAAAGAATAATAACTGAAAAGGCTTCCCAAACCTCGACGTTCGGAGTCGGTAAAAAACTGTAGGTCCCTTCTACTCCTAAGATAACAATAGCGCGCACAACCCGAGTAGTTGATGTGCAAGCTAGGCATTGGTCCCCTGTGGACTGCAGCGCCGGCCAATTATTATTATTAACCTTTCAATACGAATTTCTTTCAATACGTAGAAAGTAATACTTGTCTGCCATCTTTAATCTAACTGGTTAGAACTGGCGTTAAACTAACGTTACCTACATTCCGAAGGGAATGAGAGTGTATACAATAAAAGCCATTTGTTGTAAAACAAATCCCATATTCGGGTTCTCAAACAAACATTTTATTTACTATTTTGCTAAACCATAATCTACAGTGAAGCCCTAAGTACACATCCAAAGTTTTCTTTTCAAGCATCCAACAACACGCAAGTGGACCATTTTTAGGTTACTTCTGTTTCTTTTTATAAAAGTAACGATGGCAACATTTTTACGCATATTTATGGACTTGAATAACGTTCACAAACTATTCAAATATATTATCGACATTCACGTTCAGTCACCGCAACTTTTAAGGAATTTACGCTATTCTTTGCTTGTCACATCAATCAATTTGACGTTCAATACAATGAAAAGAATTTAATCCATATTTGTGCTGTTCCAAAAAATATCACCGCTCATCAATCACTCAAATGACGTTTTCAACATATTGGCATCTCTGTGGTGAATTGTGCGAAAGAAAGAAAAAAAGAACGCACTTGATCAAGTTGGTAAAGGAAGTAAAGCCTTAAGTCAATTTGTAAAGTGGGTTTAAGAACAAAGCAAATCATCGGAAAATCATCTTTAGTGATAAGGATCATTTCTGGTTAATTTCGTATATGTTTATCGAGCAAAATATACGTTTTTGGGCAGGCAGAAATTTATTTGTTTTTCACGGGGAAACATAACATACCGCAAAATTCACGGTTTGATGTAAATTACATGCCGGAGGTGTCATTGGGTCCTATTATTTATTAATGATACAAAGGCTGCCGTGACGTAGTGGGTAGAGTGCAACACATACACGGTTTGGGTTCGATTCCCAGCTGAACACCTCGAAGTTTTGCACCACCTCTTTCGAGCTGCTAGCAATACTCAAAGAGAAATAACTGTTTAAAAAGGCTGCTCAAACTTCATCGGTCGCAGTCGGCAAAAAACTGTAGGTCCCTTCTACTCGAAAGAGAATAGTGGCGCGCACAACATGAGTAGTTGATGAGCAATCTAGGCCCTGGTCCTCTGTGGACCGTCGCGCTATACACTTATTATTATTTATTCACCACGCTACTGTGGACGGAAATATCGGACATAATTATTTTCGCCTTAATTGGGAGTATAGATTTGTTCAATAAGTGGTTTCAATCGGACAGTCCCAAAAGCCACACACACAGATGATTCAATCGATTTATTGAAGAGAAAGTTTCAAGCGCGATATTTATAAAAATTGACACGTCGCATGGTCTCTCTTGTGATTTAACGCCTTTTTACTATTTACTTTGGAGCTACGCACAGCCAACTTCTCTAAACGTGGTTGAGGTGGTCATGTGAAGGGTATTTCATAATTAAATAATTGCAAAAAAAAATATTCTTTAGTGCAAAATTATTTTTTTTCAAATCTCAAATATGTTCGTGCTTAATTAAAAAAAAGGTGAAACGTCTTTAATTTAGGATAACTTACTTTTTAAGCGCGCAATTGCACATACAGAGCGTACGGAACGTTTCAAAAAGTATTCGAATCGGAGCCATTATGCCAACGCTACAGAGGATTGCCAAATTAATATGACTGAAACGGATCTCAGTCAATTTTAAGTGCACAACTGGAAGCAGCTGGCAGGGGTCGTGATAACTGAATATCTCGATATTTCAGTCAAAAATATAAACACCTCATTTTTTGAGACATCGCCGAGGAGTGCGAAAGCATCCTAGTTGTTTGGACAAGAAGAGTCCCTAGACAATGTTTCAAATTCATTGTAGATTTACAATTCGCAAGTGCAGCAACAATTTTGTGAATGATCCTTTAACCTCTAAGGAATAACTCTGTTTATGAACAAAAGATCGATGCTAATGAAAACAAAATTTAATATTTACCACTATTTCAAGTCATCTAGAAATATTAATCACTTATAGACGAAACGGTGGAGCAGTTTACCATAAAGTTAAGTGTTTTAAGAAAATATTCGAATATCAAACAGCGACAGCGTGTATATATTATAAGAACAACAAAGTTTAAATAAATTCACAAAGAATTTATCATAAAATAAGCTGCTCTTAAAAACATGTCCCTGCAGATAGAACACTTCCATAACAATCTAAGCCCAAACTCACAATAGTTCCAAAACGGAGAACAAATCCTCGTTCCTCCATACAAACGAAAAATGTTTACGTACTATTAAGATATAATGAATACGTCGCTTTCTAACTAGTCCAGACCAAGTTTAACTCAAACACTAACGGGTTATAAAAACAAATTACTCATATTAAAGACTTAGTTAATATGTAATTTTATAAGGAAGGCGACAACTCATTTGTGCAAAACTTACACCATTCTCTAATTAATAATCTGTTCATCCTCCCGTACGGTTACAACAAACGTAAGTAAACCAAAACATCTATTACTTACAGTTTCAGTAAAATTTGCTGAAGAGAAATGCAAAAAAATTAATAATCGTTAAACAAGTGTACGTTACCCATTCACTGTAACGCGTTCACATAACGCAGATAAGTGGATCTTATCTACGACACAGCGGTAACATTCAGGTTTCTTTTCTGTCAGTTTACCCGTTTGCTGTCATCTTATTAATGACCTGTCAAAATGCAGTTCACTTTCTTTCCACTCTCCTGGGTGACTAAGTGTTTTCTTTCAGATAAAAAAACAGACAACACAAAAGAATTAACAACAAGAAAGAAAAACGAAAGTTTTAAAGAGGAACCTTTGAAAACATGGTTTACTGCCTGTGCACCGACTTATAAATTAAACCGTTATACAAATTAACCAATTTCACCGCAAAAGCTTGCACGTGCAATATTAAAATCGAACAAAGCTGCCTTATGGCCTTCGTTGTGCCACAACACGTGATGCACGAATAACGCTTAAGTGACACATCAGATGGCGACGTCACACGAAATCAATTTCAGTTTTCATTCAATATTGTGCAGGGGAACGTAATAAACAAAGTCTTGCTGTATGCCACACAATTAAACTTTATTTACAAACAATACATGAGAACGAGAGAAATAGACGCGATGAATGCGCGTTGGTGACGCAGCAACAGTAAATTGAATAAATTGCAATTTGGAGCAGTCACACACTCAACAAATTCATGTCGAGAGCGTGGTCGTCTCTCTGTTCAGCAAAGACGACGCATTTGCCGCTTCAATTGATCACTAAGTGACTCATGGCTAAAGTGAAGTTTGCTGCTTCATTGTTGTGGTTGTTGTAGTTTTACTTGTGTGTGGGGTATGAGGTGGACACCCGCAATAGCGATAAATTTATTTGCTCTAGAAATCTAGAAATCTTAAGTAAACCTTTCAGACAACTTCAGCTAAAAGAGATTGACAAGCGAAGGGAACGTACATACTTGCGCATGCCGAAGAACAAAGCAAATGGTGGGGCCTAACCAGAGACAACTCGTTTCAGTTGATTAAAAAGTTCCTCTACAGCGAGACACTCTACTTTGTGGTCTTAACAATCCGGATATGTCATGCCGAGGCGCATGAGAGCAATCAAGTCAAATGCCTGTGGAAGGCATGGAGGAGGATTGAAACTTACGTTTGTCTCTTCCACTTCTCACGTATCACATTGCAAGCGTGTGCCTGGCTGGAGAAATATGTAAAGTTGCGAATTAATTCATCAAAAATTACTGATAAGATGCATTAATTTGCACAAAAGACAGTCTGCACATGCAGTCTCTCTGGGATGTCGTTTGCATTAAGCCCACCTACAGTTAGATTCGCGAAGTCAAATAAAGAAGGAAGCAAATGTACCAGCAGAGGGGACAACGACAAGACTTCGCGAACTTTACCCCTATTTAAGGGAGATTTGTTGTCAACTTGAATGACAGACACCAAACTACGTCACCGAACATCGAACGAATGTGTTTAACATTTTCAAAGAATAGACAAAAACTGACAAAAAATGCCTAGAAACAATGCGGAAGCACTCACTCCCGCTCCTAAAAAATTGATATGTTGTTCAATAAACTGGGAATTACGAATAAATTGTTTAACTTAAAAAAAGAATCACACATCAATGCGAAAAGAAATAAAATTCGGCCTTTACTTCAGAAGCTTAACGGTGTGTGACAATATTTAAATCTACAAAGGCAATAAATGACGTGACGACGGGTACAGAGAGCTGGTTTGAATATTCAATCATCTTCGATCCCAGTAACACGTACGATGGGATGTGGCAGCTTGAGCCCACTTAATGTTTAAAACAAACGGTAAAGTTGTGGTACGATTGGGCGCTTTAGGGAGAGAACAAGTGCGTTGGGGAGTAAATTGATGTCTTGGCACGTGATAAAAGCTTGTTCAGTGATTCAGAAGAAATGTAAGCAACGTGTGACAGTGGAAAAAATTCGTACGTACAGCCAATGGAGTGCACACTTGTTGCATGTAAAAGGAGATTTTCCATACGAATTGTGCTTAGATCAGTCACCCGAAATAATGTATACGACTCGCGAAATATTTTCTTTGATTTTAGGAAATTAATGTGATTGGGGTTGAATCTTCAATAATTAAAAGACGGTTTCATATAATATAACATTTAATAACTTGATCCACAAATAAACAGCCGTTGACGGGTTACAAAAGAGGATCAGTTTGTAAAGAATGAATGAATTTTCACACTCTCCCAAGGGCATTGCATCGAAACAAATCCCATGAGAAGCCAATCTGTTGTGTATGAACGAGTGACAGCTGGCAAATGAGGTCACTTTATATCAAAAGATATAAAGTGTAGATGCGTTGCCTTGGGGAGACGCACCCTGAATGGGTGAGGCAAAGTTTTCAGAAAACAACATAATTATGAATAAAAGTTGACGAACTAAACATTGAAAGGCTCTTCTGTTTGCTGTTTGAAGCAAATGATATATGCTATGTTTATAAGATGGATAGGCCTGCAAACGCTTGTACAACAATGTTTCTGAAGTCTTCCATAACTCTTGAAAAACTGACAGGAAGGAAAACAAGGTAATATCAAATGATACATTTTTGGAAATAACTCCCAGCTTTATATATATACATATACCGTTATGAACTGAGTGTTTTTTTTGAAAATTTCATTAATTGTATGGCGCGACAGTCCACTGGGGGAACCAGGGCCTAGGTTGCTCATCAACTACTCAGTGTTGTGCGCGCTAATGTTCTCTCACGAGTAGAAGGGACCTACAGTTTTTTGCCAACTCCGAACGACGAAGTTTGAGAAGCTTTCTTAGACAGTTATTACTCTTTGAGTGTTGTCAACAGTTCGAAAGAGGTGGTGCCGTGAAAAATTCGAAGTGTTCAGCCGGGAACCGAACCTAGACCCTTCGGCGTGTGAGCGTCGCACTCTACCCACTACGCCACGGCGGACACTTTTTTGAAAATAAAACACTAATTATTAATGGGAAAGTAAAACCATTTTATTCAAAGTATTGGCAATTGTTTTCTACACATTTTGGGCACCTTTCTGGGAATTTGTGAATACCACGCCAATAAAATTGTTCGTCTTTTAAAGCAAACCAATCAGACACCCAATTTTCGACCTCCTCGTAGGAATCAAAGTGCTGCTCAGCCAATGCGTGTCCCATCGCACAGGTGCATTGTCATGGAGTAAAATTACCTTGCCGTGTCTTCTGGCCCATTCTGGTCGTTTCTCGATCAATGCATGGTCCAAATTTATCATTTGTTGTCGGTAGCGATCAGTATTACCGGTTTCACCATGTTTTAGGAGCTCGTGGTACAGCACACCTTTCTGGTCCCACCAAACACACAGCATTGTCTTCTTGCCGAATCGATCTGGTTTTGCAATCAATGTTGATGGTTGTCTGATGATGATTAACCCATGATTTTTTCCGTTTAGGATTCTTAAAATAAATCCATTTTTCATCGCCAGTAACAATCCGATGCAAAACCGATTTTCTTTCGTGTCTTTGAAGCAAAATTTTACAAGTGTTTTTTTCGGTTTTCCATCTGTTTTTCATTCAATTCATGCGGCACCCATTTTCCACACTTTTGGATCTTTCCCATAGCTTTTAAACAGAAATTGAAATTGTTTGTTGTGCAACATTTAACATTGCTGCCATTTGCCCCTGAGTCAAGGTGTCATCTCCATCCAATATAGTTTGCAATTCGGCGTCTTTTTTGGTGGTCTTCCACGTTCTTCATTTCTCCCATCAAAATCAACTTTTGCATGTTGCTTCTGATATAGCATGATCACCATATGCCATGACAGGCATTCGATGCGACTCTGCAGCACTTTTCTTGAAATGAAAACAAAAAATTAATGCTTTCCGCAAATCATTCCTTTCTGGTACAAAATTCAACATTTTTAACGCGATGAAAAAATATGATGATGTCTGTTCAATAACTTGATGTATACTAAATATTTTTCACAGATGTCATAGCAAACAAACAAAAAAAAAAATAAGGGCTCGTTCAAAACAAATGTTTCTAATCGAGACATTTGTATCTTGACGCTCACTTCATACGGGTATACCTGGTAAACCTTTTCGAATTAGATCGTAGGGATAGTCAACTCCAAACTACAAATAGCAGATCACTGAATAAGTTGCGCCGACATATAGGGGGCGCCACTAAAAAAATTATCAATTTAATATTAATTTTTTTTTTGTTAGTGGCTCCCCCTATATGTTTTGGAACTTATTGAACGATGTGTGATATTGATTTCAAAAGCACGAAAGTCCAGAGCACCAGAACCTTTGGATTTCCTATCTCTCACGAATAGAAGGAACTTACAGTGACGGACGGCGAATATTGACGCTGTTTTCATAAACAATTTTTACTCTGTGTGTGTTGTCAGCAGATCGAAAGTGGTAGTGCCGTGAAAATACGAAGTGTTCAATCCGCAAATCGATCTTCGGGGTGTGGGTAAAATCAAACCTGTGATCTACGACGTGTGAGTGTCGGACTGTACCCACTACGCCACGGCGGCCATCAACTCCAAACTAAGTGTGGAGGTGGATCTGTAGGAGAGTTAGTTATATGTGGAAAGTAAGAAGTCAATTGCCACACAAAAACGCAAATTGGAAATATGTCGAGCATATCATCAGCAAGAAAGCCGACATGGTTACTAGAATGGTGTTAAAGAAGAACCCACAAGATAAAAAGAGACAACAGCGTGCCAAGAACAGCTGGAGATGATCCACCTGATGAGTCTTGGAAATAAGAAAATTCAACCTCAATTGGAAAAGGACTCTCAATGTATTTTGCTCCAAAATAATAAATAATAATTGTTGGTGAGACAGTCCTAAGGGGTACCAAGGCCTAACTTGCTCATCAACTACTCAGTGTTGTGCGCGCTAATGTTCTCTCACGAGTAGAAGGGACCTACATTTTTTTCCGACTCCGAACAGCGGAGTTTAAGAAGTTTTCTTAGACAGTTATTGCTCTTTGAGTGTTGTCAGCGGCTGGAAAGAGGTGATGCCGTGAAAAATTCGAAAAATTGGTGTTTAGCTGGGAACCGAACCTGGACCCTTCGGCGTGTGAGCGTCGCGATCTACTCACTACGCCACGGCGGCCACAAAAAAGAGTAATAAAAATATCTCCAATATCAAAAAGAAGAAGTGCTTGCCAATTCAGTTTTAGTTTAAGCCTGCAATTTGTTTTTTCCCTCATTGTTTGCCCTGAACTCCGCCCTGGTTCTGGTAAAGAGCCTTTTTACCAAATGGAACAATAATGCACTTGCTTAGCACAAACATCCTGAATTACTGCCTTCGAATTTATAGTTTTTCTATGAGATCGTCTGGAGTTCAAGGCTATCGAAAACTTTGGTAATTTGTTCGTACATCTCAAAAACAATATTTTTGATAAGCCTGCGAAGACAACAAAAAAACATGAGCAGAGCACTTTGATTTGCCTTGTAACACGCTCGCAAAGCAAATTCGTATTTACGTTGAAATTTTGTTTTCACAAAATTATTCGAGAAACCAATAGGTCATGTACTCGAATAAAAGCAGCGGAAATGTTGATGTAAGCAATTAGCTGATGGATAGCAGCGTGCCTTTCAATGACTCACGCGCTGTGATACGGGAGATTTGTGTGAATTTATTCGCTGCCAACGCCTCAACATAGAGTTTCACGATTTTGATTTCTGTTTCCTCGTTCGGTAAGATATATTCAAATTTTTGGATCACTTCATTAATTCAGTTACTGATTTTCCCTATTTGAACAATTACAATCATACTGTCAATTGGCTGGTGAGTCGCCTAAAACAAATACAAACCGAAGTTAGAATGAGGTTTTCCTGTTGAAATTTGGTAAACACTGTATGAACTTGGTTTGATGATTTCTTTTGGTTTTATTGTTTTTTATTTGTATGAAAGTATTAAGTTTCGATACAAATGGAATTTTAACTTCTGAACATTCTGCGCACAAATCAAAGGTCATTTCAAAAGGTCGATGAAGTGAAGTAACAAGATTTTCGGGTTAAACTGTGAAACTCTGACTTTGTTTTCTCTGATCGCCAAATAGAAGAAATTCCCAAATCAAAAAAAAAAAAAATACAAAGGGTAAAAGTAAAACGTAAAAGTTTTTGTGCGGATGTTAAATTTATTGACTGACAGTTCTTTTTCTAGCGAATTACGAATTATTGAAACATCATTCTGGGTTAAAGCGTTTAGGGGGACACCCACAAATGACGGGTGGGTTCCCATTAGACGCTTCAACGACATTAACATTAAAACCATAAAAAAAAGCGGAAAAGCTGCGACGGTTGGACTTTTTTGTTTAAAATTTGCTGTGAGTTCTTACATTCCTATTTTTGTTTTTGATATGATCGATGAAGCCAAAATTGGCAACTGACAACCGACCACAGAAGTGGTTTACCACCTACAGCTGCTTTGTGCCACTGCCTACTTTCAGTTTTTATACAATTTCCTATTGCGACTATGTTTTTCTATATTAATCCAACTGCGGGCAGGATTCCTTGTGTTTGAGTTGGAGTGCTAGTGGTGCATTGCGTTGCAAAGTAGGTCACCCCTTTAAGCACGTTAGCTCCATGTGGATTTAAATCATAAGTTCAGTTTTTTTGTCAAAATATTGACAGTTCAGAAAATTTGAAAAAGGAAGCCTATATACAGTAGTTAAACGGAACATAACAGATGACTGATGCTTACTTTCAAATCAGTTGGCTCCTTTTGTATCCTGTTGTATCGCCATTTCAAAGTTTAATTAGGGAAATTGTGTTTTTCCCATTCATTTTAACTTTAAGTTGGCAACCCTATTATAGCTGGCACCCATTATGTCAGCTGTCAGGTAAATGACCAATAGCAGGGATGATTTGGCCTCTGATTTTTTGGTTGGTTTGGCATTGCGAGAATGGAAGTACAGCATAACCTAGCAAAGCATGGACAATGTACCTAAGCAGAATTGACATTGATGCTAATTTTCAAAAGCGAATTTCGTTATTTTTAATTTTTTTTTCGGGAATGAACACGGAAATAAACAAAAAATTGGATTCAATGAAATTTTTATACGCGTGTTAAGGCACTACGTCTACAAACACTTACCATTTGGAGTGCTTCATCGATTGGGACAAGAATAATTCTTAAGAAACGATGCTGCCCATTACATTACATTACAACTGGCATTTTCGTTTGTCAATTGAAAGATCGCGAAGTGAAGAAGTTGTAGACGGTAGACGGTACAACATGTCGCACAGGACAGTCCAAAATTGCTTTTCTAAAGAAAACGTCTGGCTACCGAATAAATTCACGTTAAAGACCCATTGACATCCAAGATCGTGCCATTAAACACCGCTAAACAATTTTCAGTGGGAATTTGTGAAGTCCCTTATTTACGAAAGCTTGAAACAATTGACCACTTAGAAGGCAACATCCGTTTGTTGCCGTAAATTGGCCATAAACGAATGTTGCCTTTACGGCCACAAATGTTTGATAAAGTTGCCAAAAAATTGATTTCAAGACGTACGATTCTGCCGTGGAGCTCTTGTACTAGGAATCATATTTAAATTATAAAGTTTTCGGATAAAGTTTATTCCGTGTCAATGTAAGAAATTATCTACACTTTATTTTATTTCAAAGTTCTAAAAGAGCATCGTTTTTTCATGGTTTCCATTAAATATTGGTTTCAAGCCTACTTATTATGTCGTCTCCCGGTTGATTTGAAACTGCAACTGTCGCGAGTTGAGAGGAAATTACTCTGTCGACATCTACGTGGTGGAGGCTTAAGAGAAGCTTCCAAAGATTTGCAACTCAATAGTTTATATATGTAAGAGACATCAAATTGGCCCCAAAAATCGACTGCTGGAATACTGGTGTATAGACTACCTCTAACTTTGAACACTACCCTGTTCAAATTTTTATTTGCAAGAAAAAAAAAATTACACTTATTACCTTCCGCAGTTCACTGATTTTATCAAAAAGTGTAGCGCATAAATAAGTAACAACATTTTTTAAAAGAAAGCAAAATGACTGTTTCTGTATTTAGCATTCATTGGATCATCGTTATATATACCTTTTTGTATTTCAGAGTGACGACAGAAACGTGCTGCACCTATGTATGCCCTTAGTTGTTTTTCATCAACTTTAATTTAGACTCTCGAAATATTCATCTGTGCTAGCTTGTATTTGACGAGTGACTTACTATCCGAAGGTCCTAGATTCAACTCCAGGATCGCCATTCCATTTTTTCCACTGTCAGTGACTGGCAATCCTGAAAAAGTGTCTCCGTTTGAATTTGTATAAAGCGAACGCCTGGGCTTCAGTGGTCTGAAGCGTAATCTATAATATTAATAATAATGGTTGGTGCTACATTCCAGAGGGGGACCAGGCTTGCTCATAAACTACTCATGTTATGCGCGCTAATGTTCTCTCACAATTAGAAGGGACTTTCGGACTCCGAACGGCGAAATTTGAGAAGGTTTTTTCTTAGACAGTTATTACTCTTTGAGTGTTGTCAGCAGCTCGAAAGAGGTGGTGCCGTGAAAAATTCGAAAAATTCGTGTTAAGCTGGGAATCAAACCTACACCTTTTGCGTGCGAGCGTCGCACTCTACCTAATACGCCAAGGCGGTTGGCGGAAGCGTCATCTATGTTTTGTCATTTCTGCAGTTCAACTATGACATGTCTGAATAATTGGAACATCTTGAAAAATGTTGCACTCAATGTAAGAGTTTTCCCAGAAGAAGGCGTTCAACTCTGAAATGATAAAATCAACTTAGGAGTCACGCATGACATGTCCGAATCGTAAAGCGAAACCGCAAGTAAATCATTCATTATGTCAATAATTAAAATTCCCTCAACTGTGTCGCATGAGTGCACATTGACACTGCCATACTTGTTTAAGCTCCTAAAGGTCAGCAATACCTTTGACGGTGTTTTTTTAATTTGAAGGTGGTGTCAGCCGATATGTACTGCAACAACATTTGTTGGTCAAGTTTCCCTGCTTGAGTTTGGCACAAGTGTGTTGATGGCCATGTTTTTGTTGATTCGAAAAGGTGCATGATAATAATGATTGTACGGCGCGACAGTCCACAGGAGGCAAGCTTGCTCATCACATTATTCACTTACGAGTAGAAGAGACCTTCAGTTTTTTATCGACTCCGAAAGGCAAAGTTTGAGAGTCGTTTTCTTAGACATTTATTACTCTTTGAGTGTTGTCAGCAGCTCAGGTGGTGCCACTTCGCCACGGTGGCCACGAAAGGTGCATACTCATTTTAATCTGTCTATTGTTATGCTCCCAGCATACATAACCCCTCATAAGCATTCACGACAACATAAATACTGTCATATAATTTACATCCAAATTTCTTGTTCGCTTTATCCATTTCATTGGTTTTTGATAAGATGTTTATTTGAATTCAACAACTCCCGCAGACGGACGCAACCTCACGTAAGTTGTAGATGTTGTGCCGCACCACACAGTCGCACCAGCCTGTTTGTATTTGTAACCCTCGTCTGCCTCTTGGATCTTTATCTTTATAGCCAACAATCGGAATCGCAAATTCCACCGAGTCAAGAGCTGCAATCAAATTAACCCACTTTTGCACTGGTAGGAGCGCGAGTTTTCAAGACAGGAATATTTTTGTTCTTCTCTCGCTGTGTTGAGTTTTTGAGCAAATTGCTGTACCGTATAATTTCCGACTTGTAAATTGATTTTGCTTTGCGTCTGAGAGAGTTCCAGCGGCGACAAACAAACGCGATTCCTCTTAAATCATTGACAGCTTTTGCTCTCATTCAGAGAGTGCTTCGTGGAACGGTGCCACTTTGAACCAAAAAGGTTGATCAACTAACCTTATAACGGAGCAGAAACTTGATCGTTTATTAGCGCCTTTCTTTCGAGCACCTATCCACGGGTGTGTTTGATTCGACAGCACTCATGTGGAACGCGTTCGCAAGTTATCAGTTTGCAAATGCGTCACCGTGTCAAATAATGAGGACAATCAATGAGTGTCTGCGCAAACAGAACCACGTCTAACGCTCAATTAATAAATACATCAGACGCCATATCAGCACACATGCGTCAAATGAACGCCCTCTCTGAAGCATCGAAACGTGAATGAATGTACGACACACGGTCGATGGATTTTTACTTAGAATTCATGGATACCGCCGCTCCACTGCGATGATTAGTCATCCTCCACCCCAAAGTGTGTAGAATCGCTAATTTTCCGACTGGCATGACTGAGTATCCCTCCCCTCCCCCGGCCACCTTTCCATTTTGCAATTTTTGTGTATCTCTATTTTCAGATTAAAACCGATGAGTAGGGCGGCAGCAGCGGTCGCTGAAATAATTGTCCATTCGAGGCGCATTCGTTTGATTTAACGGTCTTCTCGTGAATATCATGTTCGAATGTGGTCAACAATGACTTGGCTGCCGGCATTGGATTACACTTGGGATTTCTTCATCACGGCGGACTGACCTGGTTACAGCGGCACTGCAACAATGGTCACGGCAAGTGTCGCAGTGCAGTTGTGGTGCGCTTTGCCAACTGCTTAATCTGAATCCATTAGTTACAATCCAGTCGAATGTGAAATCACTCGAATCTGCTATTGCTTTGGGTTGCGGTTGGGACGTTTTAATCGTGAACGTTCTATCGTGGCCAGCGATATGTGCTCAACACACACACGCGATATGTGTTTGCGTTATCGGTTCGTATAAATCGCGCGGGCCTTCATTGGCGATGTGGTCGCAAAATGACTGGATGTACCCGTGCTATAAGTGACAAGATTACACATAGAATCGTTTAAGCGTCGTGCGGAAATCAATGGAATGGGTGATTGTGCCGCAATGACGGATTTGTTTGCATTCAATGAATGTGGTTTGATTTGCATATTAGTTTGCAAAGGGAACTCAAGTCGCGTGCTTCCCGATTTCGATTGCTTCTCTGCTAATATTTGTTGCATGACACTGACGTTTGAAGTTAAAGTTCTTGCTGTGCCTTGCTTCAAAGAAAATCCATATTGATTATGTCGACTAGAGAGGGTTCGCTTTTAAAGAAAATGGATATTAAAGTGGTTAGCACTGCATGGATCTGCATCATTAGAAAAGACACTGACAACAAGGCGCAAAACATTTCAAATGCATATGAAGTTACCGACTCCTCCGACACGGGCGACTTAGCTTGTCAAAACAATCAAGGAATCACTGGGAAGGGTTTATTGAAACCTCGACACTAATAGCACAACTCGATAATCATATACATATGTACTTAAGTTCTACAAAAGCCTGAGCTTGTTCTTCCTTAGTCATTCCTATCGTTGATTTGAGTACACCTACGTAGGTATCAGAATATCACAAAGCTCAAGCACCGCGAGCAGCGCGTTCGCTCACGCTATCAAAATATCACAAAGCTCAAGCGAATGCGCTGCTCACTGTGTCCACCAATGTCACTGCTTGCTGGGCAGCGACGCTAGCTGTGTGCATACAAACTTACAATTGCTTTTTCTATAAATTGTCAAACAAGTTCAGGTCCAGATTAACCGGACTGGGGATATTCAATTAATGTTTTACAAGAACGAGGAAATGCTTATTTTTACCCAAACGTTTTGAGCAGAGTACAATAGCAGTTTGATATGCACAAGGTCGGCCCGATAAGTACTTCCTCTGCATCGTCCGACGGCACAACCATTGAAAGAAAAATGTACAACCGTGAAGTATATTCTCATAGAAGGCTACTGCCAATTTTCAGCAACTTGGACTCGCAGCTTTGTTCCGGCAGCGTGCGAAAGTGGACGTGGAAATGAAAGGAAAAGAAAGAAAAAGAAAGGAGGATTCGTTTTCAGAAAGCGAAATCAAAGAGTGTTTGGATGCAGTGTGCTGTGACTCTCCAGCTTCGATGACATTCCAAAAATTGACTTCATCAGAAAACAATGTGTCAAAAATCCACGACTTCATGTCGACGGACCACTGTTTGGAGATACTCGAGATATCTATTACCATAGATATGCAACCGCTTTAGAGTAATGTCCTTCTCTGTTTAAGGACAATTAGGAATTTCTGTCTCGTTTCGTGGTCGTTCCATGCAGAAGCCGAATTGAGAAATACTTTACGGAGAGAACAAAAGCCGCGTCCACTCGTTACAAAGATTACTTCTTAGTGCTAGGTGGAATAAAATATAATGTGTCCTGTTGGTCTCATCACTTGGTCTTCACATTTCCAAAATAAATATTCAATGGAGCAACAGTCCAGATGACTCGATACGTATGTAAAATATTCGCGTATGAACGTTAAAACAGTGTTCCCACCATGTTGAAGTGGGTAGAGTGGCCGCCGCGTAGTGAGTAGAGTGCGACGCTCACACGCCAAAGGGTCTAGGTTCGATTCCCAGCTGAACACCTCGAATTTTCACGGCACCAGCTCTTTCGAGCTGCTGACAACACTCAAAAAGTAATAGCTGTCTAAGAAAGCTTATCAAACTTCGCCGTTCCGAGTCGGCAGAAAACTCTCCTACTCGTGAGAGAACAGTAGCGCGCACAACACGAGTAGTTGCTGACGAAGCTAGGCCCTGGTCCCCCTGTGGACTGTCGCGCCAACAATTATTATTATTATTATTATTATAGAGTGCAACACTCACATACCGAAGATCGCAGGTTCGATTCCCATATGGAACACATCGAATTTTTCATGGAACCACCCCCCGAGCTGCTGACAATGAAGCTTCTCAAACCTCTTCGTTCTGAGTCGGCAAAAAACTGTAGGTCCCTTCTACTCGCGAGAGAACAGTAGCACACACAACAGTGGCATACAATAGTAAATCTTAATTCTAAATAAAATCGTTTACAGAGGAAACATCGTCCATACATATCAATGAAATATTTATCTTGCTCTTCTTATGGCGCTACAGTCCGGGGTGGACCTTTGTCTCAACCAACATGCTTCTCCAAGCAACACGATCTTTCGCTAGCTGCCTCCAATTGCGCACTCCAAGTTGGTTGATGTCCTTTTAAACTTGTGTGCGCCATCTTAGACTAGGCCGTCCTCTGTTGCGTTGTCCCAAAGGTTCTGATTCGAAGACTTTTCGGGCCGGAGCAGTGATGTTCATACGCTCTACATGGCCTAGCAAACTTAAGTGTTGTATTGGAAGGCGCTTGACCAGGCGCATGTCGCTGTGCAGCCAATAGAGTTTGTCGTAAAATCTTCTCCTCCAAATGCCATCAACGCAAACAATAACAAAAATCGCACGCAATACTTTTCTCTCGAAAAGACTAAGGGTTCCTCATACGATTTTAGAAATGTTCAGATTTCCGTGCAAAAAAATGGAACTGGGATGATCAAGCTTAGTCCTTCAAGAGAGGGATTTATTACTCAATTGCCTCTTTAGCCGAAAGAAACAGCGATTGGCAGGAGTGATTCTGCGTTTAATTTCGGTACTGGATATCAAAGAAATGAGATCACTTAAGTCAGTGAACGTGTAGAACTAGCTCGGAAAATGGTGAAGACTCTTCTATCTGCCACAAATTTGATAGCCATTAAGTGCTAACTTAGTTTGCTACCTAAAAAAAAAGGTAATGTGGAAGAGACAGGCCTCTATTCGACGTTGCAGAAGAAAATTGTTTGAAAGCTTCGTAAAAGAAAAATGTATTTTCTAGTAAAAGAGCTTATTTCAAATAGACAACATGGCTTCATGCGAGGTAGGTCATGTTCTATTAACTTATCTTTATTTACAAATTATATATTTACAAGTTTAGAACATCGCCTACAAGTTGATGTACTTTATACTGACTTTTCGAAAGCCCTTGATAAAGTGAATCACACTTTGCTTTTAAGCAAACTTAAATCCATGGAAATTCATTCAGCAATGCTAGAATGGTTTTCCAATTATTTAAAGGAGAGGAAGCAAATGGTTAAGGTCGATAGTTATATTTCTCACGTAATTAAGGTAACATCGGGCGTGCCACAGGGTAGCCACTTGGGCCCATTATTATATCCTTTTTTTTAAACGATGTTCACGAAATATTTAAATTTTGCGAGATTCTAACATTCGCGGATGACTTTAAATTATTTTTGTCGATAAGTAATACTATGGCCGATGGCATTAAGTTTCAGTCGGATATGCATAACCTAGCGGAATGGTGTAAACATAATGCTCTAGATCTAAACATTTCAATATGTAAAATTTTTACGGCATATAGAATAACAACTCCAATTGTTTCTGATTATTTTATCAATAATCATAAACTTGATCGCCTAGAAGAAGTTAAAGACCTTTGAGTAATATTCGACCCCAAGTTGGACACCATTGCGAAGTCTAATTCTATGTTAAGATTTTTAAAAAGAAATAGTAAAGATTTTCGCGACATATCCAGTTTAAAGACCATCTTTGTTTCGTTAGTAAGACTCTATTTGTAATATGCATCCATTGTCTGGGACTCACCTTACGATAATCAAGAACTTAGACTCGAACGAGTTCAAAAGAATTTCACGAGATATGCTTTCCGAAAGTTGTATTCCTTTGAAGATCTTCCTAATTATGTTGAAAGATGTAGAACAATTGGCTCGCAAACCTTAAGTTTCAGGCTTAAGGCAACGTCAGCCATGTTTATTCGTGATATTATTAATTATCAGTGAAATTCACCAGAATTACTTTTTCTCATAAATATATAAGCTCCCCAAAGATCTCTACGGGTGAGAAACTTACTTTTTGACAAAAGGCATAGAACCAATTATGTATAAACACATTTAATGATATTTGCAACGAATTTGATTTTAGCTTGCCACCATTAGAATTTAAAAACATGATTTTTACATCGTATTTGAATTAATATTATTTATTGAAGTAATCTGTAAGACGATAAGAGTCGGTAGATGATCCTTAGTCGCTCAGCAAACATCTGCTGTGTAAAGCGATACTGAGAGTTAACACTTAGAGAACGTAGTGTTTTGTGTTACTCTGTGATAGATATAACATAAAAAACAAAAATTTACCCATCTGCCGAAAAAATTAATTTCTTCTAATATATCGCCACATTTTCAAAATGGTCTTATTTATTGCTGATCGCCCAAATCGAATTGATTGCAATAACGACCGACATTCTCAATTCAGTGGAAACTTTGCTCAAAAAGGGATGAATTGACTTCAAACCAGTAAAATGCTTTTTTGAACAAGTCTATTTTTTTTTTTTTGACGGATATTTTTCAACAAGCTCCACTTTAGACAAGGAGACAGGAAACTCCTGGCATGCCTCCAGGTTCTTTGGATATTTTTCGTGGAACCGAAGGCGAGTATTAGTAATTTTTAAATTCATGTGCGATTTATGATAAAAGTAAAGTTTTCTCTTGGGAATCGGTTTGCTCGCCTTTTCTTATGTTTCTACTAAAGTGCTTTCTAGCCATCACCAACCAAAAACATTTGTTGATAGTGGTTAAAGGTGGAAACTAATTTACAGACGGAACAAACTTTGTAAAACCAATGACCTCAGATATCTTTAGATCGAAGGCCTATAGATCTGCAGTGAAAGATTCGAAAGCAAAACCCCCAAATTATTTCAGAGTACACTTGGGATGCAAATAAAAACATATACATACTGCCTTGCCTTTTATGCTGATACTGTAAGAGATGCCAACAGAAGCTCACTCATAATACCTTCAGGTCCATGTACTGGTCTTGTGCACTCATTTTCACATACTTTCAAGTTTGGCTGTATATCTTTAATCTCGGTGCAGCCTTGTCAGATGACTGATGTTCTCGGTTGCTCGTTTGTCTTCTCCTTAGTCGTTGTTTTCTCATCATTGTGTTTCTGGCGGAATGCTGGTTGTGAACTTTTCGCTTCTCTGCTCGATATAGACTTAGTGTTAAAAAAAAATTAAAGCACATCTTACACTAGACGCTTTTAAATTCCAAAACCGATTCAACCAGTTTTGTTTTAAAGGGTGATTTTTTAAAAGCTATAGGAAAGTTTAAAAAAAAGCCACATAAATTTTCGTCCCACATATTCTACAAAAGACAAAACATGTGCGTGCCCCAGAAGTCGTAACCAACGACTGCTCCTCAATTAGACGCTCCTAACTGTGGTCTGGCCCACTCAACTTTTCGCCCAAGATCCTAACCGCATTCTCGCAACAATCGCTCTAACCCGAGCTTGTTTTTTGTTTCTCATTGTCTTCTAAATTGTCTTCATCTGTGGGCAACGTTAATTTTTTGCGAAAGCCACTGAGTCATTAGCCGTTGAAATCCGTAGGTTCAAGGAAAGTAACGATTGTCAGCCACTCAAGCAAACTGGGTCAATGGAACTTCAACTTTTCCACAAAATGTCAAGCGGAGATCATTAAGTGGCAATCCCATCTTAGTGTGTGGCTGTGCCTTACCGGCCCACAAATGAATATGGCTGACAATCAATTCATCACCACTGTGTAGGAGTGACTGATGAAAACGTGGGGAAAAGACATTTGCCTTCGGCTTGCATAGAAAAGAAAACAAGGGAAATCGCAAAACCGGTTTAAGCGATTCAAAACGAGCTTATGACACCGCTGAGGTAAGTCCATACAAATCCTCACGCTGTCGAACTTCTCCTTTTCATTACGTAATCAAACTCGTTTAACGTGCTACCACTCCTGTTGCCGAAGCAGTCTCGCTTCCCTTTTGCGCAGATTATGTGTCTTCTCTGACATGCAGGTGTTCATGTGTGTGAGTGCTCATAAAACCGCCCGCATGAGTATCATTATCCGCTCTGCAAGGGCATCCATCAGAAGCATTCTTCAGCACGCATTACCGTGTCAAGCTAAGCAAGATGGATAGATACTCAATTATTCACTGATGCAGAACAGAATTCGTTGTTTACAGCCGCTCATTGCGGCTTCTTACTCATGTACATTTGTATACCAGTTTGTCCACATAACAAGCAGAGAAAGACAGAAGTAAAAACTTGTAGAATTCACATTTATTGCCAGTCACCAGGTAGACCAGACACCATCACCATGAACCAAGACTGAGGGGCAAAATCAATTCGAGCAGACTGAGCGTGCACTTACCTCCCGACGGATGATGGAAGCTCTCGGAAACTCACAGGTGCAAGTAGACAATCCCAAGTTGGAAGCAGCAATCAGTTACGAAATGAAAATTCGTCAACCATCAAAATAACAATCGGAATGCCGAGTACGCGTTTTGCTTCCGATATATGTATCTTACACTTGGCCACAGACACACACTCGCACACAGACACAGCCTCATGCACTCGACAGGGATAAAGGCAGAATTTGTCGTATCGATTCAGCACTGAATAAAATATTGCACCCACTTCATCATTCTTTTACACACTTCATTACATTTTCTCTTTTATCCTTCCTCTTGCACACCACTACACGGTGCGTACATGTGTGTGAATTGATGTAAAGTATGTTGACGACACTCTTTGTTGTCATCCACTGCTGGGTTAGCCAGCCGATCAAACTTCTGCGCGCTAGTGTTTGTATCTAAAAGCGAATATATTTGTACTTTGGCATACTGCCGTCTGTACAGTGTACACGTATATGTCAGTGACCACCACTTTACGCGATAATCTAATCCAACACAATAACAAAAGGTTCTCTTCTGTCAGGAACTCAGCTAGAACTGCATTTGAGCGACTGTAAAACGCTGACAATCTAATCGCCGGGAACGACTTTTCGTAGATGATTCACACAGAAAAGAAAGAGATTATATATTATCATCGGCCGCCAGCACACACTCGGAATCTGATAGATACAGTGCAACACAGACAAAGCTAGACACGCGTACGAACACTCCTCGTCATTCGGCACACACAGTGTCGAGTAGACACAAAGCAATAAAAGAAAACAAAATGCAAAAAAATACAAATAAAAAAAGAGAAGTATTCAACAATTCAGAGAATTGTATCCGAACAGACGATGTTCACCAGCGAACGGTTCGCGTATGACTGACGGTCCGGAAAGTTTTCAACTTTGACGACTCGGCATGAAGTAGAATGACTGCTTTGAACATGTTTGAAGTTGAGTGTCGTTTATCTCGAGTCCACGTCCATGTCCAGGCCGTACTCTGGACATGTTGGAGTGAAGTCTTCTGCCGACAGACGTGCATAAATCCGACGAAGGCTGTTCATGCGCCCGTAGAAGAGCAAGGTCTATACGCGATAGTTTAGTTACCATCATTGAGCAAGAACGCCGATTCGTTAATTTTGTGCTGACTTTCTGACAAACAGCACACAGTTCATGAATACGCCTTGGCCGTGAACAGAGTCCAAAGCGCGTACTTGTGGGAAATGTGGCTTCTTTGCCTTTTGGTGTGGTGGTGCAGATTACAGTCGATACTCAATCAACTGGGGCAATGCATTTCCCTGTTTGGCGGGTATTTCATCTAGGTCATTAACCGGCGCGGCTTTTGAGCTCATTCATTTCGCACTGGCACATGAGTGTGGTAATTTTGAACTTGAGCCGTGCAAATACACTTCGGTTTCATTGATTCGTAAGTCGGGAGGAGGATTACCCCATTTTCACCCATCCAGGGGTTCGAGCTTTAACAAATATTTTGGTAAATTGGCAGGGTGCCCAAGGTTTGAGGATTTAAAACTCGTGCTACAAACTGAAAGAGATTGAGAGAATAAATCTGAAACACAAAACCCGTTGCGCTTCACTTCGCCTCGTACCGGTTTGTACCATTTGTATCGTACCGGTTGTTTAATTATTCCGTGGAAAATTTAATTTTGAAAACTGTAAGCAGGACCTGTGTAGACGGAATTCGATCTTCAGAGTAAAGGTGTCGTGTCCGAAGTTCATAACTGGAGGAGGGTATTGGCAGTAAGCTCGTTAAACTAAAAATCTCAATCTAAGCCGATCCGAAAGTCAAGGTATTAGAGGCAATGCTCTTTTGCCTAGAATTCGTCACAAGCTAGGTATTATTTCGAAAGCGATTAAAACATGCGGCGTAATCAAGATTTTTTCGCAAGTACCGGGGACTCACCATGCGTTTTCTGGAATGGTCACGTCACATCTTTCCATCGTTCTTCTTTCGAGTTGCTTATAACACTTACCAGGCATACCGGTATGAAATGAGCGTGTTTTTTGAAAATAAAACACTAATCATTAATGCGAATGTAAAAACATTTTATATTTTATATTTAAACATTTGTTCGTCTTTTAAAGCAAACCAATCAGACACCCAATTTTCGACCTTCTCGTGGGAATCAAAGTGCTGCTCAGCCAATGCGTGTCCCATCGATGAGAACAAATGGTAGTCGGAAGGAGCCAAGTCTGGTGAATACGTTGGGTGGGATAGCTGCTCCCAGCCAAGTGTTTTGATTGAATCCTGAACCGGTTTTGCTTTGTGTGCAGGTACATTGTCATGGAGCAAAATTACCTTGCCGTGTCCTCTGGCCCATTCTGGTCGTTTCTCGATCAATGCATGGTTCAAATTGATCATTTGTTGTCGGTAGCGATCAGAATTAACGGTTTCACCAGGTTTTAGGAGCTCGTGGTACAGCACACCCGTCTGGTCCCACCAAACACACAGCATTGCCTTCTTTCCGAATCGATCTAGTTTTGCAGTCGATGTTGATGGTTATCATGGTTTTCACGATATTTCCGTTTAGAATTCTTGAAATAAATCCATTTTTCATCGCCAGTAACAATCCGATGCAAAACCGATTTTCTGTCGTGTCTTTGAAGCAAAATTTCACAAGTGTTTTTTCGGTTTTCCATCTGTCTTTCATTCAATTCATGTGGCACCCATTTTCCACACTTTTGGATTTTTCTCATAGCTTTTAAACGGTCAGAAATTGTTTGTTTTGCAACATTTAACATTGCTGCCATTTGCTTTTGAATCAAAGTGCCATCTCCATCCAATATCGTTTGCAATTCGGTGTCTTCAAACTTTTTTGATGGTCTTCCACGTTCTTCATTTCTCACATCAAAATCATTATTTCTGAACCGTTGAAACCATCTTTTGCATGTTGCCTCTGATAGAGCATGATCACCATATGTCTCACCAAGCATTCGATGCGACTCTGCAGCAATTTTCTTTAAATGAAAACAAAAAGTTAATGCTTTCCGCAAATCAGCACTTTCGACATTTTTAACACGATGAAAAAATATGATGTTGTCTGCTCAATGACTTGTTGTATACTAAATATTTTTCACAGATGTCATAGCAAACAATTAAAAAAAAAATAAAAAAAAGAGCTCGTTCACAACAAATGCTCCCTATCGAGACATTTGTATCTTGACACTCACTTCTTACCGGTATACCTGGTAAAGAGTACTGTTTGCTGATGCTATAAGAGTCGGATAAAAACCTGTGGCTTCCTTTTTCTTGTGAGAACACAATTATTTTAAATAGCTTAGCCTCCGAAGGAGTGCCATTTGTGCGGTTGTGAATACCTCAGCTATGACCCTCCATGATTGTCTCTAGGTTCTTTTCAATCGTACAGTGACAGACTTTGCTATTCATAACTTAATGATGCTACTGCCCTAGATTAATAAAACGATTTGGATTTTCCTTTGTATACTTCGTGGCCGTCGTGACGTAGTGTGTAGTGTGCGACGCGCACATGCCAAAGGTCTAGGTTCTATTCCCTGAACACCCCTCAAATTTTCACGGCACCACCTCTTTCGAGCTGCTGACAACACTCAAATAGTAATACTGTCTAAAAAAGCTTCCCAAACTTTGTCGTTCGGAGTCGGCAAAAAACTGTAGGTCCCTTCAAGTTGTGAGAGAACAGTAGCGCGCACAACACGAGTAGTTAGTGAGCAAGCAGTCCCTTTGCGGACTTTCGCGCCATTCAATTATTACTTATTGTTATTTGTATGCATCAATTGATTAGTATTAGGTGGACTGTTACGGAAGGGTCTTCCCCTTTCAACTTTTTCCAAAATTCTGCTGCAGTAGAATGGAACCATCGTTCAGACCCTTAAACTCAATCTGCAAGGTTCTCTGAAATATTTCAACAGAGGTACACTTCTTGGCCATGTTTACACTATGTTCAGCCAGATGTTGGTATTTTTCCAAATAACACGTTCCCTGCCAAGCTGTTTTTCACTAGGTGTCATTTCTACGCCGCGTGTACCGAAAACAGTACACGGTAAGCGCTTTAATAATTTTGTATAAATTCTTATTGCCTTGCTTTGCTTTGCTATCATGACTAATCTCCACGCCGCGTGTACCGTTATCAGTACACGATGCAAAAATTCCTCTAAACATCACTAAATAACATAAAACAATCATAACGAGAATTAAAATTTAGAAAAAAACAATTTTAATTTGAAAAAACACTTTGGCGTAGAAATGAAGCTAAGCGTGTACTGTTTTCCGTACGCGCGGCAGGGAACGTGTTAAGATCCATTTACCTCAATTTTAAGGCTTTAAGAGAGCACGTAGTCTTAGCTTAAAAAACGCATAATGCCATTCGACATTGTTGATTTTTGGAAAACCGATTTTAAAAAGCGATTCTTGAATACTAAAATATGGTATCGTGTTCAAACATTTATTTTCATTATTTTCATCATTTGCACGACTCATACTCATGTATGTGCTGAATTTGGAGTGGTGGCGATACCTTAACAGCTATTTGTTTATGGCGTTTTGCCCTTCATGATTGTTTTGTATATTTTTACATATTTACTCTTTCACAGGTCACTGGGAGGACTGTATCATGTCCCTATTTGAATTTATAAGATGCAAACAGGTTTATCAAACAATTAAAAAGTCTTAAAGAATTGTTTCAAAACTGCTGCGAAGGGAATTAAATTCAGAGCCTCCTTCAAACGCACAGAAGGTTGAATCCGTTTTAGAGATAAATATAAGCTTGGAGTCACACATTTATCGTCAAATCTCTCTCACTACAAGAACTTACAGATAATAGGTGACTCAAGTAAAAATAAACAGACTTTTATTATTTCCATATAACCGTTACATTTGTATCATTGTCTATATCCTTCTCAATATTGAATGGCGACATTCCAGTTTTGCAGCAAATCTCATCGAAGTTAGAAAGCCCTGTGTACAATTTCTGACGGCCAGACGGCACTGAGCCCGTAAAAACCGGATACTTTTGTATGCAACGAATGAAGTTGTGCTGCAATCCAAACACAACTAGTTTTCGTTCGTCGATGTTATGATTTTGCGGGCACAACCGTTGGCATATCGCGCGAAGTGTTACACCATGCGTCATAGATGCGTAGAATTGAAAGATTTTCTGTATGGAGGGTTTTGTTTTCTCCTTCTCTGGATTCATCGAAACATACTCGCGGCATGCCTTGGTGAGTTCAGAACTCTGAATGAGAGTCTTGAGGTACTGGGTGCACATGTAGACATTACTGTACTTTAGAATTGGTAATAGATGAACAACACCGTAGTACGCAAGATTTTGAATGCACGATTTGACAAGATTGGTCTCAACATCAGCTTCTGCAGCTATTCGAGCTATATGGTTGATTCCGTTTATATAGGGAAGGATCTGATGTAAGAAAACTTGAAAATTGATGTGCACATGTTTCGGGATATAATGTCACCTGTTGCGTCGTTAGATCCCAACTCTCGAGAGGTGTGTTCTTGTATTCTACTATTAGCAGCGGAACCATGTAATCTTTCACAACGGGAGGATCCGGTTTGTGGCTTACTATTTTCAAGTAGATTGTTGTATCGCCCTCTAAAATTGAGAAGAACATATTTCAACATAGGTTTAAGTTCTTTTGTACTCCAACAAAGTTGGGAACTGAAAATCTTATGAACAAGGTAAACGAGAAGCGATGATTTCGTTTCCGAAAAGGTGGAGGTACACACAAGGGCTTTAACTAAAAATCGGAATTCCCGCACCTACTTACCAACGAACGTTGTAACTTTCTTCGAGTTTAAATCTTGTATCATAGTTTCGAAAAGCTTCTGCAACTTAGGTTTGTTTTCCTCTTCATTCGATATAAAGCAAGTCTCTTCCTCCATCATAATCTGAAAGATCATTGGGTAACACCTGTGATTAGTCGTTTCATTGCCTTACCAAGTACTCAGCCAGTTTCTTAACCACTGGTTCATACTGAATAGATCTTGCCCATGCGTCGCACACGAAGCACACGTTGAAATGTAGATTGTTTCTAGCATACTTCTTATCATCGTCTATGCACACCGGATAGCCAACAATCTTCATTTGTAGCGCATTGACCGTGAGTATACATCGCTGCAGTGGGGATTTTGGAATGATGTAAGCGTTTATTGCATGGAAAATCTGCTTTGATATATAGTCCTCAGGTACCTACAAATGTGCAACATATTCATATTAAATAAATATTTTAAATCAAGTGTAAAGACTTTACCTGACAGCGTATTTTGCATCCTTCTGTGTTATGAAATTCACCGAGGAATATGCAACGTATGAGGCCTTCTTTAGCGCATCCTTCCGAATAGTTTGTATTGTTGATCATTTTCGGTTATTATTTGATAGGATGGATTACGAATTACACCATTATTTTAATACAATGCAGGTGTTTTTCTGACCAAATAAAATATATTGATTGTAGCACAGGCAAACAGCTGCTTTTGACATTTACATTCCAACCACTTTTGATTTAAGTAAACAAGTGTTAAGTTTGCGCTGTGGTGACTTTTCTCCAACCAATGGGCGAGTTCGAACTGACAGAGAAAATGTGCCAAAAATAAATGATAACTTTAATGTAATCATTATTATATTTGTATAGTATAAATTTCTAATTTAACTTCGCCTTAGTTTGCGTGCACTTCTTATAGCTGCAAGCAATTTTCTGGTGAAAAATTCTGTCACAGCTAATTTAATATGTGGGAGTGGCGCTACTGTTCCATCTTCTTAGAAATTGTAACTGAGCTATCTAGTGTGCTAAATAAATGGCAAGGGAATGTCCTGTACACACAAAAGGACATGTTTAAGTCATATTCGTAATAAGTATACCGCAGAGACCTTAATGGTGCCTGGTATACCGATACAAACTCAAAATAAATTTCCTCAACCATCCCTGCACTATAATTTCACTCCATTCACCACAAACTGTCAACGACGAACGTAAGAAATACAACAAGAAAAAAACATTAATAAGTGTCAAATAAATTTTCATGTCGTCAGTGGATTTTTCTGCTGTGAATAGCAAACTTGCATTTTCAATTTGAAATTATCAATTTGAAAAAAAAAAATTGTAAGATAGTCAGTATCAATAAAAGCACTATACAGCATGAATGAGGTAAGGGGAAACGCATTGACTGAGGAAATCGTTACCAAGAATCGAACAATCTTCCGGTTGTGTTTTGGTAGACAATTTTAGTTCAGGATTATTGATTTTTTTCCCATCGAAAAGTTTCCGTCCACAAAGGAGGATGAAAAGTTTTCGTCATTGAGGTGCAAAATTTGCGAACATACACATCAAAATCGTAACAACAGAAACCATTGTGTGCGATTTTGTGAAAAATATTTGCTTTGAATTTTAAATAATGTGTACGCTTGAGGGGTTTTCTTGCAGCCAGTGTTGCACTCATCTGGGAGAGGGCGTGAATACACCACCCCATCGCCTTGGCCGTGTGTGTCTTGTGTCTTTTGCACTCAGAGCACACGAGAAAAGTGCACAAGTAGTGTCATTTTGATTCAGATTGTTTCACGTTTCTCTTTTTTTTTCTTTGCATGTATCCTTCGAACAGCACGAGAATGAATTGCTGTTGTAGTGCACTCTAGACAAGAAGAGGCGACCGACAAAAGTCAAGTGTGTGTTTTGTGTTGTTCAAAATCTCGATAAATCAATCAACTGAGGGTACACAACAAAGATGAACTCAGATAGCAGTGAGAAAGGCAGCTCGATAATACGCGGACGTCCATATCCGAAGATGAGTGCCGTGGGAGATAGCGATTTTGAGAAGTTTGAAAAGCCTCAAGAACGTTACGTGTGGGAAATGCGTACGAGAAGTCCGAATATCACTCCGGCCAGCACGGTTTTGAACTCGCCAGATTTAACGGAGGTGCAGTACTCGCAGCATCATGGGCGGCAGCACCAGATTCGAGTGGGGCGCAGCCCAGTCAGTCAGATGGACAACATGGTACCACAAGGGCTGACCAGCCCGGGTTCTCCCACGGATGTAGGAAAAGGTGATGGTCACTGCGTTCGCGACGGAGAGATTGTAGTATTCGATGACATCGACACGAACTGGATCAAATCACACGGAAAGGATGGGAATACTGATGACGTGTTGAAAGTAACCAAAATGATCGGGCAATTGCCGATAGCTGAATACGAGGGCTCCCCCAGACGCATTGGTAATCAACAACAAGGCTACAGCATTCAAACTAGTGGATTTCGGATGAGCAACGCAACATCTGGTGGATTCCCTACGCGTCCGCCAGGATTTCCTCAACGAGTTTCACAACATTCATCCACTGCCACATTGGACACGAAGGAAACTAATCATCGAACAGAGAACCTCATCGACATTGATGACGGCGGTGGTGGTGGTGGCGTCGACAACGGAGAAGGAGGACACGAGCCTGGTACCATGGATGAGTCACGACCTAAAACACCGACTTTCGACTATTTGTACGAGTTTTCGGAGACAAGAAAAGTTCTCGAGGAGTTCTTTAAAGGAGCAAACACCGACGAAAAACAATTTGCAGACTTTACTGAGAGTGACGATCTTGGAAGCTGTGTAAGTTTTCAAAAAACTTTATTCTCATTGCTTTCCTTTGTGCTGTGTGGTCACATTTGTCGATGATGCTGTGATAGTTAATTAAGTCGCGTCTGTGAGTCACGAATGTTTATTTATGCCATACAACTGCAGTCATCTCCGACGCGGGATTAAGATTGAGTGAATTAAGTAATCGGATATCAGCCGCTGAGTGGGAACACAATGAACGGAGTTCTGTGCGATTATTTTGCAAACGTTTTATCATTTCCATTTGAAGCGTCTATTTTGTCGTTATTTCGTTGCAGTATCCATATCACATAGTCGTCTAGAATATGTGTGCGGACGAATGTTTGCTTGTCTCTGTTTGTCAGTTCGTCAAGATAACTGTTATCGTATTTTTACATCTTACCTGAAGTCATAGGTATCCACTACTGTATTGACTTTTGATCATAGATAATCATTTTCTGAGAGTTAAGTTTCTTTACGGAGATTATTAGCAATTCACTTTAAGACACGATTTGCGAAGAAATACTCATTGAGTGAAGTTCTTTGGAGCGCAGTCATTTTTGTTTCTTTCGATGATTCTTATGAAGTCATTTCCGCTGACCCTATCTTTTAATTATGGAACTTTTCTCATCACAGAATCTGCTACACAACTCACTTCTTAAGTTTTAAGAGAAGTTAAAGATCAAAGGAAGTTCCTGCTCTATTCCTTGCACTTTTGGAAAGTTTGAACAAATTACAATCTGTTTTCGGTTACAGGACACCCATCAAGAGTACGAGCGGGAAGAGGATAAAAAAGCGGAACAGGCCTACATTGGTCAAAGATTAGCTAGAACTCCTAAGGGGGAGTTGTACATGGTACATCGATCGCCAAGAAAACAAGTAAGGTTAACCCTTCAATCCGAAAGCAACCAATTTCGTGATTAAATATCTTTTTTTTAACAGCAATTTGATTCATACAATGATCAAAATGACATAGAATTGTATATCGATTCGAACAGTCGCAGTTCGGGAGAATTGGCTGACACAGAGCTAGAGGCAAACCTACGAAGACACTCGCGTAACTTTACACTTTCCCCAGAAACCACTGACTACGACTCGAATTGCGGCGACCTAGATAGCTTGTCGAACGATATTAATTGTCAGACGGATTTTGGAAAGCTGTATACGAGCATGCCTGTCCTGGAGGATGGACTCTCCAGTGGTCACGCCTCCGACACTGAGAACAACATTTCCGTGGTGATTGACAAGAAGTTCTTGGAGTGCAACAATGGAACCCTGGAAGAGCCTGAAACCAATGGTGTTGTCAACAATGGCTGTCAGGAGGGGTCTGAAAACGAAGCGAAGCAAATACCAAATGACGTGACAAACAGCGACAGTGGTTGCTGCAACACCGCGGACAACAAAGCTGAAGTCAAAGAAAATCACAATTACGACGCAGTTTATGCAATAAGTGAGTTCAAAAGACAGACAACTCATTCCACCATATACTAAGCAAATCAATTCTTCTTGCAGATGTAGCACAAAAAACACCACCGCCTCCGCCAGCACCAGTTCCACATCGACACGCTTTATCCGAAACAGAATCACAGGACATTCAAGAAGCCATGAAGGATATCCGTTCTGCTCTGCAGCGCGCAAAAACTCTTCCAGAAAAGGCGAAATTTTGTGATGAAGTGTTACCGGCCGGACGTGAGTCGCCCATTTGGGTACCACGGACTAGTTCACACGAGAATTCCTCGGTGGATGTGATGCACAAAGGTCAGTGCCCAGCCGAAGAAGAGGAGCACGATACAGACTTGGAAACAGATCGACTGCTGGGTCAGCAACGGCTCGACGATCAGGGATTCTATGATGAAAAAGTAAGTTGCCGACTTAAAGTGTTCGCAAATGTATGAAATCGCATTCACTTTCCAGCATATCTGGTCAAAGAACTCAGCAACACACTCCCCAACCACATCGGACATCACAATGTTGAATAACTCGACCAGCAACAAGCCGCAGACATTCTCTTCCGCAACAATTAGGCAAGGCATCGGAACAGCACTCACACCGACCTCTCCAGACCATTGTCAAATTATCGGAACTGGCGATGTAACCATTACGTCACCCGAAAAACTTCAGTACTCAAAGAGTCCCACAGGTTCAATAAAGTCCCTGAAAGACTCAACAAACAGTGATAAGAAGGCAAAAACTCGCAACAAAGAAGGTTAGCACACCCCTCACTCGATCCACTTGACTCTAGACGTTCTAATTAGAACCCCCGTTTACTTTCTCTTTACGACTGAACAATAAGTTTCAATGGTTTTTAATGATTTTTTCTCTCTTTCTCAATTACATTCCACGCTTTCACGTCCTTTCAATTGAATAAAAAATAACAAAAACTTTGCAACCAAACAATCAAATGTCCTCTAACCAAACAAAACATTTGCACTCAAAACACATGTAAGTCCCGTCAATGGTTGTCAGTTTGGAATTCTTGTGTGTATTTTTGTTTCCATTTTGATTTACTTTCCGTGTAACCAATTGAGCAAATCAGGTCAAGTTGGCGAAGACACTCACATGTTTCCTTTTGTTACCTTGCAGCGCTACTTGACCCTGCAGTACTCATCGAGGGCGTCCTCTTTAGAGCCAGGTATTTGGGTTCGACGCAGCTCGTGTGCGAAGGGCAGCCGACGAAGTCCACCCGCATGATGCAGGCAGAGGAGGCAGTCTCTAGGATTAAGGTAGGCCTCTTATCACATCTTACCCAACTACCCCTCATTGTCATCCACAACACACAGCTTTACTAACTTCATTCTCACTCTTTGTTTGCATGCATACTAACAGGCATTGGTAAGTGTTGCAACAGCTAACCAACTCATTCACGTGTTTAATCTTCCCCCTATTTCAATCGCTCATGCACACGGTTTTAATTTTGCAGGCACCAGAGGGTGAAAGTCAGCCATCCACCGAGGTTGATCTGTTTATATCGACCGAAAAAATCATGGTCCTAAACACGGACCTGAAAGAGATCATGATGGATCATGCCCTACGTACAATCTCCTATATCGCCGACATTGGTGACCTAGTCGTTCTAATGGCGCGACGCAGATTCGTGCCATCAGACACCGATGAAGGCCCCAAACCAAATCGAACACCAAAGATGATTTGTCACGTTTTCGAAAGTGATGAAGCCCAATTTATAGCGCAATCCATTGGGCAGGCATTTCAAGTTGCGTACATGGAGTTCCTGAAAGCAAACGGAATTGAGGATCATAGCTTTGTGAAGGAAATGGATTATCAGGAAGTGCTCAATAGTCAGGAGATTTTCGGCGACGAGCTGGAGATATTCGCGAAAAAGGAATTACAGAAGGAGGTCGTTGTACCAAAGGCAAAAGGAGAAATACTCGGCGTAGTAATTGTTGAAAGTGGTTGGGGTTCGATGTTGCCTACTGTTGTGATCGCAAATCTAATGTCAGCTGGCGCTGCGGCACGCTGTGGCCAATTGAATATCGGTGATCAGTTAATTGCAATCAATGGCATGAGTTTAGTCGGGCTTCCATTGTCGACCTGTCAGAGCTACATACGCAACGCAAAAAATCAGACTGCTGTTAAATTTACGGTTGTGCCTTGTCCGCCAGTTGTGGAGGTTAAGATTAAACGACCGAATACCAAATATCAATTAGGATTTAGTGTACAAAATGGAGTGGTAAGCGTTTTTGTCTATTCTGTATGTTCAGTAAAAAGATCAAAATTCCCATAAAAAAAAAACTTTTAAAACCCCATTTACCAAGAGGCAACATAGAGCGTCACTGCTTGAAACACGAGAAGCGTTTATATTGGGCAACATCTAGATGCTTTCAATAAGCATACGGATGTTCGACTTTCTCCATCTTTGCCGAACGTGATCGGTTGTTTACCGTGTAAGAAATCAAAATTAGATCTCGTAACTGGTCTCCGTCTAATCGCTAATAATAATAATTGTTGGCGCGACAATCCACAGGGGGACCAGGGCCTAGCTTCCTCAGCAACTACTCGTGTTGTGCGCTACTGTTCTCTCGCGAGTAGGAGGGACCTACAGTTTTCTGCCGACTCCGAACGGGGAAGTTTGAGAAGCTTTCTTGGACAGTTATTACTCTTTGAGTGTTGTCAGCAGCTCGAAAGAGGTGGTGCCGTGAAAAATTCGAGGTGTTCAGCCGGGAATCGAACCTAGACCCTTCGGCGTGTGAGCGTCGCACTCAACACTACGCCATGGCGGTCTAATCGATACGTCGACTAATAAGCCATGTAGCACACAGTTTATATCGTGTTTCGAATGAAGTGATTGTAGAGAAATTAGTTTTAAAAGTTTAGGCTTTTGTAAGGAAAAAACTAGGTTTTCTAAAAAAAATTGTCTTTTCCTTTTTAGATCTGTAGCCTGTTGCGTGGGGGAATTGCTGAACGTGGTGGCGTACGAGTGGGACATAGAATAATTGAAATAAATAATCAAAGTGTTGTGGCTGTACCTCATGAAAAAATTGTTAATTTGCTGGCTACATCAGTTGGAGAGGTAAACCCCAAAACAAAAAAAAAATCCAATACAACTCTTGTAAAATATATCGTTCATTTTCAGATTTTGATGAAAACTATGCCGACTTCAATGTTTCGTCTGTTAACTGGTCAAGAGAATCCAATCTATATCTAAGTATTTCCAATTTTTCAAAAGAAAAACAAAAAAAAAACTGAAAATCATATATGAATGAGAAATCACAAAACTTAACGTATACATTGCTATTAGCCCCTAAGATACTAAGAGAAACCTAACGAATATTTGAAACACGAAAACAAAATACAAAGAAATTTACCCACGCACTTATCTGCTCTAGCCAGAATTTAAATACTTAAAACAAAGAAAAATGAAAACATAAAAAGAAAAAACGAACAAATCCTGATTACACTCACTGTTAAGATTTCTACTGCGAAACACCAAAAACAATCAATTTTTTGTTTAAAAAAAAAACAAAAAGGAAAAACTTAAGTAAATAGAATAGAATACAACTTTCTTCTACTATATATGAATGTAGGCGAACGTCTCCTTCCATAATTCAACACAGAAAATGAACAAAGGGAAGTAAATTTTCTTTTCGTTTATTTTGTTGTATTATTATTAGAATAGATTTTTTTTGGCTGGGTAATGTGATTTTGAGATTGAAAAATTGTCTGGTTTTCTGTGTTTATATTTGCTCGTAAAACGAACGTAGTTCTCTGCTACAAAAAAAACTCCGACTTTTGCTGAGTAAATTTTAAGTGAGTGTCTGTCTGTTCGCATACAGTTCTAGGCAGTATGAGAAGAGACGCATTTTCTCAATTGTGTGGATTTTACGGAATGTTAAAACCTACTTAACATGGCGAAGGAGTATATTTCTAGCCATCAAAACAAATCAATCTCGAAACCTTTAATTGCCTCTATAAACTATGGTTCGTAATATTGTTGCCCAAACTTCATCACTTGTCAATTTGTGATTTGTTATTCACCAAGTCGTTGGGCGCTGTTTCTGCGGCAGATTCTAACAACAAAAGACGAATATCTGCCACAGGACTAAATGTTCTTTAGTGAAGCAATTAACGCAAACATTGACAACCTAAGGGAAAAGTGCACTACATGAAAAATGTACACCACGATCATTATGATCGCACCCTTAGATGACATAAACTTATCATCGATTGGCAATACTTTCTACACTGAGAGCGAATTGAACGACTCTTTCTGCACAAGCAGGAAAGTGAGCACAAAACTTACCAGAGTCCTATGAAGCTCACGTTTTAAGATGAAGGTTTTTCCTAATGGGTACATTATAAATGACACATTTTTATGTCTGAGCACAGCTTTTCTAAGTTGGTCATTGCTTTGTGTTATTCATCTTCATGTATGACAGAGGGTAATGTTCGCAAGTGTACAACGTGCATCCCATTCGATTAATTCGATTACGAATTAACAAAGGGGATTCTAGACCGCAATACACGGCACCGTTTCTCTTGCAAAAAATTAGTTTATATGCTAATTTTTTAAAAAGTTAATCTGTAATATAATATAATATTTCTAATCTAATATAATATTCCTAGTGCATGCTTCCAATTTATATCTAAAGTATTTATTGCCTCATTTATTTAACAAGTTGAGGACGGCGCAGTTTTTTGTATTTAGCATCATCTGACAGCAGCGAAAGTCAAACGTTGTTTTATCTGACGGCGCCTTGCACAAAACAATTTTTAAACTTTTAAGAAAAGCAACAAATTTTGCAAAAAATTCACACATCAATATCGTGCTGCTTCTGTTGTACCGTTATTTCCTCACACACGCAGTTAGATAAAACATTCATGTGTGAGCCATCGGTGGTACACCCCGTCCTCCACGTGTTAAAATACCAATATAATGATAGTTTGGCAATAGTTTACAACATTCAACGAATTTTTCCTGAAATATATCAGTTGTCTCAGTGAAAACTCAAAAAATAACAGATCTTCACTTCTGCCCAATGCACTAACAACATGAGGCTGATGTTGGTGTGTAACAACAGATGTGTAATAATACCGTTATGAATTGATTTTGATTTCGAAACGTTATGTTCTTTATTAAAGCTGTGGCAAAACTTCTTTATTAATGAGTATACAAAAGAGATTAGAATCTCAAATGATGAATGAATATTACAAAGGATTTTTAACATTCAACTTTCATGCTTCAGCGAGAATTTAAATTATTGATTTACATATGTGCACACTTGTTCCTGTGATTTGCTCTATATGTGTACATCCACATCTCTTGGCCATATGAATGCTTTTAGATTTGGGATGAAAAAAAGATGCAAAGTAAATAAACTTGATTTCCCTTTACTAACAATAGTTCAGTTCACAATACCCAGTGATTTCTTTCTGATTTAAATAAAGCATGCATCCCCATATAAACAAAGTAATGCAGATAAAGTGGACGCATAGCTCCAACGCGAGTTCTTTCGCTTATTTGAAAGTTTTGTTTTTTTTTGCAAATTACCTTCCTTTTCGTGTATTACCTTTAAAATTTGATGTCCAAACGCATTCATTGAATGTAAATCGCCCTGGATATTATTGATGAACAGAAGATCTCGAAATCGCTCTGTAGAAGAAAGAACGTTGGGTTATTTCTCGAAACGTTCTGTTTTCTGTTTTTTTGTGTTATTTAAAACATTAGACATTTTTCACGTTTCGTTACAACCTGCCGTTTTGTTTTTTCGCAATCTTAACCTTAACAAACGGATTCAATCGCTTCGTACCTTCTTTAAAAAAATCCTTAGAGACAGTTTATAGAATCAGAACACCAGAAACGACATTTTGAAATCCTTAATTATTTTCCCAGCCAAACATGTTTTTTTTTAATTTTTCTTATTTATTATTTTAAGGAAACAGCAATGCTCGTTTTTTGTGAAATTATGCATTTATAATACAAAAAAGAAACTATGCAAAACCACTCGAGACTGATCTGAGCAACACTTTCTTTTGATAAAAAAAAATGATGCGCATTAGGCCAATGACTATATTTTAAAGCAAATTTAAGGCAAAAAAAAAAAAAATATGTAAGGACCTGCATGCTTTTGTACACATAAAAGTACGGCAGTGTCCACACAAAACAAATAATTGTATTGCACATGTATTTTTCGGTATTCCTAGCTATGCTTTCTTAAGAGTATTTTGCACAATTTCATTGTTTAACAAATATCAAAGAAAAGCAAATGCAATATTTATTTATTTACAACACGTGCCATTAACAAAAATATTTTTATATCACTTCCCGTAGTTTATGATCATTTTGGCATATTTTCATCAGTTAATTATTTTTGTAAATATTTGTTTAAAAAAATATATATACACAGTTTTTTAATTTACTTCACTTTTGGTTTTATTTTATTTTATAGTTATATGTTCAAAGAAAAACAATAAATGCTCAAAGACCTATAAAAGTACTAAAACATCACAAAAACAAAAGAAAAAGAAATCAAACATCACATATCCTCATTATATCCCAAATATTCGCTTGTCTCTGCATACTCATCATCTTCAATCATAACTAAAAATTATCGTGTACACATATATTTACATTCATATATAAATGCATGCTGGTATACAACAGCGTTGGTCACATAACCACACCAAACAAATCTTATCTTTATGTATATATGTAGACTGAATTGAACACAGCAACAGATAGTTTATTGTATTAAAAAGGACAGAAATGCTCAATATATCGTTACTTTTGAATTAATCCTTAATGAATAATTACCTATCTAGATACCGACAAATTTGTTTCATATGCGTCTTAAGTGTACATGTACAGGAGCATGTTGTATAGTTACAAATGCTATCAATCTACTGCAGTATGTTAGTCAAAAGTAATTTTTGAATTGGTGAGCTTGGCAGCTTAATGCCGCATCTAAATGATACTATACTAAGTCCAAATTTAGCTTTCTTCGTTTACACTTAGTGAATAAAGTGTACTTCTTGTAAATAATTGCAATTTCGCAAAATACAAATAGCTGTAAATGAGAGCAATGGTTTCAATTATTTCTAAATGCTTTCAATTCGCTGTAAACAACCTCTTTGGCTGAAGTTACAACCTGTTTGAATGTCCTTTATTCGTATTAGAATTAGCTACAACATTAAGTCCGTTCCAATTGCTCTGAATTGCTACGAATGTCTACGAATTTGCCCGAGAAACTACGAAAAAGCGTTCCATTAACTGAGTTTTTCGTAAAAGAGAGAGCCACGAGAAAGCTAAATATTTCTCTTCCCCACGAATTTCTCCCGAAGAAAAAGCTTGGGGCAGCAGCTCGGCAGCAGATGGCTGTCAAATGGAAAATAAAAAAAATCTCTGACATTTCATATGTCTGATAGCTGTTTACGAATTTCTCCGAAAAGTCGTTCCACAATTTTCGGTAGAGTTACTCTCTGAGAGATTTTTACCCAAGCTAATCAACTACGAATTTCTGTACACAAATGAATTGGAACAGACCTATTTACAATTTTGGATCCACAATGTCATTTTTTTCGTGCAAAAAATGTTCTTAACCTTAATCTTAGACAGTTCTGATTTTTTCATCCTGTTATTCGCAATGTAGACCTTTGCTCTTTTAAACTTTATTTTATTTATACCTTTAGACTTGTCTCTAAGTGAAGTAGATTCATATAAAACAGGTATGTTAAAGTACTTTCTGTACTAAATTCTGAAGTCTGTCATATGTTACGGAGTGGGGATAAATTTCTCTTCAAAAAAGTGAAAGTACGGGAACGCATTTAAACCAAATGTGTAAAGTATGTCATTAAGAAATATCAAATTCCCTTTTCGAAACAGAAAACAATAACAACAACAAGATTTGAGATACATACACAGATACACAGATACAACACAGAATAACAGCAACAAGATTTGAGATACATACACAGAGGTAATGAGTCAATGGTCACTTAAATCTGTACGCGCACCAATAAATTTAACAGAAAAACCAATAACCTACCCACAAAAAAAGCTTGTGCTAAAGTTAAAAATATTTTACTCCTTTGAGAGAGCGCTCATTTGACGTAAAACCCATTTTTCGGAATACGGGAACGGACATTATGTTGTTCTGTGTTGTGTTTTCCGGTACGGTAACACACCTGATTAGTCTTAATGTTTTTTTCGGGTGTCAGTTCTTAGTTCCCTAAGCATTTACACACAAACCGCAAACAAATGTCATCCCATCCCAAGAGTTTCAGTTAATGAAATGCGTACATTGCCGCCTTTTTTTTCCAAAAGTCATATTGTGTGTTTCAAATTTGACCAAACTGTATCATTCTAGTTGATCATTTTACTCACTGCCGGATTCAATGAAGAAAAGGCCATCATTTGAAAATTGCTCCTTTACTGTGTTTTGTTGAAATGAAATGTTGCAAATATTTCAATGTAAATACAATCCTTATATTGTTTTGTAGGACAAAACAGTTTCTAAGAATAAGTTGGCCAAGTTTTTAAATGTAACCAAAAAATACACACTCGCCAACGCAATCATTAGCAAATCATGGCATTGCACAGTGCGGACGATAAAAATTGAACTTGTTGTTGAAATTATAAATTACTGACTTCAGTCCGTAATATTTGAACATTTGGCCTATAATGATGTGAGAAAAATGTCTATTCCGCCTTTGGCAAGCTTCGGTAAATTTTTAATCGCCATCCCAACAACCTTAAGCTATGTTTAGGCGATTGCTAGATCTATCACAACAAGAATTGTCCCAAATATTTTACAATCGATTGAACAAGAAATTAGCAGTGAGACTGTGAGACTTTTGGAACAGTTTTTGCAGTGACATGTTTGACAATAGGTCTGTTCCAATTGCTCTGAAATGCGAGATTGACTGTGGAAAGGCATTTCATTGGTTGATTTTTTCGTTGGAAAGAGAGCTCTTTAGAGAGTAAAATACTAAAATACGTGTTACGGGAGAATGGAATACCCTCAAAGTGTAAAAACAATAACTTTTGACAGATCATCAAGTTTTCAAAGTGTGTTAATAAATTATATGGAATCAAATCATAACCTGGGATGAGCACGGACTCGTTTTACAACTGCAATTCCGATATCAGTCTTATTTTCCTTTTTCTATGTTCAAGTATTTCATTGAACAAAAACCGTGACTTGATGCCTAAATAACACAACACTCATTAAATTTACGGGAAATATCCCACACCACACTCATTCAATTTACGGGAAATATCCCACTAACAAAATAAAAATTAATGTTACATTAACAATTTTTGTTATTCGCGCAATTCTATGTCCCGGGACTTATTGATTGATCTGTTATACATCATCAACAACAATCTAATCATTCGAAAGCATAATCAGCACCCAACATCAGAAAAATCGACGGAAACGATCCCAGTGCTATCAATTTTTACTTATTCCAAACCGTAAGTTTAACGGTATAATAATCAACATCGATACGTCGGATGAAGTTTTCGTAATGAAATAAACAAATCAGTTAGTTGCAAACTTTTCATTTAGGTTGCGAACATTTTCCTGTCCGCTCATTAGTTCTTGTTTGTGTCCAAAAACATGTGAGTTAAAAATCATTTATCTTACATCAAAAAAACTCTTAGGTTAGTACTTCCTAGATTCTTCTCAGATCACATTTAAACCTATGAACTGCTTATACAAAAAAAAACTCAACATTTGTAACATAAACTTTAATCCGACTTGTTAGAGGACACAATATGTTTCTTTCTAAAAATCTGACATTAATGTCAAACATGTTCTTAGAAACTATTATTTTGAATGTACAAAAAAATGTTTCATCATTTATTCCGAGTCGCTTTGGCTAAGAGTCACAGGTATGCAACAGAAAAAAAGAAAAGCTTTTTAAATTTTCCCATTCCGAGTCATGAATAAACTGTGAGTCCCAGTTTCTACTGTGCAGTGAAATCCAATGTTTTGTATTTATATATTCAGTGTAGCAACCAAAAGTAATCTTATAACGCATGTTTTAGTCATCTTAGTTAAATGTGTGTCTTGTACGCTAACTTTATCTGACTAGCGACTCATATATCGTTCTCTTATGCCTTTGACATTCCTTGAAACTTTCAAACGACAATCCAAACTTTCCCTTTCCTGCCTTTATTCCTTTACAATCAGCAAGATTAAGAAAAAAACTTCTCTCATGATTTACAAAAAAAAAAAAAAAATTAAAAAGATATAGAATTGTAGAGAAAACGTCAAAACGTCACATTGATTTGTGAAATTCGAATGAATTTATCTCTTAAGTTTAGATTAGATAGATCTGTACATGTAACCGTATTTTTAAAGTCTAATTTTCAACTACACATACACTGCATACTTTGGCGTGGGAGCAGTATGCTGAAATAATGCCACCTTACAAAACTATGAGAAAACAATTATATTGTCTAACACAAAATGTAAAGTATATTTTAACGCGATTCTTTCTAGCAATTACTCCTTCTGATGAGTAATAAAGGTTTGTGTATTAAAAATCATAAACGCATTTGTTTCTTAAGCGAATCTTAATTTCGTTTCTTATGAAGTGTATTTGGTTACTCTTCTCAAAGAGTTCAATTGAAACACATTTTGGTACGACGGACCAACACAGCTTATAACATACACATATGCAACCATATTTCCATCAAAATATCTTATTTATATGCGTTTAGTAAAATTCTAGATTTAAATGCTGAATAACAAAACAAATTATGAGGAAAACAAACAAATTATGTGTCTCTTCTTCTGTTTACAAAAGTGTAGAATAATGCAAAGTATTTACATGGATGGGCAAAAAAGTAACAAAACAAAGAATAATAACAGTAATACTTCAATAAAACAAAATATGGCGTGATAATTGTTGTAATATTTACAGATACAAAACATGGTTGACATGTTTGCTAAAAATAGACACACAAATAGAAAAAAAAAAAACAATTTATATAATAAATAAATAAGTATGTATTCTTATTGACTGTAGCTAGAATCATGTAAAATAAATGAAACAAACAACATAAATATTTTATTGAAATGTCATACATATATATTTAGAGGACGAGAAAAATGTAAGAGTAACGCGCAACAGCACAATAATATTATACGAGAACGAGAGCCGTTACAATTGAACGAAATGTAAATGTTGTGAATTTAAAGAGATAAACAACCACGGTTTGACGTTTATATACTGTTGATTTTCAAACATTTCTTATCGGTTTTATCTTAAAACAATTTGCTACGGTTGTACATTGTTGGCTGAGTGATAGGAGGAACGCATAATAAACTTGTTTAGATTCAGCTTCAAATTGTAACACAATAAAATCTTAACAAACAACAAGTAAATAAATCGAAAGACTTTTTAATTATATATATATATATATATATATATATATTATGTATGTATTTATTATAAGCAAGAAAGAAAAAATGCTAAATGCAACTGTTGTAACACAAAATAAATATATAGATATAACTATATGAATGTATATGTGTTTATTTATTGATACCATACTGTAAAATGTGTAAACAACAAAATACAAACAAATATATATACAAACGATAAACTAATAACAATTTGTTGCAAAATATAGTAAAACAAGGACAAACAAACAAAACATAGTCATACAAGAAAACATTGTATCAATCAGTGAATAAATGGCATATAATTTCGCATTTTTTACAAAATTTCGTCTCATTATTCCGCTTTCAATTATTCGTTTACTGCGAATTTCAGAATGGTCTTTTTTCATCGTCTATCGGCTTCTTTAGAATAACGTCTCTTCTTTCATAATGCCTTTCAAAAATGTGGATATGCAACACATTCCATTTAATAGCTTTACATTTCTTAATATATGCGACACGATATTCGCTAAGGGCAGATTCATCTTTCGTGGGCTACGTACATTCGATTGGGATCGCCGTGGCGAAGTGGGTAGAGTGCGACGCTCACACGCCGAAGGGTGTCGGTTCGATTCCCAGCTCCACACCAATTTTTCGAATTTTTCATGGCACCACCTCTTTCGAGCTGCTGACAACACTCAAAGAGTAATAACTGTCTAAGAAAGCTTCTCAAATTTCGCCGTTCGGAGTCGGCAAAAAACTGTAGGTCCCTTCTACTAATAGAGAACAGTAGCGCGCACAACACGAGTAGTTGATGAGCAAACTAGGCCCTGGTCCCACTTTGGACTGTAGCGCCAACAATTATTATTATTATTATTATTATTATTATTATTATTATTATTATTATTATTATTATTATTACGTACATTCGATTATCGAGGTTTTTATTTTGCTATGTTCGTACACTTTCTCGAACATACATATATGTTTGTGAGAATCAAAAGTTAAACAGGTTTTGCGTGTATTGGACAGCGCGACAGTACACATATTTCAGGATTGGGCAACCCTAGTGTTGCAATCTGCCAACTGTTAGCTCTATCGTAAAGTTTGACATTTTTGAGGTTATACGTACTAAGAACGTTTTGACATACGAGCGCTATTTGTGTTGTTTACAGTAACTTAAAAGCTTCATCTCGCCCAAAAAATGGAATTAAATCGTGAACATTTTCGTGCGATTACCCGAATTTTTTACTACTTTCGACGTGGATTAACTCAACAACAGTGCATCGATGAACTGAATTCAATTTTTGGCGATGCAACTCCATTAAGGACCAGTGTTTATCGATGGTATGGTGAATTCAACCGAGGTCGTAGTTCACTCCAAGGCGAATTTCGTGAAGGTCTTCCAAAATCAGTTATTGCTCCAGGAACCATTGATGCTGTGAGCTAACTGATATTGCAAGATCGTCATGTGACCTACCGTGAGATTGAGACAACCTAAGGCATCAGTGTGACCAGCATACATTCAACATTGCATGAACATATGACCGTCAATGACCGTCAAAAAAAATTTGTTCGCGTCCCACACAATTTGTCAATCGCTCAAAAAAAGTCTGATGTCGATTGCTAGAAAGAAATGCTCCAAAAATACGATCGCGGTGCTTCGAAACACGTCTATGACATCGTGACAGGTGATGAATCGTGGATTTACGCGTATGAGCCCGAATGTAAATAGCAGTCGACTCTATAGGTGTTTCAAATTGAGCCAAATTCAACAAAATTTGCGCATGAAGCACTTCCCAGCAAATGGTCGCTTGTTTTTTCAGAAAAACTGAACATGTCGCAACCGTACCACTAGAACAACGCAGAACAGTCAATTCTGAGTGGTACACAACCATTTGTTTGCCAGTTGTCTTCCAAGAAATCAGGAAAACCAACCGCCGAAGACGGATCACTCTTCACCACGACAATGCGAGCTCTTACACATCGGCTCAAACAACTGCATTTTTCAGGACTCAAAACATCGATTTGATGAGTCACCCGGCGTATAGAATGACTTCTTTTTATTCCCGTACGTAAGAAATAAAATGAGAGGTCAACGTTTTTCGACACCTGAAGAAGCGGTTGATGCGTTCAGAATGCATGTTTTGGAGATACCTCAATCAGAGTGGCAGAAGTGCTTCGACAATTGGCTCAAACGCATGCAAAAGTGTATAGATCTTAGTGGGGAATATTTTGAAAAGCAATAAAGCCATTTCCGATGATTGATATTTGTTCTCTAATCCCGAAATACAAAATGCAGCCCTCTTATCATCTATTATCATCTATTATTATTGTGTGCTGTTGTCTCATCATTAGAAGGGACCTACGTTTTTCGCCGACTCCGAACGGTGAAGTTTGAGGAGATTTCTCAAAGTTATTCATTTTTCACCGTTGTCAGCAGCTCGAAAGAGGTGGTGCCGTAAAAAATGCGAGATATTCAGCCTAAAATCGCAATGTACCCACTTTGTCACGGCGACGGAAAAATGCTATAAAGTGGACATAGCCTTGATTGTATGCAAATTGCAATGGAATTCTTTTAGAGTGAAAATATGATTTATTTTGCTGATAGTTTTTCAGTTGCGAGTAGAACAGTTTGTCCTGGAAACTCCGTGTCTCATGATGAGGAGATTGCCGCCGGCGTTAAATAAACATGTTCCCTTTGAATATATTAATAATTTAATTGTATGGCGCGACAGTCCATAAGGGACCAGGGCTTAGCTTGCTCATCAACTACTCATGTTGTGCGCGCTACTGTTCTCTCACGAGTAGACGGGACCTACAGTTTTGTGCCGACTCCGAACGGCGAAGTTTGAGAAACTTGCTTAGACAGTTATTGCTCTTTGAGTGCTGCCAGTATCCCGAAAGAGGTGGTGCCGTGAAAAATTCGAAGTGTTCAGCCGGGAATCGAACCTAGACCCTTCGGCGTGTGAGCGTCGGACTCTACCTACAACACCACGGCGACCAGAAGTTTCGTATATGACGTCTAAATTCATTTTGAGGAAATATTCCTTGATTTATACGAAACATGTGATAATTTGTTGAAACCGACTTCCTGCATATATTAGCTTCTCCCTTAAGTTTCCTAAGTTCAAATATTAGTATTTCAGAACTTCTTGCATTTCTTTGGTGGCGCCGTAATAAATTCGAGATATTCAGCCGGGAATCGAAAATGGACCTACGGCGTGTGAGTGTCGCACTCCACCCACTAAGCCAATGCGGCCACTAGGTACTTGTTCGGCTTTCCTAACATTTTCTGTTTGCTTGTAGGTCGATGAAGAGCACTCTGCAAAGTAAGGGCCTCACGAAAAGTAATTTGGTTCAGTCGCAGATTTTTATTTTTCTGGCGATGGGTGGTTCATTTGCTTGTAATAGAAATTTTGGAGGTAAAACCAAAGTGATTAATGAGGTTCGAGTAAAAACCTTGAAGCTAAGCGAAAAACAAAACTTTTAGAGATGATAGGTTCACATATTACCCAACTACTTGGATAAGAAATTCAACGAATAATAAGTGTTAAGTCGATCCACAGAAATTACTTCACTGCATTTTTGATAACAACAAATGTTTCTCTCATTCTTTAATATAATTAAACATTTTTCAAAGGTCAGAAACACTAACTCACTTGACTTCAAGTTTTAAGATAAATAACTTGCTTGTTTTGTTTTGTTTTCTAATGTATTTTTTAATGATTTTTTTTCTGATTTCTAATATTTGGAGATTAAAATACGTCAACTGGTTATAGAATACGTTAAACTGAAAACTTTCTTCCTGGCCTTATCCGGCCGTCTAAGTCAATCTAATTATTGAATATGATTGCCTTTCAGTGTCGTATTTTTTATTTTAGTTTATTTTTTAAAACTATGGAACTCAATCGAAGATAAAGAAAAATCAGTTGTCTGAAAAAAATAAAGCTTATCCTAAACCCTTCCCTATTTAAACTAATTACTTAAAAACTTACTACCTAAACCTAATTTTGATACGAGGTATAGCAGTATGAACTGAAACTTTTTTTTTGAAAATAAAACACTAATTATTAATGGAAACGTAAAAACAAAGCAAAGTATTGGCCATTGTTTTCTACACATTTTGACCACCTTTCTGGCAATTTGTGAATACTAGGCCAATAAAATTATTCGTCTTTTAAAGCAAACCAATCAGCCAACAAATTTTCGACCTCCTCGTAGGAATCAAAGTGCTGCTCAGCCAATGCGTGTCCCATCGAAGAAAACAAATGATAGTCGGAAGGAGCCAAGTCTGGTGAATACGGCGGATGGGGTAGCTGCTCCCAGCCAAGTGTTTTCATTGTATCCGGAACCGGTTTTTCTTTTTTGTGCAGGTGCATTGTCATGGAGCAAAATTACCTTACCGTGTCTTCTGGCCCATTCTGGTAATTTCTCGATCAATGTATGGTTCAAATTGATCATTTGTTGTCGGTAGCGATCAGTATTAACGGTTTCACCAGGTTTTAGGAGCTCGTGGTACAGCACACCTGTCTGGTCCCACCAAACACACAGCATTGTCTTCTTGCCGAATCGATCTGGTTTTGCAGTCGATGTTGATGGTTGTCAAAGATTAACCCATGCTTTTTTCCGTTTAGGATTCTTAAAATTAATCCATTTTTCATCGCCAGGAACAATCCGATGCAAAACCGATTTTCTTTCGTGTCTTTGAAGCAAAATTTCACAAGCGTTTTTTCGGTGTTCAACCTGTCTTTCATTCAATTCATGTGGCCCCCATTTTCTACACTTTTGGACCTCTCCCATAGCTTTTAAACGGTCAGAAATTGTTTGTTGTGCAACATTTAACATTGCTGCCATTTGCTTTTGACTCAAAGTGTTATCTCCATCCAATATCGTTTGCAATTCGGCGTCTTCAAACTTTTTTGGTGGTCTTCCACGTCCTTCATTTCTCACATCAAAATCATCTTTTGAATGTTGCTTCTGATAAAGCATGATCACCATATGCCTCGACAAGCATTCGATGCGACTCTGCAGCACTTTTCTTCAAATGGAAACAAAAAATTAATGCTTTCCGCAAATCATCACTATCTGGTATAAAATTCGACATTTTTAGCACGATGAAAAAATATGATGTTGTCTGTTCAATGACTTGATATTTTTCACAGATGTCATAGCAAACAAACAAAAAAAAAAATAAGGGCTCGTTCACAACAAATGTTCCCTATCGAGACATTCGTATCTTGATGCTCACTTCATAGGGGTATGCTACCAGTAACCATTTTTCTTTTTAATAATCTGTGTTGTTTAACTGTAGCCTATTATAACTTTTTCTTTGTGTCAAGTGGTCGTAGGAGACCAACAATGTCAGGTGACAATAACGGGCGCACTTGATAGTGTTGTAGTGAGCAGGAGAATCCCCGATCCCTATCGCTCTATGTTTTGTCACGAAAAGGTATGGATTTGTTTAATCGGACATCATTTTTACGGACCGTTGCTATATCGCTTTTATAAACCAGCCTCTTATCCACTATCCTCCTTACTACGCGATACAAAAGTGGACATCCCTCTGCATTTTGGATTAATCCAATACGGTCAAGATATAAATTAAGCACTTCTGTGTTTTATTTAAAAAAAAAATATTTTCTATTCCTGAATAATAACCCCTTATACGCTAGCTTAAGACTGAACAACAATTTCTCTTACAACTACCTTAAATACACCTCGCATGCTCTGACTTTATGTGTTGTGCTGACGGGATTCCGGATGCTGTACGTGATGGAATGTGGCTGGTTGGAAAACTGTCTCCAGACGCTAGATCAGCGTTTTGCCGCTTGTGGGAACATCGCTGGTGATTTGATGCCAATGTGGAACACATGTGAGGGAAAGAAATATTTCGCGACTTAACTTATATAAACGCCTCCGGTGGAATGAATCAACTTCAGTGCGCATTTAGGCGAAATCCGAACAACAACTGAGGGATATAACATGCACCGGTATCGCAATATTTCATATCTAATTTTGACTTCTAAAGTTTTTATATTTTTGTTGAATCGTGAAAATAACGGTCGTCTATGGTACATTTGCCCAATTTTTACATCTACTCCAACTGACTGAACTTCTATAAGATTCAAATTATATTCGGAAGTCTTACGTTTCAGATTTCGATCTAGAGAGGATTTACTGAGAGTGCTTTCATCCAGCTCTGACTTCCATGTCCGGTATATTGATAACAAATTTTAAGCATTGGTAGAAGAAGGGAGAGATGTGCCAACTCTGTACCAAATACAACAAATAAGTATACTAATAGTTTAGAGTGTCTTTAAGTAGGCAACCAAATCGCTCAAAATTCAGACAATATTTTACTTTAATGTCGAAAAAAATTTCGTGTGACCGGTTTGACTTCGGTTTTCAGTAAAGAAATGATTAAGCTAAGAAAATTAAGTTCAAATTTAGCTTGATGTTTGAATATTCAAAAAGTACCGTTATTTAAAAAAAATTGTAGGTTCTTGTAATCCGCCATTTTTTTGGGCTAACGGTACTTTATAACCTTTATGTGAAAACTAATTGTATTCAAAGAACATATTCTAATTGATAAATTCAATCCAAAACATTTGTTACTTGTTTTTTAATGTACCAACTGAACAAAGTTGCGTCAAGTACTTTTGAATGAATTCAACTTCCCTATTCTTACAACTTTGATGCCAAACGCTGAGTGATTAAGCCACTTATTGGGAAAAAAAAAATCCCAAACCATATGGCCCATATTATCAGCTAACCGGAAAGGTAACTTTTATTGAGATCGGTTACGTTTTTAAAAATCGACTTCTCACCGCTCCTGCCATAGAGCTGATCCGTAGTGCGCCGTGACGTAGTTGGTAGAGTGCCGCACTCCCACAGTAATGGTCCAAATTTCGATTCTTAAATTGAACACGTTACATTATTCACAGCATCATCTCTTTCGAATTGCTGAAAACATTCAAAGAGTAATAATTTTCCAAGAAAAAGTTTCCCAAACTTCGCCGTTCGGAGTCGGCAAACCACTAAAGGTCCCTTATACTCTTAAAAGAACAGAGGCGCCCACAACACGAGTAGTGGAAGCTAGGTTTTGACTCCCCTGTGATCTGCCGCGCCATCGAAAATGTATAAAACATGTTGCTTAAAAAAATATGTTTGTTAGTGGTACCAAATGTTGACAGACAATCCGCATCAGCCGATGACAAAAGGCGAAAAGGAATCAGACAGCACATTTTGAAAATGAAAAAATTGTGTTCTTAAGTTTATTAGCATACATCCGCTAGTGACTACTACGAGGGCCATGAAATAAATAAAGTTAATGACAGTTACTTGATTAACAAATATGTTCCCGTTTAATTTCCCCAAAGGGAGATAAGAATTCCAATCCCATTCATTGCTGACTTGTGCTAAATGCACCAAATGCAAGTGCAATACTTATATGACTCCTATGAGATGAGGATACTCCCATGCTCTGTGCACTCTGGTTCCTGCCATAATCATTGCTTCCACATCTTTAATTTTTTGGACTTAAATTTCTTCAATAGAACTTTCAAAATAATCGTCATATAATGCGTTTCCAAAGACGTCTTCAAATGGGATGATCAGGAGCAGCCAAATAAACAAGTAGTTAATGCTTTAGAGTTGATGATAATCATTTTTTTTCCACAGCGCTCTAAAGAAAATGTTTGTTCATCTTCATGGGCAACGAACTCACACCCAAACATATTTCACATTCTTCTCTACACTCCTATAAATGTTAAAGAACAGTGTCCAGTTTGTTTGTTTTATTGCTCTACGCCCACCTCACGTCTAAGTGGTGAGTTGAAGTCACGTCGAAGAAAAACACCTAATGGCTTTGACTAAAGACTGTTTACTTACTAAAGCCTCACACAGAGTGGAAATTGATTCAGGATAACGCTTGCGAAGCACAAACTAAGACATGATGCACAGTGGTGCCGGTGTGTACTGAATTTGGGAACTTTTAACTGATCCGAGAGAAATTTCGTACATAGAGCCAGAGACATGCGGTCTAAGGGTATGCGATGTTAACCAAAGACAGAAATATTTAACATTTTATAAAATTTTACATTAAGCCAGCGTTTTAAAAGCGAAATAAAAACGGTGCGTTTGTGTGTTTGCGCCTTAGTGAACTTTTTATCAAGTTACGAGAATTTATGTCAAAGTGCTTTTCATCTGTTCTTCAAATCGGAGTGAAATCAATTTTCTCTCGAAATTTCTCATAACCTTGAAAACATTTTATAGAAAAGTATTAAATCAAAACTACTTTTCTTTAATTCAAGTTTTTTTCCTAGGCAAAAGAAAGATATAAATAAAAACATGACTGAGAAGAAAGTGCAGCTCCTAACTCAGGCTTACGATATTACGATCTGAGAAATCCCGACGCGCTCTCCTCATTCCTGTGTGAGGTAGGTGAAGTTCCGACTTCATCACCATTTGGCAGTGAACAAATTTTCAGTTGTTTACCAAATTGAGCCCACTGTGCGACGCCTCAAACAGTACGAAGGTGAATCTGCAAGTGTTCTCCCATCGCACGTGAGCAAAGCAAAATGAGGTTAAAACAAAAAGTGCACCAACAACAGGCAAAATATACAAAAAAGGAAAATGGTGGAAAGCGATGAAGTGCGATTGTAAGTTGGTTTTAAAATATTCCAGAGAGGGTTGTTTTCTTCATTTTCGGAGGAGGTGCTGAGCACTTTAAACGTCTTCCGATGAATGTTTTAAAAGGCCGAGGGAGGGCCAGCCATAGATCAACAAAACGCAATGGGTTGCAGGGAAATAGCTAAATGGCAAATAACTATTTCTTCGTTTGAAAGGAGTGTGCATCTAAATGCGTTTGTTGAGATGGTTGAACATACGAATGGGGAAGGGATTAGGCTTGTGTCGGTTAGCTCTGAAATGAGAGTACTCATTAATTGAAAATTTGATGACGTTTTAAATCAAACAAAGCCTCAATGGAACGAAATTCACGCTAGCGTCCTCTTGTAAGACCCGGAAGACACTTGAAGTAATAAATTCAAATTGCGATTATACATTTTCTGTCGTTAATTAGCTTCATCTTTATTGCGGACCAACTTTGCTACGAGTGCGGGCAAGTGTGATAAAATTTCACTCCTCCGTACATGAGTTTCGTATTCTCTAAAACACCGTTTGCCAACTTGGGTCCTCGAACAAGGTAACGCGTACGTACATGTATGTAATCCAACCCGGAAGTGCCCCATAAATTGAATACCATTCACGCGGCAAAGCTACTCAGCGCAGCGGCGCCGTGCAATAGGGACTCACAGCTCATCTGCTTATTTGTTCTGCATAATTAAAACAACAACACAGTTGAACCTGATGTTCCTTGGAATCCATTCGTCTATTCGTGCATTGTGTGCGTTGCAGTGGCATGTATTCCGGCTGGAATACAGGACACATTCAGTTTCGCACGTGAACACCTGCCACCACTGTGTTGCGACGATAGGTAGGAGAACAAGGACAAAGCAAGGCTAAAACTGTTCTTTGTGGTGTTTAAGTTGTAACGCAGCCCCATATGCGACGATGAGGTGACTACTTTAATCCTGCGAACGAAATGCTCATTCCATTCATCTGAACTTTATGCGATAAAGTCCGTCACAAGAGTAGTGCCCCACCCGTTCGCAACAGCCAGGGAATGGGATTTCATGCAAAGTAGTTGAAAGTTCATGTCAAGGATTCCAGGAGTGTTGTTCCGTCGCCCGTATGCCTTGGCTGGACTTTTATTTGGTCTGGAATGGATTTAGCCGGCGAAATGAGAGCGGAAGCGGAATTGTAATCAGAAAAAAAGCAGTTCACTTAATCGCGTGGAATTGCTGTGAATTGCTGGGATTGAAAGAGCTTTGCTGAAACTTCTAATTAGCATAAGAAGTGAGTTACAGTACTTTTTCTATACAGAGGCATACAGAGGACGTTTCGAATGTAAATTACTTTCCATAAAAGCAATTTGTCCGCGGTGGCATTTATGCGCAGAAATTTTGATCTCAAATAGAACGACAAACGATTTATAGAATTTCATCTTTCACGCAACGTCATGAATGATGAAAGGTCCAATCGATGACCGTGTAGAAGGGACAAGTGAAGGTGGGTGCAGAGAAGGGTCGTTATTAAACCACGAAACTGCGTTGTAAGTGATAAGTTTGGGTTAAGCAGTATCAATACTCGTGCTGCTTGTGAAATGATCTTGTGTTTCTTGCTGTGGTAAGACTATTTCTCTGACTTTGTTGATGACATACGCTCAAACACGGGGTGTGCCAATCACAAGTTTTTTTTAGGAACTCGTCCTGGCTTCTGCTCACACGTTGATTGCTTCATGCTAATCTGAAGTTCTTGAATCATCTTCTAATTGTAGGCATTTTGGAATGCGCCTTAACCTCAGCCTAAGCTTCCAGTATGCACGATTTACAACCTGAAAAAATCGATTACGGGAAAACGCCTACGAACTAATCCACATTCAGCACACTTTAACCACTCACGTAACTGCTGTTAGGTATTACTTCGCGGGGTTGGTAAGCGATTTACGCTCTGCTTTAGAGGGAGGTCCTTTCTGGTACAGTCAATTTTTTTTTTTCAATTAATATTTTTTATTAATTTATAATGGAACTGGTACAGTCTTTCTTAGTTTTGTGTGCACACCTTATTCCAGTTCCCTGCAGATTTGATCATATAGGAGATCACATTGTCGACGCTTGGTAAGTTTTTCACGCATCTCTCTTGCAGCCAGCAAATAAAAACTGCTTGTTGTGCGCCCTCCTCACAAGTTCAATATTATGGGCACAGAGGCGAGTTGTCGTACCCAAACCTGTGTAGATTTTTTCGGTAACCGCTGTGTCCAAAAAGAAACTGTAATAACGGGGATGGACATTTGCGTCAGTCTACCTTTTGCGGAGGCGTCCTATCTGGCTTGCTACATTCATATGAATGTTGCTCGTTCTTCTCCTTTGTTAAGTCTAGTTTGGTGCTGGTTCACAGTTCTTCGATGATACCCCCTAATAAGCTCAATCGCAATCTATGGGTAGCATTCCTGCTAAGACGAACGCCGCCTCAACAGAAAAGGTTGTGAAGCCACTGGTAGATCGCATTACGCAGAACGTTCACAGTTCTTTGATGATACCCCCTAATAAGCTCAATCGCAAGAACGTCTATGGGTAGCATTCCTGCTAAGACGAACGCCGCCTCAACAGAAAAGGTTGTGAAGCCACTGATAGATCGCATTACGCAGAATCTGCACGCAAACGTCATCACTCATTTTAGCCGTTCTGAAGTAAGTGCTCTAGCAACGAATTGTAGCCGCCGTGAAGTGAGTGCTCTAGCCACGATTGTCACGAAGTCCTTTGAAACTTCGAATGCATTAAAAGGGGTAAAGTTGTAGAACCAAGGTAACTTATTGACATTGGCAAGGGCGCTAGTTACGCGATTTGCGAATTTGGTTCGCAACCGTTTGTTGCCCAACGATTTCATCATTCCACAATTCCTACCAGATTGTTTCTTTCTGTGTGTGCATTGCTTGTGGCTGCTGCTGGTTTTTCGAGCCCCAGATGACGTTACCGTAACTTTCGGGATAGAATTGCACATTTTCAGAAAAGAGAATTATTTGCCCAAAATCGCTGTTAATTTCCAGAAACGTTTACGTGGTAATTGTGACGCGTTAGCGAAGCGGATGAACCCGCGAATTTAATTGCTGACTCAATGGAATTTTCCAAGCGGTTTACTCGTCATCCTGTGGCCGCCGTGGCGTAGTGGGTATAGTGCGATGCTCACACGCCGAAGAGTCTACGTTCGATTCCCGGCTGAACACCTCGAATTTTTCACGGCACCACCTCTTTCGGGCTGCTGACGACACTCAAAGAGTAATAACTGTCTAAGAAAGCATCTAGAAATTTCGCCGTTCGGAGTCGGCAAAAAACTGTAAGTCCCTTCTATTCGTGAGAGAACAGTAGCGCGTACAACACGAGTAGTTGACGAGCAAGCTAAGCCTTGATCCCGCTGTGGACTGTAGCGCCATCTATTTAATTTTATTAATCCGTCATCCTTATGCAGAATCAACCTAAAACTAGTGTTGAGATGTTGGGATCGCTGTTGAATCGATGTTCCTCAATTGAGCCCTAAACACAAATTAGCCCATTGGCGTCTCAGACCTACAACCTCTTTGCGCAAACTTGCAGAAGTCAAAGTAGATGCTCCATATAGGCTAAAACTTCTTTTGGAAATATGCCCTGCTAAGCTACAAAGCAGGCATGGCAAGATTATGATCGATTTTCTCCTCCAACGTTCGATACTAACTTGGAACGGGGTACAGTTGTTAGAGCACACAGTGTACTACTTCATTTCTTTTTCTGTTTAGTGAGGATGATGGTATGCTGTCTTCAACGATAATGACAACCGTTTTGCAATACACTCAATTTCCTTATTCCACTTGCCGCATAGAACTATTTCAACTCATGGACTTCACAGTTGTACGGGAGTCTTCTGGACTGAAGTGTAACACATAAGATTTCTTATTGGCGGACCGGTGAGAGACATACTCTAAATCAACATCAACTCAAAAATATGTCTCGTCTCTACTATATCGGTTTGTCATCTTTGCGAGTTCAGTCTCTCGTTAGTTGGCATCATTTTTGGGCAACAAGTAGGCTTTGGAGAATTTAGGCATGTGTTGTGTCAAAGACAAGGACACACTCTGCATGAGTTGCATTAGTCCATGGACGGCCAGTTTCGAAGACATTTGTAGAGAAAATTTTGATTTTAATGCTCTGCATGTTCTCGCCGCCTTTAAGATATGAAGAAATAGAGACATCGAGCGGAAAAGTTCTCACTATTGAATTACTGAGCCCGAAGAAACCGTGACTTAACAGATTTTATACTAAGTTTCGGCCGGAGCAATACGAATTCAAACTTTTTGGCGTTCGATGTGAGTCTTCGTTGCAAGGAACATGCACTCAGTGTTGTCTTAATCTATCGCCCAATTCATTTTGGCAGCTTTTGCCTAAAACGTCAACAAAGTTAAAGCAACACTTGTTACATGAACATAATTTGTTTTCATCAAATTGTGTAGTCATATTGTATATCACTGCAAACTGAAATTAACACATTTTCCTAATGTGCTCCATGACAAGTGAAATAGAACTCACCACCTTGGCTTCGTGTTATTCAAAACGAAGCTTGGCAGCACCGACTACAAAACTTCGAAACAGACGAAACAGATAAAATAGGTCTGTTCCGATTGCTCTGAATTGCTACGAAATTCGCCGAAAAACTATCAAAAGGAGTTGCATTTGCTGATTTTTTTTTTGGAGAAGAGAGGGCTCATGAGAGAGCAAAATATATCCCTCTCCGTACGAATTTTTTTAATAATAATAATAATTGTTGGCGCGACAGTCCACAGAGGGGCCTAGGCCCTGGCTCATCAACTACTAGTGTTGTGCGCGCTACAGTTCTCTCATGATTAGAAAAGACCTACATTTTTTTGCCGACTTCGAACGGCGAAGTTTGAGAAGCTTTCTTAGACAGTTGTTACTCTTTGTGGTTGTCAGCAGCTCGAAAGAGGTGGTGCCGTGAAAAATACGAGGTGTTCAGCCGGGAATCGAACCTAGACCCTTCGGCGTGTGAGCGTCGCACTCTGCCCACTACGCCACGGCGGCCAATAACCTGTCCTTAAGTCGTCAAAATATACATAAACTCAAATAACGGTAGGAACTTATGTCAATATCGGTCACGGAATGATATTACAAAGTTGCGATTTGATGATTTGTCATCAGAAATCAGATATGTTTGTAACTGAGTGATTCTAAAGTGTGATTTCTAGATAAGAAATTTGATATGTTTGTAACTTAGTGATTCTACAGCACACATGGCTGCTCCGGTACAGTCTTTGGTTCGATTCAACTTTCATTTTTCGATTTGCCATCAGAACACACGTAAAAATGTTACCATTACGAATTGACCCAAATTGTACCTTCGTTCTACTCGTGATAGAACACCAGATAAGGTGCCAAAAAAAGGTAGGCCCTGCTTTGATCCCTTTGCGACCATTGTTGTTTTGTTTCTTTCCGCCTTAAATTAAAAAATAATGTTAATAATAGTTAATTTTAAAAAAAATAGATTCCCATTACCAACTCGTTTTCGAAAGAACACACGCCGTTGTGCAAGTAACTCTACATTCATCCAGCGTAACGCTAGCATGTTCCTCAGCTACCATATTCTTCGACTACGATATTCCTCGACTACCACCTTCCTCGGCTACCATCTTCCATCTCTCTTTCCCCCTACATATATCCTCGTACGAGTATATCTGGTGACAACAAAAGAAATTGCACATCGTCGAGCTAAATTGAATTCAAATTTTCACTTTGCCCAACGCGTTGACGCCGTTTAAACAAACAAGCACGAGTACAAAACCAGTGTTTCCGGTGCATGTATGTTGCCGGAGGGTGACAACCAAAGGCAAACACTCCATCAGCTATTCGGAATGTGTATTTAAGGCAGTCAGCTGGTTTTTGAAACACAAAAACGAAAACCACTGAAAATATGCGGTTTTTTCACTGAATTAATAAACAAGTGTTTGCGTGGCGTTGTGTTTTTGAATTGATCAATTGAATGAATTTTTGTGTCGCTTGGTCAAACATCAAACTCAATTTTGCTATTGGGGCTACCGAATGTATGCTTATTTCAATCGATTGTAGTTAAAGCGAAGTTGATTAAATTTTTGTTGAAAATATGCAAAATCGTTTAATTTCTCTTCTTAAATGCACAACTCAAAATTGCATTTGTTCGTAAATATGGTTAAGTAAAAAACAGAGCGGCCAGACGAAAAGTGTTCACAAAATTAGATAAATGCGCGAACGTGAGCATTTGGCGCACTTCGCATTTGTCACTTACTAGGTCTGTTCCAATTCATTTGTGTACAGAAATTCGCAGATGAGTAGTTTGGGTAAAAATATCTCTTGAAAAGAGTAACTGTGCCAAAACTGGTGGAACGACTTTTCCTAGAATTCGCATAACTAAATGTACACAGCTCTCAGATATATGAAATGTCAAAGGTTTTCTTTATTTTCACTTTGCCAGTCATCTGATGCCCACAGATTTTTAGTGGGTAGAGTGCGACGCTCACACGCCGAAAGGTCTAGGTTCGATTCCCGGTTGAACACCTCGAATTTTTCACGGCACCACCTCTTTCGAGCTGCTGACAACACTCAAAGAGTAATAACTATCTAAGAAAGCTTCTCGAATTTCGCCTTTCGATGTTGGCAGAAAACTGTAGGTTCCTTCTACTCGTGAGAGAACAGTAGCGCGCACAACACGAGTAGTTGACGAGCAAGCTAGGTCCTGTTCACCCTGTGGACTGTCGCGCCAACAATTATTATTATTAAGGACTGGTTTGAGAAAATCTTTGGGTTTCCACTTGTCGAATCGAATATCAATTTTGACACCCAGTTACAAGCTGTGTCGGACATCATTAGGGTCAGAAATGTATGAAACGGAAATCGTGGGAGTTCTTCAAAGATGGCTCGCCATGTTAAAGAAAATACATTTTTGCAAATGTGTTTAATCCTTGGTATGTTCCAATCTGTTTAATTGCAGGTAATTATTCGCCTTATTAATTTAAATGTGCCAACAAGAACAGTTCACCGCTTTAAGTTTTTATTTTAACTTACCAGAGTACAGGATTTTTGGAAGCAGAAGCAAATTATACGGATGTTAAACATATTGCTCAAAGGGAAACAAACCATCCCTTGTTGACGTAAATGGAATATCTTAAGCTTTGGGAGTATGCCTTCCGTTTAAAGATTCGTAAAAAAGTTAGCGAAACGTTTTTTCCTTGTACGTCCGCAGGGAGTACATTCACGTGAATGTTACGTTGTGAAGGGCCCATTAAGTGAGAACAGGAAAGTAAATGGGATTGTTTTGCATTTTTGAACCAGTTTTTGTTAAAGCTGTGCTACATGAAATTCAGCAAAAACTCGTTTTTAAGGAAAGTATTTCAATGTATTCCTTTCACTGATTTAAAAGAAAATTCCACTTAAAATGTGAACATACACTTTTCCTGTGTGAGGGGATGATGAGAATTATCTATGAACGGAAAAGAATTCGTTATACGAGTACATACGAGAGTGTGCTTTATGTTCATTGGCCTTTTTAGGAAATGTCCTATTTAGTCGGAAAAACAAATCAGTTTTTGAATTCTTTTATTATGTCCCATCAATTGTACTAAACAATCAAAAAAAATAAATGGTTCCACAATATTATTAACAAAATGCCCAAAAACACTTGAAGAATCGTCAGAAGGACATTAAATAAAATCAAAAGACATAACAGATCACTCAATAAGTGTTCTGTTATGTTATACCACGTATACCCGTATGAAGTGAGCGTCAAGATACAAATGTCTCGATATCGAACATTTGTTGTGAACGAGTCCTTATTTTTTGATTTATTTTAAGAATTCTAAACGGAAAAAATCATGGGTTAATCTGGGACAACCATGAACATCGACTGCAAACCCAGATCGATTCGGCAAGAAGACAATGCTATGTGTTTGGTGGAACCAGAAAGGTGTGCTGTACCACGATCTCCTAAGACCTGGTGAAACCATTAATACTGATCGTTGCCGACAAAAAAATGATCAATTTGAACCATACTTTGATCGAGAAACGACCAGAATGGGTCGGAAGACACGGCAAGGTAATTTTGCTCCATGACAGTGCACCTGCACACAAAACAAAACCGGTTCAGGATACAATCAAAACACTTGGCTGGGAGCAGCTACACCACCCGCCGTATTCACCAGACTTGGCTTCTTCCGACTACCATTTGTTTTCATCGTTGGGACACGCATTGGCTGAGCAGCACTTTGATTCCTAAGAGGGGGTCGAAAATTGGGTTGCTTTAAAAGACGAACAATTTTATTGGCATGGTATTCACAAATTGCCAGAAAGATGGTCAAAATGTGAAGAAAACACTGGCCATTAATAATTAGTGTTTTATTTTCATAAAAAAAAACGTTCATTTCATACCTTTATACCTGGTATATTAAATTTTTTGTTAGTGGCGCCCCCTACATATCCCGGAATTTATTGAGTGATAAGTTATTGGTGCAGAGAATTTTTTAGAGAGAAAAATATTGGAGTTTAATTTTAGGATAATATAGTGTGTGTTGCATTATTTGAACTCAGAGAATTAAACACCGACTCTAATGCGACCTAAAAAAATTATTCATTATTTCAGCTAAAACAACTATGGAACTAGTAAATTGATCGTGACTTGTAGCCAAAAAAAACATTTTTGGTCAAAAGCTTTTGTTCCAAATATAATTTCCGAATCAAATGCTCTTAAATGTTCAAAAAGCTTGAGTTTATTGTATAGTGAATTTTTATCAGCCGTATAACTTGCACGTGTCTTGTCTCGCCTTTAATTTTTATCTTAAATTTTTGTTTTGATTTAAATGGTATTCCTTTTGGGACCATGAATCTCAGGTCTTAAACAGAGTTCTTGGTTTCCTTTTTGTACTGCCTATACAAATTTAGTAATGCAGTCCCGGACGAAATTTTTGGTTTGATGTTGGTGCATATCGGTCTTGGATTATTGTTCACCGTGCAAGCAGATATTTATGAATAATAATTGAATGAATTGAATGAATAAAAATTTATGAATAATAATTGTTGGAGCGACAGTCCACAGGGGGACCAGGGCCTAGCTTGCTCACCAACTCGTGTTGTGCGCCCTACTGTTCTCTCACGAGCAGAAGGGACCTATAGTTTTTCACCGACTTCGAACGGCGAAGTTTGAAAAGCTTTCTTAGACATTATTATGTTATACATATGAGGTTTTTTGTTACTGATAATTCAAAACTCAAATTTGATGTTTGTTGGTTATGAAAAACGAAGAAATGTTACAAAGTTTGTACTTTAAGTTTTAATGCGTTTTTTATTTAGTCTTCCTTGTTTTTTTCGCATGCAGGGTAAAAAACACTTGAACTATCTTACTTATCAAATCTCTAATCTTAACAAACTAATCTATCTATCTAATCTAATTTTAACAAATAATGTACTCATTTCTTAAAGTTTATCACATTTCTTATTATCCCAATGTTAATCAAAACTTTCATAATTGTGAACACCAATGTATAAGGTGTCTACAAAATTGCAGAAAGTTTTGGTAAATATCTCTCTTGCAAAAACGTGCGCCGCCTTTCCGTAGTTTAGTGGTGCCTTTTTAAATTCATAATTGTTTTATATCTAAAGTGCTAAAGGCATTCCCATAATGTAACCGGGCTTAAGTTACAGCACTGGCCGATGATATTGAAGAAGAAAGGAGAGGAGGTAAACCGTTTTTTTTATAACTGGTGTGAACTAAAGAGATTGTTTATGCCCTCAAGTAACCGAAATTAAGTCACAGCACGGATTGTAATCACGGGGAAAGTTGGGCTGAAAAGAGCGCTCCAAATCCGTGTAGCGCCGCTAAAGAATGAGTCCCTAAAATAAACGTCCGAAGTTGTGAACGCGTGGGCATTTCTAGCGAGGCAAGTATTGCGGATAAATTTTTGATCTGGAGGCTCGAAATTGGCTAACTATTTAGAACCACTTAAAGTGTGAAATTGTTTTCTTTATTGGACATTAGAACATTTACAAACATTGATAAATGCAAATATAATGGTTGTAAACAAATGGAAATGGAAAAATGGATGTTATTCTACAATCGGTTTAAAAATGCTTCCGTTAAGATAAAAATGCATACCATGTATCCCAGGATTAAGTGTTCCAACGGCTTATCTAAAGCGGGAATTGTAAGAGGCTTTTTTCTATTTTAAAATTGACAGATATTTCTGCAGCCAAATTTTGCAGGTTTTTTTCTGTGAAGATCTACAACAAATCACCGAATGGAACAGCTTTCGATAGGTTTTTGGCGATGTCTAACGAATTTTGCAGCAATTGGAACAGACCTTTTATTAACTACTCTTAAATTAAAATCAGAAACGAGCTCCCAGACTCTAAAGACGATTTCTTCAAAGTGAATGCAATGGTGTAATCAATTTGAAATATGTTGTGGTTTTCTAAAAACGAAAAATACGTTGTTTTTAGAAAATATTTGAATATGTACTAAAGAGAGATTCTGATCAAACAATACGGCTAAAGTATAAAAAGAATTTGGGAAGCTTTTACAATCAATAAAAATTGCCGGTGTGTTTATGTGCGCGGAAAAGAAGTCACCGGCTGTCGTGGGATAGTGGATATTGTGCGATACTCATCTGCTGAAGACTCCAGGCTCGATTCCAAGACTGAACACCTAGCATTTTTGACCTCTTTCAACCACTGACAACATTCAAAGAGTAATAACTAAGAAAGCATATCAAACTAAGTTGTTCGGAGTCTCCAAGAAACTGTAGGTACCTTCCCGTCGTGAAAGAACAGTTGCGCGCACAATACGAATTGGTGATGAGGAAGCTCAGCTTTGGTGCCTTTGTGGACTGTCACGCCATCCACTTTGAAATTGTAATGTCTCCGAATCCCGATTAAAAAATCTAGATATTTGTATATTTATTTTAAGCCCATAAAGAACTCTTCAATTTACAAGATTTTATAGGGAAGTTCCACAATCCTTTGAAAATATCTGCTGCATCAGATATCAGATTGAGATATTGGAGTACAAAACCCGACATTGAGTATTTAAAACAAACTATTTTTAATATGTAATCAATTCGTACAGATGCATGTGACAAATGCACTATCTGCGTCTTCGTAGTCGAAACAACAAACAAGCTCCGGAGAAAAAATGAAGTAGACACGAAAACATGTAAAAAAGAAACTTACGAAAATTCCAACGACAGTGCTATTAACACATTACTTAAGCGCTCGTGTACATCTCATCCCTTTAAGTTGGAATATGATCTGTATCACTCCGATCTGCGTTTCCACTGGGGAATCCCATCAAAACACTTATGGGGCGGAACAGCGGTTTAATCATTTTAGCGAGCTAAAAATAAATCTCAATTCAATGATTCAGGGCTTGGATCTTATCAACACTTGAGTAGAAACGAAATTAATTCGACATAACAGAGCACCAATTGAAAGGCAGCAAGTTTAAGTTCAGCCACAATCCCAAATAGCTTCGGTGGTGACTATTGTTAGTTGCGTTCGGTCGGTCACATAGTCAGCAATGACTTCGCCCACGATGACGGCGTTTTTCCAGTTTTTCTTTCTGCTGTTGATGGTGGCAACCGGTCAAGAGAGTGGTGAGCACAGGAAACTATCAATTCGGAAGTCGGATTTTTTTTTGTTGTTGTGTGGGAAAGAGATAGATATTTAAAATTATCGACTGTGGCTTGTTCTCTTCTATTGCCTGTGTCTGACACATTTTTGGTTGTTTTGTAGCTTCATTCACCTTCTCAGAGTGGCAATCTTTTAGAAAATATGGGCGGTGCCTGTTATCAGTGAAAGGATGAAGGGGTTCGGTAAAAAAAATGTCCGTGGATTTCCGTGGAAAGCAGAAAATGCAATTAAATGCAATTTCTTGCTATCATACTTGTGCAGTTTCCCTTTAGCGAAGGCAACATTTGCATAGTTACACCGAGTGGCTCGGCTACAGTTGCATAACAAAACTGAAGTGTCCTTTTAGGTGGTCCCTGCAAGACAAGCGGTGAGAAGGAAGGAAAATGTATAAACGTGCTGGATTGCCCGCCAATTCTTTCGTTGATACGCGACACTCCAGACCTGCTGACGACGTCGGTGCGTCAACAAGTCAGAGAGGCTCATTGCGGAAACTTTGATGGAGTGGTGAGTGTCATTGAGACCGTTCTCTAGCTTGTCTACAAAGTCTGTCATCTCTTTTAAGCACCACGTCTGTTGTGAATTGCCTATAATTCGTCCAAGTGAAGAGGTATCCAGCGAGAACATTAAATCGGGAACATCCATTCTATTGGGGACGCGTTGTGGAACGAATGACGTGAATCGTGTGGCAAATGGAGTGGACGCTCTACTTTCAGAGTTTCCGTGGATGGCATTACTGCAGTATCGCAGTGAGTGGGAGACAAGTTTCGACTGCGGGGGCTCACTGATCACTGATCAGTATGTCCTGACGGCAGCTCATTGCATTCTGGTCTCTTATAAGACACTGTAAAACAATCTAACGGCAATCGCACAACATCTCACTGAATGTCGTTTATTTAGGGTTGGTGTGCGTTTGGGCGAACACGACTTAGAGCAGACGATTGATTGCAGAGCAACAGGCACGAAATGTGCCCCGCCCGTTCAGGACATCGCAGTCGAAGAGGCGATTTATCACAAGGACTATAACAAACGTAAATTCCACAACGACATTGGTCTGATTCGGCTCGCCGCTAAGGCCACCATTCACAGTAAGTTGCCAGGCAGAATGATTTGATTTGATGGAATCTTACGGCTCCCTTCTTACAGGCAGTGTGCGACCAATTTGTTTGCCAGTAACACCAGCCGCAAAGGCAACCCAAATTCGACAGATGCTTATAGCCGGTTGGGGTAGGATGGAGACGGGCCGAAGGGCGAACATTCTGCAGAAAGCCCTGGTAAACCCAATTACAAACGACAAGTGCCAAAATATCTTCAAGTCGCTCGAGATCATAGACAACCAATTATGCGCTGGCGGCGAGAACGAGGTGGACTCGTGCAAGGGCGACTCTGGAGGGCCAGCTTTTTACTCATCGCGCTACCTGAGAGGAGCTAGATTTGTGCAGTACGGCATTATATCCGCTGGTGTTATAGAGTGCGGTTCTGAGTTCCCTGGCATTTATGTAAGCACGTTGTCGTTCGTGGATTGGATTGCTGGTCATATACAGCCTTAATTGTCAGTTACGTTTTTAACTTGTGTATGAAATAAAGACTCTCAAAAAATTACTAGACAGGACTTTGAATTTAAGCTTTGAAAGCTCCCTTTCGATTGTCATCGTACTGTTTCTGTAAACTTCAGAATTCAAAGACAACGGAGATGGTCCATTGAATAGACTAAAAACCGTTTTAACCTGGGTCCATCTAAAGTTTGACAATTATTTAGGAATTGTTGTTGCATATAGTCTTTTTTTTCGAAAAGTATAGATGGAGCATGTGCTATAAAGAGGGCAGTTAATTAAAATTCATGGGCTGGAGTCGAGGGAGCCCCCTGTCACCATTCCTTATTAGTTTGTGGTCAATTTATTCAGTAAACTCAACATTTGAAAAGTCGAACGAAGTCTTGAAATTTTAAAAAATTCTCTCTCAATGTATCGTGTCGGAATGTATCTTCCAAAACCACTTGGTGCGCTTTTAAAGGTCAATTTTTCTTATGAAGGCTTAGACCTTCAATATACACCATGATGACGTAGAAAATCTTACAACCGGTTTGTTGTCAACAACAGATTTTGACGACAGCAAATAAAAGGAAATAACAAATTTCTGTTAACAACCTTCGGCTTGAGTATCGTCTTTCAGTTGAGTCTGTTTCAAAATTTCGATAAATCAGTTTGTGTTAATTTGCGGTTGCCGTCATCTGTTAACATAAATCAACTAACAACAAATGGGATATTATGAATCTGGTTTGATTCATGAGAGCGTCTTTATGAAGCTACGCGTGGTCACGGGAACTTGCTAACAACGTCATCAGTCGCATGCGCAAAACTATGCCGTATAACTGCCTTTAAAATTTAAATGAACGGGAATTGTGTGAAAACAAAGACAAATTGATTCGTTTTGTCGAATTATGACGTTAGAAGCGGGGCGTTTGATTTCTTTTTCATGCATCGTGGTGCGTCATGAATGAGAGGGAAAATAAATTAATACAAGGGAGTTTCGGCGGTTAGAATTTGGTTTTCCTGCAAAGAATTTAAGACTGACATTCAATGCTTTGTGTAATGGGGACTTTCTCGGGTTTTGAAATATCGCACTTTGGTTTGCTTGCTTAGAACGAGAAGTGATTCACAACAAATGACGGGAGTCTCACAGAGTTTGGACAGTAAACGCATTGAAAGAATGAAAGTCTATTCATCATTAAAGGAAGTTTGTTAAGAGTGAACTTATATTCACATTGAATCAGTCAACAAATGAAACATGCAAATGAATTGCTTACCCATTGGGACTTGACTAAGTTTTCTTCAATTTAATTTTCTGTAATTTGCAGGTATTGCCACGATAAAAAATGTTGATTTCAACGAATTAACTGACGGAGACAGTATGTGTGTTCATAAATTAAGTTCAAAGTTTTCAAGTTCTTTTTGATTTGGAGCTCCCTTCATATGTTGAAGACAGAGCAGTTTTCTGTATTTTACATCATCTGGCGACAGCAAAACCAAACATTGTTCTACCTCGAGTCGCCTTGCACAAACATTTTTTAAATTTTGAAGAAAAGCAACAAATTTTGGGAAAATAATAATAATAATAATAATAATAATAATAATAATAATAATAATAATAATAATAATAATAATAATAATAATAATAATAATAATAATAATAATAATAATAATAATAATAATAATAATAATAATAATAATAATAATAATAATAATAATGATAATTGTTGGCGCTACAGTCCAAAGGAAGACCAGGGCCTAGCTTGCTCATCAACTACTCGTGTTGTGCGCGCTACTGTTCTCTCACGATTGGAAGGGACCTCCATTTTTTGCCGACTCCGAACGGCGAAGTTGGAGAAGCTTTCTTAGACAGTTATTACTCTTTGAGTGTTGTCAGCAGCTCGAAAGAGGTGGTGCAGTGAAAAATTCGACAAATTGGTATTGAGCTGGGAATCGCACCTATACCCTTCGGCGTGTGAGCGTCGTACTCCATCCACTACCCCACGGCATTTTGGGAAAATGCACATATTAATATCGTGCCGCGTCTTGTTGTACCGTTATTTCTTCACACTATTGCCGCATTTTTATAGAATGGCAAAACGGTACACGCTGTCAGGTAAAACATTCTTGTGTGAGCAACCAGCGGTACACGCCGTCCAAAACGTCTTAAAGAATAGTCATTGTAGATTGTGTCCGTTTTCGTAGCTAAATTGCTGAAAATATGATTCTTCCCGATCCGCTGTAGTTTCTCACGTATTCGAGGAGTGCAGTTCAAATGATTGCAGAGACCTCCAACCCGTCTGTTCAACGGACATCATATCATTCTCAAATAGATCAATTAGAAAGTTTCTCACGTCTCATCTAGAGAAATATTCAGTCGACATACTGTCACCCCTAGACTCGTCAGACCAAAGTGTCGTATCAGCCAACTTCCCACACTCGTTCCAATCAGTTACAGAACAAATCCCTAAAAGACCAGAATGGTTCTTCGAGAAAGGCAACTGGAGCGCCCTTAAAAACTTATTTTTAATTGGCCACTATGCTTCCTCAAAGTGGCGTGAATGCCGATGCTGATAAGATTTTGTTGGGTATAAAGCACCAGCTATTTTGTATGCGATTTTTGGTCCCGTTTGCGTTGATGGCATCTGGAAAAGAAGATTTAACGATACACTCCATGGGCTGTTTAGCGACATGTGCCTAGTCAAGCGTTTTCGGATACAACGCTTAAGATGGCTTATTCATGTAAAGCATATAGACATCACTGCTCCAGCCCGAAAAGTCTTGAGCCATTGGGAAAGTGCAACAGAGGGCTAAGTTGGCGCCCACAAGTGGAAAAGGATCTCAACCAACCTGGAATGCGCAACGTACAGGCTGAAGAGGCATGTTGATTGAGGCTCAAGTCCACCCCGGACTATAACTTCATAAGGAGAAAAAGAAAATAAATTATAAACTCATAGGCAAACGCGTGATATGATTCCAGCTGCAAAGAAGTAGTTAAGCTGAGATAAATAAGCTTCCGAACATTCAAAGCCAATTCTTCTGAGAAAAACCGACAGATTTTCATATGGGCCCGAAATGACTGCAATGCATTAAAAAACGTGTTAAGTTCTCTTATGATCAAAAGTTGAGGCAAAAGTCCTGCATTGTCTGAAGGGTAGAAAAAACTCCTAGTCATTTGTAGGAAAACGTAAAGAATTCCGCCTCGTCTTCAATTCCAACGCAAATTTGCAGTGCCATTTCAGCTGTCAGCTCTTTAAACAAAGTAAATAAACTAGCTGCATATTTTGCAGCCAGATCAACACTACCAGGTGATGCTGTGTCTCCGCCTATACTTGAGAGAGTAAATTTTTCCATGGGACAAATTCATTTTCGCACTCATAAAGTTACAGTACTTAAGGATCTAAGTATGCACAAACCCGCTGGACAAGATAGTATACTCCATGTTTTTCTGAAGAGATGATCTTCTGTACAGATGTTCTTCTATACTGGAAAAAGCACTGCGTAAGCTTTTCCATCTGTTCTACTCTTAAAGGCTCTTCCAGAGAAAGTGGAAAACAGGATTTGTATAGCCCCTCCTTGGAATGGGGCAAACCAACATCACCCACCTTCCACCGACCCATAGCATTTACGACCCTATTTTCTCAGGTCGTGAAAACGCTAATAAACCGCCCGCTTATTAAATATCTTGAAACCTGGAAGCTTTTTAATGACCGGCAGTACGGCTTCCGCTGCAACAGGTCCACTGGTGATTTGATGATGATTAATAATTGTATGGCGCTACAATCCACAGGGGGACTAGTGCTTGTTCATCAGCAACTCACGTTTTGCGCGCTATTGTTCTCTCACGAGTACAAGGGACCTAAAGTTTTTTGATGACTACGAACGGCGAAGTTTGAGAAGCTTTTTCTTAGACAGTTATTACTTTTTGAGTGTTGTCAGCAGCTCCAAAGAGGTGGTGCCATGAAAAATTCAATGTTTTCAGTCGGAAATCGAACCTGAACCTTCGGCGCATAAGTGTCGCACTTTACCCGCTACGCCACGGCGTCTATTTGAAGGCATATCTCAACGAAAAATGAAACCAATTTTTGTACAGTGTAGGAGAAAGCAAGAGCGTTGCGCTCGATATTTTCAAAGCATTTCAAGTCTAGCATCAGACCTTTTAGTTTAATATGCGTGTCTTAGTGTCAATGAGTCCCCTCTTCAATAAATTAGAAATTGCCTTTCAAACAGTTGAATCAAGTTGAAATGGATGATATTCCTTTCTCTCTGTTCTTCTACACCCTCGGCCGAGCTGTGACTCATTTCCTGTCACTTAATGATACTAAACAATTCCTTTAGCGCGCGGTCAATTTTAAAAAAAATTAATACTGGTGTTCCCCAGGACTCCACTTTGTCTCTGACACCCTTGCTCATTTATAGAAATGATCCTCTGTCTGTCACTTTTAATCCATTTCACTCTTCGCTGATGACAGAACCCTCAGCTTATCATATTCGGTCCTTGGCTCTCGACTTTCCTCTTCGGCCATAGGCTTAAATTTGGATCTTGATAGCATAATTGATTACAGTAAAATAAATAGTGTGGAATTTAATGCTTTTATAGCCCAGTGCTGTCTACGGTCACTAAACCGCCAGATGATGTGACTGGATTTATAAATCACATGATTCAAAATCGCATCCGTATCACTATTTATAGTGACAACGGAATCACTAATGGAGAAAAGACCATCTTTGGCGGGATGGCGGCTAACAGACCCAGGCTTTGAAGGAACCTGACTGGTAGTTACAGCTTGACCAGAGGCTATATTCTGGTGCCATGGGAGGTCGGGAGCCCCTGGAACTTCGGTTCCAGCCTGACCGTGCGATAGGCCCCCTTGTGGGAGGATCGTGGTGGCTGTGGTTTACCACCTAACACCGTGGGTAGAGTCAAGGATAGTGTACTGTGCTGCCTTGTCTAGTTGATTGTTCACCCACAACTAGGCAAGGCGTTTAGGGGACTATCCCTTCTCAGTGTATAGTTGCATTCTCAAGCGGACGCTGCGACCCAGACAGCGGAAGAAGTTTTAGAAAGGCCTCGCATCAAACCAAGGTGGGGTGATTGCCCCTCAAGCATGATCCCAGTTTGGTACTTGGGTAACTAAGGCGGCTAGTCTTGCGTTACTTACGACTCTTGGGAAAATGGACACCGTGATATACGCCGTAAAGGCAGGTGATCACGTAAAACCAAATCTCACATCTGTCACTTAACCGATCCCAAGATGATCAGCCAGGATCGAGGTATTTTTCCTTTCTTTCTTTTTTGGGATCGAGCACCGAGAGTACAAGACATCCACGTCAAAACCTCGCAAAATAATTGGTTAACTTGTTTAACGTAAATTTGCATTTTTAGTTTTTTGTCGTTATTATTGTTTTTAATATTACTGAAATAAATTATTTTTCGAATTGAGGGGCGATCCTTTGTATATAACGCCCACATCCGTCCAAAACTAGGACATAATGCTCTTATCTGATCCGGGGCTCTTAAGCTCTTCAGCCGCATGCCGAATGCTCTTTCCAGTCCAACTTTTTACTCTCACAACAATCCACGGGTATTCAAAACCAATTTGTATTGAGATCCACTTTCCTCCTCTTCCTCTTATTTTTGGGCCCATGCTGTGTCTTAATTCTGATCACTTAAAGATACCAAATAATCCCTTAGCCCGAGCCAATTATAAAAAAATAATAAGGACATTTTTGACTTGCTTTAGCAAAACTTTTCATTCCATATACCATTAATCCACCCAATCCCAGGATTGCCTTGAAGTCTGACTCGTTTTGCGCACCTAAAAGAAATAAAGTCTAACTACACCTTAAGGTGTGTCTGCACAGTTACGATTTGTTGAGCGAATGCGTTTAGAGTACGAAACTTGTTACAAAACGTTCATCCATTTCACTTATTAGTTATCAATTCAGTGAATTGTTTGTTAAACCTTAATGATATAAACGTTTTTCGCTGAAATGCATTTTTTCGAGATTTAAATTCACGTACGGCGACATAATTGACGACTATTACGAAATAGCAAAGCTTTTTAGCACGGTAATGTTCTCAATTAGCCGCAATGGATTCAAAGGCTCGCTGCTGTTTTACACAACTCTCCTCTGCACTTCCCTTAATTTCATTGAAAGTACCGCAAAAAAACACCATTCCCATAGTTCACGGTGTATAACGAACTCGCTATCCCGATCTCCATCAAGCCCAAAAGTCGTGTTTAGTTTTTGAAGCGCTTATTTCACTGCAAGTGTGTATATTTGTAAGAATAAAAACATAAATATGGCCTAAGGTATAAAATAAGTTAACTACAAAAATGAAAAAAATTCTAAATCGCAATGTTGCTGGTTATCCAAGGCAGGTAGGACGACACACGGACATAGATACCAGGATAGTTGGAACCGCACTTTGTACTGCCAGCTGAAACAATGCCAAACTGGACGATACGGGCACCTCTGCCATACCGAGCCGGCTGGAAGAGTGGACCGCCTGAGTCGCCTTTGCATGCGTCCACTTCATTTGCTCCGCCGGCACACATTTGTTTGTCCGTGAGTTGAATTATCTTGTGGATGCTTTGGCAGCGGTCATTGTCGACAATTGGAACTGTGGCTTTTTGTAGGATACTCGCCTTGAGACCGGTTTCGATGCGGCCCCATCCAGCGACCACAAGTTGGCTTGGCAACGTTTTGGTGGTGGATTTGATGGGCAAGCAGATGGGAATGACATTACCTGAAATATATCAATGTTTAGCACATTGTTCGAGATTCACTGCATGAAAGACCACTCACTTCTGATGATAGCTTTGCTCTTGAGACGGATGAGACCAATATCATCTGAGAATCGGCTTGGCTTGTAGTCCTTGTGGTATATCGCTTCCGCAATGTCGATTTCCTGCACAGGCGGGGCACACTTCTTCTTGTTTTTGTAGAATGTGCAGTCGATCTCGTTCCGTGTGTCGTGCTCACCTAGACGGGCGGCAACCCTGAAAGCAGTCTCAGTCAAGCAATTATTAAAAAAAAAAAAATAATGATTGCTATCTTACAGCCTCTTCTTGGAATTCACGAGGATGCAATGCGCCGCTGTAAGGACATGCTGCTCAGTGATCAGCGAACCGCCGCATTCTAAGGTCTTAGCGACACCATCATCATAGACCAACAATGCCATCCACGGGTACTCCGAGAGGTTGGCGTCCTCCCCGTTCGCAACGCGATCGTGCTCGCTCCTTCCGCAGGACAGGGACTCCAACATGGACATGCCGATCCTTGAAAGTGAGTCCGTTGGGTCCACGCTTGGGCGCAGTTTGCTGTTATTGCCGCCATCAGATGTTGAGGGTTGTGTTGGCGGGGATTTCGTTGTGACTTCGTTGTTTTCCTGGGCACAGCACGCATAGTGTCTACCGTTGAATGTTCCGCAATGGGACTTTTTAAGGTACTGGATGACGGTATATGGAAGAGGTTTAGGGGACATCAGCAGCATTTGCTCAATGAAGTTGCATTCCAGTATAGGAATGCACACGCCTGGCTGTCTGTCTACTGTCGTGCAGGTTCCCTCTGCAAATTGAATGGAGAACACAATAGTTTTGCGGATTTTTCGATTGAAATTCCGGAAGAAACTTACGCGCTCTAGCGCTATCAAAAAGCACCGCCAAGACGCCGAACAAAACAACTAACGCCGCCATCAAATTCTCGGATATGAATATTTCACTCTACGATACGAGCAACTTAGCACCGGAGAGAGCAAGCGAACTTTAATGAATACGGGCTTAAAGACGACTGAATGATGTCGGATTGGCACGAGAACGCAGGTTAGCTCGGAACTCGTTTGCTAATTCACGCGAACAAAGTTCGCTCTCTCGAGCGTGCTGGGAATTTCTGTGTTATCTTCGCTCTTCTAAGTAGCCTGAGCTGGCGCACCATTAATAACGCCGCCGTTTCTTGGTCGCGCTCATAAACATAACCAGTTGTGATCCAATGGATGTGCGCTTAAATCGGGGTGTCGGGCAATCAGAAGCTGACAAAAAAAAATCAACTACAGCGATATGCATTTGTGGCGCGTGTAATTGAACAAGTTGGGGACGCTTCTCGGAAGTATTTGTCATGTTCATTTTTTTTGTACTCGTATAATCTGGTTGTAATTCTGGCGAATAAACCGCTTGTTCGATGGACTTAGTCAGAGTAAGCCTATGCTTCACCTGATAGTGCCGGCATGTGCGACCTATCTGATGGTTTTTCCTCATATTTTTGTTAACGTTGTTGACTCCTTCTGCATTTCTAGCTCAACCAACGGAAAACATTCATTCTCATTGGTTTCTGAACTGCTGGCAGAGAAGATATCAGGCTCCAGGTTAACTGTACTGTACCCCAGTCCTGTTCAGGTCATCTTTTTATCCTTTTCATTAAATTGTAAATAAAAAGTGAATTAAAATGTTGAACCCATCCTACTTTCGGAGGATTCAAGACTTCGGACACGGACTAGTCACTTGTAAAGGCCATAATGTCAAGTAGAGACATGCAAGCTAGTCTCTGATTTCGTCTTGTCACTTTAGAGAGTGTAAAATCAATTCATATGATATAGGAGTTTCGATTTATTTTCAACAGGAAACATCAAGTGTGCAAAGTAAAGCTTGTAAAGTCAGAGACAAAGCTCTTCTTTCAAAAACATACTTCAAGTGCAATGAACTGTGAAGTTTAAAGAAATTCCTTGTCATTCCCCACTCCTTATCCAAGGTTTTGAAAACATATTTTAATGAAAATAAAATAATATGTTTAAGTAAATTTAAATTTAGAAGAGAAGCTGGCTCAGCTAAAAATTCTACTTTAACATCATTGCAATAACAATGCTTACGATACAATGCTGAATTTAAAAAAACCCATTCTCTAATGCAAATAAAAGAAATTAAACATTTCAAATATGATTTAGCGATTTGGCAGCACTGCCGTTGATTAAGTTTAGTTAAAGTTAAAAAATAATACTTAAAAACTATTCTTAACCAATGTGGCCGCCGTGCCGTAGTGGGTAGTGTGCGACGCTCACACGCCGAAGGATCTAGGTTCGATTCCTGGCTGAACACCTCGAATATTTCACGGCACCACCTCTTCCGAGCTGCCGACAACAATCAAAGAGTAATAACTGTCTAAAAAAGCTTCTCCAACTTCGCCGTTCGGAGTCGGCGAAAAACTGTATATCCCTTCCACTCGTGAGAGAACAGTAGCGCGCACAACACAAGTAGTTGATGAGCTAGCTAGGCCCTGGTCCCCCTGTGGACTGTAGCGCCAACAATTATTATTATTCTTAACCAATATTAATATCTGAATCTAAGGATAAATGAGGAAAATAGAATAGGGACTGAAATGGAAAAAGGGACGACGAGGGTAAGCGTTTAAACATATTGACAGTTACACGCAAATTGACTGGTGTTCAACTGGGAATCGAACCTGGACTTTCGGCGTGTTAGAATTGCACACTACCCACTACCCCACGATGGCTTAATGAGTAGATTTATTGTCTTTAAACTGATAACTGGCAATGAATAATGGGTTGTTTAAAACAATGTCAATCAGAAAAGATCGTGGAGCAAGCCAGGTGAATCAGTTAAACAACAGAACAGAAACACAGATGTCTGTATTGAACAACTAACAAAATTGAACAATTCGAATAGGTGTTGTATTCCATCATGACAATCGAAGGCCTCACGAATCTTTGGTCACTTGGCAAAAATTATTGCAGCTTGGTTGGGATGTTTTGCCACATCGACCATTTAGTCCTGACCCTGCAATATCTGATTACTTTTTATTTCGATTTTTGCAAGACTCCTTGAATGGTAAAAATTTCAAAAATGATGGTGATGTCAAATCGTACTTAGTTCAGTTTTTTTCTGATAAAAGGCAAAAGTTCTATGTACGTGGAACACTGATGCTGCCTGAAGGATGGCGAAGGGTCATTGCTCCAAAATTTGTTTTTTTTTTATAATTGACGCGTGCAAAAGGGGTTGCGAGTACCCTTAAGTGACCGGATCAAGTCACAGCACGGCCGAATAGAGAGGAAGAGAGGGAGAGGAGTTACCGATGCACATTGGTATTAAATGCCTGTGGATTGTAATGAGGAGGAAAAATCGAGCTGGGAAGAGCATTCCAGATTCGTGTAGTGCGGCTGAAGAACGAGTCTCTGAATTTGACTGTACGTCTGAAAGAGGGCTTGAGGGTGAATTGGTGGGCATTCCTAGCGAGGCGTGTATTGCGGGTGAATTCTTGAAGGGGAAGACTGCAACTGGCTAATTCATCTGAGCATTTCTTGTTAAAATAGCGATAAAAGAGTGACAACGACGCGACATTACGTCGGTGTTCTAACGAGTCAATCGACTTTGCAATATTACTGTCACCTATAAGTTTTGTAGCTCGCTTTTGAATTCTATCCAACAGGTTCAGGGAGGTCTTAGAAACACCTGACCAAATAGAAGCGTTATACTCAAGTTTTGGGCGTATGTAGGCCTTGTATATTGTAGCCAGATCAGAAAGGGTGAAGTACTTCTTGCATCGTTTAAGGAAGCCTAGACATTTCTCAGCATTTTTGGCCACCTCAAATATTTGATCGTTCCAACTAATTGTTGGGTTGATACACATAGCGAGGATGGAAAGTCTTTCGGTTTCAACAACGCAAGTGCCGTTCATGGATAACGGCTGATTGTTATGTGATCGCTTTAACGACAGTAGACAGCACTGTGTTTTGGAAGCATTAAATTCCACTCTATTCTTATTCCCCCAATCGATTATGCTGTCGAGGTCGGAATTTAATGTGCTTAACATACGCTGCCGTTCCGAGTCTATGGCCGAAGTGGAGGGACGTGAGCCAGGGAACGAATATGAAAAGCTGTGGGTACTGTCATCAGCTAAGGAATGAATAGGATTAGAAGGGCAGTGCAGCAGCTCGAAAGAGGTGGTGTCGGGAAAAATTTGAAAAATTGATGTTGAGCTGGGAAATGAACCTAGACCCTTCGGTGTGTGGGCGTCGCACTCTACCCACTACGCCACGGCGGCCACCACATTTCAGCTTAGTTTGATAAAAAGGGTGTTGCTTTTTTTGAAGGTGTAGAACTTTAAAATCAAATAAAATTTCTTTTAACTTGCATGAGATTTACTTTATTTCTAAGATAACTCTCTGGCACTATGAATATATAATTGCGAATATGATTTCTGGTATGCTGCTAGCATTGACTTTCAGTAGCTGCAGTCTAACTTGGATGTCCTACTCGTATATTCAATCACTTTTTACAACATATGTGGCTGTCTATCGGCAATAACGCAGAAAATGTTGCACTTTAAGTGGTCAATCGTTTGTGACTTACTGGCGCAGACAGGACGGCTTTAAATCGTACTATATTGAAGGCTAATTTAAGGCCCGTTACGGCTATACGAATTGTGTGACATGTTGTGTCGTCTGGCTCAAACCAAAACTACTGTACAACCTAGGCTTGAACAGCAAGTGGTCGTTATTGACTGTTACGCTCGTACCAACATCGCTGCTAGAGAAATACAAACCAATAATGACACCTTCTTTTTCTTCTCGTGGCGCTAAAGTCCGGGGAGGACCTGGGCCTCAACCAACATGCCTCTCCAGCCAGCACGATCTTTCGCCAGCTGTCTCCAGTTGCACACTCCAAGTTGATTGAGGTCCTTCTCCACTTGTGTACGCCATCTTAGCCTAGGCCGCCCTCTGTTGCGTTGTCTCAATGGCTTTGATGCGAAGACTTTTCGGGACGCAGCAGCGGTGTCCATACCCTCCACATGGTCTAGTCAACTTAAGCGCTGTATCCGTAGATGCTTGACCAGGCGCATGTCTCTGTACAGCCCATAGAGTTTGTCATTAAACCTTCTCCTCCAGATGCCATCAACGCAAACAGGGCCGAAAATCGCACGCAAAACTTTTCTCTCGAAGAGACTAAGGGCTTCTTCATCCGCCTTTGCTAACCTCAAAGATTCCGCGCCATAAAGTAGGACGGGGATGATCAAGCTGTTATATAAAGCGAGCTTAGTCCTTCGAGAAAGGGCTTTATTACTCGATTGCCTCTTGAGACCAAAGAAACAGCTAGTGGCAAGAGTGATTCTGCGTTTGATTTCGGCACTGATGTGTTTGTCCCTGTTCACCGTGGAGCCGAGGTAGACGAAGTCCTCTACTACCTCGAAGTTTCTGCTACCTAGTGTGACGCTCTGTGCGAGACGTCGATGTTATGTGTTCTTTTTTGGTGACAGCATGTACTTAGTTTTGCCCTCATTTACTGCCAGACCCATTTTAGCCGCTTCCGCTTCAATGCCAGTAAACGCCTTATGGACGGCTCGCTGTGTTCATCCAATCATGTCAATGCCATCAGAGAAAGCTAGCAATTGAACTGACTTCTGGAAGATCGTACCTCTGGTGTTGACTTTGTGAGTTACGCACGACCTTCTCGTTATGGATGATGGTTAAAGAAGTCACATGACAGTGCGTCGCCTTGTTTAAAACCTTTTTTGGCATTCAAGGTCTCGGTGAGTTCGTTACCGACCTTGACGGAGCAGCGAGAATTCTCCATCGTAATCCTACACAATCTGACTAATTTGGTAGGAATGCCAAAACTAGACATGGCACTGTATAGCTCGTCTCTATGCACACTGTCATATGCGGCCTTGAAATCGACGAATAGGTGGTGAGTGTCGATTTTTACTTAATAGGTCTTCTCTATGATCTGCCGTAATGTAGAGATCTGGTCTATTGCGGACTTCCCTGGCCTGAAACCACACTGATAGGAACCTATCAGGTCATAGACAAACGGTTTCAGACTCTCACACAATAATGACACCAGTAAACTGTACATTTTTTTGTGGATGTTACGTTTTTCCAACAAACGAGTACACTTGAGGATCACCATCATTGAAAATATGTCAGAATTGTTTATTGACGCCAAATACAATTGCCTTATGGAGGGTCTGTGAAAGTCAACGCGGAAGGTTGTGTCGCTCCAGTGGAAGAAAATAAAATAATCTCATTAAGTGTAAAAAAAAATTGTTTTTTAAATAATTATGTCGTGCGACGATACGGAGGTAATCCAGTCAATGAAAATATTACTCCGGACAAGGAATTAATTAATAAAACTATTTTGCCGTCGGAACTGTTAAATGTAACGGGCAAAGAAATTAGTCTGGACTGATGGAATAAAGATGACTCCAGCCCGAACCCAAGAGGGACAGCAAGAGTCCGTAGCAACAGTTGCGCCTGGTTTCATTGAAACAAAGACTGTACAGTCATTGGACAGCAAATAACCAAAGAAAAGTGTTCGATCCCAACAATTATTACGACTTCATACGTAAAGAGGAAATGGTTGATGAAGTGGAAGACACGTCTCAGGACTCAGAAAAATAAAAGGAAATTGCTAACCCAACAGCAGCAGCAACAATTTGTTAGCTTAGAGTACTTATGAAAAGTCAGTAAGTTAGAATTAAGATCAAAGATTAGAAAAGTAAGCTTTAAGTACTTTTGTCTAGCATTTAAGAAAACTATGATGAAATAATAAAAAAATGCATTAAAAAAAAAAAGCAGCAGCAACAATTTTTGAGTCAACATCATCAACAGCATATACAGCAACAGCATCAGTGTCATCAACAACAGCAAGAGCAGCAGCAGTGTCATCAACAACAGCAAGAAGAGCGGCAGCAACATCATCCGCAGCTGCAAGTCAACGCAGATTCTCGGAATTCCAATAACGGGGATAAGAAAGTACCGTGGTGCCCACCAATTTTCCTAACAAATCCAGTCATCAGACAAGTAAGCAATTTGTAAAAAGCTGTCATGTTGAGCAGACAGTGTTCAACAGAGATGAAAAATAAAACATACGAGTTTTTCTTCGAAATCAACAATAGTTTAACAGAATAGCCAGATCAATTCTAAGTCGGCAGCATTAAACAAAAAAATAGAAATAAGATTGATAATCTTTTGTATCTCTATCTGTACATGTATAATAAAATCTCAATAAACTTACATACATACATACATACAATTCCCTAATGAAAGTCGGGCTCATAAGGAAATTGCAGTCTCGTTTTGGACCCATTCCCCATTTTAGTCTTCAATCTCAGGAAAGTCAAAGCAAACTGAAAGTACTCACTTGACAGCTGGCAAAATGGGCGCCAGTTAAAATAGCATTGCCAACTTAAGACTCTTTACACTCTTTACATAAGTGAAATCCTCTGCTTGCAATCTTGAGTCTGTGTGTTTAATTGCTAGCATACAAACGAAATTTAAGTTTTTTAACATGTGATGTGGTCGCCGTGGCGTAGTGGGTAGAGTGCGACGCTCACACGCCGAAGGGTACAGGTTCGACTCCCAGCTCAACACCTATTTTTCGAATTTTTCACGGCACCACCTCTTTCGAGCTGCTGACCACACTCAAAGAGTAATAACTATCTAAGAAAGCTTCTCAAACTTCGCCGTTCTTAGTCGGCAAAAAACTGTAGGTCCCTTCTACTCCTGAGAGAACAATAGCGCGCACAACACGAGTAGTTGATAAGCAACCTAGGCCCTGGTCCCCCTTTGGACTGTAGCGCCAACAATTATTATTATAACACGTGACGGACGGCGCATTTTTTGTATTTAGCATTTGACAACAGCGAAAATCAAACGCTGCTTTGTCTGGCGGCGCCTTGCTCAAAAAAGTTTTAAATTTAGAAGCAAAATTGCAAATTTTGCGAAAAATGCCCACATCAATATCGTGCTGTACCGTTATTTCTTCACAGTTTTGCCCCAATTTTATGGAACCACATAATGGTAAGTCCCGGCAGATAAAACATTCGTATGTGGTACACGCTGCCCTCAATGTCTTAATAAACAAGCTTAAACTACGTAACTGCATACTAAATGGAATATCAGTTCAACTTCGTATATTGCAAACTTATTTCAAGACTTCCATTTGACATCCGACGTTTCGGGCAATCAGCGGTAGACGAGTGACGAATTTGTTTTTATGGGTTGGTGTGAAGGAAATCCCAGGCTGAAGCGAGAGATTATTTAATATCACGAGCATATGTGGGTTTTTTTTTTATTTTCAAATGACAGAATTTTAACAGCAGCTTGCTACCGAATTGAGGGGAGGGGAATTTTGTTGGGTGTTCAAACAGAGTGCTGGCGTCCATTTTGCAGATAATACTCTACTTTTGGTCATTGTGCATCTTACAAACCGAAAGTCAATGCCGCAATTTATTCCAAGGTCTCTTTCACATTTTCTATTATCCAGGAGAAGTATTTTGTTACATCTAGTACCGCTGTTGGAAAATTACCCTCGCATGTTTTTTGTCCATTTACAATGACCGCAAACATATAAAAGCGCATCAACTTATGTTTTGGATCGTTAACTTTAGATACAACCGGTCCACCCGAGTCGCCACTGCATGATGCAGATGAAGATTCTACTTGATGGACACAATAGGCGTTATTGATTCGAGTGCAATTAGAAGGAAAAATTCGAATTTCAGACTTCTGAAGAATACGGGGTTGGCTGTTATCCTTTTTCATATATCCCCAACCGGTGATGACTCCACTTTTTGGTGTCTTCATGTCCATCGTTGGAAAGCAGACAGGTTGAATGTGACCCCCTTGAAAGAGAAGAGCTTAGTTACGTTTGATTGGAAACAAGTGTGGACGAATGACATACCATCAATGTTGGCCTTGAACTTAAGATGGATTATTGCAATGTCATTTTCTGAAGTCTGCTGTATATAACCTTTATGGATTTCATACTTTTCGACACGGATTTTTTGTCGTTTGAAACACCTTTTAACATTTTTGGTTTTGCAGAATGTTTTCTTATTAAAATCGTGTACTCCTAGGTGCACATGTGTTCTGATTAAAGGTAGTTGTATTTTAATGTTGACAATAAATCTACGAAATGCAATGAAAATATGCTTACACTTTTTTATCACGGACACAATGCGCTGCTGTCAGAACATTCCATTCGTCAATCAAAGTTCCACCGCACCGGTAGTTTTCAGTCGCATACAACATCGCCATCCAAGGAAACTCTCCCAGTTCGACATCCTTTCCGTTGGCAATTTTATTGACGGCTACATCACCGCAGAACATTGGCTTTTTTCTGCAACAGTGCAAATCTGTATTTTGGTATTTGCTGCATGCTTCTCTGGAGTTCTCTAAGAAGTTGTAGATTGTTTCTGTGTTATTAGTAGTTTTTGAATTTATCATTCGCAGCAGCCTTTTGCAGTTTGCAAATCTCTTACAGCTTCCCTTACTCTGTTGGGGGTCAAAGCATTCCAAATCTTAAAAACAACAAGCACACACTCAATTAGATCACTTTACTCGACACATTAACATCTGATTACTTACCAATGCCTGTGACACCGGTGTTTTGCCCGCCAAAACAGAGAAACAAGCAAAAACACAGCAAATAGAATTGTTTTCGAAAAATTGACTCTGTTGGGAGCATGGTATTGTGTGATTTGAATTTCAAAATTCTGAGCACTCCAGCATCAGTCACGGAGACCTTTAAGCAACTGACTACAACAGTATTTGTTTTATAGAGTGGAAGTTCAGAACTGTGGCTCTCTGTGAAATTATCATGTGCAAGAATGTAGCCACTGCAAATTGATAAAGAACGTTCATAAAATGAGCATATGCTTATAATTACCGCATGAGTTTGGGTGTTCTACTCTCACTTGGTGAGAAGAGAGTGGCATACAGTGGAATGGAGATCATGAATAAACTGGGCGGGGCGTTTTAAATTCACAAATGTAATAGATGCTTTGTTGGACTTCTGTCTTGTCCAAGTTTCCGTACTTGAATGATTTTTTAGTGGACATATCGTTTGAGATTCAGACTCCATCAAATTTTATCATTTAAATGTCACTTACATGATCCTCTAACACTTATCGTGAACCATTATATTATTTGTCAGGCAGACGAACCATTAAGGGTCTGAGCGTGAGCCACTGCTGTCTTCCATCGGTGATGATCCTGGGCACGCTGTTTCCAGTAATCAATGCCAAGCTGTCTTACATACGCGATGACTTTGTCTTTCTACCGGAGATTCGGTTTTCCTCTCGTTTTTGAACCAGGAGGATCTGATTCCAAGAACCTCTTTGCTGGAGCGTTGTTGTCCATTCGTTCGATGTGGCCGAGCCAGTGTAGTCGACAGTTGTTTGCCTTCCAAACTACACCCACATCCTTGTACAGCTCATAGAGTTCGCGGTTGTAGCTTCTCCTCCATTCGCTTTCCTCACGGACATGCTCATATATCCGACGTAGCATTTTTCATTCAAAGGCACCAGAGATCAGCTCTGCAGTCTTACATAATGTCCAGCTTTCAGTTCCATAAAGCAAAACTGGCAGAATAAGGGTTTTGTAGAGTATGACTTTAGTCCTTCAGGTCAGGAGTTTCGAGGCCAGTTGTTTTGACAGACCGAAGTAGCATCGGTTGCCAAGCGCGTACGTCGAATCTCCAATACGATGTCATTCATGGAGTTTACGTTTGCCTCGAGGTAGACAAACTCCTTTAATAATAATAAGAGGGGGACCAGGGCCTAGCTTGCTCATCAACTACCTACAGTTTTTTGCCGACTCCGAACGGCGAAGTTTGAGAAGCTTTCTTAGACAATTATTTACTCTTTGAGTGTTGTCAGCAGCTCGAAAGAGGTGGTGCCGTGAAAAATTCGAGGTTTTCAGCCGGGAATCGAACCTAGACCCTTCGGCGTGTGAGCGCCGCACTCTATCCATTACGCCACGGCGGCCACAGTAATACTCTTTTAATACCTCGAAATCGTAGCTGTCGATTGTAACGTTATGGCCTAGGCATATAGTTTTTTGCTCGACGACATATATTTGTTTTTGTCTTCGCTGATCCTTAGACCAGCTCATTTCTTCGCCTGTTCCTCAATTGTCGTGAAAGCTTCCACTACGGCGTGTTGGAACCATGCGATAATGTCGATGTCATCAGCGTATCCCAACAGCTGGACTCACTTGTAAAAGGTAGTGCCTTCTGTGTTAACTTTTGCCCACTAAACTTCTTCAGCACCAAATTGAAGAAATCACACGACAACGCATCTCCTTGCCGAAATCCGGTGTAGGTCATATGAATTATAACTCCACATCAACGACGAACAAAATATGTATCAATCTTAACTCTAGCTGGATACTTCAGATAATGGCCTTTGAAATCTTTACACCGAAAGAAGAAGAGATATATCTTAAAAAATTGACAAAATGCCGAAAGATTGCATTTCTTAAATTGCTTCGTCAGTGAAGATTGACTATTGACTCACACTGCTTTTCCAAACTGAGTCAGCCAGTCGTAAGTCTCTGGCGCATTCCCAAACCAGACAGCAAGCTTTTGAAAATGAATGTTCTCAACACCGAAACAGTCACATTACACGAATGCATCCGCGTTCAATGAAACCTGAGTGATGTGATTGACATTTGAAGAGAACGAAGCAGGGATGCGAGTGCAATAAATCATTAATTAGTTTTGGATTTTGACAAGAACGTGGATGATTCAGTTTTTTTTCTCGAAAGCCTCTCGAAAGAGGTTTAATATCCTCCGCTAAATTTCTTTTTTATAATTTATACGATGACCTTGACTACATGTGAATTATGAAGAAATGCAGAAATTTAAAGACAAGGAAGCAAAGTTTAAATTTTATTCAGTTTAATTTTAACTGTTGCAAGTGTTGTCTGATTGGGTAATTGTCCATTGAGCAATTGCACTTGTGTCAAAGCACATTAAGTTTCCCTATGTCTGTGTGGGGACATTCTGTGATGATTTAGAGGAGAGTGCAGACAGAAATAGTGTGAGGCGAGCAACGGTACAGAGTAAAGCCAGGATTAAGGCTGTAATTCCGAACAAGTAACCAACTTATGTTCCTCCAGCGAGTTGTTACATTGCCGATAGAAAGTCATCTGCACAGCAAAGCTGGTGCTGGAAATGAATACTTTTTGGTATTAATTTTTTTCATTCCCTTTAATGACTATTTTCGGCCATGAAAAGTGACATGATTCCACTTCGGGGTAGAGTCTTGAAACAATAACTTGTGGTGTTCTGATTAATTTAATCGCTTTTGAGCAAGTGGAAATTGTTTAATGGTCGCTATGAATGAGGTTTGTTGTTCGGTGTGACGGAGGCAGCAGCGATTCCTTCCAATTAAAACAAGTTAAAACTTCTTCTCTTCCTGCGCTTCAACTAACATGCATCTCCATCCAGCACGAACTTTCGCCAGCTGCCTCCAGTTGCGCACTCCAAGTTGATTGAGGTCCTTCTCCACTTGTGTGCGCCATCTTAGCCTAGGCCGCCCTCTGTTGCGTTGTCCGAATGGCTCTGATTCGAAGACTTTTCGTGCCGGAGTAGTGATGTTCATACTTTCCACATGTCTGGCCATCCTAAGCAATGTATCCGAAGAAGCTTGACGCTTTGCGCATGTCACTGTACAGCCCATAGAGTTCGTGATTAAATCTTCTACTCCAGAAGCCATCAAAGCAAACAGGACTAGAAATCGCACGTAAAACTTTTCTCTCGGAAATGTAAGGGATTCCTTATCCGTTTTTACTAATTTCCAGGTTTCCGTGACATAAAGTAGAGCTGGGATGATCAAGTTATTATATAAAGCGAGCGTAGTCCTTCGAGAAAGGGCTTTATTACTCGCCTCTTGAGACCAAAGAAACAGCTATTGGCAAGATTGATTCTGCGTTTGATTTCGGTACTGATGTTGTTGTCCCTGTTTATCGCGGAGCCGAGGTAGACGAAGTCCTTGACTACCTCGAAATTTCTGCTGCCTAGTGTGACGCTCCGTCCGAGACGTCAATATTGTGTATCCTTCCTTGATGACAGCATGTACTTAGTTTTGCCCTCATTCACCGCCAGACCCATTTTAGCCGCTTCCGCGTCAATGCCAGCAAACACCTCATGGACGGCTCGCTGTGTTCGTCCCATCACGTCAATGTCATCAGTGTAAAATCAGTTCTTACGCACTTCAGTGTTATCCGCGTAAGCTAGTAATTGAACTGACTTTTGGAAGATCGTGATTCTGGTGTTGACTTGTGAGTTACGTTAGATGTTTTCGTGGATGATGTTAAAAAGGCACAGGGCAGCGAGTTGCCTTGTCTAAAACCATTTCCGACCCTGAAGGTATCGGTGAGTTCGTTACTTGACGGAACAGCGGAACTTCCCTATCGTAATCCTACACAATCTGACCAGTTTGACAGGAATGCCGAAACTAGACATGACACTATATAGCTCGTCTCAATGCACACTGTCACATGCTGCCTTGGAATCGATAAATAGGTGATAATTGTCCATCCGTGCTTCTTGGGGCTTTTCTAGGAGCTACGTAAAGTGAAGATCAGGTCTTTTGTGGACTTTCCTGGTCTGAAACTGCGCTGAAAGGGTTCTATCAGGTTGTGGACAAACGAATTTAAACGCTCCCACAATACGGCAGAGAAGTTCTCGTGGTCGATGTTGAGAAGGCTGATTCCTCGATAATTGGCGCAGTCAAGAAGAGGCCTCTTTAGTCTTCTTTCTCGTGGACCGGTTTTGCTTCATATACAGATTTCTTTACATCTGTCCAAAGGTTTTCAGTGAGAATCAGGTCCGGAGACTGAGGCGGTCATTTCATAACTTGAACTCCATTGCTTTGGAAAAATGCTTTGCAGTTTGCTTGTATGTTTCGGGACATTGTTTTGCTGCACAATCCGTTTAAGCGGCATATTCCAATCTGCGTAAGGTTCTATGGTTTGTCTTATTACGCTGACATAAACTCCGGCGGTCATCGTCGGTTTTACCCATAAAAGGGATCTTCTTCTTCGGATGGCGCTACAGTCCGGGGAGGACCTGGGACTCAACCAACATGCCCCTCCAGCTAGCACGATCTCTTGCCAGCTGCCTCCAAATTAAATAAATGGGATCACTAATAGGAAAATCATCCTCATACGTTAATTTGTGCTTCACCGTGCTTAACAGTCTTTACAGGTTGGAACCCTTGGTTTTTTTAGCCTGCCAACAAATCTCTTGATCCCAGGAGTACCAAATAAAACTTTTTTGGATTCGTCCGCCCATAATACATTACGCCTTTTAGAGGGTTGCCAGTTCAGATGATCTTTCGCAGATTTGGTTTGTTTTAGTAGGTTGGTTGTTGACACTAGTGGTACTTTTCTGGGACTTCTGGCAAGTAGATAATTCTTTGCCAGACTTCTTCTTATTCTTGATGTAGCCACGGGTAAATTTGACTCCTCTTTTATTTTCCTTGCGTTCATAAACAGGTTGCATTTGATTAATATTACTAAAGGGTGTCCCAACACGAACGCATGTTTAAATTTGACGCCATTCGAATTGTCATTGTTTGACATTTCAAAAATTATTATTGTTTGTTAGTAGAAGGTATAAGGCCAGCTGACCTTGCACAGCACTACGACGACTCAAGCCTTAAAAGAGGAAATTAAACGCTGCATTAATGAAAAATCACAGCATTTATGCAAAACTGTCATTGAACATTTCATTAAAAGATCGCTTATGTGCCAGCAAAGCCATCTAGCCGATGTGTTCAGCACATAACCTCACCCTGTCTACTTTACGATATAATAAAGAATTCACGATTTTTTTTAAATATCTGCGTTTTATTTAAAATTTAAATCTTGCGTTCTTGTTGGGACACCCTTTATTTGTCATATATCGTCGGGGGCAACGTATTTTTTGGCATTTGCGATCATTTTACTTGAACCCCCAACAATTTTACTTACACAGTTATAAGTTTTAACCTCAGAAAGCAATTTTTTTTCATTGGGGCATGTTTCTCGTACAATGCACACCACGACTTATTTTACTTTCTTTACAACTCTCCTTTGGACTGTAGCGCCAACAATTATTATTAACAACTCTAATAATAATAATTGTATGGCGCTGCAGTCCACAGGGGACCAGGACCTAGCTTGTTCATCAACTACTAGTGTTGTGCGCGCTACTGTTCTCTCACGAGTAAAAGGAACCTACAGTTTTTTGCGGACTGCCAACGGCGAGATTTGAGAAGTTTTCTTAGGCAGGCATTACTCTTTGAGTGTTGTCAGCAGCTCGAAAGGGTTGATGCTGTGAAAATCTCGAGGTGTTCATCCGGGAATCGAACCTAGACCATTCGGCGTGTGAGAGTCGCACTCTACCCACTACGCCATGGCGGTCACCTTAAGACATCTGCATATTTAAAATATTACCTTTAAGAAACTACAATAATATGTGTAGATATAGTTCAAAGCCAAAAATAATTCGAAACACTGTTGCACACATCGAAAACGTTCTTCGGAATAAAGTGGTGCTATTACTAGGAACAATTTTAGTTCATTTGCATTTCTGGTAACGGGAACTTTTTTAATGACAAGATGCTTTATTTATAATATATAATATTATCTTGTTTATGGATTTTATGACTGATATAATAAAGATGTTGTGCAATAAATATGAGGCACCTGCCTGACCATAGGAAAAAGTAGTTAGCATAAAAGTGACAAAGTCGAAAATGGTAATAGCACCATTTTCGACTTCGTCATTTTTATGCTAATTACTTTTCGCATATGATTTTGCACAGTGTTGTAGGATCAAATCCATTAACTCGCCTGATTGCGCTTTGTGAGCTCCTGATGAGTTTGAATCAATGGTGGGGGATCCTGCAGCCTGGAGGTCTCTCGTGCGGGCACTAACCTCGCAACTTCTTTAGCGGAACATGCGAATTAAATAAGAGGATGGCAGTCTTTTATGCGCTCTTCTGATATAGGTTTCCTTTCTTACTTAAATAATAATTGTTGGCGCTACAGTCCAAAAAGGGACCAGGGCCTAGCTTGCTCATCAACTACTCGTGTTGTGCGCGCTACTGTTCTCTCACGAGTAGAAGGGACCTACAGTTTTTTGCCGACTCCGAACGGCGAAATTTGAGAAGCTTTCTTAGACAGTTATTACTCTTTGAGTGTTGTCAGCAGCTCGAAAGAGGTGGTGCCGTGAAATATTAGAAAAATTGGTGTTGAACTGGGAGTCGAACCTAGACCCTTCGGCGTGTGAGCGTCGCACTCTACCCACTACGCCACGGCGACCACTTCTTTCTTACTTGACTCCTACAAATATAATCTCTCCATAATATTTATACTGACAACGGAAACACTGATGGAGAAAAGACCATCTTGTGGCGGGATGGCACCTAACAGACTCAGGTTTTGAGAGAGTTCGACTGTTAGTGACAGCTTGACTAGAGGCTATATTCTGATACTACGGGGGGTCGAAAGTGCCTGGAACTTCGATTTCAGCCTGATCCGGTGGTAGGAGTATCGTGGTGGCTGTGGTCTACCACCTAACATTGCGGGTAGAGTCGAGAATAGTGTACTGTGCTTACTTGTCTAGTTGCTTGTTTACACAAAAATTAAGTAAGGCTGTTAGAGGACTGTTCCGGCTCAATGTGGAGCTGCTTTTTCAACTGGGCGACTCAGAGAGCTGCAGAGGTTTTTGGAAGGCCTTGCATCAAGCCAAGGTGGGGTGATTGCAGATTAATCATGCTCTCAATTCTGTACCTGGGTAACTAAGACTAAGACTTAGTCTTGCTTTATCTACGACTCTTGGGAAAATGGACCTTGTGATAAAAGCCGTTAAGGCAGGTGATCACGTAAAAGCAAATCCGAAATTCAAAGTCACTCGCACGTATTCCCAAAAACTCAAATTCAATAGAACCTAAAATGCCTGAAACTTAAAATCGTGAAAAGCCGAAACCTCGAAATTCCCAACATTTCTAAAGAGCAGAAGTGATGTAAGTTCTTAAATATCAACAAGAGCTGTCAATTGTTGCTCTCAGTCCGAATGGTTTCCAAATTATTTCCATAACTGTTTCTATCTAGTTTCAGGCCGAAATACAAAGTTTCCTCCAGTAATTAAAAATAATATTTTAGTACATTGCACTTAGCAGCAATTAGTCGTTTCCTTTTAGTTTCCAGTGAATCAGAATGAACTCTGTCAATTTATCGGAGTTGAATTTGGTAGGGAACCTGTTGCTGCAGTGAAAGGCACGCGATCTTGAGGTGATTCACCTGAAATTGCGGGGATTTATCGCAATCTCTTGAATCATCTCATGAACACACATCATCTATCGGCACATGGCTTAGTTTTCTTTTTTTTTTTTGAAATTACATTGAAATACAGTTTGGCAGTGGTGTTTGATTCCTTAAAAAAAAAACTGTCACGCGTAACCGAAATAATGCTTATTTGTGACTTCCCCAGAACACTCACAGGTGGCTTTTGCCAATATGTTCATCACATTTTCACACAAAAGAATTTGTTTTCACCATAATTTGGATGAGACAAATGTTGTCTACTGCGTCAACCACCTGTTGCCTCTCCACTCAATCTAAACTCAAGCTCATGCAAATGCTTCTTCTTGACCCACTCATATCTATCATCTATCTCCCACGCAGCGGCACTGCATTCTATGCGAATCTCACTCGACCCCACTTGAGTAACTTTCGTTTCCCCATCGCGCTGGCGAAAATTCAGTTGTAACTCGGTTCCACCATGGTGTGGTAATTGCGATGCCACTGCATAAATATTCGCTTATCGGTCATAGACTGGCGAACAACTTCCAAGTGTGAAGTACCTCACTTCTGGTGTTTCACAAATAACCGGTTTCGAAGTCAATTGGCAGGTTGATAAACCTTAACCAGAAGCATTAAAGTTTATGTATCAAGTATGCACGATTCTTTTTCCGGTTTTATGTCTGAGCGTAGGCAATAGTATAAGATAAGTTACTCTGGTCATTGATTAGTTGATGTTTTCCTTGACAGCTAGCATGGCAATCTTCCGGTGACTTGACTTGTTTTTGTCAAGTCGAGAGAGTGACTCTCTTGTGAGTCCCCTTTGAAGTGGATAACGTGCAAATTAGAACATCATTTAAGGTTGTTGGTTTGCATTGACTGTTCAATCGCCGTGCGCTTACATTAATGCGGTGTCAGTTGTTGTTCACTAGTAGCGGTATTTGAATTTTTGTGGATTCCTCCAAAAGGTTATTTTCAAGAGTACTTTACTCTGCAGTTGTGAATATGCTCCTTCACAGTTCGTGGTGTTTGAAAACCTGACAATTCCTCTGACTAACTTTCCCGATTTGGAGTTTTGTCCGTGCCAGTCCCAACAAAATCCTTTTTTCACCCAAGAAAAAAAGGAGATTGTAGATAAATTTTCGGTATTTTATTTGGGCTTAGCAGAAGAGGGAAAGGAGAAGCATAAAGCAATGTTAGACTTATCGCAGATTCCCAACAACTTTACAACTATTCTCAAATCCTACGTGTGTCTGGCAGTCCTTGGTTTTCTTTCGAAAGATCATATCATTGACTTGGGCATTTTGACTTATGAAATTTGTAAAGTGGTTGATCGATTAATTTAAATAAGACTAAAACTAATTTTGAACTTTTTGGCTTAAGACGTTCCAGAAAAGGGAAAAATTCGTTTGATCCTTGTTCGTGCCATAAGTAAGAAATAAAGAAATAAGAAAAAGTAGCAATACAGACTTACAGTTTAGGATTCGCCTTGTCTCTTGGTTTTCAGAATTACTTGTGTATTCTTTTTGATTACATTTGTCAATAATAATTAATAATTGTTGGCGCGACAGTCCAAAGGGGGACCAGGGCCTAGCTTGCTCATCAACTGCTCGTGTTGTGCGCGCTACTGTTCTCTCACGAGTAGAAGGGACCTACAGTTTTTTGCCGACTCCGAACGGCGAGATTTGAGAAGCTTTCTTAGACAGTTATTACTCTTTGAGTGTTGTCAGCAGCTCGAAAGAGGTGGTGCCGTGAAAAAGTTGAAAAATTGGTGTTGAGCTGGGAATCGAACCTACACCCTTCGGCGTGTGAGCGTCGCACTCTACTCACTACGCCACGGCGACCACATTACATTATTACATTTGTCAAGGAAACTAAATATTTGATTTATAACTTTCGGTTATTCTGTAAAGTTTGTTAGACACTACTAAATTCAGGAATAAAATCATGTAACGCATTCTTCTTCTTCTTAGGGCGCTACAGTCCTTGGTGGACTTGGGCCTCAACCAACATAACTCTCCAGCCAGTACGATCTTTAGCTAGCTACTAGCTAGCGCTAGCTTTTCAGTTGAGCACTCCAAGTTGGTTGAGGTCCTTCTCCACGTGTGTGCGCCAACTTATCCTAGGTCGTTCTCTGTTGCGCTGTCCCAATGGCTTAGATTTGAAGACTTTTCGCGCCGAAGCAGTGGTGTCTATACGCTTTACATGGCCCAGCTATTTTAAGCGTTGTCCCCAAAGACGCTTGACCAGGCGCATGTCGCTGTACAGCCCATAGAGTTCGTCGTTAAATCTTCTCCACCAGATGCCATCAACACAAACAGCAGCAAAACCTGCAAGCTTTTGTTTCACCAAAAAATATGCGATCAACTATCTTCCGTCCTTCGGTGAACCACGCATTAAACTTTCGTTTAGGAAGTAGAATGTCTCAATCCTTTTGAATGTACCCAGAGGACATAGAAGCGACTTCAAATTGTGATGTTTTAATTTATGTAAGAGACGGTTGATAAATCAAATGAAAAGAGAAACATATATGACCAACTTTCAACTTATTTACTATCCGAAAATAAAATTTTAAGTCTAATCTGTGGACACAGTGGCGTAGTGGGTAAAGTGCAACGCTCACACGCCGAAGGGTCTAAGTTCGATTCCCGGCTGAACACATCGAATTTTTCACGGCACCACCTCTTTCGAGCTGCGGACAACACTCAAAAAGTAATAACTGTCTAAGAAAGCTTCTCAAACTTCGCCGTTTGGAGTCGGCAAAAAACTGCAGGTCCCTTCTACTCGTGAGGGAACAGTTGTGCGCACAACAGGAGTAATTGATGAGCAAGCATGTTCCGAAATGAAGTCACACCATAAAACTGAATGAAACCAAGAATGATAGAAATACAGATTACGCATTGCGCATGTCTGTCACCATGCATGTCATGCATGTCAGGTTTGACTGCGGTTTCCGCGCGTTTATTTGAAAAAAATTAAAAGAAAAATATTTTGTAATTTATGAACAATTAAATAAAGAGTAATTTTTGAAAATGAGGTGTGCTATGTTTGGCTGCAATGCAAACAACAATAAGGGAAAACCGAATGTACGGTTTTATTCGGTTTCAAAACACAACATCCTGCGGAAGCAGTGGATCCACTTCTGCAGGAGAAAGGATAATTTCAATCCAAACACAGCCCGGATATGTTCTGCACATTTCACTGCGGATAGTTTTGAAAGAAACTTGCAATTTGAAATGGGTAAGGTGATTTATTTATTTACTTACATATTAAGTCACAATTTTATTACAGGCAATTTGTATTACAAGCACTAGTGTCTACAACCAGGTGGACAATGAATTGGAATCTTTAGCTCACGATTCGCTTGAGAACTTGGCTGGGTATATTTGCTATAAGTTGGGGGATGAAATTCCCGACATACGTGTTCTTCAAAATAAGGACATGGCTTTTACGTGGGTTAAACATCTCAACGAAGGAGGCCTGGACAAACCCACATCTGCACTAATGGTTCACATGAAGCAACTCGAAGAGATTTTCGAACGTGTGAATCGAGATGACCTCTTGATTTCACCCGAATATCTTAAGACACATATGGAATTGGCCAAAAATGTGAACTGTGGGGAGAAAATAAAAAAATCTTTATTTTAGAGCACGCATGTATTTTAGGATAAGGAAACTAAACAAAGAAATTACCGAGTTTCAATTCAGAAAAAAAAGAAAATATAATAAAATTGTCCGCTAATCCAAAATTTAAATCTAGTCTTTTATTTCAATAACTTTGTTGTTTACAAACTTTACACAATTATGATTATTGCTCTACGAAACTCTGTGAAATTTTTTTCCACTCTGCATGCAAAATGCTTGAACTAATAGCTCTGAAAGTAATTGGATAGTTAAATTAACTCAATTGGACATACACTTAAAACTTATTTTATGTTCGTAAAACCTAGTGAAACCGTTAATACTGATCGCTACCGACAACAAATGATCAATTTGAATCATACATTGATCGAGAAACGACCACAATGGGTCAGAAGACACGACAAGGTAATTTTGCTCCATGACAATGCACCTGCACACAAAGCAAAATCGGTTCAGGATACAATCAAAACACTTGGCTGGGAGCAGCTACCCCATCCGCCGTATTCACTAGACTTGGCTTCTTCCGACTACCATTTGTTTTCATCGATGGGACACGCATTGGCTGAGCAGCACTTTGATTTCTACGAGGAGGTCGAAAATTCAGTGTCTGATTGGTTTGCTTTAAAAGACGAACAATTTTATTGGCGTGGTATTCACAAATTGCCAGAAAGGTGGTCAAAATGTGTAGAAAACAATGGCCAATACCTTAAATAAAATGTTTTTACTTTCTCATTAATAATTAGTGTTTTATTTTCAAAAAAAAAAAAAAAAACGCTCATTTCGTATCGGTATACATGGTAATAGTGGTCGCCGTGGCGTAGTGGTAGAATGCGATGCTCATACACCGAAGGGTCTAGGTTCGACTCGCAGCTCAACACCAAGTTTTCGAATTTTTCACGGCACCCACTCTTTCGAGCTGCTGACAACACTCAAAGAGTAATAACTGTCTAAGAAAGCTTCTCAAATTTCGCCGTTCGGAGTCGGCAAAAACTGTAGGTCCCTTCTACTTGTGAGAGAATAGTAGCGCGCACAACGCGAGTAGTTGATGAGCAAGCTAGACCTTGGTCCCTTTTTTGACTGTAGCGCCAACAATTATTATTATTATACATGGTAATTAAAAAATAAGTAACGAAACCATGTATGTGCAGCTCTCATTTGATCAATGTTTTTTCGAATTTTTATTGTTAATTTCAAACTGACACTGGAGCTTATTGTGGGGAAGAAGTGGTTAGCCAGCTACAGATTTTGTGGTTATAGCTTATAGTTGCAGTTTTAGAGCTTGCAAAGCGGTTCCCAGTTTTTGCTGTTTGAAGGCAGTTTTTCAGTTATTTACGAATTAAATAAATGGAACACATGCGAGACATAATCTTGCATGTGGTCCATTAAGGTGGGCTGAGTTTTAACAATTCAGGTTGGAAGACTTTTATTACGAAATTTTAAGCGTGACTTCCATTTAACTCAGAATAACACCCGGAAAACGTGCTTCAAAAGCATCAATTGTCGTCGGTAGAAATCGCCTGCGAATACGTAATTTGGTTGCGGCACCTGTAAATACATCACACCGACATGATCGGGGATTCTCCTGAATAGCAGGCGCTGCTGGACAAGGTCACGGCACCCATACCAAGCTTCACATTTTGGATGGTCGCATTTTCACAATCCATTGCGAACATCTCTTGCTCTCTTATCTCATCTCATTTCACTTCTTAGTCAAACTTACGCACATATTTTCTGTTGCTCTTGGTGATTGATTGGTTTTCTCCATATTTGCAACATCGTTTCTGTTTATGACAGATTTTCTAAGTTCCATCCTAGCTAGACGAAGAACCCAGGATGTTTTTAATCTTTCAGATTATTTACTAAACAATTGGAAGCTGCACTAACCGCCTAAAAATTTTTTAAAACATTTGAACCTATTCAGAAGTTTTACTGATGATGACTATACATATACGCACATCGTTTCAAATTCTTCTTTTCGCAGTGTTCGCAATATGACCTTGGTTTGTCCATTACTAGTGTGCTTTGCAGTGTTTCCCCGTCGTGACATCAGGCCGGACTATACCACGATTTCTGCTTTGTATTACATTTATTTTTGCTCCCAGCACAAAGTAGTGAAATTCCTACGCATCAGAAATTTCCCACTTCGAGTGTGCCCCAGACTTACTCAGAAAAAATCACAATTTCCAAGAACGCATGTATTTCACACATCTTGATTTGCGTAGGACATTGCATTCGATCCCCACCAAGAAGATATGTGTCAGCACCACAGATCAACATTGTCATCCACAAACGTCCAGCGCAGTCAAGATCCGATTTCACGGCCTTGCGTCTCAGCAGAAACGAGATCAAAAGTGATTCAATTGATGGGACATGTCGGTCATGCAAATCAGTGCCGCAATACCCCCGTATAGGAGCACCGCTTAGTGAATACTAATACGCCAGTGCCTCTTTGGGACTGGCGAAATCTATGCATTTCACAAATTGATTCGAATGTGTGACGGACGATTCTTGGGTCAAGCCAGGGGGCCTCTCTTTAGGTTTTCAATTCCAGCAACTGCCTTTGAAGCCTCCCAAGGCCACCCAATCGCCTTACGGTGAATGCCAGTTTTCCGAATTCACTTTGGATCAAATTCTATTGAACCTCGGATAGAACAGAGAGAAGGACAACACCTACGGGATGAGTGGGAATGGCTTAAGAAATTCACTCACGTCCCTAATTGCTATGACTGGCAGGCAGTCTCATACACCCCTACCGTGTACTTTGTCTTTTTGCGAAGCCGCCTGACATATGTTGCCATTCGTCACATAACTTTTTATTGTGTCAGCTCCTTTGAAGGGCTACGACTGTCTGTGCTGCCCGGACGAATGCCTGGGGCTAGATGGGAGCGCTATTAATTTTGTGAAAACTGTCTTTGGCTGTGCGCTCGTTACCTTGTGGCAACAGGACGATGAGTATTCCGAATGCACTCTGCACGTCGTCAATAAATGATTTCGAACGAGCGATAAAGGAGGACAGGTTTATTGGACTGTAATTGGCTGGGGGATGGAAGCATTGAAAACCGTAGGAACAGTTAGGCATTCAATGTTGACGATTTGTGAGATTGGTGCCATCCTCGCTCCTTTAGGACTTTCATTTGGCATTCAGAATTTAATCTCATCATTTTAGGATTCAGGTAGAAGGACCTGAATAACAGTTAATAAATGAAACCCATTAAGGATCAGTTTTTGTGAACATTTTCTTTGTCCTGGATAAAAAAATAGCACCCCCAAACATGCGAGGACCGCGCGTGGTGCAGAACAATTGGGACTCCATTGTCTGTCTCCCTGTCGTAACGACTAATTGTTAGCTACACATCCTCCATCCGACTTTTGCAATATTAACAATTCATTCTGTCAGACAGAAACACACAGCCACCCATCATTCGACAGACAGGAAATCCATGACATTCCTCCTTCAGAAAAAGTTTCACTTTCGCCACTGCAGCAGCTCAGGTGCATAATTATCCATTACACGTCCCCGACCATTCTCAGAAGCGCTATTCAACCTTCCCCAGCAACGGTGCATGAACAACAAAAAATGAAAAAAAACAAAACACTCTTAAGTGGATGTCAAATGCACATTAGGGACCTTCTTTACTGCGACACTCCACGTCGGAAGAGCATGCACACGTCCTTTAGCACACACGAGGCGACACGGCTTAATCCTCCTTCATCGCGACTACCGTGTTTCATTGTACGCTATCTGCTGCGAAGGCTTAGGCTAATGCGGAACCGTTCGTCACAGGCTTATGCACTGCATTCGCATTTGTGTACATTTGCGGTGTGGAACTCATCTCCGAGTCGCTAGTGCGATTCATGTGGATGGCTGGGCCCACACCTTTACATGTGATATGACTTTGGCCTCGCTCCTTGAGACCGGCAATTTTCTCGTTTCTTTTGCAAGTATGGGTGAAGCTAGAGAAGGGGTTGGGGAAACGCTTGATGAGTGACTGAGGAATGTCACATGTAAGGGACACGGTGGAAGACTTTGTGAGTAAGTCGGCATTGACATTGACTTTGAATATAAATGTTGCAGGGATGTTCCATAAGTTGTGCATTTTGCGTGCAGAATCATGTTAAAGATTCCAAGCCTTAAGGATTTGAAAAGTTGACAAGTCGACCAAAATTAGCTGTGAAGACTCTTAACCGCCTCAGACTGAATATCAGAAAAAATGAGAAATCACATAATGCCGCGACGCTGATACGAGTTTCCGAGTGTACTTTGGACCATTCCCAAGTGGAATTTACGTCTTCACACGGCGTCACATTCGACATCCATTTGGTTGTTGCGTGTTCATAAAATACACCCATACACATGTACACGATGATAAAATGTGAATTCCGATTAGTTGAACGATAAGGCAGCAAATTATAAGAATAACAAGTTTATTTTGGTCGTTCTTCACTTGGGGTCCGTGGGCTTTCACGATTGTTATTTCCCTCCTTTGGAAGAAGTGAGGGCTCCTCTAGCTGAAGTAGAGTCCACAGCAGGCTGGGGTTACGATCGTATTTCCCTTCCATCATAAAATATATTCCTGCTATCGTCATGTTGGCCTCCGTTGTGGAGTACGCACAGATTATTTCCTTATTGTAGCCAAGGTGGCCGCCGTGGCGTAATGGGTAGAGTAGGACGCTCATACGCCGAAGGGTCTAGATTCGATTCCCGGCTGAACACCTCGAATTTTTCACGGCACCACCTCTTTCGAGCTGCTGTCAACACTCAAAGAGAAATAATTGTCTAAGAAAGCTATCTCAAACTTCGCCTTTCGGAGTCGGTAAAAAACGGGAGGTCCCTTCTACTCGTGAGAAAACACGAGTACACGAGCACAACATGAGCAGTTGATGATCAAGCTAGACCCTGGTCCCCCTGCGGACTGTCGCGCCAACGAGTATTATTACTATTAGCGAAGGTAAGAACCCGGTTATTGGGAGGGCAACGGAGTCGAGACAGGTCAACACGCCTTGACTTCGGAAACTGAGTCGTCGACTGAGTAGTCCTGAAACTTGTTCAGAGTTCGACGCTGCCTGCAGTACCGGTAGAAGAATAGTGGGAACGTTGTCAAGAAGCCATCGAAGAAGCTGCCACTCATATGCTGGGTTTCACGTCGCCACCCAGAAGGAACCCATGGTTTGACGGCGAATGTAGGCAAGCACAGGCAGCAAAACAAGATGCTTTTAAGGCAACTATGCATCGCACAACGTGAACAGTCCTTGAGCTCTGCGGATACAGAAAAAGGGAAGAGCACCGACTTCTCAGAAGGAAAACGAAGTAGCGTGAGAAGCGCACGGTCGACGAAATGGAAAGCAGTTATGGCAAGAATAAGGTCCGAAAATTTTATCGAAAGGTAAAACAGCTATCCGGAGAATACAAGGTTCGGACCGAAGCCTGCCGGGACCAAATTGACGACTTGTGGTAGAGTCACAGTCTCTGCTGAGAATCGGAAAGGATCATCTCTGCAGATTTCTTAACGAATTTGGCGGCCCAAATCCTGCAGGTATGCAGAATATTCCACTCAATTTGGACGAGAGCAGACAAGAATTCCGTCCCCCCGACTTAGACAAGGTGAAGATAGCAATATCCGAGCAGTTGATTAAAGCGGCTGGGGCGGACGGACTGTCCACAAAACTATTTAAAACAGCTGAAGATGAGTTTGTTGGGTGCATCACCAGCTCATCTGTAAGATATGGTCGGAGGAACGAATGCCCGATGAGTGCAATCTCAGCGTCGTTCGCCCGGTCCACAGGAAGGAGGCTTCTTTGACTGCGCCAATTATCAAAGGATCAGCCTTCTTAACATCGCATACAAGATCATCTCTGCCTTATTGTGTGAGAGTCTGAAACTGTTTGTCCATAACCTGATAGGTCTCTGTCAGTGTGGTTTCAGACCAGGGAAGTTCACGATAGACCAGATCTCCACATTTCGGCAGATCATAGAGAAGACCTATTAAGTAAAAATCGACACTCACCACCTATTCGTCGATTTTAAATCCGCATATGACAATGTGCATACAGACGAGCTATACAGTGCTATGTCTTGGTTTGGCATTGCTACCAAACTCGTCAGATTATGTAGTATGACGATGTAGAACGCTCGCTGCTCCGGCAAGGTCGGTAACGAACTCACCGAGACCTTCAATGTCAAAAAAGGCTTTAGACAAGGCGACGCACTGTCACGTGAATTTTTCGACATCAACCCCGAGAAGATCATGCGTAACTCACAAAGTCAACACAGAGGCACGATGTTACAGAAGTCAGTTCAATTGCTAGCTCATGATACGTCATCACATTGACATGAATGGACAAACACAGCGAGCCGTCAATGAGGCGCTTGCTGGCATTGAAGCGGAAGCGGGTAATATGGGTCTGACGGCAAATGACCGACGTCTCGAAAACAGGCACCGGCGTCATTCTTCTTCAGTTCGGGGTGGACCTGGGCCTAAACCAACATACCTCTCCAGCCAGCCCGATTTTTCGAAAGCTGCCTCCAATTGCGCACATGAAGTTGGTTGAGGCCCTTCCACACTTGTGTGCACCACCTTAGCCTTGGCCGTCCTCTGTTCAGTTGTGCCGATGGCTCAGATTAGAAGACTTTTCGGGCCGAAGCAGTGGTGTCCATAGGCTTTACATGGTCTAGCCATCTTAAGAGTTGTATCCGAAGACGCTTGGCCAGGAGCATGTCGCTGTACAGCCCATAGAGTTGGTCGTTAAATCTTCTTCTCTTTATGCTACAAACGAAAACAATACCAAAAATCGCACACAAAACGGTAACAAAAAACCCACGTCAATAGGCAGCAGAAACTTTGAGGTAGTTAAAGACATCGTCTACCTCTGCTCCGCGGTAAACAGGGAAAACAACGTCAGTACCGAAATCAAACGCAGAATCGCTCTTGCCAATCGCTGTTTCTTTGGGCTCAAGGGGCATTCGAGTAATGCAGTCATCTACTGAAAGGCTTAGCTTGCTTTGTATAAAAACTTAATCATCCCAGGCTTACTTTATGTTGCGGAAACCTAGACATTACTAAAAGCGGATGAGGAAGCCCTTAGTCTTTCCGAGAGAAAAGTTTTGCGTGCGAAGCAGAAGACGTCTAGGGCCGAGATTGCGCACACAGGTGTGGAAAGCTATCAACCGATTGGAATGCTCATCTTGATGCAGCTGGCTAAAGATCGTGCTAGCTAGAGGAGTATTTTCGTTGAGGCCCAGGTTCAAGAATAAAACCTTGAGTAGCAGTGTTTTCTTTGTTGGCACTCCCAATATTCGTTGACAAAAATCTTCAATTGTATTGGAACTCGTCGTAACTGACTGCCTTCTAATCCCTTTCTGAAACGGTTGTGGTAGCTTCAACTATACTTATCTTATATACTTTGATCCTTACTTTCAACGTCATCCGACTGCCGCCATTTACCTGATTGTAAGTTAAATAATCCTAATTCCTTCTAATTTTCTAAAACTAATTTCACATGGTGATCCGCCAGCAAAGCGACATTTTAACAGACTTTCAGTGGACGACACAACAGCTTGTTAAAGGATTGAAAACTATGAAATTCAGAAACGAAGTTATTGCCGTCTTCCAAAAGTCAAGCCAACAACAGATAACCTCACGGAGTCCTTCACAAATTCCACAACTGCAAGTTGTCAGGACTTTCGGCATCCACATGCAATTTCTAATCGCCCTGCAAAAGTTTTTAATTGGTTCACTTATCCTGGCAGTGTACGCAACAAAATTCTAAATTTCCCTCTCAGGCGGCCAGGATTCCATTCAGCCGCTTCCCCATCCCGCTGCTGTCCCTGTCGTTAATCTCTTATATCCGATACCGAGGCATGTGAAACATTTTTTAAGTTTTATTGGCACAAGCGCTTGATTCAAAACAAATTGGATCCACTTTGAGGACACTGTGTTGGGTTGACAGTTTTTGCATATCCATTGAGGCTTTGAATTGGATCTGTGTTGCGTTTTGTTAGCCGCGATTGCAGGTCACATATGAAAACGGGTTAGCGGCCTGGGGTGGGACATGTCGGTTTCTCTCGTTCTCCGTCGAGTCGAAAAGCACTGAGCACGTTCCAAAGCCAAGGAAGCATAACCGCCACATTTGAAAGTGGAGAGATTGAATCTGCAATCTCTATTGTTGCAAAATTAATTAAAACAATCAATTAAAGCGGGCATGCACTGCGACTGGTAAAGAACTGTAATTTTCTCCCCTCAACTTGCGCCATTACTCTCTGTCTATTAAGTGAACGTTCTCCGCCTCACATCCTCCCACTCCTGAAAGGCAGTGCCTGAAGAAAACTAATGCACCTGACACGTAGAGTAAAACGAGGCTAACACTACACAGATGTGTATGCACACACTGCCAGGGCATTCATTAAGTGATGCAGGAACAATCACTACCCAGGACGAAATAGACGGAATGAAAAATTAGTAAAATTTTTATGCGACCATATAAAGCTTGCGTCTGAGACTGCAAACCTGGCCGGAGTGTGTAAACATGTCTATGCCACCCTTTTAGCTGCGCCGAAAAACTTTAGCGTGTTATTCTGTTTTAAAACTCATAAAACTGTCCCCATCATCTCTTTGGAAATAGTTCTCCATTTCCTTTAGGTGTTCGGGTATGTGTGTGTTCTTTTGAGATGGGCGGTTGTATGTTACACACGAGAGGTGCTTCAGCTTAAATTTCAGTCAGGACGTGCGAGGGAATTAAACAGTGACTTTGTAGGGAATGTTCTAAAAATCCTTTTAGCTCTGTGTGCCAAATGCGGTGACCCAGCGGGAGTGCTTGCATCTTCATGAGTTTTGACCTGAAACTTGACAATGTAGGTTGCAGTAAGTTTTAAACTGACTGCTGCTTTCAGTGTTTTGGCAAAACTTGGGACCGTTAAACGGCTAGCGGGTTTGTTGGCTTTAATATAGTTACTGAAGGGACAACGGAAGCGTAGACTTTGTATAACTAGCTGTCGACGATTGACAATTTATAAATAGCTAGGAAATTTCGGTAAATCTTGTGCGGAATAGTGTTAGCAATTACTTGTAGAACACGGGTAAAACGGAGTTCAGTGTATTTTTTTATTTAAAAATGAGGTTTGACTTTCTAAAAGAACTTTAGAAAAATGGCAATTATACCAGTAGTTATACCGGTATGAAGTGAGCGTGATACAAGATGCAAATGTCTCGATAGGGAACATTTGTTGTGAACGAGCCCATATTTTTTTTTGTCTGTCTGCTATGACATCTGTGAAAAATATTTAGAATACATCAAGTCGGACAACATCATATTCTTTGATCGTATTAGAAATGTCGAATTTTGTACCAGAAAGTGATGATTTGCGGAAAGCATTAATTTTTTGTTTTCATTTGAAGAAAAGTGCTGCAGAGTCGCATCGAATGCTTGTCGTGGCATATGGTGATCGTGCTCTATCAGAAGCAACATGCAAAAGATGGTTTCAACGGTTCAGAAATAATGATTCTGATGTGAGAAATGAAGAACGGTCGCCGTGGCGTAGTGGGTAGAGTGCGACGCTCACACGCCGAGTGGTCTAGGTTCAACCCCCAGCTCAACACCAATTTTTCTAATATTTCACGGCACCACCTCTTTCGAGCTGCTGACAACACTCAAAGAGTAATAACTGTCTAAGAAAGCTTCTCAAATTTCGCCGTTCGGAGTCGGCAAAACACTGTAGGTCCCTTCTACTCGTGAGAGAACAATAGCGCGCACAACACGAGTAGTTGATGAGCAACCTAGGCCCTGGTCCCCCTTTGGACTGTAGCGCCAACAATTATTATTATTATTAATGAAGAACGTGGAAGACCACTTAAAAATTTTAAAGACGCCTAATTGCAAACGATATTGGAGTCAAAAGCAAATGGCAGCAATGTTAAATGTTGCACAACAAACAATTTCTGACCGTTTAAAAGCTATGGGAAAGGTCCAAAAGTGTGGAAAATGGGTACCACATGAATTGAATGAAAGACAGATGGAAAACCGAAAAAACAGTTGTGAAATTTTGCTTCAAAGACACGAAAGAAAATCGGTTTTGCATCGGATTGTTACTGGCGATGAAAAATGGATTTACTTTAAGAATCCTAAACGGAAAAAATCATGGGTTAATTTGGGACAACCATCAACATCGACTGCAAGACCAGATCGATTCGGAAAGAAGACAATGCTGTCTGTTTGGTGGGACCAGAAATGTGTGCTGTATCACGAGCTCCTAAAACCTGGTAAAACCGTTAATACTGATCGTTACCGACAACAAATGTCAATTTGAACCATGCATTGATCTAGAAACGACCAGAATGGGCCAGAAGACACGGCAAGGTAATTTTGCTCCATGACAATGCACCTGCACACAAAGCAAAACCGGTTCAGGATACAATCAAAACACTTGGCTGGGAGCAGCTACCCCACCCGCCGTATTCACCAGACTTGGCTCCTTCCGACTACCATTTGTTTTCATCGATGGGACACGCATTGGCTGAGCAGCACTTTGATTCCTACGAGGAGGTCGAAAATTGGGTGTCTGATTGGTTTGCTTTAAAAGATGAACAATTTTATTGACGTGGTATTCACAAATTCATTAGAAATTCAGCCAGAAAGGTGGTCAAAACAATGGTCAATACTTTGAATAAAATATTATTACTTTCAGATTAATAATTAGTGTTTTAGTTTAAAAAAAAAAAACGCTCATATCATACTGGTATACCTGATATTTTTAATCTCCTTAGCGCATAGATAATCGAAAGAGTTTCCAGTTCGTAACTACGGTATCTAGACTCGGTTTCAGAAGCGCGCTTTGAGAAGTAGAAGATAGGGTAAAATTTACCATCTTTTCGTTTTTGCACTAAGACTGCACCGAAGCCTGCGCTGCTCGCGTCACAATGTAGCTCTGTAATGTTATATGGACTATAGATTGACAGAACCGGGGACTCTATAAGCTTCTCCTTCAAAAGCTCAAGTGCCTCTACTTCTTATTAACCAAATACAAAAGACGAGCCTCGCTTGACTGAGTCGTATATGGTAAAGGTTTCGCTGCGTAACTAAAGTGCATGACAAATTTTCGAAAATACGAACATAGTCCAACAAAACTCAGAACATCTTTAACACTACATGGCATTGGAAAATTTTTGATCGCATTTAAATTATTTGGATTTGGTCGAACACCCTCTTCGTCGATTAGATAACCCAAGTAGGTAACTTGTTGTAGAAACGAACGAATAATTTTCTACAATGACATCTATAACTCCCATCAAAATTGAAAGATTTTCTTCAATGCTCTGAGTAGCAATAAGTATGTCATCTAGATACGTAATTTTGCGTATTTTGCCTTCATGAATATACTTTACGTTATACGAGCGCTATTTGTGTTGTTTACAGCAACTTGAAAGATTCATCTCTCCCAAAAATGGAATTAAATCGTGAAAATTTTCGTGCGACTATATGTTACAGCTTTCGACGTGGAGTAACTCACCAACAGTGCATCGATGAACTTAATTCAATTTTTGGCGATGCAGCTCCATCAAGGATCAGTGTTGATCGATGGTATGGTGAATTCAACCGAGGTCGTAGTTCATTCCAAGACGAATTTCATGAAGGTCGTCCAAAATCAGTTGTTGTTCCGAAAATCATTGATGCTGTGCGCCAACTGATATTGCAAAATCGTCATGTGATCTATCGTGAGATTGAGACACCCTTTGGCATTAGTGGGACAAGCGTACATTCAATATTGCATGAACATTTGACCGTCAAAAAAATTTGTTCGCGTTGGATCCCACACAATTTGTCAATCGCTCAAAAAAAGGCTCGTGCCGATTGGTCGAAAGAAATGCTCCAAAAATACAATCGCGGTGCTTCGAAACACGTCTATGATATCGTGACAGGTGATGAATCGTAGGCTTATGCGTATGAGCCCGAAAGTAAACAGCATTCGACTGTATGGGTGTTTCAAATTGAGCCAAATCCAACAAAAGTTGCTCGCCAACGAAGCACTTCCAAGCAAAGAATCGGCTGTTTTTTCGGGAAAACTGGACATGGCGCAACCGTACCACTAGAACAACGCAGAACAGTCAATTCTGAGTTTTACGCAACCAATTGTTTGCCAGTTGTCTTCCAAGAAATCAGGAAAACCAACCGCCGAAGACGGATCACTCTTCACCACGACAATGCGATCTCTCACACATCGGCCCAAACAACTGCATTTTTGAGCACTCAAAACATCGATTTGATGAGTCATCCGCCGTATAGTCCTGACTTGGCACCGAATGACTTCTTTTTATTCCCGTATAGAAAAAATAAAATGAGAGGTCAACGTTTTCCGACACCTGAAGAAGCGGTTGATGCTTTCAGAATGCATGTCTTGGAGATACCTCAATCAGAGTGGCAAAAGTGCTTCGACAATTGGTTCCAACGCATGCAAAAGTGTATGGATCTCAATAGGAAATATTTTGAAAACCAATAAAGCTGTTTCCGATGGTTAATATTTGTTTTCGTTCTCTAATCCCGAAATAAAAAAAGACAACCCTCGTAAAGTTGCTGTGGAATTTTCTGCAATGCAGTCGACATGAAGAGGTGGATAACTGCGTAGACTTCTTTTCGTCCATAACCTACGTTTTCATTTCGCCAAATGTTGATAAAATTCAGAGACCATTTATCGCGTACAAGACGTTTGAAGGTGTCATATAATTGTCAAATTCAGTGCAGGAGAGCAATATTTTTCTATGAACTGTTGCGCCATCCTTCATCTTCTTCTTCTTGTAGCGCTACAGTCCGGGGTGGACCTGGGCCTCAACCAACATGCCTCTCCAGCCAGCACGATCTTTCGCCAGCTGTCTCCAGTTGCGCACTCCAAGTTGGTTGAGGTCCTTCTCCACTTGTGTGCGCCACTTTAGTCTAGATCGTTGTTGCGCCATCCAATGATGATTAAAGTGTCTAATTATTGTCGAACGTATGAATAGCACAACCGCAGCCTAAAGACTCCTCAACTTCGAGCCTATGAGACAACGTAATAAACTTCGTCCGTCTACGATGGTACACACAAGTTGAGAAATAAGATGGGACTGGAGACAGCTGAAAAGGGACCCTGTCTGCATAGGGAATAAGGTTTGTTAAGGTGATTACTGTCCACAGTGTCGACCGAAATAGTCGACTGTCTCCTCAAGTCGCTTTAAACATAATTAACATTTTTGAGAGCTTGCACGTTGCCTGCGAATCTAGTTTTATTCGCTGAAGGCCTCCCTTCTCGGAGCATTTCCTGGCACGATTGTGTTCCCACAAATTTTTCATTGAGTTCAACGTACGACCTAGTCACTACCCCTAAGCATCGCGTGTGAAAAAACGGTAAGTAGTTTCCATCCAACAGAGAAATTGACAACATACTCCCTATCACATTAAATTAATGATATCCCTGTGATAAATAAAAGTCAACGTGGCCATCAGGATAAGAGACACCAATTCCACTCGTCCACCAACAGCGGGACAAATTGTTGCAAAAAAGTATAAAAAAACTAAAAACTACCCTTATTCCGCGAAACGTCCATCATCAAAAGGTTATGCACCCCCAACTTCTGTTAGCGTGACCCCAGACTGTAGGCCTCACCCCAATTCAGCGCACCAGCGGCTCGTTTCCGCGTCATACAATGTTTTCTTTGCTTTGGTTCGGTAGCAGTCATAAAACTCTCGGTCACAGAAATGTGTTCCGAATGCAACTGCTTTTGGGACAAATATACTCTTCGCTTGAAGTTGCAAGGCCATTCCACATCCGGTGGAATTCGCAGACACATTCTTCGTCCTGCAAGGACCTGAATTACAACGAACAAAATGTGCAGCATAATACTCGTGTCCCCGTCCGTGCGCTTGTCGTTGCCGCGAATTCGGCAGCATTTTTTGTGAGTTATAATTATTGGACTGCGGGGATTTTGTGAGTCACGCAAGTTCGCCCTTTCCTTTTCCGCCTGTCGCATGACTGTCTGCTCAGTCTATTGAATTACTGTCAGAATTGGTGTAGAGGAGATTTTTTTTTCAACGGACGTTCCATGGGAATTGTTGACTCAATTCTTGAGCCTGTGCGGCGGGGACATCTTGTTGGCTGTTGCAACATTTGGAGAGCTCCCTTCAAGTGGTACACATGGTAATTGAGCCCGCTCGTTAAACAATGCAGTAGCACCGGGTAAGTGTCCTCCGTACACGGATTGATGTTGACAGTGGACAGAGATTCAACAACGGCGGTTGTATCCGCAAGTCAAGTGGGCATCGGAGCAGGATCGAGTGTTTGCCGTTGGCAACGCTGACTCCGGGCAATGTGGGTTGGGTTAATTAATGCAGTGGAAGTTATAGTGCTTTGACTGATGATTTGTACAACAGATCCGGAGCTGATGAGGCATATGACCACAGGCTGAAGTGGAGCTTAGACCTTTGATCTGGCAATCAATCATTGCTGGAGGCAGATTGGAGTTCGCTGCAGTGTCCTGCCACTCAACACTGTTTATGGTTTCGAACTGAGGATGCTCCCTGTGGGGCGTGGGGAGGAAGGATGCGTTTAACTGAAGTTTATTGGAGACAACAATTTCTGAAGGGCGCATCTTATCGAAGCCGACATGGCTGTTCAATACAACAGTGACCACCGACTAAGGCTTTCTTCTGCATTGGGGGAACTTTTAGTGGACTGTCTGCAGGATTTTGCAGGCCATTTGTGAATCAAGGTACCGCTGAGAACTTTCCCATTTCACTACTTTGTTGTACGTCACTAGCTTCCGCGTCAACTTGATTCTCCAACAGACAGAAACAGAGTCATAAATCCAAGAGTAATATGTGTGCACGGTTTTGTTGTTTTCGAAACAACGACGCATTCAAAATCTACACTCCAACGTGCAACTTCCACACGAATACACTTCGTTGCAGTGTGCAGCTCCATTTGAACTTTCGGGACATGGGTGTGCTTCATCATTACCAGCACCACCGCCAACGGCGCAACGTCAGCACCACCAAGTGTTGACAGAAATATTTGAATTCGAAAATTTATTGCGTTGGTGCATGGCACACATCCGCAGAGTTATCATTAAATTAATTAGATTCTTGTATCCTATGTAAATTATGAGAATAAGTAATGAGGCAGGAAGGATGCATTTTGCTGTGAATTGGCGGTTAGGTGAACCTGCTCTAGGATGAGAACGAACTCAAATGGGGTTTCAAATGATGTCGAAAGTGCCAAATTGAAGGCAGTTTCGCCAGGTGAGCGCACACTTTGGCGGTGAGACTTATCTCTGGGGTGCCAGAGTTGCTGGCATGCAACGAATGAATGCGCCAACGAGAGGCAATGTGACAGGGTGACGCAAACAGGCAGACAGACGGATTAAGTTATTCTTGCAATGAAGGTGTGATAAACGAATGGATGCATAGACGCTTGAAATATAGATCGATTTTCCTTCTCATTCTGGAGCAATGCCTTTTCTCGGTACAATGTGTCATCCTTAAGACAAAACAGTTAAGGAAAGCTTTTGTTGTTTAAAGAGGGAATACATTTTTGATAGTTTTCTTTTGTATTGCTTCATATACGAGGTATGTGAAGGTGAATTTTAATTTTTTCCAGAAATACTTGTTCATCAATTTCTGTGTTGTCCTCCTCAAAGTAGGGCCCCTCAGACAGGATACACTTGTGCCAGCGAAGCAGTTCAGATATGGACTCTATGATATACCTGATATGGACTCTATGGTATACCCTTAATCTCTTTCAGCGGTTCGGTATGTATCTTCTCAATCGTCGCAAAACGCCGCCCTTTTATGGGTCTCTTTAATCCTGGGAACAGGAAAAAGTCCAAATTTGGTGAAAATTGGGGCTCAGACATAATTGCGGTGTTGTTTTAAGCCAATAAATTAGGAACAACAAATGCCAAGTGAGCAGTTGCATCGTAATGCAAAAGCCATGAATTGTTATTCCACAATTCCTGACATTTTTTTCAAATTGCTTCTCCCAAGCGGCGCACAACTTGAAGACGCAAAGTCATTGAGTCCCGGGACTAACCAACAAATACCCATTTTCTAGACCAAATTAGACACTATTTTTCAACATAATTTCCTTCAAGAGCGATACAATCGGTCCATCGCCGCTCTAACATTTCGATACCTTTTTTTTATAGAACGATTTATCCTTATCCTCAGCAAAGGCTTCAAATTTGGTCTCTTCATTCGAGCCATATTTTTTCCGGCTCTAGATTCTCTGTTTGAGGTCTGAAAAGAGGTAAAATTCGCTGAGGGCCAGATCTGAAGACTACGGTGTGTGCGAAAGCAATTCAAAGCTCAATTCGTACAACTTGGCACTGGTGGCCAACGATTTGTGACACGGTGCATTGCCTTGGTGGAAGAGAATTTTTTTTCTTCTCCACATGGGACCGTTTTTTTCCAATTTCTTCCTTTAAAAGCACCAACAATTCCTTGGAGTAGTCGCTGTTGATCCTTTTGCCTTTCTTAAGATAGTCGATGAACAGAATTCAGTACGTATCCCACGCTTTGGACGTGATTCACCGACTGCTGTCCACTCCGCTGACTGTCGATTTGACTCTAGAGTGTAATGGCGGGTCCATGTTTCATCAATGTGACATACTGACACAAAGGGTCCTGTTTATTCTGGCGAAACAGCTCCAAGCAGCTCTTAGAATCGTCAAAAAATTGTTGTCTTCGGTCCATTGTGAGCAAAAGCGGCACCCATTTCGAAAACAACTTTCTCATGGACATATGCTCATGCAAAATAATAGTGAGCCTTCTGATATCTTTAAAGTGTCAGCTGTGAGATAGTTTTGCGGTTTTCCCAAACGTTTCTGTGTACTATTTCGACGTACACGACGTTTTCAACAACGTTGGTGCCTGTACAGCCACGTTCAAAGTCAGCATACCACCGACAAATAATTGTTTTCAATGGAGCAGAGTCCCTGTACAATTTTTCAAGCCATTGCTGGGTTTGCACGGTATTTTTCCATCAGAAAGCAGTGTTTAATCAACACACGCAATTTTGTTTTTTCCATTGTTTTAAAATAGCAAAAGTAGTGTCACTTGAAGCACTGTAACTTATAACCTAATAATCAGATTGTCATGAAAAGTATGACATGTATCACTTGTTTGTACTTCCTTAGTGGCGCCCCTTATATTCCATTTCCTGGTATTTAGTGATATGTTAATTTTGTGGTTGTAAACACATCCACACCCTTTGTGTGGTAAACACACCTAAAAAAAAAGTCAGCAAAAGCTTTACATTTGTTCTTTTTTGGCCTGTGCTCTCCTGGTTTCTTCCATAGAGACGATTGGTCTTTGATTCCGTTGTCATAAACATAAACCCATAATTCGTCAGGGCGAGCGTCGTCCTTCTCGACCTTCTTTTAAAAGCTTGTAGACTTGTAAATTTTGTTTTGATTTAGACTACACTCAGCGTATGCCACTCTCCAAATTTCGAGTTTTTTGGAGCATCGTTCTATTTTTACACAAAACTGAATGCAAATTTCTTAATTATTTTTTACAAAGCAGGGAATCGCCCAATTCGCAAAATACGTCTAAAATCTTTTGATAATCGAATGTAGCCCGTGAAATTCAATTATTGTAATGTGTGGGCTCAGGGCGAGCTCACAGAGAAAGTCAAAGAGTTTCAGTTGAAGTTCTCCCACTCAGAATGACAGAAGTGGAAAGAACAAACAAAAAACAATTTAAAACATCTTTTTTTTCAAAAGAACTTTAGATCGTCTTGAATAACTTCTTAGCATCAGTCTCAGTGCGTGCTTGCTTCATGTCCATGGGCACGCAGGCGAATTGGGTTGAATTCTTCTATCTCTCTCTGTCCTCTTCCGAGAATGCAGGTCTGAAGTCTGTAAATCTTAGTCAGTGCTAGCACGGTGTCTGCGTAGTTGTTTCAGTTTGCAAACAGAGAATTTTTTCACTTTTCCAATCGGAAATGTACTGTCTCGCTGTCGCAATGGCTCGGATCCACAGTTTTTTGCTCTATTTGTCGTTGAGATTTGCACCTGCACATGATTCATTCGATGCATACTCTCAGCCTGCATGGCGTCTGCTTCAACGGCCACTAGCGGACACATTCGTGTTTGTGGAAAAAATACTTTGGCCTTATTAACGACTTTCTTCAGAATACGTTAGGGCTGAGACGAACAATGACGAACATAGCGAGCCGTCAATCAGCCGAAGCGGCTAAAATGGATCTGTTAGTAAATGAGGGCAAAGTACAAGATTTTATCAAGGAAGGACACACAACATCGACGTCTGGGACAGAGCGTCACACTAGGCAGCAGAAACTTCGAGGTAGTTAAGGACTTCGTCTACCTCGGCTCCGCGGTAAATAAAGACAACAACATCAGTACCGAAATCAAACGCAGAATCACTCTTGCCAATCGCTGTTTCTTTGGTCTCAAGAGGCAATTGAGTAATAAAGCACTTTCTCGCAGGACTAAGCTCGCTTTATATAACAGCTTGATCAGCACCTACCTACTATATGGCGCAGAATCTTGGCCGTTAGCAAAGGCGGATAAGGAAGCCCTTAGTCTCTTCGAGAGAAAAGTTTTGTGCACGATTTTTGGTCCTGTTTGCGTTGATGGCATTTGGAGGAGAAGATTTAATGACGAACTCTATGGGCTATACAGCGACATGCGCCTGGTCAAGCGTCTACGGATACAACGCTTAAGATGGCTAAGCCATGTAGAGCGTATGGACACCACTGCTCCGGCCCGAAAAGTCTTTGAATCCGAGCCATTGGGACAACGCAACAGAGGACGACCTAGACTAAAGTGGCGCACACAAGTGGAGAAGGACCTCAACCAACTTGGAGTGCGCAACTGGAGACAGCTGGCGAAAGATCGAGCTGGCTGATGTGGCATGTTGGTTGAGGCCCAGGTCCACCCCGGACTGTAGCGCCACAAGAAGAAGAAGAAGATTTGGGTGAGGTAGTGGTCGCCGTGGCGTAGTGGGTAGAGTGCGACGCTCACACGCCGAAGGGTCTAGGTTCGACTCCCAGCTCAACACCAATTTTTCTTTCGAGCTGCTGACAACACTTAAAAGAGTAATAACTGTCTAAGAAAGCTTCTCAAACTTCGCCGTTCGGAGTCGGCAAAAAACTGTAGGTCCCTTCTACTCGTGAGAGAACAGTAGCGCGCACAACACGAGTAGTTGATGAACAAACTAGGCCCTGGTCCCCTTTTGGACTGTAGCGAAAACAATTATTATTATTTGGGTGAGGTTATTATCATCATTGATGGAGCAGCGAGAGTTCTCCATGGTCATCCAATACAATCTGACGTGCTTGGTAAAAATGTCAAATATGCCCAATCGTGCCCTTAATAGCGACAAATATGTTGTAAGTGAGTGGATCTCTGTCAATATCTGAGTCTGCAATGTTAATATCCTCAAAAGATATTCAAGACGTGAGAACGAACGGCACTGAGGATCTGTTGACAGCGGTTGTGAAGAACGAAGTGACCGAAATGCTACTTGTGCTGAACAGAACAGTCACACAAGAAGGTACTTACTTTCTCATGCGGTATCTGAAAACGACGCTATGGAAGAATGTCAAGCATTTAGATCTGCTTCTACTTTGGATACGAACAGATATTGGAAACATGGAGTCCTGCTCCAAATAAAATCCCCAGTCGAAGGCAAATGTTATTCGGTTACGTCATTCTGAGCTTGTCGCCAAAGTTTGGTGGAGAAAAATCTGAGTTTCTGCCGGAAGTGTGTGAGTGGGACATTTCAGGTCATTGAACGAACGACTGGAACTCAGAATATTCATACCGCCACTGCCCGCCTCCGGGGAAGCGTATAATTTGAACTGTCATCCAATATCCAACACTGCCAGCTCATATGATATTAATTGCCATGAATAAAATGTCAAATTTTTCTCTTTCAGAGAATGTCGGGCGAATATTTCTCGAGAAATCTCATCCTCCAACAACTATCGTTATGACCACATTCCTCTAGTGCAGATAATCGCCAGACATGTTCAAGCACCCTCGGCACGGATTAAGTGCACACGAAAGAAGTACAGCAGACAACATGCGATAGTAATCAGTGGGATCCTGGGAGCCGAGGCACGAAGCTGGTGTATCGTGGCAATTTCTTGACCCTCCTCGCCTGCAGCGGCATCACGAGCACGTTCAGTAAGGTGTGTGCGGAAAGCGTGTGGAAAACTTAGACTGCACCGTAACGATGGACAAAACTTCTTTGAACACACTCCCGCAGGAAAAAGGATTTTTTCTCTCAACGACTACGACGACGACAACGAGAGCGTTTCTCGACAATGGAAAAAAATGAAACACATTGTAACTTGTATCCTTCTTTGGAAATAAAAACTCAAAAAGTTCTCGCTTCAAATTGCTCCTCGCTCCTCCTAGTGGTTGAAAGTAAATCCGTAAAAAGGAAAGGACGGGCAACGGGAAAATGGTAAACATCACAGTTGTGCGACGTGCTGGAAACATTTTTAAGGATTCCCTTGGTTGTCCTATTGCGTTGGAATAGGACAAAAGCGAAATTGAAACTGCAACAGCAAGAGATGAAAAAGTGATTTTGCTCCTCTGGCCAGGCGAAGGGTTGACGAACAAGTTCAAATAGTTCTAGTTGAGGTTTAGTTTCGTTAATTACAAAATATGGCAAGTCATGGGGAAACAATTAGTCTGCCTGTAGCGCACTTTGTCTTGATCGAATGCACTTCTGGAATGTGTGAAGAAATCGATTTACCCGCCGATGCAGGATGCTGAGGAGGGAAATCCTAGAGACAGAGAACCTAATTTAATTTGAAGGTTTTCCCTGAGGAACTGAAAAGGAAATTCGATGAAGTAAGCGCCTTATTTTCAGCGTTCAAGAATAACCAAATGATTTGGATTTCTTGGTTTGTCGATCGACGTAGGAAAGAAACTTCTGAGGAACCAGGACGAATAACCAACTGGCTCAGCTCTTGGTTTAAGAAGGACTCGAATGCACGTAAAATGAAAACAGATTGATTGCCATTTATACCAGCTGTGTGCTCAAGAACAAGGGAGCCGTGCAGCCTAATTTTATTTTCGGGTTTCATCTTCCACAGTGACGAGGCGAATTTCACAATTCTTTCGAAGCCAATCAAATGAGAGCCCGCGCTGTGACTTCGGTATTTTAGATATCAATTCGAAATTGAACACTCCCCTCGGTGCCCTGTGACAGATTCCGCTTGCTACTCTGCTTTAGTTTGTCGCGAAAGAGCATTCAAATGAGCACAAATGCCTATGTCCACGATGTGAGCTGTTTCTGTATCATGGACAACATCGTTGCCAACTCCTCCCGAGATCCCCACCTACCGCCATACTAATTCAAAGCAAATCAGCAGAAAGCAGACGGTGCTTCACTGCAAGTAAATGCCAAAAAGATTTTCAATGTTTGACCTCATTTAATTGGCAGCAGGGCCACCCGACACAGTCTGTGGCTATTGCTCCACGTAACAGTCACATACAGATGGAATCGCTTCAAAGCCAGTTTTGATGAGATGAGAGCAAAGAGCAAAGAGAAACTTGTCACCGAACGGTGGAGGACAGCTCCTGAATTAAGTGGCTGATGTACAACGAGTGCGGAGTTCAAGAAACTTTCGCCAAAGCCATCACGAACAAAGGGCAACTTTGCTATGATTTAACATGGGAATCAAAACGGAAACGACTGCGCCGCGCCATGCCACCGGGCTGTGCAAGTGTTTGAAGGCGTGGACACCACAGGTGAAGCAGGATGCAAATGCACGCCGACCTCTAAACACAACACTACACCCGGGCGTACCGCCATCACATGGTTTCTATTTAAGTTTTCACACCCTGCAACCACATCATCAACAGGAACCATGATTGTTCCTCGAATGCAGATTGAAAAGTTTTCCCATTTTCCTAGCCCCACTTTGCCAGTAACCGCCAGAGGCCAATGCACATCCTGTCGGTGGGAGTTCTCTTCCGTAATTCTAGGGCACAAAGTGAAGGGGGGTGCAAAAGTTCAGTTAACTCTCTCAGTTACCACGAACGTACCGCAGTAGTGTGTAAAAGTTTTTTCTTTTCATTTTTTCCGTTGGCAGGACGAACGTTATGGAAATCTAGGCTGACGGTGGCTTGAGGAGAATGTGCCACTTTATCATTGGCGGAAAATAAGGAAGCGGTTTGGGTTCTGTCATAACCTCGAACCTGGTTATGAGAGCCAGTTACACCGAGGTGCTGTGCAACTGTGGCGATATTGAAAACGTGTGCTGTGGAGACTCATCGTTGAATCTGTGACAGTCACCATTTAAATTCAAGTTACTCGTGTTTAAGTCCTTTCAAGAGAACAGAAAATGCAAAGAAGATAAGCCTGAAAGTGGGTTTTTGGCAGTTTCAACACAATCAGAGGGAGAGCCTAATTGACAAATTCAAATCACTAGGTTACCCTCCCGCAATCCCAGATCGTCACCAATGAACTCATTAATGCTGTACACATTACCTCAGGCTACGTATGCAGAGAGCAGGAATTGAAGCAAACAGCGCCACCAGGCCATGACCCACATGTGCGGCAGAGGGAAGTCAATAATTTCGCCCTTTGTGGGCTGACATTACTCCCAATCCGGGAATTTCGTCAACCCCTTGGCTGTTTGGACCCGAAACGTTAGTTGGATATAGTGCGTGGGCTCCCGGTGTGGCGACATCCGTGGGACGGCAATTCGCATTCCAGCATGTGTAAGGGGGCAGCGCTAGGGCTGTTCATGCATGTCAACATGTTTATGGACAGTGTGATGGGATTACCCCTCTGACAGGAGGTTTATTTAATGCCACTAGATTTGGAGGCTTAACAGGATTTGTTGAAATTCGGGGCGGAAGTGAGCCGACAACTTTAATTAGTGCCCATTATGGGTTGGTGGAGGACTTGCTGATTGAAAGCTTGCAATCAAAATGAATTTGGTGCGACCGAGTGATCTATTTCACGTTGTTTGCGGAGCGATAATATGCATGTGGACCAAATGCGCCCAACACCAAATGAAAGAGTTGTGTGAACGGTAGAGTTATGAAATTTGCGAAATTCTAAGCTAAGGCTTGCAGAGCTACGACAATTCAGTAGTTCTAATCCTTTCAAAAAGTATCCTCAGTAAACATTCACCTGGCGACAATTAAGGTTTCAGCGCGCCAGTGATTTTCATATCATTTGAATTCATTTCGTCTCTCCCGCAGGCCCAAACTACTATCATTCATCCTCTTCAAATCTTCAAGCTGCGTCTCTTTCCTTCCAAAAATGATTGTTGAACAGTTAAAGACACTTTTTGATGCCCATCTCATCGGGTATTTGTTCTTCTTCTTCTTGTGGCGCTACAGTCCGTGTGGAAATGGGCCTCAACGAACATGCCTCTCCAGCCAGCACAATCTTTCGCGGGCTGCCTCCAGTTCCGCACTTCAAGTTGGTTGAGGTCCTTCTCCATTTGTTGTAAGCCTAGGCCATCCTCTGTTGCGTTGTCCCAATGGCTCTGATTCGAAGATTCGTCTTCGGACCGAAGCTGTGGTGTACATACGCTCTATATGGCATAGCCTTCTTATGCGTTGTATCCGAAAAAAATTGATCAGGCGCATGACGCTTTAAAGCCCATAGAGTTTGTCGTTAAATCTTCTCATCCAAATGCCAGCAACGGAAATAGGATCAAAATTCGCAAACTTTTCCCTCGACAAGACTAAGGGCTTTCGCATCCGCCAGGCTATAGAGTAGGACTGAGATGATCAAGCTATTGTATACCGGTATTCCGGTATCGATAGAGCGCTCATTTGATATAAAACACATTTTTTGTGTTCCGGAACAGACTTTAGTTTATTTGCTGCATTTTCCACTGTCTTGTGTTGTTTATTTCAAGACCGGGAACACATCTAAAGTCTTTTACTGTCAACTGACAGTAAACTCAACATTTTCAAGTTAGTGTACAGCAACGACTTAGAAATATAATTTTAAAAAAATAAGACATCTAGTCCTTGTTGCTTCATTTCAGAGAAATACGTCTTTTGAAAAAAAAAACACCTCCCACTCTTTATTTGCATTAAAGACCTTCTGGACATCATCGAGCGTTTGCAAATGCAAATAGCGTCTCGGTGCTGGGTCCAACTCCCCATTCTCATTTGTTACTGGTTTATGAAGTGAGTGAACAAGTCAGATCATTTAAACGCAAAGCGAGAAATTAAATCAGCGATTATTTTCGTAGCCACAATACTTTAATACTTGACTTAAGTATTTCGGGTCTTGATCCTTTGTCAGTTTCTCTCCAACAATAAAAAAAAAAATTAAAATAAATTTTCCCACAAAAACACATTGCCGCCGATCACATTGGACCCGAAATGCGCCTCAACAGCAATCCATATCTTAGCCCCTTACAAGACAAACTGAGATAATAAGCAGTTGCTGATTTATTTCTTTTTGGCGTGGCCCCGCAAGAGTCGGCGCCAATCTCATCATAATTTAATTGTGATACTTCATTTTCAAATGAACCACTTCACGTGCAGTGGGGATATGTGATAGCGTTCAACAACCAGGTGCGATTACCGCCCCTTCCCCTCGTACTCAAAGCCATCATTTCACAGAAACCCTTTTAATGAATGCGTTACACCTTTGAGACTTAACCCCTTGCAACAGTGAGGAACACGCTTATGACAGTTTTGAAAGTCTGTCAAGACTTAATGGCAAAATCAAGAATCACATAAGGAGGCTTAATGTGGGCGGGGTGAGTCTGGGGGGCTTCACATACTTTCCCGCTGAAGGAAATCACGTTGGATGTCGCAAAACTATGCGAGAGTGTCATTAAAACAAACGCATCCCAGGAGTGATACACCGCTGGAAAGGTTTGAATGCACATTTGTGCTGGCTGGCTCGCTCTCCCTCTCTCTATGAATTTAGATTGACATAAGTAACGAGTCGACATTGACGCCTAGTGATGATTGTCACGTGCACGGGAAAGGTCGTAACCTATGCCCTTAATGCACGGTCCATGAGAATGCTTAATTAAAGAGTAGAGTCAGGGACAGTTCGTAGATAACCATACAACTACATATACGAGTAGGCATAATTAATTGCGAACTGCTTAGCGCAGGGACGTGTGTCGGCTGTGGACCGTTTTGCTCAGATTTTCTTGCACGCCACGTCTTTCCTGTTTTTCTCTTTAAAAGTGGTGAAATATGACAACCATATTCCATCGCAAACTATAAATTTTCACCAAAAACCAAAGTTTTCCCAATTACTCATCCACACAAAAGTTCGGCGTCTCTAATCGACGTGGAGCTGCATAGAGAAAAATATGAGTTCCTATTCAATAGCACGGCCTTGTTTATTCAACCAGAGAAATTCTCAAAAAATTCATCTCATTTAGACAGCACGATAGGGCTCAAGTTTTGCACACCAGATGTATCAGGATGAAACGTTGTTTCGTGGTGCGATGACATTCCGAATCTTTGGGTATCTTTGGTAAACAAGAACCGAAAGAACTCCACAACTCGTGTTGTGTCGAGTTATAAACTTTTGGGTGATAATAAATTATCTGGCTGTCATGAACGCTGTGTGTTGGTGGTGTTCGCCGCATGACAACTAAGAAGCTAAACATGTTACAGTTTCCTCTCTGATGGAGGTCTTTAACGTCATATTATCACGGACTGACATGTTGTGTGTACTGTGGGAAGGAAACAAACGCGTGAAGAGATAACCTCAACAACAAAAATTTAGATTTTGTGGCTGAGATTTTTTAACACTTGCAGTGATTCGGTTTCAATGTGAACCATTTAAGTTTCGAGGTAAGGCGATGGTTCTTAGTCCGAGAAGCTTGACCCATGTTCTATGAAATTGAACGCAAATTAACATAGCTTGCTCATTAACTACTCGTGTTGTGTTCTCTAACGAGTAGAAGGGACCTACAGTTTTTTACCGACTCCGAACGGCGAAGTTTGAGAAGCTTTCTTAGACAGTTCTTTCTCTTTGAGTGCAGTCAGCAGCTCGATAGAGGTGGTGCCGTGAAAAATTTAAGGTGTTCAGCCGGGAATCGAAAATAGACCCCTCGGCGTGTGAGCGTCGCACTCTACCCACTACGCCAACGGGCCACAAAGATTAGAAAATAGTAAAGCAAAAAAACAAGAATGCGGTGTATTTTCCTTTTGCTGCAATCTGCGAAAAAACCGTTGTGGAGCAAACGACAGCCTTAAACAGTGTTAAAACTCGGCACACATCTTGTTGTTGAAAAGGTTGAGAATTAAAATCAGAAAATGTTCTAAATTTAAAATTGATAAGATGAAACAATCGAACTAAAACAAACTGGAAAAGTTACAGACCGGGTAAGAACCCTATCTTCTACACAGCTCCATTCATACGCTTGTATTGCTTTAGGGGCGGTTGTTTTTTATTGCAAAACACTATAATAATTTTCTTTTTTCAGTTTTGTCAAGTTGTTTGCCTGCATGGCATGTAGAACAAAACACTCAGGTACTTTGTGAAAGAATTTGAAAAATTCTTACCGTACGGTATACTGATTCTAAAAGTGGTTCAATTTAATGGGGACTATAGGGGTATATATATATATATAGAATATAGTCGCCGTGGCGTAGTGGGTAGAGTGCGACGATCACACGCCGAAGGGTCTAGGTTCGACTCCCAGTTCAACACCAATTTTTCTAATATTTCACGGCACCACCTCTTTCGAGCTGCTGACAACACTCAAAGAGTAATAACTGTCTAAGAAAGCTTCTCAAATTTCGCCGTTCGGAGTCGGCAAAAAACTGTAGGTCCCTTCTACTCGTGAGAAAACAGTAGCGCGCACAACACGAGTAGTTGATGAGCAAGCTAGGCCCTGGTCCCCCTTTGGACTGTAGCGCCAACAATTATTATTATTATTATTATACGGAATACACCACGAAAAGTGCCCATTTTTTGACTTCCAATAAAAATGAACTATTCAACCCAAAATTGTTTTATTTCGCCTGAATTTTTTTTCAAAAACAAATATTTACTGTGCCAAATGATCACTTTCTAAGCAATATTTGATGTCCTTGGGACAAAATTCTAAATGCGTCCAAAATTCCCATCGATATCAACTGACACCAGAAACCAATAAGGAAGGAGATGGTCAGCTGATCAAACTGCTGATTTCCCCTTTGTCCATCGACTGTTTGCCTGTTATTTAAATGTTCTTGTAGGCATAACCTGGACATAACCTCAAATTCTGAAACTTATTTACGTATCATCGAACATTGTCTTACTTTACTCACACATGTTTACCTTTCCCCTCCAAAATTGAAAAGATGGCCGCTGTTTTGTCAATTTTTGCCTTCAATCAGATACCAATAAGGAAGGAGATGGTCAACTGAACAGCTGATCAAACAGCTGATTTCCACTTTGTCCATCGACCGTTTGACTGTTATTTACTTGTTCTTGTAGAAAAAACCCCAATTTCTGAAAGTTATTAACGTAACATCGAACTTCGGCTACTTTCGGCAAGCATTACTTTATGTTGGAGAAAACTATACCTTCCCTCTTTCAATTTTTTGATTTATATGCCCTCTCCTTAAAACAGTTTGAAGAGTGAGGAGATCCACCGTATAGGTAGTTCACACAAAATCTCATTTAAAAACAAAAAAAAAATCCTGTCTATGAATCAGCTGTTCAGGAGGGGAAATGTTATAAAAAACACTGTCAAAATTAATTCAAGGGCGGGAGACGAGGGAGTTGACTGCCTCCCTATTGGTCTCTGACTGACACATTTCCTAGAAATTGAAACCGGGAGCAAGTTACTGATTTCGAGATTTTGGGTATTTTCAGATTAAGGAATTTCGGAATGTTGAATATGTCGGAAGTTTGGGCATATCAAGATTTTGGTTTTTGAACGTTTTTGAAATGTGAAATGTAAAGTTTCTAACTTTGTTCCGGGTGAAAATGATCAAATAGCCACTTGCTATGCCATGTTTGCATATGTCAGATGGATTGAATACCGTTAAAACCAAAATGTTCATATCCTCCAAAACAATGACCAACTATTGCTGTGGGATATTTTCATACGCGATGACGTGACTAAGCCGAGCAGTGTTTCGTCACAAATGACACTGGAGAGTTTGTTTGTTCTGATAGTCATTACTGCTCATTGTGTATCACACTCTACTCAACTCTGCTTCCTTCGAAAATAAGCATAACTGTCACGTTTTCGAGAAAATGCTGCAGTGAAACATCAAGCACATGATACATAAAGATTTGACGTAATTTCACAAACATTTCATCAACTGGCGTTACAAATGTACTCCCTGGATGGAGCTAACCGCTTCGATTAACCGCGTCATCAGGCACTTAGGTTTGTAATGTGCTTGCGCTGAAAAACCCACGAACCAACAAACTTGTTTACGTCATCTGAGTATGCAGTCTGCTTCTGCAGAGATGGCTGCAGGTAATGCGCTTATTTAATTATAACTTAATCAGAACCCGCTGGATGTGTTTCCGCACTGTTTCCGAGTAAAAGCGATGTCGGTTGATAGTTCTGCAGGCCTGCAGGTGCGTTCCTGTGAGATTGCCTCGTAATGAGATGTTTTTGTCGCGAGTGGGAGTTTTGTTTGAAATTTGTGACGTTATTAGATTTTATGTGACCGCAAGGCGTTTGTTTACGAGACTCATCAGAGTGATCAAAATGTTAATGAAAGTGCTGAGTCGGTCGGAATTTGAAAGATACAATCGACTTTGACGAAGCAATTAAATTTACCTTTAGCTGACAGACAATAGTCATGAATGAGTTGCAAGTCACGTAGAATATCCCGAAGTTGTTAAAATAAAATCTGTACAAAGAATCAGTGAAATTGCACTTTGTCAGTTATGAGTCTGTTAAAGAGATTAAGTGTTCATTGACTCGTGCATCTCAAGGTTTGATTGGAAAGGACATACTTCTGCGCGTTTAAAATTCAAAAATTGTTTCATTTCGTTAATTTTTTTAGGGCATTTTTATTGATCTGTGTATAACAGTCTTATGATTTATGGTCATGTTATTTGTTTAGGTTTGTTTAGGTTTGTTTAGGTTTGTTAGTGGATGTCCCTCAACATTAAAACTCATATTTACAATATTATTTTAAGCAATTATAGAATTTGCAGTAGTAAGGTTGTTTAAACCATTTCTCTATATAAGAAATTTTACATTGTAAATATTGTATATTCTCTTTCCACATTGAATGTTATGTAATATAATAATGGCCATGTGGTTCATATGGTTCACCTTTTTTTATTTTTTTGTTCTTAATTTAACGATACCTTATGAAAGCTGGCCACAAGGTCAACTTTCAGGGTTAATTACAAACTATGGGGGGGGGGGCTGGTTTTGGTGAAGTCACCAGTAAAAGTGACGTTCTTTGGTAGACTGTGCCCTGTCTTGGGCGAAGATCGCCCTGCTAAACCGAAGAAGTTCGTTGTGGCTACGAACGACGTCCGCTTCCTATTGAAGTCGAGTCACATTGCCTTCGAGTCAGCTTAGTAATAACATTATTTATCCTGATTAATTTAATGAATAATCTCGTTGTACACGACCTCGTTGCAATGGAATTTCTTATAATCGAATTCAAATGTTAGATACAACCGGAAGCAGGTCTGAAGACATTGCCTCTCGAACACCCTCATCCCTTCCATCTGGGAAAGACTCAGATTGAACCACACTGAGCAACCGTACACGCTGACTGTATCCCGGTATGTAGGTTTACTCTGTGATCAGGTTGGCTGCTGTAAAACAACCAACTTGGCGCAGAAATGGCTTTCTTTCCTGGTGTATTTGTGCATTTGTCAGAGCTGTAACTATTTGCTTACCGCAGTACAAATACTGGTCCACCCAAATGCCAAGATATCTAATTACATCTTGCACACCTAACGGTTGGCCCCGCAGGTTAAATATGCCGAACTTGTGACAGTTTTTCTACGTGCACCTTAATGCTCTGGAAAGCGGGCTACTGAAAACAATAGTTTCCTTCCAGTTGTCGCAAAACGAATGAATGAATTGAATGAATTGAATTTCGCCATTTCGTCAAATTCACGCTTTTTCGTTATTTTCCTCCTTGAGGTAGCCAATGTGAAGGCAACATACTTGTGCTTCGGTCCTTTTTTTCAGTTTATACAAAAGTCTGTGCAGTCCTTTTTAAAGTAAGTTCTAGTCCCGTTCGTGGTCGCCGTATCGTAGTGGGTAGAGTGCGACGCTCACACGCCGAAGGGTCTAGGTTCGATTGAGCTGGGTCAACGCCAATTTTTCGAATTGTTCACGGCACCACCTCTTTGGAGCTACTGACAATACTTCGCCGTTCGGAGTCAGCAATAAACTGTAGGTCCCAGGGTTTAGACATTTTGAACTTCTATCTAATAACTTAAGGCTAAGCTGACGGAATTTTTCCCTCTATACGAGTATTTTGTTCACAGTAAGTCAATGACGTCCATAAGGAGAAGCTTGCAACAAGCATTCCAGGCATTGTTTTTTAGTTCAGAAAATTCAAGATTCCATTGTAATTTGCTTTACTCAGGGACTTCCTAAAAATCGAGTAGTCGCTTATGCTTAGCAAATACAACATTTTCGGAGTTTGTCTTAACTTCCACTGGTGTAGAAGCTGGATGGGGCACAATCTTTTTTTTTAAACTCTTTGGCTTTGAATTTAAACACAGAATAAAGAGAAGAAGAGGCTACCGACAGGCCGACATAATTCGAAAGAACTAAGAATGTGATTGAAGTGAATTGAGCGAACGAAGGTGCTGAAGGACAAAATGATGAGGAACACAATGAGTAGAAACCAAATGATGAAGAACTGGGTGATGAGGAAAAGGATAATGAAAGTAGTAATAATGAAGCTCAAGGGAAGTCGACGAGCGCTATGAAAAATGAACAGAGAAATAAGAGATATAAGTGAGTGCGAAAAGAGGAGCACGCCGTGTATGCATGTTGAAATGAAACATTTTGCGGCGACATGTACCAAGATGAAACCACCAATTCAAGTTTGTTATGTTCATCAGTACGACCGAGTACTCCTTCCTTCTACTACCTGTATAGTAGTTCTGTGAGCTTCACTTGCCAACAATTTGGATTGTACTCTTTAACACACAATTCATTATGGGCCCTTTTGTTATTATTAAAAGCCCTCTTGTTGGCTTTTCAAAAGTGTAATAATAGTTAATATTTAAATTTCGTTTGAAGTTTATACGACAAAAGATTTTAGATTTTATTAATTGTGGCAATAGATTAGATTTATGTATTTGAATCTTACATTTTTAGAGATGCGGTCATATTACGATACGACAATTACTTGAAAGCCTTTCTTGACTTAAAGAGAATCGACTGAAGAGGAGAAAAGCTTCTCAGACGATACGAATGAGTCTTCAGTCTGGAAAATGGAACCTAGACCAATTACTTTGCAAATCGCTGGCATGTGCTTCTTTTAATTTTTCCGTGACTGCAAACATACTCAACCGATTTCTTGTTTCATGTTAATGTCGGTGCTACAATACCCAAACAAAAATCCGGATCCTGAAATGTATAAGACTTTGCTTCTACCTACCTCGCTGGGCTATATTTTCATGTTGCAATACAAATAAACATACGGAGTCAGATTGACGAAAGCATTAAACTCATCAGAAGTTCCTTGTACTCAATCCTTCCTCTCTTCCTCATGTGGCGCTACAGCCCGGAATGGACCTGGGCCTCAACGATCATGTCTCTCCAGACAGCACCTAGTTCGCCAGCTGCCTTCAGTTCTGCACTCCAAGTTGGTTGAGGTCCTTCTCCACTTGTGTGTGTCATCTTAGCCTAGACCCAATTGCTCGGATTCAAAGACTTTTCGGGCCGGAGCAGTGGTGTCCACATGGCCTATCCAACTTAAGCGTTGTATCCGTAGACACTTGACCAGGCACATGTAGCCGAGGTAGACGAAGTCCTTGACTACCTGGAAGTTCCTGCTGCTTAGTGTGACGCACTGTCCGAGACGTCGATGTTGTGTGTCCTTCCTTAATGTAAGCATGTACTTAGTTTTGCCCTCATCTACCGACAGACTCATTTTGGCCACTTCCGCTTTAATGTCAGCAAATGCCTCATTGATGGCTTACTGTGTTCGTCCAATCACATCAAAACCATCAGCGTAAGCCAGCAATTTAACTGACTTTTGGAAGATCTTGCCTCTGGTATTGACTTGTGACTTACGCACGATCATCCTACGTCGCCTTGCCTAAAACCTTTTCTGACATTGAGGGTCTCGGTGAGTTCGTTATTAACCTTGAAGAAGAAGCGAGAGTTCTCCATCGTCATCCTACACAATCTGACGAGTTTGATAGGAATGACAAAACAAGACATAGCACTGTATAGCTCGTTTCTATGCACAGTGTCATATGCGGCCTTAAAGTCGACGAATATGTGGTAAGTGTTGATTTTTACTTCTTGGGTCTTTTCTATAATCTGCCGTAATGTGAAGATCAGGTCTATCGTGACCTTTCCTGGTCTGAAACCACACAGATAGGGACCTTTCAAGTTATGGACAAACGGTTTCAGACGCTCACATAATATGGCAGAGAGGATCTCGTATGCGATGTTAAGAAGGCTGATCCTTCGATAATTGGCGCAGTCAAAGAGGTCTCTTTCCTGAGGACCGGGCGAACGACGCTGAGATTCCACTCATCGGGCATTCTTTCCTCCGACCATATCTTATAGTTGACCTGGTGCATGCGCCCAACCAACTCATCTCCAGCTGCCTTAATTAGTTCTGCGGACAGTCCGTCTGCTCCAGTAGGTTTGTTCAACTTCAGCTTAGATATTGCCATCTTCACCTCGTCTAAGTCAGGGGACGGAATTCTTGTCTATCATCGTCCAAATGCCTAACAGCGGAATTGGGGCCGTCATCCCAATAAAGGAGTCTGCAGAAATGATCCTTTCAGATTCTCCGCACAGACGCGAAGTCTGTTTTCCACTTTGGTCCCGACAGGCTTCGGTCCGAGCCGTGCATCCTCCAGATAGCTGTTTCACCTTTCGGTAAAACTTTCGGACTTTATTCTTGCCATAACACCTTGCCATTTCCTAGACCGCGCTTTTAATGCTGCTTCTTATTCTTTCTGAGAAGCGTGTGCAAAGCAATATCTTGTCAATTTATTTAGTGTGGATTGAGTACACTAAATAAATTGACAAGAGATGATGGGCCTTTGTGCTCGAACTCTTTTGTCAACTTGTCAACAAAGACTAGAAGGATGCACTACTAGAAGACCGAGGACAGCGTCAGTAGGGATTTTCCCATCGGTAAACAGACTGTTCGGATTGTTTCTTCAGCTCTCTGCTTCCAGCACTAAATTTCTGCTGCCCTTTGACAGCTTCTCCCCAATTCATTTAAATCATTTATGTTGTTTATTTCCGGACATTCTTCAAATAAGAAAAGTTGTCGTACCCTAAAGTTAACACGTACAATGCCACTTAATCCCGAAAAGACTGCTCATTAATGAACTAAACGTCTTCCCTGCGAACGCGTGCCCAACACCTTTTCCTCCTCGGATCAACATGATTCACCACAAATGCATTTTCAACACACCAAAATAGCCGACAGATTACGGTTTGTTTCCGAAACCATTTCCAGCATCGTTGAACTCGGCATTCGGCGCGCTCACAAGCGGCAATTTGAATTTGATAAGCACTTCGTGTGCCACACTCACAATTGTGACGGCTGCTAATCTTTAAATTGCTTCTCATGAGCACGCCTCTCACGCATTTGAGCACTTGACGTGCTCTAGGCAGAATCGACGCGCAGACGGCAGATGAACAACTGACAGTGTCAGCACGGGGTACAGTGAAGTGGTGAGCGCTGCTCGGATAACAGATGTGACGTGGTGTCGATTGGGGGATTAGCAATGGAAAATAGAAAGTGACGTTTTTTGTAGTTGAAATGATCAATAGTCGATTAATGACTGATTTGGGGATGTAGGTGGAATTGGGGCACAGGATTATGATCGCATTCACGTATCCCATGTTGACCCTTTTGAATTCTGATTTTTGAAGTTGTCAAATACTTGGGTACTTGTTCTAGAACTTGGGGACTTTGTTGTAAGTGACAAAATACGAATGCCGCGCCTTAGTGAAAAAAACAGTAATTCTCAGTGGTAAAATGGCACATCGCCTGGGAATCCCGCTTTATCAGACAGACTCAGTAGCGTGCTGTGTGTTTTATAAAAGTCAATCCGCTTCAATAATGAACGTCATCACCTAAGTGGTTCAATGACGTAAGTTTGATTTAATCTGCCAACACTTAAACAGAACCCTTCGCGAAAAGACATGTTGCAATGAGAATTCGATAATGACAGCATCTCCGCAAAATAGACGCCGATCGCTCCAACAAATTGAAGAGACAAAGCAAAGCCAAGCAGACAGAAGGTCTCCATCGTATGCTTCTTCATTACCTGACGGCAACTTTCGCAATATTTTTTTTTTTTGCATTTTAATTAAACTGAATATAATTGATGGATAAATTCTAGGAAAATACTTAAAACTAGGTAACATAATCTAAGAATGGTTTAACATCTAACTTACTGACCCTAAACAGGTGCTCTAAGTTAATCTATATCTTATCTAATTCAAATTGCCTTTGGACATAATAAGCGTGAAATTATTGTTGTACAAAAATGTTTTAATTTGTTCCAAGAAAACTATTTGAAAATCAAAAAACTTGGTAATGCGTTTTTTTATAAATAAACTTAAGCTATCCTAAAATAAAACTAAACTACAAACTTTAACATATATAAAAATAAAAAAAAAAAAATAATGCTATAAAACAACCAACTTGCCGCAGCAAAGGCTTTCTTCGCTTTTGTCAGAGCTGTATCTGCATGCTTGCAGCAGTACAAATACTGGTCTAGCCAAATGCCAAGATATCTAACTACATTTTGCACAGCTAATGGCTGGCCACGCGGGTCAACTATGCCGAACTTGCGCCAGTTTTTCTTCGTGTCCCTTGAGGCCCTGGATAGCGGGGTTCTAAAGAGAATAGTTTCGCACTTCCGGAAGTTAATTTTCAACTTCCAGTCGTCGCAAGTTCGCTGAATTTTGTCAAAGTCACGCTGCAAAATGTTATTTATAACTTCAATTTTCGGGTCTGATCTGTACGTTATAAGATCATCGGCGTACGCGATTAAATGCGGCATGGAACCAATAAGATCGCAAGTGAATATAGCGAAAAGGATCGGCGAGCCAATGGCCCATTGTTGCAACCCATTTTTCATGAAATACTGTGGTGGATGTAACGTTGCCATTTTTCACAACAAACTTCCTACCTGTAACCATAGCATAGATCATATACAGCAGTGTATTATCTATGCCTAGTCTGACTAACTTGAGGAAAAGGCCTTCTAACCAAACGGTGTCGAACGCCTTTTCCATGTCTATCAGGCAAGCATCTGTGCATTGGTTCTTGTTCTTGTTCCACTGAATGTCGGATACCAATTTGGACGCGGCATGTATGGTATCATGACCCGCCCTAAAGCCGAATTGGTTGGCCGGTATAATTTGACAATCCTCGACCCATTCTTTTAGAGCTTTTATGACAATATTTTCAAAAACCTTGCTTATGCACAGAAGAAGACTTATAGACCGGAGATTTGTCGGGATGGAAGTATTTTTGTCCCTTTTCGGAATGGGCTGTACCACCGCTGTTTTCCAATGCACCGGGTAATATGCATTACTCAGCGCATTGTTGAACAGGGTTGTATATACATCTATAGCCTCGGAGGGTAGATGGCGCAGAACAATATTCGGTATCCCATCGATTCCTACTGACTTTTTCTTCCTCAATGAATTAAAGATAACCTGGAGTTCATCCTTCGAAATAGGGATGGAATTGTTTCTATCATCGGCGACGGCATAATTTGCCAGAAGATCCTCACTGAACCTGGTGAAACCAGGATTTTCGGATCGCCATTGACTTATTTCATTACTTAGTTGGAAGTGGTTAAGCTTGGCTCTGTCTTCTAAGTCGTGATTTGGAAAAAAAAAGATTTGGACACTTTCGCAATGTTCTTAAGATAAGAGTGTTCACAAGTTAAGCCATTTTCAAAATTTAGGCAAATTACCCATCTTATGACCGAAGGATTAGAAAAGCACTGGTACATACAGGGGGTGCAAAAATGGGTACATGTTTGTACTCTTTGTACTTATAATGGCATAACAATAAAAAATCAAAATTCAAATTGAAAATGATAGAAAAATCTTATTTCTTATCCAATTTTAAACAAAACAACTTATAATTCAACACAGAAAAGAACACATTGTAAGAGAAAAACAATTCCAATATACTCCATTTTGGACCATGTGTCGCTGAATATGTTCTCCGCAAAAATAAAAATGTATAGTTAAAATTTGAGTAACTTGGTTGGTTTCTTTGTGCTTTGTCTATTTTGATTTGAGATTACGTGAGGTAAGAACTTTTTTCCAGAATACTTGGATCAATATTTTAAACGATTATACCATTTAAACTATTATTTCACAGCATATTAAAATAATGAAGAAATTATCGAGAGACATTGAAGATTCCATTGTGACCATGACGACGAATGGCTCCTCGACGCGAGAGATAGCTAAGCAGCTTAATGTAAACCAATCGGTCGTAGTCAGAGTCCAAAAAAGGCGAGAAAAGTCGTCTGCAGGGCAAATCAGCGGTCGTAAAAGAAAATTAACAGAAGCGGATGCCCGTCTCAGGATTCTACTACTGAAAAGAGACTAATTTTTAACTCCAAAAGATGCTTCTATGGTAATAAATAAGCCCGTCAGTCGATGGACTGCAAGTAGGGCTTTTTAAGGCATTGGTTATATCTCTGCGGTCAAGAAGCCAAAACCAGCTCTCTCAAAAAAAAAAAACAAAAAAAAAAAATGTTGAAGCAAGACTGAGATTCGTCAAAGAACATTCAAATTGGACAGCAGATGACTGGAAGCGTGTAGTGTGGTCAGACGAGTCCAAATACTATCGTTTTCAGTTAGATGGAAAACAATATTGCTGGCGCCGTTCTGGAGAGACCATCCAAAGACACCATGTTAAGGAAACAGTGAAGCATGGAGGGGGAAATTTCATGGTATGGGGCTGTTTCACTTGGTGGCACCTTGGCCCACTGCACAAAATTGATGAATTCATGATTCCAGGAAGACTATTTGAATACCTTACAAGCTCATATTCCTGATTTTTTAAATTTGAGTCCTTATACCGAGGAAGAAATCACATTTCAACAAGATGGCGACCCAAAGCACACGGCCAAAATCGTGAAGAAATGGCTTTCTTAGCAAAATTTTAAGTTGTTCAAGTGGCCAGCGCAAAGTCACGACCCCAATCCAATTGAGAATTTGTGGTCAATCGTGAAAAGACGGTTTGGACAGTTTCCACCAAACCGAAACAACTTGGAAGAGCTTTGGCAGCGAGTATTGCGGGAATGGCAGAATATTCCAAAAGAAATCATAAATAAGTTGGCGGAAAGTATGCCAAATCGTATCGAAAGTGTTTTACCAAATAAGGGCCTATGGACAAAACACTAAAAAAGCTCTATCGTAAAAAAGTGCAAATTGAGTACATTGGAATTGTTTTTGTTTCTATTGCTTTTTTCTTAGAATGTGTTGTTTTCTGTTTTGAATTATAAGATGTTGGATAAGAAATAAGATTTTTCTTTCATTTTAAATTTGAATTTTGAATTTTTATTGTTGAGCCATTATAAGTGCAAAGAGTACAAACATGTACTCATTTTTACACCCCACTGTATATTGTCAGTGGGGTGTACGCCGTGGCGTAGTGGGTAGAGTGCGACGCTCATACGCCGAAGGGTCTAGGTTCGACTCCCAGTTCAACACCAATTTTTCTAATATTTTACGGCACCACCTCTTTCGAGCTGCTGACAACACTCAAAGAGTAATAACTGTCTAAGAAAGCTTCTCAAATTTCGCCGTTCGGAGTCGGCAAAAAACTGTAGGTCCCTTCTACTCGTGAGAGAACAGTAGCGCGCACAACACGAGTAGTTGATGAGCAAGCTAGGCCCTGGTCCCCCTTTAGACTGTAGCGCCAACAATTATTATTATTGTCTTTGTCAAGAAAATTTTAGTTCATTAACTCTGTATACAGTGCCTGTGATCGCCGTGAGTGCGACGCTCACACGTTCTCTCATGACTAGAATGGACCTACAATTTTGCGAAGAACTTTAACAATGATATTTAGTCGTAATTCAAAACATTCGACTTCAGTTTAGGCTTGAGTTTTGGTAATTTGTTGTTGATGAAAAAAATTTGAACGGCGTCAAGTCAAGTAAGTACTAAAGCCTTCGCTTGCCTTAGATTTCAGTTGTTGGCAGATTATCCCTCGTTTAATTTCCATGGACATTGTTCTTTTTATTTATTGTTGTTCTTACACAAAAGTGTATTTTGTCATGCTCCCGTACTTAGATTAGCATCGACTTTAGATGGGTTTTGCCACGTTAAGCTCGGACGTAGTCTTATCTAAAGAATAAGTAAATGAAAGTTGGTAATCATGGCTCTATAGCCGTCACCATAGACAGAAACCTTCTCGTTATTAAAAGAAACAGATCCATTATTTCACAAACCAATAGCACATACCAAACAGGCAGTTTTTTGTGGGAGTAGTGGAGTCTCAGGTGGTCGCCGTGGCGTAGTGGGTAGAGTGCGACCCTCACACGCCGAAGGGTCTAGGTTCGACTCCCAGCTCAAGACCAATTTTTCGAATTTTTCACGGCACCACCTCTTTCGAGCTGCTAACAACACTCAAAGAGTAATAACTGTCTAAGAAAGCTTCTCAAATCTCGCCGTTCGGAGTCGGCAAAAAAAACTGTAGGTCCCTTCTACTCGTGAGAGAACAATAGCGCGCACAACACGAGTAGTTGATGAGCAAGCTAGGCCCTGGTTCCCCTTTGAACTGTAGCGCCAACAATTATTATTATTAGTGGAGTCTCAGAATTCACTTGAAGACTATCGCTTTTTTACGGTGGTTTTGTTTGACATTTAACATTCAATCATCACCAATGAAGATTGTAATCAGCGGGAATATTTTTTCGGAGTCGACCCAGGCGATCCCCTGATCAATCCTCCGTCAATCAGATTGATCACGTTGCGATTGACGTCAGACAATCCTCCATTATTCTCGATATCCGAACCTTCCGAGGTGCAAACATTGAATCGGGTCATCACCTTTCTGTAGCCAGGGTAAGAACCCGGATATCGACAGAGCAACGAAGTCGAGACGGGCCACTACGGTTTGACGACGGAAAGCTACAATCGCAACTGATCGCTGTGAACTTTGCCGACAAAGCCTTCCTGAAACTCGCTCAGAGTTCGACGCTGCCTGCACTAACCATAGAAGAAGTTTGGAAGCGTTGTTAAGAAGCCATCAAAGAAGCTGCCACTGATGTGCTGGGTTTCACGTCACCACCCAGAAGGAACCCATAATTTGACGACGAGATCAGGCAAGCGTATGCAGCCAAACAAGACGACTATAAGGCGACGCTGTATCGAACGAAGAGGGCTGTTCGTGAGCTCAACGAACAGGGAAGAAGGTAAGAGCACCCGCCTCTCAGAAGGAAAAATAAGGAGCACGAGAAGCGCGCGGTCGAGGAAATGGAAAGGTGTTATGGCAGGAATGAAGTCCGAGAGTTTTACCGAAAGGTAAAACAACTATACGGAGGATACAAGATCCCGGCCTGCCGTGACATAAATGGGGAACTCGTGCTAGAGTCGCAGTTTGTACTGAGAATCTGGAAAGATCATTTCTTTAGACTCCATAACGGCGAAGACGGACCAAATTCCGTTGTTAGGCAGAATGTTCTACTCGACTTGGACGATGATACACAAGAATTCCGTCCCTCCGATTTAGACGAAGTGAAGACAGCAATATAGAAGCTGGAGCGTGCGGACAGCCTGCAGAATTATATAAAGCGGCTGGAGATGTCATGGTTGGGCGCATGCACCAGCTCATCTGTAAGATATGGTCGGAGGAAAGCATGCTCGATGAGTGGAATCTCAGCGTCGTTTGTCCGGTCCACAAGAAAGTAGACCCGCATATTACAGTGTGCATGCAGACGAGCTATACAGTGCCATGTATAGTTTTGGCTTTCCTACCAAATTGTGTAGGTTGACCATGGAGAACTCTCGCTGCTCCCTCAAGGTCGGTAATTAACTCAGCGACACCTTCAATGTCAAGAAAGGTTTTAGGTAAGGCGGCGCACATTCATCTGACTTCTTCAACATCATCCTCGAGAAGATCGTGCGTAAATAGCAAGCCAACACCAGAGGAAAGATCTTCCAAAAGTCAGTTCAATTGCTTGCGTACGCTGATGACATGGACGTGATTGGACGAGGACAGTAAGCCGTCAATTAGGCGCCTGCTGGCATTGAAGCGAAGCGAGTAAAATGGGTCTGGTGGTTAATGAGGACAAAGAAAAGTACATCTTGTCTTCAAGAAAGGACACAACATCTATGTCTTAGACAGCTCGATACACTAGGCAGCAGAAACTTCGAGGTAGTCAAGGACTTCGTCTATCTTCGTAGGGACAACAACACCAGTATCGAAATCAAACGCAGAGTCACTCTTGCCAATCGCTGTTTCTTTGGGTTCAGGAGGCAATTGAATAATAATAAAGCCTAGTCGTGTGCCTTGTCAAGCGTCTACGGATGCAACGGTTGAGATGTCTAGGCCATATAGAGTGTATGGACACCACTGCTCCGTCCTGAAAAGACTTCTTATCAGAGCAATTGATACAACGCAACAGAGGACGGCCTAGGCTAAGGTGGCGCACTCAGGTGTGGAAGGACCTCAACCAACTTGGAGTGCGCAACTGGAGGTAGCTGGTGAAAGATCGTGCTGGCTGGTGAAATATGTCGGTTGAGGCCCAGGGCCACCTTGAACTGTAGCGCCACAAAAATAAGTTTTAAACAGAACCATGAGTTTCAAAATAAATGTGTACACTTTGGAAGAGTTGTCTAGGCGTCAATTTATTCACGTGAGAATAGCCAACAAAACTAAATCACTTGACATCTGTCGAAATGGCCGCCAATTGAAAAAGTGTTGCCAACTTAATGTAAAAAACACATCCAATTAAAACTAGTAGAATTTATACAAAAGATTTTATACTAGAAAAACAGTGTGACACGCTGTTCAGTCAACTTTATATTTCTTACTGTATGCCGTTTTTGACTGTCTTTGTTGCTTGCGTGGTTTGGATTTCGAATTTTTAAAGTACATTTTTAATTTGTTCGATCTCCCGTCCCCTATAACCAATTCTATTCAATGGAAATGAAATGTCCACCTTCTCTCTGTTCCAAACTAAATTCTTCACTTTCTGTCACAAAACAAGAAATATTAAATTTCCCCTTGAAGGACAAAGGACACAATGACATCCCACCGACCGTTGTAAAATCGGTTATTTTATGCCCCATTGCATAGTTACTGAATGACGATGGCGACGACGTCCAAAACAGCACGCAACTCGGATTATTGCCCACAAAATGCTTGAAAATACTCATGCCCGCCCAATAAAGCCAAGCTGACTGGACTTAATTGCCGCAATATTGATGTTGTGCTCCCCGAGTACCGGAATCAACTTTTTAATGATCTCAACGTAAGTACGATTATGCGCTACATTCTCTAATTGAATATAGAGCCCGTCCGCTGTGGGTCGGAGGAGTCCCCTTGCCGATGAAGATTAATTATTGGCATCGAAGTGAGCGCTGTTTGCGAGAATAATTATTCATTTAATCGTAATCCGAGGAATAACGCTGTAAATTGATGATATTGGCTGCTTGATTAGACTATCTCCGAGAACAGCAGCTGTTGGTTCGCATTCGCGGAATGGCCGTTCCACAGAGTCAAGCATAAACAATTCATGGCTCCATAAGTCAGTTTCACTTGCGTGAATCCTTGAATTAAAGGGGACATCTTATCCCAACAGGACATGTTTTTTTTTCGGTTTCCCTTAAGCCCACTATCTCCAAAAGAAAATTTACCGCACAGCCTCGTAATTATTAGGTACGCATGCTTGGGACATAAATAACGTGATTTTGCAAACTTCAAAGGGGCGATTTGCTTAGCTGAGACCCCTTCGGGAGTGGAGAACAATGCCTAGTCTCGCCATTAGTACCTTTCCGCATCCCTTCATGCGCTGCGGGCACGTGTGTGGTGCGAAGTAATCTCTTCTTATCGGATTTGTACGAAATCTATTGGGATCCATTCGGCTATGAGCCGCTTAGAAGTTCTTTCATTTGGGACGTTTATCCCCTTTGATTTACTTGTGGTTGATTAGGTCGATTTTGAGGATTCGGTGCTCCGCACTAATGTGATGAGGCCCAGGCGAGAGTTGGGCCTGAAGACTGATTGGAAAATATTGACTTTCAGATAGGAAGTGAACGGGACGATGGAGATTTTGCTGAATTTTATTTATTTTGAGTTTCAGGGGGTGAAGAGCGATAAGCTGAGTCACACTCCGCACCTTCGTCGAAGGTTGAATTGGCTCAGTTGCACTGCCCAGAGGAGTGTCATTACAATTGACAAATTTTGCATTTTGTGTATGCTCTTCGTTCGCCACATACAGAAGTCTTTCAATCGCCACAAGCAACCCGTGGGTTACTTCTGGGATGAATTTAACTCACAATTGATTTGTAAGTTAAGATGCGCACATCTACTTCCGTAAGAGATGAAACAGAGATACGACTATTTAAAAAAAAATGTCTTTTGATAAGTTCTGCAATTTTTGCGCACTTTCTAGGAGAAGGAAAAAGAGCAAGTTCTATGATGTTTCTATTGACTCCACATGTGTGTTACTTTGAAGAGAATTAGCTCCATGTGTGCAGAAGCATTAAAGCTGAGAGTTGTTAATGATTAAGCTCCCAACTATTATTGCATGCTACTTCAAAAAACCAGGGAAGATGGTGATTGGAAGATGCTTTCTGCCTTAACTTCTTCCCTCAACTAAGACTGAAGTTGATACGCGGTGGTGACATTTTCAGAAAGTTGTTTGTCCTTGCAACGGATTGTCCATTTCGTAAAGAGGCAGCCAGCACACTTGTATTGTCTTGGTTTTAGAAGACAATCGATTACTGTCGAAACAAGTGCCAATATTCATGAAGTAGCTTACATTGCTTCCCTCTTTCAATTATACAGTCCGCGAAAAAATATAGCACAACATGTAATTTCACAATTAGTTTTAATAGGATAATGGTTAATAACCTATATCCTTTTTTTCTCATACCTCTCTGTGCCCCAGTAAAGCCACAGTGGTTTTGTGCTGGGTGCCTGAAGAAGTTTCAAGAAAATTCTCAATTATAAGAAAAAACTGTACATAGCACCCCGAAAAAAGGATTTTTTGGTCGCGTTTTGGTGATCTTTGCGTAAGCAACTCTGAAGGAAATCAAAGAAAAGGGCCCGTTCTGTGATTTTATTTTTTTTTGAGTGTGCCAAAATTTCTAAAGTGGGTAGAGGAAAATAATTAACTAGTGCCGAAATCAAGGTTATTTCAAAACTGCACCAACAAAATTTCAAAATTGTGTATATTGCCGAAAAACTGGAAAGAAGCCGAAAAGTGATTTCAAATTTCCTCAAAGACCCTGAAAATTACGGAAAGAAGAGTAGCCCAGGGCGTCCAAGGGCTATCAGTGACAAGGATAGGCGCGCAATTCGAGTTGCATCGAATTCGGGCTTAACGGCTCGCAAAATCGCTGAACAAGCAGATGTCACGACCAATGTAAAAAACGTCCAAATACTATTGAAGGACTCTCCAGTTACTCAGTGCAAAAAATTAAGAAGAAACCACCACTTACGGCAAAACACAAGGATGACAGGGTAAAATTCGCCGTGGAACATATTCATTGGAAAACACGATGATGTCGTGTATTATTCACGGACGAGAAGAAGTTTAATCTCGACGGTCCCGATGGCCTGCCATATTACTATCACGACTTAAGAAAAGAGGAGACAATATTGACTCATCGGCAACATGGTGGAGGAAGTGTTATGACATGAGCTGGAATAGGATAAAACTGACATAAAGTTCGTACCACGAAAAATGGACAGGAAAAAGTACCGGGATTTGGTTGCCGATGAAACAACAGAATCAACTGGTGAAATTACGGACTTGCCGCTTATTTTTCAACAAGACAATGTTGCGGTGCATACGGCGAAAATTGTTGAAAAATATATTTCAGATAACAACGTTGATGTTTAAGATTGCACAGCACGATGACAAGATATAAAAATTATTGAAAACTGTTGGGCTCTTCTTGCCAGGGCTGTTTATGCTGAAAACAGGCAATACGAAAGTGTTAATGAGCTAAAACAAAGCATCAAATTGGCGAGAATTACCACAAAAAACATTAAAAAATTGTTTAAATCTTTACCAAACAGAATGGCAGAAATAATACAAAAAAGTGGAGGAACTACTCATTATTAAGAGTTAAAAGAAAATGAAATAGTAATACATATAATTTTTTTTTTAAGTACATGCTGCAAATGTGCTTCTTTTTTTCGCAACAAAATTTGGTATTTTTTTTATTTCCTCTGTTTTGCATTACTTTAATCAAAAAACTCTATACATGAAAAAAAGTGTTCCAATTTGTGTTCCAAAATAAATTCACTGTGTTTGTTTTGTGAACAAAAATAAAGAAAAAAAAAAAGAAAAAAAAAAACGAATTGTGCTATATTTTATTCGTGCACTGTATATCTTCTTTCTTCTCTTAAGCAAGAATCACGGCCCGATGGTGTAGAGCATGAGAAGGAAAGAAGATACCGACGCACATTGTTTTTTAATATAAAGGGGGTGTTGGGCGCCTGACAAGTGAGTCTCTAAACATGACTGTACGTCCGAAAGTGGGCTTAAGAGCGAACACATGAATCTTCCTAGCGAAGCGAGTATTGCGAGTAAATTATTGAAGGGGATAAATGCAGCTGGCTAACTCATTGGAGCACTTTTTGTTGAAATAGCGATAGAATAGTGATCGTTCCTCTACATCAACCGAATTTTTCGCAGAAGGAATAATACCGCGTTTGAAGCTGTTTGACTTGAAGGAAAATGGCAGTTTCCAGGAATTATAAAGAGTCAAAGAATCTCGTAGACACGAATCTTGTGAATCACGACTTGACGAAAATATCCTTGCTTAACGATGTCTACCTTGAGAATGAAGCACTACCATGGCGTTCTGAGAACCATGGTTTGACTAGATTTAATGAAATGGATCTAGTGCCATACCCATTTTGAAAAAAGGATGCACGTTACCCTCAGCTTTACCCGTCAGTGTAACTCACTCCTTATAGGGAAAATGATTCTTCGCTTCTGAAAAATGTTCGGTGGAAAGGCATAAGAAGACATCATCAATAGAGGGTTCATACAGTGGACTAAGGACACAAAAGAGCAGTTAACCCGTGGTTATGTGGTCGACGTGGCGTAGTGGATAGGGTGCGACGCTCACACGCAGAAGGGTCTAGGTTCGACTTCCAGCTCAACACCAATTTTTCGAATTTTTCACGGCACCATCCCTTTCGGGCTGCTGACAACACTCAAAGAGTAATAACTATCTAAGAAAGCTCCCAAACTTTGGAGTCGGCAAAAAACTGTAGGTCCCTTCTACTCGTGAGAGAACAGTAGCGCGCACAACACGAGTAGTTGATGAGCAAGATAGGCCCTGGTCCCTCTGTGGTCCCGAAGGGACCTACCGTTTTTTGCCAACTCCAAACGGCGAAATTTGAGAAGCTTTCTTAGACAGTTATTACTCTTTTAGTGGTGTCAGTTCGAAAGAATGGTGCTGTGAAAATTTCGAGGTGTTCATCTCGGAATCGAACCCAGACTTTCAGCGTTTTGCGCGTCGCACTCTACTCACCATGCCACGGCGGCCACAGCACAGGCATTAGTTCCTTTTTTTATGTTTGGTGTCACATGTAAGGTGTACTTCCACAATACGAATAGGAGAGTTAACCCTAAAGAAGAAGTTGAGGTTGGATTGTAAATAAACAGAATAACTTGATTGGTTCTGCAGGAATTACTCTTTCCCGTTTCTACTCTTTTCCCGTTCATAATATAAGGTTGCCAAATATATCCCTTCCGTCGTTTTGTCTTTTGAATTTTGTGGCTCGTATCTGGCAATATTACACATAATTTGAAAGGTCTTGACATAACCTACAAAACACGCTATGCATGATTAGTTTGAATATTGCTTTCAACAGTTATAGACGTGCAAACATGGAGTTCACTAACGCCGAAATTCGCGCTATTTTAAAGTTTTCCTTCTCTAAGGGCAAATTCGCCAGAGAAACGTTGCATGAGATTGATGGTGTTTTGTGGGATGGTACTTTATCACTTCCAACGGCGGAGGAATGGTTTCGACGATTGAGAGCCGGTGAAAACGACACCATGGATAAACTAGCCGCTGGAAGACCTGCGATGATGAATACCGATCGAGTCATGGAAATCATCGAGTTAGACCGGCATGTGGCATCTCGTGACATCGTCCAGGAGATGGGAGTTGGTCACTAAACCATTTTAAACCATCTGCAGAAGGCTGAATACAAAAACAGCTTGATGCTTGGGTGCCGCATGATTTGACGCAAAAAATCCTTCTGGACCGAATGAACGCCTGCGATATGCTGCTGAAATAAAACGAACTCGACCCATTTTTGAAGCGGATAGTGGCTGGTGACGAAAAATGGATCATATACGACAATATCAAGCAAAAACGGTAGTAGCTGTAGGCCGGTGAATCGTCCCAAACAGTGGCCAAGCCGGGATTGACGGCCAGGAAAGTTTCGCTGTGTGTTTGGGATTTGAAGGGAATCATCCATTATAAGCTGCTGCCATATGGCCAGCAGCTTAATTCTACTATCTACTGAGAACAACTGGACCGCTGTAAGCAGGTGATCGACCAAAAGCGTCCAAAATTGGCCAACAGGAAGGGTCTAGTATTCCACCAGGACAACGCCAGACCACACACTTCGTTCATGACTCGTCAGAAGCTACGTTAGCTCGGATGGGAGGTTGTATCGCATCCACCATATAGCCCGGATGTAGTGCCACCTGATTACAACGTGTTTCTGTCCATGGCGAACACCCTTGGTGGTGTGAAAATGAACTCAAAAGAAGCTTGTGAAAAGAGGCTGCCCGAGTTCTTCGCAAATAAAGAGAAAGGTTTCTGCGAGGGGGGGTATTCTGAAGTTGCCGTCTAGATGAAAACAGATTATCGAACAAAACGGCGCATATTTGAACTAAGTCCGATCACTGTAACACTTTTTATAAAGTATTGAATGAAGAGCAAAAAAGCGGAAGGGAGATATTTGGCAACCTTATATTATTTTTTTTCGAGCAATTCATTATCGACTTCGGACATTTTAGTGTAAGAAGCTGTTCATAGATACCAAGTTCGATTTTCAGGCATAGTTTTCATAACCAAAGCAATCCCTATCATTATCTTCTTGTGCGTTATTGTCTTCTTGTTTAAAGCTTCATTATCAAGGGCCAGAGCCTTTCATTAAAATGTTCGATTCGTAGAGTTTCATACGGCTTAGAACTGGTGGGAAAATGGCTAATAAGTAAAAAAAACACAATAACACTTTCAGCGAACCAAAATATTCCCTCATGTCGATCAACTCAATAAATCTCGGGACGTATAGGGGGCGTCACTAAACAAAATTATCTGTTTAATATAATTTTTTTGCAGTGGCGTGTTATGGCGTGATGTGTTATAGAGACTTTTTTATAAATAAAGGAAAGTTAAAAAAGGTGGCAACAGTCATCATTCGAAGAAGATGGACAGAAATCCGAAATTCCTACCGACCCATAGCACTAACGTCCCTTCTCTCCAAGGTCATGGAAGCGCTGATAAACCGTCAGCTTATGGAATATCTTGAGTCCCGGAAGCTTCTTAATGACCGGCAGTACGGCTTTCGCAGCAACCGTTCTACTGGTGATCTGATGGCATATCTCACTGAAAAGTGGAACCAGTCTTTGCACAATGTAGGAGAAAGCAAAATTGTTGCGCTTGATATTTCAAAGGCATTTGACAGGGCCTGGCACCAGGCTCTCTTGTTGAAAATACGTGCTTTTGGGATCGATGAGTCTCTTCTTCAATGGATTAGAAATTACCTATTCAATCGTTCAATACAAGACTTGGATGGATTCAAGTCTGATATTCACCATATTAATGCTGGTGTTTCCCAGGGCTCTGTTTTGTCTCCGACACTCTTCCTCCTGTGGGAGCCGTGGCGTAGTGGGTAGAGTGTGACGCTCACACGCCCAGGGGTCTAGGTTCGATTCCCAGCTCAACACCATTTTTTCTAATATTTCACGGCACCACCTCTTTCGAGCTGCTGACAACACTCAAAGAGTAATAACTGTCTAAGAAAGCTTCTCAAATTTCGCCGTTCGGAGTCGGCAAAAAACTGTAGGTCCCTTCTACTCGTGAGAGATCAGTAGCGCGCACAACACGAGTAGTTGATGAGCAAGCTAGGCCCTGGTCCGCCTCTGGACTGTAGCGCCGACAATTATTATTATTATTACTCTTCCTCATTTTTATAAATGATCTCTTGTCTGATACTTCTAATCCTATTCATTCCTTCGCTGATGACAGTACCCTCAGCTTTTCATATTCGTTCCTTGGCTCACGTCCTTCCACTCCGGCCATAGACTCGGAACGGCAGCGTATGTTAAGCACATTAAATTCCGACCTTGACAGCATAATCGATTGGGGAGATAAGAATAGAGTGGAATTAAATGCTTCCAAGACCCAGTGTTGTCTGCTGTCGTTAAAGCGATCACAAAATAATCAGCCGTTATCCATGAACGGCACTTGCGTTGTTGAAATCGAAAGACTCGGACATCCTCGGTATGTGTATCAACCCAACAATTAGTTAGAACGATCACATATTTGAGGTCGCCAAAAATGCTGAGAAATGTCTAGGCTTCCTTAAACGATGCAAGAAATACTTCACCCCTTCTGATCTGGCTACAATATACAAGGCCTACATACGCCCAAAACTTGAGTATAACGCTCCTATTTGGTCAGGTGTTTCTAAGACCTCCATGAATCTGTTGGATAGAATTCAAAAACGAGCGATAAAACTTATAGATGACAGTAATATTGCGAAGTCGATTGACTCGTTAGAACACCAACGTAATGTCGCGTCGTTGTCACTCTTTTATCGCTATTTTAACAAGAAATGCTCAGACGAATTAGCCAGTTGCATTCCTCCAGCTCAAGAATTCACCCGCAATACATGCCTCGCTAGGAATGCCCACCAATTCACCCTCAAGCCCTCTTTCGGACGTACAGTAAAATTCAGAGACTCGTTCTTTAGCCGCACTTCACGAATCTGGAGTGCTCTTCCCAGCTCGATTTTTCCTCCTCATTACAATCCACAGGCCTTTAAAACCAATGTGCGTCGGTACCTCCTCTCCCTCTCGTCCTGTATGCCTTCGGCCCGTGCTGTGACTTGATCCGGTCACTTAAGGGTACTCGCAACCCCTTTTGCACGCGTCAATTATAAAAAAAAGTTATATTTTTAATTAAAATAAAAATTGACAAAGTCACGAAGACGTCGAATTCCTACACCCTAAATTATCGAAATTTAATTTAAACTTAAAAATGTACAAGCATTGAAAATGCGTAGAATCTTCACAAGTCATCAGAAGTGGAGTTGCAGAGAAGTCATCCATGCCTTGGCAGGACACTCTTTTACGTGAATTTTGTAAGAACTTTGTTCCACGGGTCGTTTTCTTTAGGAAATTTGAGACTTTCAATTTTCGCGCGGATATCTGCTTGCTTTTAAATGTTTTCGTTGCTTATTTAAGAACTTTGGATTTCAGGTTTTTATTCAGAAGAGTAACACACGTTTTCCTTGCCCTAACCTCAAGGAAATCTGCTTTTAATGCTCTTCGCAACTAGCAAACAATTTCGTTGACTACACTTGGACGTTTTCAGATTCGCCAACGTGAAACACTAGCCGCCAGTTTGATGCAATCCGACTGCACAAGCTGCGAAAAATCATGTCACTGTTCCACATTTTCGAGCAGCAGAAAAAAGCCTCTTCATTCAATGCTTTCAATATGAGCTCCGGGAAAGTGGAAAAAATCAATGTGACAGAACCAACGCCTAAGAGGCACTAAACAGCAGCTTAAGACGCTTGGGATACCAGCTAGGAACGAGAACTATTGTGTGCCTCCTTAAATCGTGTTCCTTCAGTTTGAATCCTTTCTCGCTGTTTAAAGTTTCCTCAGTCTGACAAATCTCATTCGAACCCCCGCACAAAAAGAAACTTCCTGTCATCCCAAAATGACATGGTAATCTTCAAATTTATGCAAAATGTTGTCTCGAAAACGGCATAAATGCTCCTTGGCAGGATGTGTGTCTGGGGAAAATGTTAAATTCACAAAAACCGAGAGTCCCACTTGCCGCACCTTTTCTCTAGTCCAGAAAGAAAAAGAAAATATTATGCGCATATTAAGGAAATGAAATGATTTACTCGTCCTGCAAGTTTGTCTTGCCGTCTCCTCAGATCGGTGCCAAGGAACTTTGCCTCCCCTGCCTTTGCAGAGTTCGATTGCCAAAAATGCAAACGCTTGAGAGGACAACACAGCCGGTGGCAGCGGCAGTCGAAGAAAAAGAATAAAGAAGTTCATTGCATCTCCACACAGGCTGAGGTGTACAGCGCTTGTCTTTAAATATCGACGAGTGCAACCAGTCATGCGTTTCCCCTTAAATATGCACATGAGTAACCTTTCAATATCCTGGGTTCTGCTGGAAAGCAAACTCCGAGATAAATCGCAATTAAATGACACCCATTTGAATAGTACACACGACGAGCGTATTTCGAGGGATTTTTCTACGCTGCCGAGGCACAAACTTTGTCTTGTGCCTATCCGCGCCGAGGGCAACCGCCGGAAAGCTCTGGCCGACTGGCGGCAACGCGCCATTTTTTTTCATTTCTTGCAGACGTTTTCCATTCCATTGGTTAAGTGCAAAGTCATTCAAACTTTTGCTCCTTTCAGGGACCTGCTTTCCGGCGGCTCCCTGTAATCAATGCAATGAATGCATTGTTCCGTGAAATAAAAAGTTAGTTGTTTGGATAATGAATATTGCCGACGTGGCGAACTATTCCCACGAGTCGCCCGCAGGGACATGGGGCCGCGCTGCTGTTCGCAAACTTCTTAATCTTGTTTTGTGCTTGCTTTTACGGCAGCAAATGGAGCGCTCTGTAGGGCAGCGACAATGTGACGTGCAATCTGCATCCCAAATGGAGTCGTAAAGGTAGTTGTTAAGTTTGTGTCTCACTGCAGGCGTGGTAATTGAACGAGGGGATGCTAATCTGGGAGTGGGTGCTGGGAGCTGTGACAATGTGTCCGGGGAGGGATGAAACGTTTACTCAAATGCGGAGATAAGCTGGGACAGTGAACATCATCCACTGGACGGCATCCTGCGGCTGACGAGCGAAAGAAGGAGTCAACTTGGTTTTATTTGATGGCTTGTACTCGTAAGATAAGACTGTCTACGATGTGACTGAATGGGAAAGATGCGGCAGAAGTGCTTGAATCCCCATCTCCTTCGTTTTTCAATTCAGGTTCAACCTCACACTCGAACAACTCATGACATCCTTGGAAAACCACTTCAGTGTACATTTGCGATCGTTTCGCACTTCAGGCAAATTAAATCGGAAGGGAACCAACCGCGCAACAGAAAGCAATTTGCGAGCGAAAATTGGACAATCACACCCGTGCATTGCTCATTAAAAATGAATCGCGACAGCACACATGTCGGTGGCTCCTGATGAAGCGCATTAATCTTGATGCGCTCTGAATTTAAATTCGGAAGGGACATGAGCCAGAATGCATCGCGAAGTCATCGTTTTCGTTTTCGTTTTCCATGCTTCACGTGCATCCTTGCCGCAGGTCAATTAACTTTCTGGTCGCCATGTAGCCTGATTTCGGTAATTTATTTTTCACTCAAGGATACTAATTTGTGGGTCAGGAGTTTCACACCACACACGCTCGATAATTTGTTAATGTGTTGTGTGCTCCAGATAAGCTTGCCGTAAATTGCTTTTGTGTCCGCTGGGCATTGTACCGTCAGATGGGAAGGCGGTTGAGTGGGTTTTTGTCTGTGCGATCCTTCAGCAGAAAGTAGACTGCAACAAAGGCGAATAAACTTGGCCACAACATAATGAAGGCTTCGCAATTGTTTCTTGGAACAAGGAAGGTAGGGGCGACAGTTGTGGGCGGTAAGTGTGAGGCTGATGAGCTGTTAAATCTTTGATGGATTTTGGAATGAAGGGGAGGAAAAACGAAATTGTGAAAGGGTTGAAATTGTTTGGTGGAGAATAGAGGCTTAAATTGAAGGCTGGCACCATTGGTTCTATTCGCAGTTTCATTTCTAAAGCAGCCTTGGGACTAGTCTTTGTGAGAGTCGGATTCAACTAAGTCTAGTCTCATTGCATAGATAAGTAAGTTGAGAGGCGTTTTAGTATACGAAGGCCACCCCTTTTCAGAACGCCCTCAGTCATGGTGAGATAGGCAGTAGATTGCCTTCTCTTAATAGGAAAAATTTGAGAAGCAGAATTTTTCCAAGCATCAAACTTATCAGCTGCGAAGTGTGTGTCGATGCTCATAGCTTCTCAGTGACAACCACAACATACATTTATTGAAGGAGGAATAAACACTCGATTGTCTGAAGAAGTGACAATAAATTAATTTAAAGTCTCATATGTTCAATACAGGATCACTGTTTCTTGCGATGTTACGTTGGATTTTAGAGGAAATTGAACAACAAAACCGTCTTTCAATGGTATAAGCTTACCTTATATATGAGCTCGATCATCCTATTCCAGCTCCTCAGGGCAGAAACCCGGTTCCAACTAAAAGCGGATGAGAAACCTCTTAGCCATTTTCGACAGAAAAGTTTGGCGTGCGATTTTTTGTTCTATTTGCGTTAATGATATTTGGAGGAGAAGATTAGTCGACGAACTTCATGGTTCATGGCCTGGTCAAACTTTAACGCGTAAGACGGCTAGGCCATGTAGAGCGTATGGACACCATTACTCCGGCTTGCAAAGCCTTCAAATCTAAGCTATTGGGACAACGCAACAGAGGACGCCCTAGGTCGAGAAGACCATCAATCAACTTGCAGTGCGCAACTGGAGACAGGTGGCGAAAGATCGTGCTAGCAGGAGAGGCAGTTCACATTGACTTGGTGCAGCAAAAGGAAAGCATGCGCTAGCAAATGATGATGAATGTCTGAGTTCACTTAAATGCATTGTAAGAGATCGAATAAGAGTACCCTGAATAAACAAGTTATCGTCTAATAACTGCTAGGCATTGTTTTTATGTTAAAGTCTTTTGAACCCTCTTTGCTATCTTAGCTCAAGAGTCTCCTTATAAATCGTTTTTTTTTAAACTAGTAGGCATTCGCTTTTAAACTAAAAGTAGACCCTATTAAAATTAGACACTTTAATCTAATTTTTTGAAAACTAAGAGAATTAGAGATGTTTTAGACTACAGATGTTTTCAGCTAATAAATTGGTAGTAGAGGCTTAATCAATCGAATTTTATTTAATTCTCAAATCCTTTTTTGCGTTCTGCTTATTCTGTAAAGTTAATGAAAAAGACCTAAACCACGTCTTTAACACGATAATTGTAAGAGAATTAAAAGAAAAAAACCGCTTGATGAAAACAAGAAAGTTTAAATGACTGACTGACAGTTTATTCAACTCGTTCGCTGGCTATTTATATATATTTCTGACAAAGGAGTGTAGACTTTGAGTCATTTACCCAACCAGGCCGTATCACAGTATGGTGTGTAAATTTTCTCCTCGTGGTTTTTTCTTCTACATAATAATAATAAACAACTGGGTGGCCCTACAGTCCACAGGGGGACAAGCGCATAGCTTGCTCATCAACTACTCGTGATGCGCGTTCTACTGTTCTCTCATGAGTAGACACTTTTTTTCCGATTCCGAAAGGTGAAGTTTGAGAAGCTTTCTCTTAGACACCTGCACCTGCTGGATAGAATTCAAAAACGAGCGATAAAACTTATAGGTGACAGTAATATTGCGAAGTCGATTGACTTGTTAGAACACCGACGTAGTGTCGCGTCGTTGTCACTCATTTATCGCTATTTTTCCAGTATTCCTCCAGTTTTTTCCAGTATCCCTCCAGTTCAAGAATTCACCCGCAATACATGCCTCGCTAGGAATGCCCACCAATTCACCCTCAAGCCCTCTTTCAAACGTACAGTCAAATTCAGAGACTCGTTCTTTAGCCGCACTTCACGAATCTTTAGTGCTCTTCCCAGCTCGACTTTTCCTTCTCATTACAATCCGCAGGCATTTAAAACCAATGTGCATCGGTACCTCCTCTCCCTCTCTTCCTCTATACCTTCGGCCGTGCTGTGACACTTAAGGGTACCCCTTTTTCCCCTTTTGCACGCGTCAATTAAAAAAAAGACAATTATTACTATATGTGTGTTGTCAGCTGCTCGAATGAGAAGATGCCGTGAAAAAATTCAACGTTTTCAGCCGGTTATCGAACCTGGACCTTCGGCGTGTGAGTGTCGCACTCTACCCACTACCCCACGGCGGCCACGACATTACCAGCACATCAGGTAATATTCAAGCAAACGACATCCGCAAATCGTTAAACTAGTGCAGGATTCAAATTTTAGTCTTAGCTTTGAGCAAATATCTAAAGCAAAATAAGACAAGTTTCAGATAAACCGAAGGGCTTACGAATTCAATTAATAATTTTAATAAAATAATTTTGCGAATAGCAGACCCAGTTCGCATGCAGTTCTATTAATTGGAAAAATTTGGAGAGTAAAGCTGAGACACTTGCAGCGTAAGAAGATCTACGCCAAAAAGTAGGCAGCATTTTCATTCAGTGACATGATTAATAATGAGAAATGATTGATCTTTAGTTGGTCGGGATCAAAATGCATGCTTTTCCGAATTTCTGGATTCTGACCACCTTTAATATTAATTGTAAGGTACAGTGACTAGAATTTTTTCCAAATATTTTTATATATTTCATGAACAACATAATTTGGAAATTGTTTAAATTTAAGAATCGGATGGAACGAAAAGAGGAACAAAAAGACAAATGATCTTCTTTTTGAATAATTTGTGTGGCAAATTCAAAATTATCAATTGACAGATGCCTAACTTCTATTTTTTGAAGAACTTACAGCCATGGTGTAGTTGGTAGAGAGCGATACACACACCACGAAGATACCTTCTTCGGACTGAACTCCTCGCAACGGCACGACCACTTTCGAACTGCTGACAACTCAAAAGGTGTTGACTGTCCTCCAAAAAACTTCTCCAACTTCGCTCTTCGGAGTCGGCAAAAAACTGTATGTCCCTTAGTGAAGGAACTTAGTGCGCACCACACGAGTAGTCGATGAGTTAGGTAGACCTTGTTCCCCTTATGGAGAGTCGCGCCACCCAATATAGAGAAGAATTCAAATCCCCATAATTTCGACATCAATATATAAGCACATTTTAATTCAAAACCCTCGCAAGATACGTTAACACGGGTATCAAGTTCCATACGACCAAATGTCAGGCAAGAGTGGCAACGCCAGCAGAATCGCTGGAGTCCAAATAATGAACCTTATGAAACACTGAGTGCAAATGTTCAGAGTCAATTTGTTTCCTTAAGATCCCGGTCTTGATCTTGGCTACAGCTACGTCACCTTGTTCGTCTGCATTCAATTCTCCTCCACCTCTATGGTTTGCATTTTCGAGAGCTTGATTCGGTAATGTTTGTTTTTACGATGTGAGAAGTTGAAAAGAGTGTATATCCTGATAAGCTGCAAAAGTTAAAACGCATATTTTCTCTTTACTCATCGGCACTTTCGTTGCAAATTGTGCAACTACGAGGGGCGTACAATACATTCTAGTTTTTCGACTTCTTTGATGCTTTCCCGCACAAGCAGTAGCCGGGGCGCCGGAGCGGGGGTCGTCTTCAATGCTCCCTCTACCTCTCTTGAACTCTCTTGACCACTTTTGCACAGTTGTTAATGAAGGTTCGGAACCCTGGTAAACAGCCACCATCTCTTCATGACTAGTTTGTCGACTTTTTCCTTGCTTAGTGAGAAATTTAATTACAGCGCGATGCTCAATTTTCGCCATCATCGTCTCATTTGCCGTTTAGATTCTGTTTAACTAGAGATAAAACGCGAATTAAAAATCACATTTAGATGAAAATTTACATAAATGCACTAAAACAATAGTTTTACCTGATAAATAAGTCAATTTATATATATAACCACAGCTTCACCCCGATACCAGCAATATATTGAAGGCCCCTCGTAAAAGGAAGAATCTTCAAGAGAAAGACACCAAGATCCTTAAAATGCGTTTCAATCATTGTTTAAAACGAAAGATAATTGTTGCATTGAAATACAGAGCCGCATAAGAGTACACTGTGTGTTAGTGTTTGTTGTGGTTTCGTTGACACCTCTAGAACCTGAGTCTTCTGAGAATGTGACATATCCTTAGGTTTATTTGAAAGGTAAGACCGTAGAATGCATTATTTGTGAAACCACACAAAAAATGAAAAAGTTTGATGAAAACAAACGCACTCCAGCTAGTTTAGAAGATATTGCTTTCCCAGAGATTCAAAGAGGAATCAACGAGGAGAATATAAATAGAAATAAACAACTTTGAACGAACTTACATACATATGTTGCGTGATTGATTGGAATGAAGGGTAATTGTCTGTTACAAAGTGGCGAAGCATACCCCGCAGTGAATAAAGACCTCAACAATGAATAAAAAATAGCCAGAATCGAAATACTACATTCTGAGAGAAGTCTTTGGTTAAGACAATGCTAGAATACATGCGTCCTTGATGACTCAAAATAATTTGATCTTGGAAAGTGTTGGTTGATTCTCCGCCTATAGATGCACGTTCTGATTAAGATTTATTTCTGTTTCTGCCTGCATTAAATTAACTCCACCTAACTCTTTTATTGTCAAATGAGCTGAATATGACTTGGCCACATTTTTGCCGATCTTCTTCCTTGATAAGCGCTACAGCCCGGGTGGAACTGGGTTTCAATCAACAATCAACACGCCTCTCTATGTCGCACGATCTCTCGCCTGCTGCTTTCGTACTCCAAGTTGATTGAAAACGTACTCCATCTCACCCAGGACCGTCCTCTGTTGCGTTGTCCCAGTAAATCAGATTCGAATTCCATTTGTACTAGTCCAATGGTGTCCAAACTCCCTACGTGGCCATATTAACCGTTATGCGAAGGTTGACTTTTATATTCCGGGATTGGGCAACCCTAGTGTTGCAATCTGGCAAATGCCAGCTCTATCGTAAAGTTTGACATTTTTGAGGTTATACGTACTCAGAACATACGTGCAGTATTTGTGTTGTTTACGGTAACTTAAAAGATTCATCTCACCTAAAAAATGGAATCAAATCATGAAAATTTTCGTGCGATTATTTTCTACAACTTTCGACGTGGATTAACTCAACAACAGTGCATCGATGAACTTAATTCAATTTTTGGCGATGAAACTCCATCAAGGACCAGTGTTTATCAATGGTATGGTGAATTCAACCGAGGTCGTAGTTCACACCAAGACAAATTTCATGAAGGTCGTCCAAAACCAGTTGTTGTTCCGGAAACCACTGCTGCTGTGCTGCAGCTGATATTGCAAGATCGCCTTGTGACCTATCGTGAGATTGAGACAACCTTAGGCATTAGTGGGACCAGCATACATTCAGTATTGCATGAAAATTTGACCGTAAAAAAAATTGTTCGCGTTGGATCCCACACAATTTGTCAATCGCTCAAAAAAAGGCTTGTGTGGATTGATCGAAAGAAATGCTCCAAAAATACGATCGCGGTGCTTCGAAACACGTCTATGATATCGTGACAGGTGATGAATCGTGGATTTACGCGTATGAGTCAGAAAGTAAACATAAGTCGACTGTATGGGTGTTTCAAATTGAGCCAAATCCAACAAAAGTTGCTCGCCCACGTGGCACTTCCAAGCAAATGGTGGTCTGCTTTCGTCTGTTTCGGAAAAACTGGACATGTTGCAACCGTACCGCTATAACAATGCAGATCAGTCAATTCTGAGTTTTACGCAACCAATTGTTTGCCAGTTGTCTTCCAAGAAATCAGGAAAACCAACCGCCGAAGACGGATCACTCTTCACCACGACAATGCGAACTCTCACACATCGGCTCAAACAACTGCATTTTTGAGCACTCGACACATATATTTGATGAGTCATCCGTCGTATAGTCCTAACTTGCCACCGAATGACTTGTTTTTACTCCCTTACGCCAAAAACAAAATGAGAGGTCAACGTTTCTCGACACCTGAAGAAGCAGTTGATGCGTTCAGAATGCATGTTTTGGAGATACCTCATCAGAGAGGCAAAAGTGCTTCGACAATTGGTTCAAATGTATGCAAAAGTGTATAGATCTTAATAGGAAATATTTTGAAAACCAATAAAGCTGTTTCCGATGATTAATATTTGTTTTTGTTCTCCAATCCCGAAATATAAAAGGCAACTTTCGTATTCGAAGACGTTTGACTAGGCGCATGTCGCGGCACAGCTCATGAACCGCGTCGTTAAATTTTGAGAAGTCCAGATGCCATGAACGCAAATAGGATAGAAAATTGCACGAAGAACTTTTCTCTAGAAAGGACCAAGGGTTTCCTCATCCGGTTTAAGTAAAGCCTAGGTTTCCTCGCCATAAAGTAGGACTGGTATTATTGTATAAAGCGCGCTTAGTCCTTCTAGAGAAGGCCTTATTACTCAACTGCCTCTTGAGCCCAAAGAAACAGCGATTGGCAAGAGCCCTTAGTCCCTTTTTAATGCGCAACCGTAGTAGATGAAGTCCTTGACTAACTCCACGTTTCTTCTGTCTTATATACCGAGACGTTGATATCTGCTTTTGAGACGTTTGTGCTGTGTGTCCTTTCTGGCTGAGAGCATATACTTTGTTCTGCCCTCATTTGTGGCCAGACACATTTGAGCCGCTTCCGCTTCAATGCCAGCAAACACCTCATTGACGGTTCGCTGTGTTCGTCCAATCACGTCAATGTCATCAGCGTATGCTAGCAATTGAACTGACTGAACTGAACCTTGAAATCGATGAATACGTGTGGTACGTGGTGGTACGTCTCGATTTGCACTGGCATGTGTAGATCTGGTCTTTCGAGGACTCTCCTTGTCTGAAACCACACCTATCTGGTTGTGGACAAAAGGATTCAGACACTCACATAATACGGCAGAGAAGACCTTGTATGCGATGTTAAGAAAGCTGACCCCCATAGTCGGCGCAGTCAAAATATCTCCTTTCTTGTGGAACGGGCAAACGACGCTGAGATTCCACACATCGGGCATGCTTTCCCCGACCATATCTTACGGATGAGCAAGTAACACCAGATCATCTCCAGCTGCTCTACGCACAGTCCATCTGCTCGAACAGCCTTGTTCGATTTCAGTCTCCATTTTACTCTGTTAAGATATTTTATGTCGGAGGAAGGTATTCTTGTCTTGTCTAATCTAGTTTGGCCGATCGCAAACCGAATTATGATACCAATGGGAAGATGCAAACCAGTGCCTTAAAGTGTGATCTGCACGCATCCAAGAATATCATTTCTTTGCAACTTTTATCTCATAATTCTTTCCAAACTAAGGACAAAGTCAGAGTCAATTTCTCCATTTATTACTTTCCCCACAACGTCCTCAAAGCACTATTGAATCCTTAAAGCAGTCACCTGCAAATGAGTGCCTTTCTTCATCTTTCCCAAGTCGTTAAACATACATTTTGAGTACCAGTAATTGCATTTGCAAGTCTATACACTGCTCAACCACTTGTACGCACTTGGGGATGTACAGAAACGGCACACAACTCCATCACAATGTCCCCCACTGACAAGAGAATAAAACTTTTTATGGTTCCCTTGGCGACACACTCTCGAAAATCACCTCCCGCAAAACTTGCTTCTGCTGCTGCCACACAAGGAAATCAGCAACAGTTACTTCAATTTGAATTTAAACTTTTAGCAGATGAAGAAGCGACAGAGAGCGACATAGAGAGAAACTGGAAACCCTTTGTTCACTGGCATCCGTCAAAAATATCCTCAAGGCGCAATGTAAGTTTAACGCCTCGAATCATTTATGTAAGTATTGTGGCAAAGAAAATTCGGTTAGACAGTAAATATCCTTTTCACAAACTTCCAGCAGAGTGCACTTATGAAGCGTAATTACCGTGCTGATGCGATGCGAAATTTTGCATGCGAAAAATCCCAGACGCCGGTGGCCGGAGTGACGAGAATCCTTCTGCGAGATGGAGGGGGAGGGTTGAGGTTGTTTACAAAAGTTTTTGATGTTTCGGTGTACTTGCATGACTTCCGTTGCAAGATCGACGGCCGCAGGGAATTAGCCGAGGACTATCCACTTAACCGCTTGCATGAGTTGCAAGTGTCCTTAGGGATGTTTTCGGATCTTGAATGCTACTCTGTTGCAACACAGTTCATTTTGACGGAGAATAGGGGAAGAAATCTGCTGCACTGTGTGTTGAAGGGAGTTGTTGGCTGTCGTTTTTGTGGATGGTGGTGTTGTCCGTTGAAACGGACACATATTGAAAATTGAATAAAGTCTGAAGAACACTCATGTGTCCTAATTCAATTATTTGCGCCGATTCCCACGAAAACAAGAGCTGCATGAAGAAGCAGCTTCATTTTGTCAAGAGGTAAGCTCTCTAAAGTAAGCGGCTCTTGGTCCACAAAGCATGACCAACCCACTTTCGGCCGGTATTTCGAATCAATTTTGAACCTGATTGTTTCACAAATTCACAAAATAGTCGAGAAATTCTTCCAAGAAGGGGTTGTTGCCCTCCTTTCCGTTGTATGACGACAAAATAGTTACGTCATATTAATATCACTTACAACGCCACCCCAAGATGACCCACACTCTTTGCCCAACTAAAATGAAATTTCCCAGAAAAATACGGTATGTGGCAATCTTCGTGAGTTCCAAGGATGAGGATGCAGTATCCTGTAGGGAATTCCTGAGTCCAAAGTCACTCAAGTGAAGAATTTCAAAAATGTCCTTTTTGGTCTGAAGGAAATTACTTCCCTTTGTCCTTCTGACATGCAAAGAGGTTGCTTTCAGTGTTGGAATTCGGGTCAAGGTTTAAGAGAGTTATTTATGTGTGCGGGAGTCCGATGAAGTCACACATGTGCTGCAGGATATTATTGAGCCAATTAACTCCACTGATTGTCAGGTGCATTGACTGCTGTGCAACGTCCCTCCGGTTCCATCGAAAGGTCTCTCTTCCCGAAGGGGTTAATTATAGGTCAGTGGCAACGTTGTGCTCGATAGTTGGCTGCTCCAGATATGTCTGCCATAAATTGTAAACGTGTCCTCCGGGTGGGTTTTATTATTGCGATGGGTTCTAAGAGATACATTTAGCTGCTGCTCCTACTGGTGCTGATGCTCGTGCTGATGGTGATGCTGTTTGTGGGAACTTTGGTGCTCTACTTTAGTGGGTCCGATGATAACAAAAGGGTAGTGAGAAACAATGTGTTGTTTTGTGTGGCTGCCACCAGGATATGGGGATATCGCTTTGTTCCAGTTTTTGTTTCAACGTGAGCTTGGGGTGGTTTCGTTTGCCACCGATGCACGTTAAATGAATATTCCTGTGGATGGCGGTGGTGAGCTGAATGAAATGAAGGCACAGCACACGAGAGTTGCCTTCGAGGGCCTTTTAAAGCAAACGATTGTTGTCTGCGAATGAAGTGAGGGGAGTGCTGGCAATCCATACATTCTGTTGGATCGCTAATATTTTGGTGAGGGTTGTGCTATTGAAAACAGAAACTTGTGTAAATATGCCTGTCCTGCTGGAGGAATTGATGTGATGATATTAGGTAATCATGCAAATGTATTGTAGAGAGGAATCTATCAAGTGCTTGCAGAAGAATAAACAATAGTTCAGAAACAGCCTGGGACACGCATTTCAGTGTGTGGTTTCGGTACGGAAATGAGAGAAATTGGTGGTTTCGTTGCAGGATCTTACTTCATGACGGGTGGGTTTATTAATTGCATACTCTGAGCGTCAAAAGTGAGTAAACAAATATCTGTTTACTGTATAAAGGTGAAAATTGCGTCAACACAACAACAAATCTCAAATTCCATTGATACACAAAAACAGGTTTATTCAATGTGATCAATTATTGAAAAAATAAAGTACGGTAAAAACAAAAACAAATATATTTTTTTTATTGAAAATTATAACTACTTCATATATTACGAGTCAAAAGTGAGTAAACAACATGCATGTGAATCAGTTATTTTTACCGCTAAGATTTGTGAGTAATATTTTCCCGATGACAAGTCTTTGCATTTGCCTTTGTTCAAAGAGGACCCGAATTAAATACAAACGTGCTAAAGTTCAAAAATATATTTAATTTAAAATGCGAATACCGACGCCAAAGATAAACATCCAAGGACTAAAGATCATGCTCTGAATATGGTGGGACTGGTCGAGTAATATGCACAATGATCTACTAAAACCAGGTGAAATAATTGGTGGGAAAGGTTTTCAGCTGCAACTATTGCGTTTGAGTCACGCATTGTGCAAAAAACGGCCAGGGACCATCAAAGGGTAATACTAGGTCACTTAGCAACATGAAAACGAACGGTCTCACGTGGATATAGCGGTCAAAACCTAACCGAAACCTACAGACCTTGATTCTTCCGACTACCAGCCTTTTCGACGAATGCAGAACGACTTGGGTGTTATTGGTTCGGGTCTTTTGCATAATTCGAAGAATGGCTTAATGATTGGATCGACCCCAGAAGGGACTCATTTTTTTTTATACAATAGTAATAATTGTATGGCTCACTTACCAGTCAATTTTCACCACCTATTCGTCGATTTTAAGGCCGCGTATGACGGTGTGCATAGAAACGAGCTATACAGTGCCTTGACTTGTTTTGGCGTTCTTACCAAACTCGTCAGATTGTGTAAAATGACGATGGAGAACTCTCGCTACTCCGTCAAGGTCGGTAACGAGCTCACCGAGACCTTCAATATCAAAACAGGTCTTAGGCAATGCGACGTTAATTTACTTCTTTAACACCATCCTCGAGAAGATCAAGCGTAACTCACAAGTCAACACCAGAGGCAAGATTTTTCAGAAGAAGATGACATTGTCGTGATTGGACAAACACAGCGAGACGTCAATAAGGCGATTGCTGTCATTGAAGCGGAAGCCTGTAAAACGGGTTTGGCGGTAAATGAAAGAAAAACAAAGTAAATGCTACGAGGGGCGTTCAATATATTCTCGGTATCGATATGAAGGAAAATGCGAATTGAATTTAAATGGTTTTTAATTTCCAATATAATCTCCTCTAACATCAATGCATTTGCCTCACTTTGAGCTAAGCTTTTTTAAGCCCCCAAAAAAATAAATTTCCTCTTTCTCTGCAAAATACCCATTTATTGCCGACTTGAGTTCTTCATCATCCGAAAATCTTTCGCCACGAAAACATTTTTTCAGATCCCGAAACATGACATAATCACTAGGGGCAAGGTCTGGACTATAGGGTAGGTGTTGGAGTTCTTTGAAATCACAATCTCGCGCAGCAGCCTTGGAAACTGGCACCGTGTGAACAGGGCGTTGCCATAAAGAAGCAATACACCCGCTGCGAGTTTACTGCGTCTTTTCTTTTCAATTTCCTCCCGCAAATAATGCAAAGTGGAAGCATAGGATGTGGCGTTGATGGTTAAACCTTTTTTTTTTGGACTCAATGAGCAAGACTCCTTTTGATTCTTAAAAAACTGTGGCCATGAGCTTCCCGGCAGATGGAGTGACTTTAAAATTCTTCAGGGGGTATGTTCCTTTTTTATACCACTGCTTGGACTCTTGTTTGATTTCAGAGTCATAGTGGTGAACCCACGCATCATCCCCAGTAACAATTCGATCCATATCAACCTTTGCGTTCTCACTACATATATCCAAAAGCTCTCTACAGCATGCCATTCTCACTTTTTTCTGAGCCGCTGTGAGCATTCGTGGCACACACCTTGCACTGACCTTTGAAAGCTTAAGATGGTCATGAAGAATGGTGTGAATGGTACGAGTTGAAAGCTTGGTGATCTCTGTCATCATTTTATTTATTCGGACAACCTCCAGGAAAAGTTTTTTCGACTTCTTTGATGCTTTCTCCCGTACAAGCAGTATCCGATACACCGGAGAGGGGGTCATCTTCAACGCTCTCTCTGCCTCTCTTGAACTGACTTGACCACTTTTACACAGTTGATAATGATGTATAGTATAGTAAATGTTTAGTATATACATGTATAGTTTTTAAACTTTTCGTGCTTAGTAAGATATTCAATTACAGCGCGATACTTTATTTTCACCATCATCGTCTCAGTTGCCGTTAAGATTCTGTTTAACTAGAGATAAAACGCGAATTAATAATCACATTTATATGAATTCTACATGAGTGGACCAAAATGATAGTATTACTTAATAAATAAGTCAATTTATATATAATTTTTAAAATATAGCTTCATCCCGAGAACATATTGAACGTCCCTCGTATCATCAAAACAGAATACACTACATTGACGTCTCGGACAGAGCGTCACACTAGGCAACAGAAGCTTCGAGCTAGTGAAGGGCTTCGTCTACTCTAAGTCCGCGGTAGATAGAGACAAAAGCACTAGTACCGAAATCGAGTGCAGAATCACTCTTGCCAGTCGCAGTTTCTTTGGGCTCAAGGGCAATTGAGTAATAAATTCCACTCTCGAACGACAGAGCTTGTTTTTTTTATAAAAGTTTGATCATTCCCGTCCTACTCATTGTTGCGGAAACCTGGGTATACCTGTATAAAGTGAGCGTTTTTTTGAAAATAAAACACTAATTATTAATGCGAAAGTAAAAATATTTTATTCAAAGTATTGGCCATTGTTTTCTACACATTTTGATCACCTTTCTGGCAATTCGTGAATACCACGCCAATAAAATTGTTCGTCTTTTAAAGCAAACCAATCAGACACCCAATTTTCGACCTCCTCGTAGGAATCAAAGTGCTGCTCAGCCAATGCGTGTCCCATCGTTGAAAACAAATGGTAGTCAGAAGGAGCCAAGTCGGGTGAATGCCGCGGGAGGGATAGCTGCTCCCAGCCAAGTGTTTTGATTGTATCCTGAACCGGTTTTGCCTTGTGTGTAGGTGCATTGTCATGGAGCAAAATTACCTTGCCGTGTCTTCTGGCCTATTCTGCTCGTTTCTCGATCAACGCATGGTTCAAATTGATCATTTCTTGTCGGTGGCGATCAGTATTATCGGTTTCACCAGGTTTTAGGAGCTCGTGGTACAGCACACCTTTCTGGTCCCACCAAACACACAGCATTGTCTTCTTGCCGAATCGATCTGGTTTTGCAGTCGGTGTTGATGGTTGTCCCAGATTAACCCATGATTTTTCCCGTTTAGGATTCTTAAAATATATCCATTTTTCATCGCCAGTTACAATCCGATCCGAGGCATTCGGTTGTTTCGTAACTGTTTATTTTTTAATGTGGCCGGGCAGTTACCCCGACGCACACCCCCAACCTGGAGGACCAGGCCCTTTTTTATACCTCTTGGGCGGAGGTCGCACTTAGAGGTTTGGCAGGTTGAGTTCGGGTGAACAACAACCAGTACCCGATGGCTACCAACGTGGAGGTAGAATAAGCACAATTGGTGTGTGGAAGACAGTTACAGCAGCTGGGCATCGCCAGGTTGATACCAATCAGTGCCTACCCTGTTCCCACATCACCCAGCCATTTGGAGACAGCTGGCAAGAGATCGTGCTAGCTGGAGAGGCATGTTGGTTGAGGCCCAGGTCCACTCCGGACTGTAGCGCCATCCGAAGAAGAAGAAGAAGAAGAAGTTACAATCCGATGTAATCCGAAATGAAGCAAAATTTCACAAGTGTTTTTTCGGTTTTCCATCTGTCTTTCATTCAATTCAGGTGGCACCCATTTTCCACACTTTTGGATTTTCCCAATGGCTTTTAAACGGTCAGAAATTGTTTGATGTGCAACATTTAACAATGCTGCCATTTGCTTTTGACTCAAACTGTCATCTCCATCCAATATCGTTTGCAATTCAGCGTCTTTAAACTTTTTTGGTGGTGCTCCACGTTCTTCATTTCTCACATCTGAATCATTATTTCTGAACCGTTGAAACCATCTTTTGGATGTTGCTTTTGATAGAGCATGATCACCATATGCCTCGACAAGCAGTCGATGCGTCTCTGCAGCACTTTTCTTCAAATAAAAACACGAAATTAATGCTTTTCGCAAATCATCACTTTCTGGTACAAAATTCGACATTTTTAACACGATGAAAAAATGTGATGTTGTCGGACTTGATGTCATAGCAGACAGACAAAACAAAAAATAAGGGCTCGTTCACAACAAATGATCCCTATCGAGACATTTGTATCTTGACGCTCACTTTATACCACTATACCTGGTATTAAAAGCGGATGAGGAAGTCTTTTCGAGAGATAAGTTTCGCGTGTGATTTTTGGTCCTGTTTGCGTTGATGGCATCTGGAGGAAAAGGTTCAACGACTAACTTCATGGGCTGTACAGTGGTTAACACGTTTCCTGCCGCGTGTACCGAAAACAGTACACGCTTAGCTTCATTTCTACACCAACGTGTTTTTTTCAAATTAAAATTTTTTTTTCTAATTTTAATTCTCGTTATGACTGTTTTATGTTATTTAGTGATGTTTAGAGGAATTTTTGCATCGTGTACTGATAACGGTACACGCGGCGTGGTGGTTAGTCATGAAAGCAAAGCAAAGCAATAAGAATTTATACAAAATTATTAAAGCACTTACCGTGTACTGTTTTCGGTACACGCGGCGCAGAAATGACACCTAGTGAGAAACAGCTTGGCAGGGAACGTGTTGAGCAACATAAGATAAAACGCTTAAGATGACTAGGACGCGTAGAGCGTACGGTCACCGGAATTTGTTGACATATTGAGTTGTTAGTAGGGTCATGCTATTTGAGCCGATTTCCATCAATTTTGTCTTAACAACGTTAATTTAAGGAAACCCTCTTCTTCTTATTGTATTTAACATTGCTTTGCTTCTCTGGTGGTGAAGAAGGAAATGGTATCCATAACCCTGACGCGAATCTGGCGAAACTGTTGAACCAAATCAAATGCCCTTTCGAAGTCGAGGAAATGCAATTATGTATGACTGGAAAACATTTAATTTAAGCGTGGCAGTTGTCAAATGTCAAACCACGATGTAACAATCCTGTCGTGTGCTTGTACATACTTCTGCTCTCTCGTAACATCAGGAGTCAACTAAGCTGAGTTAGTTTGGATTATTCATGCGTTTCCAATCTGTCGGCTTTGTTGTACGTGTTGCCTTGGCCTTGAGTACATTGCCAGAGTGTTGATATGTTTCTGACTGCGGTGACAGAGCCCTCTTTACCCACATATAGATACTTTAAAATGTAGCTGAAATTATTCCACAAAGGTCCTGATAATTTATTTCACGGCCAACAGCTTGTGGCGAACGCATTTATCTTCTTCGGGTACCAACGAAGCCTCATGCTCCCGTATATTTTACGACTTGTCCGCAGGGAAGAGTCTTCCTGCACTCTCCCCTCAGAAATGTTGCAATAAGCCATCGCAGGGAGAGAATTTAAATAAATTTCGCAATAAATTAGAAAACTTTGTCCCCCACTTCATACCGGGCCAATTCCAAGCGTGCGACGCTTAAAAGAATCGCTGTACTTTCATCTAATTATATGAAACTTTTGCTTCAATTAAAAATAACGAAGCGGATTACCTTCAATTTAATCATCGGGTGCCGTCGGTAAGATAATAAAGGGTTCACTGCTCACTGTTATCAATCACAAGGAGGGTGCCGTTAAGCAGAAGGGTGACGCCATTGAGTGCTGTGTAAACGGCAGTTAGTCTTTAACGTCCGCGAAAAGACGACGGCGACGCGTCAATGGAGGGGATGATGCTCTTAATGTGCTCTTAAATGAAAGCGACGACACACGGGGAAGATAAAGGTCGTTTTCTTTTCGTGAAACGATCCTTTACTAACATTTGGCGACAGTTCTTTGTTGGAAAGAAGGAAAAGGGACAAAGACAAAAACGTCCGTTGAAAGCGTAAAAGAAAACAGTGGTGGAAGCGGAAATGGAAGCGACCCTTGGTGCTATGGTTCTGGAGGACGTAGTGTGTGGACAATGGTAGAGCCGAAATAAAAGAACACGCTAAGCAAGTAGCACCTTCATCACAACTTTATAACGCAGGGAAGTGAAAATTGTTTGGTCAAGAAGATTTGGAGGAGGATGAAGGAATTTCGACAACTTTCAATGTGTGCTTCCATATCCTGATCAATGCAGCGTCTTCCACAAAGAACGTTGTTGCCATCAACCAGATTTCTTCATGACTGTAGGAGACAAAGGGGCTTCACGGGTAAGACGGACAAACGAACAGAAGAACGAAATGAACGTGAGATGGATTATTGGAATATATGCAATGTAAACTGTATTCTGAACACACCTAATCCTATTCAGCCTATGTTCGATTGACTGGTGTTTGATGTCCTTGTTGATCAAATGCAAGTATTCTAGTTCTTACAATACTTGCATTTGATTGACAAGGGTTTAAAAAAATCGATCGAACATTGGCTAAATAGGATAAGGCATCCTAAAATTATATTATCATCATTAGTTGTCATCATGGAGCCGTACATACTTGAGAGGCGCTAAGCTTTTTATAAATCTTCGTAGCCATTCACCCTAACCTTAGAAATAAACAACCAATTTTTCGATGCCATCATTTACGCTGCAAATCAACAACAAAAGAAAATATAAATCCAACTTTCCGATAAAGACGGTTCTAATGCCCATGGGATAAAGAAAACCACGCTGTGAAGAAAATATCCCCGGAAATCACTAGCGCTTCCGTATAGGAGGACCCTATTCTATGCCTCAAACTCAACATATAAGGTTGCTAAATATCTCCCTCCCACCTTTTTGTCTTTTGAATTTTCCGGCTATGTACAAAGCGCTACAGAGTTCGTATCTGACAATACTTTACATAATTTGAAAGGTCTTGACATAACCTACAAAACGACATTTTTAATTTTTCTTTCGTTAAAGGCAAATCCGCTGGAGAAACATTTCGTGAGGTTAATGGTGTTTTAGGGGATGTTTTAGCGGAGAATCGGTTTCGACGATTTAGATCCGGTGAATACGACACCATGGCTAAGCCAGCCGGCGGAAGACCTGTGACGCCGAACGCCGATCGAATCATGGAAGTCATCGAGTTAGACCGACATGTGGCATGTCGTGGCATCGCCCAGGAGATGGGAGTTAGTCACCAAACCAGTTTAAACCAATTGCAGAAGGTTGGATACAAAAACAGCTTGATGCTTGGGTGCCGCATGATTTGAGGCAAAAAATCCTTCTGGACCGAATCAACGCCTGCGATACGCTGCTGAAATAAAACGAACTCGACCCATTTTTGAAGCGGATGGTGGCTGGTGACGAAAAATGGATCACATACGACAATATCAATCGAAAACGCCCTTGGTTGAAGGCCGTCGAATCATCCTAAACAGTGGCCAAGGCGGGATTGACTGCCAGGAAAATGTGTGTTTGGTGGGATTTGAAGGGAATCATCCACTATGAGCTGCTCCCATATGCCCAGACGCTTAAATCTACTTTCTACTGCGAACAACTGGACCGCTTGAAGCAGACGATCGACCAAAAGCGTCCAGAATTGGAGAACATGAAGGGTGTAGTGTTCCACCAGGACAACGCCAGACAACACACTTCGTTGATGACTCGTCAGAATCTACGGGAGCTCGGATGGGAGGTTTTATCACATCCATCATATACTCGCAGCCCGGGTTACTGATTACCACCTGCTCCTGTCCATGACGAACGCCCTTGGTGGTGTGAAGTTGAACTCAAAAGAGTCTTGTGAAAAGTGGCTGTCCAAGTTCTTCGCAAATATGGAGGGGGGCTTCTACGAGAGGGGTATTATGAAGTCACCGTCTAGATGGAAACAGAATTATCGAACAGAACGGCGCATATTTGAACTAAATCCAATGACTGTAACACTTCTTATGAAGCATTGAATGAAGAGCAAAAAAGCGGAAGGGAGATATTTGGCAAATTTATATAAGTAATCAGACCGTAGTGTGTTGTCAATATTGCGAGTTCCGCCTTAACCGTAGATCAACTAAGCACAAGAACTAAAGCCGTTGGTATATTTTTCACGAATTCGTAAATAAGGCTAAAGAGCAGCTTAAAATTGCTGCCGATTTTCATGTCAAAGCCATCCTGAGCGATGAGTTCCGCTTTCCGCTGAAGGGGTTTATCAATAAAGTTATTTACTTTATGCCTTCCATACGCGGCATACAAAAAAGTATTTTTTGTGGGAATAATATTGTGTGGTCGTCGTCGCGTTGTGGATAGACACTCACACTTCGACACTCACACGCCGAAGGTCTAGGTTCCTTTTACGGCTGAACATTTCCAAATTTTTCACGGCACCACCTCTTTCGAGCTGCGGATAACACTCAAAGAGTAATAACTGCCTAAGAAAAAGCTTCTTAAACTTCGCCGGTCGGAGTCGGCATAAAACTGTAGGTCCTTTCTACTCGAGAGAGAACAGTAGCGCGCACAACAGGAGTAGTTGAGGAGCAAGTTTAAAACTGATGCTGATTTTCAAGGCAGAGTTATCCTGAGCGATGAGGTTCCCTTTCGGCTGAATGGGCTTATCAATAAAGTAAATATGCCTTCCACACGCGGCATACAAAAAAGTATTTTTTGTGTGAATTACATTGTGTGGTCGCCGTGGCGTTGTGGATAGAGTGCGACACTCACACGCCGAAGGTAGGACATTTCACAAGTCACACGGCATGCAAGGCATCACTCAGTAAGTCCCGGGACATATATGCGACTTATAGGTGCCACTAACAGAAATATTTAATTTAATATTGAATACTTTTTTAGTTAGTGCCGCCCCTTATATATCCCGACATTCCCCTTTATGTCCAAGGATTGAATGAGTGATCTGTTAGAATGACCCATTTACTGAAGAGTACGTTTCAGTAGAAGGACCCATCGAATACATATGACTGAACTTAGAGAGTCCACGGAGTTCATAGGCACTTTGTGAAATCGTTGGCCTATACCAACAAGCTGGCAGTGGTATTCAGTTCCGTTTCAATGGCTTTTAGGCATCCCACATTTCTTTCTTTCGAATAAATACAATTTTCTTAAACGGTACGGAAACTATTTGCTGAGTACCTAAAAAGCAGTTTTGCGAGTTCACGTTGTCTTTGGCATGGATTTAGATGCAGCAAAGCGTCTTATTCCTCATTTTCAAAACTTTCTGAGCTGGGGAAGACATTTCTTGTCTTTGACATTACGTCCACCACTTTTGAAGTGTCAAAACTACTATCTGCATGATTTACCGCTCGGAGCAGATTCACCATAAATTTGTGCAAGTATTCGGCTTCAACTGCAATTTTTTTTCTAAATAAGAGAAAGTCAGAACTCATTGTAAATGCTGTTACTTTAAAACAGATCCTTAAACTGACGGTGATGCATGATGTCACACCTTTTCATTGAAGTAGGAAATTATTTCCAAGAACAGACACATCTTGCAAATGGCGCTGACTTTTGAAAACAAAAATGGCTTGACCGTTTTAATGCAGAAACTTAAACGGGGTTGCTACCAGCAGAGTAGAAAACATTATGACAATCTTTAGGGACCAAGTAGGGCTATTTTAGGCAGCAAAGTCTACGTGGTCTTGAATCTCAACGATAACAGCTTTTGAAAGAGAAACGATAAATTCGGCATCCTCCGTAGTCACAGTAGATGAAGAAGTATGTATCAAAACATACATTCTTTTCATTGATTTAGCATGATCATCACCGGTCATCTACGTGGGGTATGCTGAGGAGTGTGGAGTGGTTAGTTGAAACGTTCGCAGGTGCAATATAAGTAGAATTTGTTTGTTTAGTTAGTGTTACAATAAAAAAAATTCTTTTTAAAAGTTTCGTGAGCGTTTTCCAGCCTTTCACAACTCCAGAAAAGAAAGTGAATGGCAGAATGCTGGTTTTGTATTTCTTGAATTGCTTACAAAGCCTTATGTGTCTGAATGGGACTCCACAAGGCAAACTTCTTAATCGCTTCGAGCCCACTTCATATCCGATCAAGTATTCGCTTCACACTAAACGGCGATATTGCTGCTTATCCACGGTATGTACGGCTCAACACGGATGTACACGCCTGGGAAGTTAGTGCCGCACCTTCTGCTGCCACCGGAAACAATGCCGTACTGCACACGTTCATACACGTGGAAAAGTGGTCCGCCCGAATCGCCTCTGCAGGACTGAGTCTCATGCACTCCACCGGCGCATAGGTGCTCATCCGTGATGGGTAGTGTCTTGTACACCTTCTGGCAGGTATCATTGTCAACTATTGGAATGGAAGCTTTCTGCAAGATATTCGCCCTCGTCCCGTTCTCAGTATTACCCCATCCAGCGACCGTAAGTTGGCTGGGAACAGTTTTACGTTCATTTGCAATTGGTAGACAGATGGGAAAGACGACAGCTGCAATGAATAGTGGATCAACAACCTCTCTTTGATACTCAAGTTCTACTCACAGTTTAAGACGGCCTCCTTTCCAAGGCGGAGAAGACCGATGTCATTGGCGAACATTCTGGGAATGTAGTCCTTGTGATATATTGCCTCTGCAATTTGGATTTCTTGAATTGGCGGGGAACACTCGCGTGTATTGTTGAGCAAACCGCAATCCACTTCACTTTCAATGTCGTGTTCACCCAAGCGAGCGGCAACTCTGAAAAAAAGAACGTGTCAAGGCATCAACCAGTTCTATAAAAATGCCTTGCAATTGCTTGGGCTGACGCACAAGGATGCAATGCGCGGCAGTAAGGACATGTCGGTTGGTGATCAGTGAGCCGCCACATTCCAGAGTCTTCGAGACGCCATCGTCGTAAACCAGCAGAGCCAACCACGGGTACTCTGCCAAAAAAGCATCATGCCCATGGGCGACGAGAATCCCGTCATTGATGCATTCTTCGCTTACCGGCTTCAGCGTCAACATTCCTTTCCTAGAAAGTAAATCGGTAGGCTCCACGCCTCGTCGTATTTCGACACTTTCATGAACGTTGGCCTGTTTCAAAACAGAGCTTTCCGTTTGACTTACGTTTGCACCTCTTTGGTCACAGCAAGCATAATGTTGGCCATTAAAAGTTCCACAGTGCGATTCCCGAAGGTACCTTGTGACTGTGTGGGACAGCGGTCTGGGCGCCAATCGAAGGACGTGCCGAATAAAGTTGCACTCCAACATTGGAATGCATATTCCCGGTCGTTTGTTAAGGGTGGTGCACGTTCCTTCTGCAGGAGCAGGAAAAGACAAAAGAAGTTTGCAAATGTCTAAACAGTGATTAAACTTACGCCCAGAGGTGTAATTTGGAAACGATATCGTGATGAGATAAAAGGCAACCACCACCGACAGCACCTGGTGGTTTCTTCTCCCAAACATTGCCAAACTGGTTTCAAGCGATCGCAGCGCAGACTTGTTGACGACTGAATGTTGTTGAATTTGCGAATGATCTAAGTCTGGCATTTTCGTTTGCCGATATCCAGTTTCGATTGTACCCTCGTTTGTTGTTTTCATTGAAACGTAACTTCCTCTGAGAGTGAAAAGTTGATCGACCGTAAGCAGTTTGGCGTCGTACCTCTGAATAAAATTTCTAACGGCGCATGACTCATGTTTCGGAAGTTGTTTCAGTTGTAGGGGACTACCAATTCAACCTCTGGAGGGCTTCAGTAAGAGCAGTCTGCCAATTCCAGATTTAAAATTTGAAAAGAAGACCGCTGAGTTTGTCTTTCAAGATGTGCTGTGGTAGGGAGGGCTATGACAGTCGCTGGACGATAAGAATCGATTGTTGATCATCGTTTGGCTCTTTCGAAGTTGCGAACATCGACTGTGATCGACTGTAGAGAATTTTTTTATCAGCTGAACGCAATCAATGGAACGAATCTTAGATGGTTGGAATGCGCACTAAAACTCGTTACACGTTAACAGTGTAGGCAGGTCGGTGGTTAGAAACCTCGCTAATTTTTAAAATTGGATGAGTGGGTCACTGGCCCAGGGTAAAGTTTCCTCAAAACGAACCAGAGAAGCGAATTTAATGAAACCAGACTCATTAAATTGGAAGATTTATCAAAAGCGTTTGATTTGGAAAAGAAAAAGACTAGACCTGCTTGCAGACGTTCCTAGAAAATTCAACTGAAATGAGATGTCTTGGCGCACTTAGAATATGATTGAAATTTGGAGAAAGGCCCACGTATAGAATTGGGCTTTGCTCAGAGTTTGAACAGGCACTTGCAAACGATGTTCTACAAGAATTTGAATTATAAGACGACATCTAAATCAAAAGTCACCTTGAATTACTTTGTTCCCTGGTTCCACAAGCCAGCGTTTGCGATTAAATTGATTGACTAAGAAAGTTAAAGCAGCAGACACTTCAGTTCCACGGAACTTGTTCAACAGGATTCAGCGCAGCTCCCTCGAACCGTTTTATTTGGGTAATCAAATTCAGTTAACAGTCAATATATTTACAAAGAAACCTAAAGTACGTCATAAGGTTCGAAATCACATAACCAGTTTCGTCTCTTAATCTTCACTGCGCACGATCAGTTTCGAACATTCTACATTAGTTCACATTAAAGCCGCAATATTGCTGCTTATCCACGGTATATACGGCTCAACACGGGTGTACACGTCTGGGAAGTTTGTGCCGCACTTTCGGCTGCCACCAGAAACAATGCCATGTTGAATGCGCTCAACGTCCAGGAATAGTGGTCCACCAGAATCGCCCCTGCAGGACTGTGTCTCATTTGACCCACCCGCGCATAGGTGCATGTCCGTGATGGGGAAAACCTTGTAGACCTTCTGGCACGAATCATTCTCGAGAAGCGGGAGGTTTGCTTTCTGCAAAATGTTAGCTCTTGTGTTTTTTTCGGTGTTGCCCCATCCGGCGACTGTTAGTTCGGTGGTCACATTGAAGCGATACATACCAACTGGCAGACAAATGGGAAGGATTGAAACTGAAATAAATCTCCGTTAGGAACCTTATATTGTGGCCTTGAGGTAAGACTGCACTCACGAGAAATTTCCACGTCCTTTCCCAGGCGAAGAAGACCGATGTCATTGGCGAATCTGGTTGGGGTATAGTCCTTGTGGTACACTGCCTTTGTAACTTCGATTTCTTGAACCGGCGGAGCACAGACTCTATTGTCACTGGGGCCCGTGCAGTCGATTTCAGTGCGTATGTCATACTCACCTAAGCGGACGGAAACTCTAAAAATATTCCTTGTCAAGGCATCAGTCGTGGGCTATGAAATTTGTCTTACAATTTTTTGGGTTGACGCACGAGGATGCAATGCGCCGCAGTTAGGACATGCCGGCTGCTGATCAGAGACCCGCCACATTCCAGGGTCTTGGAGACGCCATCGTCGTAAACCAGCAAAGCCAACCACGGGAACTCCATTAGGTTTGCATTTTGCCCATTCGCAACTGCAAGTATGCTCACAGTGCAGTCCGCGCCTTCCTGGTTCAGCATTGCCACTCCGACCGCAGAGAGTCGCTCGGTAGGATCCACGCCAGGGCTTACTTCGGCACCTTTAAGTACAACGGGTTGTGGTGTTACTGGTTTTTCCGTTGCCGTCAGGTCTGCTCGTCTTTGGTCACAACACGCATAATGCTGCCCATTAAACGTTCCACAATGTGATCTCCGAATGTATTGAGTAATCTGGGGGGGTAGTGGCTTGGGTGCCTTTCGCAGAAGCTGCTCAATGAATTTGCACTGCAATACAGGAATGCATATTCCTGACCGTCCATTGAGCGTTGTGCACGATCCTTCTGCGAGACGAATGGGGAGACGGTTAATTTGTCAAAATATTTGAACGTCACCTAAACTTACGTCCGTTAGTGTAGTCCGGAAGTGCTATCGTGGCGATGGACAAGGCAACTAGCAGCGACAACAACTGGAAATTTGTCCGCCGTAACATTTTTGAATTTCTGACCGAACAAGTTAAAGACAAGCTGACTGAGCGCAGACCTGAAAACGACTGAATGGTGATGGTGAGTTTTGGAGTATTCGGAACTCACACTGTTCTTTTGAACGCTGGAATTTCCAGTGTAATAATCTAGTTTGTGTGAGTGGTCATAGTGATTCCCCAGATTTCGGTCAGATTTACATATTTTATGGAGTTGTCATTTGGCTGTGTTGGTGTTGATGAATTGCGGTGAACGTCTCGTGACTTTGCAAACACAAATTAAGCTCAATGTTCATTCATATACAGCTACGAGTGGCAAGACGAAAACAAGTCTAGCGAATCGATCTTAGATTAATGCGTAGACAAAGTGCTTCGACATAGAATGGGCATGAGTCATGCTTATGGAGGTTTTTTTGAACTGTGTGCATTCCGTATATAAGATCAGAAGTTGCTGGTGGGGCTTAATCCAGTGTAGAGGAATTTGTGCGAAATTTAAAACAAGCTCTACAGACTGTATCAAAATAGAAATTTAATTGAAAAGGTCAATCAATCTTTGGTTAAAAATGCTTCAGCCGGAAGAGGTTTTGGCCGAAAAAAAACGCTCAATAAATCTGTTGAGTGGAAAGCGTGCGACAACTTGGGGTAATTTGGTCTCGACGACGAAAGTCCAAGTGAAAGGGTCTTGGTTTGAATTCCGAAAAGTTAACGATATTTTTTAGGAAACATGATGAGGGCTTCCTCATCCGCCTTTTATACAGTCAGGTTTTCACACGATGGAGTAGGATTGGTATGATCAAGGCTTTATAAAAAGCAAGCTTAGTGCGTCGGGAGAGGGCTTTATTGTCCCTATTTGCCGCGGAGCCGAAACAGGTGAAGTTTGCGAATATCTCAAAATTTTTACTGCAAAGTGTGACACTTTGTTCGAGACGTCGATATTGTGTGTCGTTTCTTGATGACAGCATGTACTTTGTTTTATCCTCAATAACCATCAGACCCATTTTAGCCGCTTTCGCCAGCAAACACCTCATTGACCGCTCGCTGTGTTCGTCCGATCACGTCAATGTCATCAGCGTAAGAACCAATTTTTGGAAGATCGTATCTCTGGCATTAACTTGTGAAGAAGTCAGATGACAGCGCACCGCCTTGTCTAAGACTCTCCGAGTTCTACAACCCTTCAATTGTTTGGTGCCCTTCAAAAATTTGAAGAAGCTGCCGTCAAAGTTTGCACCTCTTCAACATCACATCCGTATCACTATTTATGGTGACAACGGAATCACTGATGGAGAAAAGACCATCTGTGGCGGGATGGCGGCCAACAGATCCAGGCTTTGAGGGAACCTGACTGGTAGTTACAGCTTCACCAGAGGCTATATTCTGGTGCCACGGGAGGTCAGGAGCCCCTGGAACTTCGGTTCCAGCCTGACCGTGCGGTAGGCCCTCTTGTGGGAGTATCGTGGTGGCCGTGGTTTACCACCTAACAGCGTGGGTAGAGTCGAGGATAGTGTACTGTGCTGCCTTGTCTAGTTGATTGTTCACCCACAACTAGCCAAGACGGTTAAGGGACTATCCCTTCCCAGTATGGAGTTGCATCTCAACTGGGTGCTGCGACCCAGAGAGCGGAAGGGGTTTTAGAAAGGCCTCGCATCAAACATCAAGGTGGGGTGATTGCTCCTCAAGCATGATCCCAGTTTGGTATTTAGATAACTAAGGCGTTTAGTCTTGCGTAACTTACGACTCTTGGGAAAATGGTCCCCGTGATATAAGCCGTAAAGGCAGGTGATCACGTAAGACCAAATCCCACCTTCTCAAGTGCATTTACACATCACCCCTTCACTGTCAGATGGTTAGAAACTGAATTTCTTAACGAAGACGCCAACGTTCTAAAGCAGACAAAGCAGATGAAGTTACTCAAAACCACAAACATGCAAATGCCGTTACCAGTTTGTATTTTGAACAGTTAAATATGATAACAAGGAAAGTATTTCACATTAAAGCCGCGATATTGGTGCTTATCCACGGTATGTAGGGTTCAACTCGAGTGTACACGTCTGGGAAGTTTGTGCCGCACTTTCTGCTGCCTCCGGAAACGATTCCGTGCTGAACATATTGAAAGCCTGCAAACAGTGGTCCACCAGAATCGCCCCTGCAGGACTGAGTCTCGTTCACTCCACCGGCGCATAGGTGCTTGTCTGTGATTGGTATTACCTTGTAGACCTTCTGACATGTGTCACTGTTGACAATGGGAAGAGTAGCTTTCTGCAAAATATCAGCCCTTGTGCCGCCTTCCGTGTGGCCCCACCCAGCGACTGTAAGTTCAGAGGGCAGATCCTTTCTGTGCGTCTCAACTGGCAGGCAAATAGAATTGACAGCCGCTGGAATGAATTGCGATTCAAAAGATTCTCTGTGTGTCACATGGTTTAAGAGTACTCACAATTAAGGACAGCCTCCGTGCGAAGACGGAGAAGACCGATGTCGTTGGCGAATCTGCTCGGGGCGTAATCCTTGTGATACACCGCGTTTGCGATTTCAATATCTTGAACTGGTGGAGCACAGACCGTTTGATCGTTGAGGGGGTCGCAATCAATTTCACTGCGAATGTCGTATTCACCCAAACGGGCGGCAACTCTAAAATAAAGGCCGTCAAGTGGTGGATTGAAGAAATGTATTCTGTCTTACAGTTTCTTGGGCTCACGCACGAGGATACAATGCGCTGCCGTCAGGACATGCCGGGTACTGATCAATGACCCTCCACATTCCAGAGTCTTCGAGACGCCATCGTCATAGACCAACAGAGCCACCCACCTGTACTCCATAAGACCTGCATCCTTTCCATTAGCAACAGTTGTTCTGAATAAGTTGCACTCGGCGTTTTCCGAGTTCAACACTGACAATCCACTTCTGGAAAGCGACATATCTGGAGTTATACCTGGCTGAATATTGGCACCCTTAGGAAGGGCTGGGGGTCTTGAGGGGTCTTGCTGGGGGCTTTGAGGTTGCTCACGTACCGGGCTCGTTTGACGTCGTTGATCGCAACACGCATAATGCTGACCATTGAACGTCCCACAATGCGACTGCCGAATGTATTGAATAACCTGAGAGGGCAGTGGTTTGGGCGCCCTTCGAAGAAGCTGCTCAATGAACTTGCACTGTAATATCGGAATGCATATTCCTGTCCGCCCGTTGAGCGTGGTACACGATGCCTCTGTAAAACGAACGAACGACTGAATGAGAAAACAGAGACTCAAAACTTACACTTGCACTTACGACCCGCCACAGTATCGAAAAATATTAACGAGACCGCAATCAAAACAAGTGGCACAGAGAGCAACTGATGTTTTATGCTCCCAAACATTGTCGCCAATCGTCTTCTTCTTCAAAACAACTTAGTCGAGAGCCGATCTGAAGTCAACTGAATGCTGGTGACTTCCACACTCACCTTCATTTCCAGAATTGTCTTGAATGCTTGTGTTTCCAGTTTCAAGTCGCGTCTCTTTCGGTGTACTCCCCTGGATGTCTGACCTCTCGTACATATATACAGCAAGGAGTTTTTATTTGGATATTCTGTGATTGCGATTGATTGGGCGTGTCAGTAATCTAATGAGTTTGTCTTCTTGTTTTGTTTGCGTGTGGGTCACTTACCGCTGTGCTTGAAGGTGATTATTTGGAAACAAGTTTCTTAAATCTGCAAATCTGGAAATAAAGTAAATGCTCGAGCAAAACGTTTTACACACTTCAAAGCTTTTACGTGTGCGATTCTACTTTGGCCTGTTTTTATGATAAATCAAGTGGAGATTCTACGACCCAGATATGTAGCTCTTTAAAAGAAGGCTTCAGGATAGGTGGGGGAGTGGATCAGTCTTACAAAATAGCTTTATAGTGATGGGGGATAATATTTGTGAAGGGTCCTGCGTTTCAATAAACATTATAAACGAACACTTGGACAGTAACTTACAAAAAACCAAAAAGAACAAAGTTGAGACAAAAGGCTGAGAAACAATTTCGATAAGGACTAAAGGAAATGGCTGGGAATGTCAATATTTTTCGAAATGTTAGTTTTGCCATTCTTCGAATTCAGAGAAGTATAGGTGGAAAGCATCGTTTCTACTACCTGCGTTTGGGGTGGCTTTGGGTGCAGTTTTGCTGAGTCTGATTCGTCTTCATACTTAATGGTGTTTGGTGCCAAAATGATAGTGAAAATTTGCTTTTGTGGGGGGTATTCAAGCAAAGGCGAGAGAAATAGGAACTAAAAGCGGCTATAACAGTTATTCGACATTTTTCGCCAAAAGTTAAACAATTATAAGGAATTCATCGATCTAAACTTGGCACTGGAGTTACAGCTAGTGCTGAGAATTATACAAAGAACCCTAAGGACCTTAAAGCAATTGTCCGGACGACCGCTAAGCTAAGACGAGGACAAACACGAATGCCGACTGTCTGATAAAAAGGCGATGATAAATTCGATATCCAGACTGTAGTCGCCGTGGCGTAGTGGGTAGAGTGCGACGCTCACACGCCGAAGAGTCTAGGTTCGACTCCCAGTTCAACACCAATTTTTCTAATATTTCACGGCACCACCTCTTTCGAGCTGCTGACAACACTCAAAGAGTAATAACTGTCTAAGAAAGCTTCTCAAAATTTCGCCGTTCGGAGTCGGCAAAAAACTGTAGGTCCCTTCTACTCGTGAGAGAATAGTAGCGCGCACAACACGAGTAGTTGATGAGGAAGCTAGGCTCTGGTCCCCCTTCGGACTGTAGCGCCAACAATTATTATTAGACTGGAGTCGCATAAACCTGCTTGAATCGACAGAGTGTCCGCGAAATTGTTAAATTCAGTTGGGAATAATGGAGATTCACCACTTCTAATGGGAATGGGGTGTTATCTCTCAGTAGACCTTTCTGACATCGCAATAATCGCATACAAGATCATCACTGCTACTTTGTTTGTTGACCAATCTTAACTTACTTGATGGGTTCCTATCTGAGCGGTTCCAACCTGAAAATTACACCACAGATGAAATACGAGGGGCGTTCGATATACTCTCTGTATCGGAGTGAAGCTGTGGTTAAATATATAAATTGACTTAATTATCAAGTAATACTATTATTTCAGTACATTCATGTAAAATTTCATTTAAATGTGATTATTAATTCGCGTTTTACAAAGATTTTCGGATGATGAAGAATTCAAGTCGGCAATAAATGGGTATTTTGCAAAGAAAGAGAAAATTTATTTTTTTGAGGGTTTAAAAAGATTTAAAAAATTGATTGATGTTAGGATAGAATATATTGAAAGCTAGAAACAACTCAATTCGCATTTGCCTTCATATCGATACGGAGAATATATTGAACGCCTCTCGTGTATACCAAATCACCGTCCTTATTCGTCGACTGAAGAGCCGCCTATGACAATGTGAATAGAAATTAACTATATAGCACCATATCTTGTTTTGACAATCTTGCCAAACTCGTCAGGTTATGGATGGCGATCGGGAACGATCGCTGGCACGCACCCACAGAGACCTTCAATGTCAAAAATGGTGATAAGCAAGTCAGCACGCTGTCTTGTCACTACTTGAACATCATTTATGAGAAGATCGTGCATAACTCACAAGTCAACACCAAAAGCACGATTTTCCGAAACCTGTTTAAGCGCTTGCTAACGACATTGATGCGATTTGATGAACACAGTTTCTGTCATTGAAGCGGAAGTAACTAAAATGGATTTAGCGCGGAATGAATGCAAAACAATGTATACGTTCGCTCTCGTTGCAAAAGAATGTTTAACATCGCCGTCTCGAAGAGAGGTTTCCATAATAAACAGAAGAAGAAGGAGCACCTCGTCTTACTCGACTTTGAACTAAACACTGACAATAACAGTAGTAGGAAAATTAAATGCGAAATGGCTTTTCGAAACGACTTTTTTAAAAGGGCAATTGTGATACAGAGCCATCTATCTAACAGAAAAATCGTTTTTTAATCAACTTCACAGCTCTGCCTGGCTTCAAAACTTGAGCATTGGAACAAGGCGATACAGGACATCCTCGAACGCACCCAAGGGAACCTTATTGTTGGAAGCAAGTGCAAATATACTCGTATATGTATAAACGAAGGTTCCCTTTTATATATCGGGATTGGGCAACCCTATTGTTACAATTTGGCAACTACTAGCTCTATCGTAAAGTTTGACAGTTTTGAGGATATACGAGCTTAAAGTAACTTTATAGTTCCATCTCGCCCAAAAAATGGAATTACATCGTGAAAATTTTCCTGCGATTATTTTTATAACTTTCGACCCGGATTAACTCAACAACAGTGCATCGATGAACTTAATTCAATTTTTGGCGATGAAACTCCATCAAGGACCAGTGTTTATCGATGGTATGGTGAATTCAACCGAGGTCGTAGTTCACACCAAGACGAATTTCATGAAGGTCGTCCAAAACCAGTTGTTGTTCCGGAAACCACTGATGCTGTGCTGCAGCTGATATTGCAAGATCGCCATGTGACCTATCGTGAGATTGAGACAACCTTAAGCATTAGTGGGACCAGCATACATTCAATACCGCATGAAGATTTGACCGTCAGAAAAATTTGTTCGTGTTGGGACCCACACAATTTGTCAATCGCTCAAAAAAAGGCTCGTGTCGCTTGGTCCAAAGAAATGCTCCAAAAATACGATCGCTGTGCTTAGAAGTACGTCCCTGACATTGTGACAGGTGATGATTCGTGGATTTACGCGTGTGAGCCCGAAAGTAAACAAAAGTCGACTGTACGGGTGTTTCAAATTGAGCCAAATCCAACAAAAGTTGCTCGCCAACGAAGCACTTCCAAGCAAAGAATCGGCTGTTTTATTCGGGAAAAATTGGACATGTCGCAACCGTACCACTAGAGCAACGCAGAACAGTCAAAGCTGAGTGGTACACAACCATCTGTTTCCAGGAAAACCAACCGCCGAGGACGGATCACTCTTCACCACGACAATGCGAGCTCTCACACGTCGGCCCAAACAACTGCATTTTTGAGCACTCAAAACATCGATTTGAATGTAATTCGCCGTATAGTCCTGACTTGGCACCGAATGACTTCTTTTTATTCCCGTACGTAAAAAATAAAAAGAGAATTCGACTTTTTGGACACCTGAAGAAGCGGTTGATGCATTCAGAATGAATGTTTTGGAGATACTTCGATCAAGGTGGAAAAAGTGCTTCGATAATTGGTTCAATCGGACGCAAAAGTGTATAAATCTTAATGGGGAATGTTTTGAAAACCAATAAAGCTGTTTTCGATGATTAATATTTGTTGATGTTCTCTAATCCCGAAATATAAAAAGCAACCCTTGTATGTATGTGGCCGCCGTGGCGTAGTGAGAAGAGTGCGACTCTCACACGCCGAAGGGTCTAGGTTTGATTCCTGGCTGAACACCTCGAATTTTTCACGGCACCACCCCTTTCGAGCTGCTGACAACCCTTAAAGAGTAATAACTGTCTAAGAAAGCTTCTCAAACTTCGTCGTTCGGTGTCGGTAAAAAACTGTAGGTCCCTTCTACTCGTGAGGGAACAGTAGTGCGCACAACACGAGTAGTTGATGAGCAAGCTAGGCCCGGGTCCCCCTGTGGACTTTCGCGCCAACAATTATTATTGTTATTACTTAAGCTCGAAGTAGGTTTCGTTTAACTCAAATCTAAAACGTGGGTGTCTGCAAACCGCCGACTTCACAGCAAATGCTGACAAACTGCGACGACTAGCACATTTAATTTACAAGCTTCAAGCCTTAAAAATAACCACTCCATTGAATTGCCATGGGATGCCTGCAAGAAGCCGCTACACACGCGAAGGCAGGGGATCTTTAAAAGTAAACTGAACTCTTATATATAAGAACCTAAATAGTTTATTTGTGGTCGCCGTGGCGTAGTGGGTAGAGTGCGACGCTCACACGCCGAAGGGTCTAGGTTCGACTCCCAGTTCAACACCAATTTTTCTAATATTTCACGGCACCACCTCTTTCGAGCTGCTGACAACACTCAAAGAGGAATAACTGTCCAAGCAAAAAAGCTTCTCAAATTTCGTTGTTCGGAGTCGGTAAAAAACTGAAGGTACTTTCTACTCGTGAGAGAACAGTAGCGCGCTGCAAACCGAGTAGTTGATGAACAAGCTAGGCCCTGGCCGCCTGTGAACCGTTGCGCCATACAACTATTATTATCATATATGTATGTATGTGTGTTCTTTTCCCTGTGAAACAAATTTCAATGGTTGCGTTAGTTAAATTGAGCACCATTAGTGCGCAATTGAAAACAAAATGGAATGGCCGTAGCCAATCGACGAAGACCTTACTCTCACAGTTTGTTACCTACATTTATAGGTCACACACATATTAATGCAGCTTTGGATAAAGAGAATACTTTTGTGTCCCTTTATACCTGTCAATTGAATTAGTTTAACATTTTAACTTTAAAAGACCGATGCCGGAACAGCACTTCCAAGTTGTGCGAATTTATTGTAAAAAACATGGTTCTGTTCGAGATTCGAGCACAAAGCAAGATTACCGTTGATCTCAAATCTTGAAACGAATTCTGTTTGGCGATAAAGATCATTTTGGTTCAAGATTTAGATTTTATTTATTGTGACAATAGATTACATTTATGCGTTTTAGTCTTACATTTTTGAGATGCGGTCATATTACCTTACTACTGAAATATTAATACAAGTCCTTAAATGATATTTCAGAGATCAATTTGAAGGAAAAGCCACAAAAACTTTCATTGAATTTTGTGGTGTTTAGGGAGCGAAAAGAGAAGTGGTGTTTTTATTTGATTTCAAGGGTCAAAGATCAAGGCAGTGGTGTTGCTAGCGCGAACTAAATAAATAAATACATAAAAGGTAAATAAATAAATAAATAATGTGTAATATATAAATTAGAGAGGGGGGCATGGGCCTATGCACGCGAGGTAACGTCGTTGATTGCGCTCAACATGGCGAGCTGCCAAGGCAATCCTCGTTAGTGCACAGGTCAAGTTGACATACAGCCTCCAAGTGGCGCCCCCTGGATAGCCATCACAACACCCGTTGTATGGTGAACTAATGTATGCAGCGACCCCCTGTGCCCGAGGATTTAAATAATGGGCCTGGCCTACCAGTCCGTGGGTTGTGCGTGAGGGTAACTTCCTCACCACGTAAAAACCAGAAGTTCAGAGACAACAACATGCCTCGGATAAGGACGGATCAACTGTTGACGACCCCAGCAAACGTTTTAAGGACAAAGATTTTCGGTTTTGCACGTGGAATGTGAAGTTCCTTAACAGGCCACTTGCAGCCGAACAACTTGCGGAGGCCCTTGACAGCTACAAAGCTGACATAACCGCCATCCAGGAAGTGCGATGGGATGGGCCCGGCATAAAAGCGATGAAGAACTGCGATATCTACTACAGCAACTGCTATAGAGAGAGAAGGCAGCGCTTATTCGGATGCGGATTTGTTGTTCGAGGCAGACTTAGGCAAAAAGTCTTGAGCTACGACCCAGTCAGCGAGCGCCTCATGACAATCCGCATCAAGGCTAAATTCGGGAACATCAGCCTAATATGCGCTCACGCCCCGACAGAGGAGAAGGATGACAACATCAAGGATGACTTCTATGATCTCCTAGAAAGAACATACGATCGATGCCCCAGCTATGACACCAAGATCGTTCTAGGAGATTTCAACGCTCAGCTGGGAAAGGAGGACATCTTTGCTGGAGTCATCGGTAAACACAGCCTGCACGACAACACATCCGGAAACGGACTCAGGCTGTTGGACTTCGCCTCGGGGCGAAACCTCTCTGTGGCTAGCACGCGGTTCCCACACCTGAACATTCAACCGTCAACCAGATTGATCACGTTGCGATCGACGTCAGACACTCCTCCAGTATTCTCGATGTCCGAACCTTACGAGGTGCAAACACCGACTCGGATTTTTGGTCCTGTTTGCGTTGATGGCATCTGGAGGAGAAGATTTAATGACGAACTCTATAGGCTGTACAGCGACATGCGCCTGGTCAAGCGTCTACGGATACAACGCTTAAGATGGCTAGGCCATGTAGAGCGTATGGACACCACTGCTCCGGCCCGAAAAGTCTTTGAATCCGAGCCATTGGGACAACGCAACAGAGGACGACCTAGATTGAAGTGGCGCACACAAGTAAAGAAGGACCTCAACCAACTTGGAGTGCGCAACTGGAGACAGCTGGCGAAAGATCGTGCTGGCTGGAGAGGCATGTTGGTTGAGGCCCAGGTCCACCCCGGACTGTAGCGCCACAAGAAGAAGAAGAAGATATAAATTAGAGAAATATAAAAATAATATCATTTATTGTAACAAGTTTTTAAATAGACTAATAAATATATAAATGAATAAGTAAATAAATTAAACAACTAAATAAATAAATAAATAAATAAATAAACAAATAAATAGGTAAATAAATAAATAAATAAATAATAAATAGGTAAATAAATTAATAAATGAATACTGATAGATAAATAAATATAAGTAAGTAAATAAATCAACAAAAATAGACACATTATTTAATAATAAGTCTGATTACTGCGCTTGGGTTGAGATTGAATTTGAATTCAAGTAATTGTCAGATGATATGCAGGATATCATATATTCCTGACTTCGTTTATTAATCCTAGGAGATACCATTTCTATATTTGTAATTTCATGAAGTTCCTCTGTGGAGAATAGTCTTGGGAGATTGAGCATAATTTTTAAGATCTTATTTTAAACAATTTGCAGCATGCGTACATGACTTTTTGCGCATGTACCCCATACCGGAGATCCATAAAATATTATTACCTGGAAAATACCCTTAAATATTACGAGTTTGATACCAGTGCTTAGCTGTGAATATCGACAAATAAAGGGATAAAGAATTCGTATTGTGATATCAACCTTTTTGATGATTTCCTTTACATGAACACTGAAAGTTAAACGTTTATCTAAGTAGATGCCTAAATATTTTACACTTGTCTTCCACTCAATTTGAACGCCATTGAGTAGAAGATTGTTTCTTGGCAGCAAACTAGGTTTTCTTTTTCGCGAAATGCAAATAGCTGGAGTCTTTAGGGCATTCAATTTAATTTTCCACGTTTTGTAGTATAGATCAAGAGTATTGAGAGCAGATTGCAAATTAGTTTCAACATTGAACCCGATTGAATCAGCAGAATAAATGCAGGTAAATCAGCAAACAGAGCAATATCACAGTTGGGCAATCTGGGCATGTAAGACATATATATATTAAAGAGAACTGGTCCAAGTTCGGATCCTTGTGGGACACCAGCGCAGATTTGTTTTCCGAGTTTTGGTGGTTAATACATACCTGAAAACTACGTAATGATAGGAACGACTGAACAATTTTGATCAGGTATAATGGGGTTCTAGCATACAACAGTTTATGAAGTAGACCATCATGCCTGACTGTATCAAATGCTTTCTCTATGTCTACTATTACCAATCCAGTACTTTTGCCTTGGGAAAAATGTTTCTTTATATCCTTAGTTATGCGATGAACTTGGTCAACAGTGCTATGGAAGGGTCTAAATCCAAATTGTTCTGAAGGGATTATCCTATTTTCTTCTACAAAGGACTGTTGCGACAAATCCTTACCTGCAAATAAATAAGAGTTAGATAATAATTAGAAAATCTTTGTTACATACCTGTTTCTCAGTCCTCTATCCCCATCCGCCATCCGCCATCCGCCATCCATCCTGTGACCTGAAAAAAAAAAAAAGAAAACTAAAATACCTGTTGAGTCCCGTGGGTAAACTTACCTGCCAAAAGGGTTCCCTCGATGACCAATGTCCAGCCATAGTTTCCTTTTTTAATTCTTTTGTGCCCCGAGCACCACATGGGACATTGTGTTGATAAACAATGTTTTGATTGTGACGTGCGCGCAAGCGTAAACAAGACGGACAGATGTTTACATTGTATTTGTTGGAGGAGCACGACAATATGGTGTGAGTGGAGCTTTCCAGGGAATGGAAAGAAGAGGAAAGCTTGAGAGAAAGAGCAAAATGACGAAGATATGATTCGGAACAATTAAAGGCCGAGTTCACATGGGGAGAAAAAAGGGTGACTTAGAGGAAAACAAAGAAAAAAGCGACGAAGGAGTTTTTCCTTAGAAGCGCGGGCTTTGTAATTAAAACAAAAAAAAAAAAAAAATCAAAACAAAAAAAGAGAGTTCTTGTTTAAAAAAATAAAGGTGCACAAAAATTTAAAAGTGAACAAGAAAAAAAAAAAAAGTGCAAAATAATATCCAAATAAATGAAGGAAGAACCTTCGAACAAAAAACAAAAAGAAGGGAGGACAAAGTACAAAGGCACACACAAAGTGCCAAAGTGCACAGTGCATGGTGAAAATACAAAACCCAGCTACAAATAGTGTTTTATTTAATAAACAGTGACAAAGGGTGTGCATACGTGTTTACATATATAAATATATATACTATAAAGCCACACTGACCTCGCCGCGGTCAAAATATAAATATATACATAAAACGAAGTGACAAAGTCCGCTCCGCTACAGTGTGGTAAGGAAGTGAAGTGCCACTCAGTTAAACACCGAACTGCTGTGCCTTATCAGGAGAAGTATCCGGGAACCCGAACTAGTGCAGTGGAAGCCGCAAGTGGTGAAAGAAGCCAGGACTAGTTTTGAATATAATAGAGAATAGTTTTGAAGTGAATTGGATTTGTTTAGTTTAAGTATAGTTAATAAGTTTAGCTTTAATTTTTGAATTAATAAATTTAATTAGTTAGTTGTAAATTGCTTGTGAACCTGGCTCTAGTATTCGTTCGTGAGTGTTCGCGATAAGAGGGCAGAGACCCCACAATTATCGAAATTAAATTCCAGGAGGATCCTTCACCGTGCTGCGCGCAGGACGTCGGGGGACAAGAAACAACCTGTGAGTAACCGTCTCGTAATCACCTTTTCAAGACATTTACTCATAGAGCTAAGCAGACTAATTAGCCTGTAACTACTAGCCAAATTTGGCGGTTTACCGGGTTTTAATATTGGAGTTATTTTCGCAACTTTCCAATTTTTGGGAAAGTATCCAATCTTCAGGCAGCTGTTAAAAATATAGGTCAATATCACAATAGCGAAGTTTGAGAGGTTCTTAAGACATTCATTTTTTATTCTATCGAAGCCACAAGATTTTCTCACTTTTAGACTTTTAAGTATATCTTTTAATTCTGAAACTGGTACAGGAGCGAAGTTTTCTAGGGACGCATGAGAATTTATAAGTGCTATCGATTGCTCCACATTTTTGGTTCAATCATTTTATCAGTAAGCATAGTTGAGGTGGTTGTAATATCCGTGTCAATGCGTTCTTCAATTGAGCAACCACGATGTGCAGGAGTTGTGGATTTAAACAGACGAGGTAACATATTACACAGATCGTGGGGCAATTGATTTATCAACTTCACGTTTCTGATTCGTGAAATGATCTTGGAAATTCATGCCATACTTCCTCAATTGCTGACAACATTTGGAATGTCAGTGTCATAGGCAGGGGCCCACTCTTCTAATAAAACAAACTTCGCCCAACACAAGAAGTTGCTGGAGGAGCAAAACATGTATCTATAGATGGTTTTGTCTATATCTTTAAATTGATTCTTCGTAAAACGCTTTATATGGAAATATCAGGTTCATTGTTTAAATTGGCCGGGGATCAACACTTTCGAAATGCCACTCAGTCGTCGATTTTAAAAGTGAACAAATGAGTTGTCAGCTTGAAGAGTTTAAAGCACAATGCATTGCTTCTATAGCGTAGCGCTATTTCTTCACTGATTAATTTAGGAGTGATTTTGACTATCTCATTCTACATATGGCTAAAAACTGAAGAAAACGTCATCGAACATTGAAAATACAGAGTAGACTACGTCCGGCCCAGCGAAGGCAGTCATCTGTCACAATTCATATTTCTGCTATAATGCCATAGGATAGCCTTTTACATAAATTTACTTTATGTCATGTCAACTTTAAGAGATTGTTTTATTCCAAATTAAAATTTGTACATCTCATTACTTTATTTTTGAAAAACAATAGCGCATACATTGAAAGACGAAACCCTGTGTGCGTTACTAGTTCCTAACAAATGAATAACATTTTGTTTTTATTTCAGTAATAACAAAGGAAACAAATAGCGATGTTTCAGATATTTTATTTGATTCACTCGCGCTTAAGTCAAGCCTGGACAAAACCGATTGAAGACTTAAAATGCGATTTCCACACACAGTACGAATAGAACAGAAAAAGTTGCAAATACGTCTCCTTACCAATCCTTAGAACTCGTCACTGTTTTACATCAATGTTGCGATGTTACTACTTATCCAAGGCAGGTAAGGAACTACACGAGTATACACATCCGGAAAGTTCGTGCCGCACTTTCGACTGCCACCGGACACAATACCAAACTGCGTGCGTTCATTCTTCTGGAAAAGTGGCCCACCAGAATCGCCCCTGCACGACTGAGTTTCATTCACCCCACCGGCGCAAATGTGTTTATCCGTGATCGGAATTATTTTGTAAAGGCTCTGGCATGCAGCATTGTCGACCACTGGAAGTGAAGCCTCCTGCAGAATGCTCGCTCTTGAACCCGTCTCTGTGTTGCCCCATCCTGCGACCACAAGTTCAATTGGCAAATAATCGTTGGCCATCGGCATACAGATGGCAAAAACTCCAGCTAAAAGAAATCACGAATTAAAACCGTCCTGTTGGTGCAACCTGCCATTACTCACAGTTATAGATCGCCTCCTTCCTTAGACGGAGAAGACCGATGTCGTTGGCGAATCTGTTTGGAGCGTAGTCCTTGTGATAAACCGCATCTGCGACGTCAATTTCCTGCACTGGCGGGGCACATTTCTTTTCAGCGTTACAATCCACTTCGCTGTGTATGTCGTATTCCCCCAAGCGAGCAGCAACTCTGGAAACATTCTCTGTCAGAAAAGGTCACAATTCAGTTAGTTTGTTTTACAGTCGCTTCGGTTGACGCACGAGAATGCAATGCGCCGCTGTGAGAATATGTCGGTTGCTGATCAGAGACCCCCCACATTCCAGTGTCCTCGAGACACCATCGTCGTAGACTAACAGAGCCAAAAATGGATACTGTAGCAGTTCAGCTCTCCTTCCGTTGGCCACCTCTAGCCTACACTTCAATATTGGTGCGTTCAACACTGACATACCGGTGAGGGACAACTGCTTAGAAGGCTCCACACCAGGACGTACCTCGGTAGTTTTAACAACTACGTCCGGGACATCTCCACGTCGTTGGTCACAACATGCATAATGCTGGCCGTTGAACGTCCCACAATGTGACTCTCGTAGGTATTGCGTCACCCTAGGAGGCAGTGGTTTGGGTGAGGTCCTGAGGATCTGTTCGATGAACTTGCACTGCAATATCGGAATGCAAATTCCTGGCCGTCTGTTGAGAGTGGTACACGATCCTTCTACAAAGTGGAAGAAGAATACAATTAGCTTGAAAAATGTCTGAACGTCAAATAAACACACGGGCCGCAGCGAAGTCCAGATGAAATGCCGAAGTGATGATCACACCGGCCACCACTGACAGCAACGGACGATTTCTTCTGCCAAACATTGTCGAATTGATGCTTCGACTGACGTGAGCACAAGCTCACAGACGACTGAACGCTTAAGAGTTGGAAGTTGCCTCGAACTGCAAGCATGTTCATCTTTCGCACACACACCTCTCCAGTGCTGGTATTTCCAGTATTGTAATCCAGAAATCTCGTTTTCAGTGGTATCCCCCCAAATGTTCGGTTCGTTGGCTTACGATGCATATCGTTTGTTATGTACTATGACAGTTGTGGCTTATTTGGCGAGATTCATCATAAGTCTGACGGTGAGTACGCCAACTTCAAAATTTGTCATTTCTGGTTCAAATTTCACAGCATCCGTTGTACAAGCACGGCACGGCACAGCATCCGTTGTTCGTACATATTTGGTGACGTTTGAAAAAAATTGCTAGAGATGAATTTGTTCCGTGTTCTTACGGGCATGATTAACATCTTTTAAGCATAGCTGAACGAATTTTTAATTTTTTTTTTTTTCTGAAAACTAATTTTCAGCAGAAAATGTCGAGAGGGGTTGGCTATTTGTCTGCACTTTTGATTAATACACTTCAGTGTCAGATCTAATTCTCCGGAAAATGAGGTTTTAAAAAGCAGATACCAACACCACAAAATACTGAGAACTCAGAAAGACAGTATTACGGTTCCATTCAATTCCTTCGTATGTAACGTCCGAGGTACAGACATGTGCTTGTTTCCACGTCTCAGTTTAGATAAGGTGGCGCTTCCTTGGGAGGGTCCAGAGCATTGTAGGTGTTGGCGTTCTCACAAAAGGAGAGGGATTGTGGGGACAAAGCACTAGTCCGTTTAGTTTCACCACTTCAACTTATTTTACAAGAACAGGACTAACAGGCGTATGCTCGGACAAAATTTATATTATTCATGTCTGCATTAATCGTGAAAGCCCCCAAAACATTGTCGTGTCGGACAAGGCGTCACAAAGTTGGGAAAGCACCTTGCGGCAGTTTACGGCCTTCATTAACATCGGCGCCGAAATTTGAGGAACAACAACTTGAACATCGTGGCTGCCGCGGCGTATTGCCGGTCATTAAGAAGCTCCCGGGTTTCAAGATATTTCACAACCTGATGATTTATCAGCATTTCCATGACCTTGGGAAGTAGGGACGTAAGTGTTATGGGTCGCTGGGAGGTACTGTCTATAGTAAAAACCAACTTCTGAGTCCTGCCAATATCATAAGTTGCTTGTTTAAGAGCTTCTCCTTACTAATTGGCTTGCACTATGTTCATCCAACAATCCTTTCAGCTTCATATCTATGAACATTTCTTCTCCAAATCGCCGAAACCGATTTGGAGAAGAAATGTAGAACACCAGTAAAGTTCATAGATATGAAGCTGAAAGGATTGTTGGTACTGTACATTTCCAATTGATCTTTTAAAATTGATTCAGATTATTCAACCAGTCGTTTTGATAGTGAAATTTGTTTCTTCTTCTGAAAAGGCATCTCTCAGACTTGATGTGTAAAAAAGTCGAAGGCATAAACAAGGAATTCACGGTTTTCCCTTTTCCTTGGGTTATGTTCCGACAAGTTCCTTCATTCTAAAGAATTTGCAATTTCTTGGTCCAGTACTGTTCATTAACGTTCTTCATCTGCCAGACAAGGACTTTATGACACGTTCTGAGGTTGGGCTCTGGAACAGCGTTCTTTTTCGAGTTACAGAACGTAAAGAGGAAAAGGAACAGTCAGAGGAATGCACGTGGACTCACTGATTTTCCATACATATTTCCGTCTAGGATGACACAGACAATATAAATCCCCTTACACGCTTCTGCCAGGAGAAAAATTAATTCATGCAGTCCAGCGCAACCCAACTACCGAGGGATCAGTCTTCTTAACATCGCATATAAGATTTTCTCTGCCGTACTATGTGAGCGCCTGAAACCGTTCGTCAACAACCTGATAGGTCCTTATCAGTGTGGTTTTAGGCCAGGGAAGTCCACAATCGACCAGATCTTCACATTGCGGCAGATCCTGGAGAAGTCTCAAGAAGTACAAATCGACACCCACCATCTATTTGTCGATTTCAAGGCCGCGTATGACAGTGTGCATAGAGACGAGCTATACAGTGCCATGTCTAGTTTTGGCATCCCTACCAAACTCGTCAGATTGTATAGGATGACGATGGAGAACTCTCGCTGCTCCGTCAAGGTCGGTAGCAAACTCACCGAGACCTTCGATGTCAAAAAAGGATTTAAACAAGGCGACGCGCTGTCATGCGACTTCTTTAACATCATTCTTGAGGGGATCGTGCGGAACTCACACGTCAACACCAGAGGCACGATCTTCCACAATTGCTAGCTTATGCGGATGACATTGACGTGATTGGACGAACACAGCGAGCCGTCAATGAGGCGTTTGGTGGCATTGAAGCGGAAGCGGCTAAAATGGGTCTAGTGGTAAATGAGGGCAAAACGAAGTACATGCTGTCATCAAGGAAGGACACACAACATCGACGTCTCGGACAGAGCGTCACTTCGAGGTAGTTAAGGATTTCGTCTACCTCGGCTCCGCGGTAAACAGGGACAACAACATCAGTACCGAAATCAAGCGCAGACTCACTCTTGCCAATCGCTGTTTCTTTGGGCTCAAGAGGCAATTGAGTAATAAAGCCCTCCCGAACGACCAAAGTGACTTTGTACAACACCTTGATCATCCCAGCCCTGCTTTACGGCGCAGAAACCTGGACGCTACTAAAAGCGGTTGAGGAAGCCATTAATCTCTTCGAGAGAAAAGTTTTGCGTGCGACTTTTGGTCCTGTTTGCGTTGATGGCATCTGGAGGAGAAGATTCAACCACGAACTGTATGGGCTGCACGACGGCATGAGCCTAGTCAAGCGTCTACGGATACAACGCTTAAGGTGGCTAGGCCATGTAGAGCGCATGGACAGCACTGCTCCGGCCCGAAGAGTTTTCGAATCCGAACCACAGGGACAACGCAACAGAGGACGTCCTATACTGAGATGGCGCACACAAGTGGAAAAGGACCTCAACCAACTTGGAGTGCGCAATTGGAGACAGCTGGCAAGAGATCGTACTAGCTGGAAAGGCATGTTGGTTGAGGCCCAGGTCCACCCCGGACTGTAGCGTCATCCGAAGAAGAAGAAGAAGTCCAGCGCAATGTGGCCGCCGTGGCGTAGTGGGAAGAGTGCGACACTCATACGCCGAAGGTCTGGGTTCGATTACCGGCTGAACACCTCGAATTTTTCACGGCACCACCTCTTTCGAGCTGCTGACAACACTGACGGCAAAAAACTGTAGGTCCCTTCTACTCGTGAGAGAACAGTAGCGCGCACAACATGAGTAGTTGATGAGCAAACTAGGTCCTGGTCCCCTGTGGACAGTCGCGCCATCCAATTATTATTAGTCCAGCGCAACAGGCGCCCATGTGCATTCTTCAGCTTACGAAAGCTTGAATGAGAATATCAGAATTTTCAAAGAAAACATTGATTTGACCTTTAATTCCCAAAGAACCTCATTCCACTTTTCGTAACAAAACTTCCCCAGCTCATTCTAATTGAATATATAACAACCCAAATCGAGCGACTGCCGAAAATAAGGTAAACACAACTTAATTCCGCACACAGACTGCCCAAAAGCCATTCACATTGCTGCCAAAATCCTTCGTGTAATACCTGCGTTTCTCAATGTGCCATTATCCTTATTCACATCATTAATTGCGATTGAAAAGGAGCAAATTTCCTGAGCGTGTGCTTGTGTGCCACCTGGAAGGGGGTAGGTTCAGACTTTATTGCACGGAAAAAGTGAACCCGTAAAACCATTGGCTGCTGTTTACGAGCTCAAGATACGACCTTTGCTCGATTGGCCTTTTGTGTCGAGTGTGCCCGACGGGAGACCGACCGCCGGGAAAACAAAGAAAAATCAATTTCGCGCACATCGTTGAATTGGTGATACAATGAAGTGCAGTTCCCTCTTTGCCACACATTCAAGGGCAAATGGTTGAGCAAAACTAATATACTCCTGAACTTGAACGGACAAGATTTAATCCTTGCAACAAAACAAATCATTTGTTTTCAATAAGATTCCTTCAAATTTTGGGTATCCCGATCCGTTTTAATTTGGCGAGTTCAGCGAGCCTACATCAATAATGATAAGGCCGACCACAAGGGTGAATGTCTCGGCTGGTGGCGAGTGGGTGACCCTTGATTCCTGTCTTCGTTGATGAAGGTAAATTGAAATAAATGGAAACTTGTAGAGAATGACCGATATTGGGCCAGTATTGAGTTTAAGAGGTAATTTCTTTACATGTGGTTTATGACTAAAATTTGTGTTTTTGAATGGTTTTGAATTTTGGAAGTGAAAGTGGGGACTGTCTGTGGAATCCTGCTGTGAAGCATCCCTAGAGGTAACTTGTTGTGTACTCGAGTGGCTGTTTTTTTGTTTGCTGGCACTTGTTGAGGATATTGATTTTATCTAACCAGAAAAAATGGCATAGAGGAGGTACAGATGAAGAGAAGTACACATTAGTTTTGAATGTCTATGGATTGAAAGGTTCAGCTGAAAGCAACACTTCATATCCGTGTCTCTGTTCTTCTTAAATATCATTTCGTTTCCTCTGAACATTCAGATTTTAATCATACAGAATTCGTGATCAACGCTTAAGAGGGCTAGGCCATGTAATACGTTTGGACAGCACTGCTCCGGCCCGAAAAGTCTTCGGATCTGAAACATTGGGACAACTCAACAGAGGACGGCCTAGACTAAGGGGGCGCACCAAAGTGGAGAAGGACCTCAACAAACTTGGAGTGCGCATCTGAAGCAATCTAGCGGAAGATCCTGCTGGCTGGAAAGGCATGTTGGTTGAGGCCCAGGTCCACCCCGGACTGTAGCATCACAAGAAAAAGAAGATTTTGTGATCTTCTTCTTCCTCTTAATTCTATTAGTTCAAAAGGTTTCACATTGTTTCAAATTCCTCCATACGTGTCGTAGTCGTTAGTGCGGCTCACACTTTGATTCATGGACTGGTTTGACAGGTATTTTAATCAGCAACAACCCCTTTCGAGTTGCTGACAACATTAGCCAGCAACAAGTCCATAAAACGCTTCTCAAATTTGTCTGTGTCGAGTCAGCAAATCATCTCTTCATACGTACGGTCATTTTTTCTCTATCGTAGTGCAATCGAATTTACTTAATTCCTGTGCTGCTCACCAGCAACAGCTTTCAACATATCCTACATTCGCAAACACTCAAATTTGCTTTACCTTAACAGCGCTAATAAATTATTGACTGACATTTACTGCCTCTCCACACTATCAATCCTTCGTGTAAACGATTCATTTGCGAAAATTTCAAACAACATGACATCCTGTGCCCCATATTCGCCGTTAAGCCGCGCAAAAAAGCGCTTAATTCCAACGACAAATAATATTTTTGACCTCAAAAGCGAGCAAAAAAGCACACTCGCATCCGAAAAACCGTGTTTCCACGAAAGCTAATTTCGGAGAGCAAAAGTCTGAAACGACCACTCCGCCAACAGCCTGTAATTTCCGTCTGTCACGGACTCTCCCCCTACGTTCCAATGTGTGTTCGGGGTGAAATTTGGTCAAAGAGGAGATGTGAAAAAAAAAAGGAACTGAAAACAAAAAAACACCACAAACAGTCCAGATGAAGACCGAAACCAATTGAATTCCGGTCGACTCGCTCGGGGTAAATGGCTGATTGTGTTGTTGGCGTTAACGCTTATTGAAAAAACCTAATGTACCGACAGAGAGCCGGACTGCAGAGGAGCACACCGAACACCACTTCCATTAACGTGCTGTGAATATTTTTGGATCAATGCGTTTTCTGACAGAGCTAATAAATGGATGGCTATGAGCGGGTAGTCGACCCGGTCGCATTGAGAGGTGTTTTCCTGTAAAGGGGATTTTTTCTTTGGGAAAAATAAGTGCGACCTGAAATGTATTGCGGAGGGTAATGACATACTAGGTGTGGTGATAGCTTATACGAAGGTTGCCTTTCATTGCGTTATTTCGGGATTGGGCAACCCGAAGTGTCGCAAGTGTTGCAATTTGGCAGGTCTATCGTAAGAGATTGCAAAAATATCGTCCCATTCGTAGGGAAGCTAGGCTCTGGTCCCTTACATACTGTCACACCATCCAAAGTACATGTGTTTTTATGTGAAATATAAATATTTAAGCGCGCATTTAGAAGTTTTAACAAAGCAACAAGCTCATAACTTCAACTTCAAACACAGATTTTTTATATGTTTCTTAGTCCGACGAATACCTTCACCGATTGCAATTACTAGGTCTGTCTAAAATGAAAACTGATTGAAACCAAACTGCAAATCATCCCATTTGGGGAGAGCCTAGTAAAGTTTGACATTTTTGAGGTTATACTAGCGCTATTTGTGTTGTTTGCAATAACTTGAAAGATTCACCTCGCCCAAAAATGGAATTAAATCGTGAAAATTTTGGTGCGATTACTTTTTGCAACTTTAGACGTGGGTTAACTCAACAACAGTGCATCGATGAGCTTAATTCAATTCGCTTCGACGCACGCCGAAGGGTCTAGGTTCCATTCGCGGCTGAACACCTCGAATTTTTCATGACACCACCTCTTTTGAGCTGCTGACAATACTCAAAGAGTAACAGCTGTCAAAGAAAGCTTCTCAAACTTCGCCGTTCGGAGTCGGCAAAAAACTGTAGGTCCCTTCTACTCGTGAGTAGCGCACACAACACGAGTAGTTGATGAGCAAGCTAGGCCCTGGTCCGCCTGTGGACTGTCGCGCCAACAATTATTATTATTTTAAAAGTGATTCAGTCTGCTATAGTGCATTCTGTACTGAGGCTCTTCAGCCCGCTTCCTGAATCGATCATTCAGAGTATTTCCAGTCTTCTTAATCCAATTGTTGAATTGAAACTTCAAAGCATCTGGGCTATCGCTGGTTGAAACAGTAAGATCTGTTGAGGATTCTTGGGCCAATTTTATCCACTCTGCAACACAAGTTCCGCCCAACTGCTACAGTTGTTTAAGGACCAGTTTAGGGATTCTCTTATCGTCCATCGCCATTACTCGTACCCCGTAATCAGAATGCATTTTAAGCGTACACAAAAAACAGAGGTCCTACACCAGTTTTTAAATATAGCATGTAATTTGGAGCACTATTAGGTACGTCACTATTCAATACTGTCACTATTAGGTATTGAAAATACTTCTTATAAAGCAACGAAGGAATTTCTTCACTGCCTCGTACGACTGATAGCCCCATACTTACGCACTATAAAAGAGAATTGATAGTGCTGCTGCACGAAAGATTTTAGCCAGATGAGAAATCTTTTTCCTATCCATGTCACTTCTCCACGCAGAATACATAGCACGTTTAGCTTCAGATAGCTTTCAATTGAGATGCTTATTAATATTTCAATTAGAAGCGACTAGGATTCCCAGGTACTTGTACTCCTTAACAATCTCGATTGGCTCTCCCTCGAACGTCAACTTTTCACTTCTCGAGTGTCTGCCACCCCTTCTTCTTATAATCATAATGTTTGATTTATCAAGATTAACTTTTAGATTCCAAGTCTTGCAGTGCTCTAATCGGTTTATCATCAGTTGCATACCGTTTATAGTTTCTGATAGGAAAACTATGTCATCTGCAAACATCAGACCAGATATGTTTTTTCCACCAATAACGATACCACCTTTGACGGCATCCATAATGTCGTTTATGAATAAAACGAAAAGTAGACTGCTCAGTACATATCCTTGCCTTACACCCACAGAAGTGTTAAATTCGTCAGAGAGAAATTTACCATCACTTACTCTTGCAGACATTTTCTTTGTAAATTCCTCTACAGACACTTATCATTTTTGAAGAGATTCCGTAATTGAAGAGTTTGTAAAAAAAAGCGCTTCCCTTGGAATAGAGTCGAACGCTGCTCGAAAATCTACGTAGAAGGAATATAACTTTTTTCTTCTTTCATCCCGCCGACTGAAGGGGATTGCTGAGCAACGACCAACACGCCTCAATTCTCTTTCTAAGCCATGCATGCATGCGGCTGATCAGGCAACACGTTGTAGGACAAACTGCGTGTTAATCATGACTGACACGCAGGTTTTTTGGGCCAAAATTGAAAGAAATAAGCTTGAACGACTCACAATTCCAACAGGATTGTGCTACAAGCCACACAGCACATGTTGCAAATGTTTATTTGATAAGTGAGTACGGCGAGTGTCTTTCCTAAAGAAATGGGCCAGTCGATTGGCCTTTTTACAATTTTTTGTGGGGCTACGTAGAGCTATTGCTCCATACCGACGACGTTAAAAGCACTCAGACCCAACATTGAATGCGAAATTGTGGTCCTTTCGGTTGAAGGGGGTGCGTTGCTGAAAGTTGGGTCCAACCAATCACCTGCTGCAAATTTGTCACAAATTCCAGTTCAATTCATATATGTTTTGCTTGAACTTGCACTTGTACTACTGTTTTGTAGCCTTAAATGAAGATCCTAAAATATATCAGAAGGAGGGAAGAAAGGGAAGACTTATAAAGTCCTCATTGAATAACTCTTTACATCACTAAAAGGATCGTGCATTTGCATTGATAAAGATGAGTCAGAAGTCTTTTTCCATCGAATCAAATAAAGAATCATTTAAGGAAATCGGGCTTCACTCCCTTCTATGCAGAAGTCTTTCCCATGCTCCGTAGATATGCTCCATTGCATGCACATCAACGCAAAAGTCTCAATCGATGAGAGCAACATTTTAATTGAAGCGCCAATGACATTTTCAAAAATTCCTAGTATCCAAAACCGACCGACCACCGAACGCTTATCCATACTCCATCTGGGTATCCCTTCCGTTCGCCAGAAACACGAGCCCACCCTGCTTCCGTAAATAAAAAATCTATTACTTGACAGTGTACTCTTGAAATATTTCAAATCGACATGATTGCAACTGGTCCGCATTCCAGACTGGATGAACAGCATGTGCAAATGCAACGCGTCTCTATTCACTCCAGTTGTGCTCATGTTGTGAGCCTCGGGTTTCAGTCCTCCTACCTCCAGCATCCCTCCATCCCTCCTCCAGCATCTTCCCTGTCGCGTGACGGTACACTTCATCCTCTACTCAAGCGGTTTGTGGGTGTGGACATACAAAAAAACGAAAAGAAATAAAAAAAGCACACAGAGTCCCTGATTCTTATGAATGAGCCTTCAAAACAGATGAGGCTCACTGGAGCGTGTCGTGCTCTGCTTCTCCTTTTCGCTGCCAGTAACCCGGTTTTCGCTTGAAATGAATGCCTTAAGACATTTAATGGGAACATTATCGTAAATTGTCATCGTTATGAGCGTCCAGTTAGCAGGCTGTAGACGGAAACCTGTAGATGACGCGAGGTAAAGGAATCTCGTCAGAGCGAAGGAATTGTTTGCGACTTATGCATTGTGTGTTGCTTAGGAGTATACAGTACCTTCCGATATTCAGAAGCCTACACACCATTTGCATAGCCCATCAAGTACTCCAGTCCTGCTATGGACGTGTTTCCATTTCCCAACCTTAAGGGGACTTCAGTTCGCATATGGATCTGGGAAAACATTGTGCATGTCATCTGCATCATAACCGATTGACTTTGACCAATCCACCCAAAGTCCAACAAACCGACCAACACCTCTTGAACTGTCACCAGGATGGGTGTCAGTCAGTTACAGTAACCGATGCTCTCGGCCAATCGATCCACATCCTCTAAATTATCATGCAGACAATTGTAGCTTCCAGCAGTAGAATCGGTAGTCTGCCACTGTCAGTCGTGCGGTGCGGTGGCGTGGCTTGCGGTCCGGTGTGCAATTATGTGCCCAACCGGGTCAAATGCTCATTTAAAGATTCGATTCAGTTGTAGACGCAGGACGGCGGATGGCAATGAAGAGCGTATTCTATACCGCTGTCCCTTGCGTTGGATGGATTGCACCGTTTGAGGGAGAATGTAATTTAGAGCTGATTGATGCGGGGATACACTCTCATTGTGCCCCCAGATGCGGATGGCGTGTGAAATCGATTTCGACGTGAATCCCAATTGAATACAGCGGAAAATTGCTGTTCGGAGACCGGGAGTGCGGGTGCTTTCAAGGGATATTATCTAAATTTAATTCCACGATGCAATTATTTGCGACCCAAGTGGAAAGTTGGGTTTTTGGGAATGTGTCTTCCCACTATTTGAATGTTTTTGCAATGAAAAAGTTTACAAATTGACCGACTTTTCCAATTACATACAGCCCCTCGAGAGAGCAACAGGTTCACAATTTCCTCACAACCAATGACATGCGGTACGGTTTGATGAAGATTATCATAAGCAGACATAACCTCAACGTTCACTAATTGGAATCCACATAGTGCACACCTCTGTAAATACCGTCTGCACCACAATTTGGTTGCACGGAGGAAGGCAGTGGTGTTGCTTGCAACATAGACAAACTGATTGGACTAGACTACATAACCTCAAACTGAGTGTCGTGTGCAACACACACTGGATTGCGGTGAATTTACATAATTTTAGGAAACACATTTTCCCTCAGGATGGGTTGGTTCTATTTTTAAAACATTGCGCGTGTCGTGATGAGGCCGAGTGTAGGGATGACGGATTTGTTGGGCGTCAACTCGTGTATTTTTCAGTGACTTGAGAAGGAAACTTTGTCCTAAAATTGAAGCCCCTTAACCACGGCGAAGGAAGTGTGCTTTTGGGGTGCGGGGGCATGTGAAGTCTACATGTGTGGTGCGGGCTTCGTTTTTAATGTTTCTTCGTGGCAGATTTGAAACAATTACAGGTCTTTTTTCCGTGATGGAATAAAGCTGCCAGAATGTCAAAAGTATGATGATTGTCAAAAACCTGAGCAATCGTATAAGATGTGCGTTTTCAAGGAAAATTAAAAAAAGTTCTTTTACTGAATTTTACATATTCCTCTTATTTTTTAACAAACATGCGAAATGAATAAGAGCATAAGACGAATGCCAACAGTCTCAGTATCGATACCAGGGCTTCGCATTTTGGTTTCAAGGTCTCTAACGACATTAAATGAGCCGTTGTTTGAGAAGGGCTTCTCAAATTTGTTCAATCAGTGTCGGCAGTCAACCCTGAGTCTCATCTTTTCGTGGAAGAACAATTGTTCAAAAAGTATGAGGAGTTGCAAAATTGAGTTACAGTCCACACGACCCTGGTGTTTTATGGACTACAATGCAATTTGTTTGCCAAATGAAGCCGCAAGCGGTCACGACTAGACAATTCGATTTCATGGTTCAGCAGTTCACATAGCAATGGTAGAGATGTGAGTCTGAATCCTTTCCTCATCGAGGAGCTTTTTGGTTTTGCCAAATGCGGCCAATTTTTCCGCAATCCAGTGTGGATCTTGGTCGGTATTTTAAATTCTGCTCACAGATGTAGACGAAAACTTGTGGATTGTAGAGTACGTTGCGTTCCGTTACGTTTCCGTGTAAGAACATAGGTACCTTATTTTTTGCAGCACGTTCGTCGGACTGATTTCACAGAAAGGGCTGTGTATCTGTGGATCCACAGTTTCTGGCCTGTGTATCTCTGGCTCCACGGTTTCTGGCCTGTGTATCTCTGGATACACGGTTTCTGGCCTGTGTATCTTTGGATCCACGGTTTCTGGCCTGTGTTTCTCTGGCTCCACGGTTTCTGGCCTGTGTATCTCTGTATACGCGGTTTCTGGCCTGTGTATCTCTGGATCCACGGTTTCTGGCCGGTGTATCTCTGGCTCCACGGTTTCTGGCCTGTGTATCTCTGGATACACGGTTTCTGGCCTGTGTATCTTTGGATCCACGGTTTCTGGCCTGTGTTTCTCTGGCTCCACGGTTTCTGGCCTGTGTATCTCTGTATACGCGGTTTCTGGCCTGTGTATCTATGGATCCACGGTTTCTGGCCTGTGTATCTTTGGCTCCACGGTTTCTGGCCTGTGTATCTCTGGATACATGGTTTCTGGCCTGTGTATCTTTGGATCCACGGTTTCTGGCCTGTGTATCTTTGGATCCACGGTTTCTGGCCTGTGTATCTCTGGATACACGGTTTCTGGCCTGTGTATCTCTGGCTCTACGGTTTCTGGCCTGTGTATCTCTTGATACACGGTTTCTGACCTGTGTGTCTGTAAAACCACAGTTTCTGGCCTGTGTATCTCTGTATACACGGTTTCTGGCCTGTGTGTCTGTAAAACCACAGTTTCTGGCCTGTGTATCAGTGGATCCAGTGTTCCTGGACAGTCAAAACAGAACAATAGAAAATTACTTTTTTAAATTGCGCTTCGCTTCGAACTTGCAACCACTTCGGAACCCGAAGCGTTCTCTTATGTCTCTGATCTATAAACGGTTGAAATGTTTTCATTTTTCTTTAAATCTGCAAACGCACATGGTCTTTACAAATCTACGCGTCAAATTAGCCAAATTTTGACAGTATCCATTTCTGAGACTTAAAGAAGGGAATTTTTTTTAGCGGTAGAGAACTTTCGAATAAAATAAAACAGCGACAGCTTCCTTAAATCGACAAAAGAAAATCTGTATTCAAGAGAATACATTTTGGTATTATAGAATAAATGTAACCTTTGCCATTTGACTGCAACTGTCTCCAAAGCAGCCTAACATGGAGGTGCAATTTTCAATAACTTTTTCCAATATGTGCAGACGTACATGCATCCGCAATAACGGAGTGAATGTTGTTCTCCTTTATATGCCTTAGCTATATAGCTATTAGCTTTAGCTTATAAGTCTTAACTAACGACCTCAAGTTCCACTTCCCCTCCCCCCAAAAAAAATCGTCAATCGTCTTTAGAAGCACGACCCTGGAGGCAAATTCAAGGGCTCTTTACGTACACCTATGCGATATAAATAACATGTCTCTTTGAAAGCACAGGTCCTGCACATCATGGTTGCTCAATTCTTGAACAATAAGGCCGATATTCAGGACTCTAGTTCGTTCTTTTAGAGAAGTGCGATACAATTATCATAAAAAATATTCTTTGGCTTATTTCGATATGACTGCTTTTGTCCCTATTTACCGCGGAGTTGAGGTAGATGTAGTTCATAACCATCAGAACTTTGTCTGGAACGTCAGTATTGTTTGTTCTTTCTTGTTGATCGCACTTGGTTTTACCCTATTTATCTTCTCCTTCTTCCTGTGACACTACAGTCTGGGGTGGATCTGGGTTTCAAGCAACATGCCTCTCCAGCCAGCACGATCTTCCGCCAGCTGCCTCCAGTTGCGTACTCCAAGTTGCTTGAGGACCTTCTCCACTCGTGTGTCTCACCTTAGCATAGGGTGTCAACTGTTGCATTCTCCCGATGGCTCAGAAGGTAGATTCGAAAACAATTTCAGGCCGAAGCAATGGTGTCCATACGCTCGACATAGCCTAGCCATCTTAAGCGTTGTATCCCAAGACGATTTAATACGCCCATGTCAATGTACAACCTATAGACTTCGTCATCAAATCTCCTCCTCCAGATGTCATCAAGTTAAACAGGACCGAAATTCGCACGCAAAACTTTTCTCTCGACTAAGGGATTCTTCATTCGCCCTTGGTATAGTCCAGGTTTTCGCACCATAGAGTAGAACTGCGATGATCAAGCTTTTATATAAAGCAAGCTTTTTCCATCGAGAGAGGGCTTTATTGTATTTATTTACCACGGAGCCGAAATAGGCGAAGTCCTCGTTTATCTTGGAGGGTTTTGGAGCCGAGACGTCGATATTGTGTGTTGTTTTTTGATAACAGCATGTACTTTGTTTTGTTTTCAATAACCATTAAACCCATTCTAGCCGCTTCCGCATTAATGCCAGCAAACGCCTCATTGAGCGCTTGCTGTGTTCGTCCTATCACGTCAATTCCATCCGCGGAGAATCATTTCTTACGCACGTCAATGTCATCAGAATTAGAACTGATTTTTGGAAGATCGTGAATCTGGTATTGACTTGTGAAGAAGTCAGATGACAGTGCGTCGGATTGTCTAAAACTCTGCGGGTTCTACAACCCTTTAATTGTTTGGTGCCCTTAAAAAATTTGAAGAAGCTGCTGTCAAACTTTTCACCTCTTCAAGTGCATTCACACATTACCCCTTCACCGTCAGATGGTCAGAAACCGAATTTCTCAACAAAGACGCCAACGGTCCAAAGCACGATGAAGGTACAACAAAACCAAAAACATGCAAATGCCTTTACCAGTCTGTATTTTGAAAAAAAACATGATTACAAAGACAGTATTTCACATTAAAGCCGCGATATTGGTGCTTATCCACGGTATGTAGGGCTCAACTCGGGTGTACACGTCTGGGAAGTTTGTGCCGCACTTTCTGCTGCCCCCGGAAACGATTCCGTGCTGAACATATTGAAAGCCTGCAAACAGTGGTCCACCAGAATCGCCCCTGCAGGACTGAGTCTCGTTCACTCCACCGGCGCATAGGTGCTTGTCTGTGATCGGTATTACCTTGTAGACCTTCTGACATGTGTCACTGTTAACAATGGGAAGAGTAGCTTTCTGCAAAATATCAGCCCTTGTGCCGCCTTCCGTGTGGCCCCACCCAGCGACTGTAAGTTCAGAGGGCAGATCTTTTCTGTGCGTCTCAACTGGCAGGCAAATAGAATTGACAGCCGCTGGAATGGATTGCGATTCAAGAGATTCTCTGTGTGTCACATGGTTTTAGAGTACTCACAATTAAGGACAGCCTCCGTGCGAAGACGGAGAAGACCGATGTCGTTGGCGAATCTGCTAGGGGCGTAATCCTTGTGATACACCGCGTTTGCGATGTCGATATCTTGAACTGCTGGAGCACAAATTCTTTGACCGTTGACGTGGGCGCAATCAATTTCACTGCGTATGTCGAATTCACCCAAACGGGCTGCGACTCTGAAACAAATGCCGTCAAGTGGTGGATTAAGAAGAGGAATTCTGTCTTACAGTTGCTTGGGCTCACGCACAAGGATGCAGTGCGCAGCCGTGAGGACATGCCGGTTGCTGATCAATGACCCTCCACATTCCAGAGTCTTGGAGACGCCATCGTCGTAGACCAACAGAACCACCCACCTGTACTCCATCAGACCTGCATCCTCTCCATTAGCAACAGTTCCTCTGAATAAGTTGCACTCGGCGTTTTCCGAGTTCAACACTGACAACCCACTTCTGGAAAGCGACATATCTGGAGTTATACCTGGCTGAATATTGGCACGCTTAGGAAGGGCTGGGGGTCTTGAGGGGTCTTGCTGGGGGCTTTGAGGTTGCTCACGTACCGGGCTCGTTTGACGTCGTTGATCGCAGCACGCATAATGCTGACCATTGAACGTCCCACAATGCGACTGCCGAATGTATTGAATAACCTGAGAGGGCAGTGGTTTGGGCGCTCTTCGAAGAAGTTGCTCAATGAACTTGCACTGTAATATCGGAATGCATATTCCTGTCCGCCCGTTGAGCGTGGTACACGATGCCTCTGTAAAACGAACGAACGACTGAATGAGAAAACAGAGACTCAAAACTAACACTTGCACTTACGACCTGCCACAATATTCAAAAATATTAACGAGACCACAATCAAGACAAGTGGCACCGAGAGCAACTGATGATTCCTCTTCTCAAACATTGCTGCCAAATACCTTTCGAACGAACAAAACAACTTAGTCGGGAGCCGACCTGAAGTCAACTAAATGCTGGTGACTTCCACTCTCAACTTCATTCCCAGAATTGTGTTAAATGCTTGGGTTTCCAGTTTCAAGTCGAGTCTCTTTCGGTGTACTTCCCTGGATGTCCGATCTCGCGTACATATGTACTCAAAGGAGCTCTTGTTTGGATACGTTGCGACCGCAATTTACTTTGACAGATGCGTCACAGATCTAATGAGTGTGCCTTTTATTCGCGACACGCGCATTTTCGTCTGGCTCAATTACAGCTTCGTTTGAAGGTGATTAATTGTAAACAAGTTTCTTGAATCTGCATAGCTGCAAATAATGTAAATGCTTGAGAAAAGCTTTTTCACTTGAAAGCTTTTACGAATGTGATTCTATTGTGGTCTGCTTTTATGATAATTTAAGTAGAAATTTTACGAGGAAAAGAGTGTGGAGTTTGAGAAATGTAATTCTTAGAAACAAGGCTTCTGGTTAGGTGGGGGGAGTCGATTGTTGATCTGTCGTACAAAATTTGCTGGCATATGATGCGAATATGCTTTGTGTTGATGGGGATGTTATAATTGTAAAGAGCACAATACAGCGTTCCACTAGGCATTATCGACCGACTCTTGGACAGTGACTTAGACATTGACATTGACATTGAAAAATTGGACACGTACATGGATCAAGGCTACGACAAAAGGCTTAGAAACAATCTGGATAGAGACTAAAGGCCATGTAGGTTTCCGTATAAGGCAACCAAGCCGAAAATGCAGAATTTTTCGAAATAACATTTTTCGCATTCCCGCAAACTTACAACTGAATTGAGAGAAGATTACTTCATTCAAATCCGCACAGGTGAAAAGCATCGAAAAGAATCGTTTCTATTCCTTGTAGTAGGGTGGTCTTGGGAGCAGTTTTGCCCAGTCCATCTCGTTCATTCTTAATGCGGCCTTGGTGGTTGATGCTTCAATAGTAATGAAAATTCGCTTCTGTGGAGGATCTTGAAACGACACGAGAAATAGCAATGAAGAGCTGCTAAAACAGAAATCTGGTTCAACCATTCGGGAGACACAGCCTGCAGTTCATCAATTTAAGAATTGGCAGCGGAGTTGCAACAAGTGCTGAGAATTATGAAAAACGAGTATTAAACGGAAGTAAGGACCTCACACGCCGAAGGGTCTAATTTCGATTCCCAGCTAAACACTTCGAATTTTTCACGGCACCACCTCTTTTGAGCTGCTGACAACACTCAAAGAGTAATAACTGGCTAAAAAACTTCTTAAATTTCGCCATTCGGAGTCAGCAAAAAATGGTAGGTCCCTTTACTCGTGAGCGAACAGTAGCGCGCACTACACGAGTAGTTGATGAGCAAGCTAGGCTTTGGTCCCCCTGTGGACTGTCGCGCCAACATATATTATTTATATAATGACCTTAGAGCTGCAGTCGTCCACTTCGTTTGGTTGAGGGTGAACAAGAATTCTGGCCGTCTGACCAAGAGAAGGTGAGGAAGGCGGTAACCAGAATGAATTCGTCTTAAACTGCTTGAGTGGACAGAGCTTCGCGAAACTGCTTCAAATCATCTGGGGATGATCTGATTGATCACTTCTGATTGGAGGTTGGGTTTCAGTCTCAACTGTCAGGAAACCTCTGTGACTGCGCATAATACCGCGGACTCCTCTTATTCTTCTTGTGGCGCTACAATCCGAATTGGACCTGAACCACAACCAACATGCTTCTCCAGCCAGCACTTTTTTTCGCCAGCTGCTTCCAGTTGCGCACTCCAAGTTGGGGACCTCCTCCAATTGTGTGTGCCACCTTACCATAGACTGTCAACTGTTGCATTGTCCCGATGGCTCAGATTCGAAGACTTTTCAGGACGGTACAGTGGTGTCCATACGCTCGGCATAGCCTAGCCATCTTAAGCTTTGTATCCGAAGACGCTTGACCAAGCGCAAGTCGCTGTACAGCCCATATCGTCGACTAATCTTCTTCTCAAGATGCCATCAACCCAAAAACACCAAAACTTTTCTCTTGAAAATACTAGGGGCTTCCTCATCTGCTTTAAGTTACGTCCATGATTCCGCCCTTCTTATCGCCAAACTCATTTAAGCCGCTACCGCTTCCACGGCATCAGACGACATTTTGGCGGCTAGTTATGTTTGTCCAATAACTTCAATCTCTTCGGCTAAGGCCAGCATTTGAGCTGAATTTTGAAATACCGTGCTCCTGGTGTTAGCTTGTGAGTTATGAAGGATCAAAAACCCTTTACCTCATATTGGCAGACCGCCCGCTAAAGCTGCACGAGACGGCTAAGAGAATATTTATTTCTCAGGGCCGTCTGCATAACAAAGTGAATAAAACATAGGGCACTGTGTGTGCCGCGTTTACTCACTCCAAAGAACACGCGCTTGCGTAAGACGATGTTTAAGTGCACTTTTAATAACTTTCACTGTTGATTCGTCACATAAAACAAAACGTAGATCTACTGGAAGTGCACACCACACACCGATTATTGGTTCGAACGATGAAGACAAGGACGAAGGAGACTAAGACGAAGGCGACTAAGACGAAGGAAACTAAGACGAAGGAGATTTAGACGAAGGAAACTAAGATGAAGGAGACTAAGACGAAGGATACTAAGACGAAGGAGACTAAAACGAAGGAGACTAAGACGAAGGAGACTAAGACGAAGGGGACTAAGACAAAGGAGACTAAGACGAAGGAGACTTAGACGAAGGAAACTAAGATGAAGGAGACTAAAACGAAGGAGACTAAGACGAAGGGGACTAAGACAAAGGAGACTAAGACGAAGGAGACTTAGACGAAGGAAACTAAGATGAAGGAGACTAAAACGAAGGAGACTAAGACGAAGGGGACTAAGACAAAGGAGACTAAGACGAAGGAGACTTAGACGAAGGAAACTAAGATGAAGGAGACTAAAACGAAGGAGACTAAGACGAAGGAGACTAAGATGAAGGAGACTTAGACGAAGAAGACTTCAACTAAATTGCCGGTTAGTTGGATGACGGCCACCGTATTTTGAATGATCTGCAGCTACTAGAAGCATGTAAGTGAGTAATGTAAGACATACGATCCTTTTTGGCTTAAAAGAAGTCACAAGCAAACGCTTCGCCTAAAACTTTTCGATAGAATGTGGCAGATGACTACCACATGGCCTGATTCTTTGCCTCATTTCTCGGTCATATGCGACCATAAATTCGACTAATAGATGGTTTGTGTGCAACTGAATTTCTTGGGTTGTTTTTCTGGATCTGTCGAAAGTTACCATCACTCCAAATACGTTTACCGGCAAACGCATTCAGTCAAATGTGACTTTCATCACTAAACTAAATTCGCTTATGAAATTTTGTAGCAATGGCAACCGAATCTACGTCTAGAGGTCCCTTCTACTCATGAGGGAACAGTAGTGCGCGCAACACGAGTAGGTGATGAGTATGCTTGGCCCTGGTTCCCCTAAGGACTGTAGCGCCACTCAAGTACTATTACTATAGCCGACAGTTGCGTAGTGTGTAGAGTGCGACGCTCACACGCCGAAGGGTCTAGGTTCGATTGCCGGCTGAACACCTCGAATTTTTCACGGCACCACCTTTTTCGAGCTGCTGACAACACTCAAAGAGTAATAATTGCCTAAGACAGCTTCTCAAACTTCACCGTTCGGAGCCTGCAAAAACAGTAGGTCCCTTCTACTCGTGAGAGAACTGTAGCACGAGTATTTGACGAGCAAGCTAGGCCCTGGTCACCCTGTGGATTGTCGCGCTAACAATCATTGTAGCCTACAGTTGAAATAGTGTTGCCAACTGAAAGTTGTATATGTGGATATGTACCAAAAAAAAAAACAATTCTCAAAAAATTCTTCTTTTAAAAAAAGGATTTAATTCTTTCGGCACTTTTTTAATTATTTTTTCTTCAACAAAATCTATAATTTGAAATTCGAAAAAAATCGCTTTTATAAACGACAAAGCTAGCTCAACGAGAGTTCCGAAGGAAGTGCCACATGCCCATTCATCCACAACACCATCCGTTTTATGAAAGCAGCGCAAAACAAAGAAGCTAACAAAATGGCTGGAACGCCTTTTGAGGAAACGGCAGTAAAATCTAACAAAACTCAGCTATCTGGGTGCAGTCCATAAGCTTCCTTATCGAAGTTGGAGTTCGGTCATGTTCAAATCCCATAACTCCTTCAGAGCACCTGCAAGGCTTGGTCGCTAGATTCCATTTCTTTCTTGTTTCGTATTCTTCCAGCAAGCATTTAAGGATTGCTTCTCATAAGTTTCCCATTCGCCGTGGCCGCCTTTAAAATCGCTATCATTCCATTAAACGCAGTCTTAAATAAAAATAAACTCTACTCGTCTTCTTGTACAGCTGCATTCGGTGCACGTCCGCACACATGTTCTCATGCAAAACTGACAGTAACTGATGTTTTGTCGCATGCAGCACGCCTCTCGACCTATCCCGCTGAACCAAAACACTCACATTGTGTGCGATTGTGTGTGCCTATTGCGGTCTTAAGCAATCCCTTGCTATCTGGAGCACGACATCAACATGTGTATCCGACTTCAGGATGTCACCCGTACTTATGTTCACCACAGCCGAGTGTGCATGGAATTCGGCCCAACAAGTGGTCTCCTCCACACAGACTGTTCCGTCTGGCGCTGCCGCCGACGCTGTACGGCGGCCGTCGCGCCGGCAAAAACCGACACAAAAGATATTTCATCTGGAATTCTTCCGTCTCGGTCGTCGTCGTTGTCGGGCGAAAATCCAAACAGATAAATGCTACGCATTGTGCCCAAATGATTTATCGGACTAATTACTTCTTGTTGCGAGCATGTCGGTTGCTTCTGTGAGTTCCTGTCCTCCCAGACACGGCTTTTAATGGGAATTCGAAGAGACGCCTCCTTCTTGGGGGGCATGCCCTCGCCATGTGGCTAAGTGACCCGGTTCTTGTGCATAAAGTCGATGTACCCTTGCAATTATGTGGCTTGATGTGATTCTCTTTAAACCGGCAACAAGAAGAGCGATGACCGGCGGTTCTTCGGGATTGCGGATTGTGGGTGTTTGATGTGAGAATCGGATTTAGGAAAGTCGTGTAAGTTGATGTGAATGGTTGCTTGGATGAAGTGGCTCGTCCTGCGGTATCCAAGCAACGCGACTTTGCTGTCATCAACTTCTCCCCCATTGATCCAATTAGGCATCCGACTGATCCGACTTTATCTTCATTCCAGTTTCCACATCCCACCCACACAGGGCAGTCACGTGTGCAAGCAAGGCCGATTTCTGTCTATTTTCTGAGGAAATCATTTCAAGTTTCCCTTAATTAAGCCATTTCACGGCGTTCGTCGAACTTTTCGAATTTTTGTTGCACCGTATGGGGTAGGTCGCGGGGATTAGTCAGGTTCTCGTTTCCCACCCGGTTCCAAAGCGATACAAAATGTGGATCAAGGTCGAACAACCTTTCAAATGCTGCGCACAATAAATTCCCGACTCTTGTGACAGTCCGGAGTGTGAAGTAAAATCGATTCCAACGAGTCTCCTAATTCATGTGACCGAAGCGACGCTGCTGACGGTGATGGTGGTGGCGGCGACGGCGTTAATTATTTATTTGATCTCACTCGACGGCAATACCGCTGTTGTCGTCTGACCGGGTTAAATAAATAAAACAGGCGATTGCCCGACACACAGCTGGGCTGCAATAAATTTCGATTCAACTCTTCACACGATGCCGTTGCACTCGACGTGTGTGTATCAGGGGAAGTTTCGGGAAAGCTTCCATCCACGACCCGACTTCAAAACAGCGCAACAATAGTTTTCTATACATTCTCATTAACAATCAATGAGTGTTCAACGGAAAGGGCTGAAGCGGCGATGGTGGCGTTCGAAACCTGTTTCCCATTTCGGGGCGTTGAATTTATCGCCCTCACTCGAAGTGGAACACGTTACGGGCTTCCATTGAGGGAAGGATTAGCAGCTTGTATTTCCCGGGGGAATACTTTTGTTTCTTTTGTGCATTTGTTCGCTGTTCAGTTGGGCATTTGGTCGGAATGCAGGGCTTCGACATTTGATCTTCGAATGGGTGCGATCGAGGACAAGTTTTCATTCATTTCTCTGTCAACGGGGTGGAATGAGTGATTGGTTAAAGAGACGGATAAGGATATTTATGGGAAAAGTCACAGTTCAAAACGGACTCTTTGCTAAAAAAATTGTTTAACATTTTCACGGTCACATATATCTTTGGCCACTGACAATGTTTGTGGACTTGCCTACAAACACAATAAGATTGTCGACATTCTGGGCTTGAATTTAACTGTAGGTCTGTAGAGTGCATTTGTGTGCACATTACCAGCGGGACTTAGGCGCCTGGTCCGTCTTGGTAAGGAACACTAATTTTTCCTAAGCAATTATTTTAAGAAAGAGAGAGAAACGATCATAAATTTCATTTGCCATGTCAGCGACAGTGGTACCAACTTTAACGTAAAATCAAGGGCTACGTTGAAGGAAGATTTTTTCATAGCGGTAAGCACTCATCAGCACACGAGAGACGTGGTCTTTTGAAAAGGCAATTGGTTTTACCGTCAGATAGCGCCATCGTCACCTACAAATGGGTTTCCACGGTTACCGTCATTATTTCTTACTTCAGGGTTTCGTAGTCTTTCTTCAGTTGTATTGGTGTGTCCATAGATGTGGAAATGAATCAATGTCGACTATATTTTTGAAAGTAGAATATATCATATCCAACGATAGTAATAATTATAATAATAATTTTTTGGCGGGAAAGCCCACTAAGGGACCTGGGCCAAGTTTGCTCACAACAACTCTTGTTGTGCGCTTTCTGTTCTCTGACGAGTAGAGGGGACCTATAGTTATTTGCAGACTCAGAACGGCTAAGTTTGAGAAGCTTTTTCTTACCGGCATGAAGTGATCGTCAAGATACAAATGTCTCGATAGGGAACATTTGTTGTAAACGAGTCCTTTTTTTTTGTTTGTTTGCTATGACATCTGTGAAAAATATTTAGTATACATCAAGTCATTGAACAGACAATATCATATATTTTCGTCGTATTAAAAATGTCGAATTTTTTACCAGAAAGTTATGATTTGCAGAAACCATTAATTATTTGTTTTCATTTAAAGAAAAGTGATGCAGAGTCGCATCGAATGCTTGTAGAGGCATATGGTGATCATGCTCTATCAGAAGCAACAAGCAAAAGATGGTTTCAACGGTTCAGAAACAATGATTTTGACGTGAGAAATGAAGAACGTGGAAGACCACCCAAAAAGTTTGAAGACGCCGAATTGCAAACGATATTGGATGAAGCTGACACTTTGAATCAAAAGCAAATGGCAGCAATGTTAAATGTTGCAAAACAAACAATTTCTGACCGTTTTAAAGCTATGGCAAAGATCCAAAAGTGTGGAAAATGGGTGTCGCATGAATTGAATGAAAGACAGATCGAAAACCGAAGAAACACTTGTGAAATTTTGCTTCAAAGACACGAAAGAAAATCGGTTTTGTATCGGATTGTTACTGGCGATGAAAAATGGATTTATTTTAAGAACCCTAAACGGAAAAAATCATGGGTTAATCTGGGACAACCATCAACATCGACTGCAAAACCAGATCGATTCGGCAAGAAGACAATGCTGTGTGTTTGGTGGGACCAGAAAGGTGTGCTGTACCACGAGCTCCTAAAACCTGCTGAAACCGTTAATACTGCTCGCCATCTACAAGAAATGATCAATTTGAACCATGCGTTGATCGAGAAACGAGCAGAATGGGCCAGAAGACACGGCAAGGTAATTTTGCTCCATGACAATGCACCTGCACACAAAGCAAAACCGTTTCAGGATACAATCAAAACACTTGGCTAGGAGCAGCTACACCACCCGCCGTATTCACCAGACTTGGCTCCTTCCGACTACCATTTGTTTTCTCGATGGGACACGCATTGGCTGAGCAGCACTTTGATTCCAACGAGGAGGTCGAAAATTGGGAGTCTGATTGGTTTGCTTTAAAAGACGAACAGTTTTATTGGCGTGGTATTCACAAATTGCCAGAAAGGTGGTCAAAATGTGTAGAAAACAATGGCCAATACTTTGAATAAAATGTGTTTACTTTCCCATTAATAATTAGTGTCTTATTTTCAAAAATGTTATTCTACATGCTTTATCGACAATTTTTTGACAGCAGGACGATTTGGCCCTGATACTTTATTCCAAATTTCATCAAGACCGGTCAACTGGTTCAAAAGATTTACAGATTTATTTCCGTGTTTCCCATACAAGGGCACCACTGTGCGGTGTTTTGCTGCGTTTAAGAAGGTACAAAACGAATCGCTGAGAGAGCTCAAGGGGTGGCACATAATATGGCACATAACAGATCAGTAAATAAGTCCTTGGATCTCTTACAAAAATTATTAATGTAATATTAATTTTTTTTTTTGTAAGTGGCGCCCCGCTGTCCAGGGACTTATGGAGTGATGTGCTATTATATCTGAGGGAATTAGTTTAAAGGGAGCAAAATAGAAATTGATGAGAAAATATATACTATTTTAGAAATATCAAATTTGGCCTTATTTTTTAACAACCCTCGTATGCCAATTGCAGAAACTTGTTCTTGTATTTTAGGATAAATTAAATGAAGGTAGTTTGTTGAACAACAAACAATAACTGGGGTGCTAGTGGGATGTTTAATTGATCAGGGTTCAGTCCTATATCAGAATTCGGCGTCACACAAGCTGGACTTATAAAAAAACCCTGCAAACAATCGAAAAGGAATCCCACACTGCCAGTACATTCAGAACACAATTCGTGGAAACAAGTCAAAATATTTACCTTGCTTCGATTATCATCGCGTCCGTTTCGAAACGAACGCCTCTGCAAAATTTGCACCTCCGGTGTACTTTATCCTTCGGGTCTCCAGATTGTTGAGGATATTTTACCCGGGATATTTAAGTCTCAAATCATATTCTCGGAATATCTCCAAACAGTAATTTTCCGTTGTCCGTGGTAGGATTTAACACCTTCCAAGAAAGCCGTGGGACACTATAAACTGAATGCCATGCACAATCACCGTCAACAACATCCGTCCGGTAATCAATTTAAGTCCCGAACGACTTCACAAGTTGAATCTATTTTGAGAGTCCTACGCCACCCACATGCCGGCAAACAGCAAAACCACCCCAAGACTCCCTGAATTTATGATTATCTGTTTGAAAATAAATATCGACGAGGCTCACTACCCACACCTCGTCCTTCCGATGACGCTGAGCTCGAACGCTAATCTCCATCTCCAATGAATTCGTTATGGAAATGAAGATGTTTATCGACTCGGTTATTGTGTGCAAATTTCACACCCACCCCTGCACCATCGCCTTTTTAGTGAAAATCGATATTTCAATCTTTGCCCCCCCTCTCTGATTCGAACATTCTCAACTCCTGCAGCCGCTTTGACCTTCTAGCGTTTGCCTCTTTGACATCCACACAGCCACCGCGAAGATGTGAATTCGCTGCGGTGCCTGTTTGCGAACCGTGTGCGTTTTTATTGCCGAATTAAGCCGTTTCCGCGAAGTGGGACCATAGCTCGCAGCTCTTTCGCTCTGAAATGGCATGCAGATCTGCAGGTCGCGACAGATAAATCCAATTAGTCTAAAAATGGCTCAGTGCTCGGAGGCCAATTGATACATTAGCCTGAGGGCCAGGAGGGGGACGGCAAAAATAGGGACCACAGTCGGTCGGTGGTCCATTGTTCATGTCTGTCCCAAATTCGGGGTGTGTCATGGGGAATACGACAAAAGTCACGTGCTGTCAGTGCTGTCTGCTTCGTTAGGTGTCAACAGATCTTCAAACGGTCGTCGCCCCATCATCGACGCGGTGAGTTGTGTCTCGGCGCATCCGATGTGACACCTTACGATTTCGTAATTGCTCTCGCTTCTTAACTTGGGACACAATTTATCGGGCATCCGAAGTGAGCGACGGTTTCCCCGGGGGAATGCTCTGAGACTGTGGACGATATCTTGTGAGGCGTGATGGGCGTGAATACGTGAATTCGTGGATGAAATGTCACTCATTGGGATTTACGTTTCTTTTGTCGTCGTGTGCAGTCATTAGATCCCAATGGACGATGAGATGAAAATAATCCTCTTGACGGAGGCAACTCAAGGGGATTTGGGGAGCAAATGTGATGACAGATGCAGCACGCTAATATATGTATTCTTTTTTTCCTCAAAGAAGGAACTCATTAAATATGTGCAATCACATTTTTTATGACTTTTTAGATCCACCACAGCAAGTGGAGTATGGCAGCGGTTTGAATTTTCTTATGCGGAGGTCAGTGGTTGTGGAATTGACAGAGTGGGATAATCTTTTCATTCGCTAGATGTTTGCCGACAACGCAATCGATTTTATAGGCTATGATCAAGTAATGATCGAATCGTTTGATCTTTGCTGCCAAGCTTGAGAGGACTTGAGAAGACGATTCAGCAGCTGCTTCAATGTTTAATTGGACTGCCGCAAGTTGCAAAAGCTGATTAGATATGCACTTGTCTTTAATGTCTTGAAAATATTTCGAAGTCGATAGGAACTTAAACAATTAAATGATACGAGAGTTGTTTTTATATTTCAGGATTAGGGAACATAAACAAATATTAATCATCGAAAATAGCTTTATCGATTTTCAAAATATTCCCCATTAAGATTTATACAATTTTGCATGCGTTTGAATCAATTGTCGAAGCACTTTTGCCACTCTGATTGAGGTATCTCCAAAACATGCATTCTGAACGCATCAACCGCTTCTTCAGGTGTCGAAAAACGTTAACCTCTCATTTTATTTTTTACGTACGAGAATAAAAAGAAGTCATTCGGTGCCAAGTCAGGAATATACGGCGGATGACTCATCAAATCGATGTTTTGAGTGCTCAAAAATGCAGTTGTTTGAGCCGATGTGTGTGAGCTCGCATTGTCGTGGTGAAGAGTGATAAGTCTTCGTCGGTTGGTTTTCCTTGATTTCTTGGAAGACAACTGGCAAACAAATGGTTGTGTAGCACTCAGAATTGACTGTTCTGAGTTGTTCTAGTGGTACAGTTGCGACATGTCCAGTTTTTCAGAAAAAATTGGCGACTATTTGCTTGGAACCATGTGGTCGCCATGGCGGAGTGGGTAAAGTGCGACGCTCACACGCCGAAGGGTGTAGGTTCGACTCCCAGCTCAATACCAATTTTTAAATTTTTTCACGGCACCACCTCTTTCGAGCTGCTGACAACACTTAAAGAGTAATAACTGTCTAAGAAAGCTTCTCAAATTCCGCCGCTTGGAGTCGGCAAAAACTGTAGGTCTCTTCTACAGAACAGTAGAGCGCACAATGAACTGTAGCGCCAACAATTATTACATACAATTGCTTCGCGCGCGAGCAACTTTTGTTGGATTTGGCTTAATTTGAAACACCCATACAGTCGACTGCTGTTTACTTTCGGGCTCAATACGCGTTTATCCACGATTCATCACCTGTAACGATGTCATAGACTTGTTTCGAAGCACCGCGATCGTATTTTTGGAGCATTTCTTTCGACCAATCGACACGAGCCTTTTTTTGAGCGATTGACAAATTGTGTGGGATCCAACAGAACAAATTTTTTGACGGTCATATGTTCATGCAACATTGAATGTATGCTGGTCCCACTAATGCCTAAGGTTGTCTCAATCTCACGATAGGTCACATGACGATCTTGCAATATCAGTTGGCGCACAGCATCAGTGGTTTTCGGAACAACAACTGATTTTGGGCGACCTTCCCGAAATTCGTCTTGGAGTGAACTACGACCTCTGTCGAATTCACCATGCTATCGATTAGCACTGGTCCTTGATGGAGCTTCGCCGAAAATTGAATTAAGTTCATTGATGCACTGTTGTTGAGTTAATCCACGTCGAAAGTTGTAAAAAGTAATCGCACGAAAATTTTCACGATTTAATTCCATTTTTGGGCGAGATGAATCTTTTAAGTTACTGTAAACAACACAAATAGCGCTCGAATGTTAAAACGTTCTGAGTACGTATAACCTCAAATATGTCAAACTTAACGATAGAGCTGACAGTTACCAGATTGCAACACAAAGGCTGCCCAATCCCGAAATGTAAAAGGTAACCTCAGTAGAATCCTAAACAATTATTTTAAATTTATTCCGTCACAAAAAGTGTCAATACAGTACCAGGATTGCAGCACTACATTCCACAATAAAACAGGACTCAATCCCTTTAAATACTCCTTGCGTGCTGTTCTTTTCTGACGTGCGGTAGAGAGCCACACGCTCTCACGCCAATGGGTGAAATTTGAGTTTTTCCATAAACAATTAGTTCTCGAAAAAGCTTTCCTCGAAGAAAATGCAAAATCGACACGAGCCTTTTTATTTTGTATTAGATCCTGACATCGAACCTGGGTATTTAGCAAGTGACAATGCTTACCTTCAACGTACTTCAACACTGAAATTGAATTTGTAGCCTTTTGTGGCAGCAATAATGCCGTCATTCGACACTCAAGCTGCCAAGTAACTGGAGCCTGGAGGACGGAGATGGAGAGCAGTTTGAAGGCAGCTTGCAAGCATAGCGACGGTAATGCGTTGTCTCCGTTGAGCAAGAGCACCTATACTCCAAAAGGAGCTGTTTTGTACGCAGTTCGTGCACAATAAATCCGCGTTGTAGGTCCCACTTTCGTTCATATAAGTGAAGTAGAGGAATTAGATCACTTCATGCGAATTCCAAAATTTGACGCTTTCGTTTTTCGGTATCACTTGTGTCCCCTGATGAAACCTACTGGTTTATTTATCCTTTGGCTTTTGATGTACTTCAGTGGGTCCATGCCTCGTCGACTTTGAAGGATCCAAGCCAAAATTGTTTTGCAACGATGTTTGCGACCGTAAAGACACTGGTTTGAAATTGTTTGTTTCAAAGTTTTGAATGCAGCCGGAGTGCGGCTGTAATTTCAGACAGACATCGCACGTATTTCCTTTAATTGAATATCTGCCAATTCTAGATCATGGATATTTGATTCATTACCCTCCGTGACAGACGGACATCAGGCATATAAGCAGTAACACCAAAATCATGTGTTCCTTATGCAATCGAAATGAAAATCATATTTTATTTCTTGCAACCTTTTGCTTTAAGCAACATGCTAACAAGGTCCATGCGTTAAGTCAGACCACAAAATCCAGTGCCCCAAATTGTCAATCAATTGATTCTCCAAAGTGTTGAGATTGACTCCGAAAGCAGTGAAAACCGAAAAAGGTTTTTACATATTTATTCATCTCCTGTACGAAGCCTTTTCCTGAGGTGAATACACTCACTAGAAGAACCCCTCACTTACCAGATATACCGGTGTGAAAATAAAACACTAAAAATTAATGGGAAAGTAAAAACATTTTATTCAAAGTATTCGCCATTGTTTTCTACACATTTTACCTTTCTGGCAATTTGTGAATACCACGCCAATAAAATTGTTCGTCTTTTAAAGCAAACCAATCAGACACCAAATTTTCGACCTCCTCGTAGGAATTAAAGTGCTGCTCAGCCAATGCGTGTCCCATCGAGAAAACAAATGGAAGTCGGAAGGAGCCAAGTCTGGTGAATACGGCGGGTGGGGTAGCTGCTCCCAGTCATGTGTTTTGATTGTATCCTGAACCGGTTTTGCTTGTGTGCAAGTGCATTGTCATGGAGCAAAATTACCTTGCCGTGTCTTCTGGCCCATTCTGGTCGTTTTTTGATGAATGCATGGTTCAAATTGATCATTTGTTGTCGGTAGCGATCAGTATTAATGGTTTCAGCAGGTTTTAGGAGCTCGTGGTACAGCACACCTTTCTGGTCTCACCAAACACACAGCATTGTCTTCCTGCCGAATCGATCTGGTTTTGCAGTCGATGTTGATGGTTGTCCCAGATTAACCCATGATTTTTTCCGTTTAGGGTTCTTAAAATAAATCCATTTTTCATCGCCAGTAACAATCCGATGCAAAACCGATTTTCCTTCGTGTCTTTGAAGCAAAATTTCACAAGTGTTTTCCGGTTTTCCATCTGTCTTTCATTCAGTTCATGTGGTACCCATTTTCCACACTTTTGGATCTTTCCCATAACTTTTAAACGGTCAGAAATTGTTTGTTGTGCAACATTTAACATTGCTGTCATTTGCTTTTGACTCAGAGTGTCGGGTCCATCCAATATGGTTTGCAATTCGGCGTCTTCAAACTTTTTTGGTGGTCTTCCACGTTCTTCATTTCTCACATCAAAATCATTGTTTCTGAACCGTTGAAACCATCTTTTGCATGTTGCTTCTGATAGAGCATGATCACCATATGCCTCGACAAGCATTCGATACGACACTGCAGCACTTTTATTTAAATGAAAACAAAAAATTAATGCTTTCCGCAAAGCAGCACTTCCTGGTACAAAATTCGACATTTTTAACACGATGAAAAAATATGATGTTGTCTGTTCAATTACTTGATGTATACAAAATATTTTTCACAGATGTCATAGCAAACAAACAAAAAAAATAAAGGGTCGTTCACAACAAATGTTCCCTATCGAGTCATTTGTAGCTTGACGCTCACTTCACGCGGGTATACCTGGTAGACGGACAATTTCTTTACAACAAAGTACATTGCTTATACTCTTGTTTTAAGCGGGGACTTTCTTCACTTAACCGAGTGTGTTGACAGTATCCTCTGACTTTTAAATTCAATCCTGATAGAGCGGTTGATTTAAATTTGTTTATTTCTTCCACTGTTCCTATAGACGGAACATAAAGAAAGGCGTAAAGTTAGCCCGCACGTATCCCCACTACGTGCTGAATGTTACAACGAGAGAGTAAAGGAAATTTGAACCTATTGTTGAAATATGATTCATTTTCAATCGCTTAACACGCTCTAATAATAATAATTGTTGGCGCTACAGTCCAAAGGGGGACTAGGGCCTAGCTTGCTCATCAACTACTTGTGTTGTGCGCGCTACTGTTCTTTCACGAGTAGAAGGAACCTACAGTTTTTTGCCGACTCCGAACGGCGAAATTTGAGAAGCTTTCTTAGACAGTTATTACTCGTTGAGTGTTGTCAGCAGCTCGAAAGAGGTGGTGCCGTGAAATATTAGAAATTTTGGTGTTGAACTGGGAGTCGAACCTAGACCCTTGGGCGTGTGAGCGTCGCACTCTACCCACTACGCCACGGCGACCACCTTAACACGCTCTATTCACCCAAAAAACAATCTTTCTGGGTAAATACAACGACAATAAAATCGGTCCTCTTTCAAAATTCAAAGGTAATCCCACACTAAAAAAGTTGCTTTCTAGGATGAGCTACAAGAAGGCGTTATAAAATGTTCCCGAAAAAAAAAACCCAATGACACATGCCACAGTAAGCACCTAAATGAGACTAAGCTTCAGTAATCGTCCTAACGAGTGCCCTCTTCACATTACGAACGGTAAGCAGTCCTAGTGTAGCTTCAATTTCAAGTCAATTACGTTTAAGCATGGATTCACCTTGATTCTCGAAACGATCCGACCCAAATCATCCCAGAGGGGGCTGCTTAGCAGCCAGGAGTGACAACCACAACAGACAGATGCACTTTCCTATTTCGACTGTCATTTATTTGCCCAGGCATCCTGTCATTCCACCTCCGCCAACTACACCACACAGCACGAACGATTAAGTTTAACAACTCTAAAGGATACACATGATGCACGAGGGGAAGACATTAATCCTCCTGAAAAATCCTTCAACTCACTTGAAAATCCAACCGAATGAAGTTTAAAGTTCCGGAGCACTGCACACTTCCTAATTACGGGGAGAAGGCGAATTAATTTCAAAGTTACCCCCATCCTCCTATTCACTCTCTCTTCCACTCGCGCTCGGAAGCCCTTCGACGTAGTTTGTAATGCGTCTGTGCCCATTGGCGTCTGCATTGCAGACGGAGTTCCTGTCAAAAGAAAACAGAAACGCAACTTCACTTAAATTCCTCTGACCGATGTAATGAAAGTGCTGTCCAGAGTCCAAGTGCTCCACACCGGTGGACCAGTAGGTCAATTTAATAACCGATATTTCAGGTCGGTTAACCTGAAAGTTTGAAGGGTGGTGGGCTGGCGAATATTCAAATTAGTTTGCGTTCGGTTGTTAATGTGCAGCAGGAGGCAATCGATTCAATTTGCAATAATCGAAAGTCGAACACACAAATGAGCTAATAAATATATCGACACGTTAATTCCGCACAGAGCCATGGACATCCGCAGGAATCGCATCGGATCCGATTGGCTCTCGAATTTGGTAATTGTTAAATTATTTCATCCGGATGGGATTTGGCTTTGCTTCGCACTTGGAAATGCGGGTGGCAACAAGATGCTTCTTTATGTGAACTGTGTGTTACACGGTAGTTATCAGATTATCTCTGATGAAATAGGATTGTGCCCAGCAGCGTTGACAATTAATTGGGAATTGTCCCGGTCCTTTGTAAACTGATTTGTGACAGAGTCTTCTTTTTCGAAATATTAGCAGAGAACTGAGCCTTGGGTACGAAGAGGGTCTACAATGCTTTTGTTCTTGCTAGTCGCATGTGTAGCTTTGAAATTTGATTGAGTTATCATGTCGTTTTCCAAAAAACAAAAACCAGGACATTAAGTTCCTTCATCCTGTTTCATTTGACCCAGCGACGTTCAAACTTCTTTAACGTGTTTAAAAAAAAAAAACATTTACTGGAGGTCTGTACAGTAGGCCTTTGTGGCAGCAATAATTTCCTCAATGACCACTCAATCCGGGGAGTGACTGTCAAAAATCTGGAAGATGGGGATGGAGCGGCACCTTACAGCCGTAGCGAAGGCAGTGTGTCTGCGTAGAAGGAGATCACTTTTCTCTCCGCCAATAGGAGCTGTCCTAAATGCAATTCCACGTTGGCACAATAATTCCGCGTAGCAGAGACCTGTAAGCTCTCTTGATCTTATAATTGTAGGCTATGTAGATCATCTCATCCGAGTTTAAAAGTTCTATGCTTTCGCTTTCTTGGTATCACGTGTGCCGCTTACTGATTCCCACTGGTTTGGCTGTCCTTTGCATTCTGATGTACATCAGAATATCAGTCTAAGCAGTTTCTACTTTCTCGAATCCAAAACAAAACTTTTTCGTAACGAACACTTTCTTCTTTCTTCTTTTTCTTCTTGTGACACTATAGTCCGGGGTGGACCTGGGCCTCAACCAACATGCCTCTCCAGAAAATACGATCTTTCGCCAGCTGCCTAAAGTTGTGCACTTCAAGTTGTTTGAAATCTTTCTCCACAAGTGTGCGCCACCTTAGTCTAGGTCGTCTTCTGTTGCGTTGTCCCTATGGCTCAGAATCGATAAGCTTTGAAATTGTTTGTTTCAAAGTTCCGCATATTGTCTGAGATGCGCGCTAGCATCTTCAATTCTGAGAGACTTCCGCGACTGACAGACGTCTTCCGTGATCGCCGCTGCTTCATGATTTTACTGACTGCTTTCCATCTTTTGTAAAAAAAAATCGAGTAATTCCATTGCGTTGGTACGCCTTCCTTTACATGAGGTCAGGAGGAAAGAAAAATTCTGATTTGGTTAAAATTTCGGCAGGCAACTAGGTGATACTGCATCTCTGCATGTTGATGTGACAATAAAACCAGCAAACTGTGAGTCTAAATACTTATAATAATAATTGCGTAAACACTTGAAGACTGAAAGCATTTAGAGAAAGTTTCAAGCAGACCTTTCAAAGCCTGGTGTTTAATCAGGAATAACGACTATCGCTCGGCGATATCGTTGAAACGAGAGTTTTGCATCTCGTAAGAACCCGGATTTCGAGAGAGCAACGGAGTCGAGACGGGCCACTACGGTTTGACGCCGGAAAGCTACAATCGCAACTGATCGCTGTGAACTTTGCCGACAAAGTCTTCCTGAAACTCGCTCAAAGTTCGACGCTGCCTGCACTAACCATAGAAGAAGTTTGGAAGCGTTCTTAAGAAGCCATCAAATAAGCTGCCACTGATGTGCTTGGTTTAACGTCACCATCCAGAAGGTACCCATGATTTGACGACGAGATCAGGCAAGCGTATGCAGCCAAACAAGACGACTATAAGGCGACGCTGTATCGAACGACTAGGGCTGTTCGTGAACTCAACGAACAGGGAAGAAGGGAAGAGCACCGGCCTCTCAGAAGGAAAAATAAGGAGCACGAGAAGCGCGCGGTCGAGGAAATGGAAAGGTGTTATGGCAGGAATGAAGTCCGAGAGTTTTACCGAAAGGTAAAGCAACTATACGGAGGATACAAGATCCCGGCCTGCCGTGACATAAGTGGGCAACTCGTGCTAGAGTCGCAGTTTGTACTGAGAATCTGGAAAGATCATATCTTTAGTCTTTATAACGGCAAAGACGGACCAAATTCCGTTGTTAGGCAGAATGTTCTACTCGACTTGGACGATGATACACAAGAATTCCGTCCCTCCGATTTAGACGAAGTGAAGACAGCAATATAGAAGCTGGAGCGTGCGGGCAGCCTGTAGAATTATATAAAGCGGCTGGATATGTCTTGGTTGGATGCATGCACCAGCTCAACTGTAAGATATGGTCGGAGGAAAGCATGCTCGATGAGTGGAATCTCAGCGTCGTTTGTCCGGTCCACAAGAAAGTAGACCCGCATATTACAGTGTGTATACAGACGAGCTATACAGTGCCATGTCTAGTTTTGGCATTCCTACCAAACTCGTCAGATTGTGTAGGATGACGATGGAGAACTCTCGCTGGTCCGTCAAGGTCGGTACCGAACTCACCGAGACCTTCAATGTCAAAAAAGGTTTTAGACAAGGCGACGCACTGTCATGTGACTTCTCTAACATCATCCTCGAGAAGATCGTGCGTAACTCACAAGTCAACACCAGAGGCACGATCTTCCAGAAGTCAGTTCAATTGTTAGCTTACGCTGATGACATTGACGTAATTGGACGAACACAGCGAGCCGTCAATGAGGCGTTTGCTGGCATTGAAGCGGAAGCGGCCAAAATGGGTCTTGCGGTAAATGAAGGCAAAACGAAGTACATGCTGTCATCAAGGAAGGACACACAACATCGACGTCTCGGACGGAGCGTCACACTAGGCAGCAGAAACTTCGAGGTAGTTAAGGACTTCGTCTACCTCGGCTCCGCGGTAAACAGGGGCAACAACATCAGTACCGAAATCAAACGCAGAATCACTCTTGCCAACCGCTGTTTCTTTGGGCTCAAGAGGCAATTGAGTAATAAAGCCCTAAGCTCATTTTATATAACAGCTTGATCATCCCCGTCCTACTATATGGCGCAGAATCTTGGACGTTAGCAAAGGCGAATGAGGAAGCCCTTAGTCTTTTCGAGAGAAAAGTTTTGCGTGCGATTTTTGGTCCTGTTTGCGTTGATGGCATCTGGAGGAGAAGATTTAATGACGAACTCTGTAGGCTGTACAGCGACATGCGCCTGGTCAAGCGTCTACGGATACAACGCTTAAGATGGCTAGGCCATGTAGAGCGTATTGACACCACTGCTCCGGCCCGACAACGCAACAGAGGACGACCTAGACTAAAGTGGCGCACACAAGTGGAGAAGGACCTCAACCGACTTGGACTGCGCAACTGGAGACAGCTGGCGAAAGATCGTGCTGGCTGGAGAGGTATGTTGGTTGAGGCCCAGGTCCGCCCCGGACTGTAGCGCCACAAGAAGAAGAAGAAGAAGCAAAACATAAACCGACAAAACGATATCATTTTGGTTGCTCCATGTACTCTCAAAACTGCATATCGCTATCGTCCTAACGACCGGTGTTTGACGATAGCTATTTCACTATCGTTTTGCATTGGGCTGGCATGAAAGTGGTAAAAATTTGAAGAAAAAAGTAAGACGAAAAAATGTAATCAGTAATAACAAAATGTTTTGGATATAATCCTCAGCTTAGGGAAATATAAATGTACATTCAAAATTATTTAGAAAAAAATATTCACTGAAATATACCTTAATACATTTTATGAGCTCCAATCGCACAGCCTTTCGTTCATTCGTAATCCGTACACACACAACAAATCAATGAAACTATCAGGCAGTCGTTATGAGTATTCATTGTTTTGTTGTGTGTACAATCATGACAAGAGATAGTTACGGTCAGTAGCGCTCAAACTGTGTTTAGAATAGACCGTAGACGAGACGATAGTGACTGGGTTATGTGATGCAAATTATCGATGCTATTGTCAGGACGATAGTCGTTTCAAAAGTTACGTGATTGCAGCCCTAGTTTCGAACACAAGGAAATCTTGTTGTAGTCAATTCGACTCAGTTACAAGACCCACCTCTTACATCTTGTCTGCAGGGGCAGCATTTTTAATTTATGTGGACCCATCTTAAAATACCTCTAGTATTAAAAATATTCCTTCTTGCTTCAAATCCCAGTTCTGATGGGAGCCTGTCAAGTTTGTTTTTACTTATTTAAGCAACGAACCTGTAAAAAAAACCATTCCTGACTCTCCATCTTTCCGAAGTTGCAATCTTTTTCTCATCAACAGCTGATGATGATACTGTTTCCTTAAAATAAATCCGGAAGAGACAGACAAACACGTTGCTGTTTAGAATAGACGATGACAAATGTCACACCTTTCCAGTAAAATAGGTAATCGTTTCGAAGATCAGCCACAACTTGCAGCGCCATCTGTTGTAGACGGACATTTTAAGTTTTCGTTTTAATTTCAGTTTGACGTGTGAACGTAGAGTGGAAGCGAATCTGGACAAGACTCTTATCCTGACTACAAAACTTCCCACCTCTTGCATAGCTACTACTCTGCATCTTTTCAAAATTTTCACCTTTTGCTCAGCTCCTAATGATGATGCTGCTTATTAAAAACAAATAGGAAAGGGACAAGAAACCGTGTTGTTGTATAAAACAGACGCTACTGGCCACTTTCACATTTCCAATGAAGTAGGAAATCCCTTCCAAGTTCAGCCACACCTTGCAGGTGGCACTATCTGTTGGAAGCAAACTGAAGTTTGTTACCCCTATATTTTTTTTAGTATGACGCACTGTTTTTCATCTATCCTGCTTCTCTTAAAGCAAGATTTTATGTCAAGTTTGATATGTCAAAGTGGAGTGGAAACGAATCTTTATAATACCCTTATCCGGACTGCATCCCTTCAAACTTTCCACCTTTCGCATAGCTACTATACGCACCAAGAAAAATGCATAAGTTTTACCCCAACTGAAAAGAAAAACCCTCTGGACAGAGCTCGTTTCTCCCTTTCCACGCAGATCGGCTTGGATTGAATTTGTCACCACTTAACTAATGCTAATGCATTCCAGCCATGACACCACGCAAAGCACGCTCAAATCACACTGCTCTGCATGTGCCAGCAAAGGGTTTTGCTCTCCCAAGGGCAAACATAAAATATTTCCCACGCTCTCTCCACATGTGTCAGAGGCACTAACCCGCCCGCCAGTGGGGACATTGTTACACAAATCCTTGCAAGGGACTGCCCCCATTTGCAGTTCGCTCAAGCTGCATCTCATTCGCATCAAATATGCGCAAGCTAAACGCATACTTTCCGGGGAGATTAACTTTCCGCTACACACTAGCATAATAAGGCGCCTCACGTCGCTCAAATGCCCGCCATGCCAGGCACAAAGCACGCCGAGATAATTCATCGCAAGGCATAACATAAATAATTTCAATGTTGCGCACCCATATCACGTGCCCGGGGATGTTTTGCTTTCGGCAGACAAATGCACTTTGGGGCAGAGCATGTTCGCCCTCTGTTTCGAGCTGCAAAAAAGTCGAGGGGAAAGGACATCGCGCTGTGGCTGCCCCTGCCCCGTCTAGTTTCGGCGGCGGCTGGGTGGGTTTTAATTTAACAAAAAGGAAAGGACAGAATTAAGGAAATGCTTTTTCGGTGTATGTCCTCTCGGGGGTGGGGGAGGTACAGTGGCAATGACGGCGGCGGCACTTCCTAGCTGGCTGGCTCTCGCGGCGGGGTGGGCTGCTAGCAAACACATTTAATCGTGGAATGGGGTCGAACTTCATTAGAGGCAGGTTGTTAAATATTAACGAGGTCATAAAACCTATTCAAACATAATTCAGTGGTGGAACGTGTTTTCTGTTTTTGGTTTTGTTTTGTGAACATACCCACGAATCGACGGGAAATTTATGTGAAATGAAAATTGTCATTTAAACGATCGCGGGCAGGCGGGCGCACGGCAGTTATGAATGCGATGCTGAGTTTAATTTGCCTGCACTCGAATCGATGTCAGACGGCGGCGGCGACGGCGGTGAATGCTTTTGCTGGTGCACCAGATGGATGGTGATACGGGTGGCTTATTGAAAAATTGAAAAATTGAAAAATAATCAGTCAATGAGGTGAATTGCTGTTCGCCGGTTATTGGCATGTCGTGCGACCTCTGCCACTGCTGTTGAGAATGATTGAAGTCTTTTCTGTTGATTGGGGCTATTGCTTATTCATGAAGAGACGCTGCAACGATTTGTTCAATCAATTTGTGCGTATTGATCTTTTTCGAGTATTGTGCCTACTTTTGCTTGTCGTCCAGCTTGAGAATCGTCTTTTCAAAGGTGATGTGGCCAGTAGGAGATGAATTGACAAGAGAAAGACAAGCAGGGGAACATTTAACGCATTCATTAAGCGACATGTACACTCCTAGGATTCGCGACAGCTAATGGAGTCTGGTTGGGCCCGAAATAGAGCTTGATTTATAAAGTTAAAGACACCACGTAATATGGCGCCAGATGAGTCGCCGCTTGGAGTCTTATGACAGCTAAGGGCTTGGGGACAAGATTGCTCCTCTAATTATATTGTTGCATCTAGTGTCGATTATTTGCTTGAAACATTCCACTCATATTGTCAATCCATCTCCAGGCTTAACTCTGGCCCGTATCCATGGGTTGAATTGAAATACACGTTACAAGGGGTACAGCGCTAGAGTGATACTCGGAAAAAGACGCCAAATTACAAAAGTTTCCAAATCACTTCAAGAACAGAGTCAAAGCACAAGCTTAACTTAGCCACGAGAGATGACCCCAAACATACTTAAAATTTAAAATAACTTAAAGAACAGAGTCGAAGCACGAACTCAACTCTGACACAAGAAAAGACAACAGAAGTCAACTCTAACGCATGTCTGCGCAATGAGCGTTAATGTTGCAAATGCATAGAGGAAAATGTGTAAGTTGCCAAAAAAGAGACAAGGCCTCTTTTTGAGAATTTTATTTCTTCACGCTTTAGTCTCGAACAGTCTGTAGGTATAAACTTGCAGTGACCTTACCAGTGAATTGATTGGCTCCATGAATTTAGAACCTCATGCCATACGCTGACAATTGGTTCGCATACAGCACAGCGCCGAATATTAAAGTCATTAATGTCCTCTTGCAGGATGACTTTGAGAAAATTCTGCAATTTTGATCAAGATGACTGAAAGTCAACTACCAGAAGTGTGGAACCCTCATGTTCCAAACTTCTTTCTAAAGGAATTTAAGGAGGACATAAAACGCCGTCGTAAGTTTGTTTTTTCGGGCCCACAGCCCATTCGCTGTAAGAGTGTAGTGAGATTTGGTTTTACGTGGTCACCTACCGTTAAGGCATAATACCACGGGGTATACACACCCATAGTCAGGAGAACGCTGATTAACGCTTTGGGGGAATCCCAAGTACCAATCTGAGTTCTGGTCGTAACGTACAATTACTTCTCCTTGGTGAGGAGCGAGGCCTTTCTAACACCTCTGCTCTTCTGTGGGTCATAGTCACCGGTTAAATGCAATTCCTCATCGAATCGAAAGTAAATTCCTACTCTAACCTAACTATGAGCTGCCGTGGGGGCAGTCATTCTAATGCTTCATCTGCTGAAAACTTTCCTGATGTCTGGACAGGCTGACGTCATAAGTCCCATCAGTGCAAGATACATTCATAGCTCCAAGGTCCCGAAAGTCGAGGGACGTTCAATATATTCTTGGTATCGATATGAAGGAAAATGCGAATTCAATTTAAATTGTTTTTATTTTTCAATATAATCTCCCCCAACATCAATGCGTTTGTTACATTGTTACATCTTTTTTGAACCCTGGAAAAAAACAAATTTCCAAAATACCCATTTATTGCCGAGTTCTTCATCATCCGAAAATCTTTTTCCACGAAGACATTTTTTCAAATCCGGAAACAGGAAATAATCACTAGGGGCAAGGTCTGGACTATAAGGTGGGTGTTAAATTTCTTCGAAACCACAATCTCGCGCGGCCCTGGAAACTCGCGCTGTGTGAACAGGAGCGTTGTCATGAAGAAGCAACACACCCGCTGCGAGTTTACTCCGTCTTTTCTTTTTACTTTCCTCCCTCAAACTATGCAACGTGGAAGAGTAGGATATGGCGTTGATGGTTTGACCTTTTTTTTGTACTCAATGAGCAAGATTCCCTTTGAGTCCCAAAAAACTGTTCCTATAATCATCCCGGCAGACGGAATGACTTTGCACTTCTTCGGGGGGTCTGTTCCTTTTATATGTCACTGCATGGACTCTTGTTGGTCATAGTGGTGAACCCATGTTTCGTCACATTGTAACAATTCGATCCATAGCACGGTCCGCGTTTTCACCCCACATCTCCTAAAGCTCTCTACAGCATGCAATTCCTACTTTTTTCTGAGGCACTGTGAGCATTTTGGTGATCTCTGCCATCATTTTCACTTTATTCGGGCATCCTAAAGAACAAGTTTCTTGACTTCATTGGTGCTTTCTCCCGTACAAGCAGTAGGAGCGTACGAGGCGCCGGAGCGGGTGTCGTCTTCAATGCTCTCTCTGCCTCTCTTAAACTCACTTGATTACTTTTGCACGATTGATAATGAAGGTGCGGAAACCTGGTAAATAGTCACCATCTCTTCATGAATAGTTTCTTGATGTTTTCCCTGCTTAGTGAGAAATTTAATTATAGCGCGATGCTCAAATTTCAACATGATCGTCTCAGTTGCCATTATGATTCTGTTTAACTACAGATAAAACGCGAATTAATAATCACATTAAAATTAAATTTTACATGAATGTACTAAAATAATAATAATACTTGATAAATAAGTCAATTTATATATATATCCACAGTTTCATCCCGATACCGACAATTTGAAGGCCCTCGTATGGCCGGTAAGCATGAGGAATACTCAAATTAAGACCACCAATGGACATCACAAGAGAGGCATCGCGAAGGAAGCTGTATGTCAACCTCCCATTTACGCAGGCCTCCCATCTATTCTGCCATTTTTGTCTGAACAGCTGATCTAGGAGGTCTTTGCGCTGGTCTCTCCAAGCCGCTAGAATAGATCCCTCCAAAACTTGGTGCTGGGATACTTCTCTCTAAGGCGAATGCTAGGAGTGAAGTGCGATATTTCGGTATTTCGTTGGAATAATGACTAGGTTTGAATATCCTTGCCACTACAGGTCTGGCAAAGGCCTTCGCTATTGCAAGGAAGGTGTTGGGCAGCAAACATTTGAACGATTTTTTATTTTGTGGCCCTAGTTCGGCTAATCATGGTGTATGGCAGATGGAGTTGGAGTTGATGGAGTTGAGAATGTTAAAAATATAATGTCCCAAAAGTTGCTTTTAGATATACGGAACACCAGATTTTGAGTACAAGAAGATCCATGTCACTTAAGTCTTTTGCAACGAAGCAAAGATCTGAATAGTTTTATTACAAAGCTTAGGCCTTTCAAATTCTAAATCACGTGAAAGAAAGGACATATGACATATTTGGATTTGCTCTGCTTAATATCACGGGATCCATACACCCATAGCCAGGAAAACATTGACTACAGGCTTGGGAGTAATACTTAGTACCAATTTGAGATCTTGCCTGAAGACACTCCAGTTAGGTAGGGAGCGAGGCTTTTCTGTTACCTCTGCAGTTCCCGTAACCATATGGATTGTTCCGAGCCAACTGGCTGAAGCGATTGGGGTTGTTAGTATCCTCCTGTAGCGTAACTTTGCGACGACTGGAAGTTGAAAATCGACTACCAGAAGTGTAGATCAGCCTGTGCCGAACTCCGTTGTAAAAGGCTTCAAGGGATACGAATAAGAACTGGCGTAAGTTCGACATCTTGGACCCACATGGGCGGCCATAAGCAGTGAGGAGTGTTGTGGGCATAATGTTGGATCAGTTTCTGTATGGTAATATACATGCAGCAACTCGTCTGGCAAAAAACAAGAAAAACCTTCGCTATGGCAAGCATGTTGTTTTACAGGAGCCAGCTTGATACCAGGGTGAAGGTTATATGCTACACGGCGCTAGTACGGCCAATCATGGTGTATGGCTGTCCGATGTGGTTAAACTTGAGTCCTTCCCAGATGGAAAGGATGAGGGTCTTCGAGAGGCAATGTCTTTGGGCTTGCCTTAAGATGTACAGAACTCCAGGATCGGAGTACAAAAAGTTCTATGCTAATGAAATCTTGTACAACGCAGCAAACGTGAATAGGCTGGACAATTTTTTTATCAAGCTGATTCGAAGACAGCTCGCTAGAGCAATGATCTCGTAAAACGAGGTGATATTCGGAGTTTACTACACAAACGACGCATATTATGAGAGCTCAAACACGAAGTGGATTTATTCCGTCGGAAGCGTTCTTGTATCTAGCCCGACTTGGCTTTGTCCAGGATTCTGAGATATGTCCACTTCTCTTCTACGTCGTAAGACGGACAGTGGACAAGCGGCTGTTTTACGAGAGTAATGTATAAATCGTAAGTCCGGGTGATCGAGCTTCGGTTTAGCACATCCATACCCATTCGCAACAGAAATAAGGTGGAAAGGGATCGGCGTTTTTATTGGTGGCTAGAGCCACATCAAGTGCCCCAGCTGCTGTCAGCTTAAAACGCATATTTTGGTCCCCTACGATCAGTTTACATTTAGGTTAGATTAGGTTAGATAAGGTAGGATAGGTAAGTACGTTAAAAAATTAAAAAAAAAAAAAAATAAAAAATTGGTTTAGGGCACCTTTAAGCTTTTAGTATTTAGTATTAAGTTAGCTTTATAAAAAAAATAGATTGCTAAGTTTTTTGATTATTTTTTTTAAGTAATACATTTTTAAAAATTTGTGTCAAAATTAAAACGAACAAACATCATGATTGCACACTGAAAGGCAATTTAATACGAAAATAGAATAAATGAACTTAGAGTTTCCGAAAAAGCCAGTTAGATCGTTTTTAATAATTGTTAATTAAATAACTAGTTTAAGTATTTTTTAGCTAGACTTAAGGAATTGGAAAAAATAGAAAATAAGAGAATACAAAAACAAAAAAAAAACTAAAGCAAATCAGATCATTTAGAAAGGTCTATGGTTTTTAATTCCCCTAGCGATTTGGGCTTAAACAACAGCTACAACAATGCTACCACAAGGGGACCGACCGCACAGTCGCACTAAACATTAGTTTTAAGGGTCCCTGACCGCACTGTGGTACCAGATTTATGCCTCTGATCGACCTCTCCTTTGGATTACTTACAAGATCCGATAACCTTACACCCCGTTTTGCTACTAGCTGTAGCAAGAGCAAGTGTTATTCAGAAGTACAGGTAAGGTAAGAGGTAAAGTGGAAAAGCGGCTGCTTTACGATGGCAATGTTGACAAGCCATAAGCCCGGGTGATCTGCGGCTCAGCACATCACTCCCTCTTCATCCCTCTTCACGGCAAAAAAGTTGGAAAAGTTGAGAAGAGTTTGAAGCTTGTATTTACGACTTTAGCCACATCAAGTGTTCTGCCGTCAGCCTTATCTGTTGCTCCTCTTTAAGCATTAGTTGGTTAGTAGGTTAATTAGTAAAAAAATAAATGAAACATAAAATCTAAAATAAATAAAAAACGTTAAGAAAATGTAGAAAAAAATAAAAAAAATAAAAACATAACACAAACAAATTTTTAGTCTTAAGTAAGATTAACCTTCTTTCCGTTGGTTTTTGATGGGGTTGATTTAGGTTTTGCAAAATATTTCTTAATATAAGTTAACAAATAAAATGCTTCAATTTTATAATAATTTAAGCGGCATAACCATATAATTAAAAGATATCGCACGTCGATTAAATATTAAAATATATAATGAGAATCTGCACAGGGACTGCATGAAAGTTTTAATAATACGCAAATTTATAAACAGTTTTATTATTTTTAAATCTATTGCAGATGTAGGAAATTATAAGAAATTGGAAAATAAAAAACTTGAAAACCTTGAGGATGGCGCAGCTTTATGCATGTAGCACCATCTGGCGGCAGCAAAAATCAAATGTTGCTTATCTGTCCGCGCCTTGCTGAAAAAATGTTTAAATTTTGGAGAAAAAACAACAAGTTTTGGGAAAAATGGATACATCAATATCGTGCTGCTACTGTTGTACCGTTATTTCTTCACAAACGTCGCCAGATAGAACATTCATGTATGAGCCACGGGTGGTACACGCCGTTCTCAACGCGCTGAACTGCCAAATTAATTGGGTTCAGCAGAACTGCTTTCAGCCACTTTTCTATTTTCCATTCCGCATTGCTCCTTAATTGAGAAATTACAAAACTTTGAAAACGCAAAAATTCGTATAAAAAACAATAAAAACTAAAGATCAGTTTTCGTGCTCAACGTTAAGCATTTTAAGTTAAGTGAGCGTCAAGGTACAAATGTCTCGATAAGAAACATTTGTTGTGAACGAGCCCATATTTTTTTTTTTTGGTTTGTTTGCTATGACATCTGTGAAAAATATTAAGAATACATCAAGCCAACATCATATTTTTTTATCGTGTTAAAAATGTCGAATTTTGTACCAGATAGTGATGATTTGCGGAAAGCATTAATTTTTTTGTTTTCATTTGAAGAAAAGTACTACAGAGTCGCATCGAATGCTTGTCGAGGCATATGGTGATCATGCTCTATCAGAACCAATATGCAAAAGATGGTTTCAAAGGTTCAGAAATAATGATTTTGATGTGAGAAATGAAGAACGTGGAAGATCACCAAAAAAGCTTGAAGATACCGAATTGCAAACGATATTGGATGGAGATGACAGTTTGAGTCAAAACCAAATGCCAGCAATGTTAAATGTTGCACAACAAACAATTTCTGACCGTTTAAAAGCTATGGGAAAGATCCAAAAGTGTGGAAAATGGGTGCCACATGAATTGAATGAAAGACAGATGGATAACCGAAAAAACACTTGTGAAATTTTGCACGAAAGAAAATCGGTTTTGCATCGGATTGTTACTGGCGATGAAAAATGGATTTATTTTAAGAATCCTAAATGGAAAAATCACGGGTTAATCTGAGACAACCATCAACATCGACTGCAAAACCAGATCGATTCGACAAGAAGACAATGCTGTGTGTTTGGTGGGACCAGAAATGTGTGCTGTATCACGAGCTCCTAAAACCTGGTAAAACCGTTAATACTGATCGCTACCGACAACAAATGATCAATTTGAACCATCATTGATCGAGAAACGACCAGAATGGGCCAGAAGACACGGCAAGGTAATTTTGCTCCATGACAATGCACCTGCACACAAAGCAAAACCGGTTCAGGATACAATCAAAACACATGACTGGGAGCAGCTACCCCACCCGCCGTATTCACCAGACTTGGCTCCTTCCGACTACTACTTGTTTTCATCGATGGGACACGCATTGGCTGAGCAGCACTTTGATTCCTACGAGGAGGTCGAAAATTGGGTGTCTGATTGTTTTTGCTTTAAAAGACGAACAATATTATTGGCGCGGTATTCACAAATTGCCAGAAAGGTGGTCAAAATGTGTAGAAAACAATGGCCAATACTTTGAATAAAATGTTTTTACTTTCCGATTAATGGTTACTGTTTTATTTAAAAAAACGCTTATTTCATAACGGTATACCTGGTATTGTATGCCTTTTCCAAACTACGAATTCATGAAAAATGTTGGCTACCGCTGGTCACTGCTGAACAGTATGGATTTAGGCAAAAAAGAAAGAAAGAAAAGAAGCTTCTCTAATTTTCCGTTCGGAGTCGGAAAAAAAATGTAGGTCCCTCCTACTCTGTTCTCTCGTGAGAGAACAGTAGCACGCACAACACGAGTAGTTGATGAGCAAGGTAGGTCCTGGTCCCTTTGTGGACTGCCGCGCCATACAATTATTATTATTATTATTAAATGCTATTGTTGAACACGGACTGTATAGATTTGGGCCTCAAAATCGCAGTCTTTCTGTACTTTCAGGCCACTCTGTGCCTTGATTCTGTTTTCTTTTAGTAATTACTGACTTAAAGAAAAGGAAACCGAAATCATAATTTTCTTGTCATTATTTAGGCCATTAGCACTAAGCTTACAAATACTGTTGACAATTTGAGCCCTGCTAGTTTTCCTAAATTACTTCTCCTATGTGTCATTCTAACCAGATACTATTGCACCAAACCTTCATAGTTCTTCAATTATAACGAGAAACTTTCCTACTCCCTGTGTTTGCGTCAGGATAAATGACGGTCAGAGCAGCATCAGAACTTTTTATAAAATACTACCTGTTGCTGAGGACACACCTTCTCAGTCAAACCTTTAAAATCAACTGTTCCTTGGACCAACTAAGTTCCTCGTGAAATAAGCAAACCAACAACTGACTCCTAAATGAACACGTCTTCAATAAGTCAAAAAAAATTCTTCAGCTGTTTTGATATTAAATTTCAAAAGCATATCGAGTAAAATCCAAACAAACTCCCAAAACAATACTGAGTGAATCCAATACCCAACACGTAATGTTGCGGCAACATTCCAAATCATCGACATCACTTTGTTTACATTCAGTGCTTCGCTAGTGTCCGCATGGAGGCGTAAATGCCGCCCGCCACTCAACACAGTCATCTGCCCGTGCCCAGCTCGAGTGAGTTTCCATCAACCGGTTTCCGAAAGGTATTCCACTCAAACACAGCGCCGAGGTACTCAGTTTGGTTTTGTCCGTTGTTGCGTGATGTGTTTTGTGTTCCGTGTTGGTGCGTTGAATGTCAGGGGTTGTTAGTCATTCGTCGGTGTTGCCTGCTTGCATCGCGCCCTTTAAACGTACTTAGTGAGAATTCATAAATTTTAGTGATCGTGTGTTTCTCATTCAACCAAATTACCGCCATCGGAGCCAGAGTTCACCTCTACCCACACGGAGGAATGCACTGAAATCGTTCGAAAGATGAATCCACAGGTGGCTTATACTTGTGTCTAGTGTGTGCTGTGTCAACGGTCTCCGCGTCTAGGAACCATTTCTCTCGATTGTGCCGCGAAGAGGCCAGGAATGCGAAGTGAATGCAGATACAAATAGCCTCGACCCGGGATTGTTTTGTTTACGGGATGTGCTGAGTGAGCTGCGAGCGTCTGAAATTGTTTTTTCTGGCCAAAATCTAGAGGAAAATGTAAACGAAAAGAAGTAGTTCGCCTCCCCGTGTCTTCTCCGTGTGCCCTCCATTCGCTCAGGTGTGCTGTTCTGTTGCTGATCGATTAACACACACACACAAGCACGCACACTAACCCGCCATCACCGTCAACCGTGTGTTCATTGTTCTTTCCCTGCAGCAAAGGTGCGAGCGCGCAGCCGACAACGCGAGTGTGAGTTCAGTCGTTGATCGTAGTTCAACATCTTCTGTTTCCCTCTCTCTCCGGTGATCGTGATCGCGCAAACGAGCTAAAAACGTGTTTTCCCTCAGTGAGCGAAAGAGATAACCGTACAGCGGCCTGCTGTAAATCTCTCTGAAGTGCTACGTCATAAGTAAATAAAAAAAAGTTTCGATATGTGTACCTGCTGTGCGAAGTGACAAGAAAAGCCAAAAAAAGTTAAGTTTACTCAAACCTCTGGTGTCCTGCAAAGGGAGAGAGAGAATTATTGTGTTCACAATCCGCACGCACACATACATCCAGCCGAGCCGGAAAATGGAGGAACGAGAAAGGCGGCATTTTTCCAGTTTTCAAAGGATAACAAAGGCGCGTTTATGGATTACCTGTTTTACGATCGTACTCTTCGGAATTTCTCCATGTAGTTGTACAGGTATGCGAAGCGGACGGGCGAAAAAAAGGGATTGGGATCGTTTTAGAGTGTGGTCATGCCTGAATGTGTGTGCGTATGTTTACCAAGTCTTTTGTTCGGGCAGCTATTTATTCGGATAACTGTTCAGTTTGTTGTATGAGTGATGACCAATTTAAGTTGGTCTATTTATATTGGGAGCTGATTGCGAAGCATGTGCACAGAATTAATGGAAAACATGCGAAAGTTTTGATAACTTTCAGGAGCGATGCGATTCCTTACTTTTCAAGGTCTTGCACAACCCTCAAATCATTCTTCAGATAGAACTTCATTTGAGGCCTCTCGAGATTCAATGGCTACCTATTCGCGACTACTCTGCAGAGTTCTCAGTGCTTGTCGAATTTGAAAGAATACATTTATTCGAAGGGTGATTTCAGACTGCTTTTGAAGAAGACAACATATTTTATTTTAAATTCGTTGCAAAGAATGTTATCTAAAAAAACTATTGCCTGTTAAGTTTCAAGACAGATCTATGAAATCAATTTTTTGAACTTAGATTTGTAGGTTCACAATTAATGATCACTTGTTTCGAAATATAATTTTGTAAAATTTGTGTTTTGTCACTTAAAGTGGAAATAAAAAAGAATGTGCTGGATTTGGGGATCAAATTATTCACGCATTTCTTTTTTTGATGCAGTTTGCGTTTAAAACATCTGCAGTATCAGCATGAAGACGTACGAGTATAGAGTGTATTTAAAAGGCTACACGGGTTGCGTTCAATTTTCGTTCAGGATATATTTTCTTTTTTAATAAACTGTTAATGATCGACTGCCAGAATAAAATTAATTCAATAAAAACGGCATCAGTTACATCCTCTCTAGGCTGAACACATAGAGTTCCAACTATGTTTGGAATTGAAATATCCGGAATATAAAAAAACACAAACAGAAGAGGTATTTGAAGAGTCGGAGTGTTGTTTGTTAAGTTCACCTGTGATTCGTAGAGAGTTCAAACCACGCAACTTTTCTTTACTCTTAAAAGAGGAAAACAAAAAACAACACAAAAAATAAATATACATTAAAACTGGTCCTTCTGTGAGGATGATTAAATCTCAGACCCACAATATTTCAAATAAACTATCAGAAACGTCCCGTGATTCTGCAAACAAATGTGTTTCTACACAAAAGCACGACTGTAGAGGTGGTTTATTGTTAAAAGTGTGCGAAATGGTTTGCACAACATGTTGGCACAACAAGTACGTGGGTAGCCTTTTATATTTTGAGATTAGAGAACAAAAACAGACAATCATCGAAAATAGCTTTATTGTTTTTCAAAATATTCCCAAGAAGATCTATACAGTTTTGCATGTTTGAACCAATTTTTGAAGCACTTTTGCCACTCTGATTGAGGTATCTCAAAAACATGCATTCTGAACGAATGCATGAATGTCGTGGTGAAGAGTGATCCGTCTTCGGCGGTTGGTTTTAATGATTTCTTGAAAGACAATTGGCAAACAAATGGTTGTGTGCCACTCAGAATTGACTGTTCTGCGTTGCTCTAGTGGTACAGTTGCGACATGTCCAGTTTTCCCGAAAAAACAGGCGACCATTTGCTTGGATGTGTTTCGTGCGCGAGCAACTTTTGTTGGATTTGGCTCAATTTGAAACACCCATACAGTCGACTGCTGTTTACTTTCGTGCTCATACGCGTAAATCCACGGTTCACCACCTGTCACGATGTCATAGACGTGTTACGAAGCACCGTGATCGTATTTTTGGAGCATTTCTTTCGACCAATCGACACGGACCTTTTTTTGAGCGATTGACAAATTGTGTGGAATCCAACGCGACACAATTTTTTTGACGGTCAAATGTTCATGCAATATTGAATGTATGCTAGTCCCACTAATGCCTAAGGTTGTCTCAATCTCACGATCTTGCAATATCAGTTGACGCATAGCATCAATGTTTTCCGCAACAAGAACTGATTTTGGACGACCTTCACGAAATTCGTCTTAAAATGAACTACGACCTCGGTCGAATTCACCACGCCATCGATTAGCACTGGTCCTTGATGGAGCTTCGCCGAAAATTGAATTAAGTTCATTGATGCACCGTTGTTGAGTTAATCCACGTCGAAAGTTGTAAAACATAATCGCACGAAAATGTTCACTATTTAATTTCACTTCTTAGGCGAGGTGAATCTGTTAAGTTACCGTAAACAACACAAATAGCGCTCGTATGTCAAAACGTTCTGAGTACGTATAACCTCAAATATTTATTTATTTATTCATCATTAATTTTGTTTCTTAACAACAAAGAGAAAAAACAGAGTAAGAAAATTAATTCTATGTATAAACAGATAGTATATAAAATAATTCTATTTACATTTAATGAATCTGCATACATTTATGAATTTAAATGGATCGATTGTGGAAAATGTTTTTGATAATATTTTTAAAGGAGTCTCTGCTCATTAAAATATCAACTTCAGAAGAAACAGAATTAAATAACATTAAAGACCGACTTATTGGATTATTTTGACCATAATTCGTACGGTGAATAGGATGATAGAAAACTTCGTCTCTATGTCTTAAACTTACGTCTGGGACGTACAAAGAAATTAAGGCGAGTACCTCTTCAGATTTTATGTCTTATAATGTCTTTGATAAGTAAACCACTTTGAACTTGTCTTCTACTTTCAAGACTTTTTAAGCCCAAAAGCCAAAAAAAAAAAAAAAAAAAAAAAAGCACATCTTGCTGCATATTCAGGTAAACCGCCAGACCACCTCAGATTTCTCAGAGCAAAACGAGTGAATCTCTTTTGAATTCTTTCAATTCTAATTACTCATAATATGGTGTATTATATTACACATGAATACTTTAATATAGGGAGTACCAGTGATGAGAAAATTGACTTAAGCGTATAGGGATCCTTAAAAGAACATCAAGTGTCTTTAAGGATCCCTATACGCTTAAGTCAATTTAAGTCAAACCTAACATAGAGTTTGCTTTACATATAATAAAGTCATAGTGTGCCGAAAAAGTAAATCTTGTATCAAAGTAGATACCGAGATCCTTCACTTCTTTGACTTGTACTAGTAATTCGTCTCCCATTCTATAGTTAAAAGTCACCGGCGACAACTTTCTATATACGCTAAACGTCGTGCACTTCGCTATATTAAGTTCAAGGTGATTATATTTACACCAATTACCAAATAAGTCAAGATCAATTTGTACTTTTAAAAAATCAGACACACATGAAATTTGTCGAAATAATTTAATATCGTCTGCATACATTAGAATTTTCGCATATTTAAGAAGTTTTGGAATATCATTCACGAACAGAACAAACAAAAGTGGGCCTAAATGACAAATATGTCAAACTTTACGATAAAGCTGGCAGTTGCCAGATTGCAATACTAAGGCTGCCCAATCCCGAAATATAAAAGGCAACCTACATATGTATAAAAATATAACGCTATGCACTAGTTACTGCAAAGAGTGAAATAAAAGGAACTTATAACATTTGTTTGCCTAAAAAGAACACGCACCCATTTCAAAAGTAATGAAGTCAAGAGGTGATCACTCAAAGTTGAACAGTACACTTTAAAATCTTCGCAGTATTCCTACTTTCAGTCTCAAGCTAGCTAGGAGTACTCATTAGGTTGTGTCCCGCATTGTCTTCGAAAAGATTTCATCAGCACATTCCTTATGGTTAGAAACTAAACACAGAATTTTTAGAGAGGCGAATTAAAATTGAAAAAAAAAAAATGTGTATTCATCTAAAAATCAACTTTTTTGCATCGTATTGTATGTGCACCCAGATCCCTTAAATTAATCATTTATAAACTTATTGGTAGTGGCCGCCGTGAAGTACTGGGTAGAGTGCGACGCCCACACGTCGAAGGGTCTAGATTCGATTCCCAGCTCAAGACGAATTTTGCGAATTTTTCACGGCACCACCTCTTTCGAGCTGCTGACAACACTCAAAGAGGAATAACTGTCCAAGCAAAAAAGCTTCTCAAATTTCGTTGTTCGGAGTCGGCAAAAAACTGTAGGTCCCTTCTAGTCGTGAGAGAACAGTAACGTTCACAACATGAGTAGTTGATGAGCAAGCTAGGCCCTGGTCATTTTTGGACTGTAGTGCCAACGATTATTATTATTATTAGTAGCCGCCGTGGCGTAGTGGGTAGAGTGCGACGCTCACACGTCGAAGGGTCTAGGTTTTATTCCCAGCTCAAGACGATTTTTTCGAATTTTTCACGGCACCACCTCTTTTGAGCTGTTGACAACACTCAAAGATTAATAACTGTCTAAGAAAAATGCATCTCAAACTTCACCGTTCGGAGTCGGCAATAAACCGTAGGTCCCTTCTAGTCGTGAGAGAACAGTAACGTTCACAACATGAGTAGTTGATGAGCAAGCTAGGCCCTAGTCCCCCTGTGGACTGTCGCGCCAGCAATTATTGTTATTACTTTTAAATTTAGTTGTAAGTTATTTCAATAAATAAAATAAATAAATAAATCAACTTTTCTATGCCGACTACCCTAGCTAACAAAAATATGCAGAGGTTCTTTAGCACGTTTAATGCACAACTCTCATTATGCCGGTAACAAAAAAAAATACCCGGTAGGAGGAGTAATCGTTGTATAGGGATGCCTGCAAGAAGCCGCTACACACGCGAAGGCAGGGGATCTTTAAAAGTGAACTGAACTCTTATATATTAGGACCTAAATAGTTTATTTGTGGTCGCCGTGGCGTAGTGGGTAGAGTGCGACGCTCACACGCCGAAGGGTCTAGGTTCGACTCCCAGTTCAACACCAATTTTTCTAATATTTCACGGCACCACCTCTTTCGAGCTGCTGACAACACTCAAAGAGTAATAACTGTCTAAGAAAGCTTCTCAAATTTCGCCGTTCGGAGTCGGCAAAAAACTGTTGGTCCCTTCTACTTGTGAGAGAACAGTAGAGCGCACAACACGAGCAGTTGATGAGCAAGCTAGGCCCTGGTCCCCCTTTGGACTGTAGCGCCAACAATTATTATTAAATAGTTTATTTTCATTTGAACTAAAACAAGTCCTTTTTTTTATTTTGGTTTTTTTTGTCATATACATTACAGAGTAACACAAAACACTACGTGCTCTAAGTGTTAACTCTCAGTATCGTTTTACACAGCAGATGTTTGCTGAGCGACTAAGGATCATCTACCGGCTCTTATCGTCTTACAGATTACTTCAATAAATAATATTAATTCAAATACGATGCAAAAATCATGTTTTTAAATTCTAATCGTGGCAAGCTAAGATCAAATTCGTTGCAAACATCATTAAATGTATTTATAGACCTTGTAATAGGTTCATTGCGACCATAATTGGTTCCATGCCTTTTGTCAAAAAGTAAGTTTCTCACCCGTAGAGATCTTTGGGGAGCATATATATTAATGAGAAAAAGTAATTCTGGTGAAATTAACTGATAATTAATAATATCATGAATAAAAATTGCTGACGTTGCCTTACGCCTGAAACTTGAGGTTTGCAAGCCAATTGTTTTGCATCTTTCAACATAATTAGGAAGATCTTTAAAGGAATAGAACTTTCGGAAAGCATATGTCGTGAAACTCTTTTGAACTCGTTCGAGTCTAAGTTCTTAATTATCGTAAGGTGAGTCCCAGACAATGGATGCATATTCAAATAGGGTCTCACTAACGAAACAAAAATGGACTTTAGACTGGATATGTCGCGGAAATCTTTAATATTTCTCTTTAAAAATACTAACCTAGAATTATACTTCGCAATGGTGTAATCAAAATGTAGTGAGAAATCCAACTTGGGGTTGAATATCACTCCAAGGTCTTTAACTTCTTCTAGGCAATCAAGTTCATGATTATTGATGAAATAATCATAAACAATTGGAGATGTTATTCTATGTGCCGTAAAAATTTTACATTTTGAAATGTTTAGATCTAGAGCATTATGCATACACCATTCCGCTAGGTTATTTATATCCGTCAGAAACTTAATGCAATCGGCTATACTATTAATCGACAAAAAAAATTTAAAGTCATCCGCAAATGCTAGAATTTCGCTAAATTTAAATATTTCGTAAACGTCGTTTCAAAATAAAAGCCTTGTTCATGTCAAAGGGATCTCAGTGCCGAAGTTCGCATAAGCAGAAGTTCGCTTTTGTGTGTGAAGAACAGTGCACTTTGCAATGCACTCCCATTAGTTATTCAATGGACAAGAAGAAGGAAATCCACAGTAGCAGCCAGTTGCTTAGGTATTGTTAAAAAAATCCAGTGAGAATGTCGCGCTATAGAACTTACTGCCTTAAGTTAAATACTTTTCAATGTATTTGAAGTTTGTTCATAAGCTCCAGGACAATTTTCTCTCCTGGTTCTCAAAAACAGTGTTCAAAAGTTTATCATCTAGGGTCGAACTTTCGTTTCAGACAAATAATTGCAAATCTATCCCTTAAGGGAATCAGGTCGGATCCTGTAAGTCGATGCAACATCCTACAACGCCAGCGCGGCCAATGTTTTCAAGCATCTTCCCGTGCAAAGTGCCGGTCTAAATTCTTCCGTTTTTTGCCATTTTGTGTGTCATTATCGGTTCACGATAATTCAAGTGTCACAATTTTATGATGCCATTCCCAGAAATCTGATGAATCAATTTCAACTTGAATCGCTAATCTTATCTGATTGTTGTGAAGAGTTTGCACAGTTATTTATTTGCTCATATTGAATCACTCATGCCCGGAATTGAACCAGCACCCGCTCTCACAGAATACAAGGCAATCCAATGGAATTTAAAGTCGTTGGTTACAGTGAAAAAGGATTTCTTATGGAATTTTGTAAAAAAAGGCATAAATTCAAAAGTATTCTGATCAAATTTCACTGTTTGTATTTCCGCAAGGAATATTGATGGATTTCCGTTCGGAGGTTTGTTAGACTTTTAAATGTCAGTACAGACTCCTTCTGCTAGTTGAAGGAAAGTTGCTTTCCATTCACTCGTGAAAAGTGATGTGGGATTTGGTTTTACGTGATCACCTGCCCTAATGGCTTATATCACGGGGAACCTTTATCCCAAGAGTCGTAAGTAACGCAAGACTAAACGCCTTAGTTACCCAAGTACCAAACTGAGATCATGCTTGAGGGGCAATCACCCCACCTTGGTTTGATGCGAAGCCTTTCTAAAACCTCTTCCGCTCTTTGAGTCGCAGCGCCCGGTTGAGAATGCAACTCCACACTGAGAAGGGATAGTCCCCTAACCGACTTGCCTAGTTCTGCTTAAACAATGAACTAGACAAGTCAGCACAGTACACTATCATCGACTCTACCCGCGATGTTAGGTGGTAAACCAGAGCCACCACGAAGCTCCCATAAGGGAGCCTACCGCACGGTCAGGCTGGAACCGAAGTTCCAGGGGCCCCTGACCTCCCTTGGCACCAGAATACAGCCTCTGGTCAAGCTGTCACTACCAGTCAGGTTCCCTCAAAGCCTGGGTCTGTTAGCCGATATCCCACCACAAATGGTCTTTTCTCCATCAGTGATTCCGTTGACACTATAAATAGTGATACGGATGTGATTTTCAATCATGTAATTCATAAATCCAGTCACATCATCTGGTCGTGAAAAGTTATGTTGAAGGTTGACAAAGACACTAAAGAAGTGTGTGCCAGAAGTGTTTGCTGGTAGAATGTGTGTCAGAAACTTCAGTACAAATAAGCAAACCTACGCGAGTTGTTAAAAGGAAGCATGCGTTTGATATATAAGGAATTATAGCTTTCCTTCTTCATTTGTCGTGGCCGCTGAAGCGTAGTGGGTAGAGTGCGGTGCTCACACGCCGAAAGTCCAGGTTCGATTCCCGGCTGAACACCCCGCTTTTTTCACGGGCATAACCTCTTTCGAGCTACCGACAACACTAAGAGAGTAATAAATGTTTAAGAAAAAACTTCTCAAAACTTTCGTTCGGAGTTGGCAATAAACTGTAGGTCCCCTCTACTGATGAGAGAATAGTAGCGCGCACAGCACGAGTAGTTGATGAACAAGCTAGGCCCTGGTCCCCTGTGGACTGAAGCGTGATCCCAATTATTATTATTAAGCAAACCTACGCGAAAGTGGTCGCCGTGGCGTAGTGGGTAGAGTGCGACGCTCACACGCCGAAGGGTGTAGGTTCGACTCCCAGCTCAACACCAATTTTTCGAATTTTTCATGGCACCACCTCTTTCGAGCTGCTGACAACACTCAAAGAGTAATAACTCTCTAAGAAAGCTTCTTAAATTTCGCCGTTAGGAGTCGGCAAAAAACTGTAGGTCCCTTCTACTCGTGAGAGAAGAGTAGTGCGCACAACGCTAGTGGACTGTAGCACAATCAATTATTATTAAACCTACGCCAAGCATGCGCTTGGTTACGAATTACACTTTTCCTTCTTCATTTGTCATTTGTTGTTGTTACAGGCCCAACGCATGATGTTTCGGGGATTGGTAGACTACTAGTTTCTGTTGATCCCTAAGACTGACCGAGTTCAAGATTTTACTGAAAATTCCCGTAGTGTTCTCCTGAAAAGCGCTCCAGTCCGAGGATATTTTGAGTAAGAAACAAAGGCTGAATATCACTGTTTATCATTCACTTCCTTATGTTGACGTGACGCGAATGAGCATTTTGGATTCAAACGTTGTTGAGAGTTTCCCGTGACCCTACAAGAGAGACAATTTTCAAGAAAAAAAAATGATAAGCAACTTGGATGGTGCTTTAGTCCACAAAAGGAGCAGAACTGGTGACGGTTTTTTACCGCACCTCCTATTGTTTTGGATTTGAAGCAAAAAGTTCTCCCTCCTCTCTATATTTTCTGCAAATAACTCACCTTGTGACTACTGACCCCAACCGCCTTTCATCTCCTTTTCATGTTTCACTTCAGTGAGGCAAATTCTTTGAATTTTTCGCGATGTCAAACAACCGTTCCTCCTCAGGAGTCGATGGCTTGGAGATCGATCTCATGAACTTAATTGCCATTAATTAAGTCGCGGCCACATGGCGCAACTTAGAATTCAAAACAGATGAATCCTAAATTGATATTTGAAGTTAGACAGTATTACAACGTGCTTCATGTGTTTCATCAGTAGGACAATAATTCGAGTTTGCCCTTGACTTGCCATTTTCAAGAGAAATGAATTTTGTTTGCTTCTTCGGAACGTGTCATTCGAGTTACAGCAACAGACAGTTATTCATTCAGAAGACAAAAAAAAAGTAACATTCTGTTCTCTCTTCTGTCCAAATCTCCTTTGCTGCATCCAGTCTTAAAATGGAGCCTCTGATTATAACAAATATTTAAGAATTATTCAAAAGTTCATCCGTATTAAGAGCTTCCCTTCCGAACATATCTCCAGGCGGATAATTCTTGTAGGAAAGTCGCTTCACGGACATGATTCCAGAAATTCTTCCCTTAAACAGAAAATTTTTGGACTGGCAAAAATTGTTCGCTGTCTCTACATTACGCCTTATTTTACTAGAAATATCGAATGGAGAGTTCAGAGCTTAAATAGACTAAACAACTCCGTCCTCATTATCTCCTTCAGGAAAACAAATGCTCACTGCAGCCGGTGGTATCTCTGCATATTGTCCATAACTGGTTGTTGAAGGCATGTACTTCATTGTAAAGCATCAAGGTCATGAATTTCGATCTTGAAAATTGATGATTTCTTAGAATTTGAATAATCAACAAAACAGAATCATAAACTTTTTCACAAACCAAACGCTCCTACGGATCACTCGGTATTAAGTCCTTAAGAAGCGTTCTCACCATTATCAATTTGAATGGAGGGTTGATTGAACTGCACCCAGGTACCAAGTACCCTTAAAATCTTCAGGGACCTACCTGTAAAGTAGGAAAATCCCCGACTCGGAGTTTCATGGTCTCTTTTCCCCCTTTTGCTTGACGTACTGCAACCGGTTGTGAATCTTGGCGTGCAGATGTCCCGAAACCAACCGTTTCCGTCCCGTAATATAGTCCATTGATGATGTTGCAAACTCATTTCCAAAAGACATCCTCCCAAAGCGTGTTTTCTCGCGAACGCTAAATTGCAAAACACACAGCATTTCAAATTGTATTATTTTCGAGCCTTGTTACGCTCGCTTCAACGAGACTTCCTCTCGAACCAATGAGTTCAAAAATTTGCAGTTCTATTCCAAGGGAAAACCATTGACCTGCACGCCATCACTCTTCCCTTGTCTCTCACGCTTCGCACTCCAGGACCCTTCCCCCAAACAAAGAAGGGAACGTCCGTGAACCAAAAAAAAATACACCGTGCACCTGGTGATCAAATGAGTGCGCCAACCGACAAACAAGGACGGAAATTGCGTCCCCCTCCCTTGCAAGGCAACGTATCGAGTGTCACAATGTCATTAAGGATTCATCCTTCTTGAAAATACCCAAGGATCCCCACACAATCGGCGTGTTGTCTCTCGGCGTTGCCGGTCGCCATCCATCGCAAATACTCGTGTTCCCTCGCGAACAACGATAATGATTGATTGTCAAAACTTCCAAGGCGAGCCGCTCCAAAGTTCTCCAGTCCGGTGATTTGCACCGGCATGTGTGTGTGTGTGCACACAAAGGATTCCTTGAGGTACCCCGTTGTAAATATTTAAATTCACACTCGTGTCGGAAGTTTCTTTTCGCTTTTTTTGTTGGCCGTCAATCGCGTAATTGCGCGAACAGTAAATAATGAGGAAGAAGGTAAACACCCCTTTGGGGGATAGTTTTGTCGAGCGACTGCGGAGATCCAATTTACCTTTTCGATGTACCGGCGTACTCCCGGAGACACTCTTGTAACTATTCTGGTCTGCGTTTGAAGTTTCTCGCGCCGGTGTTTGTTTGTTTGTTTTGCATTTCGACTTTTGAGTTTATTTTCATTAATTTTAATTGCTTTCATAATCACGAGCGCGACACGGGGCGGGAAGTTCTGGGAAAGAAGTTTCGAGAAAGGCAACAGAATGTTTTTCTTCAGCGGAAGCGGCACAAAGCGAAGCACAAAGTATTGAATTTACTACCAAGTGTTGCGCTCAAAAGAGGAATTTAATTGAGTCGGAGAGGACTGACAAAGGCCAAACATAAAGGGGTTGTGTAGAAAGGGTCCTTTGGATGTCCAGTTTCTGCAAGAAGAGACTGCCTTACATTGCTGAAGATGGAGATAGTGAACTCTGGAGTTTACTCAGAGGCTAAGTAAAAGGTACACTTTGCTTTGAACAGTGTTTAGGTGGCGGAGATGTTTACTTTGTAATTAGGGTTAGGGGAGATGAATTTCCGGGTGGAGGTTGGTAAAACTTTTGAATGCCAGCTTAGTTGGAGGGTCGGAATAGAGTTTAGCTTGTCGTTCATTCCGGAAAAGTACTGTTGAAGATTGAGTTGGAGACAACAGACATATTTCTTGGTCTAAGATTTGAAGGGTCAACTGTTAAGCTGCGTATCGGAATTTTCAAAATGCGTGTGTTAAAAAGCAGCATGAACTTGCTTCCGAATCACTCCTTACCTCCTTCACTTACCATTCGATTTGATTGAGGCCCTTAATGATGCCTGACGGGCACTTACCATTCGATTTGATTGAGACCCTAAATGCTAAAAAGATGCTACATACGTGCCACTGTTTGAAAATGCAATTGCGTTGTGCAATGGATTGTTGTAATGCATAGGCACGGACTGTTTCTTACTTTTCATAAACCTTACAATGCTTTTTTGAACGAACATGTACAATTTCGTGGCACCTCCTTTGCTCCATATGACCGGTTTATGAATCACTTGTAAGCACATTCGTAATAAAGACAACAATAAAAAATACATTTAAAAATTAAAAGAATATTAAAATTACTACTTTCGTAACACCAAAGTCAGTCAAAGGAACAAAAGACCGTTTGGTGCGATGGCGGGTGCCAGATCCAGGCGTTTAAGGGACCTGACTGTTAGGAACAGCTTGACCAGAGTCCTGTATTCTGGTGCCGCGGGAGGCGAATATTCGTTTCTAGTCTGACGATGCAGTTGGACTCCTTGTGGGAGTATCCTGGTGGATATGGTTTCAGACAGAACTTCGCGGGCAAAGTCTAGGTAAGTGTAGAGTGCTTACTGGTCGAGTTTCTTGTTTATCCAGGGCCACTCCATTTGGATAGCTGACTTTTCCGGCTCAGCGGGGAGATACGTTCTTAAGATTTTGGAAGGATCTCACTTGAAACTAAGGTGTGTCAATTGTCCCTCAAACAGGTCCAGACGACGGGACTGAATTTTATGAATCACGTGATTCCAAAATCGCATCCGTAACACTATTTATAGTGACAACGGAAACACTGTTGGAGAGAAGATCATCTTGTGGCGGGATGGCGCCTAACAGACCCATGTTTTGAGGGAGTTTGACTGATAGGGACAGATTGACCAGAGGCGATATTCTGGTGCCACGGGAGATCAGGAGCCCCTGGAACATCGGTTTCAGCCTGATCGAGCGGTAGGCCACCTTGTGGGAGTGTCGTGGTGACTGTGGTTTACCACCCAACATCGCGGTAGAGTCAAGGATATTGGACTGTTCTAACTTGTCTAGTTGTTGCTTACTCTCGGCTAGGAAAGGCGGTTAGGTGACCACCTGGCTCAGTGTGGAGTTACGTTCTCAACTGGGCACTGCGATTAAGAGAGCGGAAGATCAGTCCACCTCGAATGAAACCAAGATGGGTTGATTCTCAAGCATGATCTCAATTTGGTACTTGAGTAACTCAGGCGTTTAGTCTTGCATGATCTACGACTCTTGTGAAAATGGATCCCGTGATAAAAGCATTTAAAAACAATCCCACAACTGCACCTTAAAGAGTTTTCTGCAGTAATTTGTGTTCCTATGGCATTTCAGGATTTTAGAATTCTCTCTGTTGACTCCTTAAACTGACCGGGTTCCAATTTTTTTTTGGAAAATTAAATTTTATTAAATTAATTAAATTATTAAATTAAAAATTAAATTAAATTAGTTATTGTTATTTATTAAATTTAAAATGTATTGCCTTTCCATTTAAACATCCTAACTCTAATAGAGATATGACAGTTGTGACCTCCAATACATTTGACAGCAATCTGTCTGTCGGAAAATCTGATTATATATTTTTCATTTAGTTTCTTATCTTCCATTATCGCCATTGTTTCAGTCTGAAAGACGCTTTAGTGTGAGTTTATTTAGATAAAGAAGCAAAGGTGAAAATCTCTAGAGCCCGGCTCCTTTCCTAATGTATTGTAGATTTATCCTAAGCAGAATGAACTGGATACGTGAAGTAACAGACAGACATACTTCTTCTTCTTTTTCTTCTTGGAGCGCTGCAGCCCGAGGTGGACCTGGGCCTCAACCAACATGCCTCTGCAGCCAGCACGATCATTCGTTGCCTCCAATTGTGCACTCCAAGTTTGTTGAGGTCCTTCTCCACTTAAGTGCGCGTCTCCTGTTGCGTGTTCCAAAGGCTCAGATTCGAAGACTTTTCGGCAGGAGCAGTGATGTCCATACGTCTTACATGGCCTATCCATCTTAAGCGTTGTATCCGAAACCCAGGCACAGATCACTGTACAGCCCATAGAGTTCGTCGTTAAATCTTCTCCTCCAGATGCCATCAACGCAAACAGGAGCAAAAATTGCAAGCAAAAATTTTCTTTTACAGGACTAAGGGCTTTCTCATCCGACACACATCCCTGTAAATACAGATTGAGTCCTTCAGCGATGTGGGAAGAAAAAGTCAAAATTTCTCCATTTGGATAAACTGGTCGAAAATTCGTTGTCTATAATGAGTAACAATAATAATTGTTGGCGCCACAGTCCACTGAGGGACCAGGGCCTAGCTTGCTCATCAACTACTCGTGTTGTGTGCGCTACTGTTCTCTCACGAGTAGAAGGGACCTCTGCCAAACCATGCCCTTATTGTTTCTTTACTAATTTCTGCTTCAAAGACTCATTATCTCGAATAATTTTTAATATACTCGTTGAACCATCCTACGAGACTCGGTGTAAATTTTTAGATAACTTGTGCCTGGAGCACTGCGCACTGTTCACGTCCATTTCCCAGATTTCCTTCTGCTTACAAATGTCGGAACATTTCTTTGCCACAAAAGCCACATTGCAACACATCACGCTTCGCCGCACACAATTTCTAAATGTCACATGCTTCTGCTCACCAACCACCGAATCACCACACATGTCCCATGCAATAGTTTGACACTCCCACGATAATTCCATCTCCATCACGCGGTTTTACACAGTCGTCCAATGTCATATTCATTCCGGAGTAATGCCCTAAAACTTCGTGACTTCTGTAAGGAATTAGAGCTAATTGCTTATTGGCCCTCGTCTGCTGAGGCGAATGGAAGCAATAATTTCCACAATTTGTCATGCCTGGGCTGTGACCGTTCTTGCTTCGAATCGTTGGCAATCCAGTCTCAAGTTCGCAGCTACTTGGAGGTAGTTTCTTCTCCACTGTCCTTCTGCAGAGAGGAGCTTCCACTAATTTTCCATTTATTCCACTCGCTGAATATGGAGGTTGAAGGTGAATGAAAATGAGGTTGCTGCAGCCAAGGTTGTCGTGGCTGACGAGAAACCGCGGAAACTGCAGTCGTACACGACGCCGGTGAAAGTCTTGTCGCTCTTCGATTCCTTCGATCATTAATCTCAGCCACAATTTGGGATAATCGGCCGTTGAATCTCTCCAGTGCATCCCAATTTTAATCAGAATCCCACTCCCGCCTGTTTAATCTTTCCCCACAAGCCGTTGTCGCCCTGCAAAACAAACAAAAACTGTCAACATGCGAGTACACCAAAAACTGCAGTTGCCCGCTCATTACACAATCACTTCGTAATTAATGACAACACCCCGCCTGTGCCCATCTGTCCGGCGGACGCTTTGAAAGTTTTCTGTGAGCGGCGCCAATTTCGTAGGGATAACTAATTATCAGCAAAAGTCCGGCACAATGAAAATTTTGCAGCAGCAAAAGTAATAAAGGCCTTGCTCAGCATGTTCATGCGTCAGCTTCAGCATTTTTATGTGTCGAGTTCGCCCTCCTTCATATTAGTCATTGTGGTGACCGACATGCATTCAGTGTCCGACCGGCGTGTCTGTCGGACGGTTGCGATACATGCGCGCACTCCATCAAGCCGGTTGGCTGTGGCGGAGCTTTGCGAGACGTTCCATTGTCTGCTTCGGCTGCTGGTTGGACGGCCATTAAGTTTCTTGCACACTGACCCACATGATGGCTGACCGCAGTGAACTTTCTAAACAACGAGCGTCACATCTACGGCACGATGTATCCGATGTGAAACAATTAATCGTTCTAATCGACGCTGCAGCCACTTACGGCTTCTGGTTTTGTGGTGGTTCCGGTTATATAACTGCGTTCCGCCTAAGGCTGAGCTTGGAGAAACGAAAAGTGGGCTTCGCCGAGTTTCCAGTTTCACCCATGCGCGGAGTAATTCGGTCTGATGCCAGAAAAGTCAGCGCAACGTGAGCCGAGCACTGCTCTGTGGGGCGGGCTTCCACTTGTCAGGTGTGCGACGCAGGCTCTTCCCACTGTCAGGCTGGTGATTTGAATTTCAACGGCTTTCGTTATCTCATGGCCTTGCGCAGACAAAGTATGAGACCAGCCACAATTCCGCAGATTTTTTTGTCGTTTTTTGCGGGGTGTCTGAAATGCGGTGCAACATTCCAATTGCAGATACCGGCTGTGCAAAGTCAAATGGTCGCAGTCAACATTGTTGTCTGTGCGATTTCAGGTCAGTGAATTTGTTATTTAACCGGCGTGTCGGCGGCGGCGGCACCCCACGAAATCACGGCTGGTATCTGCTGCGGGTCGGTACCTTGTAACTGGGCGGCGGATTTGTGGACTTGTGGCTGTGTGACACAAGAATGCATCAAATGGCTAAAAAGTGGTTTCACTGGATGCGCTTGTGTAGATTTTTTGCTGTTAGCGAAACATTATACAGTGCCTCTGGCTGTGGTGTGGGGAGGGGTCGAATGCCTTCCTTTTCGCTGTAATGGTCAGCGGATAGATGCAAATCGCTGCAGTGTTTGGGGCATCAGATTTGCATAATCTTCTGTGTGGGGAGATATTTGAAATTGACTTGCGGCGGTGCTGTTGTGGCGGTGGATCGGGAGGAAGAAGTTACGACCTCGGCGTGTGTTTTACGAGAAGAAACAATTGTGGATTGCGCAGAGCTGCAGAAGATGTTTCGGTCGGTCGTGGGAGGCGCTGTTCAGTGCATCTTGCAGTGAATTGCTTCCATGATGGGGGTGTCGGTATCACGTTCGCTGATAGTGCTGCTTTGCATTGCATATTATTACCACAACTCATTTGCAAAGACAATGACGACAATGGAGGTTTGTCAATGACAGTCTTTTGAATGCGATTGCCTTGAGACAAGTGATCTCCGGCTGCCGAGTGGCCATGATTCATCATGGCAAGACCGTTGGGTGAGGCTATCTAAGTGCTATGCGTCACAGAGATGGCGGATATTTTAAATAGTGGCTTTAAGTTTGGAGAGTTTTTTCTCGAATGATGTTGGACAGCTGGAGGAGAAGATATAATGGCGAACTCTATGGGCTGTAGAGCGACATGCGCCTTGTCAAGCGTCTACGAATAAAGCGCTTAAGGTAGGTAGGCCATGTCAACGCAACAGAGCACGGCCTAGACTAAGGTGTGTGCAATTGGAGACAGCTAGCGAAAGACAGTGTTGGCTGGGGAGGCATGTTGGTTGAGGCCCAGGTTTACCCCGGACTGTAGTGCCACAAGAACAAGAAGAAGAAGATGTTGGACAACCGTCTTCAAACAGCAAGTTGGTAGGAAATTTTATAATGGACAGGGGGTTGGCATGGAAATTCAATTTTTTAAGAGATGTTCCCACCATGGCTTTGATGTTGAAGTTGAGTTTCGTGATCAGAAGGGGGCCTTAATGAATTTACCAAACGAAGCAAGCTCCATCCAAAACTTGTGCACAAACAATGGGGGTTGGAGTTGAAGTCGAATGTGGTGGTTCCAGAAAGCGCCATCAATGTGAATTTTGTAAAAAATAATTTTCTGATGAAGCAAATTATTAATTGAGTTCCTTAATATTCGTGGCCGCCGTGGCGTAGTGGGTAGAGTGCGGCGCTCACACGCCGATGGGGGGATTCCCAGCTCAACACCAATTTTTAGAATTTTTCACTGCACCGCCCCTTTCGAGCTGCTGACAATACTCAAAGAGTAATAACTGTTTGCTAGGCCCTGGTCCCCCTTTGGACTGTAGCGCCAACAATTATTATTATTATTCCTTAATATTCCCTGCTTAGTGGATTTATTCACCTCTCAATGAGAGCGCTTGAACTATCATCATTTGCTTCTACGAACTAAATTTGTCTGCTAGAACAATGGATTGATCGCTGCTGAAATATTAGGTCATGACCATTGCTATCCAAGTGCTCGTGTTGACTGGGGGCACCTGGCAGAAATTGATCGTTTAATCCTTGCTTTGGCGTTTTGAACCCCCATATTTGTGCCAGTTTAAAAGTTTGGACTACAAATGCGGAATTGAATGAATTTTGACCGACTGACTGAATTCGTTAAGAGTATTTTTTGAGGTATAGAACTTTTAAGTGGAATAAAGGGAAATCGAAGAAACTGAAGGGAACATAATAAGGGGTGCACCATGCACATACAGATTCAAAGAGTTATTGCGTTTGGAACTTAGTTAAACAATTGCTATCCATCATGCTGTTAGTGGATGCTGTCCGTGATGCTGTACGTGATGCTGTACGTGATGCTGTACGTGATGCTGTCCGTGATGCTGTCCGTGATGCTGTCCGTGATGCTGCCCGCGATGCTGTCCGTATTGCCGTCTGTGACGCTGTCCAGGATGTTGTCTGTAACGTTGCCCGTGATTTTGTCTGTGAACTTACATTTCCTCTTCCCGCAGTGCAGCTCAGCGACACGAAAGACAATATCGGCCACCTAAATAGCTCCAGAGTTATAGAATCTATCAAATTGATAAAAAGTGTGTCTCTGTGCACAACATCATAACTTACTTGATGTGCTAAACAAAGGGCAGCTAGCGAGAGTACTTCCCGACTAGATAGTCATGGGACTCAGCTACCCAGGTTGTGGCACCAAACCAAGAAAAAGGAATCTTGTTTCAATTTAAATAGGTCTACTCAATTCCTTTCATTGCTCCTTCACTAAGTTGCTCATTGTGTAAGTGGGGGGCCTTTGGCGATCATGTTTGCCAAGCCTGCGTGATATATTTTTACAACTTGAGAGTCACTCCGGAAGCGCATACATTGCAAGTAGCAAATGAGAAAGTCCCTCACTTACCTTCTCTGTTCGTGACTTGTAGCCCTGTCGGATACTGTCTGAAAGATAAAAGAAGAACTAAAAGGACTCTACAGTGGAAGACGCATATAGTCTATATGTAATGTGGTAAAATCCTACAACACTTCTCGTTGCAAGGCTGCGCTGCAATGCAGTAGAGAATCTACTCTCTGGCGTAAAACGTTGCTAATTTGGGATAAATTGTGTGTGCAGTGTGCTTCAAATTCACCCTTGAGTTGAGCACGGTGTAAAAAGGGAGCAAGACTAAGATTTCCCGGAAATGGACATGTCGTCCGTTCTCTTTGTTTTTGAGGACAAAGGCTTAGCTTACAACAGCAAATGAATTTTTTGTGCCACAACGTTCACATTCTTTCAGCAGATGTCTGAATTTTCTGATTCATAAACCGGTTGCCTTCCCCGTCTCACGTCTGATTCATGCCTCTTCACGCACTGCACCTTCGATTCCAAAGAACTCCAGCAACTCAGCATTTTCTTGCGACCATCACTTTTTGTGTCGTTTAATTCCAGAAGCACCCACCCATAAAAACGTTATTTCCTTCATGAAAACAACATAAAGCGCGCTTCAGTTGTCATTCGATGGCCACTTGGAGGCAGACGAGCGATACAAGAAGCCAATGTCGCAGCCCTCTTATCACAACTATCAATCGATTAACGTGCCCAACCACATAATCCGCCTCCACCTCCGCCCGTCGCCATGCAATTTGAATACCAATTCGATCGCTTCGTTGTAGTCATTGTTGAGGGCAAACGTTTGCAATCCGCAAATTGATTCATTTCTGACAGACGATCCCTCATCCGCCGGCCGGTTCCATCGTTTAAAGTTATTCTCATTCAAATTCAGTTTCTTTCGTGGTGGACGCGTCAACGTCAAATCGAAGGCCCTCTGTGTCAATCGTTGGATGGCTTGGACAGATATCCTTTTCCGCTGCAGACGGTCTCTTCGATGTTAAGAAGTTCGATCACGTATCTATGCGCTATGCCGCCGCCATATCGCCGTCGTCGACCTGGGACCTACCCACTTCGGCTTCAAGGCCCTTTTACGTTTTCCGTTCTTGTGAGGGTTTTCTTATCGTTGTTCCCGAGAACGAGCATTTAATTTCTTTACCTCCCATCACCACCACTCCTGCCACTGTTCCACGGCAGCGGTGACTACAACAACCATGACGAAGGCGGCAATTTGAATGCAAGCTGCATGTCGCTGTGTGTAGAAACGATGACCGGACAAGGGCCCCGAACGCTTCAATTACCATTTCGGTGGGACAGTTGGGCAGTTGGGAGTTCAGCGCCATATGACGTGGTCAAGACGTGGGATGAGGTGCTTCTGGTTGAGGTAAATGCCAAGGGCGATAATCACACGTTTCTTTTTTTTCGGTTGACTTTCGTGTGGAGGGTTTTTTTTCGGTGTTCAATTTCGTGTTGGATTGCTGTTGTGTGTCAAAGAAGGGGAGCGGTGCAAGTGGTGGACTGCTGTTGTTTGTCAGAGAAGGGAGCGGTACAAGTGCATGTCGTTGTCTGTCATGTGCATCGGATTCTTCCACGCGTCAGGGATGACAGTAGCCTATAATTCGGTGTGTCTAACTGTCTTTTGGTCTTTGTGGCTTCGAGCCTGATCGGACATTTTGGGGCTTCGTAGGCTCAAGGCAATAATCCCAAAATTCATGGTCACGTTGCTGTGGATTATTGATTTTATTAGGAATGCAGTCATGTGTCGTCCGCGCATCCGGAGCGAATTTGGGCGATGGGAATCAAAAGCCGTCATTTGCATGAGAACTTCGGAACCTATTCGTCTGTGGAAGACTAGAATTTGGAAGCAGAGGTGTAACAAGTCGATAAAGGCAGGCATTTTTGGTTTTAAGCTACCGTTGTCCGTTGACCTTGTTTGCTGATTTGAGCTGAATTCTCGGAGAAAGGTGTCTGTTTGGCGCGTTGAAGGGTCCGATTAGGACGTTTCCATTGACAGGTCCCAACGGTTTTTTACCGTATTTCAGTTTGCGACGGTTTCTATGCACCACAAGTGGAACTGTGAACACAAGTGAATTATTCAAAGACAAATAGGTTTGGCTGCAAATTTTTGTTTCGTTTCCGGGTTGCGACGGAGAATCATTTTAAGCACGCAGCCGGAAGAGTCTCGATTGCCTGGCGCTTAACTGCAGTTGAGATCCAGTGCCTCAGGACATCATACAGACTCACCTTCACCTTAAACTTGTAATTCCTCAAAACGAAAGGGATCCCCTTCCATTCGCGGAAGTCTCTCAAACCCTCCCCAAAGAAAAAAACACACAGCAAGCAACTCAACGAATGTCATCCCCCTGCGGCGCCGGCGGAGGTGGCTTGTAGAGCCAAGTGGATAACCACTCGCCTGTTTGTCGCTGTAATTAAAACGACAGCAGCAATTGCCAAATGAAGTGTAAAGGTGGTACCGTCTCGTCGCCGATGTCTGCACTCTCTTTCTCTCACTTAAGTGCGTTGCCATGGCATGCTCTCTGCTGTGCTGCGAAAATTATTGCCTACCCGACAAAGCTTCAGCACAACAAGCATTCATCTCCGGCTGTACACACAGGCAGAGTGACGCTCGCACGACATTTAAGCCACGGCCAGGTGCATGGTGTACTGTCATTATCCGTTTCCGGTCTTTACAGCATTCCGCCGCGCGAGGTATTCTTGCATGACGACTCCTTCTTGGGTCGTGCTGCAGCGGCGTTGCGAGCGCGCACACACCTTCACCGAAGGTGAAGTGGACGAGTGCTCCAAGTGGAAGACAAATGCGCATTTAAACCTTATTTGCGGTGTTCACCCGAAGGAGTGCGCGTCCTTTGCCTCGCGAGTGTTGTTTTGTTTTGCTTCCTCCGCCCCGCTCTGTTCACTGTTCTCGTAGAGTACCTTGAAGAGATTCCACGAGTATTCGTCGTGCAGTGCTTTAATGCTTATTCCGGTTCTATGAGATTTCAACTGGCTCCCCTGCGCTGACTTCAGTTAACCCCGCCGGTCGTTGGCTGCAGGGAACCACTGCAGACGAACCGGTGATGTAGGGGAGCCCGGCCCCTCGGCACAAGCGTCTTCGTTTTTCATCAGATACAGATGATGGCTGAAGTCTTTAATTCCTTATTGTTCTCAGCCCCGGCAGGGGAAATTGAATGCGGCGAGTGCTGAGTGAAATGGTAATTTCGGGGCGTTCTGGCGAATGTGATGGGAATGGAATTTCTTCGACTTTGTGTCCCGCGGCCGCCCTCTGGGAGTCGGAAGGCGCTGACCTGTTTTTGTGCGGTGTGCCACGGCGTGGCGATCGGTCGCAGCTCGTTGTGCAGTGGGGTGTGCTCCGTGAAGTTAAGTGGAGGTATCGATGCACGGCTCAGTCGGCAGATGATGGCGAGGCTGTTGCGATGAAAAACGTGACTTCTAAATTGTCTGCCATCGAGTTTGAATGCGAAAACTTGTTTTTGTCTATCCACCGCGAACTGTGAGGTTGTACACGTCAGATTGTGGTTCGCGTTGTCATCGGATGTTGGCTTTAAGTGCCTTGATTCAGCAGCAGTCTTTATTTTTCTTCGTGCTTAGAATTTCAGTTTCATTGAAATTTTTTTGAAGACAGAAATGTGGCCTGGCTTGACTGGTGTTTCATATTCCTCTGATCTAGGAACAAGTCAGCTGAAGACTCTAGGACTGCGAATCTCGCGTTGAATTCTGAGTAGAAGCTGGAATTAAGTTTTGCTGCTTTCACCATGTTTCAAAGAACAGTTTGTCTCGGCTGCACAGGGGCTTTCCCCAGCACACCTGGCTCTGCTCTCGATGCTCTGTTTAATCTCCCCCGCCTGATCTCCACATCATGGGATGTACACTCAAGGCCATCTCTCGACTAAAAAAGAATGGTCTTTGGTTCCATTCGCACTGGAGCTTTGTTGACCTCGCACACCGTATCTCCTATGATACTACTCTCATGGACATGCCGTCTGATGCGGGGTCGCCAATAATACAGTTGCGACGCTTTTACAAAGTCGACTTTCCACGTGTCCTGGACTGTCTGTGACCAGAAACTGAACCGGGAAAGGAATGTAGTCGGATTTTCACTTACGGCTCCAAGACAACGGAGGGCTCTGGAGCTGGGGCCTTCGTGGAAAACGACAACATTAGGCTTCACGCCTCCTTAGGAAACTTCGAGTCGGTCTTCCAGGCGGAAGCCTTCGTGATCCTAATGGCCACCAACTACATTGTGAAGAATAGGTGGAAGGGAAGAAGTATCTGTGTCTGCAGCGACAGTCAAGCTGTGCTCAAGGCCTTACTCAACCCTTTAACCACTTCCAAGATAGTGCAAGAATACAAGTCTTCCCTTAATTCGGTCGACAGGCTGAATTCGCTAAGACTTGTCTGGGTCCCTGGTCATCACGGGATCCTGAACTAGCTAGGCTAGGTTCATCAGAGGCATTTGTAGGACCCGAACCCACCTTGGGATTACCCGCGTCCCTGGTCAGGGCCTCCGTCGATGGTTGGGTCTCCCAACAGCACAACCAGAGATGGCGTGACTCTCCAGGATGCAGGGTGACCAAGAGTATGCTCCCAAACGTGAGTAAGAAATCCGCTTCTTTTCTGCTATCTCTAGACAGAAACGAGTGCAGAAGACTTGTTGACGTATTAACGGGACACTTTACCTTCGCTATGCACCTGAGTCGGCTTGGACTTAGTGAAGTCACACTCTGCGACGCCTGTGGAGAAGATGAAGACACTTCAGAGCACTTTCTCTGTCAGTGTCCTGCCGTCGCTCGTATCAGGTGGCGGTTATTTGGCGCTGATGTGGTGGGAACTGAAAACCTAAGTTCTATATCACAGAAGCGCATCTTGGTTTTTCTTCGGAAAACCAAGAAATTACATTAAATGAAGGTTACTGCCTGGTAGTACAATGGTCCAGTATTTGAGTCTGAGTGCTCCAGTGTAGTTGATCCCAACCTCCAACAAAACAAAAAAAAAGTTTTGCTTTGTACATTTAATGTACATTTAATAGTGGCGCGACAGTCCACAGGGTGACCTAGGTTGCTCATCAACTACTCGTGTTGTACGCGCTACTGTTCTCTCACGAATAGACGGCACTTACAGTTTTCTGCCGACACCGAACGGCGAAATTTGAGAGGCTTTTTAAGACAGTTATTACTCTTTGAGTGTTGTCAGCAGCTCGAAAGAGGTGGTGCCGTGAAAAATTCGAAAAATTAGTGTTGAGTTGGGAGTCGAGCCTAGACCCTTCGGCGTGTGAGCGTCGCACTCTACCCACTACACCACGACAGTATGATAAACAGAATTTTTTTTCGGTGCCATAAGGTTCCCTCAAATGGTTCGATATCGCATGTGATTGTAAAGAAACCGAATTCTCAGTGTGATTGAAGTGTCTGGCCGAAATTTTGTTTACAAATGCATGTAATGCTCATCGATATCAGCTGACACAATGTACTGACCCTATTTTCGGGCCTTTTGAAAATGCCACTGAAGCTGCCGGCAAATTAGTGATGATTGATGTAAATTAAAGACCATATCTAGCGTTCTCTAAATCGGCGACATTAAGTATGACAAATTATCAGGAACCTCTAGGAAGGTAGAATAGTTCCACGAGATTTGAGCCTATATTCCAAATTCCCTTTTTTGGAAAACTAAAAAATTCTAGAAATTGACGTAAAAAGTAATGAGAAATATGCTGTTGAGTTAACTTTGTTTGTTTTCAAAGTACTTCTTCTTCTTCATCTTCTTGTGGCGCTACAGTCCGGAGTGGACCTGGGCCTCAACCAACATGCCTCTCCAGCCAGCACGATCTTTCGCCAGCTGTCTCCAGTTGCGCACTCCAAGTTGGTTGAGATCCTTCTCCACTTGTGTGCGCCACTTTAGTCGAGGTCGTCCTCTGTTGCGTTGTCCCAATGGCTCGGATTCAAAGCCTTACTATGACAGTGCGTTACCTTGTCTAATAATTTTTTTGATATTGAATTTGAGGGTCCTTACTTTGACAAAAACTAAAATAGACAATGAATTGGACACATTAAAATACAGTACTGTATTTGGATGTAAGATGCCGCAGGCATATCCTTTAGCAACGTTTTTGTCCGCGCAATAAGTTCACTGAAGATCTCATGCATGATTCAAACCAAAACGGAATAATTAGTCAATACTGCAATGAGCCCTGAAAATTGACTTTCGTCGTGTTCCCGGGTAGAGAAACAACTTCCGATGGGAAGAAAGTTGGCAGCTTATGATGCTTAGTTATTCAAAAACGTCAATATCGAGAGCCTGAAAAGCTGATCTCCTCAACAAGCAGAAGGACTAGCTGAATTAAAGAAATTTATTATTTGTTATAAGCCAGTGAACAAATTTGGGATGTTTTTGAGACAAAGGAATCTTTCATCTATCACCCAACACATCGTCTGGCATCTCTTAGCACCCGGAATAAATCCAGTCCTGAATGTTTTCTTCAAAGGACGAGAGCCTACTTTGTATGTTCAATTTATATTAAATGTATTTTAGGAGGCTAAAGGAAAAAACCTTTCCGTTTGAATGACAATTGATAATCGCTGAACTTTCTCAGCAACAGGAAAACAGTCAAGGTACATACTTGTACATATTTGTTTTTATTATTTGTAGACAATGCACATTCACGATCATGGCCATGATAAAAATGTTGAGTTTACTCAATAAATTGAAAGTGTGACATTTTGATAACTAGTGAATGAGCGCTTGCACAGACTAAATTTTAAGTTGTCAAGTCCCTAATGCAAAACCTTTTAAAAGAGGACTGAAAATCCAGATCGAGGCGATCTAGAAGTGGGTGGAGGGCAACCTGCGCCAACAATTTAAATTGCTTTGAAGCGGCTGCACGAGGAAAGGAAACTTCGTGACTAAATGACGCGGTTTGAGACATAATTTCGAAATTCTGAATTTTGTCTTGGCTGAAACTGATTTCAGAAATTTTTAAGTATAAATAGATATCTTCTTCAAACAGACCATAAATGGCTGACGTCCATCGGCAGTATTTCCTCTCTATCGTTCGAAAAACTCATACCAGGTATACCAGGTATATATAATGAAACACTAATTATTAATGGGAAAGTAAAAACATTTTATTTAAGGTATTGGCCATTATTCTCTACACATTTTGACCACCTTTCTGGCAATTTGTGAATACCACGCCAATAAAATTGTTCGTCTTTTAAAGCAAACCAATCAGACACCCAATTTTTGACCTCCTCGTAGGAATCAAAGTGCTGCTCAGCCAATGCGTGTCCCATCGACGAAAACAAATGGTAGTCGGAAGGAGTCAAATCTGGTGAATACGGCGGGTGGTGTAGCTGCTCCCAGCCAAGTGTTTTGATTGTATCCTGAACCGGTTTTGCTTTGTGTGCAGGTGCATTGTCATGGAGCAAAATTACCTTGCCGTGTCTTCTGACCCATTCTGGTCGTTTCTCGATCAATGCATGGTTCAAATTGATCATTTGTTGTAGGTGGCGATCAGTATTAACGGTTTCAGCAGATTTTAGGAGCTCGTGGTACAGCACACCTTTCTGGTTCCACCAAACACACAATATTGTCTTCTTGCGGAATCGATCTGGTTTTGCAGTCAATGTTGATGGTTGCCCCAGATTAACCCATGATTTTTTCCGTTTAGGATTCTTAAAATAAATCCATTTTTCATCGTCAGTAACAATCCGATGTAAAACCGATTTTCTTCCGTGTCTTTGAAGCAAAATTTCACAAGTATTTTTTCGGTTTTCCATCTGTCTTTCATTCAGTTCATGTGGCACCCATTTACTACACTTTTGGATCTTTCCCATAGCTTTTAAACGGTCAGAAATTGTTTGTTGTGCAACATTTAACATTGCTGGCATTTGCTTGACTCAAAGTGTCATCTGCATCCAATATCGTTTGCAATTCGGCGTCTTCAAACTTTTTTGGTGGTCTTCCACGCTCTTCATTTCTCACATCAAAATCATTATTTCTGAACCGTTGAAACCATATTTTGCTTGTTGCTTCTGATAGAGCATGATCACCATATGCCCAGACAAGCATTCGATGCGACTCTGCAGCACTTTTCTTTAAATGAAAACAAAATATTAATGCTTTCCGCAAATCATCACTTTCTGATACAAAATTCGACATTTTTAACACGACGAAAAAATATGATGTTGTCTGCTCAATGACTTGATATATATATATATATATATATATATATATATATATATATATATATATGACTTTATATATGGCTTGATATATATACTAAATATTTTTCACAGATGTCATAGTAAACAAGCAAAAAAAAAAAAATATAAGGGCTCGTTCACAACAAATGTTGCCTATCGAGACATTTGCATCTTGACGCTCACTTTATACGGGTATACCTGGTAACACCGCAAATTTGAATCTTCCAAAAACTGTACTAGCTAGAGCGCACTTTTTGAGGTTCATTTCCACTCCAAACTCTTATGTCAGAATCATTCATAGACGACCAGTGACATTTGAATTTTACCGCGTGTAAGATGTATCAACCAGAAACCAATAAGGAAGGAGATGGTCAACTAAGGAACTCATCAAACAACTGATTTCCTCTTTGTCCTTCCAAAGTTCGACTGTTATTTTTCGTATTATAGCAGGTATAGCCCAATTTTTTATTAACGTAACCACCGTGGCGTAGTGGGTAAAGTGTGATGCTCACATGCCGAAAGTCCAGGTTCGATTCTTGGCTGAACACCTCGAAGTTTTCACGGTATTTTTCGAGCTGCTCACAACACTCAAAGAGCAATAGCTGTGCCAGAAAGCTTCTCAAACTTCACCGTTTGGAGTCAGCAAAAAACTGTAGGTCGCTTCTACTACTGTGGACTGTCGCGCCAACCATTATTATTATTAGCTGCAAGTTCTCAGTTGGGGACTTTTAGATTTTTTGGAAGTCTTTGAAAAACACATGGTCCTCGGATTGTTTGTCAATTGCATCACACTTGGAATGCGTTTCTCAAAACTTTGATTGACATTGTACGGAAAGGGAATGTCGTTTATCGGTCACAGATTCTGTCCGGAATGTCATTCTAAAGTTTTTCACGCAAAATGATTTTCAGAACGAAACTTGCCAGTTGCGTAAAACACTCAAGGAGTTACGTGTAATTGTGGTTCTCGCCGGCAATAAACTATGCCAGTGAAAGAAGATTAGCACACAGAGAACAAGTAAAGCAATGGGTCATGTCCTCGATTGCAAAAAAGGCACACATCTTAAAGTGAATGACAAAACGAGTGAGATAGTCATTGTGTTTGCTTTTTGGAAAATCTTCTTAACCTTAATACGCGTCTCATTCTAAAACCGCGCAATGCCTCGCCCATTTCACTTAAGTAATCGTTTTCCGGAAACCCCTGTCAATTAGATTCAGTCCACATCGCCTCTTAAGCAACGAACAATTTCTAAAGAATTCAACAAACTCGTCTCTCCGTCAAAGAACCAAATCAAAATCCAATTGCACAACTCCGTAACTGCACCCGCTTCCAGCATAGTTCACGCTTCACTTTCGTTTCTTATCAGCAGCACGCTCATAACCTCAAGTTCACGTCATAATCTCCACCGGATGCAAATACACTGTAATCCCTTCTCAACCGCTTTTCAAAAACACAAGCGCGCCCCGCAGTCCAGATCTCATAAAAACGCTCGAATCGAAGCAAACCACAACTAATCTTGTTAAAGAGGAATTAGTACTGCCAACGAACCTCCCCCTGCTGCAGATGTTCCCATTTCCAGTCGTAAATGAAAGCAGTAAGCATGAAGTATGTTGCAGCTGATACAATGCAGGGCTTTGTAATGAACACAAAAGCGTTCTTTTTCGAACACACTCCACGCGGAGGCTTCGCTCGCTGACTGGGTCAAAGCATGGTCTTATCTAATCTTATCTAATCGACGCCGCCAACAACGAAATCGTGGAGTATCCCCCAAACCTCGTTGTGCCTGACAAATTCCAGGCATTATGAGTGAAGGGGTAATTTTTATATTTGGCTTGTTGACAACACTTGCGTTCGACGATAGGCAACAACTCCCGAACGAATGTGTGCCGACAAATCCAATTAACGCGAGCTCCAGTGCAAGGCGGGCGTGTGTTTGGTATTGATTAACCTGCCAAATGAATCCCAATTTTTGGACACATAGCCTGACTAACACCCCACTGCGTCGCAGGCTATCGATTATGTGGAGTTGTTTGCTATCGATTTCGGCACTGCTTAACGCCGCGGATAAACTGATGGTTGAGGGGCGACAATGGCTTGCATAAGATGTCGTGACAAGTGCGTCTTAATTGACGGCAGAGCCCCGAGAGGTCAATTAGGGCAATGTTCGAATGGAACGGAGCGGCCCTTGGGGTGGCTGGGTCCCACTAAAGTTCGATGCTTCGTGCTAATTAGTTAATGACGATTTGTCACAAGATGCTGTAAAAGTTCTGGCGGTGCGAGGCGATGTTGTCACAGTCGGTGTCTGGGCGCGAGCGTTGCGCCTTTGACCTTGCAATATGCCAAGTGGTTTAATTGAGTTAGAATGCGATGTCATGATGGAGTTATTAGGTAGATGGATTCACGCAGTGTCACAATCGAATGACGACATCCGTGCTGTGTCTGTGGACTTTTCGATTGAATTTGGGGCACAAGTGCTAGGTTACACACGAAGCCAGTGCAAGGTGAGACGATAACCCACTGAGAGGGACGGAAGCAATTACTCCAAGGGGAAGGTTTTCTCTTTCGCCGCGAATGTCATTGCAAGAATTTCGTAAACTCGTGTGTTGATTTTGAGTTTGATTTGAATGGGACTTGGTTTTTGATATCTGTCGGCAAAATTTCAAGTTGGCGGTGAGTGGATGAATGAAACTAGGAGAAAACGTCAGCTGGGTCCATTCTGGTATTCACTGGGTGGCATGCGATGCAGAGATTATGGTTTCATACCGCAGCACCTTAAAAATACTATTCATTCCTCATTTGCATTTGCATTTTCGGTTATACCATTTAATTCAGATCGAATCTCTTTGTCAGAAGATAGGTTATTCTCATTTATCGGCTTCAACTTCTTTTCCACATTATATCAAAACCTGCTGCTCTTTTCTAAGCAGTCTGGCAATCTTAAGGCGTACAAAAGTAGACTAACATTCTGCCATCTTTGGACCAAATTGCAATTAATTTCGAACATCAATCGAGTTTATGCCAGTGCCACAACGGATGACGACGAAATTGAGTGTTTGATCAAAGCTGTCGAAATCAAGGAATTTTTCGCAAGATAATTTCCTTCGTCTTTTTTTCTTCTTTTTCTCCCGTCTTCTTGATGTTATTGAAGGATTCTGTAGATAAATTATCCGCAGATCTCAAGTCGGTTTTATTTAGAGGTCAGTCATACTGCATTTGACTGCTATAGTTGCGATTTGCTTGCGATGGGCATTATACAATTCGTAAAACGTCAGGTCTGTAGATGTGCTCCTCTGAAAAAATGTTCCTGGGGATGAAATCAGGAAATATTAGATCTCGAAATATCAAGAATGAAAAAAATTCGAAGAACCCAAAATGTGTACAAAATGTAGATATTTGTAAATAAGGATAAATAAAGAAATTTTTTTGGAGTGAATAGGGAATTGATTTTGACCTTTCGTAGTCTCACTTTTTTAAGGTTCTTAACCTTTACCTAGTGGTAAATGAGGGCAAAACGAAGTACATACTGTCATCAAGGAAGAACACACAACACTGACGTCTCGGACGGAGCGTCAGACTAGGCAGCAAAAACTTCGAGGTAGTTAAGGACTTCGTCTACCCCGGCTCCGCGGTAAACAGGGACAACAACATCAGTACAGAAATCAAACGCAGAATCGCTCTTGCCAACCGCTGTTTCTTTGGGCTCAAGAGGCAATTGAGTAATAAAGCCCTCTCTCGAAGGACTAAGATCGCTTTATATAACAGCTTGATCATCCCCGTCCTACTATATGGCGCAGAACCTTGGACGGTAGCAAAGGCGGATGAGGAAGCCCTTAGTCTTTTCGAGAGAAAAGTTTTGCGTGCGATTTTTGGTCATGTTTGCGTTAATGGCATCTGGGGGAGAAGATTTAACGACGAACTCTATAGGCTGTACAGAGACATGCGCCTGGTCAAGCGTCTACGGATACAACGCTTAAGATGGCTAGGCCATGTAGAGCGTATGGACACCACTGCTCCGGCCCGAAAAGTCTTTGAATCCGTGCCATTGGGACAACGCAACAGAGGACGACCTAGACTAAAGTGGCGCAAACAAGTGGAGAAGGACCTCAACCAACTTGGAGTGCGCAACTGGAGACAGCTGGCGAAAGATCGTGCTGGCTAGAGAGGCATGTTGGTTGAGGCCCAGGTCCACCCCGGACTGTAGCGCCACAAGAAGAAGAAGAAGAAGAACCTTAAAAATGTTCATTTTGGAATGATGGTGGTCTTCTTACAAATGCCATTATCACTGTGTTAACTTTACATAAAATTTTTGTTATTTTTTGTCATGTCAACAAGTCAAATTATTGATTTAATTTGTAACATCTAAATGAAACACGTTTGTTACTGTTTGTTTCCAGTTCCTGTAATTTTTTGCGGCTTACGCTACAAAAACAATAAAAGTTGAAAATGTGTAGGCAATTCTTTTGAATTTTCAAGCTGCTTCACAAATAAGTGTAAAAGTGGCGCCTAACGCTGAACACAAGTTAAACATTTTGGAAGGCATTGCGTGCTCAGATATGCAGTGTGCTTGTCTGTTTTTCGGAGTTCATTTGCACTTCTAAATTTTGTAGATCCTTTACTAATAAGTGTGAAAGTGGCGACGAACGCTGAATTTGTGAGTTATTCTATAAAATTTTCGGTCTCCTTTACTAAACTGCAAAAGTGGCGCCCAACACTGAACTCAAGTTGAACATTTTTGAAAGTGTTGCGTGCTCCGAGTTTTAATGGAAAGTTCGCTTGTCTCTATTTCTAGATGTATTTGTACCCTTTCTAGATCCTTTACAAATAAGTGTAAAAGTGGCGTCCAACGCTGAACTCAATCCATTTAAATTGCACTGTAGTCGAACATTCATTTGACTCTTCTTCGGGCTGAATTTTGACTTGAAAGAAATTAAGTATAGTCTTGTATCATCTAGGGCCCTTTCGAAAATTCTTCAATTGCCAGGACTATGAACACAATATGTACAAAACAGAAAGTGACTGTGATGTGATTGATTATATGAGCAACTTCTTTGATTTGTCCCATTTGACGCATAAAAAACTGTTAACTTGAAATATTTTTTTGGTCGGATCTTGCGCAGAATTCCCTCAACAATTATAACATTCCTTGTAGTATGTTGCACTGATATATGGTTTGGGTTCTGGCGAAGAGAAATCTGAAACCAGATCCACCCTCGCCGCAGTGGAAAATAATCAGTTTACTATTACGGAGATGATTTCAACTCCAATTCGATATCTCGTTCAGCTCTGACTTAAACTTCCACACAAGTGACTCATATCCTCGAACCGCTCCCCCACAACAAATACGTCTTCTCCAATTCTCCAATTATAGGCATTCTATTTTGAAATTCTCCGGTTTTATCTTACGTAAATAAACCGCAAACGATGATTAGTACGCCGCGAACGCTACCGCCGCTGCCGCCTACAGACCCACTACTGCTGCCGCAATAATATTTCACTTGCTAATTTGAACTCTCACAATCTATGAAGCTCTTCCGCATGTGCGCCCCAGCCACCTCAAGAACTGCAATCCCAGCTCCTCGTTGAAAAATAAATTTCCCGCACAGTAAATGTGAGAAAATTGCGTAATTGCAAACATCTGATGCACTTTGCTCCACATTCTCTCCCAATTACGTTCTAAAAATATGCTCTCCATACACACATATGTGCAGGCTGTCCAGATGTGTAATGGGGGGCAGAGTAGGTCGCTTCTTCCCCCCACCACCCCCATGTCATCCTGAGGCTTGCAAAATGTTGGCTCTCGTTCCTGCCCCCTGATCAAAACATGTGTTGAGTGTTCGGCAATCCACATGTGAAATGTGTTCAATAATTTTTTCCAATCGAACCTATGACACATCTCTTTAATAAATTCTTCTTCGCACTCTGCTTGTATCTTTCCAGGTGAGCACACACGTATTCGCATGGCGATCCGGACGTTACGGCTTAAGCAATTAAAAGGAAACCTCACGAATCGATATGCATAAATAATTCACTTAAACAAAAACACTGCGTGAACGTTTAACAATGCGGACGCCCAGTGCTTGATGTTAGCCCTCAACGACACATCGCGTGAGAGTGGCCCCTTTATAAGCCTGCCTACAGGATTAATTATTAACCATTAATGCATAACAAAATTCAGGTAACCTGGTGTCCTCGATACACGATGGCAGCTGTGCGCTCAGTTGGCACTCGTACCCGCACTCCGTTGGCGATGGCGATAGCGTTGTGTATCCTGGATTCACGGCGACAAGAGAAAAGCATTCCTGTGATGAATTCTTAATCGGAAAAGTGCACTCCGCCGGCACACTACCACTCACCACCACTCTCTAATCAAACCTGGAAGTGCCTCCAATTGCCTGACGAGACACTGAGACAGTTGTGCTTTGAGGAATAATTCTATTCAAGTATTCAAATGCCCCTCCCCACTTCAGCACACTTCGCCACCTCCCCATCCCCCACTGGGCTGCGGTGGAGAGCAAGCAATTGAGTCACTTTCCAGAGATCAGTTACACACAATTACCGCATCAATGTATCTATCCATCTCGTCTCGTGTAAGTGTGGTGTTAAGTGCGAATAATGTTCGTATAATGGTTTCGATCGTGTCTAATAGATTTCCATCGTTTGTTTGGCGCATCAATGGGCCTGTTGTCGATTAGTCGTGTGTGCGGAGTGCGGAATGAGGAGATTTGTCCGCAACATGTTGCGTAATTGGTCATTGTGGGGGGCTCGTAATTGGGTGGTGATTATGAGAGTCTTGTTAGGGGAAAGTTTACGATGTCGAGAAAACAGGTAGACACCGCTGTGTACATGACAGATGGTGGCTGTGTCCCGTGAACAGTGGGTGCTCATTAGGGCTTATCTCGATGTCCTTTTCCGTTTGTTTGTGTGTCTTTTCCCGGAAAGGAGAGAAGAATTGTGCATCCTGAATGCATCTAATTTATGACCGGTTTGTCGAGAAATTCATAGCAGGTGTGGACGTTGATGAATAGACATTTGGAACATGTCCCTTCTGTCTGTGAAAGTAACTAGAATTTGTTACTATTTGTCCGAGGGTAGGGGGCAACCTTTGTCCTAGAAACGGAAGTTCCGTGAATACACAAAGTTTTCATGAATTTTTCGCGTGTACATGTGGCATAAGTCAATTTTATCCTTGCCGTTGGGTTGTGTTCGGGCGCCAGGATTTATCGTCCACTTATGGCCTGCCAGTCGTTGACACGTGGAAGTGGGTCAGCGTGGTGCAGTCTGACTCATGGAGAACAACTTAATGAAGTAAAAAATTTTATTGATTGCATGCAAGACAGGAAAAAGTGCTTGACTTCTGAGAAGAGACTGGACGGGATCAAAAATCTTACTTAATGGCGTTTGTTTGCAAAGTATACTAAAAGAGTGAACGGCTTTTAGACTTAGAACATTACAGGCATGACTATTTTTTGTTAAAAAAAAATGGGACCAAACTAAAAACACTTTAATATCCATTTCCACGGTTCAATGTGGAGGAAGGTCCTTTTTGTCGTAGCGGAGAGTTTTCTAAAGGCTTACACACTTTACATGTGTACGTCGTGTCCCAAATTTGTTGATGAGTCATTTCCACTCGACGTACATTCCAACATCTGATGTGTTCGATTGAGTTGCTGAAGTGCTCTATTCCGGCGCTAGGTACCAACAAATTCCAAACCCGCAAAGCGTGCTGGTTTAAGAAGTCTCCCTTAAAATTATTGTCAATTTTTTCCTTGTTTTTGTCGAATTTTGACTCGGTGTCGTCGTCCATTTAAAATTACTTTCGTTCCACCAGTTTATCAAGCAAATTGCATACTAGAAAACAGATTATAAAAAGATTGGGCAACAATTCACAGCTGAAAAGGCAGAACTTGTAAACTCAACAGCCCAGAGCAGCTATATTTTGGTACGAATTTATGTTCGAAACTTGCATAATATCTGTGCCACATCTCCCAATAGACGATGCCATCCGGCAGCATTTTCTGAACATATGTTTTCGAGCATATCTTAGATGAAGCAAAATATGCTAAGCAAGTGCGAGTTAATATCACACACTTATAATTTCCTCTTATTTTCTGCCGTTGTCTGAAGTACTTTATATGACGGTCATGCTGAGTGGAATGGACACGATTTTAAAATTTGTAGGTTATGTGGAGAGTGAGACAAAGCTTATCCATCTTTATGGTTTCGTTTCTTTTCTTTATAATTGGCCCGATGTAAAGGGATTATTTATACCCTTAACTGATCGGAATTAAGTCACAGCACGGTCCGAAGGTATAGAGGATCTTAGAATTGAATAACGATAAATGAAATGAAAAATAACAATTTTGGACAAATTTCACAAAATGTTTTAATTTTACAAGAAATTAAAATGCTTTATTTTTGTGTATAAATCATTTAAAACACACTTCAGTCTTACCACGAAAACCATCGCTTCGTTGATGTCAATTCCATTGAACTAGTGGTATATCGTCTTCGTCTATCTCGGCTCCGCGGTAAATAGAGACAACAACACCAGTACCGAAATCAAACGCAGAATCACTCTTGCCAATCGCTGTTTCTTTGGGTTCAAGAGGCAATTGAGTAATAAAGCCCTCTTTCGAAAGACGAAGCTCGCTTTATATAACAGCTTGATCATCCCCGTCCTACTTTGTAGCGCAGAATCTTGACGTTAGCAAAGGCGGATAAGGAAGCCCTTAGTCTCTTCGAGAGAAAAGTTTTGCGTGAGATTTTTGGTCCTGTTTGCGTTTATGGCATCTGGAGAAGAAGATTTAATGACAAACTCTTTGGGCTGTACAGCGACATGTGCCTGGTCAAGCGTCTACGGATACAACGCTTAAGATGGCTAGGCCATGTAGAGCGTATGGACACCACTGCTCCGGCCCGAAAAGTCTTTGAATCCGAGCCATTGGGACAACGCAACAGAGGACAACCTAGACTAAAGTGGCGCAAACAAGTGGAGAAGGACCTCAACCAACTTGGAGTGCGCAACTGGAGACAGCTGGCGAAAGATCGTGCTGGCTGGAGAGGCATGTTGGTTGAGGCCCAGGTCCACCCCTGACTGTAGCGTCACAAGAAGAAAAAGAAGTGGTATATCTCCTACTTAGTCATACATTGGACGAACTATATGATTTCTGTCTTCTTTTTTTCACTACTGTAGGCACCGATTCCAACTGGAGAAAGGAAAGAGGAAATAACCTTCTGCTTGTATGTAGTTTATTAACAGAAGAACTGCAATTGCATGTGTCGAGACATTCATATTCTCGTATAACAGTCTAATTGCCACAGATTGAATGTTATATCTGAATGTGTTGTATGTCACAGAATCCTTGAAGATATTTGGGGTAAATCTCGTGATCAGATGAAAAGAGACACATACAGTCGTAATGAAATTTGCAACTTAAAATATTTGAACTATATTTTTTTCGGCTACACTATTTTACTTTTTTCATTTGTCACTTCTTCACTTCTCCTCTTCTTCACTTCTTCACTTCTTCACTTCTTCACTTCTTCACTTCTTCACTTCTTCACTTCTTCACTTCTTCACTTCTTCACTTCTTCACTTCTTCACTTCTTCACATCTTCACTTCTTCACTTCTTCACTTCTTCACTTCTTCACTTCTTCACTTCTTCACTTCTTCACTTCTTCACTTCTTCACTTCTTCACTTCTTCACTTCTTCACTTCTTCACTTCTTGACTTCTTCACTTCTTCACTTCTTCACTTCAATTGGAAAAAAGAAACTTTCTCAGTGAGTTAAATTAAATAAGGGCTCTGTTGATCTTTCATGTTGACAGATATTTCCAACTCCATTCGAATAAATGAACACATTTCACTTTTATTTTCCGCTGGTTCCACTGTTTCTTTAGCACAGCTACATGCGCTAGTTATAATTACCCCTTTCACTGTTTGATTTAAGAACGGTGCTGAGTGTTGAAAACTAAAATTCATGTGCATGACAGCTCGATTTTCTTGAAATAAACGAATTGTTGGCGCTACAGTTCAAAGGGGGACCAGGGCCTAGCTTGCTCATCAACTACTCGTGTTGTGCGCGCTACTGTTCTCTCACGAGTAGAAGGGACCTACAGTTTTTTTGCCGACTCCGTACGGCGAAGCTTGAGAAGCTTCTTTTTAGACAGTAATTAGTCTTTGAGTGTTGTTAGTAACTCGAAAGAGGTGGTGCCGTGAAAAATTCGAAGTGTTCAGCCGGGAATCGAACCTAGACCCTTCGACGTGTGAGCGTTACACTCTACCCACTACGCCACGGCGGCCACAAATCAACGAATAGTTGACTCAATTATTCCAGCTGCGGCATTTTTAGTCAAACTGAATGATAAGGTTGTATTGTTTTATTAATTTTTCACGTCATTGAAGTGTAAAATATCGAAATTTAGCCAAACGAAATTGCGATTGGTCCTTTCAATAACTTTATCGTGGGTGCCTTGTTAAGGAATGATATTTTCAATTGATGACGTCTTATCAAACTCAAAGGAATTACTAAATGACGCCTGTCTTAGACGAAATTACTGAGGAACCCCATCGCTTTGGTGTCTAGGTTTGCACCATCAAGTTGTTTCTGCTACAGGAATACAATGAACTAGAGGAGCTTATCTTGCGCCACACGAAAATTAAACTGGCCACAGGTGCAATTTAGCTCTTCAATTTGTACAGATGTTAGGACCAGTCACGTTTAATGACAAATTTCTCTTCGATGTAAAAGTTCGTTGAACCTGCCGCTAGTAAGTTCGCACAGAAATTTTGTTTCTGTTAAATCATAAACGAATTGTGCCTGAATAGTGGGCATACTCAGGGATTTGTTTACCTCTCAAACTGCATTTAAAGAAATTTTAGGGATGATGAAAAACTAGAAACCATACTACAAATGATCTGCGTCCTTCGTGGGTTGACACCACTTGCACATAAATTCCTCAACTGTCTGCACGACTTCATTCTTCACCTCAACATTGGCAAGATAAATGTTTCTAAACTCTAAAACAGATAGAGGTTATCTCATTCTCTTTTAGTGGCAGCACGTCAGCTTTACTTCAGACTCAGTGCTGAGTTTTAGCCAAACATGCAACAGCCGAAAGAATGTGAGAAAGGAAAAAGTTGATTGCTCCTCATCCAAAACAAATCATCATAAAAAATAAACAAAGGCGGCTTTGTCACCTTCATTGCTTCGCCATCTGCTAGTGGCGAACTTGTGGTATATGCATAATTTGACCACATGGTCTCCGAAAGGCTAATGACCTAAAGATGTGATCTATAAACTTGATCTATAAAATAGGATACTCACGCATACTTTTAAGACTTCAGTTGCTGCTCAATAAAGGTTACATTTTTGGGAACAAATTCACTTTTAAGAGGTCCAAGACATAACCCGTGTGTGGGTCTGAGAGAAGCGTGGTTTGCCTGGAACTAACCGGTTGCCGATTTAATTACTTTTCTGACATCTAGATTTTTTGTTTAAACAAACACCCCATTACCGAGTCGTTGCTAATGGTACTGCTTTTAGGTTTTTTTTTGTGAACAAAAAGAACGTTTGAAAATGCTCAATGTCAGGGAATAAACACAAACTTTCAGTTTCTTAAGCAATTGCAAAGTGACTCGCAATACTGGTTAGTCCCAGTAAGGGTGATTCACTCTTCTTGGGTTTTATTCAAAATTGTTGTTTTATCTCGTTTAGAAAAGTTAGCCATTTGGTGAAAGGCCGCATTACATTGTCTTTGTCAAGAACAACGAAGCAAAGAAAGAACAAACCCAGGTTTCCGTAAAATAAAGTAAATTCCAAAAATAAACACATAGAAATGGTTGTAATATCTTTATTGTAACCATAAAGCAACTCAAAAAAGACTAACGAAACCCTTGTCACGCAGAGAAATTTCTATTGCCGTTAACAGAAACTGTTGTTGTTCTCAAGCTTTACTGTATGGCTGTGTATTTGGTTGTGGAAATGTTACATTATTAAATTAATCTTAATTAAACATTAATCTTTCGAAGGAGTTTCTGCGTCATAAACTTCCGCCACGTTGGGCGACTTAAAGTTTAAGAAATCAAGAAAAAAAAACACAACCCTTAATCACCGAAGTCAAGAAGCTGTTCAAGCAGACAGAGAAACGGAGATGGTGTCGTAAGCGACATGACAGTCCTAGAAGGCTTTTAAGGTTCAAAAATGACACCACCAGAATTTGGCGGAGAACAACCAAATTCACTTCATAAAAATTCTTCAAAGGAATACTATGAAAAACGCTGTATTCCTCTACGTTTGCCAGATCCACAGCGTGAAAGAGGCAGAAAGCCTGATATTAACCAGCGGAAATAGGAAAACCAGGCACCGGACTAGATCATCCACAATCATATGAAGAAGTCGAAAGGAGGAAATAATAATTTACTTCCAAACTCAATAAAAACTATCCGTGCTCAATGCAAACATCAGGGAGAACCAATATGATGTGAATATTCCGAAGTTTCACTCTCAAGTTTCCTGTTCAGGCAAAATGGAGTACCACAGGGCTTCAAAGGGAGGCCCTTACTTGTTTTCTTTGACCGACTCGTCTTTCATTTCCGTCATTTCGCTGCAATCCCCACAGAGTATCAACTGAAATTGCATTTTCAAAAGTACCTCCAACCGTTCTCAATCCCATCAATCATCGAATACAATGATCCCTTTCAGCAGGAGTCACACTCATAATCCCCCACATGAAGTGAATTTTCTGAAATTGCATATCTGCTGGTCCCTTGTCCAGCCTCGCATGCGAAAGCGAGAGTATTTCAAAGTCTCAGAATGGGGATACATGAATTTAATTTCATTCCTCGCAGAAAGCCTACGATTTCGCATTTCAATTGAAACACGTGCAGCCGAGCTGCAGCTGAAAAGAAAATTAAAACGAAATTCAATCTACTAAAACACTCGCGTACACTGCTCTCGCTGTGCACATTTTGTATCTCGACTTATAAATATCTCAATTGAAAGGGTTCCTTGCTCTTGTTTTCTGACGGTTTTTTTTTTTAAATTTTTTTCCCGTCGGTTGCAACCACCAGTGCAGCGAACATGCATATGGCGTGCTGGTGGTGAGGCGGCCAGCCATGCTATATGGCGATTCTGACAACACTGCACCATGCAAAGTAGGGCGACCTCTTTAGGGTTGCTTACCATCTCGGAACAAGACCAACACCGACCACCAGCCGACCGACCGACAGCTGTGTGTGTAGATACAATCATTGTGGTTTTAATTAGGTTCTATCATTTATTCTTGATGAAAAGCGCGGCCGGAAGGGCAAGCACGCATTCGGGTTGAAATGTGTTTCGTCAGAGCGCTTTGTGCATTTTGGCGCGAAGAAAGAGTGGTGCAACCCAACCGTGCCAGGTGGTCAAGTTTTAGGGAAACAAACGGAAAGGGTTTCAGTCTGATGAATGCAGTCAGATGCGTCGCTATTGTTTTACAAGGCGAGTGCAGGCGCTCGTTCCTTGGCTTCGATTCGCTTTCACGGTCGGCTGATGATGTGATCGCCTGGCGCTGGGTTATGCAAAGTCTTAGATGGCGGTGTTCCCCTTTCCGTCACCGCATGCGATTTGTGAAATCATCTTTCCATTGTTTGCGATCGGGGGCAAACCAATTCATTGAGTGTCTGCTTGCGTGCGATGATGGCAACGGTCTTATGAGAAGCAATTGACTTCGTTAACGGTGGCTAGACACAGTTCAATCGATGTGGGGGGAGGATGACGGGTGGTCAGGCATAGGAGTCGGCTGAAGTGCGCTCTTTTGGACTGCAATTCAAATTGTTGTGTTTTCAAAGGCGACAGACAAATTATCAGATTTCGAAGGGAAATAATTTTCCCTTTAACTGAATGAAATGCTTGCTTGACAGGAAAATATGACTTGACTTATTTATGCCACGCTAGGAGGGTAACCTCAGTTTGGAAAAAAAAACAATAACGCAGCTCACGCAGCTCCAATTCATTTGTCTGACAGAAAGCTACACCAAGACAGAGTCCAAATTGCCTAGATATCTTATCGATGAAACCACACAAAGCCGATTCAGTAATCCATCTAGATTCGTTACAAATGAATTCTTTTCTGTTTCGTGAGAAAACAAACCCAAGCAGCAGAACAAGAACAGCGGGTCAACAAATTTCATAGCCATCTGATTTGAATTTAATTGAATTCTTCATCCCATCTCCCCTTCGTCCCCCGTGGACAGCAACATGAGCTCAAACGGCAAATTAAACATCTAAGCCCAGACAAATATGCTAATAACCGGGACAGCAACAGTCCACAAATCTCATCAGACGCACAAACCGAAATCATGTGTCACCGGAGACACAGAGAAATCCGATTATCATCACTGGATTCGAGGCAATTTATTACGCAATCAAGATTGAATAAATTAAGACCCAATTGAGACTTCCTCTAGCCGGGCACCGCCGCCGCCGAGGACGATGACGACAACGCGACACCCTTTGTTGCGGGCGGCGCTGCCGATTTATGCCCAGGGTTCAAAGGGTCATTCAGTAATTTTTTAATTACATTCCCTATAAACCGGATCCGCCTGCCTCTCTCTCTCTCACACTCTGTGCACGCATATGCATTCGTCATGATAACCCCAGACCACTTTGGGCTTCTTCTGAAATCAAGAGGCACTTGACTCGAAGGGCCAGTCACTGAAATGTTTATCATTGACGTTCGTTGGACATGTGGTGGATGTGTCCGCATCCCAAAAAGGGGGACCGACGCGACGACGACCATGCGACTCTCCATCCTCCCCCCAAATCCAAAACCTAAACAAGTTGCGCTGCTTGGTATTCTCTTCTATTTGCTGTCTCGTGGCCTTCGCTTTGGCTTTGGTACTCTGTCCGGCTTTTATCCCAATGGCTCATAAGAAATAGTTTCTCACACACAGTAGGTGCCCTCTTCATGGTCTTCCTGTCCCGTTGCACTGCAAACAGCCATCACCATTGCCGCCGGCCGACAACAACGAACAAACAAAAAGCGAACACGAAGCGGAATAATTAGATGAGTTGCTTGTTAGTTGTCGTTTTGTTGTTCTGGCGTTTTCCTGAATTATGTATCTCCAAACACTGCCAGGAAATATCTGATGACAGATGGTGGTGTCTTCTTTCACTTGTTTTTTTGTCTAATTAAAGTTTTTGGCAGTTTTTTGAGCGAAAGAACAAAAAAATGACATACTCACAAGGTCTAATTTTTCGTAGAAACCGACATCAGCGAGGACGGCGACGTTGTTACTGAGTGCTTTCTGAGGATTGTTGATACGAAAATATTTGTGCAACCCGAGAGAAGCGTGTTTACTTTGGAAAATGTACGTTTGACGAATAGATGCTGCCCCATCTGGAGCAGAGAAAGAGAGAAAGAGATAGAGAGAGAGAGTTTCACTGCCGGAGGAGCAAGCTTTTAAGAGCACTGAGCGTCCATGATTGTGTGGTTGAGATGCGTCAATGTTTATTCGTTAGGTGACTTCTTTGGGGCGTAAATTACCGGAATGGGAATGTCCTGTTTCTTAAGTAATGCAATCAACAAGTTTTTGAAGCCGGTTGACAAATTCAACGTAACGTGCATCCCACACACATTTCAAACAGCAGTTTGAGAGCAGTTTTAACCTATAGCGACATCCGTGCACTTAGTGTCGTTCTTAATGCAGACAAACAGCTACTTTCACTGCCCACCACCCCCACCTATGAGTCACAGTGTCGCAGAGTGGCAGAGTTTTAAAAGGACCGCGACTTGGTGTGAATAAGAGACCACGTTCTTTCCAAGCACACACAGCGTGTGTGACTCTTAGCTGTAAAATTCGTATTTTTGCGAAAATCGATCGTAGATAGTAAAACTTTAACGCACATTACCTCACTCAAACTATAAAGCGCCGTGGAACTGATAAGATACGGGTGGCAGCTGATGGTTTTGTTTACCCATCGGCGGCGCGATAGTGTCACTGCTATACTCGAAGGGAAAACAAAATTATGAAGGCTGCTCATAAAAGGACACCGGTCACTTTAGTTTCAAGGAGATAGCATTATTTTGGCGAAAAGTTTTGAAAATCGTTGTCAGAAATGAAGGAAGGCATGTTTGTTAAGGGATTTTTTTTAGAGGTAGAGAAACTTATGTTGGCAGCATTTATTTGAACTGGCGGCCATTTTGTGAGCAGTCAAGGGGTTTATTTTTAGCTTGGTTTGGCAACAGAACAACGATTCGATGTTTTGTTAAATTATTTAAATGGAAGGACGCATTGAACAAATTTCCAAACTATGCAAGTTCTGTTTTTAAAAAATCATTGTTCTGTTGGAAAAACGAACCTACCGCTTGAAGTTGAAACGACACGTCGACAAACTGCCGAATTTTTAAATTGATGGGGCAATCTTCAAGTGGACGTTGAGATACCGTATCTTTCGCAGAAACTCAGAGCTTGGTGTGGTTGTTGGAATATTGGTCCATACTTCTTTAAGAATTCTGCTGGCCAGAACGTTGCATGCAAAGGTGTCCGCTACAGAGCCATGATTACTGAATTCTTTGTCCATCGTTAAAGAGGTATGATACGCAGGAATTGTGGGCTCAAGAAGACAAACCAAAAGGTCACACAGCTCGTGCCACGTTTGTTGAAGGAATCGTTTGGTAACCGCATGCTTTTAAGTTATGGGTTCGTTAACCAGTGTCTGAGGTTAGCAAGATTTTCGTAGCGATCCCAAATTCCTGAGATGGGAGACAGTCCATGCTCAGTGCAAGAGTAACCAATTCTTTGGTTTAATAATTGAATGGCGCGAATGGTCCACAAAGGTACCAGGGCCTAGCTTGCCCCACAACTACTCGTGTTGGGCGTGCCACTGTTCTCTCACAAAGTACAGTGAAAGGGTACAGTTCTTCCCGACTCCGAACGGCGAAGTTTTGGGAAGATTTTTCTTAGACAATATTACTCTTTGAGTGTTGTCAGGAGTTCGAAAAAGGTGGTGCCGTGAATAATTCGAGGTTTTTAACCGAACCTTCAGCGTGTGAGCGTCGCACTCTACTCACTACGCCATGGCGATCAAAATTCTTCGGTTTAGCAGGCAAATCACAGAAAAGCCGCTTGCTAAAATGTTTAATTTTTTCAACTACAAAACAAAATCTTAGCGAGTGACTTTTCTGTGATTCTATTCTTAACCATCGAGATGCCTTACGAAGGCTGATGCAAATCATAAGCAGGCTGTACAAGACGCGCAATTTCCGGAAGCTGCCAATGTGTGTAGGGTCGATAACGATATGGGTGGCTAACCATCGAAGCAGATGATTGAATTGGCCGAGATATACAAATCCGCGGCAATCCCAACAAACTCGCCACATTCAAGTCTGACGTTGGTCGAATCGTTGAAGTAATTTGGAGTCGCTTCGACTTTGGTCGGTTTTTCTGTTTCTTATGTATTTTTCATCGCCCTTTGGATTGGATTTGGAGCCGTTTTGACTTTGTTCGCTTTTTTCTTTTCATCGTCCGCTTTCTTTCTATTTCCTTACATTTTAGAAGCGTTTCAACACATTCAAATTTCGTTTCTACTTCGCTTCTTTCAAAAATGCTTCTGGCGGCAGTCACAAACTCCCCGATCTACCTCAAAGCTGGAAGAACGACACACGACAGCGAAAAAGATTATATCAAGCACTGGAGAGATGATGAAGATCAGGGTGCACGAAGTCTTGGACTGCATTACAGACGGCGCACAGTGGTGCCCTTGTATGGGGAACGCGGAAATAAATCTGTAACTTTGGAATTCATTGACCGATCTTGATGAAATTTGGAATATAGTAGCAGTGCCGCTAGATCCTCCAACTGGTTGGTATAGCAAGAAGGAATTACAGAGTAATCTCAAGCTAAAAAATTTAGAAAACGCACTTGTTTTTTGTTTATTCGCATAAAAAAAATATTTGGTAGCAATTTACCACAGTAAATTTATCCTCAAAACAAAGCTGGAATTCGTAGCTACATAGAAAAATTACATTCAACAACATTTAATAACACACTTTCGTTGTTAAAAAGTTGTAAATTTAAATTGAGTGTAATATGGCTTGCGCTTCACTGCTTAGTGGTTCATGTCCATGATATTTGTGCAATACTCGTAAAAGCATTAGAAAATAAATCGTAGAAAACTTCAAAGAAATACTTGAGACTGTTCCACTTAAACGACTCTTTCTCCCAAAGTGCGCAAAAGTGAATTTTTGTGTCTCTCTATCAATAGGGAATGTTTCATGCTTTCAGAAAAATCTGGCTCCTCGTTGAAGACTCTTCGAACACTTTTGTTATGCTCCACCAAACATGGAAATACTTTCCGCCTTCAAAAACAGCTTGGTCCAGAAAACTGATGGTCATAAAGAAAAAACTACTGATGCAGTTTGAAGGCTAAATGTTCAAATAAATGCAATATGTTGTTCCAAGGTGGCTTATTATAGACAATATGCCACATTGAGCTTTCTTAAAAAAAACGTTCAGTTTTTAAAATGTCAAAGTCCGAACTTTGAGCTTGTCTTACACCGAAACGTCTCATTGGAAGTCAGCGAAATTTGCGCTCTCTAAGTTCTTAAATATGTAGAACTGAAAACCAATACCATTTGGTCGCGAAAATTAATTAATTTTAAGTATTGTCAAATATCCCCCTTTTTCTCTTCAATGATTCATACAAAGTGTTAAAGTAATCGGATTTAGTTCAAATATGCGCCGTTTTGTTCGATAATCTGTTTCCATCCAGACGGCAACTGCATAATACCCCTCTCGTAGAAGCCCCCCTCCTTATTTGCGAAGAACTCGGACAGCCACTTCTCACAAGCCTCTTTTGAGTTCAACTTCACACCACCAAGGGCGTTCGGCATGGACAGGAATAAATGGTAATCACGTGGCTCTATGTCTGGGCTATATGGTGGATGCGTTGAAACCTCCCACCCGAGCTCCTGTAGCTTCTGAGGAGTCATCAACGAAATGTATGGTCTGGCGTTGTCCTGATGGAACACTACCCTCTTCCTGTTGGCCAATCCTGGACGCTTCTGGTTGATCGACTGCTTCAAGCGGTCCAGTTGTTCGCAGAAGATGGTATAACTAAGCCTCTGGCCATATGGGAGCAGCTCATAGTGGATGACTCTCTTTCAATCCCACCAAACATACGGACACAAAACCTCCCTGGCCGTCAATCCCTGCTTGGCCACTATTTGGGATGATTCAGCGGCTTTCAACCACGACCGTTTTCGCTTGATATGGTCGCATGTGATCCATTTTACGTCCTTAGTCACCATCCGCTTCAAAAATGGGTCGTTCTGTTTCAGCAGAATATCGCAGGCGCTGATTCGGTCCAGAAGGGTTTTTTGCGTCAAATCATGCGGCACCCAAGCATCAAGCTTTTTTTGTATCCAGCCTTTTGCAGATGGTTTGGTGAATAACTCCTATCTCCTGGGCGATGTCACGAATGCCACATGCCGGTCTAACTCTATAATTTCCATGATTCGATCGGTATTCATCATCGCAGGTCTTCCAGCGGCTAGTTTATCCATGGTGTCGTTTTCACCGGCTCTAAATCGTGGAAGCCATTACTCCGCGGTTCGAAATGATAGAGTACCATCCCCCAAACCACATTAAGCTCACGGAACGTTTCTCTAGCAGATTTGCCTTTAACGAAGGAAAACTTTGAAATAGCGCGAATTTCGGCGTTTGTGAACTCCATGTTTACACGTCTATAACTGTTAAACGCAATATCCAAATAATAGTCATGCATAGCGTCGTTTTGTAGGTTATGTCTTGGCCTTTCAAATGATGTATAGTATTGTTAGATACGAGCTCTGTAGCGCTTCGTACATAGCCGAAATATTCAAAAGACAAAAAGGCGGACAATCTTATATTTTTTCCCCTCGGGCACCACTTTATGGCATCGACGAGTGACCATAATAGACGGATGGACTTGTTGGTGCAGTCCGCAATCAGATTTCGGTTATAGGATCCATAAAGATGATGATTATTTCGAAAAATACAGAGCACCTTGCAATTGTTGTTCGACCTCAAGTGGAGGGAGGGAAACACTGTGCTCCCGACCTTAAAGACATCTTTTGAGTGTTGTGGATAATTTGAGTGAACCGTGGAAAGTGTGAAATAATGCTAACCCCATGAATCAAACGTAGGGTCATAAGCTGCTAACCGCCTTCAGTTCTTTCAGGCCTTCCTCCTTCATTCCTCAAAATAGTCTGGTTAACATTTAAAACAAACGTTCGGCGCGACAAATTTAAAGTCTTGTGAGGGAGGCTATATGTTTAAGACACAAAAAGTTAAAGAATCCACTTTAGGAGGGGTACTTCGTTGCCGCTTTAAAAAGTCGTACGGCACCGATGTCTATTTCGGACCAAAACATTTCATTCTAATTCTAGACTTGAAAGGAATGTCACACACGTTTGGCCTTTTAGAGACGCCTAACCCACTCCCTCCCCAAAGGCCCTGCCGCACATAATTCGTTTCCTTGGAAACAAAATCTTATAGTCACTCATACCTTTGTTCAGTGATGTGAAAGATTGTCTCTGTCTCCCTTCGTGTTCCACCAAATTGGATACAACGGGGACTGCAGAGGTTTCTGTCATCAACTTGGTGGCGATTCCTAAATGAATTTCAACAATGACAGAGACCGAGTGTCGTCCTTCAGTAGTCCAGTGATCGGTTTGAATTCGAAAATTTCCTGAAACGACCGCTGTTGACTTAATCTGCAAGACATGGTAATTGAGCACAAATCTGCTGTTTGCTCTCTGCCCCCCAACACCCGCCTCGCACACAGACACGTCGGATTGAATGGTATTTGAAAAGCACTTCATCTTCAGACAAACAACTGTGGGGAGGACTTCGAATCGTTGGCTTTGCAAAAACTAATCCGCACTTGGGAAAGCAAACACCCAGGGCACCACTTATTGGGCGCTCCACTCCACTTTAAGTGTAGCAAGCAGTAGCATTTCGCTTTAAAAATAAAATATGGGTCATTTGTTAAGAAATGTTCTGCTTGCAGTGCACGAGGAGCACTTACAGTCGGGCAATGTGATGGGTGACGGCATTTTCCAACGTGCACAAATTGGAAATTGGAATCCCATAATCTGCAATTCAATTACGTTCGCATTGGCTTGAGAATCATTGACAACCGAAAAGGGAGCGCTGAGAGCATTCGTTACTTGATTGGGGAGGATATTAATCATTCCCTGTGAGAAGGGCGGCGTGGCACGACGACGGCAACAATAACAAATTTCGTAACGTAATTATCCCCAATTGTGGGGCGGCAAGAAAAAGGTAAACGAAACGAAAAGCCCAGTGGGACGCTGCGGAGAGAAAACTCAGCCTTGTGTCTCGATTACATGATTGTCGGTTGGGACAGGTTCGGTAATTACTTTGAATTTTTATTTTTTTTTTCCTTTTCAACTCTAATTAATTAAATGCGGTTATCTAACGACTCCTTGGTGGCGGTCAGGAATCAGTGGGTGTCTGGCAACGAAGCCCCATCAAATTCGGGTGGAAGGTACGCCGTTGCTTTGGCAAAGTTGACGTCAATCGACGAACGGGGTATATTTTGTTTGAAATGTAGTGGGAGGTGGGCACAGTGAACATTTGATGAGGAGTGAGTCGAGTGAAATTTGACAAATGCTACACGTGGGCGCAGTAGAGCCACCTGCTGGTGATGTACCAAATGACTTCATTCGACTATAAAGGGGTCACAAAAATGTTAAATTCATTTACGATCAGGAACACATCCAACGGGAGCACTCAATCTGCACTCAGATCTCAGTGTAAAGCACCGTCAACCAAACAAATCCAATTAACCCAAGCGCAGCTCCCCATCCTCCGTTTGTTCATTCACGTCACTGGTCGCAATAAAATTCCGAATTCCATTCACCACTGTCCATTGAATTCGAAATGGTTTAAATACACGTTGTGTCTTAGTCCCAGCCGAAGCGGACGAAAAAACGTCAAAACCAAGAGCATTCCCAGCACTAACTCCCCCGTGGGCATTGTTTAACACCTCTGCGTGTTGCCCCCAAAACCAAAAACTGAGCAATTTCCAACGGACACTGTCCAGGCAGTCAGCCGGCTGCATTCTTCAACCAAATTGATTCCGTTGCTTCTGGGGTTACATTTCCGCTTCGTTTTTTTTGTTTCTCTCCTGGGGGACTGTTGGCCAATTGGCTGCGGAGGTGTTCGGAAATTGCGAATACTCGGCATAGACGTACCCCACACTTCCATCCACTGCTATGTAGCGCGAGTAATTGATCAGCAAAAGCCGCTCAGAGAAAAAAAAAACAAAAAAAAAAAAGAGAATGTGGTCGGGACGTCCAAAATGGGGAATTGCTTCGTTTTTGCAGCGATTCCGGTTCTGTAACTTTGTTCCCTTTTTTTTTCGTTAGTTTGTTGTTTAGTTATTGTGTTGGGTCCACTCTCAGCCACTACTGGATCAAGGCTGGACACCGTGCCTAGAAGCGATTGCAATAGGTCACAGAGAAGTGCTCCACTGTCATAGATCTCCATTGGATTTTCGGATTTTCTATTTTTTTTCTTCAAATTAATATTGGAACCTGAAAGTTAGAAGTACCAACGCCAAAGCCGCAGCGTGTATTGTGCCGCCTGAGGTGGCATGGCATTCCGATTGGATTGTGGCCGGGAAACCTTGTGTTTTGCTGTGATATCTTCGTGAGTGTGTGCTTTGAATCCGATTATCGTGCGGGGGTGGGTGGGTTTTCATGTTCACGCATTCCTCGGCGTCGCTTAATGGAAGTGACTGAAAGCGGAAAACTGCATCAAGGAGAACTATGCGCGTGTGTGTCTGTTTAATCAAGTGGTATAAGCCGGGGGACAGTTTAAGGATTTTGCGGACTGAATGTTTAGGGCGGAATGGCCTTCAATTGGACTTTATCGCCATTAGCAGTTCAAAGGTGATGGAAGGCATTAGATGGTATGTTTGTGTAACTTAGCGTTTAGTGTTACGTGGAAAGTAGTGCAAATGAGGCGATGAAAACGTTTTGTAGCCTTATTGCGGATTGTCCACTACAAGCTTTGTTTTCAACGCAAATTCTTTGTGGTGGTATAGACTGTTTGGTGACATGCACGTCTATTGAACCTCTGAAACAAAAGCCTTGAGCCACATCCCCCTTTGACACGATTTACGGTCTTGGTATGCATATTGAGGACGGTTTTAGAGGAGACTGTGCTAATTGCAGATGCCTTAGATCTACCACCGACTTCAATGTTTACCGAAAAACGAAAAAAAAATTGGAAAAGGTAAAATATTTGACTTACAATCGGAGGAGAACATATTTTTGAAGATTCGAAAACAAATAAGGGGTCTAATGGGACTCTTATGGAATGCCACAGTTCTACTGACAAAATTTTAAATATCTAAAATTTGCCCGATAAAAGATAAACTTTACTCACCACTTTAACATAGAGAACTGTTGCCCCAAAAAAACATTTATTGAGAAACAAGGAAGAGATTTGTTACTTGCCACGGAACCAGGCAGACATGATTGCTTGAATCAGCACGAGTGGGTGCACATTTTGGTCTACAGGCAGTTGGACAGATGCTCGGTGACGATCCTAAGCGGAATATATAAAAATTGAAGTTTCTTCTTCCTAGTCTTAACTCATAACTCAATAAGTCCCGGGACATGTAGGGGGCGCCACAAACACAAAACAAAAAGTCCATAGTCTGCTAGTAATATTTTGTTAGTAGCGCCATTTACATATGCAACGACTTATTGACTTATTTGTTGCTCTAGGGTCGTTCGACGAAAAAAATCAAAGTTGATAGTTCAGTGTCACGTGATAGTTGTGTACGCGCTATACTCGGACAGGGTGTTTTACTAGCAGTAAGCACGCGACGATACATCGCTTAAGATGACCATGCCAAGTAGAGCGTATGGTCACAAAAATGCTTCAAATTTGAGTCATTGGGTCAAGGCATCAGAAGACAGCCTGGGTTTAGGGGACGCACACAAATTGAAAAGGACCTCAGCCAACATGGAGTGCGCAACTGTAGGCGACTGGTGAAAAATTGTGGAAAGGCATGTTTCTTGAGATCCATATCCACCCCGGACTGTAGCGCCACAAGATATAGAAAAAGCACGCCGCGTGCTTTTGTTTCACAGGCAAAAAGGTCGCTTTTAGTACTTGCTTGAAGTTTTAGAACCTCCAAGTGCCTTGTTAGTAGCGCCATTTACATATGCAACGACTTATTGACTTATTTGTTGCTCTAGGGTCGTTCGACGAAAAAAATCAAAGTTGATAGTTCAGTGTCACGTGATAGTTGTGTACGCGCTATACTCGGACAGGGTGTTTTACTAGCAGTAAGCACGCGACGATACATCGCTTAAGATGACCATGCCAAGTAGAGCGTATGGTCACAAAAATGCTTCAAATTTGAGTCATTGGGTCAAGGCATCAGAAGACAGCCTGGGTTTAGGGGACGCACACAAATTGAAAAGGACCTCAGCCAACATGGAGTGCGCAACTGTAGGCGACTGGTGAAAAATTGTGGAAAGGCATGTTTCTTGAGATCCATATCCACCCCGGACTGTAGCGCCACAAGATATAGAAAAAGCACGCCGCGTTTTTTTTTTCAGGCAAAAAGGTCGCTTTTAGTACTGGCTTGAAGTTTTAGAACCTCCAAGTGCCTGATTTTCTTTGTGGCAACACACCCTTCTAAGACACAACTCAATGGAGTGGTTATTTTAAGACTTGAAGCTTGTAAATTAAATTCGCTAGTCGTCGCAGTTTGTCAGCATTTGCTGTGAAGTGGGCGGTTTGGAGACACCCACGTTTTAGATTTGAGTTAAATGAAACATACTTCGAGCTTAGGTAATAATAATAATAATTGTTGGCGCGACAGTCCACAGGGGGACCAGGGCCTAGCTTGCTCATTAACTACTCGTGTTGTGCGCACTACTGTTCGCTCACGAGTAGAAAAGACCTACCGTTTTTTGCCGACTCCAAACGCCTAAGTTTGAGAAGCTTCCTTAGACAGTTATTACTCTTTGAGTGTTCTCAACAGCTGGAAAGTGGTGGTGCCGTGAAAAATTTGAGGTGTTCAGCCGGGAATCGAACCTAGACCCTTCGGTGTGTGAGCGTCGCACTCTACCCACTACGCCACGGCGGAGCTTAAGTCCTTCATTCATTTTTGCCGCATTACTTCTTCTTCCACTGACTGCGGTGTTCGTAAAATGGCGAATGATATAAACATTCCCAAATTGTAAATTCTGGGAAGTGGTTGGGTTGAGAGACCCAAAATCGGCTGCGTTGACATTGTGAAACCAATGAGTAGGTTGACCAATAAAAGTCGTTAAGGAAAAAAAAGGAAAGGACCTTGATATACCAAAAAGTAGGATTACTTTCAGTTCTATCTCCATTTCTTTGTTTTTTAATTGAAAAAGGTCAAACACACACTAATTACGAAACATAAGAAATTCTTCCATAGATCTATGGATTTATTTCTCATGCTTCGCAGTTAGTGTATGTTTGACTTTTTGAAGGCTCTAAGCCTCAAATCGTTCAGATTATGGCAGTGGAAGAGAGCCACGAGTTTTCTCATATTTGCAGAAAATAGCACTCTGATGAGATTTTGAAGATGTTTGTCCACCGTTTTGTCTATATTTGACAGAAGCCACAAAATCTATGCCTTTTTATAATGAAGGAGAAGGCGAAATTGATCATATTCTTTAGTCGAACGCAGATCACCACGATGTGGCCCCTGTGGCGTAGTGGATAGAGTGCGACACTCAGGCCCACTCAGACCCACTCAGGCCCCAGGTTCGATTCCCGGACTGGAAACCTCGCATTTTTCACGGCACCGCCTCTTACGAGCTGTTGACAAGATTCGAAGGATATAAACTGTCGATAAAAAAGCTTCTCAAAACTTCGCCGGTCGAAGTTGGCAGAAGACTGTAAATCAGTTCACCTCGAAAGAAACAGAAGCGCACTCAGCACGAACGCAGATCACCACGATGTGGCCCCTGTGGCGTAGTGGATAGAGTGCGACACTCAGGCCCACTCAGACCCACTCAGGCCCCAGGTTCGATTCCCGGACTGGAAACCTCGCATTTTTCACGGCACCGCCTCTTACGAGCTGTTGACAAGATTCGAAGGATATAAACTGTCGATAAAAAAGCTTCTCAAAACTTCGCCGGTCGAAGTTGGCAGAAGACTGTAAATCAGTTCACCTCGAAAGAAACAAAAGCGCGCTCAGCACGGGTAGTTGATGAGCTCGGTCCTGGTTCCCCTGTGGAAAGCCGCGCCATCCAAAATATTTCTATAATATAAATTTGGGTCCATTTGAGAAGAAGTGTTAGACATTGTCTGTTCTTTTGCAAAGCGGAAGAAGAAGCAGAAACTTACCTTATGTGCCAGGATCAAGCACACATGCCACATGCTTTCGCCCTAATTTTTGCGAGGGCCTGCACCTAACCACGACTTCTCTACTAAGATTGCTTGATTTTCAATAACCCATTCAATCATGTAAATTATAACAAATTGAAGCTCGAGCCAATTATTTGATTCCTAGCTACTTGCAAGCCTGCAGGAAATCTCGCTTTCAAAGGTTGAGTGGTCAATATTTTAGAATTTCGGTGACTTGAGTCTTATAATATCCGGAATATTGGTTTCCCGAATTGAGTTTATAAAGTTCACTTTCATTCGCTCAGAGTTGTCTGTGCTCTCTGTGTCTGTCGCTCTTATTCCTGAAGTACCGAAATTCAATCTAAAAGCACACATTGTTAGTGTTTTTCGCCTCAGACCCACAACCAGAAAAATTCCTGCAAGGTGGCTATCCTTGTCCTCCAACGGTCGCAGTCGTGTCAATCCGCAGCCACTACAAAGACCGACAAAGACACATCAAGTTTCTTGACCACGCTGCCAATGTCATCGAAATACTCCACGTCATCAGACCACATCTTTCCACTGTACCCCGAAAGATTGTATCTCTCAATTGCGAAATGGGAACCATTGAAGTTGAATATTGAATTCAATTGGCGGGTAATCAAGGGAATCAAGTGTATACACGAGTGTCAGACAATTCTGCGTTTATGCAGCTCCTCCTTGCCAACTCGAGCTGGCAAAACGCAGACAATGTGACGGTCTTCGGTCAGATTAGGAACGTGCCATGTCAAGAGCGTCGCCAAGCGGCATCCAATTTCATTTCCACACGACCAATTGAAGAGAGCGAGCAATTCAGAAAATAATTGAAACAGATTTGACTGTTGTTACCCTTCGACGGTGTCACGATGCAGTGAATCATGAATCGAAGATTTCAGGCACAATTTGTGAGTGAAATTTGCCGGGTGCAAGTTTTATTCATTCCGGGAAGAGCAACCATCACACTGGACCTCACTGCTTCCATCGAATCGAGTGATGATTCAGATGGGCTTCTACAACAATGAAGATGCCGATGGCGTTACTCAGCGTAGCTCCAATGGAATGCGAAGGTGATTCAAGACACGGCAACCAGTGGGGCTGAGGCATGGATCATCGCAGTGATGTGCAATACCCGCTGCCATTCGCTTCGTGATACATTCGTGGCAAACTTGTTTTTATGGTTGGCCGCAATATTCGGAAGGGGACTGGGAAGAATTTTGTCATACACGCTGTAGGCTTTTGCAGAGGCGTGGTTATAAAGAAGAGGATGGAAGGTTCATGTCTCCAAATGCCACATCCTTGCAAATATGTTCCGGCTTAATTCACTTGCACAAGTGGACAACCACTAGCGGTGTATGAAATTGAAAATGTAACCTCCAAGTGAAACACCACCCTGATCTGCACTCAGTTTAGCTTTAAACAATCGCTAAATTCAAAATTTCGAGTTTCCACATTTGGAGCTCTACAAGTACTTTCCACAATCAATAATTCCCTCAGAAGGCGGCATATTTCTGAGCTGTCGCCATTTGGGAGCACGCAGCGACAACATTGGCGACTTTGTTTATCGACATCAATTCGAGAGAAAAATTGTCGGGAAATGCAAACAAAAATGCAATCTAGAAAAGCCCAAGCAGCAAAGTGGAAAACCTATCACGAAACTGCATGTCAAAGAATGTAGTCAGAGTAGGTGTTCGAGGGGAACAGAAAATAACACACGAAGTCCTGCACCCTGCGCTGCGTCTGACACCCAATCCAGGAAGGATATGCAAAGTGAAAATTGTGCAATTCATATTCTTGAGCCTGAAGTTGTTTTCCCTGCACTCGGTGCGCACACACAAATTCTTTTGTTATTTTCCAATCGAGGACCGAACTGACATCTGTGTCCCACATGACATTTCTGTGTTACATGGCCGACCAACGAGCAACGACATCTTGGAAGCATGCCCAGCCCACCCAACAGAATGCACTTGAGCATGCTTTACAGTCTCACTCCAAGGATGAAAGGAGGAAAAATTATTGAACCTTTTTTTCTTCCGTCAGATGGATGACAATTAGAGATGGGAAATTGGAACACCGAAAGAGACTTATGAAACGCCTGAGTCTACCTGACAGGATGAAAGGACATCTAAAAGAATTCATGCCCATTAGAGAGCATCCCCGCAATTTGCACTTCTCTGCTACAGTCCTTCTGTCCAGTGCGTCACATTCAGGATAACATGCCATTTGAAATGGGAAGAAAAATCGAACAAGACGGAGGCAAACCGAATCCAACCGGCTCTGCTGGAGTTTTCTTTGAGTTCGTTGTTTATCTTCATCCTGGCAATGTCCTCGTCGTCACACATATGTGCAATCTCCGAATGGACGACCGCATCCGACCTCATTCATTTTGCAAACTAAGATACTTTCAGGATAAGCTGAGCAGGACACGGATTCCATTTAGATTAACGCAATCGAGGAATTATGTCAATTTAGGGTGATTCAGGTCTTCCGTGATCTGTCACAAGGACAAGAAGCTGTCTCACGTTCGACTTGGGTCGCCATGGACTGACTCACTTCCCGCAACGGGTCTGTCATCAATCGTCGACCCAATGGAGGGGCGCAGACGGATCGAAGGCGCAAAGTGAAAAGGAATGCACGGCGAAGTGCTCTCAGAAGGATTTTAGAACAACAAAGCCCCGCGGAGTGATTGCTTTCACAAAAGGAACATCCATAAGGACGACGTCGACAGAGGTGGCGACAACGAGACGATGACGACGACGACGACGACGCATTGCAATTGTTATTTAGTCTGAGGGGCTAAGGGGGCTGCTGTTCAACATCAACCGACACCACACCATGGGGGTGTGTAAGGGTATGTGCGCCCGTGGCGTTGTACGATGAAATTAAAAACAAACAGACACTATTGGGCTTGGCAAGCCGGTAAGCGTTGAGGAGCGTCAGTGGCAGTGCGAGAAGTTATTGTTTGTCGATTGCATTTCGTGAGTCCTTGTTGTCGGTAGCTGGCAGCAGTAAATTGCTTAGTTCCGCCATTCGAGCATGAGAATGGCGTTGCGATCGATTTAAGAGCTAAGGAATGACACGTTAAGTGGCAGGAGATGAAATGTTTGTCGAGATGGAAAGCCTCCTGTTTTAATTCTGCATGATGTGTCAGTGACATGTGTTTCCTTCTGCGTCGATTAACTCACTTGTGGACTTTGAAGAAAGGGGGTTCACCCCTGACTGCTTTTCTCCACCCAAAGCCTGACCCATAGCCGTCTCCAACTCATAGCCCTTCCACACACTGCATCCGCGACATTCGTATTGCGTTGTAATGTGTAAAGGAAAAAGGAAAATGCTGAAAAACACGATGAACAAGTAACCAAACTCCTGTGACAAATAACCATTATTCATGGGGTTACTTGCTGAAAAATATAGTTCCCGACAGAATGTGACGGGAGTTAGGAGTTGCCATTGTGTGTCGTGCTGGTTTTTTACGATGCACGCTAAAAGGAAGGAATTCCAAACAAACTCCGAGGCGAAGAAACTTCTCAAAGTTTCGATAGTCTACACGAGCATGTCACAAAGTTCGCCTTTTTTGTCCATTTTATGCTGTTGTTGTTGTTTTCGAAAAGTTGCCTTTTTTTAAGTTATTTGTGGTAAACACTATCATTTTGTGTGTGCTCGCAAGTTTCGGGGAGAGTACAATTTACAAGTTTCCGAAAACACAACACCCGACACTTTTACAGGGTCACAGCTCTTGTTGATAGAGCAGAGCGGTTTGGTTTTTGTGCTCTCGCAGAGCCTTTGGTGCAGATGAGGGGTGGGGGAGACTTGAAAATGAGCTGAGTTGTAGCCTGCGGGGATAGCTCTTGTCTGGTAAGCGGATTCATGCGGATTGTCGGTGTGAGTCTTGGGGGAGAACGTTCACATTGAAATGTGATGGAAGTTGAGTGCTGTGAGGGCATGGAGTTTGGGAAAGCTGAGAAGTCTCTTCGAAGCTGTGTTTTAGTGGGCAGTGAGGAAGTACAGCACAGGAGGTTGAGATTGTGCATCAGAGTGGATAGGGACTAATTGGTTGGAGTCCAAGTCAAAAACGGATTATATTCTAAAACGGAGTAATTTTTAGTGAAGGTTTTAAGGAAGGTTTGTAGCCTTTAACTGACAGACTTCGGAAGAGCTTAACCCATTCGATGTCATACCTTCTCCAAAAACCATTTGCTCCTCGCCTGGGAGAAGTCGGATAGTGCACAAGTGTGTCGCAGTCAGCAGCTGCGACTGGGAAATATGATAAAATGCTTCAATCGAGGCTTTAGAAACTTTGAGGTAACATATTGAGACAGCAAAATCAGTATCGAAATCATTTTTGCCTTCTTTGGGATTTACAGAAAAGTGAGTAATAGAGCTGTTCCTCGACAGACGAAGCACTCATTTGTAAGACCTTTTCCATCCTAATCTTACTTTACTGCTTCAAAACTGTGAAGTTAAATAAATGCAGGTGAGGAAGCCCTTAATGTTTTGAGAAAATAAATCTGCGTTTAAGTTTTTATTCATGGATCTGGTGGAGAAGATTCAACGACGAACTTCATAAGCTGCTCGTACAGATGTCTTGTCAATCGCAGAACAGCCATGTAGAGCGCATTGACATCGTCTTCGAATTCGAACCATTGAGACAACGCAACAGAGGACTAGGTTGAGATGGCGCACGAACATGAGAAAGCACCACAACCAGCTGGAGAGAGATCGTGCTGGCTGGAGATTTTCCTTGAGCTCCAGGTTCACCTTGGTCTATAAAGCTACTCAAAGAAGATGAAGATAGAATCCTTAACGGAGTACCGTTGACTCCTGAGTTAATTGAAAAAAGACTCTATTGGAATAAAACAAAATAACAATAGTAACAGTCGTTTTTTCGTCGTAGTTTTGTAAGTGGCGCCCCTATACGTGCCGGGACTTATTGAGTGATGTGATAAAGGAAGTAAAGTGGGATGTAGAACTTTGCAGATAAAAACACAAAATCACTTTAGTCTGGCAATACATGACTAGAGCAAGGTCGAACTAAACTTGTTTTCATTTCAAAACAAAGATGAGTCTGTTGACCGCCAAGAACAGACGATCCCAAATTAAAACAAATTCTACCGATTAGGCATCCTGACAATTGTGGTATTTGGTGCTTGACAATAAGCAGAAACGTCTAGAATGTTTTGAGCATTTGTGAAAGTAAGCTTATTTGGTGAAGATTCAGTTCTTTTTAATAATAATAATAACTGTTGGCGCTACAGTCCAAAGGAGGACCAGGGCCTACCTTGCTCATCAACTACTCGTGTTGTGCGCGCTACTGTTCTCTCACGAGTAGAAGGGATCTACAGTTTTTTGCCGACTCCGAACGGCGAAATTTGAGAAGCTTTCTTAGACAATTATTACTCTTTGAGTGTTGTCAGCAGCTGAGGTGGTGTCGTGAAAAATTCAAAAAATTGGTGTTGAGCTGGGAGTCGAACATAGACCCTTCGGCGTGTGAGCGTCGCACACTACCCACTACGCCACGGCGACCACTTCAGTTCCTTTGCAGAGTATTAAATCATGATTTACAAAATGCTAATCATTTTTAAGAAGAAGAGAGGAAGTAAAAAAAGTATTGCAAAGCAGGAAGGTATAGCCAGGTTTGAACAGCTTAAAAACTCAGTTTGAATGTAAAGAGGACAAGTGCAGGAGTCTCAAACCAAGTTTGGGATGTATCAGATAATAATTAATAATTGTTGGCACTACAGTCCACAGGGGACCAGGGCCTAGCTTGCTCATCAACTACTCGTGTTGTGCGCGCTACTCTTCTCTAACGAGTAGAAGGGACCTACAGTTTTTTGCCGATTCCGAACGGCGAGATTTGAAAGGCTTTCTTAGACAGTTATTACTCTTTGAGTGTCGTCAGCAGCTCGAAAGAGGTGGTTTCGTGAAAAATTCGAGAAATTGGTGTTGAGCTGGGAGTCGAACCTAGACCCTTCAGCGTGTGAGCGTCGCACTCTAACCACTACGCCACGGCGACCACGGATGTGTCAGATGCTTACTTAAATATGCGAAAGTGTTAAAGCAAAGAAGAACATCTCTGCGTCGGCTTAGCAAGAAGAAGAATTCCAAAATGAAACAATTTAAATTGCTTACGATTCGAGAGTCTTTATCACCTCCGCCGTGTACTATTGCACAGAAGTCTTCAAAATTTCTCCTTGGACTCCTTCTCTTCTTTGGCCTAGTTAGCGTTCAATCTTTGTCCCTGTTTGGTTTTTATGGATCTGGAGGACACGGTGGGTGTGCAAGCAATTTAAATAAAAATATGAGCAATTTGGACATGTAGCCAACGACTTGTGACATTATGCGTCTTGGTGGAAGAGAAGTTTTCAACTCTTCATATGGGACCGTTTTTTTGCAATTTCTTCTCTCAAATCCACCAATAATGACATGTAGTATTTGCTGCTCATTTTGCTTTTCTCAATATAGTCGATGAACAAAATTGCGTTCGCATCCGTATGCCACAACCTTGCCAGCCAACTTTGTGCCTATGGATTAGCAAACGCGGCAAACATTTCGAAATTAGGTTTCTCATGGACGAATGTTCAAGCACGTCTTCTGATATCTTTAAGGTGGCAGCTATCTGAAGCAATTTCACTTTGCGGTTTTAAAAATCAATTTTGTGTTATTTTGAGGTTTTAGGTTTTTTGGTGTAACCACCTACAGAGTATATAGCATCGTTGGTGTCTTCATGGCCCCATTTAAAGTCAGCATACCCCCGACAAATAGTCGTTTATGATGGAGAAGAGTCTCTGTTACACTTTTCAAGCCATTGCTGAGCTAGCACGGACCAATCAATCGTCTGTATTTTCTATTGTTTTAAAAATCGTAAAAATAGCGCCACTTCAAAGCAATGTAACTTGTTACCTAATAATTTAGATTGTCATAACAATTTACAGTAGGCACATGCCCACGTTGCATCCCTCGGCGTTGGTGGAATGCGAAGGATATCCTCTTGTGCGTCGCGGGCACCGTTGGGTTCGTTGGGTTGTTTACCCAACGACGTACGGACCGCGATCGCAGATGTTATTTTGCGTGGAAGGATATCCTCGCGTGGGTTATGTGCCGTTGGGTTAGTTCACGTACTGCGATGTGCTGCTGAGTGTGCCGTTGCGTAGTCCGTTCAGTATGCTCAGCTGCACTGGTTGGCCGGACCGTTGGTGTGGTTGTCTGCCACAGAATTTTTGTTAGTGGCGCCCTCTATGTGTCTGTCCCGGAACTTAATGAGTGATGTGCTATATGAGGAAGAGCCTCTATTAACTTGCTGACTAAAACTGGAGAGAATTACTAGTTGGCGGGTCCATCTGAGAGATAAGAAGAATACCAAATTCAAAATTTTCCTATGTGGCCGAAATTCTGAATGTTCAAAAATTTAAAAAAAAAATTAATGATTAATTTCTGTTGTGAATAATCGGAGGCCGCCGTGGCGCAGTGGGTTGTCTTCGACACTTACACGCCAAATTTCCTGGTTCGATTCCCGGTTGAACACCTCGAGTTCTTCGCGGCACTGCTGACAACACTCAAAGAGTAACAACTGTTTTAGAAAGCTTCTCAAACTTCGCCGTTTGGAGTCGACAAGAAACAGTAGGTCCCTTCTACTCGTGAGAAAGAAGTAGCGCGCACAACACGATTAGTTGATGAGCAAACTAGGCCCTGGTCCCCTGTGGACTGTCACGCCCTCAAATTATTATCAATATTATTATTATTGAAGAATCCCAATTTTGCAGACGCCATGCTAGCCTCTTAACATGCTTTACTAAACTGCATTTGCGGGGCTTAGGAAACCAGCATTGAGGCTTGAGAACAAAATTCAAATGTAATTCTGTAAAGCCGGTGTGTGACTCAAGGGCTTATTGCAGAGCTCTTGGTTTACATGATTGTAATGCTGTGCTCGCAACTATAGGACTTGGAGTAGTTTCGTTGCTCAACTGAAATATTTTCCGAATTGAAAGCCTATCAGAGGATTGATACACACCGGCATCACAGAAAACCGATAAACAACGACCAATGGCTTCTTTCCTCCTTAAGAGATATGTGACCTTGTTTTCCAGATATTTTCCGTGCAGTCACACTGTATCGAATTCCGTTAAAAGTTAAGACTATTTTACTGGACTTGTTTCCTGTCTGTCTTGTTCTTCATGTGGTGCTACAATTCGGGGTAGATTGTGACCTCAACCAACAAGTCAACCTATCTTATTTATTCTTTAATCAGATAACTACTATTTCGTATGTCACTTTGGGTGAGGTCCTTTTCGAGATGTTTGCGGCATCGGGTCCGTGGACGTAAGTTAGAAGTTGGAAGTTTCAGGGTCTTCGATCTGCAGCAGCAGTACCCATGCACTCTACGTGGCTTCCTAGGCTCATGGCATTACTCTTCTTCCGTCTTCAAGAGACGCTAAATGCTACCTTGTAATAGAGATATTTTTCGTGCAGTCAATACAGTCTACAAATAAGTTCCTACCAAAATTTAGAGTATATTAATGAAATCGCATCTTCTTCTTCAAGTGACGCTACAATTCGGGGTGGATTGTGACCTCAACCTGTTGGTCAGCCAATTTTATGTATTCTTTAATTAGATGACTTAGATTTCGCACGACCCTTTAGTTGAGGTCTTTTTCGAGATATGTGCGGCATCGGGTCCGTGGACGTCTTATGTTGTGTTGTCCCCTAGGTTAGAAGTTTCAGAGTCTTCGGGCTGTAGCAGCGGTACCCATGCACTCTATGTGGCTCCCTAGGCCCATGGCTTTGCTTATGTTACCGTACAACCCGTTTAGTTCGTTAAGGAATCTTTTTCTATGAAACCCGGAAGGGACCAATGATTGATTACATTCAGTTAAGTTGCAGCGTATTTTGAACCTACAAAAGTCTTTCCCCCCTCCGATTTGCTGAACCGAATCCCCATAAAATTCGCCAGGAAGTCGTCCAAACCAATATCCCTCCATTCCCCAAATCACCTTCAAAATTTCACACGACATTCTGAACGTAAATACACATTTAAAAAAAAAAATAATAATAAACAGCCGATTAGCACAACTAATTTCAGTAACGACCATCAAAGTGGACACTCCATGCATGGCCATAACAACATTTCCGACCGTCTGACGGCCATCCAACAGTCATTTCCAACTCAGCTGGACCTCAAGTCAACGTCAGAAAATTTAATTTCAAGCCATCCACATACGGTTGACGCGCTCAAAGATACTTAAGGTTTCATGCGCTGCTTGACACTCGCTGTACGATCGAGTCTGCAAATCAGCCGAACATGCCTTCCAGTGATTCTCGCATGCACCAGAGGAGAGATGCTGTTCCCCGTTTGGAACATCGACGATAATTATTTAATGAACCATACAGACATCTGTTAATTAAAAATAAAACTGTATCCCACAGATGCAGCGCTATAGCTGTGCACAGTCGTGCTGCGCCCCAAGAAAGTAAGGCCACTTGACAGACGCCCATAATAAGTGGCTTTTCCTCATTCCACACACAGATCGGTCTTTCGGTGCTGCTGACGCTCGTTTTATCCCGCAGGGATATACGAGGCGTTTCTTCGTTTTTCTTTTATCTGTTAGTCCTCCTCGCCGTCTCTGAGTTCGTTTTTTCCTTCTGCTGTTGCTGTTTTTTTTTTTGCTTTGTTGGTGTCGGTATCCCAACTGTGCAGCGGTGGAGCGAAGCGTAAGTAAATATTTAAACCTTGGAGTAGTGGAAAATTTCCTAGGGAACTCTTCTTGAAGCCAGCCGGCCGAAATGAAGTGACTCTAGGTGTACTTCAGACATGACGGTCTTGTTGTGTGTTGTTTGTCCCACTCGGCGTGTGTGTGTGCCTCCTGTGGACGGGACCTACCTTGCGGTGGAGACATGGAGCTCTATCGCCGTCGTGTGGTTTCAGTGGTGTTGTGGTGCCGCCGTTCGTGCCCTGCGGAAGTGTCGCAACGGAGGATGATGTCTTCTCCCTTATGAGACGCTTCTCCACGAAGGTTGTAATGTAATTTGAATTTTTCTCTTTTTCCTCTGCCAAGTAACACCCTTAACCTAGGTCTCTTGAGTTGGCTGGGCGATGAAATACAAAAAAAAAAAAGAAAGAAAAACAGACCGGAAGAGATCTTATGACAATTACTTTATGGCCCATAAAAGTGTATTGTGTTGTGTTGAAGCTGCTGCGTGCTGGAGATCATTAAAATGACTTTGCAGCTTGTAGTTCTCATTCATTTTCAGTGGGACTTGGTGAAGCTGATACTAGGGAGATGGGTCCGAGGAAGGTCAGCCGCTTGAGTAGAGGAGCAATGTATGCAGGTGGGGACTTCAAATGGTGACCTCTTCGCGGTTGCTTGGTGATTTCGCGCAACGAAGTAGTTCATTGCGAATTTGTCCAAATTTTTAACGGCCTTGGGGAGGTCTGAGCGCTAGGGTTGTGAAGTTTATGACAGTGGCGGGTTGTGGATTTGCAAATCGACATGGTCAGGAGTAGCCTCTTTGTGATGGCTAACGACAGGGTTCACTAGAACGTTGACGCTGGCAACCTTGATCCATCTCGAGCTGCTCACAGAATAAGCACTTGTGTCTAATCGCTGTCATTAAGCTCGTTTAAAAGTGTGAAACGTGTTCGTGGTGTCTTGTTGTCCAGCAAAAAGGGACTGGGACAGAAGCTGGTGAACTCACGTTGTTTGGTTATAACTTGAATGTTATAATCGCCGTGTGGCCGCCGTGGCGTAGTGGGTAGAGTGTGACACTCACACGCCGAAGGTCTGGGTTCGATTCCCGACTGAACACCTCGAATTTTTCAGACACCACCTCTTTCGGGTTGCTGCCAACACTCAAAGAGTGACAACTGTCTAAGAAAAAGCTTCTCGAATTTTGCCGTTCGGAGTCGGAAAAAAATAGAAGGTCCCTTCTACTCGTGAGAGAACAGTAACGCGCACAACATGTGTAGTTGATGAGCAAGCTAGGCCCTGGTTCCCCTTTGGACTGTAGTGCCAACAATTATTATTATCAGAGCGTGTTAAGCGATTGAAAATGAATCATATTTCAACAATAGGTTGTTCTTCTCTGCTTTAACCTTTCCGCATATTTTAGTAAGCATCTGATACATCCGTGGTCGCCGTGGCGTAGTGGGTAGAGTGCGACGCTCATACGCCGAAGGGTCTAGGTTCGACTCCCAACTCGACACCAATTTTTCGAATTTTTCACGGCACCACCTCTTTCGAGCTGTTGACAACACTCAAAGAGTAATAACTGTCTGAGAAAGCTTCTCAAATTTCGCCGTTCGGAGTCGGCAAAAAACTGTAGGTCCCTTCTACTCGTGAAAGAACGGTAGCGCGCACAACATGTGTAGTTGATGAGCAAACTAGCTCATGGTCCCCCTGTGGACTGTAGCGCCAACCAATTATTAAGTATTTTGTTTCAATCGCCAATATGTCTTTTTCGATCATTTTAATATGTTTCCAGATCTTAATTTGGCGCATTCGTGTTTCCTGCGGTTCGTGTTTCTAGTCGTCACCAACTGGGTGAAGATGACGGTTGACATGTTATTAAGTTGAATTTTCAACTCTGGCAAGTTCAATGTCTTGTCATCTGCGTACATGGAAATGACAAGTTCTTGGTTCTTCAGGAGAGACCTTCTTTGATTGGAACTATAACGTAAACCACAACATGCTTCGCCATATTAAGTAAGATTTCCAAACTGTGGTCTAAACATCGTCATTCCCTTACCATCCATCTACGCAAAGTTGCTGTAGACCATCTAGTGAATAGTCGTTGCATTCGCCTTAACGCGTAAAGGGAAGCAATGCAAGAAAAAAAGGAACAATTTGTGGGATGAATTTCATTCGCGTGACTGCAGAATTTTGGAAGAGGACGAAACTAAACAAACTTTGTCGTCTTCCTCGTTTGGCTTTCTGAAATGGAGCAAACATGCCTCACATAAATCTCAGCAGTGTCCTACAGTTGCGCCAGTTGCATCAACTTGGGCCTTTCTTGAAACATGCAATTGCCTTGGCAAGGTGAGGGATCTGAGACTGGGGCTGTCATTGTAGAGCCTTCTGAGCGCGATTTTGGTTAGTTTGCAAATTTGATATTTTTTATGATCAGTGTGTGTTCAGTGGATGAACTTCCAAAATTGATTTTTCATTTGCTTCTATTTCCTAAAGTTTTGTGATCTGCACTCTTTCTTTGCGTTTGTCATAAACTGCAGTTCTCGGTATAACGTATCCAGTGGCGTGTACCAACGATCGGCTTTTGAGGTACACAAGCGGGTGTACAAAGAATGGAAGAGTAAGTTCCAAATTTTATTTAGGGTGGTGCAGAAGTCATAATGTGAATTTAGCCAAGTCGCTGTATTCCTCGTGTATCCCTACATTTGGGTGACTGTCAAGCCGAATTCAGCGAAAACATTGCAAGAGGCGGCTAGTTTTGTCGTGCGCGCTCGAAACAGAAAATCCCTACTGGCAAGCACGTAGGAGAAGATCCAATCAATTTGACGGCGATGAACAAAACTAGGCGTTAAAGGATTTGATAGAATGGGATATGGGAAAATTCAAAGTTGTTTTAGACGCAATGATTAGTCGCTCTTACAGCTGCGGTTACTTTTTAGAATCCGAGCACTTAGTCGAGTGCTCTGAAAGCAGCTTTGTTTCCTTGGCGGCACTTTTAAATCATAAATCACAGCAAACAACTAATCATGTACATTGCAGTGAATATGTCAACCCATTTTGTTTGTTTGAAGTTTGAAAACACTGCACTAAAGCATCCAAACTCAAGGACTGGTCCATTGTGCTACCAGGCAGTAACGTACAGTCAATGCAACTAATTAGTTTTCTGGCGGAAAAAGATGATAAGGAGCCTAGGGTTTCATCTCCAACCACATCAGCACCGAAAAGCCGCCACTTGAGCCACTTGACTTGAGCAAAAACGGCACAATGACAGAGAAATAGCTCTGCAATGGCTTCGCCATCTTTATAGGCGTCGCAGAAAGTTCCATCACTTAGCCCAATTACATTAAAGCACTCAGCGAAAATGAAGAGTTTCATGCCTGTAGCCATTCCTGTTTAAAACGGCGCGCATGTTTTGTTGACGTTTGGTAGCATACGCTTCACTAACCTGCATTCTGGAGTATCATGTCATCTCTGCTTGTGCTGGCGAAATACCCAACTGTCGATGGAAGACCCGAAAGCAGTTCCAAGTTGGGTTCAGGCGTGTCTTTCTTGACCTAAAAAGTTCTTTAGTAGGCAATCAATATACTAAAAGATGATTCAACTCGTCCAGGGATATATAGGGGGCGCCACTATAATAATAATAATAATAATTGTTGGCGCTACAGTCCAAGGGATCAAGGCCTAACTTGCTCATCAACTACTCGTGTTGTGCGCGCTACTGTTCTCTCACGAGTAGAAGGGACCTACAGTATTTTGCCGACTCCGAACGGCGAAATTCGAGAAGCTTTTTCTTAGATAGTTATTACTCTTTGAGTGTTGTCAGCAGCTCGAAAGAGGTGGTGCCGTGAAAAATTCGAAAAATTGGTGTTGAGCTGGGATTCAAACCTACACCCTTCGGCGTGTGAACGTCACACTCTACCCACTACGCCACGGCGACCACAGGGGGCGCCACTAACAAAAATTATAAATTTAAAATTAATTGTTTTGTTAGTGGGGCTCCCGGGACATATAGGGGGCGCCACTAACAAGAACCATTAATTTAATATTAATTGTTTATTATAATCGAACTTATTGAGAAATGTGTACAGCTTCCGCTGGATTCTTGAATTCATTGCCCGGGTGATTATCGTCCGTCGGTACTGGCTGAAGTCCTTGGAGTGTTTTGGACTCTCTTTCACTCTGCTATTCAATTTGGACCACCAGTCTGTCTTTTATGGCTTTCATGCCGTGAGGCAGTATAAACTTCGAGTCTTTAAAAGCTTCTAGATGTCCTTCGTCTCAGAGCGCACCAGTTTCTGCAAGACTGTACAGTAGGTTCTGTGTAAAATCTAGAACTTGTTAGTTTCGGATAATCACAGATCCTACTACTCCTTCGCAACTTCAAAGTTAATAACAGTCGCGAAATGTGGGGAATGTATGGTTTTTGATTATACGGCCTTCCTGTGAATGCGTATCAAATAGCGAAATATTACACAAGGGGCAAAAGCTTACCTTCCTCAGCAACTACTCATGTTTTGTTTGCTACTGCTCTCACACAGATAAGAGGGATTCTCAATATTTTGGCGACTCCGAAATTTAAGCAAAATAAAAGAAGCTGTTTCGAAGACACTCAGTATTCCTTAAGTGTTGTCAGCAGCTGGAAAAAAGTGGTTCCGTGCGAGGTGCTTCATTCAGGAATCGAAAATGGAACATTCGGCATTTAACTGTCGCCCTTCATCCACACCATCATGAAAGCCTGTGAAAATGAATTAAAATGTTATCCGTTTACATTGTGGACTTGATAGAAGCCGCGTATTCGTCGAATTCCCCGCTGGTCAAAAGCCTCTACTACACCTCCAGGGAAATAATGAATCTAGCATGAGACTTCAAACTATTCATCTAACATCCAATACACTTGAATCACTTCCCAATTCAACTAGAAGAAAAACCCGCTTCCATCGCCATTAATCTTCATCTTCATGAACCCAATGTGGGCCAGGCAAGAAGTCAACCCATCAAGCAGCCTGACCTGGGCGACAACCTACAACCGGTCAAACAACCGACCGTTGTCATGAACCTATTTCCAAAGAAACGCTGCTCACAATGCCCAGGAATCCAAACAAAGAAAACAACACAACGCCAAGTCAGCACCTTACGCAAGCAGATGCAACCTGCACCGAGATGATGCAGCGTTTACTCTCATTAGCGATAGATCAACTTTGTTCAACATTCTATTGCAGGTGCTCTTGCATAGCGTCCCAGTAATCGAGTCATCATAAATGACGGCGTCGTCCAACACGCCCACTGTGTCACAGTCACATTCGTTCGTCGCACTCACTGTGACGAGGAGCAGCTTGTTGTGTTGGTTTGACATTTTCGGGGTCTGCTTCACGTTCGCACAATAAAGTCACTCCTCCCGGGGTACTTGTACATTTATTGCCATTCCAGAACGTCGGATATAAATTGCGGGCATTCCGCACTCACTTAACCCGCATCACTTCTCCGCAAGTGCCTTACGCCCGGGCTGTGTATCGATTCACCACGGGGCACGTATTTTTTAATTAAAAACGTCAAACTAATTACAAAATAATCCCGTCGACACACGCCAGCAAAGGAATCCGAAAACTCCTGGAACAGAGTTAAATTCCTGCATCCGAGCACTCAATAAATCAAATTTCGGGGGCGGACGCACTCTTTAGCTCCGAACTCACATGCCACCGTCAGCATGCGTCGACCGAGAGTCAGAGGAAAACCATCTCGAAAGAAAAACAAATCAGCCACCACGCATGCTACTGTGACGGCAGCCCGCCCTCACTCCTCCCGCCGACGGCAGTCGGGTTTGAAAAAATCTAAATTGAAAACGAAAACATGTTCATTAAAGTTCAATGTGGATTTTCGTGGAAATCGTCCGCAAGGGAGTGAGGAAACGGAGTCGAGGAGTGAGTACGACCTGACAGCAGAGTGCATCGTTTGTATTCCGATTCCGATCCGATCGCATTTACCAGCTCTCCGCCATTCGGGGAATTTGAAAATTGTGTAAGTCAACAACGAGCTCCTCGAATGATTGATTTTTTTTCAAAACTGAAAGAAACGAAGGATGAGGCTGCCCGGAAAACGCATCAATCAGCATTGATTTGTTAGACGTACCACCGGCTGCTCGCACAGAGGGGGAGTCGAGTCGGACTGGTGGGAAAAGTTGAAAGCCGTCATAACGCTGAAGAAGTGATGATGCCGAAAATGGCTGTCATAATGGGAAATTGAAATGAATGCATATCTAACCAGGGCTACTCAGCACTTAGGGCTGGACTGCAATTAAACAGAGCTGCTCTGTGGAAGTGGATGGACCAATGTGCCTCGTCAATGTCAAAAAGAGGGTTTTCTGTTTTGAGTTATGATTTATTCACGTCACACGACATTCCTTCGTCTCTCATCAAAATTGAATTGAGTTGCTTGATGTTGCGTGGTGGTTGCGTGGACCATCGGGTGCATTCGATCGAGAATTCGCTTCCTATTGAACTTTCTTCTGGGAGTACGGCATCTTACTTCAGTTACACGTAAAAGGATCGTGGGTTATACAACACTTGTAATAATAATAATTGTCGGCGCTACAGTCCAAAGGGGGACCTGGGCCTAGCTTGCTCATCAACTGATCGTGTTGTGCGCGCTACTGTTCTCTCACGAGTAGATGGGACCTACAGTTTTTTGCCGACTCCAAAAATTTGAGAAGCTTTCTTAGACAGTTATTACTCTTTCAGTATTGTCAGCAGCTCGAAAGAGGTGGTGCCGTAAAAACTTAGAAAAATTGGTGTTGAGCTGGGAATCGAACCCACACCCTTCGGCGTGTGAGCATCGCACTATACCCACTACGCCACGGCGGCCACATACAACACTTGTGCTGACAGCAAAATTTGGACAGCCCCGTGTCCACTTACTTTCTCTTAGTTTAGGGGCTAAAAATTTCTGACTGACTTTCGAAAGTCGTCGAAATTTTAAGTTGGTTAAAGGGAAAAGCACGCAGCCCCGTGATTGGAGAGTACGATTTTGCTTCGGGCATTGCACTAAATTGACATGTTTCCAAGTTATTTAAAAGGAGCAACCTAGACAATCTAACGAAGCGATCTTCGCTCCCAAAGTGACAGTCCCGTGCCCATTTCATTCCCTTTTTTCAAGGAACAACAATTTTCGACTGTTCTAAGTCCAAATATTCGAATCATAAAGGGTGTCTTTTTAGCTGTTATCTTTTTGACAACACTGGTTTAAACAGCTGACGCACGTTTCGTGTTTTGTTTCACTGTCAAACATCTTCAGTTCTGTAATGTACCCACGAATCGTCTTAGAAACAGACAAGGCTTGCAAAATAATTGAATTTTATTATCAAACTGCGTACTCTGTTAAGAAAGATCATCGCGCGCTTCTTCCATTTTATGGTCAAAAATAGACGAAGTTCATTTTTGGCGCAATGGGTATGTAAATAAGCAGAATTGTCGATTTTGGAGTGAATATCAGGCAGAAGCATTGCAAGAGCTGCCAGTGTATCCAGAAAAAGTCACAGTTTAGTGCGGTTTATAGGCTGGTGGCATCATTGGACTGTACTTTTTCAAAGATGATACGAATCGTAATGTAACTGTGATTGGTGAGCGCTACAGTGAGATGAGATCCAACATTTTTTTGCCCAGAATGCAAAAAAAGAGCTTGACTTGCATGACATTTGATCTCAACAAGACGGTGCCACATGCCACACAGCACGCGCAACAATGGACTTATTGAGTAGGGGAGTTCGGTTAACATCTTATTTCATGTTCGGGACCGGTCAATTGGCCGCCTAGATCGTGTGATTTAACGCCTTTAGACTATTTTTTGTGGGGCTATGTTAAAGGTATACCCGCCTGAAAGGAGCGTTTTTTTTTTTGGAAAATAAAATACTAATTATTAATGGGAAAGGAAAAACATTTTATTCAAAGTATTGGCCATTGTTCTCTACACATTTTGACCACCTCTCTGGCAACTTGTGAAAACCACGCCAATAAAATTGTTCGTCTTTTAAAGCAAACCAATCAGACACCCAATTTTCGACCTCCTTGTGGGAATCAAAGTGCTGCTCAGCCAATGCGTGTCCCATCCATGAAAACAAATGGTAGTCGGAAGGAGCCAAGTCTGGTGAACACGGCGGGTGGGGAAGCTGCTCCCTGTCATGTGTTTTGATTGTATCCTGAACCGGTTTTTCTTTGTGCGCAGGTGCATTGCCATGGAGCAAAATTACCTTGCCGTGTCTTCTGGCCTATTCTGGTCGCCTCTCAATCAATACATGGTTCAAATTCATCATTTGTTGTCGGTAGCGATCAGTATTAACTGTTTCATCAGGTTTTATGAGCTCGTGGTACAGCACACCTTTCTGGTCCCACCTAACACACAGCATTGTCTTCTTGCCGAATCGATCTGGTTTTGCATACGATGTTGATCGTTGTCCCAGATTAATCCATGATTTTTTCCGTTTAGGATTCTTAAAATAAATCCATTCTTCATCGCCAGTAACAATCCGATGCAAAACCGATTTTCTTTCGTGTCTTTGAAGCAAAATTTCACAAGTGTTTTTCCGGTTTTCCATCTGTCTTTCATTCAATTCATGTGGCACCCATTTTCCACACTTTTGGATCTTTCCCATAGCTTTTAAACGATCAGAAATTGTTTGTTGTGCAACATTTAACATTGCTGCCATTTGCTTTTGACTCAAAGTGTCAACTCCATCAAATATCGTTTGCAATTCGGCGTCTTCAAACTTTTTTGGTGATCTTCCACGTTCTTCATTTCTCACATGAAAATCATTATTTCTGAACCTTTGAAACCATCTTTTGCATGTTGCTTCTGATAGAGCATGATCACTATATGCCCCGACAAGCATTCGATGCGACTCTGCTCCACTTTTCTTCAAATGAAAACAAAAAATTAATGCTTTCCGCAAATCATCACTTTTTGGTACAAAATTCGACATTTTTAACTGGTTGAAAAAATATGATGTTGTCTGTTCAATGACCTGATGTATACTAAATATTTTTCACAAATGTCATAACAAGCAAACAAAAAAAAATAAGGGCTCGTTCACAACAAATGTTCTTTGTATCTTAACGCTCACTTCAAACCGGTATAACTGGTATATCCATACAGACAAGCCCGCAATCAATTGACGCATTGGAAGACAACATTGTAGAATTTATTCGTGAGATACCGGCCGAAATGTTCGAAAGAGTATGCCAAAATTGGACTAAGCGGATGGTCCATTTCAGGCGCAGTCAAAGTCGATATTTGCATGGAATAATCTTCAAACCTTAATTTATATGGACCGTACTATCGATTTAAATAAGGATTTCATTCATTTTTTTGAATTTTATGTGATTTTTTTTTTTTTTGAAAAACTTTTTAATAGCTTTTGAAAAAATCACCCTTTAGAACAAATAAGGGAGAAGCGTTGTGACTTAGTCGTTATTCCACAAAACGATATTGTTTTGAGTATTACATTGACTTTCAAAGTTTCTTTTAAGGAAAGAAACTTAACAATCCAACGAAATGGTCCTCACTCCCAGTTTGCCGACCTCTAGGCGAAAACTTTTAGAAACTTAAATTTTCTCTTCAAAACGAGTATATTTGATGATTTGAATACCATTGGGGTTGATATGGGAAGCGATAGACACCAAACGGGACAGTGTTTCTCTCCAACAAGCCATTAATCGACGAAGGGGCCGCTAATGTTGCACTTCGCTGACGAGCTGGGTTAAGAGCTCTATCTGAGCTGAGTGCCTAAGATGCGACTGGTTGGGGACAAGTCATCGACCGCGTGACACACAAAATTCCGGGATTGATTGTCTGGTAGAGTAATAAAATCTGTGGACAGAGCATATTTCATGGAGCTGCCGCGATAAGACTGATGCATTGATGGTTAGTGATCTTTTTGTGAATTTGTACGCATATGTGTACTTTGTGCTCAAAAAGATCAAGAATTGGTTGATTTCTTTCGGACGCCAGCGCAGGAACAATCGAGAACTGTTATTTATGCGTGCCGCAAAAATACAAATTTCTTTAAAAATTTATGTTTTTAATCAGAACACCACGATTACCGTGGCGTTGTGGAAATAGTGCGACACTAACACTCCGAAGCTCTCAGCTTCGATTTCTGGACCTTGTTTTTTTCTCACGGTACCACTTTTTTCGATCTGCTGACAACGCTGACAGGGTACTTACTGTCTATGAAAAAGCTTCTTAAACCTCGCCGTCGCTGAAGTGACAAAAAACTGTAAGTCTTGCGTGAACTTCGCATTGTGGTTTAAATTGACAGATGGCTTTGCTGGTGGTCTATATTAAATAAACTAAGTACAAGGACACTTGCCACGCTACACATTTGCTTATAACCAAGCGAAGTATAAGGTTAGGAATAGGTACGCATGTATATCGGATCAGTCGCAACGGTCTGACATTTTTTAACAAAAACATTTTTTTGAACCTTATTTTAGATTCATAATCCTGACAGCGTAGAACTTTTATGGAAGTTTAGCTTGGCCATGTGAAAGTTAGTATCTCCTCGGCTGATCACTTCTGTATTACCAAGAGAGTTTTGCGAAACCAGAGAGCACAAGTTGCAGGCGCAACGGTAGATGCATCAAAACTTCCCACTCGAGCTCCGCAAATTTGTTCCAGTACATGGCAAGTGTGTGGTCTCACATTGTTGTAGTCTAAGGGAACTTAAATTTGAACGAGTTGTGCATAGTAGAAAAGTGAAGTAAATGCTCCACCATCTATATTCATCAGCTAATACAAAATAACATCCTTCAGGTCAATACAAACAAGTTTTGTCGTCGATCAATACTTTGAAGTCGTTTGTGATCGCCGTTTGACACCTAATGAATGCACAGCTTGGCAATGTATTCGTTATCAACAAGACAAGTATCCGGTAACGACTAAAATAAGACAAATTGCAGCCCATGCTCGTAAAATTTCAGCACACTAGAGATAGCCTCTGTTTAATTCTCAAATATAACGAATAATGAAAGTTTTCCCACACCTTCATTATTCAAACAAATCCAGGTTCAGACGGTAGACGATTTTCTTTCACTGAAATCATGAAATTATCTCGGTTGACAGTACTTAAGTGCTGTCACAAACGCGGTTCTGAATTCAATGAAGTAATTTTCGGGGGTTTTCTTCATATTTACTGACACGATAACCATTGCAAGGTGCATTGATTCCATGATCCATTTGATCATCTTCCACCGTTCAAGCCATTTGTCACTTAATTTTGGACAGCTTTGTCGAAAAAGACGGCATCAATGCGCAGCCTCATTAAAATGCATTGTTTGACCGTGAAGTTATCCACGGTCGACTGTCAAAGTTATGCATATTTTCATATCTGAATGAGAGTTGCGCAAATAGAAAATAAAATCCATCGAGTTTGTCGATAGCACATGAAAGGGACTGCTTCTTCTTGGCTCTACGGTCCGGGTGGACCTGAATTTTAACCAACTTGCCTCTCTAGCCAGCACAATCTTTCGCCACTTCCACACTCCAAGTTGGTTGAGGTCCTTCCCCACGTGAGTGCCCCACTTGTTCAAATGGCTCAAATTCGAAGACTTTTCGGGCTGAAGCTGTGCTATCGCTTGACGCTTTGCGCATGTCGCTGTACAGCCCATAGTGTTCGTCATTATATCTTCTCCTCCAAACGCTATCAACGCAAACAGGACCAAAAATCGCACGCAAAACTTTTAAAAATAACTGCAAACTAAAAAGGAAACTGCGTATAGTTCATTACCCTGAATTGGAAGTTGTTAATTTTTCGTTTGGTTCTGATTGGAGCATCAAAAACTCTTTGCAATGCATCATGTGACCGCCCTGCGAAGTAGCTATAGTGCAACACTCCGAGAGCCCCGATTTGATTCCCTAACTAAACTCCCCGCATTTTTCTGAAGGGAGACCTGCCGAACCTTGCGAAATGTAGTAACTTGCCAATTCCTTCCTGTCCGTAAGCCTGACTTCCACATGCATAAACTAAAAGTCCATCCCAAAGTGCCTATAGAACCATTGACATCGGGCAAGCTCTCTTTTCAAGCCATTAAATTTGCACTCTAGAGTAATCCTTCAAATTTCACCCTAAACCCCCGCTGCCATCGAAAGAGTGAGAAAAATGTCACCAAACCCAACACCGATCCTCTGGGAAGTGTGCACCCTGCACCCGAACCCAGCATTCCATACGACTTCAAAATAATCCGACAAAAGTTCAAAAAGTTCAAACAGATAAACATCCACTGCACTGTTTGCCATCAAATGACGAAGATACACAAATGTGCCATCAAAGCTCGAGGCAACAGCCCCCGAGAACTCTATTCAATGCCACCACCTGAGTGCACTTCATTAAATTGATGGCGAGGCGCAAGTCAAATATCCTCCAGGCTGCGGAGGCTTTTCGACCAAAGTCGTCCCGTTCTCCCCTCGCCACAGGCACACCGAAACAGAAACTAAAACAAATATTTACTCCCGAGGTCCACATATTTCGCCGTCAACCTCAACCCCTTGATAAACCGTCAACCTACACCTGCAAGGGGTTAAGGTACTTCTTAGTGCTGCGGCTACCTCACGACGAAAGAAAAGGCACACACAGCGAAGAAGCGCAACAAAGAAACGAAACGAAGAAAAAACGAACGCAACACCCCCCTTAAGTGTATCTGAAAGCAAAGCAAGTCGTGCCACGGTTCGTGTTTATCTTGTGTTCGACAGGGGAAGAGAAAGAGCGTCCTTCGTCTTCGAGACTGGTCTGAGGGTTGTGGAGCGTTCACCTTAAGCACACACCCACGTCTGGGCGGGGGTTGAGTGCACAGTAAGCATGTAGCTCCGTTCGGTTTTGTGCATTGTTTTTTGTGCTTAATTTGTAATTCGTTGTGTGTCTTTGGAAAATGTTTTCATTAGCCACCACTGCCTTTGTGTGCTTCCACGGGACGCTACACCCCACTGTGGTGGGGTGGGTCGGAAGGGTGCATTGCTGGGTGGAGGTTTCCTTAAGTCAAGTGGATAAAAAGTCTGTAGTCCTAGAAAACAAATGAAATCTCAATTACTTCTGTACTTAATCCGTTTTTCTTTTCTTTTCTTCTTCTCTTGTCGTTTCAGGTGAGTTCAGTTGTTTTTTCGCCTTTCTGTTGAAGGGGTCGTGCGCTTTAGTACCTTAATCGACTTCCTGGAAATGAACTGTGCGAACCCAGAGGCAGACGCTGCGCGCGTATCCAATACGGGCATGAGAGCGCCTCATCTCATCCAGGATAATAACACACAAATGACATGGTACGTCAGGGATTCGAGGCTATTTCAGTTTATTGTGCGGACGGATAAGGATCTGAGGATATAAAAGGCGTCTTTTGCCGGTGATGAACATTAATGTTGCCATTTATTATGAAAATATGACACGAGATGCCTGGCTTACTGGGCTTACTGATGATGATGGCGTCGACGATGATGGTGATGACGGTGCAGTTGCAAGAAAGGAACTCCTTAAGTCCTCGGTTTCTCTTACGTCAACGCATCACAAAGGGCATCTGTACAGTGTTCAGTTGATTATTTTGATGCCCTGGTTGGGGAGGTTGACATTAAGCGGGTCTGTGGGTAAGAGACTGTCCATGGAGTTGATGTTCTTGTTGGGCTTAGGACTAGACTTCAGCAAAAATTCAGGCAGTATACAAACACGGCGCTCCAAAGACTTTTATTCGCAGGAAGTGCAAACTTCCATCAATTTGTGAACTAGAAGTTGGTTGTGGAAGTGTACTCGACCGTTTTTGGCCAAGTCAAGTATTCTTTCCTCGGCCTGGCACTAGTTTTCGTTCTTAATTGAATTTTCTTAACTTCAGTCCATTAGGCAGTAGCAAGCGGCTTTCACTCTTGACAGTCTTGATCCTCAAACAAGGTAAACAAATATTGGGGTCCACCCGGTCTCCTCCAGCCACAAACAAGGTTGCTCTCCTCCAGCTATAGTCCCATCCAATCCAACCAATTAAACTCGCTAACACTCCCAATTCGGATTAAAAGTTCAAGCTCCATTCCACTTGTCAGCATTCAGTCAAAAGTCTCATCAGACTCATCATAACACAGCCCGTTGCAGCCGCCACCACCAACGACCAGCATTCGAACTGAAAATGTCACGCGTTGCCTCGGCAATCTGTTGAATTGTTTAATTACGCCACTTTCCAGCCACACGATATGGATGCCGGCGCAAAGTGCCCGCCTCCACGCATCGTCGAGTGACAGCGACACACCACGCAGTTAATATCAATTGTTGAAGAACGAGAAAGGGAATTCAGGCGCCGCCAGCCAGTTGCGATTTGCCTCCTCCACCCAGTTCGAAATTTAATGCGCACCACGGTTAAATGGGCCGGAAGTGACTAGTTGAGCAAAGCCGAAAACCCTGCCAATTCAATTGAACGTGTGAGCTACCTGCAGGGCCGACGCAAGGCAGTCCATTAATAGTTTCACTAATTCCGGTCGAAAAGCAACCGAAGCCCGGAGCATCGAGAAGTTTTCCGAAAATGAGGATGCCTTGCCTCCAGTGAGGCAAAGTGATCCCCTGCCGTCGGAGCGGGGTTTCGAGTTCGGAGTTATTTCACAGACGGTTGCCTCGAGGTATGTGGGCAATATTCTGCAAAAGTTCTCCGCCTGGATTTGGGATTAATTTAAGTTCGGTCCGAAGGTCACGTTACCGTATTCATTGGCTACATGCATTATTAGGCGATATGTGGTGTATTCGGGGATGGTCGTGCGTGTGGGATGTGCCTTCACACAGGACCAGCTGTAAGGAGCATGATGGCCGGAATTGAAAAAAAATTGAATCTGAAGGTGGCTTTCTTCGCACGGGTCGTTGCTGCACGGCACCAAAGACGGCGTGTAGGCAGCTGCACTCAAATCCCGAGTCGTAAAAAGTGCGAGGGGATGAAATGTTCTGCTTCATCTGAGGGAATGATGATTTACACGAGTTTATGGGCAGTCAATGAATGTGTTTCTTTTTTTATGGAGCATTTTTTTTTATTCAGCATTTCGGGGGCCGTAACCCGGCTGTCGCACTTCAAACGGCTTTGGGGTAGAGGGAGAAATGACAATTTTGATGAGACGTTGAAATGTTTCTCTCGAGTCAGCATGGCTGAAAGCGATTTCTGAACACGGTCGTTTGTCTTTGAAGGGCGGCAGGGCCAATAACTCGATAACTGACCGTTTTGACTGATGAACGATAAGCAACAGATTTGCTCTTGTTTTCATTTGCGCAGAAACGATAACTCTTTTGACGGCCTGGGACATCGGTAGGTGCATACAAATTATTTTGATGTGCAATCCTCTTTCTAACGACCAGTTATTTATTGTGCTCACATTGAAAGAAAGAATGACGTGGGAAGAACTTTTTTGTGGGGTTAGTCCATCTATGAATTATTGCATTATGCTGTGAGAAATTACAAGAATGTGTAGATGTCGATCATTTGCAGTCACTTTCGGTACAACATTCCAGATTGAATTAGCTTCCTTACCTTCAACGGACTCAGACATTGCCTACATCCACATTTTTACAGAATAATGTGATGTGTTGCTGTAAGTAAAAAAACAACAGCAAAGTGGTTTTACTTCGACTTAGGCAGAAGCACACGAGAAAAAGTAGAGCAAAACGTAAATATATTGCCTGCCGAAGCACAATGAGTAAGTGCGACACATACTTTCTGATGGTGCGAGGGCTGATTCCTCGACCTTTCCCAACGCATTTCGAGTAACTGTCAAAGAGTTATATTTGTCATTAAAGAAAGTAGCATAAACTTCGCAGTTCGGGGGAGGACGAACCGAAGCCGAAGGGAACAGATCAGTTAACAATTTTCACAGAGGTTTGATGCATGTTTCTGAATGCTTGTCACATTTGCACGAATGCATAGAAAGGAAACACTACCAGAAGCAAATGGGGTGTGGACAATGGAAAATTCAGAAAAGAGGAAGCTTGCAAAAGGTGGCTAAAACATAGTTGGCATGTGCTGAGATTGCAGAGGAGTTAATAATTTTCCGAGAAGACGGACGAAGCCGTCCGATTAAAACGACCATAATTGACTTATGCGAGGGTTGTCTTTTATATTTCGAGATTGGGGAACAGAAACAAATATAAATCATCGAAAATAGCTTTATTGTTTTTCAAAATATTCCCCATTAAGATTTATACACTTTTGCATGCGTTTGAACCAATTGTCGAAGCACTTTGCCACTCTGATTGAGGTATCTCCAAAACATGCATTCTGAACGCATCAACCGCTTCTTCAGGTGTCGAAAAACGTTGACCTCTCATATTAATTTTTACGTACGGGAATAAAAACAAGTCGTTCGGTGGCAAGTCAGGACTATACCGCGGATGACTCATCAAATCGATGTTTTGAGTGCTCAAAAATGCAGTTGTTTGAGCCGATGTGTGACAGGTCGCATTGTAGTGGTGAAGAGTGATCCGTCTTCGGCTGTTGGTTTTCCTGATTTCAACTGAAAACAGTTGACAAACAAATGTTTGTGTACCACTCAGAATTGACTGTTCTGCGTTGTTCTAGTGGTACGGTTGCGGCATGTCCAGTTTTTCAGAAAAAATAGGCGACCATTTGCTTGGAACCATGTGGTCGCCATGGCGGAGTGGGTAGAGTGCGACGTTCACACGCCGAAGGGTCTAGGTTCTACTCCCAGCTCAAGACCAATTTTTAAATTTGTTCACGGCACCACCTCTTTCGAGCTGCTGACAACACTAAAAGAGCAATAACTATCTAAGAAAGCTTCTCAAACTTCGCCGTTCGGGGTCGGCAAAAAACTGTAGGTCCCTTCTACTCGTGAGAGAACAGAAGCGCGCACAACACGAGTAGTTGATGAGCAAGCTAGGCCCTGGTCCCCCTTTGGACTGTAGCGCCAACAATTATTATTATTTGCTTGGAAGTGCTTCGTACGCGAGCAACTTTTGTTGGATTTCGCTCAATTTGAAACACCCATTCAGTCGACTGCTGTTTACTTTCGGGCTCATACGCGTAAATTCACGATTCATAACCTGTCACAATGTCATAGACGTGTTTCGAAACACCGCGATCGTATTTTTGGAGCATTTCATTCGACCAATCGACACAAGCCTTTTTTTGAGCGATTGACAAATTGTGTGGGATCCAACGAAAACAAATTTTTTTGACGGTCAAATGTTCATGCAATATTGAATGTATGCTAGTCCCAATAATGCCTAAGGTTGTCTCAATCTCACGATAGGTCACATGACGGTCTTGCAATATCAGTTGGTGCACAGCATTAATGGTTTCCGGAACAACAACTGATTTTGGACGAAATTCGTCTTGGAGTGAACTACGACCTCAGTTGAATTCACCATACCATCGATAAACACTGTTCCTTGATGGAGCTGCATCGGCAAAAATTGAATTAAGTTTATCGATGCACTGTTGTTGAGTTAATCCACGTAGAGGTGGTGCCGTGAAAAATTCGAGGTGTTTAGCTGGGAAACGAAACTAGACCCTTCGGCGTGTGAGCGTCGCACTCTACCCACTCTGCTACTGCGGCCACTTGTATGGCACTCTCTTAAAGTAATTTTATGCTATAGAAGCAGCTTTGTGACCACCGTAGCGTAGTGGGTAGGGTGCGACGCTCACTCTCGCCGAAGATCTAGGTTCGAATCCCGGCTGAACACCTCGAATTTTTTAACCGCACCACTTCTTTCGAGCTTTTGAGAACAGAGAGTAGTACTGTCTTAGAAAAAGCTGTCAAAAGTTGACGCAAAAGACTGTAGGTCCCTTCTACTCATGAGAGATCAGTAGCGGGCACAGCACGAGTTGTAGATGAGCAAGCTAGGCCCTGGTCCCTCTTTGGACTGTCACGGCATACAATTATTCGTATTATTATTATTATTAAGCCATCTTGGCGTGGTGTTTAAAGTGCTCACACATCGGAGGTCTAAGCTGGAGTGAACGGACGCGCATTTTTCACTTAACCTCTTTCGATCAGCTGACAATACGAAAAAGTACTGGCTTTCTATAAAAAAAGCTTCTGAAACCTCTAGCCGTGGATTCTGTGAAAAACTGTAGCTCCCTTCTACTCGTGAGAATATAGTAGCACGCAATGCACGGTTAATTTCTAAGGGGACTCTAGTTCCCTTGTGAACTGTTGTGTCTTCCAAATACCACATGAGATGGCGCCACCGCGTAGACACATGGCTAGCTTACAAAAAAAGGAAGTCGGAAGTTCCTTTCGTTCCTCATAAATACTTTTCCTAACACAACATCTCTGAAATTATTAAAACTGGTAAAAGATTGTTGACTTCTTGCAAAATCAGGAACTCGAGTCGATATTGAACTCTGGACAACATACCACCTTCAACATTTTTGCTTGTAGCTGCACTCTTGTGAGGTTCAGAGGACAGTCGAAATATTTTGAAATCTCAGTTCGCAACCTTTCCTCCTGTCTTCAGAAATGTAACCTGCTTCAGTCGCTTTGTAAACAGCACATATCGGGTTTTTATTTTACATTTCTTAACCTCAGTCTGAGGAGAAACTTGGGTCTCAACCAGTCAAAATAGACAGATGATGCTGTGACCCTTTCCAAATACTGTGCGCCGACTCTAATAATTGTTGGCGCTACAGTCCAAAGGGAGACCAGGGCCTAGCTTGCTCATCAACTACTCGTGTTTTGCGCGCTACTGTTCTCTCACGAGTAGAAGGGACCTACAGTTTTTTTCCGACTCCGAACGGCGAAATTTGAGAAGCTTTCTCAGACAGTTATTACTCTTTGAGTGTTGTCAGTAGCTCGAAAGAGGTGGTGCCGTGAAAAATTCGAAAAATCGGTGTTGAGTTGGGAGTCGAACCTAGACCCTTCGGCGTATGAGCGTCGCACTCTACCCATTACGTCACGGCACTGACTCTATCTAACAAAATATTCATTGCGTTACTCCTATGGGTAAGATTGTGGTTCAAGGTGGTATCTTAGTAGCTAAACACATTGCTGTCCTAAGGGTTGCATTATTAGGCACTTTACTCTGGCCACCCTTCAACCTTAAGACTAATAAAATGTTTCCTTTGGAAAACTTCGATGCGAAAAAGAATCGCACGCACGTTCTTCAAACATATCCCCCAAGTCCCTGATTGTAGACCTTTTGACAATGGTCCTCCTAAGCCCAAGGAACTGCAGTTGGCTAAGATGTTTGTTTTCTTGACCTGACGCTGCAGCTCAGTGACAACAAATTTGAGAACCTTTAAGTGTTCACTTCCAAAGCAACCTCGATCTGCATCTTACCTCGATGACAGGTTTCGTTTACTTTACTCACATCTGCCTCCTCCAACATACGCATCCATGCGAGCAAAGGTACCATTAATCCATGAGCTGACCTTTAACATATTAGCACCCATGGCACACATTCCCATGCGCTGTTAAAAGATGCCAACGCTCAAGCCAATGCATTGGTTATTAGAATTTGCCAGAAATTAATAGGCCAATCATTCAACCAACAACTGATTCTTTGTTTAAAATACATCGTTTGAATTCCTTTGTCTTTACGCAGGTGCTTTCCCACTCCACACAATGTTCACTGAAAAACACAAATTCCTGCAGATGGACCATCAATCCTCACCCAAGAAGCAACAAGGCGTAGACGTGCTTAACAAACAATCGTCTCTTGTACTCCCATAACTCAATGATTGCCACAAGATGATGATCGTCCCACGCGCAGTCTTCATCTCTAGCAGCATCAACTTCGTTCTTGTCAGACTCCCTCACGGCCATAGCAACCCCAATGACCACCGTCATTAATGTCGCACGACAGACAGTGGTGTGTGCAACGCCAAGGCAATTCATAATGAATTCGTTTAAGCAATCGCACTATTCCCACGTATCCCCAAACATCATCCTCAGTCGCCACGTCCCCGATCAATTAAATCGTCTTAATGCACAGCACAAAGAAGATTTATAACCGAAAGCGTCTAAAATAATGAATAGCTTCACCGCATTCCTCGCGTGTTTCATCTCGCACCCCGTTCTCCTATTACGCTCGTGTCTCCGCTTGCCGGAGGAGCAGTGAAGGAAAGACAACACCACCCGAAAGGAAGACAACTGCATCTGACGTCGAAATAAAAACATTTTGCTCCTCCGGGCTACGTGGCTAATGGCTACGTAGAAATCATTTATTTTCCCCCTACTGCTTCCCATCGCAGGTCGGATATCGTACACTTGCCCCACAGTCCTGGTCGGTACCGATCGGCTGCCGCGGCGAATGCCTTAAAGGAGTGATGCCAGAGGGAATCGGAAAATTAGTCAGACAGACCTGTCTGAGGTCGTCTCTGTTTGCAGTCAGAGTCAATCAAAGGACTGTGGCTGTATAAACAACAGACTTCCAGATGGGGAGACTCCGGCATAAACATTTGCATTCATTTCCCGCCGACGACGACGACGACGGGCAAACGGCAGTGTTTGGCGTGGTTATGAAGTTCATCAATAATGATTTTCTTCTTGGTGGGCTTTTGAAATAGTCATGCTTCAAGGATCAACGTGTATCCGCGACTAGTTGATGGTGATCTCATCCTAATCTTAAATGTTTACATTTCATGCCCGAATCTGTGTGAAACGGTGGGAACGAGTGTTTCTCAGCGTCGCCGAGTGTATGGTGAAAAAAGCGCCGTCATATGGTCAACACGTTGGGGCTGTGGTTTAATTTAATACGATTTTGTGGTTATTAACTGCAGCGGAGATGAAGAAATTTGTGAAATCAGGAATCATGCTTGAGTTGGGTTGGGTGACAGTGGGGCGAGAAAGTTTGTAGTGACGTCTAAAATGGAATAGGAAGCACTGTTCGTGCGAAATCGAATGTCATACTGTTGGACATTAATTTAAATTTAACATTTGTTGCCCGACATAGCTGGTTTCGAGTAAATTTTTGGAAAAACAAAATCCTAAAATTAATTACCCAGCAGAATTCCAGGAACTATACAATTTCATATTTGCCTAAGAGCATAAGCATGTATTCGACATTTGATAATCTATGCAAACTTCTTTTATAGTTTTTTAGACTTCTGGTGATTTAGGGCTATAGTTGGTCGAAAATCTGACGCGAAATGGAAAGCCCAGAATGTCCATGAAGTATTATGCACAAATGCCAAAGCAAATTGTGGGTCTAATTTAAGGCTATAAGACGGAACGGATCAAGAAGTCAAAAATATCTGAACTGAAGTCGAAGAACTTAAAAACTTAAGTGACAAGCATTTAGAAAAACCAGATTCCCGGAATGTCGAAAATTCTGAAAATCCAAAATGTCAGAAAAAACTCTGACAAACCAAACGAAAGAAAGCTTCTCAAATCTCGCCGTTCGGAGTCGGCAAAAAACTGTAGGTACCTTCTACTCGTGAGAGAACAGTAGCGCGGACAACACGAGTAGTTGATGAACAAGCTAGGCCCTGGTCCCACTTCGGACTGTAGCGCCAACAATTATTATTAAACCAAAACGACGAAATGTCATAATTTTGGGAAATCAAAGGTTTCAAATGACAAACAAGTTTCTAAGTTTAACTTAAGACCAGGAGACACGAAGATTCCGAAAGTTCCAAGTTTCGAACCGAAATTTAAGAAGTTTTAAGGAAAAACCTGAAATCGCAAAATATAAAAAATTCCAAAAAGGCAAAATCTACTTAACCTCTGAGAAACCAAAATTAAACAATACCAAAAGATTCGAGAACACAATATTCTCAGTTGTTCCGAATTTTCAAGTGGAAAACTCCGAAAGTGCAAGATTTTTCAAGCCTCTCGAGATTTCACTGTTCTAAATTTTTAAAATGAAAAATTCGTGAGCATCCGATATGCCGACACCTGAACTTGGAAAACGCACGGAAAATATGTCCACTGCATAGGAGATTGCATGCCCACTTCACCAGGCTACTCGACATTTTGTTCGAAATTTTGGCTCGTTGAAACTTTGTAAGGGTCCATATTTTTTTTGTATGTTTTGGATTTGGGTGGTCGCCGTGGCGTAGTGGGTAGAGTGCGACGCTCACACGCCGAAGGGTGTCGGTTCGATTCCCAGCTCAACACCAATTTTTCGAATTTTTCACGGCACCACCTCTTTCGAGCTGCTGACAACACTCAAAGAGTAATAACTCTCTAAGAAAGCTTCTTAAATTTCGCCGTTAGGAGTCGGCAAAAAACTGTAGGTCCCTTCTACTCGTGAGAGAACAATAGCGCGCACAACACGAGTAGTTAATGAGCAAGCTAGGCCCTGGTCCCCCTTTGGACTGTAGCGCCAACAATTATTATTATTATTTTGGATTTGGATCCGCAGTTTATCACTTCAGCATCACTGCTTGTGTTTATAGATTTCAAGAAGTAAACCCGATTTTGAGTTTTCTTGGAAAATTTTGACCTTTGTGATGCATTTCTGACTAAATTCTGAACCAAATCAGTACCTATATCGATGAAAGTGGGAGACCTTTCGAATTTTAAACTTTCCCTAATTCTATTCTTACTCCTTTGCCTCTACAAAACTTTCAAGAGGTCCATGTGTTTCATTCTTCTAAATTGTCTAGGTTTTGGATTGCGAAACATCGATCGAAAATCGATGGAGTCGTTTTGGAAATGTTGGCATTCTTAAGAGACTTTGATCAGATGCATTTCTGACCCATTTCTGAAGCAATTCGGTTCCGATTCGGTACCAATTCGGGAACTCCAACCTTTTTGAATTTTTATTCTCACTCTCTCTCTCTATTATTCAATTGACGCTCCAGGTGAAGCCAAACACATCACCGTCACTGTACCACAGTCCCCACTCCAGAAAACATGATAATATCTCTCAGATCGCACGATTTGTTTGTTTCTTCCCCGGTCACAGATAATGAATTTTCAACGCGCAGCGAACCCAAGATAAACAAAACATTTATCGCCAACGACTGGCGCAAGTCCTGGACTCCTCGTTGGGCGCCCATTTCCTTCAATTTTATGAGCTCCATGATAAGGAAGCAGCGCTACAATCAAACACCATTCGAATTTATTTACTAGCATCAGATTCTGTGTCTACAATCGATGCTCGTCCGTTCGTCCGATTTGTAGCTCGCTCCCGAATTCCGCGTCTAATTATAAATTCAACACTTGAGGCAACACCTTTCGACAAATAAAAACAAATTTATTGCACTTCCGGCAGCATAAAGATGGTTTACGACATCAGGGACGTGCCACGTGCCATATGCGGCAACCAGTGGCGAAGAATAATTCCTCGGCATGACGTTTGCTTAGAAATCACCTCAAGAAACCGTAAAACACCGCCATCCAGTGTGCGGCATTCAATGGTGTTCCCGTTTACGGTTTGTCTACCGTGTGCCTTGCTCCACACGCACACACGCCGTGAGGAGAAGGAGGAGTGCCATCGAATAGGACGTAGGAAACCTTGAGGGGTCCCTCCTGCGGTCAGATGATAACTCATCAGCAGTTACTTCTTGGCGTTGCATATCAAATTCGCAGCGCGCTCGTGGTTTGTCGCCACGTAACCCAATCGATTTGAGCGATATTTTGCATGCAAAGGCGATCGGATCAGTGTTTACGTAGTAAGCCACTCTATGACAACAGATGTTTGCTTTTCCAGCGTCGCCGGGATGTGTAGTGATTGGTTTCAAATGACAAATAGGGGCAACAATTTTTCATGCCAATGCACACTGTGGATGCTCTTGAATGTACTGCTGCTGACACCATCCTCGGACTCAAGTGGTGGTTGTGCGGGTAGAGCTCGCTATCAAATTTCACAACACTAGACCTAAATCACATACAAAGGAGTGCTTCGATTGCAGGAGTTTTCAGATATTTTGTTTCAATGGGAGGTTTTGTGAGTTTTTGTTATTTTGCGGAAACACGTGTTGTTTGAGCGCCATTATTGATGACACATCCTTCCATGAATGCACTTGATTCCAAGGATAGTTACCAACCAAGGGAATGCAATTTTAGAAGCGTAGCGCAGCGGGGACGTGACTTTCTTTGGAAAGGAAGGTCGCCGCCATAGGAGTTGAGATTCGGACAGTTAATGGGATGGGCAGTCGGTGTGCGCCTTACGCTGTGATGTTCATCATATCGAATCGAATGAGGATAGAACGCAATGCGCAGCATTTATGGCAACATTTGAAGGTTTGTTTGGACATCTAGACGAACGGTGAACACATCCAGCGCCCAATGGGGGTGTACTGGCCTTAAGAGGAAGTGGCTTAAATAGATCTTGTGTATTCGTGGGCCATTAGGAAAACGCAGCAGATGATAGATGGCGCAGTGGTGAAGGACCTCAGCCAACTTGCCCAACTAGAGGCAGCAGGAAAAAAAATCATGCTGGTTGGAGAGGCGCGTTGGTTGAGGTCCAGGTCCACCACGGACTGTAGCACAAGTAGAAGACAAACAAGTATACGAGGGCAAAACAGTGAATATGCTGCCATCAGGAAAGAACTCAGAACATGGACTTCTGGGAGAAGGCGTCACTATCTGCACACGCTTGAGGTTCGCAAGAGCTTCACATACCTCGATAGGAAACGAGCTGTGACCTCACAACTTTTCGGAGTTCGGTCACTTCGTAAGGCTTAGAATTTCCTTTCCTTCTTGACCTGTGATAATGGCCAAACAACTTTGTTTTCAGAACATGAACGTCTGGGACAAGCGTTACAGCTCCTGAGAACCTCAAATGTGAGCAGATACACTTAAGGTTCACAACATAAAAATCTTGTTTTCAGAACATGAACGTCTTGGACAGGGCGTTACAGCTCCTCAGAACCTCAAGTGTGTGCAGAAGTTCTCAGGAGCTCAATAGGGAACGAGCTGTGACCTCACAACTTTTCGGAGTTCGGTCACTTCGTAAGGCTTGGATTTTCCTTTCATTCTTGACATATCACAATGCCGAAACAACATCGAAACAACAGAACAATCTAGTTTTCAGAACATGAACGTTACAGTTCCTCAGAACCTCAAGTGTGCAGAGGTTCTCAGGAGCTCAATAGGGAACGAGCTGTGACCTCACAACTTTTCGGAGTTTGGTCACTTCGTAAGGCTTGGATTTTCCTTTCATTCTTGACATATCATAATGCCGAAACAACATCGAAACAACAGAACAATCTTGTTTTCAGAACATGAACGTCTTGGACAGGGCGTTACAGCTTCTCAGAACCTCAAGTTTGTGCAGAGGTTCTCAGGAGCTCAAAAAGGGACGAGCTGTGACTTCACAACTTTTCGGAGTTTCGCCACTTCGTAAGGCTGACGATTTCATTTCTCCCTTGGAACATGACAATTGCCAAACAACCTTGTTTTCCTTGCACGCTGCCGACAAACATTTTTTGGTCCTTCGAGCCGAATATTGGTTCAATTTGTTGTTCCAGGAAATAACTTTAAGGCTCTTCTCCCCCCGCACAAGCAAAAGCCCTATATTTAATAACTCCCAAAAGTTTTGTGAATCCTTTCTGGCAACATAAGCCATTCACACACGCGCCGTCTCTAAAAACGCCGCCCGCCTCAAGCCAGTCTCAAAGTTTCTCATAAATAACCCAGCTTAAGTGTAACCTTATCTCGCATATGTGTCCACCCACACACAGTCTCCTGCAGCACCTGTCCGTTGTCATCGCTTCGTTCCACTTTCTTCCTCACACGCCCAACTCTGGGAGACTTTTTTTCCCCCCCGAACACGTTGCGCCTGATTAACTAATTAAACTTGCTTAACGGAGTGTGAATTTTTTTTTCTTCACTCTGCAGATCCTCCTTCACGACTTTCTCAAGTTTCCAGTTGAAAGTGAAAGCCCACACAGTCGCAAGGAGAAGGGCAAATGCCGACCCATCGTCTTCGCGTGTGAGGGTTGCAACCGGGGGGATAACCGTCACTTACGGCACACATGTGGCTTCTTCATTGTTTTTTCTTTCTTTGCTCCGTTATGGTGCTTTGTCTGGTCGCATGGAACGCGCACGTCTCCATTCCCGGGTAAATTTCGCGAAAATCATCACAATTTGACGCAATCATTGTCGGTTATTTAAAGGATTAAGGGGGACGCCCCACCCTCAAAGTTTCAAGAACTTTACAGTTTCGCTTAAGTGAATTCCGTAGTCCCAAAGTAATCAGGAATTATCGTTGATTGCTCTTTTCTTCTTCTTTGTGTCGCGCTGAACGGCTGCGAGACTGGGAAGATGTGTGAGGTGCCGCTGAGAACAATGGCGTAGTCACCGAAGGTCTGGCGATAAAAGTAAAAGTGAAAATCCCTCAGGACCTCCTGTCGCAATTGTTGCGCTCGCAAAATTAAATGACTGCCGGAGAATGTTTTTGTTTCCGTTTTCGCAGATTTTTTTTGCTGCTTGTTCTGTCAAAGGGTAGCCCCTTTTCAATTTTCCCCCCACGACGAAGAGGAGGGGGAGCTTGTTGCGAATACAACGGATTCGTGACTTTGAATGGACTCATTAGAAATTAACGAGATACTTGTACCGTTATATGTGTGCTGGGTGAACTCATTTTAATTAGTCGCCAATGCCGCTACGACAGCTGCAGACGGAGAAGGGATGGCAGACGGTCGACTTATTGTTTCGCAAAGTTTATGAGCCTCTAGCTGCTCGCTTCAACCCCGTTGCGAGTGAAAAAGTGTCTGAGTGGCTTGGCGTTTAGTTGGGGAAACACTTCGAACCTGATTAAGCCGCTGTGTGGGGGGCGGAGGGGATAGTTACATAATTTATTGATTGCGGCAACTGGCATTGGCTTGATTGTGCAGAGTTTGCGGCAATGACCATTAATTAGCTTTCAACGCGAACGAGAACGAGAGTGAGAAAGTCGACGCTTGCCCATGGGCCGGCTGTGCGTCGCCGAAGCGAAACGCGAAACTCATGACCCAATGGATAAATGAATTGGGTCTGGCTTATTTGTTTGATAAGAGGCTAATCCACGCGAATTTATGCCAGAAGTAAAGAACGGCGTCCAAGGCAATGCTGCTCGATAGGAATTTCGGGGAGAGTTTCCAACGGATAAGTGGCCGTTGGTTCATTAAGATTTGAAGAGCTGCCAATAAGCTCCCCGATTTTAAAAAAGGCTTAGAAGGGATTTGCTTTTGAGGAGCGCTGGTTGTTGGAGGTTCTTAAATCATTTAAATTTTCCGATGCTGAAGGAGGCTAGTGGAGTTTTCTTTTTGCTGCTTCCTAGAACATTCCAGTCCAACAGCCACCAACCACTTCCGAAACGCACTCACGCAAGCCCTAGTTACAAATTTGCAACTCTTGCAGGAAATTAAAATCGATTTCTGAGAACTTATTACCCACCCTCCGCCGATCAGCTCAGCGCATAAATGGCGATTAATTCCGCGGAGAGAGAAACCATTACACTTTCTCACCATCCATCGTGTGTGCCGTAAATGTCTTCGACTCACACGCGAACCGGGAACACACAGAAAATGTCCATTCCCTGACCACACTAGTGCACCGAGCTCTCGTGATCTGGAAACCATTGAAGCGCGGTTCTCTCTCCACAAGTGTGAAACGAGGAAACACAGAAAAGTAAGAGTCATACACTTCCCTTTGGTTGACCAGTGTGTTCGTGGCCACGGTTCACGGCTTCACATGTTTCGAGCGATTTCTTTTGTTTTCACTTTTGCCGCGTGTTAATTATTGCATGAGAAGGGCCCGTGCATCACGTCAGACCTTATGACGGCCGAAAACCCACCCGATTGGGGATGGAACGTGAAGTTACAATGTGTTTCTTTTTCCAGAAACGCTGCGCATGACACATATTAATGGCGCGCTGCAACGCAAAAACAAAAATTGAGGTGGCTCCTGCCTTTTCGTGGGTCCCTTTGAAGGACTTAAGTCGCTTCAGTCGGTCACAACTCAAATTGGCTTGAGGGGTTTTATTGGGATGTTGACTGTATTGTTGGCGGGTATGAATAATGACCCACTATCGCTTTAAAAACCAATGCGTGGGTCAGTGTGAATACAATTTCGGGGTGCGTGTATTCTTCCAATGAATCGTCGCGGAAACAAATACTCGGACAGAGATTTTGATAACATCACTTATAAACGCGACATGCCACGAGAGGGTTCGAAGAACTATTTTTGGCGAATTATGGCTCTAATTTGTTTTATGGCAACATGCACGCTACCGAGATCGTTCAAGATTGTATTTCCGGGCATTGAAAAATTCAGTAGTGCAATCTTATGGATTACCTTGCCCTTGAACATAAAAAAAATCCTCAGACTGGATTTTACTGCACTCAAAATTGGTTAACATACAAAAAGAAATGAGAAATATATGTTGATGTTTTGAGTTTGGATCCCCAAAGCAAGACAGGATTAGATTTTTGATATACCGGGTCTGCTTTTCGTAGGTTACTCGTAATTTGAAGAAAACGGCCCCTTGATGTGGGCTCAATGAACGGGAATGGACGATGAAATAAGCAGTGAATTCTGTTCGGGTAATACAAATGCACTCGTATTTGAAAGTCGAATACGACTACAATCGACTGTGGTCGTTGAATACGACTGCAGTCGAATTTGGCGTGAAATACGACTGCAGTCGAATTCGGTCATCGAATACGAATGCAATCGAAATTGGTCGTCGAATATGACTGCAGTCGAATTTGGTTGTTGAATACGACTGCAGTCGAAATTGTTCGTCGAATACGACTGCAGTCGAATTTGGCGTGAAATAATACTGCAGTCGAATTCGGTCATAAAATACGAATGTAATCGTAATTGATCATCGAATACAACTGCAATCGTATTCGGTCATCGAATATGACTGCAGACGGATGTGGTCATCGCCCACGACTTCAGTCGAACTTCGGCGTCGTATACGAATTTGACTGCAGCAAATGTGGTCTTCGAATATGACTTCTGTTGAATTCGGTCGTCGAATACGACTGCAGTTGAATGTGACGAAACAAAATTGCAGTCGAATTTGGTTTTCGAACACGACAGCAGTCGAATTTAGTCGTCGAATACGACTGCTGTCGAATTTGATCCTCGAATACGACTGCAGTCAAATGTTGTCGTGGAATACGACTCCTGTCAAATATGGTTGTCGAATATGACTACAGTTGAATGTGATCGTCGAATACGACTGCAGTCGAATTTTTTCGATGAATACTACTGCACTCAAATTTTGTCGTCAAATACGAATGCGAATGTCAAATTTGTCGAATGTGTTCGTCGTATACGACTGCTGTCGAATTTGGTCGTCTAATACGACTATAGTCGAATTGGGTTCTCGAATACGATGGACGGTTTTTGAAATAATGATTAACAAACAATCGAACAAGAACATGCACATAGGCGCGCTGCATCTAAAAACGAGAATTGCTCGTGAGCTTTGAGAAAAACGGAAAAGATACTAGCACTAGGACGAAAATAAAAGAAACCCGTCTGACCTAGGCGTAGTCCAGTTCTGCAAAACTGATTGTCTCCAGAGCCCATAAAGCAACTGAAACCGGCAACTGGTTGCGTGCAAGCAACATTTCATTTGTAATAAGAGTTCGAAGAGAGTTTCATTGTCATCAACGTAATTCACAAAAAGGACATTAACAGCAACTGCGCCAATTGTCGAAGTATTAGCCTCTTTAATATTGCTTTCAAGATCGTCTCTATTTAGCAATACACGTGACCAGTGATGAACAATCTTGGATGACCATATCAGTGTTGTTTCAGACGAGGAAAGCCCTCCGCACAACAAATGTTCATACTACAGTAGATTCTAGAGAAGACTCAAATCGTCTATCACAACCTATTTGTCGATCCAGAGATCGCATATGAGAATGCGCGTAATTTTGAGCTGTATTGTAACTTTGCCATTTCTACCAGTCTTGTCAGACTGTCCAGGATGACGATGAGGACAGTTGCTGCTACGTTAAGGTCGGAAGCGAACTCAGCGCAAGCTGCAATATAGAAAAAGGTTCAAAACAAGACGACGCGATGCCCAATAACATTTTCAACGCCATATCGAGAAGTTTGTGCGACACTAACAGGCCAACACCAAAAATCATGTCTTCCGAAAAGACATTCAGCTACTGCCTACCGATGATGACATTTACGTTAACAGCCGAGCACAGCGGGCTGCCGATGATTGCAGTTCTTAAAGATGCTTGACTTTCTGGCTTGGTTGTGTTCTATACTTTAGTCATCCGTGTCTAGCCTTTTGACGCAAAACCTTGTTTATTATTTAAAGAAAAGACTGTTGGACTTTTCGAGGGAAGAGTTAAACAAGCGACTGCCAGTCCTGTTTGTATTGACGGTATCTGAAGGGACAGCGGAAATAATGTGTGTGTCTTCCAACATTTCCAATTTAAATGAATATATGTACTCATTGAATTTTCGCTGGCAAATTGCATGTCCATCATTTAACAATCCCGCCCCCGGAGAGCAGAAAAAATTTCATTGAATGAGTTCAGTCCATCATTTTTCAGCATTATGAACTTTTCTGACTTTTTTCAAATGCAATGAATCGCATTCACGTCCTCAAACATAAGCTCTTTCCCCGACAGCTGTCAAATGAAGCAAGCAAACGTCACGTTTGACGAGTTAAAAGAATAAAAACACGCCAAAATCAGAAAATCCCCATGTTTCAGGCAGAAGACAACAAAAGGATAAGCAAATGAATTAAATTTTCCGATCCACGCCCACCCGCCGGTAAATGGAGCAGTGCGCCGTCATCGACTGCGATGCGATTGTCGCTAATGGATTGCGGACACACTGTAATCGGAATCAATCAATCATCTCCGCCAGTGCACACACACACCGGCCTACATTTCCTAATTGCATCATCCGGAGTCGGGTGTTTTTTCTTTTAACTGAAATTAATTGCTTTCCATTCCGAAATCGATGATTTGCATAAAAAAAAAGACAACAGTCCGAGTTTTTTGTTTTCTCCCAGTTCGCCACCCCACTCGCTGACAGATAAATGGATTAATTTGTAGGCAGTTTCCCAACGTCTGGCTGGTCGCCTGGCTGATTTATCGGCAGACGAGTAGATGTCTCCAAAAAATCGTTTATCACTTTGAGCGTATTTGGTGCAACTCCACGTTAGTGTGGAGGGGGCGTATGACTCCGTTTCCGCTGACTGGAAATGCGACAGACTGCAGATTGAGTTCCCCATGCAGCTCCTTGGGAGGAATTTCACCTCGCCTAATCGCGGCTAATGATGATTACGTCTTCTTCACTTCAATGCGTCAATGTGTCAGGTTTCGTTATTTTTGTTTTGATAACTTTACCAGCCAGCTCGAGGAAGAGTCTTCGTTTGGCTGGCATGAACCTCATAATTCTTCAAATCAATTTGTGTATCGGGGAGATTTACGCCACCATTAAGAGCGGCATTTGTACATTTCTAACATTTATGACAAAAAGGGATGACACGGCGTGTGAAAGGCCTTCTTGTGGTGGGACTAAACGCCGCTCCATTCTGTACATCTGTTGACTTTGGAACAAATGACGCGTACTTTACTTGAATTCATTAGGATTCCCACATCGTTAGTGATGTCCTTACCACAGCCACCATCCTCTCCCTCTCTCTCCCTCTCTCTCCCTCTCTCTCCCTCGTTGCTCGCTAATGTAACGCAATTTTTCGAGGGTGAAAAGTATAAAATAGACGCATTAAGATCGTAAATCAATGCACTTACACGAATTTTACGCCTCTTCCTTTTACAGGGTGAGTCTCATGATGGGAGGAGGACCGGGCGATGGAAGCTATCCACCCTTGCGTAATTCAATTATGACGGCATGCTGTGCCACATAATTCAATATCGTGTACATTTCATCCGTCCTTGAGAGGACTTGTGGATTGTATTACATTTTGGGCTATTCACTGAGATATTTGAATTTTTATCGAATGCTTCTGGTTCTCTCCGGAGTTCAGTTGAATTTTTCTCGTTGATTGAGCATCTGTGGCTGCGAATGTCATCGGTATGTCGTTGGATCTCATTTCGTTGAACTGATTCGGGGAAAAGTGCAATTGCTGAGAGGAGTTTCTATTCAATTTGTCGATTTTGTGCGTTTGATTTAACATTCGGAACTATTGCTGTGACAGATATGGAACGGGGAGGGACATGCCTTTGTGCACTCAGACAAATATTTATATCTGACTGGAACATTCGATGTCGAAATCTACAATCGAGTGCAGGGAGTGCATTGTCTCTGAGCTTGGGGATCAAAAACGGGTAAAAATTGCATTTTCGTTCCGATTGTTTTCGAGTGGAAGGAATGATTTGCTTTAAGCTCACGCACCAGAACAGAACCCGAATGGGAGTCCCCTTGATTCGTTTGAAGAATATGTTTTTCAACCCCTTTATAGTGTCTTCACGAGATGATTTTAAATTAAAAAATGTCCCGGGGACGAGTCTGCTCGTTTGTCATCAGGTGGTACCGGTGTTGACGGTGTCACGTCAAGCAGGTTGAACAGGTCGGGTAGTTTAATCCCTTGAGAGCTTCTTCGCTCTTTGGAACAGGTCAACTGTACATTATTTGATCTGTTCTGTTGAATATCAAGGAAGAGCCACAATGAAACTGCACCGCAACTAGTTATTTGCTTTCAAGGAAAGTGTTGTCAACCAGGTAGAGGTTGCTGTGTATGCACAATGGAATGTTCAGTGAGTTAATTACTTCGGACTTCGAATTTAAATTGAACAGGCGAAAACTCGCTTTTGTCGACGTTTCTTTGGGTTGAAGCTGACATTGACCAAGGAACTGCCTCCTCTGGTTCGTAGTGGGTAATTATTTCGACGTACGCACTGGAAGTTTGTGGTTTGACAGCTGAACGGCAGTGACAACACTGTACTCTGCATCCTGTGCTACTTATTTATGACAACCTTCCCGGATTCGGTAAGAAATTCAATAATTTTCGTGAGGGAACAGACGAGTGGATGACACGAATAATTTTTAAAGAAATTAAGCCCTCCCTTAAAAAATTTAAAATAAATGAGACGGCGTTACGGTCATGAAGTAAATGAGATGGCGTTACGGTCAGGAAGTAACGCCATATCATTTATTTTATGTTTTCTTAAGGGAGCACGAAAATGAACTTTTGAAATCCTTATGACATTCCAGTCGGACTTCATAGTTCGCGACGATACACTCTTGGAAGTGCTGGAAAACAGGCTTACACATTTTTTGTTTTAGAAATATGTTCTTCTGTAATGTGTTTTTTTTTTATATTTTTTTGTTGAAGGTTGGGATGTACTGCTCTGGAGCGCTCAGACTCAAATACTGGTCCATTGTATTACTACGCAGTAACCTTCATTGAATGTAATTGTTTGGTTTACCGAGGAAACAGAGGCGCCTCTTTGATATAGAATTCAGTTTTTTGGTTCCGACCACATCAGAGCCAAATAACCGCTCCCTGATACGAACAAAAGCGGGACACTGACAGAGAAAGTGCTGTGAAGTGTCTTCATCTTCTCCACATGCGTTACAAAGGGTGACATCACTAAGCTCAAGCCAACTTAGGTGCATAGCGAAGGTTAAGTGTTCCTATAGCACGCCAAAAAGTCGCATGCACTCGTTTCTCTCTACAGATAGCAGAAAAGACGCGGATTTCTGGCCAACGTTCGGTAGCATGCTCTTGGTCAACCTGCATCCTGGAGAGTCACGCTATCTGTGATTATGCTGTAGGGAATTTCAACCATCGACGGAGGCTTCGAAACCACAATCTCGCGCAACAGCCTTGGAAACTCGCGCCGTGTGAATAGGACTCGCGCCGTGTGCTTTTTCACGAGTAAATGTGACCTACAGTTTCTTGGCGACTCCGAACAGTGAAGTTTGAAAAGCTTATTCTTAGACAATAATTAGTCTTTGAATGTTGTCAGCAAAGACAAAGGTGAAGCCTTAAAAAAATTGGGGATGTTCAGTTCGGGAATCTAACCTCGATTTTTTGGCTTGTGTGTGTCAGAGTTTTGCGTGCGATTTTTAGTTCTGTTTGCGTTGATGGCATTTGGAAAGGAAGATTTAACGACGAATTCTATGGGCTGTACAGAGACATGCGCCTGGTCAAGCGTCTTCGAATACAACGCTTAGGATGGCTAGGCCATGTAGAGCGTATGGACAAAACTGCTCCAGCCTGAAAAGTTTTTGAATCTGAGCCATTAGGACAAGGCAACAGAGGACAGCCTTTGGATAAGGTGGCGCACAAAAGTGGAGAAGGACACCAACCAACTTGGAGTGCGCTACTGGACGTATCTGACTAAATGATCATGCTGGCTGAAGAGGCATATTGTTTGAGGCCCAGTTCCACCCCGGACTGTAGCACCACAACAAGAAAAAGAAGAAGAGTATCATACTCAACCCACTCCTCCGTCGGGGCTACAAAATTCCGTCCTTATGCATCTTAAAAAATCGGTGAAAAACAAATTCTGTGAAGGCTCACATTACGATCACATCTCATCGAAGCCTTTCCCAAACAAGCTTCATGAATGTGCGTAATGTAACATATTCTCCCCCCACATTGAGCTATTTACGTCATGAATCCAATGCGTGCTCCACATGTGTTAATCATTTTTGGACTTCGACCCAATCTAGCGCATGGTTCGGAGCATATTTAGTATAACAGTAGTATGACTCGGGCTATCCAGCGTTAGAAACAGACTCATCGACTGAAATGAAGAAGGATTCGCACTCCGATACGACCTCACTTCCCGCCCAAAAATGGATGTCAATCAAACCTTCTCAACATGATGACACAAAAGTGATAAATAAATCGAATCAATTAGTCAATCAGAAACTCCCACCTTTCCGCAGGCCATCGTTTACCAGCGACCAGATGTGAAGCGGTGAAGCGAACGCCTCCCACTGGACTACTCAAGTTGCAGCCAAAACAAACCAAAAACGAAACAGGGGGAAAATTGAATGACAGCACACCAGAAATAGCCGGTAATAGCTGCTGTGCAGCAACACAGGCGTGAAGGAACCAACTCCTTCATTTCCATACTAAATTGATGATAAAATGCGCCTGGACACGCCCTCTTCCCTCTGTAGCCCGCCCCGTCATCGAAACAAATTATTCCCTGCTTTACTCATTTACTTGAAATACAAATTCGGTTGTTGAGTAAATTACACTCTATGGCACATGCATACACGCTGGCCATAAGCAACCGCCGGCGGCGTCCTACTTTCAGCTTTCTGGATGCAGAGAAGTGCAGGGGGACGGGGATATTTCCCCGCGTTGGATGGAGATGAAACGCAACTCGGATGAGCGTATGAGCGTTGGAATCAGGCCAAAAGTGGAATTCCGTGATTTGGTGGGGTCTCTGTCTGCCGTCTTGGTCTGCGTGGCATTTCGGATTTCGGTTGCAAAATTATACGAGAATTTTTATTTTACGAATTTGTTATTGTAGCGTGGTGCTTTAAAGTTTATGTAATGAAATCAAGTCCATTTGCATGATCTTTGTGGGAACGATGAGAAGGGGGAGCGTTATGGAGTCCAATTTTCCTAAGCGAACCCGAAGATGACTTAGATCTGCATTTAAATGGAAGAGGGGTTGTGCGACATGTCCGATGATGTCCGATGCTGTCCGATGATGTCAGATGATGTCCTATGAGAGGATAAGTAGCTCTCGTGTCCGATGAGACGATAAGCAGCTCTAGTTCTACGGATCGGGTTAATGAGTGTTCTTTGGAGTTTCACTTGTGTGGGCAGAAGTGTACACCGGAGTTTGTAGGTCAGAAAATATTTGTGTTCCTTGAAACAGTTGGATTTGTGCAGTCTCTCCCTTTAAGTATACGGTTATGTATTGTCCCTTCAAAATGTTATTTCTGAACTACATTTTGGTACGAATGCTCGAACTCATTTTGAAGCTTGACAAGCGCCGTCTGACGTACAACAAAACCACTTCAGAAAATTCCATATATCCCGCTTTAAAGGAAGCATAAAACCTAAAGTCTTTCTGCACGGCGAAAGATCTTCTTTTCGCTTTGAAATTGTTATTGAAACGAAAACGGGGAAGTAAATACAGACAGTCCTCTCGCTCAATGTCCTGGCTATCAAAAGCATTTTCACATTCCTTCACATCAAAACAGCATTCCAGTTTCGATTTTCTTTGAAAAACTTTCATCTTCCTCGGCGCACATTCCTCCTCTCGAGGATCCTGCAGCTTCTTATATCCATGTAATGTCCTGCTAAAGATGCCCTAGCCAATAGGCGGTACCTGCGTAGTGCTCTATTCCCTCTGTCAACATATCCAATTCTGTCCAATTTACAAGCCCATTGCAGACCATTCTTCACAAGCCAACACCACACCCCGATGGGAAAATATGTAGATGACATTCCATTTGCGTCAGAAAACCAAGGAACGAACACATGAACTCCTGTCCACCTGAAAACTGTAAAATGAAAATAGCCCAACATTCCGAAGTGATGCGGTTAAATCAAAAGTGGTGTGAATGCCTTGCCAGGACACCTCTGTCTCTCTCTCTCTCTCTCTCTCTCTCTCTCTCTCTCTCTCTCTCTCTCTGGCCCTGTCCCTCTAATCCCGTCAGCATTATTTATTTATTTAATTTTACCTACAGTGAAATTCCGTTGCGGTCAGGCGATCTGAATCAGCAAATTGCAGGACTAAACGACGGACCAATCGAATCGGGAGTGCAATGAATTTTCAACGAGCACAACGAACAGTTTTGGCTGCTTGCTGCTGCACGCGGCCCCTTTAATAGGTTTCCTCGTTCGGTATTCTTTGGGGACTCGATTTATTTTGTGTCGTCCTCTTTGTGTTACTTTCTGTGTGAGTGTGTGTGTGTGTGTGGATTTGGTATGTGTGCTTGGTCAAAGGATGTAAAGTGATTTGTTGTAACCCGGGAGGGGATAGGCCATAAATTGTGTATCTTTGGTGGAATTCCAGATGTAAATTTTAGGGATTGCTTCCGTGCGAGTGAGGTGGGCTTTTGGGGGGGTCAGACGAATCCAAATGCAGATGCTTTAAGATGTTTAAATGGTGATTAACTGGATTTTACTTTCGTTCTTCTTGCAGATGGTGTACAATTACAAGCGCCAAGATTTACGACACAGCCCTCGTCTTCCGGATCGATTGTGAGCGAGGGCAGGACGAAGATTCTCCAATGTCATGCGTTGGGTAAGTTGAAAGTTTATCTTGTTTATTGATTTAGATTTAAGTGACACTTACACGAAACGAGAAAAAATTGTGTTTAACCCAAGATCTGTTTGGTGCTCTGATGTAAACTTTTTTGCGGAATAGGGACGACATTTATAGGCTGTCTCTTTAAGGTAATTCTTTGTCACACGTCATTGTTGTCGGCAGATTTGGAATTCTGAGATTTTCGAATTTTCAAAGACAACCAGGAAATACTTTCATTGGGCAAAATAATTTGGGATCGAAGAGGACTGAAATGTCTACAAGTGATGGACTTAAAGTCTCAGGACAAAAGAAGCACTTCGGCATAAATCGTTGTGGAAGACGTTATGCGGAAACATTGACCATACGGCAGAATGTTGAAGGCTCCGTTGATATTTATGGAGGCACCAGAAATGCCCGTGGCCGCCGTGGCGTAGTGGGTAGAGTGCGACGCTCACACGCCGAAGGGTGTAGGTTCGATTCCAAGCTTATCTCTAACTATATTATGTATTAGTAGTAATAGATAATAGACAATAAAGACAAAAACAACAACAACAACAAGGCCAATTTTTGGAATTTTTTACAGCACCACCTCTTTCGAACTGTTGACAACACTCAAAGAGTAATAACTGTCTAAGAAAGCTTCTTAAACTTCGCCTTTCGGAGTTGGCAAAAAACTGTAAGTCCCTTCTACTCGTGAGAGAATAGTAGCGCGCACAACACGAGCAGTTGATGAGCAAGCTAGGCCCAGATCCCCCTTTGGACTGTAGCGCCAACAATTATTGGAAATGCCCTACTTTGTCGTGAATTCTGCAAGAGAATGGAGCGAGTACTCTCGGTAAAAACTCGATTTCCAGTTAGATAAAATCTTGATAAGGTGACAGCGTAAGCGTTCATCAGGGCACTGATTCTACCTCCACGTGGGTGCCTTAGAGTTTTCAACTTCTTAAATGGTGACGAAGGCATATGACCATAGGCAGACCAGATATTTTTTTAGTCCCTTGATGAGAATTTATCTTCAAAAGCTGTTCAAAAACTAGATTTACTCCAATCTTCTTGAGGCCACAGCTTTGTGACCCTCTTCTGAATTTAATGATTTGATTGGATCAGTTGAATAAAAAAGACATACGTAGCACTGTATTTAGTGTCCACAGAGTTACTGATGGATTCCAACCCTGTTCGATACGATGACGCCTGCCAAATTCAAGTATTGGGGAAAATTGTTAGTGACAGCTTGATCAGTCTGGTGATAGGGAAGGTCAGGAGCATTTGATACTTCGTTTTCAGCCTGATTGTGTATTAGGTTTCTTGTGTCAAAATCACACTGCCTGTAGTTTGAAACCACTAAGAGATTAGTGCACTGTACTGACTGGTCTTCAGCATTTATCCTCACTCCTCTGATTCAGGTCATGTGGATGTCCCCACGACTCATTCTTGCGACCTAAAGAGCGGCAGGCTTCCTAGAAAAGTCTCGATCCTTACCAGTGGTATCCTTCAAGCCTGAATTTAGTTAAGTTCCTGCAGATCAGAGGCGTCTAATTTTGCCTTGTTATGAGTTTCCAGAAAATGAAATTCATGGGCAAGGCTGTCATGATTAAAGTTCACGAAAGTCCGAATATTACGTACGGTTTAAGACGATAGTGTTGTCTTTGGCATAAACTTTCATCTTTTTTCTTATAATCGGCGAGCAGTTTAAGGATCACTCCGTACTTTTCAGTGACCGGGATGAAGTCACATGACAGACAGGCAATTTTCATCCAGCTGAGCATGCCCATCATGTTGCTCACAGACGCCTTAGATGATTCTTCACATAGGAATTCATATAGGTTTTATTGTAACTTCGAAACGAGAATTCCGTATTGCCGAGACACAAAGTACAAATATTCCGACAGATGTGGGATTTGGTTTTACGTGATCACCTGCCTTTACGGCTTATATCACGGGGTCCATTTTCTTAAGAGTCAAAAGTAACGCAAGACTAAACGCCTTAGTTACCCAAGTACCATAGTGAGATCATGCTTGAGGGACAATCACCCCACCTTGGTTTAATGCGAAGCCTTTCTAAAACCTCTTCCGCTCTTTGGGTCGCAGCGCCCGGTTGAGAATTCAACTCTACACTGAGAAGGGATAGTCCCCTTACCGTCTTGCCTAGTTGTGCTTAAATAATGAACTGAACAAGTCAGCATAGTACACAATCCTCCACTCTACCCGCGATGTTAGGTGGTAAATCACAGCCACCATGAAACTCCCACAAGGAGGCCTACCGCACGGTCAGGTTGGAATCGAAGTCCCAGGGGTTCCTGACCTACCGTGGCATCAGAATATATCCTCTGTCCAAGCTGTCACTACCAGTCAAAATCTGGGTCTGTTAGCCGCCATCCCGCCACACACATAAATAATAAAAATAATTTAATAATTGTTGCTAGAGCCATAGAGTCCACAGGGAACCAGGGCCTAGCTTGCTCATCAACTGTTCGTGATGTGCGCGCTACTGTTCTCTCACGAGTAGAATGGACCTATAGTTTTTTGCCGACTCCGAACTGCGAAATTTGAGAAGCTTTCTCAGACAGTTATTACTCTTTGAGTGTTGTCAGTAGCTCGAAAGAGGTGGTGCCGTGAAATATTAGAAAAATTGGTGTTGAGCTGGGAGTCGAACCTAGACCCTTCAGCGTGTGAGCGCCGCACTCTACCCACTACGCCACGGCGACCACCAGTCACATCATCTGGACTAATAAACCGACAGGGGGAATAATCCAATTCACTCCTTCACTGATGACAGTACCCTCAGCTTTTCATATTCGTTCCTCATTCCTCAACCCTCCTCTTCGGCCATAGACTTGGAACGGCAGCGAATATTAAGCTCATTAAACTCCGATCTTGACAGCACAATTGATTGGGGTAAGAAAAGTAGAGTGGAGTTTAATGCTTCCAAAACTCTGTGCTGTCTACTGTCACTCTAGCGTTCTCAAAATAATCAGCCATTATTTATGAATGGCTCCTGCGTTCTTGAAGTCGAACGAATCCTCCTTGTGTTTCAACTCAACGCTAAGTTTGAACGGCCACATATTTGAGATCGCCAAAAATGCAGCGCAATGTCTAGAGTTTTTTTAAAGCTATGCAAGAAATATTTCAACCCTTCTGACCAGGCAACGAAATATAATATAAGGCGGACATCCGCCCAGTGTTTGAGTATAACGCTCTTACCTGGTCTGGTGCTCCGAAGACCTCTCTGCACACTGAATCCAACAACGAGGCATAATACTTACGAAGGCTGCCTTTTATATTTCGGGATTGCGCAACCCTAGTGTTGCAATCTGGCAACTGTCAGCTCTATCGTAAAGTTTGACATTTTTGAGGACATACAAACGCCATTTGTGTTGTTTACAGTAACTTAAAAGATTCATCTGGCCCAAGAAATTGAATTAAATCGTGAAGATTTTCGTGCGATTATTTTTTACAACTGTCGACGTGGATTAACTCAACAACAGTGCATCGATGGACTTAATTCAATTTTTGGCGATGAAGCTCCATCAAGGACCAGTGTTTATCGATGGTATGCTGAATTCACCTGAGGTCGTAGTTCACTCCAAGACGAATTTCGTCCAAAATCAGTTGTTTTTCCGGAAACCATTAATGCTGTGCGCCAGCTGATATTTCATGTGACCTATCGTGAGATTGAGACAACCTTAGGCATTAGCGGGACCAGCATACATTCAATATTGCATGAACATTTGACCGTCAAAAAAATTTGTTTTCGTTGGATCCCACACAATTTGTCAATCGCTCAAAAAAACGCTTGTGTCGATTGGTCGAATGAAATGCTCCAAAAATACGATCGCGGTGCTTCGAAACACGTCTATGACATTGTGACAGGTTATGAATCGTGAACTTACGCGTATGAGCCCGAAAGTAAACAGCAGTCGACTGTATGGGTGTTTTAAATTGAGCGAAATCCAACAAAAGTTGCTCGCGCACGAAGCACTTCCAAGCAAATGCTCCCCTGTTTTTCGAAAAAACTGGACATGCCGCAACCGTACCACTAGAACAACGCAGAACAGTCAATTCTGAGTGGTACACAAAGATTTGTTTGCCAGTTGTCTTCAGTTGAAATCAGGAAAACCAACCGCCGAAGACGGATCACTCTTCACCACGACAATGCGATCTCTCACACATCGGCTCAAACAACTGCATTTTTGAGCACTCGAAACATCGATTTGATGAGCAATCCGCGGTATAGTCCTGACTTGGCACCGAACGACTTGTTTTTATTTGCGTACGTAAAAATTAAAATGAGAGGTCAACGTTTTTCGACACCTGAAGAAGCGGTTGATGCGCTCAGAATGCGTGATTTGGAGATACCTCTATCAGAGTGGCAAAGGTGCTTCGACAATTGGTTCAAACACATGACAAAGTGTATAGATCATAATGGGGAATATTTCGAAAAACAATAAAGCTATTTTCGATGGTTAATATTTGTTTTTGTTCTCTAATCCCGAAATATAAAAGGCAGCCCTCGTATTATTATTACTCAGATTGTCGGCAATTCAAAAACGTGAGGTGTTCATGGCCAGGAATTGAACCTTAGACCTTCGGAGTGTGAATTTTATACTTTACCCATTACGCCATCGCGAGTTTTAAAGTCCCTATTTTCTTGAATCCGTGCCATTGGGACAACGCAACAGAGGACGGCACACAAGTGGAAAAGGACCTCAACCGACTTGAAGTGCGCAACTTGAGACAGCTGGCGAAAGATCGTGCTGGCTGGAGAGGCATGTTGGTTGAGGCCCAGGTCCACCCCGGACTGTAGCGCCACAAGAAGAAGAATTTTCTGGAGAGCAATGCTCTAGAGGTGGCGTCACTTAACAGTCCGAACTCTCAAGATGGATATTTTGACTTTCTGATATTCACGAAGAATTCTTGAGGCTAGAGTTGTAATCAGAAAAGAGAAGTTTGCGCCAATTCGATCTGTTGTAAGACCTCAATTGCGAAGCCACACTGAAACAGTTGGCCAATTGGTCAGTTGGCCCTTTTAAGCTAGTTATTAGAGAATTCTCGCCAATCTAGTGAGGGAAATGTTGAATTATTGGCGATGTCGTGATTTAAGTCTAACACTCTCGACAACACATGATGACAGCAGTGAGAATGAATTTCGTCCGACAGCTTACCAGTCTCATGAAATTGGACACCTTCGCGTCAAATCACCGCGGGGTTGCTGAATTTCTGTAGAAACTTCTTCTTTGGACAAAAAGAACTTTTTTTCAATGGTATGTATTCGGCAAATAATTACATGCCGTGTGGGAACACTTTCTGCCAAGATTTTGAGCCATCACCGAATAATCAATGATTTGTAAATGCCGAAGACTTAAAAAACGTTTACTTACCGCGTGTCCCGTGAATTCGGGTTGTTGGCACTGTGGCGGCACTCATGTCTGCCACATTTGTCGGATAGCTTCGTCAATTAGCGAAATGTTCAATTAATTTTTGACAATTTTCTGTTCGTTTTCGAGTTTTGGTCTATTGGATCCAATGCCATTAGATAAGTGGTCAATGTCAAATTTTAAGTTTAAAGCAAAAGATTAAATTCCTTTTCCTATAATGCCGGAAACTATGTATCAACTCTTCTTCTTCTTCTTCTTCTTGTGGCGCTACAGTCCGGGGTGGACCTGGACCTCAACCAACATGCCTCTCCAGCCAGCACGATCTTTCGCCAGCTGTCTCCAGTTGCGCACTCCAAGTTGCTTGAGGTCCTTCTCCACTTGTGTGCGCCATTTCAGTCTAGGTCGTCCTCTGTTGCGTTGTCCCAATGGCTCGGATTCAAAGACTTTTCGGGCCGGAGCAGTGGTGTCCATACGCTCTACATGGCCTAGCCATCTTAAGCGTTGTATCCGTAGACGCTTAACCAGGCGCATGTCGCTGTACAGCCTATAGAGTTCGTCATTAAATCTTCTCCTCCAGATGCCATCAACGCAAACAGGACCTGAAATTGAACGCAAAACTTTTCTCTCGAAAAGACCTCCAAGATTCTGCGCCATATAGTAGGACGGGGATGATCAAGCTGTGCTTAGTCCTTCGAGAGAGGGCTTTATTACTCAATTGCCTCTTGAGCCCAAAGAAACAGCGGTTGGCAAGAGTGATTCTGCGTTTGATTTCGGTACTGATGTTGTTGTCCCTGTTTACCGCGGAGCCGAGGTAGACGAAGTCCTTAACTACCTCGAAGTTTCTGCTGCCTAGTGTGACGCTCCGTCCGAGACGTCGATGTTGTGTGTTCTTCCTTGATGACAGCATGTACTTCGTTTTGCCCTCATTTACCGCAAGACCCATTTTAGCCGCTTCTGCTTCAATGCCAGCAAACGCCTCATTGACGGCTCGCTGTGTTCGACCAATCACGTCAATGTCATCAGCGTAAGCTAACAATTGAACTGACTTCTGGAAGATCGTGCCTCTGGTGTTGACTTGTGAGTTACGCATGTTCTTCTCGAGGATGATGTTAAAGAAGTCACTTGACAGTGCGTCGCTTTGTCTAAAACCTTTTTTGACATTGAAGTTCTCGGTGAGTTCGGTACCAACCTTGACGGAGCAGCGAGAGTTCTCCATCGTAATCCTACACAATCTGACTAATTTGGTAGGAATGCCAAAACTAGACATGGCACTGTATAGCTCGTCTCTATGCACACTGTCATATATCAACTCAGATCCGAAAAAAGGGGGCATTTGCAACGTACTTGGAAAACCGGAAAGAACATTAACGCAAGTCTGGTGGTCTATTTTTCAAAGGAAAACGCATTTCGCGTCTGAAAATGGTTTTATCTTTAATCGAACTCCCGCCGGTGCTGCACCATAGTCCACTATCTGACGCACCCTCCCCCACTTAATTAAAACCACCTCCCGAACAACATTCCATCTTTTTTGTGTGTTCCGCTCTGACACGATTCCAATTTGATGTGTCCCATTAAATACGCACTGTTTGCTGTCTTATCAAATTTCTGCTAACAAAACATCTGATCAATCAAAGCTCAACACCACCCCGCCGCGCACCCTATTCATTAGAGTCAACACGGAACTCCCCAGTTCAACCGCAAACACATGCGTTTACGCAGCATGCATTTCTCAAAATGGACGCAAATTTAGGAGCGATTCGAAAGCCCAATTGGAAATAATGAATGCAGATTCAATCGTTGTATCTTGATGAAATATGCATGCGTTCTAAACTCATTTGTCATCAATAGTGGCAAATAATTCATTAGGCGTGGCATTCAGAGCTCCGCATCCAGCAGCACATTTCCACCAATTCACGGAAAGTTTCGCACTCATGGTAATTTTGACTGATTTTTTATTTAATGAATACCAAGCGGCGCGTGGTTAGAATCTAATTGCTTTCGGCTTACCCCGGTCTGATTTTTTTTTTCATTTATGGCATCGCCTGTTACAATAAATGGAAACGTTTCGCGGAATAATTTATTCAGATGCTTAGTGGAATAATTAAAAAAGAAATCAAAATTGTATAATAAAATTCAATTCCCGGGAACGCAACTGGGGCAAGCAGAAGGACAACGATGTCCATCCGCTTGCAGCGATATTTGCGGATAATTGTCATGTCGGTGTTGGGAGTCGCAGCAAGGTCTTCATCTCGTCAACGCGGTGGGGTGAGAAGAACTTTACCTGTCTTGAGCTTGAGCACACCTTCGTTCTGCACACGGATCGATGTGCAGTGCTGTTGTGCGTCTTGCACGAAGCTTAGGAGCGCTCCTTGCCAGCGTCGCCGGATACGTCAGGTGGTGCTTAGTGAGAAATGCTCGTGACATATGCCATTTACAGTTCGCCGTGCTCTTAATCTAAGCAATTGCAGTGAAACGAAAGTCCTCTTGGCGCTCTGGGCGAGAATACCTTTAAGCTGAACGGTGGAAGAAATATTTCTTGCCCTTGTTTTATGCTGTCTTTCTTTGGAACGGACTTGTTTTTGTTTCTTTTTGCACGCGATGGCAATTCATTTTAATTTGCGGATATATACTTCGTTTTGCTTTTGCCTGGCTGGGGGACTTTCTATTCGGATGGCTGTGTGCGAAGTCAATTAGCTGTGCTGATACTTATCGGTCTGCTTGAAAGGAATTCATTGATTGCTGTCACTTGACCGCTGATATTGTCCTCCACCTGGGCTTAATCGGCGGTGAAAAGGGGTTTGGAATGTCTTCTTGGTTTATCTGCACTTCAACGCGTGTGATTGGCTGTGTGAGGAGAAAGGATAACGGTCGTTGATGGGATTTTGTTTGGAGGAGAAAGTCTTTGGCAGGGATTAATGCACTTCGAAGGGCGTGCTTTTTTCGATTACGAATTCCATTCTAAGGGGGGGTCGTTAATTGAAAGAGGAATTTGAGGATATTGCCAATGGGAGATGATTTACCTGATGGTTGTCCAAATGTCAAGATCTTATTTAGCTTTGGTAAATGTTTACATCTTGAGCCGACTGTCGATGGGTGACTTCCGCGCAGGAGAGATTTCGAAACCAGTTCTGCCTCGTGTGTCTCCCACATAAGAGCTCCATTTCCCAAAAGCCAATAAGTCGTGAATCTCTGGCCAATAACTTTACTGAGAGTGTGTGAAAACCTTGGTAAGTGGATTTCGTATGCAAATCATCACAATCTCAAATTCCATGCTGATCTCGAGTTCCTGTCAATTCTGCTCACTAGTTGGTGTCCTCCACTTGCTAGAGAACAATATCCCTTCGCAATACAAACTTTGTCCTTGTCCCTAGCCGTGCTTTAAATTCTCAAGTTCACTCCTGTCCATTGTCCCATCGCTCCAAAAAAGGATGAAATCCCACAGTTCGCCACATATTCACCATCTGCACTTGATTACACGAGGTGACACAGTCCCTCAGTCATTTCCTCATCAAAAATTCAACTGACTTGAAGGCCCATAGCAACTCCACCCTGACATCCTCTTAACTGTCTGCCAGCAAAGTTCTTTGGGTCACGAAGTGCAACTGCTTACATCAACCACGACAACACCGTTCGGTTGCAATGTTCACACACGACCCACAAAAGGGTTCCACAAAGCAAAGTTGAACGTTCTCAGTTTTCAGTTCTCAGTCTCCCCATTTCTGGAGGCAGAAAAAGGAGTACAAAAATGCCCTCCATTCAATTGCATCACCAGGAGCAGCACCGCTACGGCGGCCTATTACGGCCACTTATTTACCAAAAAGAACAAACAACAAGAAACTCTTTTGAACATTGCTCACTCACTCCCAGTAGTCCGTGTCACCTGGGATCCTTTATCTGCGACTCGATGTGCGCCAATGCCAACCGCCAGGGCTTTGTTGTAACTGTTGATGGGCGGGAGCTACGAGAGAGGAGGACATTTCTGAAGAAAGGCCTTCGACCGCATGCCATTTCCGACAACTCTCACTGTGCTCAGCCATGCACAAGGTCCTTCCATACTTCTACTTCTATCCTTCCACTTGTTAATGATCGTATAAATAATAAAATGGCTTCTCCATTTTCCTGCTGCCCCGGTTGTTGTTCGTGTCCTTTTTTATGCGGATTTCTAGTGGTTTTTCTTTTTCCTCTTGCTTTCAAGTCTTATCCCTGATGGCGTGTGTATGTGGTTTTTTGTGCATTTTTTTCCGCTTTTTCTGAACGAGCTGTTAGATGAACAAATTCGAGGACTACTCAGGGAAAGGATGACTCTTGATTTTGTTGAGTAAAAGAAACCAGTTTTGAAATCCCCGTCCAGAGAGCAATCCAGGATATGCTTTTGAATGTCACTTTGGCATGCTGCAGCAGGCGGAGGGCAAAAAGTTCATAACCGACCGACAAATGTTTCATGTGTGATTGCAGTTGTTAAGTCGGTTAAGTGAAACTCCCGGTTCTCGTCCTCGGAGTGCGACGGCTTCCCACATTTTTAGAGATGTTTGAATTTCTCTTTGAATTAAAATGATGCAAAAAACGGACGGACAAGTGTCTCAGATGGGGATAACCACTTGCAATTGATTTTGAAGAAGTGGTTTAACAGATTGGATGGGCGTATAAAGCAGGGAGTGGCCAATGAGGGAAACTATCGCAAATAGTAAATATTTTATGAAATGAAATGGACTTCCTGTCCTGCGATAAATTTTCAACTTTTGTTTGTTAAGATTTTCTGCCAGATGTGGTGTGACTGGATTTGGGAATCAGATGGTTCAAGATAACATGCGAACACTATTTTATGTGTCAATGGAGACACCGATGGAGTCAGAGACCATTTGGTGCAGTGACTGGAACTGGATTGGTAGAGTTACAAACAGATGCTTTTACGCAGCATGCATTTCTCAAAGGGGGGTCCAAAGGGGGACCAAAGCCTAGCTTGCTCTGCAACTACTCATGTTGTGCGTGCTACTGTTCTCTCACGAGTAGAAGGGACCTACAGTTTTTTGCCAACTCCGAACGGCGAAATTTGAGAAGCTTTCTTAGACTGTTATTACTCTTTGAGTGAAGTCAGCAGCTCGAAAGAGGTGGTGCCGTGAAAAATTCGAGGTGCTCAGCCGGGAATCGAACCTAGACCCTTCGGCGTGTGAGCGTCGTACTCGACCCACTACGCCACGGCGACCACATTTCTCAGTATTGACGTTAGTTTAGAAGCGATTCGAAAGCTGGAACTGGACTGGTAGTGACAGACTGACTTGAGCCTACTTTCTAGTGCCACAAGAGGTTAGAAGCCTCTGACACTTCCACCACGATTCCTGCCTGACCGTGCCGAAGGTCCTCTACTGATGCCAATGTGGGATGTGGCTTAAAACCCAATATTGCTAGCAAAACTGGAGTAAGTGTATTGTGCTTATTGGTGTGCAACTGATTGTTTAACACACTGACTCAGACCAGACGGTTATGAAACCTCCACAGTTCAGTGAGGAGTCGCATTCTTAACCACGTGTTGCTGCCAGAGATTGGCTGAGGTTTAAGAAAGGACTTGTTTCCGACCACGATGGAGTGAGTATTTTTGGAGCACGAATTCAATTTAATAATATTAATAATTGGGTGGCAAAGGTAATTGGTCTACAGAGGGACCAGGGCCTAGCTTGCTCATCAACTACTCGTGTTGTTCGCGCTTCTGTTCTCTCACGAGTAGAAGTGATCTACAGTTTGTTGTCGACTCTGAATGGTGAGGTTTGAGAAGAGTTTTCTTAGACGGTTATTACTTTATGAGTGTTGTCAGCGGCGTGGAAGGGTGATTCCACGATAAATGCGAGGTGTTTAGTCCTTCGTCGTGTGACTGTCCCACTCTACCCACTAGCTACGGCGGTCACAGCGAGTTTATATTACAGTATTGACAACTCTAAAATTAACACGAAGCCACTTTTAAAAAATAAGACTTTTTAAAAATTAATTTTTTTATTACTACTTCCTGTCTAGGACCTCAAAACTATTTACTTTTTGGGTCTTTCCCAGGTCTGGCGTAGAGTGAAGATTTGGTTTATCAGGTATACCGGTTTTTTTTTTAAATAAAACACTAATTATTAATGGTCGCCGTGGCGTAGTGGGTAGTGTGCGACGCTCACACGCCGAAGGGTCTAGGTTCGACTCCCAGTTCAACACCAATTTTTCTAATATTTCACGGCACCACCTCTTTCGAGCTGCTGACAACACTCAAAGAGTAATAACTGTCTAAGAAAGCTTCTCAAATTTCGCCGTTCGGAGTCGGCAAAAAACTGTAGGTCCCTTCTACTCGTGAGAGAACAGTAGCTCGCACAACACGAGTAGTTGATGAGCAAGCTAGGCCCTGGTCCCCCTTTGGACTGTAGCGCCAACAATTATTATTAATTATTAATGGGAAAGTAAAAACATTCTATTCAAAGTATTGGCCATTGTTTTCTACACATTTTGACCACCTTTCTGGCAATTTGTGAATACCACGCCAATAAAATTGTTCGTCTTTTAAAGCAAACCAATCAGACACCCAATTTTTGACCTCCTCGTAGCAATCAAAGTGCTGCTCAGCCAATGCGTGTCCCATCGATGAAATCAAATGGTAGTCGGAAGGAGCCAAGTCTGGTGAATACGGCGGGTGGGGTAGCTGCTCCCAGCCAAGTGCTTTGATTGTATACTGAACCGGTTTTGCTTTGTGTGCAGGTGCATTGTCATGGAGCAAAATTACCTTGCCGTGTCTTCTGGCCTATTCTGGTCATTTCTCGACCAATGCATGGTTCAAATTGATCATTTGTTGTCGGTAGCGATCAGTATTAACGGTTTCACCAGGTTTTAGGAGCTCGTGGTACAGCACACCTTCCTGGTCCCACCAAATACACAGCATTGTCTTCTTGCCGAATCGATCTGGTTTTGACGTCGATGTTAATGGTTGTCCCAGATTAACCGATGATTTTTTCCGTTTAGGATTCTTAAAATAAATCCATTTTTCATCGCCAGTAACAATCCGATGCAAAACCTATTTTTTTTCGTGTGTTTGAAGCAAAATTTCACAAGTGTTTTTTCGGTTTTACATCTGTCTTTTATTTAATTCATGTGGCACCCATTTTCCACACTTTTGGATCTTTCCCATAGCTTTTAAACGGTCAGAAATTGTTTGTTGTTCAACATTTAACATTGCTGCCATTTACTTTTGACTCAAAGTATCATCTCCATCCAATATCGTTTGCGATTCGGCGTCTTCAAACTTTTTTGGTGGTCTTCCACGTTCTTCAGTTCTCACATCAAAATCATAATTTCTGAACCGTTGAAACCATCTTTTGCAGGTTGCTCGTGATAGGGCATGATCACCATATGCCTCGACAAACATTCGATGCGACTCTGCAGCACTTTTCTTCAAATGAAAACAAAAAATTAATGCTTTCCGCAAATCATCACTTTCTGGTACAAAATTCGACATTTTCAACAAGACGAAAAAATATGATGTTGTCTGTTCGATGACTTGATGTATACTTAATATTTTTCACAGAAGTCGTAACAAACAAACGAAAAAAAAATAAGGGCTCGTTCACAACAAATGTTCCCTATAGAGACATTTGTATCTTGACGCTCACTTCATACCGGTATTCGTGGTATTGTGACCTCAAAACTATTTAGACAGAATTTCTGGCGGGAATTTTTGTGTACGTTTCCTTTGAATTCTATTTCTGTTGCGGATCCTTGAATTTTTTCTACATCAGTGTGAAGCAGACAAAATTTTTTAAATTAACCCCTTGAAACTCCGGAACAATCTGTGGAGCACATGTTTTCCGTTCTTACCATGCTTGCATACCCATATAGGGATTTCCATTTGATAAACGGAACCGTAAAACGAAAAATAGTTCAGTTCTAATTTGTGCCGCTTCTCAAAGCAAAGACGAGCACGAGTGGGCAATTCTTACACCCTGCAGATGATAATTTCGAATCGATCCTGACTCATGCCGTGCTCCGTCAAAGTGTGCTGCAATATCCTTTTCACTTGGAAGCACTACTCTGCCTGACACCGCCAGCTGTCAGAGCTAAGCCCGAAACCTTGTAAATTGATGCATTACGAAATCTCAGCGCCAAAGACATTTTCACCGCCAGAGTGCATTTCATGTGAGTGAGCGCTCATCTCCAGCACTGGAAACCCATAAGTGTCATCATCGAACCCAATGTAATCGAGACACTCTCCGCACCTTTAATGGAAGACCGATTTCGAATTCATTTCTTGACTTTTTCCACTCGAACGAGTCCGTGCCAGCAGCAGTTGGCGCACAAATCCTTTTTCAAAGAAAATAACTCCACACTTCCGAGGAAGCCCTGTAAGGGGGGCTGGCAATCGATTCGCTTTTCCAGTTCATGTGACACATTTGAAGGCAAATTGTCTACGCGATGGATATAAAGGAAGTCACAATTGCAATTCCCAGCGAACACAAGCATTCCATCGGCTCCCATTGTAGTGGTTTAGGTTGACGGCCGGGGGCGGGGTGTGTGTAACAGGTTTGCCAGAGGGATTTTCACCCTGCTTCCGATGTGGCAAAGGTGGTTTGCTGGGAATGTGAGGAGCTGGACACATTCTTTTATGTGAAACGTCATAAATTAAATCCCTCCTCTATCAGATGGAGATTTATTGTCTCTCCGTCCCCCAACGAAATTGAAGTAACTCCACGAATCAATTAAGAGATATTCATGCGAGTTCATCTGTGCTCATCTGCATTTGAATCTGCCCAGGTCTAGATTTAATTATTTTTCCTGAATGAAAGGAATCAATCTGCAAAAAACAAAAAACAACGTCGAATCCATCGATTGTGATAATGAACATTTTTTGTTGTTGCTTGCAGGATATCCACAGCCCGTGTATCGATGGCTAAAGGACGGCATACCAGTCGGAGACTATTCATCAAGTCAATACTATCGAATACACAACACCCGGCGGGAGGACGCTGGCAGCTATAAGTGCATTGCCAAGAATGACGCCGGATCGATATTCAGTGAAAAAATCGACGTCGTTGTTGCATGTAAGTACATAAAAAAAAGAAAACAAACACACATACCCAACAGAAGCGAGAATCCTTGATATCCTGTGATAGGTGGGCCCATTGTGCGGTGGGATCAAGTGGACAGAAATGTCACGTGGAGGTGTTTTTTTTGCTCTTCTCCTCTGTTGTTGTCGCTTACAATGAAGAATGGACTCAATCAGAAGCTGGCTTCTGGTTAAGGACCCAATGGAGTTCAGTTTCGGATCGTCCTGTGGAGGGGCGGATGACGAATGCGTTCGACGTGTGGTTCGCTTTAAGACCACGTGCATAACTCAGTCTCCCCGAATGCTCGTTGCAATGGGATGCCTCAGGCAAATGTCATTCTAGGGCGGATCTACGGCAAGCAGACATTTTTTAACCAGCACACCGCTCGCATTACAAAGAATTTGAATCTAGAAAGAAGAAAAAAAACTTTTTAAGGGCCTTCCTGCACACACTTTGAAAGAGTTTTCTATCTCTTTGCTTTCTTAAGCGAAGAAAAGAACATTTTCGAGGAATAATCAACAACGGCAATCTTAGGTTTCCACATGTTCCGCATGTCTCTTCGTCAGTCAAATCATACAACGCGGACAACTCACCCCTCAGCAGAAACGCAATAAATTAATGACTCCGCTCCGACATGCGTGATCTCCCCGCGACCCATTTGAGTGAACATCTCGATCCATCTTTCGCGAGAACAATGAGCTCTACATACCGTCCCAACTTAAGACGTTCAACGCATCAATTAACCTCATTTGCATTTGCTGAAGTCCCTCCTTGACGAAGAGTTCCCATGACCCGCTACACCACACAATTGCAGCACTCATGCAACGCGGCCAACTGCTGTTGACCCCCGGCAAGCAACCGCACGTACACACGTCTCGCTCTCTAATTGTTCTCAATTGAAATTCGCGAACTGCAGGCATGTAATTTGTTCTTCTTTCAGACATGGGCATCTTTGAGGATCTGCAAGAGCGACGGCTTTCGGTACCCTCCGGGCATCCGGGTGTCTTTAATCTGCCACCGATCGAATCGGTGCCGCCACCGTCGGTAACCTGGCAGACCGAGGAGGGCGCCCTCAACTACGGGATCAAGTACGCCTTTACCAAATCGAATCAGTTGATCGTCCTTAGCGCTGATGAGAGCGACCGCAGGGCGTACCGGGCGAGAGCGATCAACGCCCAGCTGGGAAAGGAGGAGAACAGCGCGTTCATTCATCTGAATGTAACCGGTGATCCGTACACAGAGGTGGCACCGGAAATCATAATCCACCCGCAGGACATGAAGCTGAAGAAGGACGAGGAAGTGGCCCAGCTGGAGTGCATCGCCAATGCCCGGCCCCTACATGAGATCGAAACTCTGTGGATGAAGGACGGCATTCTGATCGAGAACTCTGGTGTGTCGCACACACTGACCGATCCATGGAACCGAACGCTGGCCCTGCTCTCCGCCAACCTGACGCACACCGGCGAGTACACGTGTCAAGTGCGATTGCGATCTGGAGGCTTCCCGACAGTGACATCGACAGCCAAAGTCGAGGTCCAAGAGCCGCCGACATTCTTCACTCCCATGCGGTCGGAGACATACGGCGAGTACGGTGCGATGGTCACCCTGCCGTGTGATGTCGTCGGCGACCCAATGCCAGCTGTCTCCTGGTATCGCAACGCAGAACCCATTGATGTCGCCGACCCTAGGTAAGTTTGCGCACAAGACACGCACGGACAACCATTCTGATTCCTTTTCCCCCTCCCCCCTGACAGGTACACGTTGAAGGAAGACAACTCACTGGTGATCAAGAAGCTGACAGTTGAGGACTCGGCGATATTCCAGTGCCTGGCATCCAACGAGGCCGGCGAGCGGTCCTCGTACACATGGTTGCGAGTCAAAAGTAAGTACACCTCAGTGCGTTGCATTCGGTTGCCTGTGCATCGTGCATTCTTGAAATTCTTCTCGCTAACCATCGCCTAAATTTGCTCAAATCATCCCATAGAAGGTCATCCGCCAGCCAACGGTACTCAACTTGTTGCTGGCGGCAGTGCTGTACATAAAACCGAAACTAAACCCGCTTGCGCTGAAACTAACCCCAGTGTACATGTGAAACATCTGCCTACTAACTATTATAGAGACTTTTTGAAACGCGTTAAACGCCTGGCTCAGCCGCGCATTATTCGGATGAGGTCATCGTATTCTGGAGCGTCCGGTCGACGTAATCAATTCCGCTTTGGTATGGGTGGCAAGTCTATTCAAAACTCCTTCTCGCACACACACACACATACACTTACACCGCACTAACTGCACCAATTATGTACAATCACTGCACATGATTAATTTTTCCTTTTTTTTGTTTTCCTTACTAACCACACTCTCTCTCACTGCACATCTCTCATCATCTTCTTGTAAATGTCGTTAATTTGATCGCATTTTTAAATTCTTAGTTTTCTTTGTGTGCTTTAACGGTTGAGGGAATAAATACTTTTAAATTTAAATAATTAGGTGGAGGGCTGCTTCATTTAATTTTTGAATTTATTGCACATTGAGTTATTCACAAAAAAGGGCGAAGTTATTCAAGCTTGATCTTTTATTCGTATATGAATTTGAAAGAGATTTGTTTCATTACTGAGCCATTTTGTTAATTTACATTAACTCCAAATATATGTTTGTTTGTATTCCGCAAGTAGTTTTTAATTTTGTTGGCCGAGGAAAAGATTGTGCTTTTCTTATTTTTGTGTCGTCCAGAGAACTTAGTCGTTTTATAAAAAAAACAAAGGACAAAGCAAATAACCTGACAAACCAAATTATTTGAGCATCTTTCAGACAGTTTGTCTAATTATTAAGGCAAATTATGAAAACGTGTAGTGTACAGATGATTTTTCGAAAACCAATTTATTCAGGACGGGGAAAACTAACCTGAATTCGGGCGATAAATCAACTATTAATTTGATAACCAAGGCTTCGTTTCGGGCGACTATTCTTCTTCTTTCTTCTTGTGGCGCTTCAGTTCGGGGTGGATCTTGGTGGACCTTGGTGGACCTAGGTGGACCTTTGTGGACCTTGGTGGACCATGGTGGATCTTGGTGGACCTTTGTGGACCTTGGTGGATCTTGGTGGACCTTGGTGGACCGGACAAACGAGGCTGAGATTCCACACATAGAGCATTCTTTCCTCCGACCATATCTTACAGACGAGCTGGTGCATGCACTCAACCAACTCATCTCCAGCTGCTTTAAATTGTTCTGCGGGCAGTCCGTCTGCACCAGGAGCTTTATTCGACTTCAGCTTGGATGTTGCTATTTTCACCTCGCCTAATCCGTGGGGACGGAATTCTTGTCTATCATCGTCCAAATTGAGTGGAACATTCTGCCTATCAGTGGCCACCGTGACGTAGTGGGTACAGTGCGACGCTCACGCGCCGAAGGGTCTAGGTTCGATTCCCCGCTGAACACTTCGAATTTTTTACGTCACCACCTCTTTCGAGATGCTGCCACAAAGAACAATAAGTGTCTAAGAAAGCTTATTAAACTTCACCGTTCGGAGTCGGCAAAAAACTGTCGGTCCCTTCTACTCGTGAGAGAACAGTAGCGCGCACAACACGAGTAACAAGCTGGGGCCTGCTCCCCCTATGCACTGTTGCGCCAACAATTAATTTTCTGCCTATCAGCGGAATTAGGGCTATCATCGCCGTTAAAGAGTCCTTCCTAGTTAATTCTTTATTAATTTCGGATGTGTAGAAAAGCAAGGACAATTTTGACGGTCTTCTATTATGTACAAAAGGACATTCCTCGCACCTAAAATTGCAGCAAACCCACAAAACTAAGATTAGCCTGCCATATTGTGTGAAAGTTTTTTTTTTGAAAAATTAAACTCCGCATTCTTGATATCAGTGAATAAACCACCTTAGAGACGATTTATTATCCTAATTTTATTTATAAACAATTTTGACGCGAAATATGAAAAACGTTGCATGTGTCTTTTTGACTTCTGTCGAATATAGAAGTATGTTGCTTTTATTTCGCATCATTACCACTTTTGTGGCTGCCGTGGCAAAGTGACTCGGATTCGAAGATATGGAAGTTCAAGCTCTGTATCCGAAGACGCTTGAACCGTATGCCACCGCGCAGCCTTCAAAGTCCGGCGTTTAATCATCGTCTCCAAAGTCGACCACCGGAATCAGAACCAAAAATCCAACGCAAACGTATTCTCGGGAAAAGACTAAAAGCTCCCTTATCCGCCCTTAAAAAAATGTCATAGTCTCCGTGTAATAAACCATTACTGGTTTGATCATGCCGTCGGTTTAGTCTTTAAGGAAGAACTGTGCTTTTCATTGTCTGTTAATTCCAATAACGCAACGATCGATATGACTGATTCTGCTTTTAATTACGGTGCTGTTGTTGTCCCTATAAAACGCACCACCTCTGTATGTCACCGCCTTGCCAAGTCTTAAGAACTTAAATCAACTTTAATAGCCCGTTATGATTTTCATTGCAAAAGAGCACACTCCTGACAACGTGTTGCATCTTTCATCCCCAACAATCCAGAATGTATATTCTTCTTGTGGCGCTACAGTCCGGGGTGGACCTGGACCTCCAGAATGTATATACCATATATATATATTGGAAGGCGATACATTCCACTGGGGGACCAGGGCTTAGCGTACTCTTGTTGTGCGTGCGACTATTCTCTTGCGAGTGGACCTATAGTATTTGCCTACTCAGTTTGAGAAGCTTTTTCTTAGACAGTTACTATTATTTGAGTGTCATCAGCAGCTCAAAAGAGGTGGGGCTGTGAATAATTCGAGAAATCAAACCTGGACCTTAGACGTGTGAATAATAATAATAATAATTTTTGGCGCGGCAGTCCAGAGGGGGACCAGAGCCTAGCTTGGTCATCAACTACTCATGTTGTCTGCTCTACTGTTCTCTCACGAGTAGAAGGGACCTACAGTTTTTTGCCGACTCCGAACGGCGAAGTTTGAGAAGCTTTCTTAGACAGTTATTACTCTTTGAATGTTGTCAGCAGCTCGAAAGTGGTGGTGCCGTGAAAAATTCAAGGTGTTCAGCCGGGAATCGGACCTAGACCCTTCGGCGTGTGAGCGTCACACTCTACCCACTATGCCACGGCGTTAGTTAGAACATAGGTGGATTTCTTAGGAGATTGAAAATTTCAGAGAATCAAAACCCAAGACATAGCATTCCGGGAAAAGCATTTAACAGTAGCACTTCCCCCCTAGAAGTGGCTACGAAAATTTGGAGACTGCATTTGTTCTTCGTAGAGTTTTACAATTTATTAAAGTGGAACTTCGGTCTTTTGAAAATGTTGACACTTTGGAATGTCCAGAACTTTCAGCGATTATTTCCTCCTATCGCCACTATCGGCAACACCAGCCAATGTGTGTCTCAGGAGCGCTTCTTAATAATTTTAAATGGTTTTCGGACCGGTAAACGATCACTAATGAACTGTTTTAAGCTTTCATCAAGCGATAAAGCTTCCACTTATTAAATTCGTCTGATTAGGCTGAGACATCCAAGGGTAAATTTCAGATGAAAGAATGGTTGCGACCTTCAATGTGACAATTTCTGTTGAATCTTAAAATTTAAATTGTAAATTTCTGTTACAGTTGTGTGACGCACATATTTGTAAATACCGTATCGACTTAACAATTCAACTAACAGAAAGAACATTTTATTCAAAATTCAATTTAAATCGGCCACGGCCTATGTATCATACTCGAGTGTTGAGGTTACTTCACGGCCAGTTAAGAATCAAAAGTTACCTACCCCCAACCTATACAAATCTTGACCTCTGTACAAAATCAATCAATTTGTCATTTGTCTAATTTAGTCACCTAATCCGAATCGATCCCTCTCCACAGCAGGTGCTTGTATATTACGCGGTTAAATTAGTTCAACAATCAGGAATTTGCCAATCAATCAATTTTGTTCATTAGCCCTTGTCGCATTTTGACGCGTTAACTCGGGGAAACATTCCAAAGTACGCATGGGCTTATGATTGCATCAGAATGAATAAATACTGGGAGGCTTGCAGCTCTACATCAGCAGATAGCCGTGTCCGAAAGAATTAAGCGAAACAACCTAATTTACATAACAACTCAAAATCGGTTAGAATTCGTCCGACTGGCTTAACTAACCAAAAATTTGGAGAATTCTATTTTGAAGAAAAACTTTTCTTAACTTTTTTATAGGTAAAGCATACTTGGGGACATTTTCCTCTTTCTCAAAGAACCATTTAAAGGAAATGGAATTCACAATAGGAGCATGACCAGGCTAAAGAAAAAAGAAAATAGGATCGTTGACTTCACAAAAAGTTTTCCATTCCCTCTTGCTCTTTAAATTTGGGGGTGGACCTACTTTTGAACATCTTTCGTGGTGCTCCTTTGAGAAAGTGGACAGAGGCGAATAATTTAAGTCTGAAGAAAGTTCAAGTCAAACTTGTCCAAAACAGGTGGACTATTTTAACAAAGTGCCCCGAACCCGAACCTGTGTTTAAAGTCAGCCGAAAATGCTGCCGTAGGTAGAAACTCGTATTTCAGCGCTCCGAAACTTCGTAGACCGGTGATGTATTTATTTGCTTAGGGTAGACTGCATGCGCCTCCGAAAGTGTTCTTGATTCAATTTGAAATCAAAGAAAAGTATTTCTGAGTGATTTTTATTCGTTTTGCTTTCAGTTCAAGTTGAGGGGGTCGTAAAGAGTTTCTCCAATTCTCCTCAATCATAATGACGTAAAAGGGAAAGAGTTAACTGTGAATATCATATTTCTGGAGTTTTGCACAAAATTTCCTTTCTCCCTCAGGACAAGAAAAAGGGAACTCAAGTCTGAGTGTTCGAAGAATCGGAAATGAAAATTGAAAGTGCTAGACAGTTCGTGGAAAATATTTTTGTTTCTGTGCGGATGCTGGATAATTGATGTTTCTTTCGATTTGGATTTCAGAAAGTTTTCATTTTTTTCCTGGCCATGAAATAATTATGTGAATTGTGGACTTTCTGGAAATGCGCCCTGCTTTTACCCAGAAAGGGTTGTTCGTTGTGGGTGTTAAAATTGAACTCAATTCCATCCTCAGGGTGGACTTCTGAAAACTTCCTGACAGTCAAATCTCGTCGTGATTGAACAGAGTATTTACTCGTGCAATTTCAGTTATAAATCGACTTCTTTTCATACTTAACCCCTAGGAAGGGCACCCGCAAGGTATAAAATTCGCCTGTACAAAAAGGGAGACAATGAAGCAATGAAGGGTAGAACTAAAACTGTCACTTGTCAAATATCTCCCATATCTCCCTTAAATCAAGTGAAACTCTAAAGTTGTAAAAAGCAGGTGTGTAAAAAGCTGATGAATTAGGAAGTTGCCGTCTAGATGGAAACAGATTATCGAACAAAACGGCGCATATTTGAGCTAAATTCGATCACTGTAGCCAGCCATGAAGCCATGAAGAGCCAAAAAGCGGACAACCGTATATGACGGGCACTCCTTGTTTGACAAATCTTGCCTCGCCTGGATCAAAATACGGGACGAAGTTTGAAATCTTTTAAGAGAAGCGATAGCTGGATCTGCAGGGGAAAAATTACACGCTTTCAAACACTTCACGCACTACATGGAATCTTGGCAGGTATACGCACAAGTTTGGCTCGTTTCAGAAATCAAGTTGTTACCTGAAGTTTGGCGACGTACGAGAGTAAGTTCAGGAACTAAGCAGTCGATGGGTTAAGAAAGCAATTTTAACAGAACAGATTTCTTAAAAGATTGTAAAGTAAGGTTCTTAACAAAAACAATTGCACTCTGGGACAGTTTTGTCACTTTACAATAATAATAATTGTTGGCGCTACAGTCCAAAGTGGGACCAGGGCCTAGCTTGCTCATCAACTACTCGTGTTGTGCGCGCTACTGTTCTCTCACGAGTAGAGAGTCACTTTACAATGCGTATCTTAAAATCGATGTAATTCTTACGAGATCATAGACAGTTCCAAAAGAAGTAACTTTATTGGAATAACAAATTTATTCAGACGTTACAAGTAGCGGATGAGGAAGCCCTTAGTCTTTTCGAGTGAAAAGTTTTGCGTGCGTTTTTTGGTCCTGTCTGCGTTGATGGCATCTGGAGGACACGATTTGATGATCTGGCCTGTACAGCATCATGCGTCTGGTCAAGCACTTACGGATACAACGCTCAAGATGGCTACGCCATGTAGGGTATGGACACCACTGCTCCGGCTCGAAAAGTCTTCGAATCTGAGTCATTGGGACAGCACAATTCAGGATAACCCAAGATACGGTGGCACACACAAGTGGAAAAGGACCTCAACCAACTTGGAGTGCGCAACTGGAGGCAGCTGGCGAAAAATCGTGCTGACTGGAGAGGCATGTTCCCAGGTCCACCATGGACTGTAGCGCCACAACAAGAAGAAGAATTAATTTTGCCCCTCTTGTGTTCCAATTTGTTTTTTTTTTTGAAAATCACTCAAACTTTTGTTCGTCGGAAGAAATTACGTTATTCTTTTTTCCGGTAATTTTCAAAAACCAACTTCAAAAATGTAGTCTTCTTTGGCATTGATCCGATCATTAACGGGTTGAGGACAGCGCAGTTTTTTGTAGTTAGCTTCATTTGTCGGCAGCAAGAATCAAACGTTGCTTTACCTGGCGGCGTCTTCCACAAAAAGTTTTTAAATTTCTAAAGAAAAACAACAAATTTTGCAAAATGGCACATCAATATCGTATTGCTGCTGTTGTGTCGCCATTCCTTCACACACGCATTCAGATGAAACATTAATGTGTGAGCCACCTGTGGTACACACCGTACTCAACGTAGTACGCTACTCTTCGGATTCTTCAAACAACTGGAGCCGTCGAAAAAGGCAGTAGTCGGAAGGGACAAGGTCTAGGGATTACGGTGGATAGGGTAAGACCTCCGATTCCACCGTTTTCAGTTGTTTCCCAGGTGACCGCTACAGTCACGTGGTGCCGAGTGATGTCATATTGCAAACTTACTCTATTATGCCTTTCGGTCGTTTCTGGCCGTCTACTTGGCTCCACCTGTAGCCTGGATTTGGTAGCTCATATGTAAAACACACCCGCCTACCCCATGCAGATCATAACTTATGAACCGGGGATGTTTTTTTGGTGTCGATGTAGGCGATGATGAAATGGATTCACTAGGCTTTGCATAACATTTGATATTCTTGGGGTCATCATTGTATGTCCACTCTTTATTTAAACTCCCGATCTACTGAAAACTCCCTTCATTTGGTGTATATCAAGATACAGGACAGACATCTTTACATCTATCCGTTTCAACTCGCAGGGCATATTGTTCTTTGTACAACCTTGTTTTTGAACAAATTCAAATTTCTTTAACCGAACGGAAATTGCTTTCTAAGTAACTCCCAAGAATTCTGCGAGTTCACTTCTGCATCCGCATCGATGCAGGAAAGCCTTCAATTCCACATTTTCAAACTTATTGAGCTGGCCAAAGCACTCTTTGTCTTCGACGCCAAAATCACCACTTTTGAACCGTCGAAACCACTCTCTGCATAATTTGCCGGACGGAACAGATCAACATTAATTTCAACAATCTTTCGATGGGCTTCATCTGCTCTTTCTACCAATTAACAAATAAAATCGAAATTTCCTGCAAAAGCTGATTATTTAAGTCAACACCGGACATTTTCGAAAAGGCATAAAAACAGAAAAACAGACGCTGATACACAATAACTGCAGTTGACAAATTTCACACCTTTCCAATGAAGTATGTAAGCGCTTCCAAGATCAGCCACAACTTGCAAGTGGCGCCATCATTAAAATACGAACTGTATCAATTTGTATACCCACGGGCGGTGTTATTAGAGATAAAGAACTTAAAATTGGCAACACTAGTTTAACCGACGGTCACTTTTTCAACTGTCAGAGGACGAAATTACCTTTTAGTGTCAAAATGTTTTAACTAACTTCAAAATATTGAATAAAGATGCTTGTTGAAAGTGGGCATGGTTCCGGAACAGAAAGAATGGTAATAATAATTGTTGGCGCTACAGTCCAAAGGGGGACCAGGGCCTAGCTTGCTCATCAACTACTCGTGTTGTGCGCGGAACTGTTCTCTCACGAGTAGAAGGGACCTACAGTTTTTTGCCGACTCCGAACGGCTTTCTTAAACAGTTATTACTCTTTGAGTGTTGTCAGCAGCTCGAAAGAGGTGGTGCCGTGAAAAATTCGAAAAATTGGTGTTGAGCTGGGAGTCGAACCTAGACCCTTCGGCGTATGAGTGTCGCGCTCTACTCATTACGCCACGGCGCCCACAGAAAGAATGGTGCCTCCAATAAAATTAATTTTCTTCATTTTCACTCATTTTAAAGAAAATAATATCTGTACCCCTTAAGAAAGTTTGACTTGTTATGCCAAATTTCACGAGACCTGAAGCATTGCAAGATGCACATAAGTTACAAGAGGCCCAAGGACTGAGACTCTAGACCTTGCCCTCCTTCACGACTTTAGTTTCTAAAACTCTGTGACAAAGAAAATTAACTATCTTTCTGCACACGGAAATGGTTTCTGAACAATGATCTCAACAAAAGACAAATTCGACCCAAGAGACTTTTTACAGCAATCTCTGTATTCTAAGGCCCAATTGTCTAGAAAATATTTTCTTAAACCCGGTGTTCTGATTCGGCTTTAAAATTGTGGGCAAGTTTCTCCCCACACTCTCTCACCAAATTCATTTTTTTCTTGGTTTTAACAAAATCTTTCCCTTTCTCGTTCTTCTTAATCGTAGATAGCTCAGACACCTCCAGTAGCTGTCACAAATTACATATCCCCACGGAGTGCTCAAACTATTATCGCCTATCGGTCAGCTCGCGTTTGCGGTTACACAATTAATACACGGTCCACAAGGGTAACCGCACATTATCGTCCCCATTTAACATCCGTTCAAGTACAAATTAAAAGGGTTGTGTACTCTCAAGCTATCCACATATCTAGCTCTCTTAAAGCAAATTTCCCGGAATACGCTCTCATACAAATGCCGACGATGTTCCTTTTCAGCATTCCACAAACGGTTCCCAGTCGTTTTGCAAACGCAGCCAGGCTACCGCAACGAAAAGAGGTCACGAACGCACTGCTCGACAATAACTCAACATCTTACTAATTGCGCCAAGCTATTCGCAAACAAAAGTATTCTCGGAAGCCGGGACCGGTATTTGTTGGAAAAACTTTTTCCTTAGATGAGCCTCATTGCTCTGAATAGTGGGAACGACGGTGCACGTCACTACTGAATGCCTGTTCTCATTAACATTCATTCACTGCGCAAATTGTTGTCGCCGCCACCCGCAAACAGCCCCCAAGGAAGGGAAAAACTTCCGCTCCCTGTGCACTCAACCACCGGGCAACTTGTTGCCTATGGGAGCATTAGCATATGAAACAAATTCGCGCAATCGAATTCGCATTCCACCGGATGAACGAATACCCAACCAGCGCAGTTGTCTTCGATGGTAAATTAATAAATTTCATTCGAGCAACCGCCACACATCCGGTGGCCGGCATAATGACTAAATAACTCACCGGCGCGGGGTTGGTCGCATTTCGCCGTTGTTGCCCGGGATAGTGTTAAAAATGTTTCCTGCTAAATAACTCATCAAATGCCAATCAAACCAATGCCAATGCAGGCAGTATCGTTTCAGGCTGACGCAGGACGCAGGACGCAGTGGCCATATGTGCGCCACACTCAGTGGCAATTGACTCAATCTCGCCAACAAGCCGGTATGCTGTCGCTCAGTAATCTGATTGAGTGTGCACACGTAAAGTGCACATTACGCTGCCTCCCCTGGCGTTCCTTTAATCTTCGCACTCCATCATCCGGTGGTGAATGAAATTTTTCGTCCTGCGAAAGGGCCAATTTACTTGGCGAATAATGCGGTTGAATCGAAATACATGCATGCGCATCCCTCCGGTGCAGACCGACGACAATGCGAGCTCCTGACGGATGGCGCTGCCGCCACCGTTGCAATTGGTGGTGATGTCGGTGATAGCGCGATGGTGGTCACTGCCGGCCGAGCAATGTGATTTAACTCAGTTGGCCCCAATTACGGGAAATTGCATGGCCAGGTAATTCACGAAGCCTGTCGCACAATTCCTTGGGGGTAATTATGAGGCCGCGGCTGTGTTGCGTGCATTTATTTGCGGCCTGTTGTCGACTGCTGCTGCGGCCGACTTTGCCAGTGGCGCTCGCGTTTGTAAATTTGCACGCTTATCGATGGATCGAGTTTTATTCAGATTATAACCCAGTGGTGGATTGAATTGGAGGAAGGTTCTAATGTTGGGGCAGCTTATCGGAGTGGAAACTGCAGGGCACAACATTTGGGCGGCGCAAGTCACAAGGTGCTAGACTGCTCGCGTTTGCTGGGAAACTCACGCTGATTTGCCGCTTCTAATGAAGTCACGAGAATGTTTTGTGCGAGTTTACAGGATAAATTGGTTTATTCGCACGTTAACTTGTCGTCATTGTGAGGGTGTTTGGGGCTGCGGAATGACTTAATGATTTTTGTTGTCGCAAAGTGACATGAAATATGAACGGGTGTAGACTGCTTTAATAGTTTTTTGTTTAATGTGTGGCCGGCTATGAGGCACTTTTAGTTATGCGCCAAGATTGGTAGATGGTTGCTTTGAACCCATCACCTCTTCTGAGTTGCTCGCAACGCGAAACCCTATTCAAGACTATTCTCAAGTTTGGGTCATTATTTCAAAGCAACACTCGATGTTGGACAATGCACAAACTTGCGGTTTTCCACTCTGCCAACAGTCCTCTCCTTTACAATTTTTAGTGTCGCACCTTGACATGATTGGCAGCCAAGGCGTAAAGAACAGTTCTCCATTTCGCGCAATGAAAAATGTATAAATGACAGGTGATCTCACTTCGTGGACGTTTATCACAGTCTCTTACCCAAGTCTTTGAAATTGACCTCTTTCCCGTGATCTCAATTTCGGAGGAAATGAATTCGCGCCATGTCACAACCGTCCAGACTTAGTTGACATTCTCTCTTCCATTGCATACATTTAGGAGCAGTCCCATTTGTTCGCGATTTTCATTCCACACCTTCCACAAACTCACTCTTATTGTCTGCTTTTTATTAATTTTGTGTTGTTCGGCAAATGTTTGTTTCATTTATTTTTGTATTCACACTAACACCAACAAATTGACGTGATAAATATCATGGGCATTCAAAAAACAACAAAAAAAAAAAATTATCCAATCCATTTATTTATTGTTGTTGTTTATTTTTGAACACTAAACCACATCAGCATGCCTTCCCCAACCACCATTTTGTAGCTTCCACTCATTTTTCGATGAAAATAAAAATGTTGCTTCATTTTCACAGCCTCAACCCCGATAATGGAACAACCGCCGCAAAATGTGACCGCATTGGATGGCAAGGATGCAACTATTTCGTGTCGGGCTGTTGGTGCTCCAAATCCGAATATCACATGGGTATATAACGGTAAGTGATTGTTCCTCTCTTCCCATCTTCCCGTCGCGGAAATGACGGAGAAATGAAAACTATTGTATCCCGAATCGAAGTGCCTGCCTGTGCATGGTGTATATTGTTTTGTTTCAGTTTGTTATTTATTTTTTTAGCTTTAATTAACTCGTGACACTAAGAGATGCTAACGGTAATTTTTTTTGAATATTTTTTTTCTTTTGAATACTAACAACTGTGTGTGGTGCTCCATCGTTCATCCCCCTTGAATATCAACAAACACAAAATCACATTTGGCACCCACGATAAACCCGCAATACACATCCTGGCAATTTGCCGCACTTATATCAACTCACACACACACACACACGCAAATACCCCGCGCCACAGAAACACAATTGGTCGAAGTGTCGAGTAGAATACAGATCCTGGAGTCTGGGGACTTGCTTATATCCAATATTCGGGAATCAGACGCCGGCCTGTACACATGTGTTCGATCGAACGAAGCTGGAACTGTAAATGGGGAGGCGTACCTTGGAGTCCTTGGTAAGTGAAGTTTGTCGTGTTGTGTTTATGATTATTTGTGTAGTTATTTGTTTTTTCTCTTTTTTTGTTTTTTTTTTTTTTTGGTGTTGTGCATTTGACTTTAGTATTTTTGTTTTTTTTTTTTTTTTTGGGAAAGCGACACGTGTGGTGTTTAACTAACTGATTCACTACGTCTGTTGGTTAAATTGAATATTTTAAATTTTATTGCATTTCATGTTTGCAAAGGTGAGTTGCGATTGAAATGAACAGAAGAAAGAACTCTGCGATACCAAGAAAAATTGGTAATCGATGCGGACAAGACCTCGGGAATTTCTCATTTGACAAAGGATCGGTTCCAGAAGTGTCCTGTGTAAGTCCATTCACTCCCGTGGTTGGATCTACACAGTTCTTAGACACACCTTATACTCTTAATTTAGGAAATATGAACAAATAATTATTCGAAACGCCTTAACTTTGGGAATGTGGTACCTACTCTGGAATCCTCCCCTTGCCTGGAGATAGATTCTTGACTAGGTGCCAACTTATTGTTCAAAATTGAATTTTAAGCAGAATTGGTACTACCCACTTTGGATCGACACAAATTTTATTGAGGATTGGAGGAAACGCCAAGTCCACCAAGACTTATTGCTCCCCTCGGGTATAGCTTATGATAAGTATTTGCTGCACGTGTGGATCCATACTGTGGCTCTTTGGACAAGCCTCCCACATTATTCCTATTTGGTGAAAGTACCTGAAGTGAATTGCAAATCTCGTTCCATTGACTAAAAGCTAAGTCCACCCTTGACTTGATTCCCTGCAAAGTGACTGAGTTCCTCGGAACTAGCTTTCATTAGTTATGTTCCGGGACATTTCCCAAGAACGAAATGATTAATTTAATAATATTTAGATGGCGCGACAGTCCACAGGGAGACCAGGCCTTAGCTTCTTACTCGTGTTGTGCACGCTACTGTTTTCTCACAAGTAGAATGGTCCTACAGTTTTTTACCGACTCCGAACTGCGAAGTTTTTGAGAAGCATTTTCTTCTTTAGTGGTCGCCGTGGCGTAGTGGGTAGAGTGCGACGCTCACACGCCGAAGGGTCTAGGTTCGACTCCCAGTTCAACACCAATTTTTCTAATATTTCACGGCACCACCTCTTTCGAGCTGCTGACAACACTCAAAGAGTAATAACTGTCTAAGAAAGCTTCTCAAATTTCGCCGTTCGGAGTCGGCAAAAAACTGTAGGTCCCTTCTACTCGTGAGAGAACAGTAGCGCGCACAACACGAGTAGTTGATGAGCAAGCTAGGCCCTGGTCCCCCTTTGGACTGTAGCGCCAACAATTATTATTATTAACGTCGTACCGACCGGTACTCGAAGATTTTGCTGGCCACTTTGATGTTCTGAAGGAAGTCATCGCGGCTGTCTTTTTCTGCAGTCTACAAAGTAACAAAAGTTTAGCTCGTTAAACAACAGCTTCTCTTGCGAAAATAGGGACCTTCACGTTTTTGTCGACTGCTAACGACGGAATTCGAAAAGCTTTTCCAATGACAAAAAGTACTCTGTGGGTTCTGCATCCTTCTAAGAGGACACCACTTTGCTTAGGCCTTTTTAACCCCAGTTAAGCATATTTTAGCCGGTCCTTAACTATTAAAACGCCATCTTCAAAATCTTTCATTTTGTTCATTCACTTCAATGCCTAAAGACCTCGCAAAAGACTAAGGAAAAATGTCGATTTGAAGGTTCTGTCTTTGGCGCTTTACATAAACCATGGTAAGGGCATGTTCCTGTTTAAAATTGTTCTTTTCTTCGAAGACGATGAAACGATGATGTAGCAGCATGAGTTCTCCATCATCACCGTACGTGGTTTGAAGAGTTTAGTGATCACTCAATAAGTCCCGGGACATATAGAGGGCGCAACTAACAAAAATTATTAAAATTTGTAAAGTGGCGCCCCCCATACGAACCGGGACTTATTGAGTGATGAGTTATATAGCGTACTGTATGACCTTCAAAGCGGTTACAGATTTTGGGTCTATTCAAAGATCTCCAACAGTGTGAATGTCTAATCCATCATGGGCACTTCTTAATCAAAAACTCATAAGGACCTCTTAGATTTATGATCTTGTGTGAGATGCTGATGAAAACAATCTCCCCATTGTTGGCGGAATCAAAGGGCTCTGTGTTCATCTATATCGCACACTAAATTTCTGCTTCATCGGGTACCTCCTCCAATCATATCCGAGCTTTGCAAGCGATCGACTTATCCGTCTTCAATTGCTTTCAAATAATCTGTTGGTAGGTCGACAGCTCGAAAAGATTGCAATTGCAATAAACGAACAATAAAAGGACAACTTGACATATATTCTGGCTAGCAGGAGCTATTCTCTTCAATCGAAACTTTCATTTCAGTCTCCTTAATACGCTGACAGAATGCTCAAGGGTTTCAGAGATTCGCCAGCGTCCCTTCAGTCGAGTTTCGAGGTTATTGTCACTAGAATTTCAATCCAAAGTAATGTACACCGGTTTCTGCAGATACTCAAACATCTATTGAAGTCACCTTACCCAATCTACGATTATGGACGTCTTCGCTTCAGGCATGTCACGCATCTTAACCCCCAGTGAAACCATCGGCACCTAAAGCCATGTACAATACGTCCTGCACTTCATTTAATCCTCATTAGCGGGAGTCAATCGGCTCAAAACAAGCGTACAACAAATGCACTTCTCGACAACGAAAAAAAAAACCAAATGATGTCAAGTTCGCAATTTAAAAAGTGTCTTAATGCCTCTCCGAATCAGCTTGGAAATTCGAATAATTCCCCTTGACTTTGATTACAGTTTCCTCCAGTTCCCTGTTCCACTCAACATTTAAACCATCCGCCAGCCCACTACTGTTCGCAACTAATTATTTTTTCCATTTCTAGTGCGTACACAAATCATCCAGCCACCAGTGGACACCACCGTCCTTCTGGGCCTCACCGCCTCCCTGCAGTGCAAGGTCTCCAGTGACCCCACAGTTCCCTTCAACATCGACTGGTATCGCGAAGGACATCCCTCACCCATTATCAACTCCCAACGGATCGGTGTGCAGTCCGATGGCACTCTGGAGATTCAGGCGGTTCGTGCCTCGGACGTCGGAACCTACTCGTGTGTGGTCACCTCGCCCGGCGGCAATGAGACCAGATCTGCGCGTCTCAGTGTGATTGAGCTGCCGTTCCCGCCGACAAACGTCAAGGTCACCCGCATCGACTCGCCCAGCCAGCGTGCCATAAACGTGTCCTGGACACCAGGCTTCGACGGGAACAGCCCCGTGCTGAAGTTTATCATTCAAAAGCGGGAAGTCTCCGAACTGGGTAAGTTGAAAAACTGACGAAATAACTTGCGGTTTCGTTTGGAATTAAACCTGCTTTTTGTTTGTTTTTCTTTCTCCCCCTGACATCCCCCTTTGATCCCATCTCTCAATCGATCCATTAATCTCACCCTTCATGCACTTCTTGAAATCACTAACCTTGCAGAACAATTCGTAGGTCCAGTGCCGGATCCGCTGCTCAACTGGGTGACCGAGCTGAGCAACGTCTCTGCCGCCCAGCGATGGGTTCTGCTCACTAACTTGAAGGCCGCCACAGTGTACCAATTTCGTGTCAGCGCGGTGAACCGCGTTGGAGAGGGATCCCCGTCGGAGGCGAGCAATATCATCGAACTGCCGCAAGAAGGTAAGTCCAAGTAACTGCCAGCCGTTGTTGTTGTTTAGTTGGCCCTTGTTGTTTTGTTTGTAATTAATTTGTATTCTTTGTTAGAAGCAAGTTCTTTGGTTTACCTAAGTTTTGTACACTTCTTTTGTTTGTTTTCGATTCGCTTTGAGTTTGAAACCAGCCAATGCAGTAGAAGTAACTTAGCTTGAGGCTATCTATTGGATGGACAAAATTAAAGCAGAAATGAACAGATGTACAAAATCATTTATTCGTTTTCCAGGACTGAAGATGGCTCCTCGTGCTTTAAGCTTCTGCTGACGTGTACATATGTAGATACTAACAAACTTTGTGATAATTCTAGATTGGGACCTTTTCATACTAAATGAGTCCGAAGTATTTTAAATTAAACCCGGAAAGGAAGAATGTATCCAAATACATATTTTTTGATACAGTTTTGTGAAGCTCATCCAACCGGATCTCATGAAGTCCTGTGATGAACTGAGGGCTCCGATACACACTTGTGAAAACTGTTTTGAAATTTGCTTCACTAACAAGAAAACATTTTAACATAATAAATTATATCTAGCACACGGCCACTCGAACGACGTCTGTTTTGGGCGTAATGCCAGGTGCAATTTTCGATAACGACATTTTCTTCTAAGTGGTCGAAACTGTGTGGACTGTGTAGATTAATGATTTCAAGTATAACTACAGTAAACAATGAACGAGGCCGATCCAAGGGTTCGTAAAGCAGCAGTAAACCTTTCCCCTAAATTTATTTTTGTGGACTCCGAATGAGGAGCATCGCCATTATAAGACTCAGACCTGGGAACTTGCTGCACTCTTCCCACTGCGACGCTCACACGCCGAAGGGTGTAGGTTCGACTCCCAGCTCAACACCAATTTTTCGAATTTTTCACGGCACCACCTCTTTCGAGCTGCTGACAATACTCAAAGAGTAATAACTGTCTAAGAAAGCTTCTCAAACTTCGCCTTTCGGAGTCTGCAAAAAACTGTAAGTCCCTTCTACTCGTGAGAGAACAGTAGCGCACACAACACGAGTAGTTGATGAGCAAGCTAGGCCCCTGTCCCCCTTTGGACTGTAGCGCCAACACTTATCACTATGTGGATAAACGGATAATAAATGTCCCAATAGAAAAAAAAAAAACAAAATGAGACTGTGTCTCAGGTAATGGTGAAGAACTTGGCTCTGAAGAAAAAGTAAATGGTCCTTATGAATGTGTATTTAGAGAAGACAATTTTGTTATGGTTTTTCGATGGTCACTAATTCTGGTTTATTTATTTCGTGGTATCGAATTAATTTTCTTCTTCTTCTTATTGTGGGGTGGACCTGGACCTCAACCAACATGCCTCTCGAGCCAGCACAATCTTTCGCCAGTTGCCTCCAGTTGCGCACTCCAAGTTAGTTGAGGTCCCTCTCCACTTGTGTGCGCCACCTTAGCCTAGGCCGTCTCCTGTTGCGTTGTCCCAATGGCTCGGATTCGAAAACTTTGTGGACCGGAGTAGTGGTGTCCATACGCTCTACATGGCCATCTTAAGCGTTGTACCCGTAGACGCTTGACCAGGCGCATGTCGCTGTACAGCCCATAGAATTCGTCGTCTTTTCCATATGCCATCAACCCAAACAAGACCAAAAATTGCACGCAAAACTTTTCTCTCAAAAAGGCTAAAGGCTTACTAATCCCATTTTAGTGACGATCAGGTTTCCGCGCCATATGGAATAATTAAACTGTTATATGAAACAAGCTAAGTCCTTCGAGGGAGGGCCTTATTACTCAGTTGCCTCTTGTCCCAAAGAAACAATCATCGGCAAGAGTCATTCTGCGTTTCATTTCGGTACTGATGTTGTGTCAATTTAGCGCGGAGCCGAGGTAGACGTAGTCCTGGACTACATCGAAGTTTCTACTGCCTAGTGTAACGCTCTGTCCAAGACGTCGATGTTGTGTGTCCTTTCTTGATGACAGCATGTACTTTGTTTTGCCCTTATTAACCGCCAGACCCATTTTCGCTGCTTCCGCTACAATGCTAGCAAATGCCTTGTTGACAATGCCAGCAAACGCCTCGTTGACGGCTCATTAGCCCAATCACGTCAATGTCATCAGCGTGAGATAGCAATACATAAGTATTTTAATAAAAAATAAAAAAAAACTTTTTTCTCCCAAAAAAACTAAGAGCTTCCTCATCCGCTTTTAGTAACGTCTAGGTTTCCGCGCCAAAAAGTAGGACTGGGATGATCAATTTCCCAATTTCGGCAAATGATCTTGTGCATGCTCCCTGCCATTGCATTACCCCCGGCTTTGAAAAGCTCCGATGGTAAGTCATCTTAGCCTGCGGCTTTGTTGTTATTCAGCCTTTTAATGACTGTGCCGACTTCTTCAAAGCTATGTGGGAGGACTATTTCGTCGACTGGCGTTGGGATTTCCTGATTCCCTTCATCTCCAACACTTCATTAAAATGACCCCTTTGTATTGCTATCTATAGGAGCAAAGCAAAAGCAAAGTTCTTAAACCTTGGTTAAATGCAGTCTATGCCATCTTCCAAGGCTTTCTGAATTTCTTTCATCTAGTTTAGCATTGCCTCAACGAAAACACTACTTCGATTGTCAAACTCCGTTCTTGTGAGTTTGTTTCACTTAAACTCTTTCCTCTGCTTGAAAACACAAGTGGCGAATCTTTTAAAATATGTAGAGCTTCCAAACTTTCAACCCGTTCGAGAAATGGTTAAAACACAGAAACTCTCGTTTTCCGTAAACTTCGTCGTTACACCAAACCCTATAGGCAGTGGATTTTCAGGGATGAATAGTCCTTCTCAGCGACCAAACAACGCTGAGTTTTTTCAGAACGACATCACTGCTAAAGTACCTTTCTTACTGCAGTAATGAATTATTTTAACGCTAATTGCTGTATGAAATTGTACTCCCCTTCCTGGTGACATTGCTTTCCTACCAAAGACAAGAACCAAACCTTGAAAGGCATGTCGTAGTAAAGTTTCAGAGCGTCTATTCACACATCCGAGGCATTTTTTCGATTCCTAGCGTAGACACTTGTAAACCTTGATTTTTTCCTGCACCCCTGTATTAAAATTTCTAACAGGTCTCAAAAAATTCATATTTTCATTTTTGTTATAATTGGGTGGCACTGCAGTCCACGGGGAGATCAAGGCCTAGCTTGGTCATCAATTACTCGTGTTGTGTTCTGTCACGAGTAGAAGAGACCTACAGTTTTATGCTGACTCCGAACGGCGAAGTTTGAGAAGCTTTCATAGACAGTACCCTTTGAGTGTCGTCAGCAGCTCAAAAGAGGTGGTGCCGTGAAAAATTCGAGATGCTCAGTTGCCGTTCGGTTGTGTCATTAAAATGCAGCACATGCAACGCAAGTAGTCGTTGATGAAGCTAGGTTCTTGTTCCCGCATGGCCTACCAATTAATCAAACTGTAATCACCCCCATTATTTGTCACATTGTCACTGACTTTCAAAAGACACAGTTGAATTCCAGTTCCTCTCCCACCCACTGACTCCAAATTTGATGGGCTACGATTCAATCTCACTTCCCCAAGACACTCCACCGAGCTGTCAGATTAGCGTTGTTTCATAAAACTGATGGAAAACAAGCCGACCACCGCAAACTAATCGAATGGTGCTTGAATCCCTAGCCAACTTTTCTCCGCAGCTGTTGTGCTCCCGCCATCCACAAGACTGACCCCACTTAAGGCTAGTTCTTCACAAACTTTCAGCACCCGTTCCACTGATGAAGCTTGTCATCGTCCACCTCCAGCAAAATCCGCCATAATGAACACTTTAGTAATCGGAACCGAGCCCGCCGCACCGCCTCCCCCTGCGGAATGAATCTGAGACTAATTACTTCGCCATCTGCTTGGTTGCAAATTGTTTTTTAATAGTTTTCCTTAGTTTCCGTCTTCATCTGCTCCGTTGCATGTTCGATGTGGCATTGTCTTCGGTTGCTGCTCTCTCGCCCTCTTTCCCACTTTTGTTTTTTTCATTTCCATCATTCCCATATTATCGACTTCATTTAGTTCACCACACACAGAGAACAACGCAACGAAACCACCTCCCCCGTTCAGTTAAGTTACGATTACGACTTTGATTTGATTTTGATTTTAGATCGGTGTGTGGTCCGTTCTGTGTTTTCGTTTTTGTGTTCGTTCAGCAAAGCAACAACGTTTATTTCGCCCCTCCCCTACAGACAGGAAATAAATATAAACTACTAACTCATGAACTAATTACATCTAAATGTCATTTCTATGTATCTCTCATTTGAATGTATGAATATCGAATCAAAAAATGGCTTAATTGTAGCATTACCGCTTAACCGAGGTATATATTGATATTGAGATTAGTCCTTTAACCCGCTCCGGAGAGATTCTAACCGCGTGCAATCGCTTTCACTTGATTTTGCAGCACCCTCAGGGCCGCCGGTTGGATTCGTCGGTTCGGCGCGGTCCAGCTCGGAGATCATCACGCAGTGGCAACCGCCGCTGGAGGAGCACCGCAACGGACAGATTCTGGGCTACATCATCCGGTATCGACTCTTTGGGTACAACAACAGCCCGTGGACGTACCAGAACATCACGAACGAAGCCCAGAGGAACTATCTGATACAGGAACTGATCACTTGGAAGGACTACGTGGTGCAGATCGCCGCCTACAACAACATGGGTGTAGGCGTGTATAACGAGGGAGCGAAAATCAAGACTAAAGAGGGAGTGCCCGAAGCACCACCAACCAATGTGAAGGTGGTACCAGTCAGCTCCACGTCAGTGACGGTTTCGTGGAAGCCCCCGAACCCCCAGCAAATCAACGGCATTAACCAGGGTTACAAGATTCAGGCCTGGCAGTATCAGATCGTCGATGGGGAAGAGCGTGAGACTGAAGCGAAGATGATGACAGTTCCGCCAAGTTTGCTAGACCCTCTGGCTGAGCAGACGACCACCATGACCGGCCTGGAGAAGTTCACGTCGTACAACATCACAGTGCTGTGCTTCACCGACCCCGGCGATGGCGTCCGCAGCGGCATGGTTCCCGTCAAGACACTTGAGGATGTGCCTGACGAGGTTGCATCACTGTCCTTTGATGAGGTATCTGACCGAGCAGTCAAGGTGATGTGGACACCTCCGAAGAACATTAACGGCGTGCTGACCGGTTACACTGTGCGCTACCAAGTCAAAGATCGGGCGGAAACCCTGAAGTCCATCAACCTCACCGCAACCGACACCAGTCTGCGAGTGACGCAGTTGCAGGCGACGACACACTACTGGTTCGAGATCAAGGCTTGGACACAGGTGGGGGCGGGTCCAATCAAAACAGCCACCATTCAGTCGGGTGTGGAGCCCGTTCTACCACACGCGCCAACACAACTGGCTTTGTCCAACATCGAGGCATTCTCCGTTGTCCTGCAATTTACTCCCGGATTCGACGGAAACTCCTCCATCACAAAGTGGACAGTCGAGGCGCAGACAGCGCGCAACATCACCTGGTTCACGGTGTATGAGGTCTCCGACCCGGACGCCTCCACACTCACTGTGACCGGTCTCATGCCTTTCACACAATACAGACTGCGGCTGATCGCCACGAACGTGGTGGGCCCATCGGAACCATCTGAACCCACGAAAGACTTTCAAACGATCCAAGCTAGACCGATGCATCCGCCATTCAATGTGACTGTGCGCGCCATGAGCGCTACTGAACTGCGGGTTCGCTGGATCCCGCTGCAACAGACTGAATGGTTCGGCAACCCACGCGGCTACAACATCTCCTACCGGCAGATCGACAGCAGCAGTTCGAAGAAACTTCCGGCCATGTCGGCTTTGATTGAGGATCACACTGCCAACTCGCACGTTCTTGAAGGCCTCGAGGAGTGGGCGGTGTACGAAATAGTGATGAACGCCTGCAACGACGTGGGGGCATCAAAGTAAGTTCCCTTCGGAACCCCCTAAAATTCCTCAAACCAAGTTTTTCCCTTTTCTTCTTTTCAGGGACAGCGCCAAGGCCATAGAACGCACACGAGAAGCAGTTCCCTCATTCGGGCCCCTGGACGTTCAAGCGAACGCCACGTCATCGACTACCATCGTGGTGCGATGGGGCGAGGTGCCGAAGGAGCATCGAAACGGCCAAATCGAAGGCTACAAGGTGTACTACGCAGCAACAAACCGCGGCGGGCAAGTGCTGCACAAGACAATCTCCAACAACGCTTCCTTCACGACTACGCTGACTGAGCTCAAGAAATACGTCGTCTACCACGTCCAAGTTCTAGCTTTCAACAGGCTGGGGGATGGAGCGTTGAGCACCCCGCCAATCAGAGTGCAAACTTTTGAAGACACTCCCGGTGCCCCGTCGAACGTCTCCTTCCCCGACGTCTCATTCTCCACCGCCAGAATCATTTGGGACGTGCCGGAGGATCCGAATGGTGAAATCCTAGCTTACCAGGTGACCTACTCGCTCAACGGCAGCGCCAACCTCGACTTCAGCAAACAGTTCCCGCCGTCAGATCGAACTTTCCGTGCCATCCAGCTGCTGGCCGAGAGGTACTACATTTTCAGCGTGACTGCGCAAACCCGCCTGGGCTGGGGCAAGACGGCCGCGGTTCTCGTGTACACGACGAACAACCGGGAACGTCCCCAGGCGCCCTCCGCGCCTCAGATTTCACGCAGCCAGATCCAGGCGCATCAGATCACGTTCAGCTGGACTCCTGGTCGGGACGGATTTGCCCCTCTGCGGTACTACACCGTGCAGATGCGTGAAAACGAAGGTCCATGGACGTCACTTCCCGAGAGGGTAGATCCCAGTTTGGCGTCGTACACTGCCATTAATCTTAAGCCACACACGACCTATCAGTTCAGAATACAGGCCACCAACGACCTCGGACCGTCGGCCTACAGCAAAGAAAGCATCACAGTCCGCACCCTTCCCGCCGCACCGGCGAAGGGAGTGAGCAGTCTCAAGGTCGTCCCCATCACCACCACCAGCGTCCGAGTTCAGTGGAATGCTCTCGAAACTTCCCTTTGGAATGGAGACGCAGCCACTGGTGGGTACCGAGTGCTCTTTCAGCAGCTCTCCGACTTCCCCACTGCGCTGCAGGGCACTCCGAAAGTAGACGTTATGGGCATCAACCAGGCCTCGATTGTCCTTAGTGACCTCCAGCAGGATCGTAACTACGAAATCGTTGTGCTGCCCTTCAACTCGCAGGGGGCTGGTCCAGCCACGCCGCCAGTAGCTGTGTACGTTGGGGAAGCAGTACCGACCGGCGAGCCACGAGCAGTGGACGCCGCTCCGCTCTCCAGCACCGAGGTCAGACTCCGATGGAAGCCGCCAAAGCAGAGCATGCAAAACGGCGACATTCTCGGCTACAAGATCTTCTACTTGGTCACCGATTCCCCGCAAGAGCTCGAGGAGGGTCGAAAATACGAAGAAGAAATCGAAGTTGTAGCGGCTTCAGCAACGTCGCACAGTCTAGTCTTTCTTGACAAGTTCACCGAGTACCGCATACAGATCCTGGCTTTCAACCCAGCCGGCGACGGACCAAGATCAGCTCCGATCACCGTCAAGACCTTACAAGGCCTTCCAGGACCACCAGTGTCTCTCCGCTTCGAGGACATCACAATGCAGAGCCTGAAGGTGTCCTGGGATCCACCGAAAATGCGAAACGGCGAAATTCTCGGCTACCTCGTGACGTACGAGACAACCGAAGAAAACGAAAGTAAGTCCACCAGACCACCATCAATTCGCTCTGTTCATTGTAATCCTTTTCCTTGACAGAATTCAGCAAGCAGGTCAAGCAAAAGGTCTCCGGCACCAGTCTGCTTGTCCAGAATCTCGAAGAAGAGGTCACGTACACGTTCACGGTGCGTGCCCAAACGATTGACTATGGGCCGGCTGTCAGCGAGAACGTCACCACTGGACCACAAGACGGCTCCCCGGTTGCACCCAGGGACCTGATTCTCTCCAAAACATTGTCCAGCGTCGAGATGCACTGGCTGAACGGTCCATCAGGACGTGGCCCAGTTCTGGGCTACTACATCGAGTGCAAGAAGAGGGGTAAGTTTTGGGAACTTTTCGATACTGATTTGGTTTGGGGATTGTGCGGGACTGTCGCAAGATTGTCCATCAAGCACAATGATTTTGATTCATTTTTTACTCCATCTACCGGCTAAAGGGTTTTCCAGTAACAGTAGTTTCTTTATTTCTATTTTATTGTGCTTTCCACGCTTACCCTGAGTAGAGAGAGGTGAACCAGCCTATATTTGTAAGTATTGCAAGAGACATCTGATTGCTTTGTAGTTGCTATCTTTGCATCCTAATGTTTACCATGAACTAACTCTTTATCTTTTAATTTGTTTAAAATGTTGAGTGTTGTTTGGTTTTTTGTAAAAAGTGATTGAGGTGTACTAACGTTGTCCTGCTTTGGACTGGGGTTTTCAAAGGCTTTCGTTTTTTAAACTTGACATTGGCTTTCGAATTTGAAAGCGAAAAGATTCCATGTTTGAAATTGAATGTTTTTATAGACTAAAGGTAGACTTGCATTGAAACTCGGAGTACTTTTTTCATCTTGTTTCAAAATCTTTAAGAAGTCTAAAAATTTCTTAAAAAAATTACGTTTTTGTATTAAATAGATAGTCACTCGAAATTTGGTAAAACTTAATATCTCAATCACTTTCTATGAATATTCAGATCGCAAATGTTGACAGCTTTAAGGAATAGCATGCATTACAATTTGGCATTTTAAGGCCGCCTGCCAAGGTTTTTAGAAAGACCTTGCATTCATATGGTTTTTCAAAACTTTTCTCCACCCATCCCTTCATTTCATCACTAAATTTAAAATCACTCCTCCATATTAATCCACCATATATATTTGCTTTGAGGTTTTGAAGTTGGAACGCATGTAAAAATTTTCGTAACTTTTGACAGTTTTGTTTTTTTAAATTAAATAAAAAGGACTTAAGCTGTAGTTCAAGCTTTTAATTTACCAAATATTTTAGACGAGCCTTTTACCTTTATTATCTCTAAATTTATAAAACGGCTGTTTTTTGTTGAGAGGTACAGAACTTTAAGTTGGCAACGCTTTTTCAACTGCTCGATATTTTGTAAGCTAGTTAGTCATCGTTTTTATTAAGCTACGTTGTACCCGACCATAGCGATAAAATGCTGGATCTGAATTATAATGCCAGAAGACTACCTTTTGAAAAATTTAAGTGTCATCATCTTTGCTGTATTTATTATTTAAGAGCTGTAAAGCTCTTTAACTCTAAAACACAAACCTTTTTCTCGTACATTTAGCAGTTTAAAAAAAATTCTCAAGTTGGTTGATTTGACTTTTTTTAAAACGAAAAAAATTCTCTCCATTGAAAAAGATCAATGAGTAGGGAAATGCTAAATTTTTCAAAGTGTGATATTCTTATTGTTGTGGCGCTACAGTCTGGGATGGACCTGGATCTCAACCAACATGCCTCTCCAGCCAGCACCATCTTTCACCAGCTGCCTCTAGTCAGTTCCTTTCCCACGCCATCTTAGCTAACACTGTCCTCTGTTGCGGTGTCCCAATAACTCAGATTCGAAGACTTTTCGGGCCGGAGCAGTGGTGTCCATACGCTTTACATGGGCTAGCCATCTTAAGCTTTGTAAACGAAGACGCTTGTACAGTCCATAGAGTTTGTCGTTAAATCTTCTCCTCGAGATGCCATTAACGCAAATAGGACCAAAAATTGCACACGGAACTTTCCTCTCGAAAAGACTAAAGGCATGCTCATCCTGACGGAGTGATATTACAGTTTTGAATATTCGATGTGAATATTGGTGGCGTTCCCAACATTCAGCCCATGGTCATTCAAGTCTAAGAAAGTGTCAATGTAATGCCTTGGTGAGATAACTCATCACTCAATAGGTCACAGGATATGTAGGCGCCCCCTAAGAAAGTGTCAAAGTAATGCCCTGGTGAGATAACTCATCACTCAATAGGTCACGGAACAGATGTACAGGCGCCTCCTAAATGTCCTGTGACCTATTGAGTGATGTGTTATCTCACCAGGGCATTGCTTTGACACTTGCTTAGACTTGAATGACAATGGACTGACAAAAAAATTAATATAAAATAAACAATTTCTGTTAGTGACGCACTTATTGAGTGATCTGTTGTATGAACTTTTCCAGGCAGTAAAGGTTGATTTGAATTGAATTGGCGAATTTGACAATATGTGCAGACTGCAGTGTGTTGTTTTGTTATTCTGCCGCTTCCTCCGTTTTTCAGTCTTTTGCAGAATTTCATTTTGAACTCCCCTAAGGGAATACCTCTATTGAAGTCGCCAAAAGGATGACGTGAATAAAACCGAGATGAAGCTTATTTTAAGAATGCCTGTTCAATACGTTGCTAAAGTTCCATTGAATTAAATTAAGTAATGTTAGAGCCTTTGAGACATTTTTACGAGTGAAAGCTTGGTGATCTCTGCCATTAATTTCACCCTCACTCGGGCATCCTCAAGAACAAGTATTTTCACTTCTTTGATGCTTTCTCCCGTACAAGCAGCAGCCGGAACGCCGGAGCGGGGGTCGTCTTCAATGCCCTCTCTGCCTCTCTTGAGCTTACTTGACTACTTTTGCGCAGTTGATAATGAACGTGCGGAACCCTGGTAAACAGCCACAATCGCTTCATGAATAGTTTTTTGACATTTTCCTTGCTTAGTGAGAAATTTAATTACAGCGCGATGCTCAATTTTCATCGTCATCGTCTCAGTTGCCATTATGAATCTGTTTAACTAGAGATAAAACGCAAATTAATAATCACATTGATATGAAATTTTACATGAATGCACTAAAATAATAGTATTACTTGATAAATAAGTCAATTTATAATATACATACATATATAACTACAGCTTCACCGCGGTACCGAGAATATATTGAACTCCCCTCGTAGAGCCACATGAGTTTTGTCAGCAGTTTATGGAGTGAAAAAATCCGAAGTGTTTCGTCCTGGAATAGAACCCAGGTTCGACCTTCTTCATGCGAGTCGATTCACTGAGTATTTCAAAAGATTTGCATTCGCTGAGTATTTCAAATAACTAGCATTTTATTAAGGAAACAACCTCATTGTTTAAAAGAAGATGAAATTCGTATTTCTTATCATCAATTAAATTATTTTTCGAACTAGTTACTATACGATATCTGCTTCTCAATCAAATTTGGAATGCTCTCTCCAGCTCAATTTTCCCGTTTCATCTTAAACACAAGCATTTAAAACCAATATGCATGGGTACCTCGTCTCCCTCTCCTCCTCTAAACATTCGGCCCATAGTGTGACTTCCCGGTTACAAATTGCAAATTCCTATAACGTCCATTATAAAAAAAAAATTATCTTAAGATGTTGGCTCTGTGTTTCATTAACCCCCGCGCCGTTTCACGTTTATTAAATGAAAGACTCGTTCCATACTGTTGCAAAAACCTAAAAACCGCTTCCGGTATGATGTAAAACAAAGAATTTAAAATAGTTTAAACCACAATGCGCGTCTCATGCACAAAATTAGACTCACAGAATGCCCTGTTCTATTCATAACTTGCCAATAAATGTAAAGGATGTCTTCCTTTACTGTTTGAATCCTTTCGAGCCATGAACTTCATATGAAATCTGAAGTCTTCAAAGTGAAGTTTTCTGCACGCTATACGCCTCTTGTCTACCCACATAAACGTAAATACTTGTTTTTCAGATTCGCATCAGAGTAGTTACTTAATAGCCAATCACTTGGCAATACTCTTTTGGGTAAATTACTTTAATTGACTGTGCAGATATTTTTCCTTTTTGTTTCACAAGCCAAATCTTCCTTCTGACGTCCGTTTTCATTGTCTTTTGGTAATTAACTGAATGGAAGATCAACTGAGTTGATACGTTCCCTTTGTTGTCTGCTAGGGTGGAAAATCAATTCAGTTTCGAAGGAACGTACATATGTGGATGTAACGTCTATATTCTCAAAACTCAAACTACATTCAGCGCAATTTAATCAATGGCAAGTGTCTCTTTGGTTGTTGACTTTGTGTTCTTTCTTCAAAATACGTTCTGAAAGCGTCACTTCTTCTTCTTGTTGTGGCGCTACAGTCCGGGGTGGACCTGGGCCTCAACCAACATGCCTCTCCAGCCAGCACGATCTTTCGCCAGCTGTCTCCAGTTGCGCACTCCAAGTTGGTTGAGGTCTTGCTCCACTTGTGTGCGCCACCTTAGTCTAGGTCCTCCTCTGTTGCGTTGTCCCAATGGCTTGAATTCAAAGACTTTTCGGGAAGGAGCAATGGTGACAATACGCTCAACATGGCCTAGCCAGAAAGTGTTACTTCCTTCACACAATTTCAGTCACTTGCTGCGTTTTCTTCTTATTTTTAGAAGTCATAAGTTAAAAACGAAAAATTTCAAGATCTTGGTTCACCGCATGATGATCAGAAACCACAAGTTATTTCTCCCTTGTATTCACGCCTGTGTGGCCGCCGTGGCGAAGTGGGTAGAGTGCGACGTTCACACGGCGAAGGGTCTAGGTTCGATTCCCTGCTGAACACCTCGAATTTTTCACGGCACCACCTCTTTCGAGCTGCTGACAACACTCAAAGACTAACTGTCTAAGAAAGCTTCTAACTTCGCAGTACGGAGTCGGCAAAAAACTGGAGGCCCCTTCTACTCGTGAGAGAATAGTAGCGTGAGTAAGTTGATGAGCAAGCTAGGCCCTCCTGTGGACTATCGCGCCAACAATTATTATCATTATTACTTAAGCCCGAAGGGGGACATGGGCCTGTGCACGCGAGGTAAAGTCGTTGATTGCGCTCAACATGACGAGCTGCCAAGGCTATTCTCGTGAGTGCACAGGTCAAGTTCACATACAGCCTCCACACTAGCTAGACCCTGGTCCCCTGTGGACTGTCGCGCCATACAATTAATTAATTAATTATTCACGCCGGTTCTATTCCCGGACAGCACTTTCATCTCGCACAGCACCACCTCCCATCAACCGAAAAAAATGGAACTCGTTCAAATAGCAACCTCGACTGTCTACACAGCTTCGACTGTCTACACAGCTTCGACTGTCTACACAGCTTCGAATGTCTACACAGCTTCGACTGTCTACACAGCTTCGACTGTCTACACAGCTTCGACTGTCTACACAGCTTCGACTGTCTACACAGCTTCGAATGTCTACACAGCTTCGACTGTCTACACAGCTTCGACTGTCTACACAGCTTCGACTGTCTACACAGCTTCGACTGTCTACACAGCTTCGACTGTCTACACAGCCTCGACTGTCTACGTAGCTCCGTATTTTGTCATCTTAATTTTGCGAGACTCTGGTAGAAGTTTGCTTGGATGATATTTCCCACAAGTTGGATTCACCACAGAAAAGATGTCTTTTCGTAGCTACAACGTGGCCATCCATTAGGCGCATTATCTTTTCGATAGGAACATATGAGCTTTTCGAACCACAGATGCAGAAATTTTTGTTATATACATAGCCAAGGAGCGGCACGGCAGAAATCGAAAATGTTTGCCAAATTCATTGTCCAATTCAAGTTGCCCTGAGGCCCGATTGCCGAAGCTACTCTTACCAGCACCAGACCATGAGTGCAGTCCTCTAGCATTCCGGTCTCCTAAACTCTTTGCATGAACTTGCGGACAGAAGTCGCTGTTCCCAGAAGAGTACAAAGTCTGTCAAAGGTCTTTAATTGCAGGTTTTTCTTTTACCGAAATTCTCTCCCGTCGTTTAATCGGTTGACAATTCTTTAAACCATTCCAAGCAAAGCAAAGCCAGTTTCAGGCCAATGAATTCGAATTTCAAACTAAATTGAACACGAAATAGCCTCAAGTCCATCTTTCAATTGCACTTTCTTTTTCTAACCCTCCCCACAAAACATTTCCCTCACTAACCCCCCAACCTCACATCGCACACACAATTAACGACCATATGGTCCTCTCTTTTAGATGATTCACGCTGGGAAACGATAGCACGAACCACCACCGGACCAATGCAAGACTTCACCGTCAGCTACCAAAGCCTACTGCCCTCAACTGCGTACACATTCCGAGTGATTGCGTACAACCGATACGGCATTTCATTTCCAGTTTACTCAAAAGACTCAATCCTGACCCCATCGAAACTGCACCTGGAGTACGGATACCTGCAGCACAAGCCGTTCTATCGGCAGACCTGGTTCATGGTTGCCCTGGCAGCAACCTCAATCATAATCATTATCATGGTGATCGCGGTGCTGTGTGTGAAGAGCAAAAGTTACAAGTACAAACGTAAGTACGATGAAAGCAATCAATTTGGCAACTTCCAATCACGGCCTCACCCCCCACTTTACAGAGGAAGCACAAAAAACACTCGAGGAATCGATGGCTATGTCCATTGATGAGCGACAAGAGCTCGCTTTGGAGCTGTATCGCTCGCGGCATGGCGTCGGCACGGGAACTCTGAACAGTGCCGGCACACTGGGTCGCGGCACGCTCGGCACACTGGGCCGAAAATCAAACCACCGGCCCCCACCAGCTGTCACATTGGGCAAGAGCCCCCCACGGCCATCACCAGCATCTGTGGCGTACCACAGCGATGAGGAGAGCCTAAAGTGCTACGATGAAAATCCCGACGACAGCAGTGTTACAGAGAAGCCATCGGAAGTGAGCTCATCAGACTCACAGGTAAGCCAGAATCCCTCCTGCCCCATCCTCCCTCTAACGAATTCATTCGATCACTTCTTTCTTTGTTATCATCCCCAATTAGCACTCGGAGAGTGAAAACGAGAGCGTTCGTTCTGACCCGCACTCCTTTGTGAATCACTACGCCAATGTGAACGACACGCTGCGGCAGTCATGGAAGAAGCAGAAGCCAGTGCGCAACTACTCCAGCTACACGGACTCCGAGCCCGAGGGCAGTGCGGTGATGAGTCTCAATGGAGGTCAGATCATCGTGAACAACATGGCGCGCTCCAGAGCCCCGCTGCCGGGCTTCTCCTCATTTGTTTGACAATCAACGGAGTTTTAAGTTTTCATAAGTACACGTTATTTTCTAACTTCACATTCACACACACACACACACACAAGGGACTTGTGTACGACTACAGCCATTTCCATTTCATCGTTCGCGTTGCGTATGTGTGTTGGATGTTGTGCATGCGTTTCTGTTCGTAGTCTCTCATCTAAGGTGTCTCGAGGATGCCGCGACAATGCGATTGCGAAGTGTTTCCTGTTTTCGTCTAAGGCAATTGTCCATCTCTTTTACTTGTGATAAAAGATTTAACTGAACATTATTTTTTTAAAGTTTACCTTTAAGTTTAAGCGAAATCGTATTCGGTCCTTTTGCGTCCTTGGCGGGGCGCGAGGGAGGAGAGGTTCATATCATACTTTTAAGTTCAGGATGTGTTTTGTGCTTAAGTGAAGCGGTTATCGTAGTTGTGTCTTAAGTTCGGAAGTTAAATCTCAATTAAATCTTAAAAATATACAATCGGATGTAAATATTAGTTTTGAAGAGGATAAGTTTGCGCGTTGACGGGGGTTGGAATTGCTGGAGGTTGTGTATTTATGTGAAGGAGGGAATTGTTATTTTTTAAATGTCAAAGTGGACAACTTTCGGTTTTAACTTGCAGTCAAATTTGTTTCTGTGTTGATAAGGGTCAAGGTCACGGTTTTGAATTTTTTCAAAATTGAATGACTTGAAGATAAAGGACTTTGTACCCCAAAACAGTTCATATGTACATTCATATCTCTACAGGGGATCGCTAGAATAACGTCAGTTCATTAGAAAATTTACAACTTTTAAGGGGATCGTTAGAGTAAACGCATGCTGGCTAGTTTTTTTTTTGTAATCGAGATCCCAAGGCAAATGAAAAACAAATGTCTTGTGTCACAGGATGACTTAATCTTGAGGGTACATGTTGGGAAGTTTGCCCGCGGCAATCGTCAACCGTGGAAGATCAAAAGTATCCACTACCAGATTCCCTCCAATCGACGGGAACTCTTCACATGCCAGCCCATTATGCCGATTCCAGTAATTAGCTGAAGATGGTGCCGAGCCCGCGGCATTCCCCTAAAATGAATGAATGAAATTAAATGAAAGTTAAATTGTGGTATGAAAGAATCTACAACAAGCAGAAAGTTTCGCTGTTTTAACTTTCTCTTTAGATGATAAGGTGAACAATTTCACTAAAACCCGCATGTTCTGAGACACTGTCTGGGAATGAGCAGCATTTAGTCTTATGACGCTCTTTCTCTATCGCGGAGTAAGAGTACGCTGACACATTATGCTTTCTCAAACACAAAGGCCTGTTGTTAAGTAAAATCCGCATCAAAACGTGGAAAGAAGCGGGAATCCGACGGTGATTCAAAAGAGATTCCCCTTTCGGGCTGATTTGTTGTTTGTCAATTTTAATTTTCATTTTTAATTTTTTCAATTTTTTAGGAAACTTCTTTATGGGAATCTTTGCATAAAACATGCTCTCAGTTTATGATTTCAAAAAGAATGTTGACAGATTAAAATGTAAAAACTCGGTTAAAAAGTAAAATCTCAGTTAAAATGTTAAAACTCGGTTATCGAAGTCTTAGACTTGTTTTTGGGCAATCAAAAATATACAAAACATTAGTGGATGTATTTTTTTCCCATTATTTCACTTAGATTTGCTGACAAAAGCGCGTTGAATGAGGAACTAGTCCAATAGAGTGAAACGTATTGCTTCTTATGTGAATTGTAAATACAACGTTTTGTTCGCACATACAACGTTTTGTATGTTCGTGGAATGTAAAACGTCTGTTCAACCATTGAAAAGCATACGCCATGCGCAGAAACATTGTCTGTAGCTCTTCTTGATCGCTGAGCATAATACAACACTCCAACAGAAGCTGAATGTTTCTAAAATGCATTAGATGTTTATTCCATAATCCGATACCTCTTACAAATTGTATTTCAAATGTACAACTGTGTCTGACACTCAAGCGTTACGCACTGATAAGAATTCTTGAGAAAGTGTTAGATTTCGACAAGCCAAAGTAGAAGTCAAAAGACTTAGTGGTGTTTCAGAGTAGAGAGCATCTCGTTTTGGGGCAGAAAATCAAAATCCTCCAGCTGAAAAATACACATCTCGCAAATCACAAACATTATCAAAATTCATATCAAAGTCCATAGCGCTCAAGTTTTTAGATAATCGCAAGCAAATGATTGGTTTTAAATGATCTCTAATTGTATGTTTGATATTCAAAGCTTCCAAAACATTAAAATAAAATTACAGGATATTCGTAAAATGTGAATTTTGAAATATGTAAAAATATTTCTATCAATTTACAAGCCTTTTCAAAATTTGTCGCATTGCTACAAATTTGCAAGCATTTCCAAAATTCGTCTCACAAGCTTTTAAATTGATTAATTTTGCAGGAAAGTCAGATAATCGTAAAACATGAGTTGTGCTCAAATTTTTGTCGCAGATTTTTAAGACCGATTTTCAATTTTTTCACAATAAAAAGTCGACGCTAGAGAACTCAAGTGTCATTTGAAGTGAAACAATTTCATAAATACATATTAAACAACTTTTCCCATGTAACATTAGGAATTTGGAAATTGAGTTCGACCAGTGTTGTATAGCAAACCGTCCACCTACGTAAAGGGAGCGTGTAAAGCTATGTTCAGACAATTGCCTGATCTTCATTGTTACATCTGTCACTACTCAAATAATGTGTGAACTCCACATTCTGTCTAACAATATTTGCAACACATTGTTAGGTCATTGCCAAATGTTGCAAAATATTTACGACAATTTTCACAATCTGTGGCAAACGTCTCAACGTAGCTGAGGTTCTTAGTTGAAGATTTTTATATTTTGTCACGCATTTGGATCACAATTTACAGTAGTGCATTGCCTAAATAAATCGCAATTTTAGAAGAACTTGTTGCATGCCCATGGATATAAAATAAATAAATAAAAAGTTTACAGTCAAATCGGCAGCAAGATCTAGACTTCAACTCACCTACTCACCCAACTGCGACTTATAATACTGTCATGGCTGTCTCTGATAATATAAATTAAGCTCATTAAAGTAATTCTGACAAGTGTTGAACTGCAAAATGCATTCTCTTCCCAAGGATTCGATTTAGAATGCAATGTAGGAAAATTTCCATTCAAATCGAGGGAGTCCTCATAAGTTTTGAAAATATTTTTTCTGTCGCTTAAATAGAAAGGAAACTAGATTTAGCAAGAAGTAACGATAATTCACTCTTAATAATGAACTTACCTTGGTTTTTAACGTACATCATCGATTTATGTACGCAGCGTGATAGTTAAACTTAAATTTGACTTACCCACGGGTTACATTTTTCAACTTTTCGTTCTCTAAACCATTGTTAATATTCACGTAATAGTTTCAACTCGTAACCATTCGTTTCCTGAACTCCCCTCATGGACGTAACACTAAATTTTGACTTAGTCACTTAAATCTCGCTAACTGAACTACCCTCAGGCAGTGTTTAAACTCGCAAAGACTGTTCATATTTCCAACGCAGACCACTTTTAAATTCTGTACTAGTTGAAATGAATGTCCATTTATAATATTTCCAGTTCTCCTAATGTCTTAGTTCTTTAAAACCAACTTTCACTTGCAACTCACGCCAGCTAGTTGCAACTCAAGCCAGTTTACAAAATTCAAACAATGTGTATTCTTCCGTGAGTCAAGAAAAATATTGTTTCCTGTTTAGCCATATTAGAAGTTTCCTAGATAGCCATATTAGAAGTCATTTCCCAGAATGAAAGAAAGCTGTTGTCAGTAGCTATTCTACAAGGTCTAGCACTCATCAGTAGCTTAAATGCCACCCCTCGAAGGAGTAGTGATTTACAAGAGGGAAAGAACTTTTTTCTCACTTTCATTCCCTTCTAGATAACCTCGACTTTAAACGCTCGTATTTACGTTCCACGCATAATAAAAGTCTAAAATGTTATCTGCTGAAAAAGTTTAGAGTTTCTTTCTGGAATTGCCGACTAGAACAACCACTTGTTATAAACTAAAAGTAAACTCCCACTCTATTTGTGGACCTCCACGTTCGTCTCGGTCTTCAGACAATCCGGTGAATTGTGGCCTCTAAGTTGTAGGTATTTTTGATTTCTTCTTCTTGACCATTAACATTTCAGGAATTTCTTTCCCCTTTCTCATTAAACCTCTCGACTTGACTAGGAAACAGTGACATACAGCCCCCACTCTATTTCCTACCCCCGTCAATCGATATAAAATTAAATTTAAAAATTCTATAAAGTATAAATAAAATTCGTGTATGTGTGACTGTTCGCTCCCACAACACCTTCTTAGATAGAATTCTGAATGAACATCCCTTAAGGATCTTCGAACATTTCTTAGACAAATAGCTCGTAAATTTAAGCGAAGGAAAACAACAAAAAATTATAAACTATTAGGCCATATAATGCAATCATAAGTAACAAGTTCATAGACGTGAGAAGAAGGAATAACAAAATGCAAATAGAAGTATATGTATGTATATTGACCATTATATGTATACACTTACATAGTTAATTATTGCTTAATCTACAAAACAAACGACTGATTATTATTTATAACAAAAAAATACAAAATGAAAACAAACAAAAAAGAAATGAGAAAATTTTAATAATTTTATATATCTTGACACGCCTTAAAACTATATTTGTAAATGTATGTAAGTGAATTCATCTTTCCAGTTTTTTCTACTTTTTACTATCATAAATCAAATCAAACTGAAATTGTAAAAAGGCAAACAAACTTAACCAAACTTGCGAGAAACTCAACAGACTATAAGTGAAATGTCAACAAGTTATCAATTCACCCCCTTTACTACTTTCGTAGAACAGCAATGCATTTGTAGGACTTACTTGAATTCCGAATGAAATCCTAGCAATTAGTAACCGGTAAGGAGTAGGCTAAGAGACAGGATTGTAAAATAGAGATTAAGCTTGTAAGTAAGTAATAAATTATACTGTTAGCGAAATAAATGCGAAAAGAAGTATTACGACATACTTAAATAAAATCTGCATTCAAATGTACGAATTGTGTTTGATTTGTGACATGGATGACTTGTTAACAGTGGTAACTCGGATCTGGCTATTGATGTGTAAGGCAAGGCTGTGCAGCCGGACAATGAACAAACGTCACTTGGAAGGAATATTTTGTCATGACTTGTGGGTAAGTTTGGGTCAGGGGTGGTTCCTGAATCATCGAGGGGCGGGGCATTTAAATTATCTGCCAAGGTTAGTTTAGTTTAGTTTTTAATGCATTTTTCTTTTTCTGGACGAAAATAATTAAACTAGCTTAGTATCTATTCTAATGGTGACTCTTAACAAGTGCTCTAAGTTAACCTAGGATTTATTTCGTATGCCTTTGGGCTACTTTAAAACTTTTATTCGTTTCTTTTATTCTCAATCGTTCTTTAATTTCAAAGCTTACTCAAGAATACTTTAAAAAAAAACTTGGATAATTATGTGTGCCAAGTTAAGATGGAGTTAATGCTTCGCTTTTGCTTTGACTAGGTGGCAGCTGTTTGGCGCTGATGTGGTGGGAGCTGCAAACTTTGCCTCTTTACCTTCTTTTCTTCGGAAGACCAAGAAAATTGCAGTAAATATAGACTACTGCCTGGTAGTACAGTGGACCGGTTTGGAGACTGAGCGCTCCAGTGCAGTAGGACCGACATAGTTCCTGGGCCTAGTTCCACCGCCCAAAACTAGTTCCACATGTTCCACCTAAACCTGTCCGACAGTTCCGTCATTTTCGGTGATTCAAACACAACAGATACGTTGTGAATGTGTGAAATGAAACAAAAAACTATGGCTAAGTTCGTAAACGTCAAAAATATGCCCATCGCATCAGCATCACTTCCGTTGTGATGAGATGCTATGATGCTTAAATCTTGCAATGCATCACGATGCTTAAGTTTTGTTGACGTTCTTTAGTTTTTGCATCACAATGCTTTAGTTTTGTTGACGTTCTTCAACGGTTTGTTGTTTTGTTCGCGGTTTTTCTTTCTTTTTCTCAAAGTGTCCAAAAAATTGATTGTGACGATTCTTTTGAATAATCTGATAAGCAATGTTGGTTGTTATAATGACAATATGTTGAAACTTGTCTCAGACACCAAAAAAGCAACTAGGCAGAAGAATATTATCACTTTCTTCATCCACAAACAAAACAAGATGTATACCGAAGTGCCTTTTAAGAGAGAAATTCTCCCTCGAACGATAATCTCGTTGTTATTTATAGTTTTGACCACATATGATTCCATTTTTTCCTGCGCAAAAATCATATAATAAGAAATTAAAACATATGAATTTGGTGAAGCCTCCATACTTAGGGGCGAATTTAAATGAAATGTCAAAATTTCATCGTAGCACGATAATCTACCATGCTTTGGTTGCTTTGGTTGCTTTGGTTGCTTTTGTTTTTTGCAGCGGTTGCTTTCATGCTGCGTTTAAAAAAGCGAGGCATCGTATCATTGTGTTGTTTGCAATTATGAACGCTTGACATTGCAGTACTGCGCTAATACTGCGTTTACGAACTCAGCCTATATTTCAGACACATGTATCGGTTGAAAATTTTGTTGCTTCCTGTTTATTTGTTTGATTTCTTTGTATGATGTACACAATCAACCTGACGTCTGGAATGGAATTATTAAGTTCTGGGAACATGAACCGCCTTCGATATTAACATTGGAGATGGAACTAAATAGGTCTTCGGAACTAAATAGTTCCTCGGAACAAGTTCCTTTCCACGAAGGAACCGTTCCATGTTCGGTCCGGCTATGAAACTGTTTTGCGCTACTCTACAGTGCATTGTTTCCCAACCTAAAAAACAAAAGATGGAGATGTGTACAAATTTGAGAAGAATAAGTTATTGAGAAACCGTTCCGTTAGAACAGATATCCACCAAACGACGTTTATCTTACTATAGCAAAAGGCAGATGTGAGACGTGTTTTACGTGATCACTTGATTTTACGGCTCATATCACGAGGCCCATTTTCCCAAGACTAGTAGATAACGCATGATAAACCTTAGTTACCCAACTAAAAAATTGAGATCATGCTTGAGGGACAACCAACCCACCTTGATTTGATGCGAAGCCTTCCCAAAACCTCGGCCGATCTCTGGGATGTGAATGCAACTCCACACTGAGCCGGGATAGTCCCCAACTGCCTTGCCTAGCCCAGGGTGAACAACAACTAAACAAGTCAGCACAGTACATAAACCTCGACTCCGCGATTTTAGGTGGTAAATCACAGCCACCACGATACTCCCGCAAGGGGGCCTACCGCTCGTTCAAACTAAAACATAAGTTCCGTGGGCTCCTGACCTCCCGTGGCACAAGAATATAGCCTCAGATCAAGCTGTCACTACCAGTCAGGTTCCCTCAAAGCCTGGGTCTGTTAGCCGCCATCCCGCTACAATATGGTATTTTCTTTATCAGTGTGTCCGTTGACACTATAAATAGTGTTACGGATGCGATTTTGAAATCACGTGATTCATAAAATCCAGTCACATCACCTGGTTTAGCAAGAGACATCCATAAAGAGACTTTTGCTTACTTGCCGCTAAATAAAAAAATAAAATAAAGCCCTTATCACTAACCACCTTAAATGGTGTACTGATTTCTTATCAAGTTGAGAGATTGTTTTTTGTGCTGTAGCAATCCATCAAGCAAACTATGCTAGAAAATCTTTGCAACCTTACAGGTGGTACTGAAGTTCCACAGGACACTTCACCTCTTCCACGTGCGATATGCCCATTTCTGTGAAGAAGAATTTTGGGCTTCAGTGGAGTGGTCGCCGTAGCGTAGTGGGTAGAGTGCAACGCTCACACGACAAGGGTCAAGGTTCCATTCCCAGCTCAACACCAATTTTTCGAATTTTTCACGGCATCACCTCTTTCGAGCTGCTGACAACACACAAAAAGTAATAACTGTCTAAGAAAGCTTCTCAAATTTCGCCGTTCGGAGTCGGCAAAAAACTGTAGGTCCCTTCTACTTCTGAGAGAACAGCGCACAACACGAGTAGTTGATGAGCAAGCTAGGCCTTGGTCCCCCTGTGGACTGTAGCGCCAACCAATTATTAATGGACAATGGATCGACCATAACTAACAATCAGTCAATCATTGCCCTACTGCCCACAAAGAGCTATGTCTCAAGTTCTTCACCAAAAATTCCTGGTGTGCATGCTCGTGCTCTCTCTGCAAAGGAAGTGCCTTATAGTTTAATGTTGACTTAGATCAGCTGCGACTTGCTCTACTGTCCACAAGAGACTACGTCTCAGGTTCTTAAGATTCACTCCTGGTGTGCACACTGTTGCTCCCTCTCGAGTCGAAAAGACTTAGAATTCAATACTGACCCCGTTGAGTCAGTCCATTTGCTTTGTGTTAGTTAAGGAAATATTGTTATTTTGCCATACCTTGGTAGCATTTTCAGCAGTTGGAGCAACGGGCAAGGGATTAGCTCTGAATTCGAACACTGACCACCTACGCTCTCAAACAAAAAGCACCACATTGATTTCATATTCAAAAGTATTTGGAAACCGTGGCGTATATCAGCAATCTGCTTTTTGATCGATTGCGCATGTGTATGTATGTCTACGACGCAACACCCGCCACCGAGGACTGTTGAGTAGCGAAGACACCTTGTGACGTAAGTCATGATCGTTTTGAATTTTGTTAAAACGTTTTTAAGGTCTGCGTACTGCCCCCACTCAATTAGTAAGTTGCATTTTCCTGTTTCAAAAATCATTTTCTGATCACGTTTCAGGTATAATTTTGGCAGGAAACTGTGAGCTGAAACTTAGACACGCATCCCGGCGTCAGTTGACACAATTTATTTTGAAATATGCACTAGAACTCACTTTTGCAAAAATGAGATACGATCGACGAGTAGCACAGTTCCGACTATAAGATATGAGGCTTCATACAAGCCCAAAAAGTGCTTCTCAAATCTCTGAGTCCGGATAATAAGTCAACTTCTGTCTCTTCTTGGAATTCGATGACTAAATTGGCAAGCCAAGTTACCACACATAGTCGTCTGTTTAACTGGGTAGAGAACTGAACACGAATATACAGAGCAAGTCCGCGACTTATGTACTTTTGGGTCTATATCAAACTGCTCCCAAGTTTCCTCAGCTTGTGCGAAAATTTTCCGTAAAGAAGCTTCGGCATCCAGAATCTTGGTTGCTCTGCAACACAACTCATTGCAAATTTGCTCAAATAAAGCCTCCGCTTTACTTCCGCAATGTACATTTTTATAAGCAGACCGTTCAAATAAAGCCTCCGCTTTACTTCTGGAATGTACAGTTATGTAAGCAGACCACATAACTTTTGAGAGTTTCATCTGTCTTCATCCAAATTGATTCAATGCCCAGGAAGATTTGCCCAAGAGCACTAATGTTTAAAGGCCTAGGGAAAACAAGAACCTAGGTCTATCGTTTAGCCCCTACTGTAATCTGTTCCAAAGCCTAATCGCAAACACTGTCCTGCCTCGTTTCGGACCCTTAAAAATTAAAGGATGTCAATATCTTTGATTCGGAGCAAAACAGCTGTCCTGCTCAGTTCCTATTTAGGTTCATTTAGGGATAACAACCCAATTGAGCAATTTAATATTTGAATGCGCTGACTACCAATTCGAAGAGACATTCTTGGTATTATTTAAAGAATACTACTCGACATGTATAAGCTAAAAACGCACCGAAATGCAGTCCATTTAATCTAAATTGTGTAAAGATCTACACATGCCGGGGCTGAAGATAAATCTAGCCATTCGCTTTTCAAAAGATCTCCAATCAACTTGTCCCACTGCAAAGAGACAATGCCTTTCTTGTTTTTTTTTTATTGGAAAAAGTCATTGAACTCTTCCCAAAAACACCTTTGCACTTTAGCTGAATGCAAGAGAAGGAACCAAAAAGCATCGTTCTACTCTAGACAATCGACAGATATATTTTAATAGCAGCAAATAGTCCAACCAATAAGCGACGACAGGTTATACCCGCGGGGCAGTGATATCTAAAAGACCTTGCAGCACACACAAGCAAATTGAATACTTCAGAAGAAAAAATTAAGAAACAGAACCAGATTTCAACTCATTAAAGAACGACGAATCATCACTTAATGGGCCTCCTCTCCCATGGATGCCCTTCTTTACGAGCCGTTCTTTACTGTCTCAACATAATGATTCTCTCTATAAGCGACAATTTTGGACTCCCACGAGTGTACGCACCCATCCATCACTCCCACGCTCGTGTGTCGTGTGTCACTCAAAATTTGAAATAAATTTCAAAAACATTAAATATGCAAAGCTCAAACATCATACCACTCCAACCCCTCATCCACCCACCAGTTGTGACAGCTTATAAAACTCAACACTCCCACCCCATCCGGAGGAAGCAGTCCTCACCCAGCGTGAACAGAACGTCATTTTTCATTAAAGTGACTCCTAACCTCACAGCTAAATGCGCTACAAAATGAATCCACTTCACCTGCACTTGGCTTCGCCTATTGAGTGAACTTCCTGCCGCATAACTCCCCGTTAATTAGAGTTAATTGTTTTCGAATTCAGTGTCTGCCTGCAGCTAATTCAGGTGTATAAAGTCCGCGCGCCAACAAAACTCCAACTGAATCCCAAACAAGGGTCTGTGCACTTGAATTTAGGCTTCATTCAGCCAGCGCCATGGCGCGCCATCCCTCCGTTGAACATTTTTTGTGTTTGTCCTCGCTACACAGCTACGAATGGTTCCTTTGTATTCGGCACCGTCTGTGGTCTGTTCATGGTCCTCCGGTGTACTTCAGGTTAAGGACCAGAAGCACCGTTAAAAAAGTCTAGAAACAATTTGTTTGCAAATTAAATAGAAAGTTGCTGTGACCTGGCCGTTGCGGTGACGGACGAGGGCCAACATTATCGTATTTGATAGAGCAGTGGCTGCAATGTGCCACGTTCGGTGTCGTCGCGCAGTTGTGGAAATATTTTTGCACTTTCCTCACCCGGACGAGGTGTGTTCCATGCCAATTTGTGCTTAAAAATACACAGGAGAGGCTGGTGTATGTTTCGGATTTTATTTTTGTCAAAAAATTCCGCCAAACATTCAGAGGCACGGATTCGCTGCGGTCTGGGAAGTTTACTAATTGGACTAGCCGATGAATAGAATTCGGTTGATATGAAACTTGATAGGGTAGCTGGTATCTCCATCCACTGGAGATGATTTTCCAAGTGTGGAAGTTGCTTGTGTTGGCATTTGAGTGCTCGGGCTTGAAAGTAATTTTCAACAATTCTGTTGGAAACTAACAACACTGCCCAACACCCTTCATCAAAAACACCGTCATTCGAAGGCACTGAGTGCAGGTCAGGCTAGAGCCTGTGTAGTCATTATTCGCTTAAGGATTACCATCGCTGTGCTATTTCTTGTGGCCACAAGTCACAAGTCACACAAACCGGACACAAATCACCTCAAGTCAAGACAATTACTCGAGTGAGTTTAGAAGTGAGAAAGTTAATAAGTGAGAGGCGATGACTGATTGCTGATTAGCATAGAACACACTCACGGCCGGAAGCAATTGACTTAATGGGGTTTTCGTCATGCCCAATGACCAATTCAACCCGACACATTGCATTCCCGACGCTGACATGCAACTGCATGCCTGTCGGCGCGCAATGAATTGAAAGCTCTGAATTTCATTTGCACTTACACCCGACCCGGGGACTCAAAATGTGCATTCTGTCAGGCAATTTCCCCCAAAGCAGAAAAATCGGCTCGCATTCACCACCATTCATCAGGAGCAACGGAATTGTGTTTCGGCATTAATTGCAGGATTTAAGTAGATTTCGGCATGGAAAGCTGTTTCCCGAGTTGCAAGTGCACGCGTATAGTTTGCATGTCGTGCTAATTCGTTTTAGTTATTCCATCAAACAGCCTCGTCTTCTTTATTCTGTTGCAAATTGTTTCACAGTGTGCAGAGGTTGATGGTTTCTCTGAACCTTTTTCTTTTTTCTTGTTCGTTGATTGGGGATCTCTTCACTGACAATCGCCACTGCCTCCACGGTGCCAATATGCACATATGGCCATCCCTCAAAGAACTCGAAAAGCATTTTATATTTGCCAGAAGGAATGGTGAAGGGAATCAAATTTGGATCCAGGTACACATCATGCGCAGCCAAGTGACCCTACGGTGAAAATACGCGCTCAAATCGTAACATCACGAAGGGAAGTCAATACGCACCGTATAAGGACAGCCGTGATTAATGCTCGTATACTTCGAAAAGAACTTCAAACAAACCTTGGCGTAGGAGTTGCCCTTACTAGTGTCCAGCATATCGCACAAATTGACGCTTAAGTTCAAGAGAAACGGACGAAACTGGTTGGTGTACTTAAAGAGTTGAAGGTGAAGCTAAAATTTAAAGTAAAGGACAGCACAAATAACATAAAGAAGTCGTTCATGCTTACACTTGCGTTCTTGATTTCGCCCACCAGATCGGAGTCCATTATGGCGACGGTTTTGTCCCAATTGATGGGCTTTAGTCTGCAGGATATGTTCACAAGCATGTCCGGATTGCCAAAGCACACCATTGAACTAGTTTTGATGAAGAAGGGCGGGTCCTGGTAATGAAACCAGAAAACAGAAATAAAGTGGACTAAGGCCATCCAAAGGTGAAGCTCTTACGGCGCTTTTCCGGGCGGAGACCCCAGTAAATTGAATGAGGCCCAAACACAGAATTCCTACGACGTTCTGAAAACGTTTCATCGCTTTCAAGCTGACCAACTGGTGAAACACAACTGACCACAGACCACCCAACAAGTTGAAGTAACCGCGTGGAACTTCGTCTAATTAAAAATCAATTTGACATCATCCATCCGTGAAGATAGTGGAAACATGGGAAATACAAGGAAAAGCCGTCAACTAATTTGAGTTTGGATATAAAACGCTTTTAATTAAAACTTATAATTAGCGCTCGTCAAAACGGGCCTAATAATATAATTATCCAACTGATTGAAAAAATATTTAGATAGATTCAGATAGCGAAGGGCAAACGAAATACAAAAGACAAAAGACAAAAGACAAAAGACAAAAGACAAAAGACAAAAGACAAAAGACAAAAGACAAAAGACAAAAGACAAAAGACAAAAGACAAAAGACAAAAGACAAAAGACAAAAGACAAAAGACAAAAGACAAAAGACAAAAGACAAAAGACAAAAGACAAAAGACAAAAGACAAAAGACAAAAGACAAAAGACAAAAGACAAAAGACAAAAGACAAAAGACAAAAGACAAAAGACAAAAGACAAAAGACAAAAGACAAAAGACAAAAGACAAAAGACAAAAGACAAAAGACAAAAGACAAAAGACAAAAGACAAAAGACAAAAGACAAAAGACAAAAGACAAAAGACAAAAGACAAAAGACAAAAGACAAAAGACAAAAGACAAAAGACAAAAGACAAAAGACAAAAGACAAAAGACAAAAGACAAAAGACAAAAGACAAAAGACAAAAGACAAAAGACAAAAGACAAAAGACAAAAGACAAAAGACAAAAGACAAAAGACAAAAGACAAAAGACAAAAGACAAAAGACAAAAGACAAAAGACAAAAGACAAAAGACAAAAGACAAAAGACAAAAGACAAAAGACAAAAGACAAAAGACAAAAGACAAAAGACAAAAGACAAAAGACAAAAGACAAAAGACAAAAGACAAAAGACAAAAGACAAAAGACAAAAGACAAAAGACAAAAGACAAAAGACAAAAGACAAAAGACAAAAGACAAAAGACAAAAGACAAAAGACAAAAGACAAAAGACAAAAGACAAAAGACAAAAGACAAAAGACAAAAGACAAAAGACAAAAGACAAGAGACAAAAGACAAAAGACAAAAGACAAAAGACAAAAGACAAAAGACAAAAGACAAAAGACAAAAGACAAAAGACAAAAGACAAAAGACAAAAGACAAAAGACAAAAGACAAAAGACAAAAGACAAAAGACAAAAGACAAAAGACAAAAGACAAAAGACAAAAGACAAAAGACAAAAGACAAAAGACAAAAGACAAAAGACAAAAGACAAAAGACAAAAGACAAAAGACAAAAGACAAAAGACAAAAGACAAAAGACAAAAGACAAAAGACAAAAGACAAAAGACAAAAGACAAAAGACAAAAGACAAAAGACAAAAGACAAAAGACAAAAGACAAAAGACAAAAGACAAAAGACAAAAGACAAAAGACAAAAGACAAAAGACAAAAGACAAAAGACAAAAGACAAAAGACAAAAGACAAAAGACAAAAGACAAAAGACAAAAGACAAAAGACAAAAGACAAAAGACAAAAGACAAAAGACAAAAGACAAAAGACAAAAGACAAAAGACAAAAGACAAAAGACAAAAGACAAAAGACAAAAGACAACAAAGAGTTAAATCAAAAAATGCGAAATTTCACATTCATCTATTGTCCATCAACGGCCTAAAGTCGCCGAGCAGCGTTTAGTCCAACGATTTATAATTTAGCAGCACTTGTACACAATTAAAGGAATTTTAATCGAATTTCAAATCTCGCTTCTTTCAAGATTTTTTCCCACACAAAAGTTTGGCTTCAGTGTTGGGTATACTCTCAACCACCACAGAAGGAACTTCCCGATCCGAAACCCGCAAACACCGATTTGATGCTTCCGAAAACTTCATAACCATAACGTTCTTTTCGACTTTAGTCACATCATCAAAGTGTCATCGCAAAAAACTCCAGACCTTTCCTTAAAACATTTCCCAGATTTTATTACTTTTCAAAAGTTGTGTACATTCCCAAAAAAGTGCCATGACGACAGGAGGAGCAGGCAATAAACAAAATTCACGCAAAATCATCTACGTCTCACCAGATTTCTGCGGTGGGGCGCTCAGCGTATGTCCGATTTGGTTTGATGTCTTTTTGGTGTGTTGAGTGGCCCATTGACATTATTTGGAAGCGCTGTCTTAAGGAAATCACAAACGAGGTGGGATGTGGCGAAGCTAACTTTGAGGAGTTACTCGTCGGAGTCCCCAGCGATTAACATCTTTTGTGGTCGAACAGCCGGGGGCAGCAGCCTTCAAGCAGCGATAAAATGAAGAGATGTGGACGTGTACTTTGACGACTTGAGGCCATGTGAGTGTTCATTAAAAAGCAATAAAAAGGAAAACTTTGTTTTTAGATCACGAGACCGCATTGTGGGTGAACTGGAGGGTGGCGCATTAACGATGTTTTCCTATCGGTGGCGGTCGTAAATTCCGAATGACAGCAACGAGAGGAATAATTAAGACTTCATTATACCGAATTAATCTTAAGCTATGAATAAATGCTCCTGTTTAAGATATTTGAAGCTCGTTATTTTGGGTTATTGGGTTTAAGGCCGATGCCACAAAGTCGTAAGCTTGTTGGTAAACACGTGACTGTTTTCGGAAGGAGTTTTATTGAATGAAATTGATGTGTTTTGTATCCTCCAGGATAGATCTTCTTCAGTTATATGAGTTTAACGCTTTATTTAGTCTTCACCTGTATTTTCAATGCCACGTTTTGCTGAAATGGATAACATTACTTTTGTGTCAGTTATTTTAAAATTATATCTGCCCCTAACTTCTTCCTTCGAAAAACGGTTTGCCTACATATGTAGTGCATACTATAGTACGAGCTAAGGGGAAAACTAATTTTTCTATGACGCTGTCAAGGGGTAGTTGATTCCACCGGTTGCACTGAGCTGAATAAGTCTCCACAACCGCCTGGTCTGAGGCAGTAAGGTCAATCACATAGTTTCACTAACCTCTGCACTGCTCACACTTGTGAACCATTACACGCTTCTGCCAGGAGGAAAATTAATTCATGCAGTCCAGCGCAACCCAACTACCGAGGGATCAGTCTTCTTAACATCGCATATAAGATTTTCTCTGCCGTACTATGTGAGCGCCTGAAACCGTTCGTCAACAACCTGATAGGTCCTTATCAGTGTGGTTTCAGGCCAGGGAAGTCCACAATCGACCAGATCTTCACACTGCGGCAGATCCTGGAGAAGTCCCAAGAAGTACAAATCGACACCCACCATCTATTTGTCGATTTCAAGGACGCGTATGACAGTGTGCATAGAGACGAGCTATACAGTGCCATGTCTAGTTTTGGCATCCCTACCAAACTCCTCAGATTGTGTAGGATGACGATGGAGAACTCTCGCTGCTCCGTCAAGGTCGGTAGCAAACTCACCGAGACCTTCGATGTCAAAAAAGGATTTAGACAAGGCGACGCGCTGTCATGCGACTTCTTTAACATCATTCTTGAGGGGATCGTGCGGAACTCACACGTCAACACCAGAGGCACGATCTTCCACAATTGCTAGCTTATGCGGATGACATTGACGTGATTGGACGAACACAGCGAGCCGTCAATGAGGCGTTTGGTGGCATTGAAGCGGAAGCGACTAAAATGGGTCTAGTGGTAAATGAGGGCAAAACGAAGTACATGCTGTCATCAAGGAAGGACACACAACATCGACGTCTCGGACAGAGCGTCACTATGGGCAGCAGACACTTCGAGGTAGTGAAGGACTTCGTCTATCTCCGGCTCCGAGGTGAATAGGGACAACAACATCAGCGCAGACTCACTCTTGCCAATCGCTGTTTCTTTGGGCTCAAGAGGCAATTGAGTAATAAAGCCCTCTTCCGAACGACCAAAGTGACTTTGTACAACACCTTGATCATCCCAGTCCTGCTCTACGGCGCAGAAACCTGGACGCTACTAAAAGCGGATGAGGAAGCCATTGGTCTCTTCGAGAGAAAAGTTCTGCGTGCGATTTTTGGTCCTGTTTGCGTTGATGGCATCTGGAGGAGAAGATTCAACCACGAACTGTGTGGGCTGTACGGCGGCATGAGCCTAGTCAAGCGTCTACGGATACAACGCTTAAGGTGGCTAGGCCATGTAGAGCGCATGGACAGCACTGCTCCGGCCCGAAGAGTTTTCGAATCCGAACCACAGGGACAACGCAACAGAGGACGTCCTAGACTGAGATGGCGCACACAAGTGGAAAAGGACCTCAACCAACTTGGAGTGCACAGTTGGAGAAAGCTGGCAAGAGATCGTGCTAGCTGGAAAGGCATGTTGGTTGAGGCCCAGGTCCACCCCGGACTGTAGCGTCATCCGAAGAAGAAGAAGAAGTCCAGCGCAACGTGGCCGCCGTGGCGTAGTGGGAAGAGTGCGACACTCATATGCCGTTCTGGGTTCGATTACCGGCTGAACACCTCGAATTTTTCACGGCACCACCTCTTTCGAGCTGCTGACAACACTGAATGCGTAATAACTGATAAGCTTCTGAAACTTCGTCGCTCGGAGTCGGCAAAAAACTGTAGGTCCCTTCTACTCGTGAGAGTACAGCAGCGCGCACAACATGAGTAGTTGATGAGCAAAGGTGATTTGCCGACAATTAATGCTTATGCTAATGTTTAAACAGTCCATTACATGAAAATGGGCAGATATGACAGAAAAATATGATAAGGTGATTTTGCTTTATGATAACATTCAGCTCCATGTTCCAGTAGCGACCAAAAACCACCTGGTAATATTTTCTTCAAACTTTGTTCCTTCCGACTACAAGCTTTTTTGATGAATGCAAAAGGAGTCACAGGTTCGAGTCTTTTGAAGAAATCAAAGAATGGCTTAATGATTGGAATTGGATTTTTCTGGAATGGTATTACCAGAGAGATGGAAAGTACTCGCTTCCGAACAATACTTTAAATGATGCATTTTCTGCGTGCTTCCTATAAAGAAAAGTGTTTGAACACAAAAGAACGGACCAAATTTTTGCTTGCACCCAACCCGTTATGGGTGCCAGAACCAAACCAGAGTGTGAACAACAAAATTTAAAGATACTACTAATAGAATAACACAATTTATTTTGTTTGTTTAATGATTATCATCGATTACACCGTGAAGGAGGTTCTACGAGTCCAACACATGTGGTACCCTGTGGATGCAGTGTGTGCGGTGTGTGGTGAATGCATCAGAATAGTTTTACCCAAATTGTCAAATTGTTCAGGATGGACAAGATGAACCAGGTGAACTGCAACACGACTCCCTGCAGGTCACTTCTTTTAGAGTTTTCCTTTCTTTACGCATTTTTTCTGGTATTCTGTTTTATTGACAGGAATCAGAAAAACTAGTTTAAGTTATTCAATCTTCATCTCTTAACACAAATTCATATAACAAATTTTGCTGCTGCTGCTGCAGTTGACCACGACGAAGCACCCGAGAGAGATTGAATGAAATCAGAAAAATGCGCTTTCTGATGCAATTCTAGAGCAGCCAGCAAAAGTTTGAAGCAAGTATGCTCAGTGTAGGCAAAGGTATTATAGCGTTTACTTGTAACCGTAATAAATACGGGCATGTGTATTCTCGGTATTGATATGAAGGAAAATACGAATTCAATTTACATTGTTTTTTATTTTTCAATTTAATCTCCCGCAACATCAATGCATTTGTTACATCTTGAAATAAGCTCAAAAAAAAAAAATTTCCACTTTCTCTGCAAAATACCCATTTATTGCCGACTTGAGTTGTCCATCATCCGAAAATCTTTTCCACGAAGACTTTTTTTCAAATCCGGAAACAGGAAACAATCACTAGCGGCAAGGTCTGGACTATAGGGTGGAAAACTCGAGCCGTGTGAACAGGAACATTCTCATGTAGAAGTAACATACTCGCTGGGAGCTTACCCGTGTTTTCTTTTTAATTTCCTCCCGCAATTTATGCAAAGTGGAAGCGTAGGATGTAGCATTGATGGTTTCACCTTTTCTTTTGTACTCAATGAGCAAGATTTCCTTTGAGTCCCAAAAAACTGTGGCTATGACCTTCCCAGCAGACGGAGTGACTTTGAACTTCTTCGGGTGATCTGTTCCTTTTTTATGCCACTGCATGGACTCTTGTTTTCTTTCAGGGTCATAGTGGTGAACCCATGTTTCGTCCCCAGTAACAATTCGATCCATAACACCGTCCACGTTCTCACTACACATCTCCAAAAGCTCTCTACAGCATGCGATTCTCACTTTTTTCTGAGATGCTATGAGCATTCGTGGCACCCACCTTACACTGACCTTTGAAAGGCGAAGATGGTCATGAAGAATGGTGTGAGTGGTAGCAGTTAAAAGTTTGGTGATCTTTGCCATCATTTTCACATTTTTTTCGGGCATCCTCAAGAACAAGTAATTCGACTTCGTTGATGCTTTCTCCTGCACAAGCAGTAGCCGGGACGCCGGAGCGGGGATCGTCTTCAATGCTCTCTCTGCCTCTCTTCAACTTACTTGACTACTTTTGCACAGTTGATAATGAAGGTGCGGAACCCTGGTAAACAGCCACCATTGTTTTGTTGAGATAAGCGTGTTTATTGCTCGGTGAACTCCAACTGAGTGAGTGCCCTTGATCATGACAAATAGCTTTACATTTATGATCCTAACGGAATCGGTAACAAGCATGAATAATTGTGTGAGTGCGTAAAAGTTTAATGTGCATTAGCAAATTGATGAGCTTTTCGTGCAGATCATTCGATCGGGCCTGGAACTTTAATTAAATAGATACCGCAAAAGATGTAAGATCATGTCACCCGAGTATAATACGACAGTGTAGTCAGATATTTTTCGAACGCTTTAATTTTTTTTTTGGTTGTTTGCCTACACTTGATAAATATGTGGTATCGTGGCGTAGTGGGTAGAGTGTGACGCTCACAGGCCGAAGGGCTTAGGTTCGATTCCCAGCTCAACACCAAATTTTTCGAATTGTTCACGGCAACACCTCTTTCGAGCTGCTGACAACACTCAAAGAGTAATAACTGTCTAAGAAAGCTTCTCAAACATCGCCGTTCAGAGTCGGTAAAAAACTGTAGTTCCCTTCCACTCGTAGGAGAACAGTAGCGCGCACAACACGAGTAGTTGATGAGCAAGCTAGGCCCTGGTCCCCCTTTGAACTGTAGCGCCAACAATTATTATTACTTGAGAAATAAGTCAATTTATATATATAACCACAGCTTCACCCCGATACCGAGAATATATTGAAGGCCCCTCGTGAGCCTATGTAACTCTATTTTTAAGCTTAAGCTGATTTAGGAACTTCATTGCGCACCTATGACTACTCCATCGTTGGCTTAAATCACTCTACTGAAATGTATGAAATTCTCATCGCTGCTAGCGATATCCGAACCTATCCACCTATCCACACTTATCCACTGCTCGGCGAGCGACAGGAAAAATGAAAGTACAACCTTTTGTATATTCCAGTAGGCCATGTGAGGCACCTTTCAATAACACTTTTCATTTGAGTAATAAGCCCCGAAACGAGTCATGGCTCCAGCTATGTGACACCCATTCCACTTATTTATAAAGTTATTTATCCTTATCAAGTTTCCTCACTGCACTTGTACTTGGATTTCGATATTAGCCGAGACAGGTCGAAAAACCTTAAACATTTTCGTATTTTCCATCTGGTGAGGACGTTGAACGACAAGGGATAACCATTCACTATGAGCGCCACGAAACAGATCACCGCCTCTTCTGTATAAAGTTTCATGTTGTAAAGCAGTCCCCTTGCGAAAGCGAAGGCTTTCTCGCGCTGCTCAATTCTGGTCACTCCTTTTTGATTGCTTCATTAAAACGGGCGGATTGTATACAGGAGGATATTGTTCGCAGGTTTCGTTACCATCTAGACGGTTATTAAGGACAATTGACATTAATCCCATCTAGCAAACAACAACGCAAAACTTGCGCTCTTCAACTACCGCTCTTTCACCATGCTCGTTTGTCTTAGATAAACCTTCCGTTCCGGTCTCTGTCCATCTTTAAAATGAGAGAATGTACTGATGGCCCCATACCTGTACTGCCCGGTACCCTTGCCGAATGCAGCATCTATTTTTCTGCGACTCAATTTGCTTAGGTCAGACCTAGAATCTAAGCACTACACTTGGCGAACTGAACTTGCATCAAGCCGTTGGACGAAGTTTTCGGATATAGCACACTAGGCATTATGCATGCAAGTAATATTTTCGTTACCTATAGGGACTTCCTTGAGTATTACAATTGAGGACAATGCCCAAAAAGATACGAGTAACTGCCTATCCTCTGCTGCTTCACCTAATGTCAAGTCCCCTCGTTAAGTCCAAGTAGTTGAACTACAACTTACACTAAGCAATAAGTTCATGTTCCTACCGATCGGTAATATGCAGACAAGAATTTGTTTTCCCTCGAATGTCCCCAATGCTTAGCAGTCGTACTTCCCCACAGTGACATAAAAATCTTTACCTCACATGCCTAAAAGTATGCCATAAGTTTGAATAGGTACCCCATAAATGCGGATATCGATGTCAAATACAAAGCGAAAGTCCCCTCCGAACTTAAAAGTCTCATTGAGGCCCTCCACCAAAAGTGCGCACCAAACATTAAGGCCCAGATGAAAGGATCTACCACTCATGTCACATGAAGTACATTTCGCAAAAGCGAAGTCCCATAAATCCTGGCTCCTGATGATTTTACACAGCACCAAATCAAAGCAACTGTGCATAGAATGGATTGTGTGTTGTTGCTGCTGCTGCTGCTGCACTCCACTTCAGCAAGTGGGAACGAGGTGGGGAGAAGGTGGTGCACACAACGACATGGCTGAAGTATCTTCAGAATCTACTTTTCCGCATAAGAGGATTTTCTTTGGGCTTTCTTCCAAATGATATGTCCTAGGATTATTTGTACACACAATGCCCTTGAGAGAGTTTCAGTGATTCCTTCCGGCAGCATGTGTGTGCCGTTCGTACATGAGTGAACTGATTCTCATCTCTGGCCACATGTGTGTACGGAGTCACAGAAGGGTTGGGATGGAAGTGAGCTAAAGCCAATATTAAGGTGAATCTTGTTAAGGTAGTCAATGGGGGCGGCTGTGGTAAGCATTGGCAATTCGATTAGATGCGTTTCAATTGAAAATTGCTTCTTGGCGTTTTTTCTTTGAAATGTGTCCACAATTGTGCCTTATGAAAATCAATTTGGAACTGCAGGCGGAAGACTGAGTCTTGAATTTACGATGCGAAGGGATTGTTTGATTTGGCAGATTGTTTAACTTCTGGTCTGTATGGTCCTTGGATATTTTTGGGAAATGAATGTTACTTAATGGATGCCTCATTTATTTCGAGCTGGACCTAGAGGAAGGAGGAAATTGTAGGAAATTGATGAATTTGTGGAGTTTACCTTTAAGAAGTTGTTGGTGGACGCAATGATGGCTTTTGTAAGTCATTAATAAGGAAGACACCTACTTGTAGTGACCGTAGAGACAGGTGAGTAACAAAGCTCTCTCTACATGGGCTAAGTTGGCCTTGGACAATAACATATTCCTTTGATTCCTGCATTGGAACACACAATTTTTAATATGCATGAAGATGCTGGTTGTCCTTCCGAGGGGACCGTCCTTCGTGCAATTTTCAGTTTTGTTTGCGTTGACTTCGTCTAATGAAGCTTTTATACGCAAGCATGTACCTATTCGAGTCGTTTAGATGTTATGATAGACCACGTAGTGTAGTGACCTCAACCAAATTGGTGTAGTGATCTGGGAACGTGTTCGTTATAGAGGCACTTTAATTCAGTCTACCAGGTATACCGGTTTTTTTTAAAATAAAACACTAATTATTAGTGGGAAAGTAAAAACATTTTATTCAAAGTATTGGCCATTGTTCTCTACACATTTTGACCACCTTTCTGGCAATTTGTGATTATCACGCCAATAAAATTGTTCGTCTTTTAAAGCAAACCAATCAGACACCCAACTTTCGACCTCCTCGTAGGAATCAAGGTGCAGCTCAGCCAATGCTTGTATCATCGATGAAAACAAATGGTAGTCGGAAGGAGCCAAATCTGGTGAATACGGCGGGTGGGGTAGCTGCTCCCAGCCAAGTGTTTTGATTGTATCCTGAACCGGCTTTGCTTTGTGCGCATGTGCATTGTCATGGAGCAAAACTACCTTGCCGTGTCTTCTGGCCTATTCTGGTCGTTTCTCGATCAATGCATGGTTCAAATTGATCATTTGTTGTAGGTAGCGATCAGTATTACGGTTTCACCAGGTTTTAGGAGCTCGTGCTACAGCACACCTTTCTGGTCAAACCAAACACACAGCATTGTCTTCTTGCCGAATCGATCTGGTTTTGCAGTCGATGTTGATAGTTGTCCCAGATTAACCCATGATTTTTTCCGTTAAGATTTTTAAAATAAATCCATTTTTCATCGCCAGTAACAAGCCGATGCAAAACCGATTTTCTTTCGTGTCTTTGAAGCAAAATTGCACAAGTGTTTTTTTCGGTTTTCCATTTTTCTTTCATTCAATTCATGTGGCACCCATTTTCCACACTTTTGGATCTTTCCCATAGCTTTTAAACGGTCAGAAATTGTTTGTTGTGCAACATTTAACATTGCTGGCATCTGCTTTTGACTCAAAGTGTCTTCTCCATCCAATATCGTTTGCAATTCGGCGTCTTTAAACTTTTTTGGTGGTCTTCCACGGTCTTCATTTCTCGAATTAAAATCATTATTTCTGAACAGTTGAAACCATCTTTTGCATGTTGCTTCTGATAGGGCATGATCACCACACGCCTCGACAAGCATTCGATGCGAATCTGCAGCACTTTTCTTTAAATGAAGACAAAAAATTAATGCTTTCCGCAAATCATCACTTTCTGGTACAACAATCGACATTTTTAACACCATGAAAAAATATGTTGTTGTCTGTTCAATGACTTGATGTATTATAAATATTTTTCACAGATGTCATAGCAAACAAACAGAACACAAAAAATAAGGGCTCGTTCACAACATATGTTCCCTATCGAGACATTTGTATCTTGACTCTCACTTCCTACGGGTTTACCTGGTATCTCCACTCCGAACTGTAGAGTTGTATAAAGGAGAAGAGATAAGGTTTGATTTAAATTTAAAGTTATATAGTTTTTGTGACTTAAGACCGTGACTTTTACATTGACCAAACCTCAGCATCTCTTGATTAAATACATCCTGATCCAATTGTTTCAGTGTTTAATTCATGTGTCTTAATTGGATTTCCTCCTTATTCCATTCTTTAAATTATCTTTAAATTATTATTATCTTTAAATTCACGCTTCTAAAATCGATGAACGCGCAGATCGTTGAATCCGGTAACTTTGCTCCAACAATGACAGCTGCCAAAATATGGCTAAAGCACGATTCCCGGAAATGTACTTATGTTTGTAAGGAAGAAACCTGAGACAGTAGGCACCGCAATATACCAATAAGGTTGAACAAATAAAACGCTGGATATGAAATATACCTCTGCGCGATAAGTAAAAATTTCGAGATGAATAAAATTCCGCTTTGAGATTATTTAGCATGTTGAAGGAGATTCGTACCGTAACCCACTCGTAAACACAACGAACATGTACAATAGAAACCGAAGAACATGCTCCGACGGAGAAAAAGAGTGTTCTTTTCGCCAAATAGGTGAGGGCCACCATTTATTCGGAGACTAACGAGGTGTGATTCACGGGCAATATGCTCACAGGGCCCTACCACACCGATTTGACTAGTGATAGAAAAACCCGAGTAACCAACCGAATCAACTTGTGTTGTACTTAAATCGGCTCAAACCGAATTGCTTACAGATGGTACAACGCAGTGGAAGCAAATTATTCGAAACCAAATTTGTCCAAGATCGATTAAGAAAATACAACTCGATTTCCTACAGTGGGCAACTGACCTGTAGCCACTGTTCGGTAGCTTCTCACCTATCAATCCAAGTTCGCGAACAAAAAATGTTGACTCTTGCGAGTTAAGGCAAATCCAAAGACAGATAAACGAGAAGTGAAAAATGGAAAGAATACGCACACGGCTGGCAGGCGCCCGAATTGCTTCCCTTGCCAAGACAGGCAATGGCTACCCGAAACAAAACAGTATTAGACAACATAGGTCTATGATTCATTCCGTTCCACTTTTCATACTTTCATCTTATCCTCAAGCTGAGTAACTGTTAAGTCGGGCACCACGAGATGCGGCACCAAAATACAAGATCTTATTTGAAGAAGAAAAGTTTTCTTCCGTCGTTGCCGTGTCCGAATAAAACTGTGAAACGCTGCTCTGTTCACCTTATTCTTTAGAATCGACCTATTGCGCTTCTTATTTCCAGCCTTTTCATGCAGTCACTCTCCTGGCCACAACGATAGTTTAACCTGCATTCCTTCAGAACACGTTCTTCTCAGACTAACTTAAATTCGGGCTGAGTATATTTTTTAATTATCAAGAAAAAGAGAAACCAAGTTGAGCAAAAGAGAGAGAGAGATGTTTAGAAATAAGTCGTCACTTTACCAAAGCCCGCTTTTCTTGTGCAAGTTCGTAAGAAAGGTGCTGCTTTTCATTTTTGAAAAGCAGGCGAACGCTTCAGGGGTTGGTCATGAACATTATGATAGCTTTTCATACTTCTGAATCCAACAGTGTTTTCAGCTTAAGAAAGTCCGACTCTTCGCGATCTGGTAGAAGGAAGAAAAATCCAGTATACGTTGTACAAACACAGCTTTCGTCCTCGTATAACAAGTGAGTAAATTTAATAAACGTGTAGATTGTGAACTTTCTGGTTATAAGTAAGACAGATCTTGAATATTTTTTGTTACTGATTTGTGTCCAAGTGTGCGCATGGTTTTGATCCAATGACTGGGAATATAATTCTTCTATCTGAATCGCACTCCCCCGAGGCGCAGTGGTTCAACCTCCTTTGTCAGTTTGCTGAGAGTTGCGACTTGTTTTGCATCTTCTTCCATTCTTTCATAAACATGAGCATCCCTGATTTGTAAAACGCACACGTATTTTGTGCGTGTTCTAGGTCTCGGTTTCTATCAGTGTAATTTCAGGCCGGGGAAGTCCACGATAAGCCAGATCTTCATTTTACGGCAGATCCTAGAAAAGACAGAAGAAGTGCAAACTAGCACTGACCACCTATTCGGCGATTTTAAGGCCGCATATGACAGCGTGTGTGGCCGCCGCGGCGTAGTGGGTAGAGTGCGACGTGTGAGCGCCGAAGGGTCTAGGTTCGATTCACTGCTGAACACCTCGAATTTTTCACGGCATCACCTCTTTCGAGCTGCTGACAACACTCAAAGAATAATATCTGTCTAAGAAAACTTTCTCAAACTTCGCCGTTCGGAGTCGGTAAAAATCGGGAAGTCCCTTCTACTCGTGAGAGAACAATTGCGCGCACAACACGTGTAGTTGATGAGCAAGCTAGGCCCCGGTCCCCCTGTGGACTGTTGCGCCAACAATTATTATTATTATTAGCCAAGGTAAGAACCCGGCTGTGGCCGCCGTGGCGTAGTGGGTAGAGTGCGACGCTCACACGCCGAAGGGTCTAGGTTCGATTCCCAGTTCAACACCAATTTCAGAGTAATAACTGTCTATGAAAAAGCTTCTCAAATTTCGCCGTTCGGAGTCGGCAAAAAACTGTAGGTCACTTCTACTTGTGAGCGAACAGTAGCGCGCACAACACGAGTAGTTGATGAGCAAGCTAGGCCCTAGTCCCCCTTAGGACTGTAGCGCCAACAATTATTATTAAGAACCCGGCTATTGACAGGGCAACGGAGTCGAGACAGGTCAACACGCTTTGACGTCGGAAAACTACAATTGCAAACCGATCGCTAAAACTTTGCCGACTGAGTGGCTCTGAAACTTGTTCAGAGTTCGACGCTGCCTGTAGTACCGGTAGAAGAATAGTGGGAACGTTATCCAGAAGCCATCGAGGAAGCTGCCATTGATGTGCTGGGTTTCACATCGCCACCCAGAAGGAACCCATGGTTTGATGGCGAGTGCAGGCAAGGACAGGCAGCAAAACAAGACGCCTTTAAGGCAACGATGTATCGAACAACGAGAGCAGTCCTTGAACTCTACGGACACAGAAGAAAGAAGGGCACCGACTTTTTAGAAGGAAAATAAAGTAGCATAAAAAGCGCGAACACAACGAGGCGTTTGCTGACATTGAAGTGGAAGCGGCTAAGATGGATCTTTTGTTCATGAGGGTAAAACAAAGTACATGCTGTCATCAAGAGAGGACACACATCGACGTCTCGGACAGAGCGTCGCACTACGCACCAGAAACTTCGAGGTGTTCAAGAACTTCGTCTACCTCGGCTCCACGGTAAATGGGGACAACAACACCAGTACCGAAATCAAACGCAAATTCACCCTTGCTATTCGCTGTTTCTTTGGGTTCAAGAGGCGATTGAGTAAAAAGCTCTCTCTCAAGGACTAAGCTTGTTTTATATAACAGCTTGATCATCGCAGTCCTACTTTTTGGCGCGGAAACCTGGACGTTCCTAAAAGCGGATGAGGAAGACCTTAGTCTTTTCGAGGGAAAAGTTTTGTGTGCGATTTTTGGTCCTGTTTGCGTTGGTGGCATTTGAGGGAAAAGATTCAACGGCGAACTCTATGGGCTGTACAGCGACATGCGCATGGTGAGATGTCTTCGAATACAACGCTTAAGATGGCTAGGCCATGTAGAGCGTATGGACACCACGGTTCCTGCCCTAGCAATCTTGTATCCCATGAAGCTCCACAATGCGCATGCCACCGTACATATCATGTAGTTTGTCGATGAATCGTATTCTCCAAATGCAATCAGCGCAAACAGTACCAAAAAACGCAGGTAGACCTATTCTCGGGAAAAGGTCTGGGTTTCCTCAACCGCTTTTATCAACTTCCATATTTCCGCGCAGTTAAGCAAAACCAGCTTAGTATTTCCATCCAGGGCTCTGTTAAGCAATTGCCTCTTGAGCCTCAAGAAGCAGCGATTGGCTGGAGTAATTTTGAGCTTGCCTTCCGAACATTTCTGTTTTGAAAGGGACAACGAGACAGACATTTTTAGGAAAGCTCTGGTATCTGTCGTTGTACCCCACGTTGAAACTCCTTCTCCTAAACCTCTAAGTTTCTAAGTCTTTAGACTTTCGACTTTCCAAGAAGGCACCTAAAACGTCACTTATCCAGACACCTCAGGCACTCGGCACACTCAAATAGTGTCGAACAACTTTTTGAAATCAATTATAATGTATTATGTTCAAATGCATGATTGGAAAAAAAAAACAATTCTAATATCTACGTCAACAGATTGGGGTTGTTGATGGCGATGCGTTATCAGTTAATATAATTTTGCAATTTTATTGAAACAACAATCTTTGTTTGTTTTTCCGTCAGATGAAATCAATAAACCCAACAATCGAACTGTGACCACAAATTAAACTGTTTATTCCCGTCGGAGCTCGTTAACTGATTGCATTTTGAAAAGAACAAAAAAACCTCTGACCCGAAAACAATGCACGACGGTTCACACTAAAAGGTTTCCCATGTATTTTTAATGCGAATTATGACTGAAACGGGGGGACGGGACCGGCGGAAATCTATTTAATTTGCATCATTGCACGGAACCATATTTAATTTAAATTGCAGCGTTCGCAGACGCCACGCCGAACCTATTCTCTGTCGGGCAGTCGCAGTATTACTCACGTATTATGTGTCAATATGATAAAATTGTAATTGACTTGTGGAGCAGAAAAGCTAATTAAGGTGTTACTACTGATTGTGAGTTTATCTCAATTAGCCGGCTGATTTAAACAATGCGAACCATGCGTTCTTTGTGAGTTGATACGAATATCTTAGCAGCACATTTGAGGCAACATCACAGAGGGGTGACGATGTTCAGAAATGATTCTGCTTCTGGAGAGCACGTTCACTTTTCGACACCCAATGCACCAGCACAAGAGCGCAGCAGAACTTTTTCCCCAACTTCCCCCACAAGCAAGGGCGCATCGTTTCCCGTCGTTACTGGAGTCATACGAAAAAAAAGAAGTGTTTATAAAACTTTTGCACCCACGTTTCGCGCGCGTTTCTACACCCCTCCAGCTGGCGGCTGAACCGAAGGGAGTCGCGTGGCAAATTAGATTTGTCAAGAAAAAATCGTTTGCAGAAATCGCAAGCCCGAGGACTACAATTCCGAAGAATATTTCACAGTCTAGTGAGCCTCGGTGGCTTTCTTTCGCAAGAAGTGCGGAAGTTTGCTGTGAGCCAAAACTTTTAAATTTCCGATCCCACCAGCGCGTCCATTGCGTGCGCCCGTCTGCTGCAGAAGAAATGCAGTAAACACACATTTGTCTGGCAGGGACACACTTAAAGTTGTTTTGGTTGGAGTTCGCCTTCGGGGGTTCGTTTCTACGCGACGCACCACAAATGGCTTACCCCAGTGCAGCTTAATCGGATTAGTGGCAATTCCATATGTGGTTTGTAGTGTTTGAAGTTGGTGGCTGAGGGAGGACGGAAATGTTCTCAAGTGCCACTACCGCAGCTGTAAGCTTTAAGGGAAATGTGAGATTTGGTGCATCGTGTCAAATGACTACTAAATGGTTTAAGCTGTGACTGGGTGCCATTGGTTACATGTTTTCAAGCAAAGGAATGCTGTAGTTTGACTTTAAATCTGGTTAGAGGCAGTGGGAGATGTTCAGATGGAATAGGAGAAAGTTTACGGGAAGTTTTTGAAAACGTAGTATAATGTGAAAGTCCGCGTTTGCCATAATCACATCACTCGATAGGTCCTATAGGGGGCGCCGCAAGCAAAAAAAATGTATACCAAATTAACCACTAACATAAAATAGTTGCGTCCTCTATATGTCCCGGGACTTATTGAGTTATACGAGGGGCCTTCAATATATTCTCGGTATCGGGGTGAAGTAGTCGCCGTAGCGTAGTGGGTAGAGTACGACGATCACAGGCCAAAGGGTCTAGGTTCGACTCCCAGTTCAACACTTTCGAGCTGCTGACAACACTCAAAGAGTAATAACTGTCTAAGAAAGCTTCTCAAGTCTCGCCGTTCGGAGTCGGCAAAAAATTGTAGGTCCCTTCTACTCGTGAGAGAACAGTAGCGCGCATAACACGAGTAGTTGATGAGCAAGCTAGGCCCAGATCCCCCTTCGGACTGTAGCGCCAACAATTATTATTTATCGGGGTGAAGCTCTGGTTACATATATAAATTGACTTATTTATCAAGTAATACTATTATTTTAGTGTATTCATGTAAAATTTCTTATAAATGTGATTATTAATTCGCGTTTTATCTCTAGTTAAACAGAATCATAATGGCAACTGAGACGATGACGATGAAAATTGAGCATCGCGCTGTAATTAAATTTCTCACTAAGCAAGGAAAAAGTCAACAAACTATTCATGAAGACTTGGTGGCTGTTTACCAGGGTTCCGCACCTTGATTATCAACTGTGCAAAAGTAGTCAAGTAAGTTCAAGAGATCCAGAGAGAGCATTGAAGACGAGCCCCGCTCCGGCGCCCCGGCTACTGCTTGTACGGGAGAAAGCATCAAAGAAGTGGAAATACTTGTTCTTGAGAATGCCCAAATAAAGGTGAAAATGATGGCAGAGACCACCAAGATTTCAACTGGTACCATTCACACCTTTCTCACCATTCTTCATAACCATCTTAACCTTTCAAAGGTCAGTGCAAGGTGGGTGCCACGAATGCTCACAACCCCTCAGAAAAAAGTGAGAATCGCATGCTGTAGAGAGCTTTTGGAGATGTGTAGTGAGAACGTGGTCGGTGTTATGGATCGAATTGTTACTGGGGACGAAACATGGGGTTCACCACGATGACCCTGAAAGCAAATAAGTGTAGAGGAGAAATTCTCCGAGAATACAAACCGAAACGTCAGAATCTGTTTCAACTGTGTCGTTCTTTATTTTACAAGGCCTTTCATACAATTTCTCTTGACAGTAAGTGGAGAGTTCTCGGTCAATAACCTGGCCAGATGATCGAACTTACACAAAAGTTTATCGCAGTTATTGAAATAATGTTAACGTTGCACAATGGTGCACTAAAGTAATAATCTGTAATTTCCTACACAAGAGTCCATGCAGTTCCAGTCAGAAAGGAACAGACCCCCAGAAGAAGTTCAAAGTCACTCCGTCTGCCGAGAAGCTCATGGCCAAAGTTTTTTGGGGCTCAAAGGGAATCTTGCTCATTGAGTACAAAACAAGAGGTGAAACCGTCAACGCCACATCCTACGCTTCCATTTGGCAAAATTTGCGGGAGGAAATTAAAAAGAAAGGGCGGGGTTAACTTGCAGCGGGTGTGGTGCTTCTTCATGACAACGTTTGTGTTTACATGGCGCGAGTTTCCAAGGTTGCTGCGCAAGATTGTTGTTTCGAAGAAATCCTACACCCACGCTGTAGGCCAGACCTTGCCACTAGTGACCATTTCTTGTTTCCGGATTTGAAAAAAAATTTCTTCGTGGAAAAGATTTTCGGATGATGAAGAACACAAGTCGTCGAAAATGGGTTTTTGCAGAAAAAGAGGAATTTAATATTTTTGAGGGTTTATAAATGCTTATCTCAAGATGTAACATATGCATTGATGTTACGGGAGATCATATTGAAAAATAAAAACAATTTAAGGATGAGATTTGAGAAGTTATTTCAACGAAAGCGGCTAACTTTTTCGGGTTGTCGGCAAATTGAAAGATGAAGAAAGAAGTTTTCAGTCCTGAAACCTTCAGCATGTGGGTACCGCATTTTACCCAGTACGCCACGGGGCGACACATCTACTTTGCTTGTACGTATTTTGCCTTGTCTTCGATGTCATCTACTTCAAAACAGTGATCCAAAGAACTTTTATAAACCTTGCAATTGCACGGAGTGATCCCCTATCTTGTCTCTGGCACATAACAAACCTCACTTGAATTGGACAGGGACAGGGACAGGGACAGGGACAGGGACAGGGAAATGTACACCATCATAAGATCGATGGACGTCCCATAGAATGCTAATAAGTTGACGAAGTACTAAAAGTCCAATCACCGTAAATGAGTTGCTGAGGACTTCAACATTTTGACCGGCTGCTGGAATTGCCCTTCCACCAATGGTTGATACATGAAACAGGCTGGTTTTAAATTCGTACTAAAATTTTAGAGCGAAGCACCCCGCAGAGACCTGGCAGCACTGACGGACAATGCTGTCAATTAGGCGAATTGATGAACGAGAAACAGGACATTGTTGGCTAAGCACTGGAGAAGTGAAATCAAAGACAAATTCAAAGGACAACATGAGCGTTATGGTTTGAGTTTTATTTTAAAAGTTAGATCAAGCTACTAGTCGTCGTATTTGAGATAGAGTAGATCAATTTTGAATGTTGCTTGAGGATTGTTGGATTCTGTTCACGACGATTCAAATTGGTTTCAGAAAGATCATAACTGGTGGCGAATCATGGTTTTATGCTCATGATAAAAGAGGTCTATGACAGGATGAGTAAAGTTACGATTGAGAAAAAGACATTCAAGCTGGGGGTAAAATTCTGGTTTTTGAAGTGTTTGAGGTCTAAAATAGCATCACCACAGAACAATTACATTTATAACATTTCCTCCTATAAGTTAAGACAGACTTAACTTAAAGTTGTTCGAGCGTTTACTTTTATGACCTATTTTCCCTGACTCTATAATTGTTGGCGCTACAGTCCACAGGGGGACCAGGGCCTAGTTTGCTCATCCACTACTCGTGTTGTGCGCGCTAATGTTCCCTCACGAGTAGAAAGGACCTACAGATTTTTGCCGACTCCGAACGGCGAAATTTGAGAAGCTTTCTTAGACAGTTATTATATTTCCCTGACTCTGCTTCAGATATTGTTTGCAGCGAATGCCCCAGACGCTTGGTCAGCGTTTCTTCATTTCTGGGCTTGCGCGTGCAGATATACTTCACCCCGTTTGCTGGTGTTAAGTTATATACTCAAGAAAAAGTGAATAATTATGTTTAAGAAAACCACACAGTAGGCCGTTCTCTGATGCGTTGTCCCAATGGTTTGGCCTCGAAGATTTTTGGAACCTTAAAAGATCTAAGTACTCTACGCTTTGCAATCGAAGAAACTTCAACAGACGCATGCCATTGTACAGCCCCCAACTTCGTCGTTGAATGTTCTCTTCCAACGCAGATATGTTCTCTTCAAAAGACCAAGGTTTACCTCATCCGCTTTTAGTAACGCCGTAAAGGACTGCATAAGGGCTCCATCACTCAAGAGCTTCAAGAGCGTTAAGGAAAAGCGATTGACAAAAGTAATTCTACGTTTGACTTCGACGCTTATGTTTTTATTCCTATTGAACGCAGAGCGAAGATACACGAAGTTCTTGAAAACCTTGCAGTTTTTGCTTCCTAATGTGACGCCCTGTGCGAGATGACGATGTTTGTCCTGGGTTTATAACGGTATATCTTCATTTTGCCAATATTTACTGACAGCCTCACTCGCATTTGCCTACTTTATTTGACAGAGGTTTTTCGGTGGGTACAAATGGACACCAGGACGGTCTGTACCAGCCGTTCAAACCCTATCAAAACGCAATGTAATCCACTGTCTCCGCGGAATCTATTATTTCGATTTGCTGTTGTTTCTCCGCAACCGTTAGGCAAATTTGATTACTAAAGGCGTTAGCACAATTTACTCTCTCTGCTTGGAGCTTTGATACCGGCATTAGTGGTGGATATCGTCTTGTACCACAGCCATGAGACAGGATGGTATATTTGCCTGTGCTTGTACCCAGTTCTTGGTTTTAGTCTATGCTGTTTTCTGTTGAAATTGAAATCAATGAATTTAGCACCAATAATATCAACGACAAAGTAGAAAGTCTGCTTCAGATTTTACACCTTCCTTTGTGTGCTAAACGTTTTCGTATGTGATTACGAATATATGATGTTAATTCTCTTGTTGAGATGCTTAAGAAAAATTGATTTCCACTCATTGGGAGGAATTTATCTGTTTTAATGAGAAAAACTTTCCCGGTATTATTTATCCCCATAAAAATCGAATGTTTAGTTCATACCACAGACATACAGATGCCACACCCTGAAAGGAAACCAACCAGGCATCTGTATACGATTGCCTGGCATTGGGAGATTATAACAACGCAGTTTCCCATAAACGTTTTCGATGAAGAAACTTAGCGAATTGAATGAAAACCGAATTCTATGTTTGGTTCGTTATTTTCAATTGTGAACGGACGAAACATTTGCTATGGGTTTGTATCTATGATTATTTAGTAAAGACAATTCTGTGAAAAGGAATTATGGAAACAATTACTGTTTGAGTGAATTATCATGAGACTCCGAAATCATTGTTGTTAACTCTGTGCTGAGTTATTTGTTTTGAGCAGAATAGTATATTTGATCAGAATGGGGACAGTCTTATTGTATGTATAGGAATGAGTGAATATTGAATGATTTATTCTGTGAGACAATGTGTTTGGGAAGGTCCGTCTTTAACAATTTTTTGAGACTTCTTGAACAACAACCACTTCATTTTATAATCATTTAATAAATTTCAAATATTTAAATGGCTTCCTAAACTTTTTTTTTTTTTAGAGAGGACTGTAATCAAGAGACCGTGGTCGCTGTGGCGTAGTGGGTAGAGTGCGACGCTCACACGCCGAAGGGTCTAGGTTCGATTCCCGGCTGAACACCTCGAATCTTTTACGGCACCACCTCATTCCCACAAGTAATAACCAGAGACCAATAGGGAGACAGTCAACTCCCTCGTCTCTCGTCCTTGAATTCATTTTGACAGCGTTTTTTATAACATTTCCCCTCCTGAACAGCTGACGCACAAAAAGGATTTTGTTTGTTTTCAAATGAGAATACGTGTCAACTGTCTATACGGTGGATCTCCTCACTTTTCACACTCTTAGAAGGAAAGGGCACATAAATCAAAACGTAAACATGTGTGAGTAAAGTGAGACAATGTTCGATCATACGTAAATAACTTTCAGAATTTAAGGTTATGTCTACTAAAACACGTAAATAACAGTCAAACGGTCGATGGACAAAGAGGAAATCAGCTGTTTGATCAGCTGTTCAGTTGACCATCTCCTTCCTTATTGGTTTCTGGTAATAACCACGAATGACTGAGAAGAAGATTGCGCAATAGCATGTAGTTTTTTCTTATGTGCTCTGCTGACGTCATGGGAGACAACTGATTTGACAGCCGCTTGTCATTGTTAATTATTTACATTGAATTGTTAGAAGGGAAATTTGTAAACTCTTTTTTAATAATAAAAATTGTGCTCTAAAAGCATTTTTAATAAGAAAATTAATTTCAAATACATTGTCTACTAAATTTTGTAGACGTTTCCATTACTTTGTTTTATTGAAGTGCATAATTATAGTGCTGTGAAACGAATGATAAAAAAAGTCTTACAGTTTGGTATTTCTTTTTAATGAATTATGTTATGTAGTTTCCTTTTTCTTTTGTATTGGTGTTCTAAAATTTCTTTGTTTAATTTGCGAATGCGCAAATACGTCCGAGCTCTGAAGAATAGTTTTTGAACACTGTCTTCGCAGTTAACATTGCGCGCGAGTTCTAATAATGTTTTTAAAAAATTGTTCGAAATGAACAAGTCGTCTCCGTTGACTCTGTTAAAAATTTCCTCCAGTTGCTGCATATGACTGACTAGAGTTGCACTCTCAGGGTTTTATGAAATGCTTTTCAATATTGTACCTAATAAGAAAAAGCGCAATTAGTACAATACTAACTATAATCATCGAAAATTTACCTGTAAGTGTGCAATCATAATCTAAATCCGGAGTGTCATTTATACCAACATTTGCGTTGTTCGTTAGGGCACCTTCATTATATCCCAGGATATATGACCGTAGCTTGTATTTGAATTTCTGTCGATCAGGATGGTCATGAAGGCCCTCATTGCTTCTAATGACACCTAAATAATTTTTCCAGTATATCCTGATTGAGGCGATACGTCAGTACTTTAATTGGAAACGGTTTTTTATATCTTCCAACATTCATTCATACATTTGATTGAATAATGCCTGAAAAAAATATTAAAAATTGTATTAAGGAAATTGTGGAAATACTGCTGTATGTTTACCTTTTTGGAAGGGTAATAAACTCCCTCTGCCTCTTATATTCTGCATGAGGTTAGCCAAAAATTATTATTATTATTATGTAATCAAGAAACCACATATTAACTACCACCATATAATCTTATTTCTGGCCCTGTATGTTCTCAATAGCATTAGTTCAGATCAGATCTCTCATTCTGCTCAGATCTCATTTCAGGAAATGAAAGGAAAACTTGTAGTTATTGTAGTTATGACTGCTGCCAAAGATCATCTGACTCACAAATAACTGCAGAAAATTAGTTCTGATAGCTCTGGGGCATGGGCTATCTGATCACGCAAGGGAACGTTGTTGATTGCGCTCAACATGGCGAGCTGCCAAGACTATCCTCGTTGTCGCACTGGTCAAGTTGACATACAGCCTCCACGCGGCGCCCCCTGGATAGCCATTACAACACCTGTTGTATGGTGAACCAATGTATGCAGCGAGCCCCTCTGTCCGAGGGTTTAAGCAATGAGCATCGCCTTCCAGTCTGTGGGTTGTGCGTGCGGTTAACTTCCTCAGCACGTAAAACAACTCTAGTTCCGAGACATGCCTCAAAATAGGACGAATTAACTGTTGACGACCCCAGCAAACGTTTTTAGGACTACGACTTTCGGTTTTGCACATAACATGTGAGGTCCCGTTACAGACCATGTGTAGCTGAACAACTTGTGGAGGCCCTTGACTGCTACAAAGCAGACATTACCACCATCCAGGAAGTGCAATGGGATGGGCCCGGTAAGAAAACGATGAAAGACTGCCACATATACTACAGCGATTGCTACAGAGAGAGAAGGCAGCGCTTATTCGGATGAGGATTTGTTGTTCGAGGCAGACTCAGGAAAAAAGTCTTGAGGTCCAATCCCGTCAGCGAAAGCCTCACGACAATCCGCATCAAAGTTAAATTCGGGAACGTCAGCCTAATTTGCGCTCACGCCCTGACAGAGGAGAAGGATGACAACAGCAAGGATGACTTCTATGATCTCCTAGAAAGAACATACGATCGCCCAGCTACGAAACCAAGATCGTTCTAGGAGATTTCAACGCTCAGCTGGGAAAGGTGGACATTCCGGAGTCATCGGGCAACACAGCCTGCACGACAACACATCCGAAAACGGACTCAGGCTGTTGGACTTCGCCTCGTGGCGGAACATCTCTGTGGCTAGCATGCGGTTCCCACACCTGGACAATCACAAAGGGACCTGGCGATCTCCTGATCAATCCACCGTCAACCAGATTGATCACGTTGCGATCGACGTCAGACACTCCTTCAGTATACTCGTTGTCCGAACCTTCCGAGGTGCAAACATTGACTCGGATCATCACCTTGTTGTAGCCATAGTATGAACCCGGATATCTAGAGAGCAACGGAATCGAGAAAGGCCAAAACGGTTTAATGTCGAAAAGCTACAATCGCAACCGATTGCTGGGAACTTTGCCGACCGAGTCTCCCTGAAACTGGCTCAGAGTTCGACGCTTCCTGCACTAAGCTTAGAAAAAGAATGGAAACGTTGTCAAGAGGCCATCAAAGAAGCCACCACTGATGTGCTGGGTTTCACGTCACCACCCAGAAGGAACCCATGGTTTAACGACGAGTGCAGGCAAGCGCACGCAGCTAAAGAAGACGCCTATAAGGCGACACTGAATCGAACAACGAGAGCTGTTCGCGAGCTCTACGAACAGAGAAGAAGGAAAGAGCACCGGCTTCTCAGAAGGAAAAAGAAGGAGCATGAGAAGCGCGCGGTCGAGGAAATGGAAAGGTGCTATGGCAGGAATAAACTCCGAAAATTTTACCGAAAGGTAAAACACCTATCCGGAGGATACAAGGCTCGGATAAAAGGCCTGCCGGGACCAAAATGAACAACTCGTAACTTAACGGTGATGACGGCCCAAATCTCGCTGTTAGGCAAAATGTTCCACTCGACTTGGATGATGAATCGATGATCTAGGTCCCCCCGACCTAGACGAGATGAAGATACCAATATCCAAGCTGAGGTCGAACAAAGCTGCTGGAGCGGACGGACTGTCCGCAGAACTATTTAAAGCAGCTGGAGATGACCTGGTTGGGCGCATGCACAACTCATCTGTAAGATATGGTCGGAGAAAAGCATGCCCGATGAGTGGAATCTCAACGTCGTTTGCCCGGTTCACAAGAAAAGGAGACCCCTTTGACTGCGCCAACTACAGAGGGATTAGTCTCCTGAACATCGCATACAAGATCCTCTCTGCCGTATTGTGTGAGCGTCTGAAACCATTTCTCCATGACCTGATAGGTCCCTATCAGTGTGGTTTCAGACCAGGGAAGTCCACAATAGACCAGATCGTCACATTACGGCAGATCCCGGAAAAGACCCAAGAAGTGCAAATCTACACACACCACCTATTCGTTGATTTTAAGGCCGCATATGGCAGTGTGCATAGAGACGAGCTATATAGTGCCATGTTTAGTTTTGGTATTCCTACCAAACTAGTCAGATTGTGTAGGATGACTAGGGAGAACTCTCACTCCTCCATCAAGGTCGGTACCGAATTCACCGAGACCTTCAATGTCAAAAAAGGTTATAGACAAGGCGACGTACTATCATGTGACTTCTTTAACATCATCCTCGAGACGATCGGGCGAAACTCACAGGTCAACACCAGAGGCAAGATCTCCCAAAAGTCAGTTCAATTCTGCGATTTTTGGTCCTATTTGCGCTTATAACATCTAGAGGAGAAGATATAATGATGAACTCTATGGGCTGTACAGAGACATGCGCCTGGTCAAGTGTCTTCGGATACAACGATACAGATGGCTAGGCCACGTAGACTTTATGGACATCACTACTTTGGCCCTAAAAGCCTTCGAATCGGAGACATTAGGACAACACAACAGAGGACGACCTAGACTTATGTGGCGCACACATGTGGAGAAGAACCTCAACCAACTTGGAGTGCGCACCTAGAGGTAGCTGGCGAAAGATCGGGCTGGCTGGAGAGGCATGTTGTTTACGGCCCAGGTCCACCCGGACTGTAGTGCCACAAGAAGAAGAAGAATAAAGAAGAATTCCCCGCGAAACCTCATTTCAGACACGAGGTTTTACATAATAATAATAATAATTGGGTGGCGCTACAATCCACGGGGGAACAAAGCCTAGCTTGCTCATCAACTACTAGTGTTGTGCGCGCTACTGTTCTCTCACAAGTAGATGGGACCTACAATATTTTACCGGCGATGTTTTGAGAAGCTTCTTCTTAAAAGGTTAATACTCCTTGAGGGTTGTCAGCGGCTCGAAAGAGGTGGTGGCGTGTAAAATTAGAGGTGTCCAGCCGGGAATCGAACCTGGACCTTCGGCGTGTGAGCGTCGCACTCTACCCACTACGCCACGGCGGCCACTAAGTTTGACATATTTGAGTGAAAAAAATGATTGTACTAAAAGGACAGTAGCTTTCCAACGCATTTTCCAATGGAATAATTACAATATAATAGACAAGTTGCGGCATCTAAGGGCGAGTTCTCTGCCACCATAATGCACAAGGGCGGCTCACACGATTGAGCTACACACAGCTGCTGCGCGACTTGTTGTTATTTCAAAGCTCTAGGCTTACTTGGCAAACCTTTCGTAAAGATGTTCGGTCGGACGTATGAAGCTAAGAGGAAGTTTTCAGTTCTGTTCAGAGTTGTTTTCAAAACATTCGTCCTTGTAGTGTTGCTTGCAATATGAACGCATAAACATTTATGGCACAGTTTCCGTACGAATCGGATCCAAGTCAAGTTGAAAGCTCACTATAACTGGCAGACAGACAGACGCACTTACCAAAATTACAATGGTTTCCTTTTTTTCAAATGAAACGAGACAACCTTTCACACTCTACATCACATTTTGCAAACAATGGTCGAGAAACTAAATCAATCCTAAGCATGAAAGCATACTGCCCACAGGATTCCCTCACAAATCCCATTGCACACTCTGGACAAGACCGCGTCACCCCCAATTGAACAAACTGCAACGTCAACAACACATTTTTCCCGCAGACCGAGGGAGTTCATAAAATACTTCCTCCCATCCAAAAGTAAAATACATCCCAGTGCGGGGGCGACATCTTGGAAGATACGTCCACCACCATACCTGTAGGAGCCATCACATGCCTCACCCTCACAGAAAAATGTCCGCTTCGCATCTACGGCGGAATTCTGCAGCAATTTGTTGCTATGTACTCATGTCGTGTGCAGAAATTTATTCCGCCAGGACGTGCATACATCCTTCGACCACGGTGACAACCACCCACTTACAGAAGAAAAAAAAACGGAATTCGACACTTTTCCGGATTGCAAGGAATTTTGTAATTTGAACATCGTCGGGACGCCCCCGCCCCTCCGACCACAAAGAATGCACCGCCACGGCAGCTGAAATTCCCCCATCGTGCTTCTCTCGCTGTTGGACGATCAAATCGGGGGCGAATTCAATAGTGCCTCCACCAGCACCTCAACCGGCACCTCCACCAGAATCTCCACCAGCACAGCCGCCGCCAGTGTGAAGGACAAGTGCTGAGGGGATGAAAATGTGTGCAAAGAAATTAAATGATTAACCCTTTCCTCACTGAAGGGGGGCGGGGAGACTCCGACAGGCGGTGGGGACTCTTTGTTTAGCCCTCAGACCAGGGAAGGGATTCTCTCACCTCGTTGTAAGAGGATTTGATACGGTGGATGAAACTGTTTGGATAGGTGTGGCTTTACTTTGCACAGCAATCAGCAGCAGCAGCGGCGGAGGAGTAGATTTCGGCTGCTGCTGCGATGGATTGAAGGACTAGTAATGATGGTATCTTTCAAATTGCTTGTGGGTTGTCATGGAAGGGATTGTAATGGAGCTTTTAGGGTCCAGTGACTATTAGGGGTGAAACAATAAACCACGGATAATCGAAAGTTGTTAATGTGCGGTTCAGGGCTCTTGAGGTTCTGAGAGGGTACTACGGGACGGACCTGTGACCTTTTTGCTCACCGGTTCATTCTGAGAACAAGATGTGCTCGTGAAGAGCAGCAGGTGACTTTTTGTTTTGCAGTTTCTTGGAAAGGATTCACTTGGATCATTTATTTTGCGTAGCCTTGCGTATCATGTGGTTGTGATGGCTTGTAGGCTTAGTGGTGACCCAGCGGTGTGGGACATATTTGGAACCATAGGCTAAGAAGACCGGGAAGAGAGGAAGAACTGTTTTGACGAAAGCAAGATCCAAAGCAATGCTGAATGTAGGACAGCACATTCTCAAGAATCGCGTGCAGGACACTCCTTAAGTGCACACTTACGTTTCCTGGACGAAGAAAAAAAAACATCGCCTGCCATTCGTGTACCTCTCCTATCAAGCAGCATGTTAACAAGTCCAGGTGTTCACTTCCGGTCCGTGGACGACCACCCACCCCCTCTTGAAAGCACGGTCAGCACGGAGAATATAAACAAAATGAAAACTCAAATAATTTTCCACAAGGGCCCTCATATTCCTGCCATCAAACCGGCTTCGTGCCGAGGAGCTAGAACGCTCGTCACTGTCATCGTGGAGGAGAGGTGGTGATCCCTTCGCCTCCCCACTGACTATTTACATAAATCGCTCGCCAGGCCGTTGCTGGACAGGACACATTCGGCACTGTGTGGAGCTATCCATTTCGCTTGCATCCATTTGCACTTTTAATTAAAGTTATGATCAAACTGCTCTCGGGGCGAAGTTGTGAGCAATTTTAATTAGACGTAGAAGCAGAGCGCGCACTCGTAAAATATTCAAAATCCGTGTGGGGGGAGGAGAGAAGAACAACCGGAAATAACAGAAACGACTAGAAACACTGAACCAAGAGCAAGTCCTCTGACATTCTCCAGTGATGAGTCGGGAAGGCGCCAGGATGTTTAGCAAGCGGAAAGTTAACGTCTTGGGAGCCATCTCGAGGCGATGACGCAATTGTTGCAGTGCTGGGGTCCCGTGCCACAAGCTGCAGGAGATTTCAAGTTGTCTCCCCCGGGAGGAACGAGAACGAGAGTTATGCAAATAATGCTATTAACGGTAATGAATGAATGCATTTTTGTTATGACAAAGACTGGGCGTGGAGGGGGCGATGGTCTAGGATAATGACTGGATTTGAATTTGCGTTGGTGTGGGGGGTCGATGGTAGATTGTTTGTTTAGCTAATAGCACGAATCTGTTCGAAGGATAATTGGGCTACTCGACTGCGTGATGTTAGAGTGCATCCCGAAGTTTCTTTTGCTAATTTCTTGCGAAAATCTTCGCTTGTCGAGAAGAGGGTGGCGGTTATGTGCAATTTCGAAGCGCACTTGCAGCGATAGTCGTGAAAGAGGAAATTAAAAATTCGGGCTTATCAGCGTAGACAACCGACCTCACATATTTCCATAGAAATCAGTGTAGCGGCGTCTTATCTCACGATCTTTTAACTCAGTTCTCAGGTACGTAACGTGGAACTTTAATCAAGCGCTTCCTTCAATTACACCACGAACTGGGTTCCATGGGGCGCATGATGTTTGTTGAACGAAAAAGTCAGTAATCCTGACCAGCATCGTTTTTAAAGAGGTACGGACAACAATAAGAACAACAAACGTTCAGTATTTGGGGATGTAACAATGTCTCATCATGGAATCGAGGATGGTCATGACTCCATTTGTTTAATGACCAATCCCCTAAACTTAAAGCTAAGCTACATCGGTAAACAAATGATAATTGGGATCAACTGCAGTCTCGTTTTCTGCCAATTCACGCCGTTCTTGGCTTGCATCATCATGTTGATATGCCAAACTAAACCTAAAACACTTGACAGTTGACGAATTCGATGCCTCTGAAAAAAGCAACCTTCAGCTAATCTTGCTAAATTCATCAAGGTAGCACTTCCCTAGGTGCTTCTTCATTCTTTCTACAACATCTTGGCAGCGGCTGAGAGAATAAATGTCTGACTCTATTGCATTCTCGTCTCTGAAGAGTCTTTAGACGTCATTGTAAAGGATAGCTGGCCTAGACGCGTGTATTCACATGTCACAAACACCATTCAATTCATGTAAACAAGAGTTGTCTTACCCGACAAGACCAGGTTGGCTTAAAGACATGTGGGGATCTTTGTTTTTTTTTTTTTTGTGAAAGGATGTGTTTTGCTGCCGGATGAGATTTGGCATTCTTGGCATTCGTTGCTACACCCGGTAAGTTTGAGGGCTTTACAATTTCCCAGAATTTCACTATGTACTGGCGTCCATAACAAGTGGATATTTAAGTACATGGCCTTTCTCATCTTTCTTTCATCTTTCTAAGGGACAGGCGGAGCTTTAACCAGTTTCTCATATGAAAGCTGTGGTCTACAAGAGATTTGTCTGCAGCCTAGCTCGCCGAACACATAATGAAATTGTTCCGCAGCCATGACAGCGCCACTGATTTTACAATTTCGGTGATGGGGTTCAGCTTTGCTTCATCTTAAAAGGTTGTTCCTTGAAAGATGTTATAATGAATTAATTCTTTATACAGACTTGCTGCAGTGGCGCAATTTGTAAAATCGAAACCTAAGCTATTCGATTGCAAGTCTAAACTTTTTTGTAATATTTAAAGTGAAATTCTCCGATACGCAGAATCACTCTTACCAATCGCTGTTTTGTTTTTGATTGTTTTTGCTTTTGGGATCAATAGGCAATGGAGTAATAAAGCCCTCTATCGACGGACTAAGCTCGCTTAATATAACAGCTGAATCATCCCAGTCCTACTTTATGGCGTGGAAACCTGGACGTTACTAGACACGAATGAGGAAGCTCTTAGACTTTTTGAGAGAAAAGTCTTGCAAGCGGATGAGAAAGCCCATAGACTTTCCGAGAGAATAGTCTTGCATGCGGTTCATGGTCCTATTTGCGTTGATGGCATCTAGAGGAAAAGATTTACCGACGAACTCCATGAGCTGTACATTGACATGCGCATCAAGCGTCGTCGCATACAACGCTTAAGATGGCTATGCCATGTAGAGCGTATGGACACCACTGCTCCGGCACGCAAAGTCTCCAAATCGGAGCCATTGGGACAACGCAACAGAGGACGGCCTCCACTAGGTGCCTCACACAAGTGGAGAGGAACCTTAACCAACTTTTAGTGCCGAACTGGAAGCAGCTGGTGAAAGATTGGGCTGGCTGGAGTGGCATATTGGTTGGGGCCTGGGTCTTTCCCGGACTGAAGCGCCACAAGAAGTAAATCTATCCTGAACAATTTTTCCAATTTCAATTTTTTCCTATTTACCTCATTTTCGGGTTAATTTTTGCCATTATTATGACTTACGCCGAAGCACTTTACTAAAAAATTAGAATAGAAATATAAGCAGCCCCGCTCTTCCGCTCAGAAATGACGCTTGCAGCTCAAACACTGCGCCGCCACCAACTTACAGAAAACTTCACGTGTTATAATTTGGTTAAAGCCGTTGAAACATAGGGCTGCCTACCTATGTACGTGAAGTGACTACTCCTCAAGAATGAATAGAATTTGGTATGTGTGTAAGATAATCTTCCATTATTTAGGAATGTTGGAAAAATGGACATCGGCAGTCAGCGGAGTGGACAGTAGCCGGTAAACCACGCCCAAAGCGCCCAAGAACACAAAGGTCGGCCGGCAAGGTTATGGCATCTGTATTTTCGGATGTGCATGGAATTTCATTCATCGACTGCCTTGAGAAAGGCACAAGGATCAACAGTGAAGACTACATGACATTATTGGTGTATTTGAAGGAAGAAATTGCAAACAAAACGGAAGAAAAAAATTCTCTTCCACCAAGACGATGCACCGTGTCACAAGTCGCTGGCTACTAAGGGCAAATTGCACGAATTGGACTTTAAACTGCTTCTGCAACCACCGTGCTCTTCAGATCTGGCTGCCAGCGACTTCGACCTCTTTTAATACCCCAAAAAGATGCCCTCTGGAAAAAAAATATGACTCGAATGAGAAGATGATCGACGAAACTAAAGCCTATTTTCAGGTTAAAGACGAATCGTTTTATAAAAAAGTTATCGAAATGTTAGAGCAACGTTGAACCGATTGAATCAATCTTGAAGAAACCATTTTGATGTTTAAAGTCGAATATTTTGTTTTTATTGGTTATTCCCGAGACTTATTGTATTTAGAAATGGCATATCGGAAGTGCTTCAAACACAAATCGCGTGAAGAGCTTTAATTAATTGACCGAGCTTCTTCTTCTTCTTCTTGTGGCCCTACAGTCCGGGGTGGACCTGGGCCTCAACCAACCACCAGTCTCAACCATCGACAGCTGTCTCCAAGTTGGTTAAGGTTCTTCTCCACATGTGTGCGCCACATAATGTCTCCGATTCGAAGGCTTTTGGGGCCAAAGTAGTGATGTCCATAAAGTCTACGTGGTCTAGCCATCTTTATCGTTGTATCCGAAGACACTTGACCAGGCGCATGTCGCTGTACAGCCCATAGAGTTCATCATTATATCTTCTCCTCTAGATGTTATAAGCGCAAATAGGACCAAAAATCGCAGAATTGAACTGACTTTTGGGAGATCGTGCCTCTGGTGTTGACCTGTGAGTTTCGCACGATCGTCTCGAGGATGATGTTAAAGAAGTCACATGATAGTACGTCGCCTTGTCTAAAACCTTTTTTGACATTGAAGGTCTCGGTGAGTTCGGTACCGACCTTGACGGAGGAGCGAGAGTTCTCCCTAGTCATCCTACACAATGTGACTAGTTTGGTAGGAATACCAAAACTAGACATGGCACTATATAGCTCGTCTCTATGCACACTGTCATATGCAGCCTTGAAATCGACGAATAGGTGGTGACGATCCGGGATCTGCCGTAATGTGACGATCTGGTCTATTGTGGACTTCCCTGGTCTGAAACCACACTGATAGGGACCTATCAGGTCATGGACAAATGGCTTCCGACGCTCACACAATACGGCAGAGAGGATCTTGTATGCGATGTTCAGGAGACTTATCCCTTGGTAGTTGGCGCAGTCAAAGGGGTCTCCGTTTTTGTGAACCGGGCAAACGACGCTGAGATTCCACTCATCGGGCATGCTTTCCTTCGACCATATCTTACAGATGAGCTGGTGCATGAGCCCAACCAGGTCATCTCCAGCTGCTTTAAATTGTTCTGCGGACAGTCCGTCCGCTCCAGCAGCTTTGTTCGACTTCAGCTTGGATATTGTTATTCTCACCTCGTCTAAGTCGGGGGGACGGAATGCTTGTCTATCATCGTCCAAATTGAGTGAAATGTTCTGCCTAACAGCGGGATTTTGGCCGTCATCGCCATTAAGTAGTCTGCAGAAATGATCCTTCCAAATTCTCAGCACAGACTGTGACTCTACTACGAGTTGTCCGTTTTGGTCCCGGCAGGCTTTGGTCCGAACCTTTCGGACTTCATTTCTGCCATAGCACCTTTCCATTTCCTCGACCGCGCAATTCTCATGCTCCTTCTTTTTCCTTCTGAGAAGCCGGTGCTCTTTCCTTCTTCTCTGTTCGTAGAGCTCGCGAACAGCCCTCGTTGTTCGATGCAGCGTCGCCTTATAGGCGTCTTGTTTAGCTGCGTGCGCTTCCCTGCACTCGTCGTCAAACCATGGGTTCCTTCTGGGTGGTGATGTGAAATCTAGCACATCAGTGGTGGCTTCTTTGATGGCTTCTTGACAACGTTTCCAGTCTTTTTCTTTGGTTAGTGTAGGCAGCGTCGAACTTTTAGCGAGTTTCAGGGCAACTCGGTCGGCAAAGTTCGCAACTACCTGTTTCGGTAGTGTTTTAGCTTTCGGACGTCAAACTGTTGGCCTGTCTCGACCGCGTTGCTCTTTCGATATCCGGGCTCTTACCTTGGTTACAAACAAGGTAATGATCCGAGTCGATGTTTGCACCTTGGAAGGTTCGGTTATCGAGAATACTGGAGGAGTGTCTGGCATCGATCGCAACGTGATAAATCTGTTTGACGGTGGATTGATCAGGAGATCGCCAGGTCCCTTTGTGATTGTCCAGGTGTGGGAACCGCATGCTAGCCACAGAGATGTTCCGTCCCGAGGGGACGTCCAACAGCCTGAGTCCGTTTTCGGATGTGTTGTCGTGCAGGCTGTGTTTACCGATGACTCCGGAATGTCCTCCTTTCCCAGCTGAGCGTTGAAATCTCCTACAACGATCTTGGTTTCGTAGCTGGTTCATCGATCGAATGTTCTTTCTTGGAGATCATAGAAGTCATCCTTGCTGTTGTCATCCTTCTCCTCTGTCAGGGCGTGACCGCATATTAGGCTGATATTTCCGAATTCAGCCTTGATGCGGATTGTCGTGAGGCATTCACTGACGGGGTAGGAGCTCAAGACTTTTTGCCTGAGTCTGCCTCGAACAACAAATCCGCATCCGAATAAGTGCTGTGTTCTCTCTCTATAGCAATTGCTGTAGTAGATATCGCAGTTCTACATCGCTTTTATGCCAGGCCTATCCCATCGCACTTCCTGGATGGCGGTTATGTCTGCCTTATAGCAGTCAAGGGCCTCCGCAAGTTGTTCGGCTGCACGTGGCCTGTTAAGGGACCTCACATTCCACGTGCAAAACCGAAAATCAATGTCCTTTAAACATTTGCTGGGGCCGTCAACGGGTGATCCTTCATTATGCGAGCCATGTTTTTGTCTCTGAACTAAAAATGTTTTTCGTGGTGAGGAAGTTACTCTCACGCACAACCCACAGACTGGTAGGCCAGGCCAATTATTTAAAACCTCGGGCAGAGGGCCTCGCTGCATACATTAGTTCACCATACAACGGGCGCCGCTTGGAGGCTGTATGTCAACTTGTCCTGTGCACTAACGAAGATAGCCTTGGCAGCTCGTCATGTTGAGCAAAAATCAACGACGTTACCTCGCGTGCACAGGCCCATGCCCCCTTAAGGATAACATCCGATGGATATTTTGAACGTCTTAGAGCACATCTCAACGTTTTATTGGAAAAAGTAGGTCGAAATATGCATGATAAATTTAGAACGGATGCAAAGTCCTCCCAATATAGGACATATTACAGTAAACTGAAGTACGACCTAGAAGACAAAAACTTACTTTTTAAATTACAACTCAATAGAAAAAAATTAAAACCATTTTTAAAGTCAGAGGAGAGCTACTGAGCTAGAATTTCGTTCCACACCGTCCAGAGCTACCTATCATATGTAATCTTTGCAATATACAGATACGAGAGGATGTATTTCACTTCCTTGCAGTGTGTCCAATTTTAAAAGAAATTCGAGTAGGACTCTTTAACTCGTATATCTTGGAAATTGATGAAATGAAATTCAAGTCTTAAATGGGGTCCGAGGGTGGGATTTACTTTACAACTACTGCACAAATACAATTGGTTATAGAAAACGTATAGTTGAAGGAGACTTTTGATTTTTTTGTATAAATTGTTTGTTTTCTTTTAAAAGCAAAAACATAAATGTAGAAAAATAAAAAACAAGGAAATATTGTTAATCTGGTAGACGGCCATAGGCCAAACCAAAATTGACTTAGATTAAATATTTAATGGAATGAATTTCAAATCGAAATAAAAGTCATTCTACTAACTAACTAAGTAACTGACTTTGAACTGGAAATATCACTGCCTAACGTCGATGACTGCCCTGGCCAAATAGAGCAAGCTGTCTAGCTGTTCATACTGAAGATTTGGTCTTCCTCCCATCCACGAACCAGCAGGCTTGGAACCCAATAAGCTGAAGCATGGGTCTTCATGCGCTCGATGTGACCATGCCAGAGCAGACGACAGACATTTTCCCTCAGAAGTACAGCCACACTTTGGTGCAGTCTTGTTTTCTGTTCCATTCACCTCCCAGGCAGACGGAACCGGACATAGTTTTTTTGTCTACAACCACCAAGATTCGACTAATTGATGCCACCGTACGACATCGGACTTTGGAGCCCATTTGAAAGGTTCAACGAACCCACGCGCTCCTTAGGAATGCTTATGTTCTCGAGACAAGAGCTAGTAAAATCGACTATAATGAAGTACCACCGTCAGTTATTAACAAATTAAGGGCGCTTGCGTTATCAGCTAAGCAACTCCAACTTCTTCCTTATTCTTCCAGCTCCTCTCAGTATGTTAATTCAGATACCAGGATGCAACAACTTAAGTCATTCCCAGCAAACTGCAATTAGAACCACTCCGCCCACCCCTTCCACTCATCACACACTCGCGTCAATTTAAAGTTTCAGCGTCACTCAAAGGTTACTGTCCCACATCTATCGCTGTAAGGAGCCAGATGTGGAAACACCGTTTTGTGTTCTTTTTTTCGTTCTAGCAACAAAAGCGGATGTCAACGACTCCAGCAATTTGTCATGTCCTCAACCCGTTGTGAGTGCATTCTTCACAAGGAGTCTTGTTCGCTACCACTGCCACTGCCGCTGCAGCCCAAGCAGCAGTGGTGTTTGCTTCTTGGTTCTCTCTGCGTTTTTATTCTTTTTTTTGTTCCTTTCTACTCCTACTTGTTAATTAAAAATTAATGGCTGTAATTAACTTGACGGTAAGAGTGTAGGGTATTGCGCTAATTATAAACTCAACTGAATACAAAAGAGCTCCAGGACAGAGTGTATTCATTCTCTTCTCACCCCAGATGTCTTCACGCCAGCGTCACATTATACGAAAGTGTCCTTAATTAAGGTCCTTGACTTCGACGTCGCGATTAAGGCGGCGATGGCGGTGGCTGTGGTGTCCTCGTCGTCGACGGACTACCTCCGCAATTGAAACAAATTTCGAAAAAAAAGAAGTGGTGAATAAAAAAAATCACTTCCCTCCTAGTACCACCTGCCAGCCAGGAAGACTGCTGGCAATTAGCAGGAACTGCATGAAAAACTACGTCAATCAGAGGTGTGGAGTGAAACTATCCGTTCTGCACGCTTCCGCAAATGCTATGACCTCACAGCGCACTGATCAATCTCGGCGGCAGCAGAACTTATCGGGGAAAAGTTTCGCCGCCAAGAAGAGGGACAAACCGGCACCGCCGAATGCAGGATATTTCCTTCACTGCGGCAGTTTTTCAAGAAAACTCTGAAAATCGAATGTAAAGAAGAGTTTTAGTGTTTTTTGATTTTCGTCCCGCCACGATTTTCGCGTGGAGCGGGTCGTTCTTCTGGCCGAAGTGCCGGCCAAATGTTGCAGTTTTGTGTTTTTGTTGGTCTACACCGGAGAGACAGGATTTCGGGGTCCTTTCCCCGAATCAGTAAAACATTGCTAAAGTGGAAAAGTTTATCCTTCTCTATTGATTTGAATGAAACTCGGTCTGCTCCTTGCTGTTGTATCTCATGGATTCGATGGTGAAAACTTGAAAGTTACAAATTTGATTTTTGTTTGATTTTGTTGTTATTTCTTTTCTCTGCATTTTCTTTTCCATTTTCTTCTTTTAAGTGCTGATTTTCTTTGGGAAAAAGTGGAAAAGTTGCGCGAATGCGATCGTGGATGGATGGTGCAGGGCGGAGTGCGGTGCTTGGTGCTTGGTGCTTGGAAAAGGCGCATGAATAAATTGTTAGCCGTCTTGACATTTTAAAAATCACTTAAAAGGATTTCATCTGCTTGCAGTGTGATGCTTAAGAGTTTACTTCAGTCCAGAAAGTGGCAGTTAAGATTAGAGAAAGTTCAAAGTTGGGGACTTCGACAGTTGACTGTCTTGCAGGAAAGTGAAAGAGATAAGCGGATTCTGCGTTTTTACTCAAAATCGAAAGTTATGAATGATAAAGGACACACGACGAGTGATAACAAATTGAACGTGGCTTCAAAGCGAAGAAGGGTATCGAAGGGTGATAATCATGGGGCATAGGAGCGGTAATTCAGATGTCAGTCACAAAATTGTTCTTTTTTTTCTAGAAACTAGAGAACTCATAAGTTCTGAAGAAGGAACACAGTATGCGAAGGTCAGAAGAAGCCTGTGGAGACGTCGTTATCGGGTAGCAAAAATCAGCTTACCTTATAAAGAACCCCATTTTTTGAAAAAAGCTTCAGCTGTGCTTTCAAACAAAGGAGATTAATTTAGTATTCAAATGAATTCCAGTATTTGTGTAAATTCCTTTTAAAAACACCTCTCATAATCAAAATTAGACACATGAGTAGCAGCCGAAAAGTAATTAATTTTTGATAATTTCCATTTGTCCGGACCACATTTTTTTCTTTCACAAAAATTCGGCGTATTTACAAAGGTCCTAACACACACCGCAATCATATTCATCATCGAACTCTAAACAAACCCGGCTTTCGTATTAACACAATTATTTTTCTATTCAATGTCCATGTCCACTAATCTTTTGAACAGACCCTAATTATGCATAATAAAAGCAGCCCAGTAATTAAAAACATAATAATCCCATAAACGTTTCCAACAAATTGACTGGCGATAACCAATTTGCATTTTAATCGACATTAATTAATGAACTATTGATATAGCGCAGTTGGCGTGGAGTTCGTCCATGGGCCATCGGTCACCGCTGCCAGTGTGCTGTGCGGCAGGATTCAGCTTTATGGTGGGTTCCATCAGAGCGTTGGGTTTAATTTTTTAGGAGGCCGTATTTGGAAAATATTTGAGATTTTTAGACGCCCTTGGTGGAGTAGTGAATGAGCCGTAAAGTTCATGAATTGCTCTCGGATAACTGGGGTTGAGGGAAAGAAATAGAAACAATAGTTCATTGGTGGGACTGCAGATGAGGGACGGTGTTGTTGCGGTAAGTGCGACATTTGTACGACAGAGCCGCAATGATGGATGATCAGAGCACGGTTTTAATAAAAACTGGTATTCAACAAATTCAAATTCAATTTCTTTCAATCAGAGACATTGGGACAGTGTAACAGGGGTCAGTCTAGTCTAAGGTGACGCACACAAGTGGAGAAGCACCTCAACCAACTGGAGGCAGCTGGCTGGAGAAGCATTTTGGTTGAGGCCCCGGTCCACCCCGGACTGTAGCGCCACAAGAGGAAGAAGAAGAATAAGAAGAAGCGAAAGACCGTGCTGGCTGGAGAGGCATGTTGGTTGAGGCCCAGGTCCACCCAGGACTGCAGCGCTAAAAGAGGAAGAAGAAGAATTAGAAGAAGCGAAAGACCGTGCTGGCTGGAGAGAAACGTTGGTTGAGGCCCAGGTCCACGCCGGACTGCAGCGCCACAAGAGGAAGAAGAAGAATTAGAAGAAGCGAAAGACCGTGCTGGCTGGAGAGGCATGTTGGTTGAGGGCCAGGTCCACCCCGGACTGCAGCGCTAAAAGAGGAAGAAGAGGAACTAGAAGAAGCGAAAGATCGTGCTGGCTGGAGAGGCATGTTGGTTGAGGGCCAGGTCCACCCCGGACTGTACCGCCACAAGAGGAAGAAGAGGAACTAGAAGAAGCGAAAGATCGTGCTGGCTGGAGAGGCATGTTGGTTGAGGCCCAGGTCCAGCCCGGACTGCAGGTCCACAAGAGGAAGAAGAAGAATTAGATGAAGCGAAAGACCGTGCTGGCTGGAGAGAAATGTTGGTTGAGGGCCAGGTCCACCCCGGACTGCAGCGCTAAAAGAGGAAGAAGAAGAATTAGAAGAAGCAAAAGACCGTGCTGGCTGGAGAGGCATGTTGGTTGAGGGCCAGGTCCAGCCCGGACTGCAGGTCCACAAGAGAAAGAAGAAGAATTAGATGAAGCGAAAGACCGTGCTGGCTGGAGAGGCATGTTGGTTGAGGCCCAGGTCCACCCCGGACTGCAGGTCCACAAGAGGAAGAAGAAGAATTAAAAGAAGCGAAAGACCGTGCTGGCTGGAGAGGCATGTTGGTTGAGGGCCAGGTCCACCCCGGACTGCAGGTCCACAAGAGAAAGAGGAAGAATTAGAAGAAGCGAAAGACCGTGCTGGCTGGAGAGGCATGTTGGTTGAGAGCCAGGTCCAGCCCGGACTGCAGGTCCACAAGAGGAAGAAGAAGAATTAGATGAAGCGAAAGACCGTGCTGGCTGGAGAGGCATGTTGGTTGAGGTCCCGGTCCACCGCGGACTGCAGGTCCACAAGAGAAAGAAGAAGAATTAGATGAAGCGAAAGACCGTGCTGGCTGGAGAGGCATGTTGGTTGAGGTCCCGGTCCACCGCGGACTGCAGGTCCACAAGAGGAAGAAGAAGAATTAAAAGAAGCGAAAGACCGTGCTGGCTGGAGAGGCATGTTGGTTGAGGGCCAGGTCCACCCCGGACTGCAGGTCCACAAGAGAAAGAGGAAGAATTAGAAGAAGCGAAAGACCGTGCTGGCTGGAGAGGCATGTTGGTTGAGAGCCAGGTCCAGCCCGGACTGCAGGTCCACAAGAGAAAGAAGAAGAATTAGATGAAGCGAAAGACCGTGCTGGCTGGAGAGAAACGTTGGTTGAGGCCCAGGTCCACCCCGGACTGCAGGTCCACAAGAGAAAGAAGAAGAATTAGATGAAACGAAAGACCGTGCTGGCTGGAGAGGCATGTTGGTTGAGGCCCCGGTCCACCGCGGACTGTAGCGCCACAAGAGGAAGAAGAAGAATTAGAAGAAGCGAAAGACCGTGCTGGCTGGAGAGAAACGATGGTTGAGGCCCAGGTCCACCCCGGACTGCAGCGCTACAAGAGGAAGAAGAAGAATTAGAAGAAGCAAAAGACCGTGCTGGCTGGAGAGAAACGTTGGTTGAGGCCCAGGTCCACCCCGGACTGCAGGTCCACAAGAGAAAGAAGAAGAATTAGATGAAACGAAAGACCGTGCTGGCTGGAGAGGCATGTTGGTTGAGGTCCCGGTCCACCGCGGACTGCAGGTCCACAAGAGGAAGAAGAAGAATTAAAAGAAGCGAAAGACCGTGCTGGCTGGAGAGGCATGTTGGTTGAGGGCCAGGTCCTCCCCGGACTGCAGGTCCACAAGAGAAAGAAGAAGAATTAGATGAAGCGAAAGACCGTGCTGGCTGGAGAGGCATGTTGGTTGAGGTCCCGGTCCACCGCGGACTGCAGGTCCACAAGAGGAAGAAGAAGAATTAAAAGAAGCGAAAGACCGTGCTGGCTGGAGAGGCATGTTGGTTGAGGGCCAGGTCCTCCCCGGACTGCAGGTCCACTAGAGGAAGAAGAAGAATTAGAAGAAGCGAAAGACCGTGCTGGCTGGAGAGGCATGTTGGTTGAGGCCCAGGTCCACCCCGGACTGCAGGTCCACAAGCGAAAGAAGAAGAATTAGAAGAAGCGAAAGACCGTGCTGGCTGGAGAGAAACGTTGGTTGAGGCCCAGGTCCACCCCGGACTGCAGGTCCACAAGAGAAAGAAGAAGAATTAGATGAAACGAAAGACCGTGCTGGCTGGAGAGGCATGTTGGTTGAGGTCCCGGTCCACCGCGGACTGCAGGTCCACAAGAGAAAGAAGAAGAATTAGATGAAGCGAAAGACCGTGCTGGCTGGAGAGGCATGTTGGTTGAGGTCCCGGTCCACCGCGGACTGCAGGTCCACAAGAGGAAGAAGAAGAATTAAAAGAAGCGAAAGACCGTGCTGGCTGGAGAGGCATGTTGGTTGAGGGCCAGGTCCTCCCCGGACTGCAGGTCCACTAGAGGAAGAAGAAGAATTAGAAGAAGCGAAAGACCGTGCTGGCTGGAGAGGCATGTTGGTTGAGGCCCAGGTCCACCCCGGACTGCAGGTCCACAAGCGAAAGAAGAAGAATTAGAAGAAGCGAAAGACCGTGCTGGCTGGAGAGAAACGTTGGTTGAGGCCCAGGTCCACCCCGGACTGCAGGTCCACAAGAGAAAGAAGAAGAATTAGATGAAACGAAAGACCGTGCTGGCTGGAGAGGCATGTTGGTTGAGGCCCCGGTCCACCGCGGACTGTAGCGCCACAAGAGGAAGAAGAAGAATTAGAAGAAGCGAAAGACCGTGCTGGCTGGAGAGAAACGATGGTTGAGGGCCAGGTCCACCCCGGACTGCAGGTCCACAAGAGAAAGAGGAAGAATTAGAAGAAGCGAAAGACCGTGCTGGCTGGAGAGGCATGTTGGTTGAGGCCCAGGTCCACCCCGGACTGTAGCGCCACAAGAGGTAGAAGAGGAACTAGAAGAATCGAAAGATCGTGCTGGCTAAAGAGGCATGTTGGTTGAGGTCCAGGTCCGCCTAGGATTACAGCGCCATAAGAAGAACAAGAGGCAGGTATTTAACATTTATTTCCAGTTCCCTCATACGTTTGCTTAAATATCGCTAAACGACTAACGCCTTCGTGAACCTGATTGATTTTCGATCATTGAACCGTCAAATGTGATTGAGAGTTTATTCGCCTTCAAGTTTCTAATCCCCTTTGTCTCGAGGATTCGAATAACTCACACATTCCGAAGATGCAATCCCGACCACATCATTTCACAAGATAAGGACCAAATCCGCCAAAAGCCTCTAATTGCTGTTGAAACACACTCAGAGCATTGTCACGGCATAACAATCCAGACGCAACGTGCTTATCCCTTATCCATTCGGTTATCTGTCAATATCCCCTTGCCGCCACAACGCGCTTCTTTCATCAGTGATTCAGCACACAGTAGCACCCTCACATGTCTGGGCACACAGCGCATAGCCTCATGCATCACTGCGTCCCCCCAGACACCAATTAAGTCAAACAATTGCTCCCAGACGGCAAAAGAAGTAATTTCTCTTGTTTATCCTCCTCCGGGCTTTGCGACAAAAGCGCCAGATCCCTAGACCATCCACAGACACACAGAGAAAATATTTTGCTTCAGTGACCTTCCCCAAAACGGGTTCATCCACGGTCGCGTGAAAGGGAAAATTAACACACCTCCCCAATCCTGTAATTCTATCCACCGTTTCACTGATTCAGTTCTACACTCTGCCGGCGACAGATACTTCATACATGTCTTCGGGACGGGCATTAATCTGCTGGCCATTCCGAGCGATTAGAAGCTTTGGATCAATTTCACCCCCACCACCGCCGCCGGGCAGACAATCGATGTCCTTTTCGCCTCTCTCCACACAACGGGAAAGTATTTCATAAGCGTTCTTACAGCGACTCAGACCAGATAGAAAATTTTATCTGGACAGCCAATGATTGTGGCCGTGGAAAAAAATCGATTTCAGAACTGTCCTCGTCAGGGCCGGGATTCATTTGAATATCCCCTACCGGGGCATGTAATGCAATCAATATCCCTTAAAGTGCCGTCGTAAATTTTCGCCGGAATAATGCAACTGACCCCACTCGGGGGGAGCTGAGCTAGGCACACACACTTTGCTTTGCATGTTTTATGCAAATTAAGCCACGGACTCCGGACGCCGGACACTGCATGTGAAGGTGAGCGCATGGAGCAGCGGTCGGCTTTTGAAGCCATCCGATACCAACGACAGCCACTCGTCTGTATTCATTAGATCTCGACGTTATGCACGTCGGGTGCGATAAAATGACACTTAATTTTGGGATGCAATCACCAGCAGGCACGGGGGTGAAATCGAATTCGAGCAGTCCGTGTAAATGCCTCAGCAGACAGACGTGCAATTAGTTGTCGTCAAATTTCCCCCGATTAGCTGCCGAAAATTCGAAAAGTAAGTGAAAACGTATCTGCATAATTTCACGTGCAGAGCGTTTACTCTCCAATTAATGCGAGTGAATATTTTGCAGGTTGCGGCGGTGCGGTGGTGCGGCAGACCTGGGTCCTGTGGCCAAAGACTCGGCTGGGGGTAACGAAATCAAAAACCGGCACTGCGGTGGTGGGGGCGAGGGGTGTATCCAATCATCCTAATCGGATCGAAGGGATTTCAGTGGAGTGAACCATAAAAAATAAGAATGGAAGACCTGGATGGACGGATGGAGCTCCTTGGTTTGTTAACCGTTTTGAACTGTTCAAACATTGTCGTAGTTCGTTCAATCGAGGTTCATTTAATGCCGGGCAATTTGTGCACACACCCCTCAGTCCTGGCGGCAACTGCTCATCTGCTGTATCGACCGAGGAGACTACTTCTCGTCTTACCGTCGGTTGGACCTGAGCACACAGCATATTTCAGGGAACGGACCTCCGCTCTCAGACCGAACGGGGATGCAGCAGCATTCAATTGACTGATTTTATTGGTTTATGTTAATTCTACCGATCGAAAGGGCGATGGTGGTTGATGATGGTCATGTGCATATGCATGTCGTCCGGACAGAAGGACTGTCTCATCTGCAAATGGTGCACGCTGAATGGCACCGCCTGTGTGAGGGCCAAGTGTTCGGTTTTAAATCGTACACCTCCCACACACTGTTGTCTGTGCATTCATCAGCGCGACCGAAGCCTGCAACACTCTTGGTCTTGGCTGCCGTCTCCGGCACAGGCCGTCGTCGTTCTCGTCCGGTTTCCATTAACTGGGTGGGCAAATTCAATGACAATTAACTTCTGCCGGAGTTCGTTACGAATGTCCCTTCCGAAAAGCGTTTTATTTTCATTTCGAAGTGTTTTTTTCGCCCCTTCTGGATTGGACCGGTTTCCTCTCATCGGTATTCCAGCGACGACAACGACCACGGTATGTGTAAATGGAGGGAAGCGTTTTATTTTTGGGAAAGCGATGGATAACGACGTCGCTTCTGGTATGAAGTGGGAAAGGATTTGCGTTGTACCTTTGAATCAATACGAGATTAATATTTGAACAGCGGTGGGCGGGTGCTTCGTTTTTTGCTTTTATTGTCATTTGCGAAGACATGGAAATGAAGTTTGCCTGCTGGGGTGGAAGGGTTGGTGTTATTTTAACACCGAGAGCTGGAGTATAATGGAAGAACTGACCGTGTCAACATTTATGGACTCGCATCCGTCATATTTCTTCGGTTAATGGCGGCTGTGAACCTTTGTCCGGTCAATCAAGAGGCGGTGATTAAATTCAACTGTTTGCTAGCGGGTATCAGTGAACTTTTGCAAATATTCCTCTTTTTCGTTGGGTATGTGTTTTTTTTCATTCTCTCGATGGACTGCTAGTGCCAGAACGACTTCCACGCATTGGTCTATCGTGTCCATATTTGCAACTGCTCGCCTTCGGTCGACGCAGGCAAAAGAAACACTCAACCGATGAGTGTAAATTTGAATTCATCCACATCCCTGTTAACCTTATGTGATATTCCAGAAAATGTTCTCATTATTATGGATCCTTTGACCTGTTGTGTTAACGGGCAAGGAGAGAGCCTTAACACTCGATCATTCGTGATCGTGAACTGACGATTTGTGAAGACTTGTCGTGGAAAGCACACTCGCAATGGTGACTTTACAGTTGCCTGTCTCGTCCCACATCTTCTTCCTTTCGGTGAAATAGACGAGTTTTTCCGATTTCCTTTTAAAGGTTAATTATAATTCAGATTGGTTTAATTTTATCGGCGTTTGTTCAGTCCAGAAGAAAAGAGACCTTTTCAATACGCCAAACAAACTGATAAGGACACATCGCCAAAATGATGGGTCCTTATCAGGTTTTAGGTCAGAGAAGTAAAGCATTGATAAAATCGTCATACTTTGTAAGATCCTGGATAGTATCAGAAATGTACAGACGGACACTTACCATATGCAAAGCGATGATCTTGTCAAATTATGTGGGATGACGATAGAGAACTCTGCCCGAGGGTTTAAAGAATGGGCCAGGCGTACCAGTCTATGGGATGTGCATGAGGGTAAATTCCTCACCACGTAAAACAACACTAGTTCCGAGACATGCCTCGAAAAAGGACAAATTAACTGTTGATGACCCCAGCAAACGTTTTAAGAACTACGACTTTCTATTTTGCACGTAGCATGTGAGGTTCCGTTACATACCACGTGCAGCTGAACAACTTGTGGAGACCCTTGACTGCTACAAAGCAGACGTTACCACCATCCAAGAAGTGCAATGGGATGGGCCCGGTAAGAAAACAATGAAAGACTACTACATATACTACAGCGATAGCTACAGAGAGAGAACACAGCACTTATTCGGATGCGGATTTGTTGTTCGAGGCAGACTCAGCGAAAAGTTTTGAGCTCCAACCCCGTCAAGGAACGCCTCACGACAATCCGCATCATGGCTAAATTCGGGAATATCAGCCTAATATGCGCTCACGCTTTGACAGAGGAGAAGGATGACAACAGCAAGGATGACTTCTATGATCTTCTAGAAAGAACATACGATCGATGAACCAGCTACGAAACCAAGATCGTTCTAGGCGATTTCAACGCTCAGCTGGGAAAGGAGGACATTCCGGAGTCATCGGGCAACACAGCCTACACGACAACACATCCGAAAACGGACTCAGGCTGTTGGACTTCGCTTCGTGGCGGAACTTCTCTGTGGCTAGCACGCGGTTCCCACACCTGAACATTCACAAAGGGACCTGGGGATCTTCTTATCAATCCACCGTCAAACAGATTTATCACATTGCGATCGATGCCAGACACTCCTCCAGTATTCTCGATATCCGAACCGTCCGAGGTGCAAACATTGACTCGGATCATCACCTTGTTGTAGCCAAGGTAAGAACCCGGATATCGAGAGAGCGACGGAGTCGAGAAAGGCCAAAACGGTTTAACGTCGGAAAACTACAATCGCAACAGGTCCTGAAACTCTCTCAGAGTTCAACGCTGCCTGCATTAACCATAGAAAAAGACTGGAAACTTTATCAAGAAGCTATCAAAGAAGACGTCACTGCTGTGCTAAGTTTAACGTCACCACCCAGAAGGAACCCATTATTTGACGACGTGTGTAAGCAAGCACATGCAGCCAAACAAGACGCCTACAGTGTAACGCTGATAGACAAGAATTCGGTTCCCCCGATTTAGGCGAGGTGAAGATAGCACCATCCAAGCTGAAATCGAACAAAGTTGCTGGAGCGGACGGACTGTCCGCAGAACTATTTATATCAGCAGGAGATGACCTGGTTGGGCGCTTGCACCAGCTCTTACAGATATGGTTGGAGGAAAGCATGCCCGATGAGTGGAATTTCAGCGTCGTTTGCCCGGTCCACAAGAAAGGAGACCCCTTTGACTGCGCCAACTACAGAGGGATAAGTCTCCTAAACATCGCATACAAGATCCTCTCTGCCGTATTGTGTGAGCGTCTGAAACCATTTGTCCATGACCTGATAGGTCCCTATCAGTGTGATTTCAGACCAGGGAAGTATACAATAGACCAGATCGTCACATTACGGCAGATCCCGGAAAAGACCCAAGAAGTGCAAATCTACACACACCACCTATTCGTTGATTTTAAGGCCGCATATGGCAGTGTGCATAGAGACGAACTATACAGTGCCATGTTTAGTTTTGGTACTAGACAGATTGTGTAGGATGACGTGGGAGAACTCTCGCTCCTCCGTCAAGGTTGGTAACGAACTCACCAAGACCTTCAATGTCAAAAAAGGTTTTACACAAGGCGACGTACTATCATGCGACGTACTATCATCTCATCATCCTCGAGAAGTTCGTGCGAAACTCAAAGGTCAACACCAGAGGCACGATCTCCCAAAAATCAGTTCAATTGCTAGCTTACGCCGATGATATTGACGTGATTGGACGAACACAGCGATCTGTCCATAGGGCGTTTGCTGGCATTGAAGTGGAAGCGGCTAAAATTGGTATGGCCGTAAATGAGGGCAAATCAAAGTATGTGTTGTCATCAAGAAAGGACACACATCATCGACGCCTCGGACAAAGTGTCAAACTAGGCAGCAGGAACTTCGAGGTAGTCAAGGACTTCGTCTACCTCGGCTTCGCGGTAAATAGGGACAACCACGCCAGGACCAAAATCAAACGCAGAATCACTCTTGCCAATCGCTGTGTCTTTGGGCTCAAGAGGCAACTGAGTAAGAAAGCCCTCTTTCGAAGGACTAAAATCGCTTTATATAACAGCTTGATCACCCCGGTCTTACTCTATGGCGCGGAAACCTGGACGTTACTAAAAACGAATGAGGAAGCCCTCAGTCTTTTCGAGAGAAAAGTATTGCCTGCGATTTTTGGTCCTATTTGCGTTGATAACATCTAGAGGAGAGGATAGAATGATGAACTCTATGGGCTGTACAGCGACATGCGCCTGGTCAAGTGTCTTCGGATACAACTATAAAGATGGCTAGGCCACGTAGACTTTATGGACATCACTACTTTGGCCCTAAAAGCCTTCGAATCGGAGACATTGGCACAACACAATAGAGGACGACCTAGACTTATGTGGCGCACACATGTGGAGAAGAACCTATACCAACTTGGAGTGCGCACCTAGAGGCAGCTGGCGAAAGATCGTGCTGGCTGGAAAGGCATGTTAGTTGAGGCGCAGGTTCACTCTGGACTGTAGCACCACAAGAAGAAAAAGAAGTTTAATGGGAGAACTCGCATCCAAAACATTGACTCACATTTGAAAGTGACAAAATCACGAAAATTAACTAAGCCTGAATTCTGTGGAAAAAGAGAATTTCGTGAAATTCTGTTATTTTTGATTTCTGAATCTTACAGTGGCGCAAAGAGCTTCTGCCCACTTCAGGGGGACGCTTTATACCTAGAAATCAGAATTTGAAAATTTCACTCACGATTCGTTTTTCAACCACTCATTTATTCCTTTACACAGACCAGTCTGAAGAAGTGCTATTGAGGAGCACAATAATTTCTCTTATTGATTTTCCGTATGTTTCCCAAACCTTTTGTTTTCATTAAATTGAAACTTTTAAGTTATTTGAAGTTCTTTTCGAATTCCCCGAAGATTATTCGTCTTGTAGCAGACACTCGGCTGTAGACAGAAGGTCCCTACATCCTATGCCAAGGGCTCTGTGGGTCATTCCATTCTGGCTTAAGCTAACAAACTCGGATGACATGTCGTGTTTTAATGATTTCGTGGTTCAATGAATTTCATATCATCTTAGCTCAGTCTCTTAATTACCTTTGGACCGTCTATATATGGCATTCCAATAAAATCTATATTAATCGAAGCCTTAATTCTAAGAAAGCCGTCTAGCGCTGTCGTTCATTTTTTGATAAATCACTGTCCAGAATCCGAGTAAAGTACTCCCTCTACGCAGCCTTTAACGTTCCCATACACCCAGATAAGATGAGCTTCCTCTCACGTTACACATCCGCCACAACTTCGGAAAATTCCGACAAAGGCATTAATCTTCGAATCGGAGCCCATTCAAAGGATCCACCCAATAGCGTTCCGCAAAATTACTTATTCCATCTGAAACCCTAATGCGACCACAGACTAGAAAAAGATGTCCCCACAAGTCGAGTGATATCTGAATCTCCACCTGCCAGGATCCAACACTACGCACACCATTCATTCATTTCGCATTCAAAAGGCTAGGGGACTCATCTAGGAAATGCACCTCTCGGGGCACAAATGAGTCCTTGACGCCGACATCGCACCCGAGTCGCCTAGCTGACTTTCTGGGTTACCACCACCGGGTCAATATGATTTATAAACTTCTCCCAACTTTGCAAACAGAATCAAAAATTTCAGCCGGCCCCATAAATTTCTCGTTCACATGCGACGGCACAGCAAAGTGTTCTTCCCCGAAGGAGGGCAGATATGATGAAGAGAAAGCAATCCGTTCACCTGCTGGGCATTGAGAGTGTTCACGTGCAGAGCCTAGGATGAGCGCCTCCACCTCACGCCCAGCTCGTCACTCTGGCTCTGCCCTAGGTGATGATAATGATCCTGTCCTTTCATCTTCTGATTTGTGGTTTTCTTATACCGGGTGGCAGCTGTGCAGTGGTGTACTCCAAGGAAACAGCAAGTGCCAGTTGCCACATAAGTATTATGCATTTATTCTGTTCTTATGCGCCCGCAGGAGTAGCACACAGACCCGAGTCGACGCCTTGCAGTGCGAGCATGTACGAATGCGGCGTGCATGCAAAGACATCCAGAGTGAAGGGGTGGTAAGCTCCACTCAGCTGTGGCATCTTCAGTGGGTGACATTGTAGTGAAGGGCCGCCAGGATACCAGGGGCGGCCGTGGGGTGTGGGGCAAATTGGGCGAAATGATGTCTTTGGTACTTTTAATGGGTTTTCCATTAAATTGTGGACGCAACTCTGGGAAATAGGACGAAACTTTTAAGGAGTTGCATAATTTAGGAGACCCCCTGCTCGTTTGTGAAATGGAATTATGTGACTTAGTTGATATGGCTACGATTTAAAGCAGAACCGACTGACCCGAAGGAAGGAACCGGACGGGCTGTGCTGCCTTTCTGGTTCGATTCTCTTGAGTCGGGTGATAATTAATGAACCTGCCGGGGAGAAACAGCTCTGGGGGGAAATAAGACATTTTTATATAATTTTCGGGGCTTACTCGGGCTATGCGAATTGAATACGGGGTCTTTGGCAGGAGGAGATCGGTGTTCGGGGGTATTAAGCTTTCGGCTGGAGGATTGAATTCGACCGTAACGTTTCGTGTTTCTGCCTACCAAGGCTGAGGAACAGTATTTTTTCCGACTGATGTCTACGGTCATGAGGGTCTTAGGTTCGATGAAGAATTCTTAACAGCTAACGTCGGGTTGATTTAAGAGGACAGCGGTTGTTGAACGTGACGTCCCACAAGGTACTCCAACTGTTGTATGCCTGGCAGCTCAGTATTTAGGCATTGGGCAGAACACATTCTTTGCTATAGAGAAACTGACACCAGGCATTCATATAGATTAGCTGCAGAAGGCATCAGCTTTACAAGATGCACGTTAAAGAGGACTTCAGTAGTTAAATTAAGGCGACTTTGATTTTCAAAAGAGAATTGTGCAAAATTTTGAAGAAAATAAGGTTTGGATGAGTTATACAGACACTTTTAATTAGCCAATTGGGCGTAAGCCGACAAGTTGAGAAGTGGTGGATACTAGGTTTTTTTGTCAATCTCTTTCGCAACTTAAAGGGATTATTTGGTACTCTTAAGTGACCGGGATAAAGTTAAACCACGGGATCCGAAGGTTTAGATTAAGAGCGGGAAGCGATGTACGGGAGCACTTTCGTTTCTAATTCCTGCGGATTGTAATGAGAGGGTAAAAGTTAAGTACCACATAACAATAAGCAACTGAACCAAAACCGCGAGATGCGAGGTTTATCTTTTGGTTAATTATTGTCGTCGCCAAAAGCAATCAATATCTGTAGAAACTTGGAAAGAGAACAGAATTTCAAAATCGAAAACTTCAAAATAAGGCGAAAATAGGGTCTTTTTCAGAGATTAAAGTTTGAAAGACACGCTTGCTTGGAGGTAATGTATGATTTGGAGTCGGTACTGAACATGGGAAACATGTTTTACGACTTTTGAATTTTTGAATTTCTGATTCGAGGCTTGGGATATTTAGACATTTTAATGTTTCGGGAATTTTTCCTCTCGGAATTTTATGCATTTCGAAATTGGAAGTATAAGGTTGTCAAATATCTCCCTTCCGACAAAACTATTCATCATTTGAAAGGTATTGACATAAACTACAAACCGGCGCTATGCGTGATTAGTTTGGATATTGCGTTCAACAGTTATAGACGTGTAAACATGAAGTTCACTTACGCCTAAATTCGCGCTATTTTAAAGTTTTCGTTAAAGCCATATCCGCTAGAGAAACGTTTCGTGAGATTAATAGTTATTAATAATAATAATAACTGGATGGCGCTTCAATCAACGGGGTTTAGCTTGCTTATCAGTTTCTTTTGTTAAGTGCGCTCCTGTTTCCTCCCGAAAAGGACATTTTTGTGCTGACTCGGAGAGGCGAAGCTTTCTCTTTGAAAGTTACTACTCTTTGAGTGTTGTCATCTCGTAAAAGGTGGTACCGTGAAAAATTCGACGTGCTCAGCAGGAAATCGCACCTGGACCTTCGGCGTGTAGGTGTCGCAATATACCTACTACGCCACGGCGGCCACTCATTCGGTTAATATTGAACTTGAAATGATTTCAATCGCGAAATGTTGAAATATTTCAATAAATTGAAATGGCAACACTAAAGCTACATCTGCAATAAGTTATATTTACTACAATTTTGATTGTTTTATTCCAATTTGTTCCTTAAAAGTCGCTTAATAAATATGTACCCCTTCTTAATAATAGAGAACCGACTTTGTGGCGGAAATTAAAAAATCGCTGATTTCTTTGTACAAAACAAAGGCTAAATAAAATACATCCGCGATAATCTTCTAAATGACCTATTGCTCGTTCAATCTGTCCACTCTTCAATCTGTCCACTCTATTCAATATGTCCACTCTATACACTCTGCTAGAATCATAGCTCTAAAACTAATTGTGTGCATACAACGTACACAGTCAGACTGCAATGATCTGCAAATCGTGCTGCCCTTTGATACGCACAATTGCAAAGGTTAGAACATCATTTGTTTCATTTTCTTTGTTTTTTTATTCTTTCCACGGCATTCAATTGTGCGTCTGAATAAACAGCAAGGCACATTCGTGTAGCACATTTTAAATTTACTTTTGACATAATATGCACTCCATGAAATAATGTATATGATAAAGTTAATAAACAATCAATTTCTGACAATTCATGTATTCTATAACTTTTAACGTAATTCATATAGTTTAACTTTGGTTTACAAAAAAAAGTTTTTTATATTCTATAAAGGTATGGCTGCTACATCTTTAGATTTTCCCTTAACTTTGATTTAAAATGTGTTCGAACGTACCAGTAGTAGGCATGCGATGGAAAGTAAATTTCATACATACGAGCACTTGCCACTTGTAAAAATTATACATTGATTTTGGACATATTTGTTTGATTTTGTTTTATTAAAAAATTAAAGTATCTTTGAAGAAAAATCTTTTGTTCGTTAGAACGAAACCCTGAAACAGGAATAAGTGACACATTTTGTTGTGTTGAGTATTCTATTCAATATACCAGGTATACCGGTACGTTTTTTTTTTGAATATAAAACACTAATTGTTAATGGGAAAGTAAACACATTTTATTCAAAGTATTGGCCATTGTTTTCTACACATTTTGACCACCTTTCTGGCAATTTGTTAATACCACGCCAATGAAATTGTTCGTCTTTTAAAGCAAACCAATCAGACACCCAACTTTCGACCTCCTCGTAGGAATCAAAGTGCTGCTCAGCCAATGCGTGTCCCATCGATGAAAACAAATGGTAGTCGGAAGGAGCCAAGTCTGGTGCATTGTCATGGAGCAAAATTACCTTGCCGTGTCGTCTGGCCCATTCTGGTCATTTCTCGATCAATGCATGGTTCAAATTGATCATTTGTCGTCGGTAGCGATCAGTATTACGGTTTCACCAGGTTTTAGGAGCTCGTGGTACATCACACCTTTCTGGTCTCACCAAACACACAGCATTGTCTTCTTGCTGAATCGATCTGGTTTTGCAGTCGATGTTGATGGTTGTCCCAGATAAACCCATGATTTTTTCCGTTTAGGATTCTTAAAATAAATCCATTTTTCATCGCCAGTAACAATCCGATCGATCCTTGAAACCGATTTTCTTTCGTGTCTTTGAAGCAAAATTTCACAAGTGTTGTTTCGGTTTTCCATCTGCCTTTCATTCAATTTATGTGGCACCCATTTTCCACACTTTTGGATATTTCCCATGGCTTGTAAACGGTCAGAAAGTGTTTGTTGTGCAACATTTAACATTGCTGCCATTTGCCTTTGACTCAAAGTGTCATCTGCATCCAATATCGTTTGCGATTCGGCGTCTTCAAACTTTTCTGGTGGTCTTCCACGTTCTTCATTTCTCACATCAAAATCATTATTTCTGAACCGTTAAAACCATCTTTTACAGGTTGCTTCTGATAGGGCATGATCACCATATGCCTCGACAATATTCGATGCGACTCTGCAGCACTTTTCTTCAAATGAAAACAAAAAATGAATGCTTTCGGCAAATCATCACTTTCTGGTAAAAAATTCGACATTTTTAACAAGATGAAAAAATATGAAGCTGTCAGTTCAATAACTTGATGTATACTAAATATTTTTCACAGATGTCATAGCAAACAAACAAAAAACAAAAAAAATAAGGGCTCGTTCACAACAAATGTTCCCTATCGAGACATTTGTGTCTTGACGCAGTATCAGACAGTCGTTATTCATTGTTTTGTTGTGTGTACAATTATGAGAAGAGGTAGCTACGGCCAGTAGCGCTCAAACTGTGCAGAAAATAGACTGTGGACGAGACGCTAGTGGTTGGGTTATGTGATGCAAATTAACGACGAAATCGTTTGAAAAGTTACGAGATTGCAGGCCTGATCGCTTCTCGTTCTTTTCATATATCTTAGATGGATTCAGAAGGTTTTACTATGGGGCTCGATATAAGTTTTACTTGGTCTGAGTCCAAGTAAAACTTTTTTTCTTGAAAGAAGTTGGGGGTGGGGGGTGACACGATAAAAGATGCACTTCCTTTTTGTGGGTCTTACTTAAAACACACACACTATTCCTCTTTTTATTCTTCTTAGTTTGTTTGCTTTTGTATTTTTTTGATTGAACGATTTATGAAGGGGTATTGAAATGTAAAATTCACTTTTGTTTTTTTTTCTTTTTATTATTTTTCTTCTTGATTAAGATAGCAGCACTTAGGACTACACTACTGCTTTTTTGAGTGTGGGTTATTTTCGTGTTTTCGTTTACTGTTTTCATTGGTCTTACCTTTGGTTTGTGGGGGAGGTGGTAAATTCTCACTATCGCTCTTCCAAAAAACGAAAATACTTATGACCACTAACACCAGCTCTATTTTATTCGATTTCTTTTTCTTGTTCATTATTCGCCCGTCGTGCGTTGTTCCTTTTTTTTTCTTTCTAATTGTGTTACGTATTCTCGAATGGCGCCTAACCTTGCCCGTCCGATTTGTATTGTCGCCTCCCAAAGACAACCCATTTTCATCCGGTCCAATCTACATCAACTTTCTGATGATCGATGTCTATTGTCCACTTTAGGACGTGATCGCCTGAACACACATAACGGTCGAAATAGATCGGACCACCAGGAAGACCGCAAACTCTCCATCCCACCATACACCGAACAAAAAACGACTACCCTCACGTAACGTTCGAGGAGGATTAAGTTTCAGTCCATCGCTGTGGAACAAAAGCAAAGAAAACCATCGACAGGACAGACAGAAAAATAAAGAAAAACGAGCATGCTGAGAAAGCCTATAAAGCCTCGATCCCACAACCCGCAGCGCCCCAGGCGACTATTCCACCCGTAAGTTACCACACTAACTGAGGCACGATAGACGTAAAGCCAACGCCATGATCCTCACCATTATCCACCCTCTCATCTTAACCAGTCTTAGGCATACTTTCAGGCAAAAACCTTTCAACTGAAGGAAAATCATAATAAGCCCTCTGTCTCTTGTAAATAAATTTGTATTTTATTAACTACGTCGTGCAGTGCGACCCTTACATGCTGAAGGTCCAAGTTCAATTCTCGGCTGAACACCACGAATTTTTAACCGCTCCACCTCTTTCAAGGTGCGGCCAGTACTCAAAGAGAAATGGCTGTCCAAGAAAAAGTTTACGCAGTCTGGAGTCGGCAAAAAACTTCTATTCGTGTAGTTGATGAGCAAGGAAGGCCCTAGTCCTCCGTGGACTGTCGCGTCATCCAATAATTATCATTATTATTAATAATTAATTTATTGGCGCCTTATTCAAAACTTGACCAAAGAAGGTGTGGAAGTAATGTATCACTTAAAAACGAGCACTCTTCTGATAAATCAATGTTCTTCCCCAAACCTCCAAGTTTAACTTATGTCCAAGAATAAAATTTTCTAATGTCTTATGCTTTTATAAGCAAACGCATCGAATTCAGAGCGCTAATAGTCGCAACAAATTTTACAAATTGTATTTGAGGGGGTTTCTTGCCATACTCTTCTTAGAGTGGGTTCCTGTGGACGTAGCTTATACAGTCTTTAGTTTAACAGTACTTTGAATGTCCCACTAGTTTCCTTCGAGCAACTTAGTAAGTGGGACATTTCATTTCAAAATGTGCCAGCTGCAGTTATTAAAATTTATTTTTCCTTTCCTTAGCCTAACACATCACTCTATAAGTGACATATAGGGAGCGCCACTAAATAATATCTCAATTTTTTTTAGAAAGCACAATAATTCAAATGAAATCTATCAAATGTTGATGACAATCTGATTACTCTTATAAGCTTACAAGTTAGAGTGCTTCAAGTGACTCAACTTTTGCGATTTTTAAAACAATGGAAAAAACTGAATTTCGTGTGTTTATCAAACACCGCTTTTTGATGAAAAAAAAAAAAAAAAAAAAATACTGTACAAGCTTAGCAATGCCTTGAAAAATGTTACATGGACTCTGATCAACCAAAAACAACTATTTGCTGGTGGTAGGCTGACTTTTAACGTATAGACACCAACGATTTTGAACGCTCAGGAAGACCAATTGAGGTGGTTACAATTGAAAAGGTCAAAGAGTACACAAAATCGCTTTGGAATCTCCAAAGTGAAATTGCATGAGATAGCTGACAGCTTAAAGACATCAGAAGGCAGTGTGTAAACTATTTTACATGAACATTTTTCCAAGATAAAGCTGTTTTCGAAATGCGTTTTCTCACAATGGACAAAAACAACAACGCATCGATGATTCTGAGAGCTGTTTGGAGCCGTGTCGCCAGAATAAACTGGACGTTATGTGTCGGAATGTCACAAAAAGTTACCAGATAGTGGCTGCAGGTCGGGAACCCAAGGCTTTAAATCGACTTGCGTTGTTTAATTTGATTCGCGGTTGGTTGCGGTTCGGCATGCTTACATTGGGTTATGCTACCTACCGTTTTTATATGTATTCCATTCGTTTCATGGGGTTTGGCTGCCCCTTGAAAGAATAGAACATATACAGTTTCTAGAATAAATCTAACTTGATATAAGCCATTTTAGGCCAAGACCTCATTAATTCGTTCTTTTAACCTGCGTTGTGGCCGCCGTGGCGTAATGGGGAGAGTGCGACTCTCACATGCCGAAGGATCTAGGTTCGATTCCCGGCTGAACACCTCGAATTTTTCACGGCACCACCTCTTTCGAGCTGCTGACAACACTCAAAGAGTAATAACTGCCTAAGACTGCTTCTCAAACTTCGCCGTTCGGAGTCGTCAAGAAACGGTAGGTGCCTTCTACTCGTGGGAGAACAGTAGCGCGCACAACACGAGTAGTTGATGAGAAGGCTAGGCTCTGGTCCCTCTGCGGACTGTCGCGCCAACAATTGTTATTATTATTAACCTTAACGATTGGACTATTTTCCTTTTGCAGTTTTGGCCTGCTGCTCCGGCCTTTTTATAGCCAATCATGGTTGTTTTATCGCGAAGCCTGGAACACTTTTCATACCTAAAGAAGATCGTTCACCTTCAATTAAAAAAGGAATGGACCCAAGTTCGACCCTTGCTGGACTCAATAGACAGTGTCTTTTCGTTCATTTTTATATATCCTCAGCTATCGGCTCTTGAAAAGTTCTATTTGTTTCATCGTTTCTGAATATGAAATTTACATTTACCGCAGGAAAAATACACGCCGTTCAAAAGGTTTGCTTACATAATTGACGTATCAAGCGCATTTAAATCCATTGGTTGTTGATATAAAACTGGTTGGTGTTGAAAAGTTGACGTTTTTACAACGTAGTTTTGTGTGGATTTTATACAAAAATATACGGTCAATTTTTTGTATAATCTATTTCAGGTGTAAATACAGTTGATGCTACATGCATTCTTTGTTGTTAATTAAACGTCTTCTAAAGTAAAACCTTGTTTTGAAACACAATCGTGGAATTCAAAATATCACATTATCTGAACTCTCACAAAGCAATAATTGCAAAAGGACATCGACAAACGGAATTTTATCAAACAACATTCCAGTTCAAAATGGACAGGGAGAGCGTGAGATGCCAGCCTGATGTTGCTGTTTTTGTAGTGTTACTAGTAGGTATACGAGAGTTGTCTTTTATATTTCGGGATTAGAGAACAAAAACAAATATTAACCATCGAAAATAGCTTAACTGTTTTTCAAAATATGCCCCGTTAGGATCTATACACTTTTGCATGCGTTTGAACCAATTGTCGAAGCACTTTTGCCACTCTGATTGAGATATCTCCAAAACATGCATTCTGAACGCATCAACCGCTTCTTCATGTTTCGAAAAACGTCCTCTCATTTTATTTTTTACGTACAGGAATAAAAAAAAGTCATTCGATGCCAAGTCAGGACTATATGGCGGATGATTCATCAAATCGATGTTTTGAGTGCTCAAAAATGCAGTTGATTTAGCCGATATGTGAGAGGCCGCATTTTCGTTTTGAAGAGTGATCCGTTTTCGGCTTGGTGTTCCTGATTTCTTGGAAGACAACTGGCAAACAAATGGTTGTGTACCACTCAAAATTGGCTGTTCTGTGCTGTTCTAGTTGTACGGTTGGGACATGTTCAGTTTTTCCGGAAAAACAGTCGACCATTTGCTTGGAAGTGCTTCGTGCTCGAGCAACTTTTGTTGGATTTGGCTCAATCTGAAACACTCATACAGTCGACTGCTGGTTACTTGCGGGCTCATACGCGTAAATCCACGATTCACCATCTGTTATGATGTCATAGATCTGTTTCGAAGCACCGTGATTGTATTTTTGGAGCATTTCTTTCGACCAATCGACACTAGCCTATTTTTGGAGCGATTGGAAAATTGTGTGGGACCCAACGTGAACAATTCTTTTTGACGGTCAAATGTTCATCCAATATTGAATATATGCTCTTCCTACTAATGCCTAAGGTTGTCCCAATCTCACGATAGGTCACATGACGATATTGCAATATCAGTTGGCGCACAGCATCAATGGTGTCCGGACAAAGAACTGATTTTGGACGACCTTCACGAAATTCGTCTTGGAGTGAACTACGACCTCAGTTGAATTCACCATACCATCGATAAACACTGGTTCTTGATGGAGCCTCATCGCCAAAAATTGAATTAAGTTCATCGATGCACTCTTGTTGAGTTAGTCCACGTCGAAAGTTGTAAAAATAATCGCACGAACATTTTCACTATTTAATTTCATTTTTTTGGCGAGATGAATCTTTTAAGTTACTGCAAACAATACAAATAGCGCTCGTGTGTCAAAACGTTCTGAGTACGTATAACCTCAAAAATATCAAACTTTAATATAAAGTTGGCAGTTGCCAGAATTCAATACTAGGTCTGTCCAATCCCGAAATATAAAAGGAAACCGTCGTAAAATAAGAAGAGTAGAGGGTTTGTTTAAGATTGTCTTTTACCTTCTTGAACACTGGGGCATGTGTTACTTCTAGGGCGTATGCGGAACATTCTTTTTTACCATTTTCCACATACCTTTACACTTTAAGAAAATCTAAAGTGTGTCCACAATCAAGGAGCCTCTCGTACATATCCACATTCCCTGCCGTAAATATTGCAATGCTTTAAACCCAGCAGTAGAGGATAAATCCTGAAGTTAAGCAGAGGGAAGGACTCATAAAATCGACTACTTCCAACACCTCTTACACTTTCCTTTCCAGTTATTCCCAGAAAACGTTCTTCACGTATTTCCCCTGCGCTAATTAATTACTTTCAAGGCAAAGGAGCACCGGAGTCGTAACGTTTTATGTGTGTCACCACATTTCTTATTCATACAAAGAGTCATGTTCGTTATCAAGCTAAGGACTTAATTTGATTGGAAAGTCCTTGCAGGGCGCGCCCTTCTTGTCCCTCGAGACGACGGACAACACCGTCCCTCGAGACGACGGACAACACCGTCCCTGCCCAGCGCTGCACACAGTGCACCCCACACAGCACACAGAACAACTCGCACCCGAGTGTGTATGGATATAAAGAAGTCATATATCAAGGGGAAATTCATAGCTCGGATAGTGCAAGTCCAAGCTGGCAATTTTATTATGACCCTCCAGAGAGATTCCGAAATGTTGTGATAAGAATGAAAAATTTCCTGTCTCCCCGTGACTCCCTCTTTTCCACCAGCAGTCAGCCCCATGGTCCTGTTAATAAAACGTTAATCACTTCTCTTGAAAGTTCTTCCTTGTCCATGCAACTGACACACAACAGCTGTGCGGGGCGAGCGAGCCCTGCCGCCACGATGAGCAGGACTATCGTCATCATCAGAAACACAACAGCAGCAGCATCATCATCGTCATCATCAAGCCGCCACCGGTCCCGCCGGAGAGACGTAGAGCCGGAGCCGGAGCTGGAGCTGCTGCTGATGATGACGATGTGGCTGAGGATGTGGACAAAGATGAGGATGAGGATACTGGCAACTTTTGACTAAGTTGAGCTGCTGTCCAAGGCTACGGAAAACTTACTTGCCACACCACAAGTAAGTGTTAATGCGATCGTAAAGTGTGCCGAAACAAATGGACTTCGAATATCAGTTGGTGATAGGGCAAAAGTCCGCCAACACGCAAAACAGTCGAAGAATTACGATTTGAACTCCCATTAAGGATTCGCCTCAAAATCCTCTCGGTTGTGGTTTTGCGCCATTGTCGTCCGTACAATTGACGTTTCAGCCTTCGTCTGTCTGTGTGCTGCGTTTTCGAACTGACCGCACAACTGTGGGTCAACCGGAGGAGGCACTGGGCTGCCTGGGCGTGGGAGGGCCTGCCTCTGCCACGGTTGCGGTTTCTGACTCTCGGTCGTCAGTTGTTGGTCGCCGGTCGTCGGTTGTTGGTCGTGGATGCCACTGGGAGTATAATAGTTGGATGTATTGGAATTGTAAAGCCTGACACGTTTACTGTTTAGCACCAAATAAAACTGGCATCCTGGGAATTCGCATTTTATTTATTTTCCACTACTTTTCGTAAATTGTAGACTCTACTCCGGCGGCGACGGCGACTACGCAGACCGAGGAGGACGATGTACACAGCAACCCGACTCACGGGACGTGACTTAACCGAGGGTACTCCACATGGTCGCTCCTTGTAGCAGCGTGACAGGAGTGCCATGAAATACAGGACAGCAACAACAGAAGGCGTTAAAACGGCGGGGGAAGGACAAGAAAAAGAAAATACTCGTCCCGGCTCTGTCGGATCTCCTGGACGAGGGTTCGCCTCGCCCCAGGCTGACATGCTCTCGGCCGGTACTTATTGGGAAAACAGAAGCAAACATATGTTCAGCATCGTGTCCCTATTTCTGTTTTCTGTTTCGTGTTTTCTCCTTCTGCTCGTTCGGCGATGCCTCCTTTCGATTTCAATAAATGAAAGATTTATAGTGTTTACTCATGATGTGTCAATGTTGGTCCGGCGAGGTTGCCGTGATGAAGCACTGGTGAGTTTTAGTGATTGTTGATGTCCATCTAATCGTGAAATCACTGCTTGCGACCGATTCCACCTCCCACCGCAGGGCTATGTGTGGCATGACAAGGATGAGGGACACTCCTGCCGGCTGTGCTTGTGACATGTCACTTTCGACTGTAATTTGCAGGGGCGCGCCTGTGGTCCACTTGGTGCGATGCTCTCCGACAGCAGCCCACCAGTGTGGACGTGTCCTGTGTGTACAAAATGTGAACGGCTCCCAGCCATATGTCGGACGATTTGGAGTAAATAAATTTAATCTAATATTGCAGTTAAGGAGGGAAAATCATTTTGCAGCGACATTGTTTGAGATTGCGCTGGCTCCACCTCCTCTCCTTCCCCGTGCTGGTTCTCCTCTTTCAGTTACAGACGTTTAGTTCTGCCTGGGACTGGTTGTTTGCGGTACACAAACCAGCGACAGACAGTGGCACGTAGGTGACTTGCCAATTCGCCCCGCTCAAGGTCGGGTCAGTAGACCGGACTAATTTGCCTGATCAAAGTCGGAATATGTTTATTATTTATCGAGGTTACGGTGCACTGAACTGGGGCGGAAGATGACTTGGATGGGGACTGTGCAGGAGAGAGCACACATTTTAATTAAAACTCGGGAGCTCGTGGAAAGGGATTTTGATTTGGGTTCTTTTGAGGCGCATTGCAGAGGCGTTCGTGTGCGTGGTACACTTGCTTATGGGAACTTTATGATTTTTTTTTTAATGAAATTGTGTTTGGATTTGAAATGATGCGCCCGTCAGAAGGGTAATTAGCAAAATTAAGAACTGATCCCTAGATTTCTGTATTTGCATGTTTTAGACCTTCGTCCACTTATGATTAAGCAACTTTCACTTACAGGGATTGCCACTGCCATGTGGTTCAATTCCTCTACCTCTTGGGATTACAGGAGGCACAAGAAGTTTTGACATTATATGCTGGGCATTACGAAGAGTGGTCAGCTGCTTCAGACATGAGTGTTCCTTCTAAGTTCATATTTGCTTAAGTGAGTTTTGTTAAAAGGTTTACTAGTCTGCCCACGAATTTAAAAAGGAAATGAAAACAAGTGATGCTGACATGAAAACTCTCCCTACGAATTTAATATCCTTTGGAGTATGCGGAACTTTCTCAAGTTTTGTAATGAACAAGCTGACATTCTACGAAGATTTTAATGTGCTTTATTTTGAGGCATAAGCTCTTAAGTTCGGCTGCAATTCCTTCAATCAGCCACTTTAGTCGTCCGTATCCTGCTTCCAGTTCTCAGATGATGCGCAAAATTTGTCCTTGCAGGGGAGGTTCTGAGGTAATTCTGGTGAGTCAAGTATTCAAACTCTTATATTTTTGCTGGGTTGGGTGAGACCTTCAGAGAAATTAAGTGTTCGATGAATAGGATGGCTAATCTCTCACACACTAGGAGTATACAACCATACGCTTAGGAGTATGAGGTCAGTTGTCGTCTTTTTCAAAGGTTGCGCATGGTTGCAACAGAAACATTGTTACACTCACATTGTAAAGTTAAATGCAAATAAATATTTCCATAGTCGGGAAACAAATTGATGAACTTTGTAAACATTTCTAAAAAGCGCTCTTCAGAGGCATCATATTGTAGTAAAATTTTAAAATAGAAATTAAACCAGAGTCAAAGAGAAAGTAGAAACATCAATTACAAAAGAGAGGATTGTCAGTTTGACCAAAGGAAAGTTGATTGAAAGTAAATGTGCAAGTGATCGGTGATCCAAATTGACAAGTGTTTTTTATTTTAAAATTTATCCTTTTACTTTGATTTGAAGACCTTAAAAGTTAGGTATCGAAACATGGAAAAAGCAATTGGATTAAAGATATCAGTTCTAGATCCAAGCTTTACAGCGAATTCCGTTTCTGCCGTTTTGTGTGAGCAACAGAAACCGTTTGTTTATGAGTGATAGGTCCCTATTAGTGTGATTTCAGACCAGAGAAGTCTACAATAGACCAGATCTTCACATTACGGCAGATCCTGGAAAAGACCCAAGAAATGCAAATTGACACTCACCACCTATTCGTCGATTTCAAGGCTGCATATGACAGTGTGCATAGAGACGAGCTATACAGTGCCATGTCTAGTTTTGGCATTCCTACCAAACTTGTCAGATGGTGTAGGATGACGATGGAGAACTCTCGCTGCTCCGTCAAGGTCGGTACCGAACTCACCGAGACCTTCAATGTCAAAAAAGGTTTTAGACAAGGCGACGCACTGTCATGTGACTTCTTTAACATCATCCTCGAGAAGATCGTGCGAAACTCACAAGTCAACACCAGAGGCACGATCTCCCAAAAGTCAGTTCAATTGCTAGCTTACGCCGATGATATTGACGTGATTGGACGAACACAGCGAGCCGTCAGTGAGGAATTTGCTGGCATTGAAATGGAAGCGGCCAAAATGGGTCTGACGGTAAATGAGGGCAAATCAAAGTATGTGTTGTCATCAAGAAAGGACACACAACATCGACGTCTCGGACAGAGCATCACACTGGACAGCAGAAACTTCGAGGTAGTCAAGGACTTCGTCTATCTCGGCTCCGCGGTAAATAGGGACAACAACATCAGTACTGAAATCAAGCGCAGAATCACTCTTGCCAATCGCTGTTTCTTTGGGCTCAAGAGGCAATTGAGTAATAAAGCCCTCTCTCGAAAGACGAAGCTCGCTTTATATAACAGCTTGATCATCCCCGTCCTACTTTATGGCGCGGAATCTTGGACGTTAGCAAAGGCGGATGAGGAAGGCCTTAGTCTTTTCGAGAGAAAAGTTCTGCGTGCGATTTTTGGTCCTGTTTGAGTTGCTGGCATCTGTAGGAGAAGATTTAACTCTATGGGCTGTACAGCGACATGCGCCTGGTCAAGTGTCTTCGGATACAACGATAAAGATGGCTAGGCCATGTAGAGCGTATGGACACCACTGCTCCGGCCCGAAAAGTCTTTGAATCCGTGCCATTGGGACAACGCAACAGACACAACTAAAGTGGCGCACACAAGTGGAGAAGGACACCAACCAACTTGGAGTGCGCAACTGGAGACAGCTGGTGAAAGATTGTGCTGGCTGGAGAGGCATGTTGGTTGACGCCCAGGTCCACCCCGGACTGTAGCGCCACAAGAAGAAGAAGAAGAAGTTATTTTCTTAAATCGTTATGTGTTACACATGAAAGTATAATGGAAATGAATTTCGGTCCTTCTTCTTACTCGTGTTTGTCGTTATAGTCCGGGATGGACTTGGCCCTAACCAACATTCCTCTTCAGCCATGTGATCTCTCGCCAGCTGCTTTCAGTTACGCAGTCCAAGTTCGTTAAGAGCCTTCTCTACTTGCATGCGTCACCTCAAGTCGATTCATGTTTCCTATATTCGTGCAAGGTTGCTTACATTTCCCACTACTTAACGTACAAAATACTCCGTGTCTTATTTTCACAGGCGCGTGTGGGCTGAGCAGACATCTTACCCTCCAACATCCATAATAAGCTGCAAGGCTTAAAAAAAATAATCTTTACCCCATAAACTTCATTCAAACCCTCAGTTCAATGTGAAGTTCCATAATGGAACATCACCACATCCTCGTCATGTGTCTGCCAGTGGAAAATGGTTCTCGTGACTGCGGCAAGAAGAACAACGAGTGGCCATTTATAATTAGAGACACAACCGAAGGTAATCACTCAACAGATGTGTCAAGAGTCCATTATGCGTGATGGAGTTTACGCAAATCTGTATCCGAGCTCTAGCTTCGTGCGTGTGACGTGCACGCAAGGAAGCTCTCCATGCCCCAGCCAGAGTCAGCCGAAAACACATCACAATAAACCAAAGAAAATCCCTGATGTTCCCCAAAATAAGTTGGGAGCATTAAAATCTAAACGCCATCACAGCTCGATAGCCGATTCCTCTTCCCCTCTCTACATCTCGCGCCCTTGAAGACGACGAGCGCACAGAGACTACAGGGCCGTAATCGAGTGCCGGCCTTTGAAAGGGAAGCACCTCCGATTGCGAAATTTATTTCCCAATTTAAAATAAAACAGAAAAACACGATCCCAGCCATTCCGATATCAGCCAAGGAAGAGGCAAACAAATTTATTTTATGTGCGCACCGCCATAAACGAGCCGGTGCGGTATGGCGCCGAAGGGAAGGAAGCGAACGAGCACACACTCTTGAATCCATGAAGTGCGCTTCCACCTCCTCTCCGGTTTAGATTAAATTCACTTCTATCATTGTGGCCTCCTCGACCTACCGTTCACATATCAAAACACCTCCAAACCGCAATGGGGCGGGTCTGCCTGCCCCCGGCTCATTCCCCGCCAGGATATACACTCTAACAAGTTTCTTATCAAATTTGATCGATCTCTTCGATTTCGACTCCTCTTTGGAAGCCATTAATTTTATTCACAGATCCTTATGCTGAGTTCCGTCGGTTGTTATTGTGCTGCGCGTCGAGTGCCGAGCGTCAATCGAGAAGTACAGGAAACAGAAAAGGATTTCATCGTCTGCTTGTGTTAGGCAGCTGCAGCGCAGCGCTTGCTGCTGAAAACGAATGGATTATCGGGCGTCCTCATCGCAGGCGGTGGCGGCGTGAGGGCGGTCCTGTACTTAAAATTCCCAGAGCAACAGTACAAATAAACTTGATAAACAATTCTATTTGAAACCCAGAAAGTGCGCGGATGTAGAGCGGGGGCCTGGAGCAAAACAATTTTTTGGTCGGTGCGATGTTCAGATGCATGTTGTGCGAACAGGACTGAGCTTGGCCTCCCGAAACTGGCCCGGGACTGTGTGATTTTATAATGTGCAGCAGGATACGTTGTGGACGTTGGATGGGGAGGTGGGCCGTGTGCATGAGAATTGCCTCTCTTTTGTTGGGGTTTTCGGGATATTCTCGTGTGGCTTGACCTGACTTTTGGCTGGTGGAAGAGTCGTCCCAGGCGGAATGAGTTTGGCTTTGTTTTCTTTTTATTGTCGGGGAGAACGTTTAAGTTTAATCGAATGTGTTAAGCTCTTCAAATGTTATTATTTTGAAACAGGGGAGAGGCTTACACTCGCACACGTTCCGTTGGAGATTGGGGCGAATTGAAGGCTGCACCGGATTGGCGCGGAAGGAAGGCGGCTAATCTAATATTCCCTTTTATTGCGGTTGAGAAGCAGCGCAGAGTTTGGGTTCGCCTTGAACTTTGCGGAGTCCCACTGGCAACTGACTAAGATGATGTCTGACGGTTTTTTTTCTTGTCGATGTCAGGGAGAGATAGTTGGCATTGCGAAATTGACTGATTTGGGTAGGCTTATAGAAACGATATGGAATGATTGATTTGGAAGGATTCGTCTAACAAGCCTTTGGAGTAGACTTCTTATTGCAAGCTTTGCTTTTTGACAGTCAGTTTCAAGCAACAAATGACCTTCAACTTTGATACTGCAGGGAACGCAGTTTACATCAATGGGACTTGAAGTTCCTTTGAAATTTGAAGATTGTTTATTTGACTAGGAATGGCTTAGAAAATAATTTCTGCTCTTCTAAGCGTATGCCTTTGCAAATGTTTTGATACACCTGCTTATGTTGTAACTTAACCATCAACTTGGGTGTTCAATGGAGCTGTAAAAGGCAATGTGATTGGTTTTCTTTCCCACATCCCTTTTCGTCACAAGTAGGAATGTCCCGTTCTATTACCGCATTACGCACTACATGGCAGTGGAAATCCTTAACCACATCTTGGATGAGCCAAATCCAGTCATGGTCAAGTAGCTTTACGCGGAAAAAATCCACCTCGTTGTTTCTTTGGCCATATGTACCAAATACCAATTCAATTTCCGAGATCAAGGCAAAATTCCTTCAATTCAGCTTAAAAAATGCAAACCCCTTTCACACTGGCTTCGTCACAGTATACCGATCGAATAATATGTTCCTAGATTTCTGGCCTGTATGAGCCTAGGCTCTTTGGAAACAAAGCTTAAGATGACTGGGCTATGTAGAGCTTATGGACAAACCTGCTGGAGCCCGAAAAATCTTCAAATCCGACCCATAAAGGCAGCACAACGGAGGATGACTTTTGTTGAGATGACGCACACAAGTGGAGAAGGACCTCAACCAACTTGAAGTGCTAAATTGAAGACGATTGGCAAAGGTCGTGATGCTTGGAGGGACATTGTTGTTTAGGCTCAGGTCCACCACGGACTGCAGCGCCACATAAAGAAGAAAAATAACATTCGTACCGCCACTCTTTCTGTAAATCAATGTACTTGCCGCAACAAAGACTTTCGTGGGAAAATGCCAAGATATTGCACTTACAGTCATTCTAATGAATCCAAGAAGTCGGACTTCCGCTATGGTTTCCTGGAAGCCTTATATAGCGGAGCATAGAAAAGACCTGTTTCACACTTCCACTTCTAATTGATTTTCATGTTCTAATCACAAAATAGGATTCGCTTGTCGAGGATCCGCTCCAGGAGGATATTGACCACCACAAATACACCCCCAATATATCGGCGATCTGATTAAAGTGATGCATTGAACCTATCATCTTGTTAGAAAATATTGCAAACAAGATTGGTGAAGGAACTGCACCCTGCGGACAACCAATTTTATTTTAGAACCGGTGGTGGTCAAACAAGTTTTGTGTGCAATTTGTTGCCTTGTTAGCGTTGATGGCATTTGGAGGAGAAGACTTAACGACGAACTCTATGGGCTGTACAGCGACATGCACCTAGTGAAACGTTTTCGGATACAACGCTTACGATGGTGAGACCATGTAGGCTGCTCCGGTCCGAAAAGTCTTTGAATATAAGCCATTGGGACAATGCAACAAAGGTCGGTCTGGCTAAGGTGGCGCACACAAGTGGAAAAGGACCTCAAACAACTTGGAGAACAACAGCTGGAGGCAGCTGGTGAAAGATCATGCTTGCTGGAAAGGCATGTTGAACTGTAGCTCCCCAAGAAGAAGAAGAAGAACATACCGATGCAAAAAGTTATGGTGGTTGAGGTCCAGGTCCTCCCCGGACTGTAGCGCCACAAGAGGTAGAAGAAGAATTAGAAGAAGCGAAAGACCGTGCTGGCTGGAGAGGCCTGTTGGTTAAGGTCCCGGTCCACCCCGGACTGGAGCGCCACAAGAGGAAGAAGAAGAATTAGAAGAAGCGAAAGACCGTGCTGTCTGGAGAGGCCTGTTGGTTAAGGCCCCGGTCCTCCCCGGACTGCAGCGCCACAAGAGGAAGAAGAAGAATTAGAAGAAGCGAAAGACCGTGCTGGCTGGAGAGGCATGTTGGTTGAGGCCCAGGTCCACCCCGGACTGCAGCGCCACAAGAGGAAGAAGAAGAATTAGAAGAAGCGAAAGACCGTGCTGGCTGGAGAGGCATGTTGGTTGAGGCCCAGGTCCACCCCGGACTGTAGCACCACAAGAGGAAGAAGAGGAACTAGAAGAAGCGAAAGACCGTGCTGGCTGGAGAGGTATGTTGGTTGAGACCCAGGTCCACCCCGGACTGTAGCGCTACGAGAAGAAGAAGTGCTGGTCACATAAACATTTTTTTAAGAAACTGTCTGCCTCTTATGATCAATTTAAGTTAGATTAGAGCGGCTGTCTGCCAGTATGGAATCGGGTCTATTGTGCTGCCACACTGGTAGGTTCATAGAACCATTCGTCTGTTGATGCAGCCTCCGTCAACTTTTCTGATGTCACCTACGGTGTCGAAAAAGGTGCTTCCGTCATTTCATTGCAAAAGCTTGGCAAGAGCAGAAGGATGAAACTTCTGACTCTTCCTCGGCTCTACACCTAATTAGGAAGTCTTTGTGGGGAGTGCTGAGTTTGGAGGCGTGTGTCGAAATGGCACAGTTGACTGCTATCACGACAATTGAAATTCGTTAATGAATTTTGTGCGGCCGTCAAAAGTGCCAAGAGCCTTAAGGATTTTTGCTGTGGTCAGACACCCGTGTTTGTAGAGCAAATGCAGCTCCCATTAAAAATTGTATTTTGTTCGTTCATTTTGTGTGTTAAAGACGAGACGACCTTTCGCTGGAAATTGATGATTTGGTAGTACTTTACAATTCTGGCACACATGTGTAGTGAACAATGAAGTGATTGGGCATCTCATTGGGAAGCCACGCGACATTCGAGTGAGGTATTTAATTGAAAGTTTGTTGCAGCCTGGCTGCCAGAATAAATGATTGTATTCCTTTTGGATATTGCATTGTTCCTCGACCATGACAGTGTTTCCTTTATTGGCATTATTCATCGGAAGCGCAAGTGTCGAAGGTAGTACCCCTTCAATGGCATAAAAGACGCTGCCTTTGAAGGTAGGAAGAAACTTAAAATATCCTAAATTCTACACCGTCGTTCAACTTCGACTTGTCTCAGCGACGTGGGAACAAAGTTGCAGTTCAGTTTTATCTTTATGCTGGTGTAAAATTTTTTTCCAAAGACAAGGAGGAGAAGGATGAGATTGGTACTTCGTGGGGTTAAAGTTCGAATCGCTTCAGAATGCTGGAGTGTTCATAGATCAACTGAAACTACAGTCCAATTGACTTGAATCTGATTGCTGAACCGGCTGCTTTCTTTTCTTCAAATAAAGACAGTGGCCAGCCTATGTACTCAGTTGGGTGGATCATGTAAGGTAGACGCTTTTGATCATCCTCGTAGACCTGAGAAAAAGGCCTCTTGACCTCAAGTACCTTTTTTCAAGTCAACCAGGCAGGCACCCGTGTACTGAATTTTGCTTTTATTGTTGCTTCGCCCAGCCACCGAATCGGTCTTCTTTTTCTTCTTCTTATGACGCTACAGTCCGGGGTGGGCCTGGGCCTCAACCAACACGCCCCTCTAGCCAGCACGGTTTTTCACTAGCTGCTTTCAGTTGCGCAATCCAAGTTGGTTTAGGTTCTTCTTCACTTGTGTGCGCTATCTTAGCTTAGGTTGTCCTCTGTTGTGTTGTCTCAATGGCTCTGATTCAAATGCTTTTAGAGCCGAAGCAGTGATGTCCATACGCTCCATATGGCCTAGCCATCTTAAGCGTTGTATCCGTAGACGCTTGACCAGACGCATGACGCTGTACAGCCCATAGAGTTAAATCTTCTTCTCCAGATGCCATCAACGCATATAAGACGAAAAATGGCACGCAAAACTTTTCTCTCTGATCCTTCCAGATTTTCAGCACAGACTACAACTCTACTACGAGTTGTCGATTTGGGTCCCGGCAGGCCTTGGTCCGAACTTTGTTTTTAGCTGTTCCATCTTTCGGTAGAATTTTCGGACTTCATTCCTGCCTTTCCATTTCCTCGACCGAGCACTTCTCATGCTCCTTCCTTTTCCTTCTGAGAAGCCCCTGCTCTTCCCTTCTTCTCTGTTCGTAGAGCTCACGAACAGCCCTCGTTGTTCGACGCAGCGTCGCCTTATGGGCGTTTTGTTTAGCTGCATGCGCTTGCCTGCACTCGTTTTCAAGCCATGATTTCCATGAAACCCAGCACAGTGGCAGCTTCTTTGATGGGTTCTGAAACAACGTTTCCAGTCTTCTTCTATGATCAGTGCAGGCAGCGTCGAACTCTGAGCGAGTTTCAGGGAGACTCGGTCGGGGAAGTTACCGTCGATCAGTTGCGATTGTAGCTTTCCGACGTCAAACCATATTGGCTTGTCTCGACACCGCTGGTCTCTTGATATCCGGGTTCTTGGCTACAGCAAGGTAATAATCCGAGTCGATGTTTGCACCTCGGAAGGTTCGGACATGGAGAACACTGGAGAATTGTCCGACGTCGATCGCAACGAGACTAATCTGGTTGATGGTTGATCGGGAGATCGCCAAGTCCCTTAGTGAGTGTCCAGGTCCCTTTGTCAATGCCAAGGTCCCTTTGTGAATATCCAGGTGTGCGAACCGCGAGCTAGCCACAGAGAGGTTCCGTCTTGAGGCGAAGTCCAGCAGCCTGAGTCCTTTTCCGGTGTGTTGTATCCAGGCTGTATTTTCCGATGACTCCAGCAAAGATGTGACCGAATTTCTCACTGGACATTACTACTGTAAGAGACAGAATATATAAACAGAAGAAACAAAAAAGAGAGATGACTATGCAGACAGCAACTTTCTTATTTTTCTGTCGAACTATGCACAGTGCTTATGGCAGTCGGCGTATTTATACATAGAGCAAACACAGGATTGAAGACTTCGGGTCATTCACCTGATCAGCTAAGCGGTTCTTGTTAAAAAAAGATTAACAGCTGGTAATCAGCGTTACACGCTCTGTAATGTACAGTCTGTGGCAAAACAGAAAATTATGCGTCACTTTATAAATCTTTCTCAACACAATCTTCTCTTCCGACCACTGGACCAGCACTCGAAAGGCTTTCTTATGCAGGGGACAGACTTTTCGTCCGAAGACACGAGGAATCCAACGATGGACGTCGTTTTCCAGTCCTTAAACAGCGTTCTTCAGTGAACTAGCGAAATGTAAATAAAAATAATAATTGTATGGCGCGACAGTCCAAATGGGACCAAGGCCTAGCTTTCTCATCAACTACTCGTGTTGTACGCGCTACTGTTTCCTCACGAGTAGATGGGACCTTCAGTTTTTTGCCGACTCCGAAAGGCGATGTTTCAGAAATTTGTTCATAGACAGTTATCACTCTTTGAGTACTGACAGCAACTTGAAAAAGGTGGTGTCGTGAAAAGTTCGAGGTGTTCAGTCAGGAATCGAAACTAAACTTTCTGCGTGTGATTGTCGGACTCTATCCACTACGCCACGGCAGCCATAGCGAATTGTTGAAAGAGTTGAAAGAGTTATATATACCTCCACCCGCTTATCTCAGAGGTTAGCTTGATTCGGCTTAATTCTCGATGGCACTCTTCATTCTTACGTCACCTTCTCCGTCTGCCGCGGCCCATTACATACTGCAATGCAATGCAATGCAATGCAATTATTTCGCAAAAAACTCACACTTGTTAAGAACAAAATTCAGTTGAAAAAATTTTTAAGGTTCACCAGAAATGTAAAATAAAGCCAGAAGGATATTAAGTTCCACAGCAAAAAATTTTCCCTCAGTTTTCCTACAGCACTGTTTCGAAATGACGTCTGCTGCTTTTAAAATTGAATATTGCCCATTTGTCGGCCGCACTTACCAAATGCTTTTCCCAGAGTGCTGTCATCCCATGCATGCATTTTGTAATAGCCTTCGGTAGCGTTTTTACTGAAATATAATTTAGAATAAATTCCGATAGTCGGCATCGAAGAGGGCCGTCAGTTTTTGAACGTGCACTTCATTTGCAGAGCATTCATTAATCTGGTAATATCCTGGAAAAGGCTTACCCGGCTTTTGACTGCTCACGATTATCCTCGCAACTGGATCGAATTAAATCCAGAATGCGCCTACAACTCCTGACGTTCTTTAGAAGTGGGTCGATTTCGAAGAAAAAACGAAAACACACGACCAACGCACAACGATATACATGCGTTCCGACTTAATTAAATTGCATTCCATTTGTATTCAGGCTTTCAGATAGAATAGTTTCCAATTCAACAAAGTTTTGTATTTCAAAATTGAAGCACAAAGCCTGTCGTCCCACACAAACACAGCCTACGTCAAACTGGTAGAAGCCTCAAATGTAATAACGCCATCTCTGCGCAGCGCCCGCACTCGTGCCATGCCTGACAGTATTTAGATACCAGTCTCTGACAGCTAAATAACACGTATCGTATATGTCTGTTGCAAGAGAATATTTAACACAGTTCCTGACATCACAACTATGGCACGCTAGGTTGAGTTGCAAATTGTTTCACTTCGAATCGAAAACCGTCATGTCAAATGTGGCAGGCGTGATGGTGGTGATGGTGATGAGGCAGGGAGAGACGTGTGGTGCCTATGCATCTGCACAAGAGGACGCATTCTAAACATTGGCTACAATAATAACGGCGTGGCAGTATGTTCGGGTCAATAGTCGCTACATTTTGAACGTTTGAACGTTTGAACGGCTACAGTCGTCAATGTAATAATGGGCTTAAATTCCGTCGGTAGCTGGCAACAACGGAACGCAGTGAAACATTAACATACCCGCACAATGGATCCGCGCTCAATAGATGTACTCCGAAATGCAATTTCATTGTGCCACCGCAACTGCTGGCGGGGGAGGTGGTGAGCTGCAGCGCAGCGACTGCTAGATTACCTCTCTATGGGGATTGTGTACGCGAACAGTGAGAATAGCTTGCACTTAGCGCAGAGATAAATAGCTGCAAGCCGAACTGTTTGAAATGATAAATTCCCCCTTGGGGTGGATGGCCTTTGCGAACTGTTGCTGACAGCGGCTTAGTCAAACATGCAGGAGACCCATGTCAACAAGTTCCATGAACTGGCGATGGGTAATTCCTTGATGGAAGCAATGTGGATGCGGTGCATTCCGAAAGCATCCCAGTAACGGGTTCGGTTATGTCTATGAGTGCAATTAATGGTCGATTTCGTGAGGAGTGGGTTGATGGCTGCTGCGAAGCGGTTCCGTTGACGTCAAAGGATTTGTGCAGCAATGCTTGGATCTTATTTGCGGAATTGCAGCATTGTGAGCCAGCAATGGATGTGATCGACAACGGGGGAATGTTTGTGTGTTTTGTTTCATAGTAAGGATGAGTTCCTTAATTTGGATAACAATGGAAATGGGTCTGCAAACGGTCGGTGGTAGACTAAGGAAGCGATGGAGAATGTAGGGGAGCAGGAGAATGAGAAGTGGTTGAGGAGGGGGTGGATCAAGAGGAAGAGGTGGAGAAAGTGGCGGAGGGCGCTGAGGAATAGGAGGAGGAAGAGCAAAAGGAAGAGGAGGGACGGAGGGAGGGATGGAGGGAGGTACGGAAGGGGGGACGGAGGGAGGGAGGAGACGGAGGGAGGGAGGAGACGGAGGGGAAGGAAGAGGAGGAAGATCAGGAGAAAGAGGAGGATAAGGAGAAGGAGAAGGACGAGAATATGGACGTGGAGAAGGCCGTGCTGTAGGGGAGGAAGTCGGTATGGTAGGACGAGGATAAGAAAGATGAAGAAGAAAATGAGAAAGAGGTAGGTAAGGAGGATGAAGAGCAGTAAGATTTTGAAGAAGATGAGAAGATGGGAGATGATCAAAGGAAAGGAGCAGAGATAAGGAAGAAAAGAAGGACGAGGAGGAAATGAAGAGGATGGATGAAAAGGAAAATGATGAGGAAGAAAAGAAGAGGAAGTGGTTGAGAAGATGGAGGTTGAGGAGTAGAAGGAAGTGGAGGAGGAGAAGAAAAAGAAAAAGAAGAAGGAGAAGGAGAAGGAGAAGGAGAAGGAGAAGGAGAAGGAGAAGGAGAAGGAGAAGGAGAAGGAGAAGGAGAAGGAGAAGGAGAAGGAGAAGGAGAAGGAGAAGGAGAAGGAGAAGGAGAAGGAGAAGGAGAAGGAGAAGGAGAAGGAGAAGGAGAAGGAGAAGGAGAAGGAGAAGGAGAAGGAGAAGGAGAAGGAGAAGGAGAAGGAGAAGGAGAAGGAGAAGGAGAAGGAGAAGGAGAAGGAGAAGGAGAAGGAGAAGGAGAAGGAGAAGGAGAAGGAGAAGGAGAAGGAGAAGGAGAAGGAGAAGGAGAAGGAGAAGGAGAAGGAGAAGGAGAAGGAGAAGGAGAAGGAGAAGGAGAAGGAGAAGGAGAAGGAGAAGAAAGAGCAGGTGATGGGGAAGAAAGACGTTGTGAAACAGAGAAGATTGAGGAGAGGAGGAAGACGAACGTTTTAAGAGAAGAGCTAAGAGAAGACTAATCTGATCGTCGAGGAAGACGCGGTAATGTAGTAGGAAGATGTCGAGGAGTAGGACTAAAAGAAGATAAGCACGATTGGGGCGGAGAAGGATTAGGAAGAGGGGAGGGAGAAAGACGATGAGGAGAAGAAGGAAGGGAAGAGTGAGAGAAAGTTTTGGACCAAAGATTAGAAGGAGGAAGAAAATGATGAGAAGAGAAGGAAAGATTAGAATAGTGAGAAGGGGAATAAGAATAAGAGGAAGAGAAAACGACGGATGAGAAAAAGCATGGGAGGGTTGGAGCAAGCGAAAGACGTGAAGGACTAGCAGGATGACTTTTAAAATTGAAAAATTAATTTCACTCCTTTGGAGATTCTTTTGCAACTATTTACTCGAATAAATGTGTGCGAGAACTTGATCAAAAGGAGTCGGAAAGAAAATTGTAATAGTTGACATGACGAAAGCCGAAGTCAGGAAATGAAGAGAATGGCGAATTGAGTCACAGTTGGCCGTGAGCCTGTGTGCGATTTCCGGCCATAACCCTATTAGCCCAGCAAATGGACGCGATAACCTGGGACCGGATCAATTTGCCAGTTCTTCAGTTCTTTAGGAGTTTTAAGTATTTGGTGGCTCTGCTGCTTCGTTATCGCCAACCGTTTCAGATGTCAGACAAGTCAGAGGACCAGATGTAGAAACAACTCTCTCTCTCTGTCGCTTATGGTGAGCAGTGAAGAGATTTCCGAAGTTGCCAATATACTTAAAGTTTTTAGTATTCTTAATGCCTCTATTTACGTCGAACGCTTCCTCGCGCAATTTTCTAACACCTTAAGTTGGCAGCACATTTCTTTTCAGACTTTTTTCCTTATCCAGTGATTGATGGCTTATTTCCGAATACATCGCCACCCACGTGCAAGAATGATTAATAATCCTTCCAGTCCATTGAACTATTAACAACATGTTCGCAATGCCAATCATTGTCCCCGCCGCATGAGGTACACCCCTCAGTACTTCGACCATTTCATTTTACACAACACTCTGTCAGTCTCAAGTAAACTTCATAAACCATTACGAACAGATGCATTCAGCCAGAGGGAAACTACCGATCCCATTCCGCCCCAACTCCCCCACAACTGTCAACTCAAGATGGGCACACAAGGGCATGCGTCTTCCTTTTGCTATCATGCAAACGCATTAGATTCAATTAAAATGTCAACTCGTCTTGTAACCGGTTTCATAACCTCAGACTCACACAAGGACACACCTAAGTCCTATTAGTTTCACTTGGTGTTAATTAAATTTTCATATAGAGGATTTATTAAATGCTCCCGCACGTGCTCCTTGCGCCAGCAGGAAATCCACCACCACTCTGCTCGATGATGATCCAGGGGCGAATAAGTGACAACAGTCATTGGGGCTGGTGAGGTGCTTCCGAAAATTAATGGAATCCCTTCGTTCGAGCGTGTAGTGTCGTGTTGAGCAGTGTTATTAAAAATATTTCCCCGGAGCTATTCACTTAGATTATTCCAAAATATTTGCCATCGTATTGTTCGGTTCTGTTGCAAGTGCAGATGGAGGACAAGTGCTGAGGTGGTACGGTTCCTCCAGATGTGTCGAGTGGAGTGTATTGTTGTCACTGTAACACTGAAAGTGTGTGCTTTTGATTAACCCCGCTTGTCATTATTCTTGTTGGATAAAATGGTTTTTAGAGTTCTCGAGAAATCAAATATTGTTGTCTGTTAGGGTGCTGAGTGATTTCCGACTGTTTCAAATGATCCGAGGATCTACAACAACATCATCATTTTAAGCGGGGAACAAGTTTCTTACTGTGGAGGAAAAAAGAGCAGTTTGATGAGGTCGTTTTCTTTTTTCAAACATTTCGCCTTAGTTTGGAGAGCAGCAGCTTGCTAGATCACTTCAAGGAATGTTTGACAGTTGTGATCATGGACATTTCCGTGTCCCATGTTTAAAATGTCCATGCGCTGTGCTTGCCGCTTGTTAACATTGTTATTTCGCGTATTGTCCGATTCATAAATCTTCCTGCTGCTGCAAAAAAATTGGTCGTATTCTTTTTTTCTTTATGTAAATTGATAGTTCGAAGAGGTTGAACTCCAAGCTTGATCAGACCGAATGCAGCTTGTAAAGAAGTTTATTAAAAAACTGAATCATTTTGTTAGCATTCTTGAAGAATGAAACACCACCAATCCACCACCTGCTACAAATGGTCTCCGCATACGCTTAAAGTGAGCTCTGACTCTAGCTAGAAGATTTTCAAATGAAGAATGATGTGCCGTCATGTATACCACTTGATCGAAGTAGGGCGACTAAATAATAATAATAATTGTTGGCGCTACAGTGCAAAGAGGGACCAGGGCCTAGCTTGCTCATCAACTACTCGTGTTGTGCGCGCTACTGTTCTCTCACGAGTAGAAGAGACCTACAGTTTTTTGCCGACTCCGAACGGCGATATTTGAGAAGCTTTCTTAGACAGTTGTTACTCTTTGAGTGTTGTCAGCAGCTCGAAAGAGTGGTGCCGTGAAAAATTCGAAAAATTGGTGTTGATCTGGGAGTCGAACCTGTACCCTTCGGCGTGTGAGCGACGAACTCTACCCACTACGCCACGGCGACCACGAGGGCGTCAAAAAGCTTCGCAAAAGTAGGTTCAATTGCGTGCAACAAGATCCATCGAACATTCTGATAAAACCTCACTCGTAGTAGCCACCTTCGTAGTGAGAAATTCTCTCGTGTTCTCATCGGAAACTTTTGGGTTCGATTTCAAGACTAAACACATCGAACACGAAGATGTCGCTAAATGCAATTGTCACAGTTCTCCCAGATGTCGATTCACAATAAAGAGTGAATCATCGAGAAGTACAGAGCACATAAATGTGAAGAAGAATCAATTTGAATTGTGGGTGAAAAGAATGATCCATGGCATGACAATGGTACCATACAAATTTTGGCTGCAGCCGTGGCTGAAATCGGGCGATGTGTTCAAAAATAGTGTCTTGTAGTTAGCGAATAATGGTTGGCTTCCGCGATGACAGTCGTTGCTGTTCGAAGTGGCAATCGTAGCTCTCTAATTCCTTAAGGCCTGAGACAGTAAATATCCTGCCAGAAAATAGTCTAGCCATGTAATATCGCCAATATTCTCTAGGAAAACATAAAATCACTCAAATGATTTCCTTCAACTACTGTACGTCACGTACCGCCATCTCGTTGAAATCAGAGCTTGCCGGGTGCTCCAATTTCAGCAAGCACATCTGTCTGTTATAGTGCCACAGGTACCATTGACGGTTACCGTTTGTTTTACTTCAATTTTGAAGAAATATGGAGCAATGATTTCAATTGAATATACATAAACCACGATATTCTATCATTTAAAGGAATGTCGGGTGGACAACTCTTGATGCGCTCATAGACGTTCATCAGGCCAAATAAGAATGAGGTCCATCCATCTCTTTGAAGGCACTTTTGAACTCTAAGTCTTTCCACGATGACTTGCCAAATGAAACAGAACAAAAAATAGAAAGCGGTTTGATAGGAGTCACATGCAATCAGTAAAAGAAATTCTCTTGAAGCAACAACTTCACGATGTATAACTCCTTATTTCTGCTCTCGAATGTAGTCATTCACAGGGGGGATATCTTTAACGTGTTTCGATATGATAAACACACTGTTCTTAAATCTGGCAGACTGCATGGGGTCTGTTTCGCATGTGATTTGATCTGTAGGCTGCTCTCCAAATTGTAAATCAAGCTAAGGCACAACACCTTTTTTAACGATGACACCCTCTACGTGGAGAGTTCTACACAACTTATAGTATTCTTAAATCTATACGATGCATTGTCGCCTACTGCAAGCAGTAAACGTACAGGCTGAGGTTCTTCTAGGTGCAAGTGCTCTGAAACTGTTCATTTCTGGATTTAAAAATGCCTTCGGATTCAATGCATGACATGCGAATGCGAAGCACACATCGGGTCCGAAGGCTGTACGATTTCGAACCATTGAGGTAACTTGAGGGGAGATATCCTTGGCTGGAATAATGCCGGAGAAGAAGTTCCACCAACACAATATGCGAAATTGAAGAAAGCCGAGGAGAGAATTGAGTAAAAGCGGTGCCTACTGATTGAGACCGAGATCCTCTCGGTACTTCTGGATAAGCAAACACACGATAAGTGGAACCTTGTAAAACATCCGCCTGTTTCATATTTTTGTGTCATATCGCTTCCTGGAGCGGATTGACTGTTCGCAAAACTACTTAAGGCAGCTGGAAAGGAACTGGTTGGGCGCGTGCATCAGGTCATTAGTAAGATATGGTCGGAGGAAAGCATGCCAGATGGTTGGCATCTCAGCATAGTTTTTCCGGTCCAAAAGAAAGGACTGCGCCAATTACCGTGGGATTAGCCTCCTCAACATCGCATACATCGATCCTCTCTGCCGTATTGTGTGAGCTTCTGAAACCGTTTGTACATAACCTGATAGGCCCACATGAGTGTGGTTTCAGGCCAAGGAAGTCCGCTACACATCAGATCTGCAATTTACGGCAAATCCAAGAAAGACCCAAGAAGTGCAAATCGACATTCAACACCTTTTCGTCGATTTTAAGGCCGCATATGACAGTGTGCATAGAGACGAGCTATACAGTGCCATGTCTAGTTTTGGCACTTCTACCAAACTCGGTAAATTATATAGAATGACGATTTGAGAACTCTTAAAGCTGCATTAAAGTCTGTAACGAACGCTACGCGACCTTCAATGTCAAAAAAGGTTTTAGACAAGGCGACGCACTGGCATGTGACTTCTTCACCAACGTTCTTGAGAAAATTAAGCATAACTTACAAGTCAACACAACAGCCATGACGAACACAGGGAGCCGTCAATAAGGCGTTTGCTGGCACTTAATCGAAAGCGGCTATAATGGGTGTGGTGATTAATGAGGGCAAAACAAAGTACATGCTGTCATCAAGGAAGGACACACAGCATCGACGTCTGGGACAGAGTGTCGCAATGAGCAGCAGAAACTTCGAGGTAGTCAAGGACTTCGTCTACCTCGGCTCTGTGGTAAATAGGGACAACCGAAATCAAACGCAGAATCACTCTTACCAATCGCTGTTTTGGGCTCAAGATTTAACAGAGTAATAAAGGCCTTTCTCGATATAGTATGCTCGCTTTATATAACAGTTCTATCATCCAAGTCCTTCTTTATGGCGCTGAACCATGGACGATAGTAAAAGCGGACGAAGAAGCCCTTAGTATTTTCGAGAGAAAAGTTGTACATGCGATTTTAGGCCCTGTTTTCGTTGATGTCATTAGAACGAATGAACGAACGAACGAACTCTTTGAGCTGTACAGCGACATGCGCCTGGTTAAGCGTCTTCGGATACAATGCTTAAGGTGGCTAGACCACGTTGAGCTTACGGATATCACTGCTCCGTCCCGAAAAGCCTTTAAATCTAAGCCATTGGGACAACGCAACAGAGGACGGCCTAGGTTAAGGTGGCGCAAATAAGTGGAGAAGGATCTAATCCAACTTGGAGTGCGCAACTGGAGGCCGCTGGCGAAAGATTGTGCTGACTGGAGAGGCATGTTGGTCAAGGCCCAGGTCCACCCCGGACCGTAGGCCCACAAAAAGAAGAGGAATTCAAGTCGAATGTCTTAACTTTTTTTTCGTGCGCATATCTCGGATATATCAAATACTCTTGTTGTGCGTGCTACAGTTTGCTCATGAGTAGGGGGGACCTTCAGTTTTCAGATATTTTTTCTTGCACAGCTATAACTCCTTGAATTCTATCAACAGCATGTGAGCGTCGCACTCTACTTACTGTATTATTGAAATTGAGCATGTGACCGTGTAAAACCGACACAAATTTTGATAATTCAAATTGGTCGTGACTTATCTCTAGCGTTCTGCTCAGTATGGATTCCTATAATTATGAAAGAGAGGCGAATAATAAAGTTCTGACAATACAATTCCTGTGAACTGAAAAAGTACGAATTTCTGAAAATCCAAATTTCGGGTAAGCGAGAGTCCCGAGATAGTCAATTCACTAAAGGCGCATATATGGTCACCGTAGCGTAGTGGGCAGAGTGCAACGCTCACACGCCGAAGGTCTATGTTCGCTTCCCAGCTCAAGATCAATTTTTCGAATTTTTTACGGCATCACCTCTTTCGAGCTGCTGACAACACTCAAAGAATAATAACTGTATTATAAAGCTTCTCAAACTTCGCCGTTCGGAGTCGGTAAAAAACTGTAGGTCCCTCGTGAGAAGCGAGTAGACCGCGCACAATACGAGTAGTTGATGAGCAAGCTGAGTCCTGGTCCCTCTGTGGACTGTAGCGCTAACAATTATTATTATAAAAGGCGCATATCCAATTCATCAATGAAATTCCACACAAGCTCAAAATTTTCCAGTCCTACAGGGCAGAGAAGATTTAGGTGCAGTGTTCAGGAATCGAACTGAACTGTTGTGTTCTATAATTCTGGCTCTTCAAAATCCAACGTTTTTCCTCCAGATTCCTTTTTCTTTCAGATCCAGAATTTCTAAGGTTTTCTAGTTTCGAAATCAAGGTTCTTTCTTTGTGGTTAATAATAATTAATAATCATTGTTGGCGAGACAGTCCACAGGGGGACCAGGGCCTAGCTGGCTCAGCAACTACTCGTGTTGTGCGCGCTACTGTTTTCTCACGAGTAGAGTAGCTTTCTTAGACCGCTATTACTCGTTGAATGTTGTCAGCAGCTCGAAAAAGGTGCCGTGAAAAATTCGAGGTATTCAGCCGGAAACCGAACCTAGACCTTCGGCGTGCAACCGTCACACTCTACCCACTACGCCACGGCGGGATCGATGATTGAAGAAGCTAATTCCTTGTCGGCTGTTTCGGTCATTAAGGGGCAAATGAAACAAGTTTATGTCATTCGTGTTGTCCTTTCTTTTTCGAACTTTGTTTTCAGTCACATGAAATGTTCTGTATTCTCGCTCTTTGATGACCATGTTGTAAGTCACTATTATTAACTTGAAATGGATTTTGGATATTCAACGAACTTTCTCTCTCTTAGAAAGTCAAGTTTCTTCTATTCCGAATATTCTGCAGTTTTTTTTTCGTTTTGCTATGGAATTTGTCTTTATGTGCCTCTCTGTGTCATCGTGTAAGCGACTGTTTGTCGCCAGATTAACACGAACTCGGCTTGACAGGAATCCCAAGAATATAGCATTGAATAAAGTTTAATGCAAAATGCGCTAATAGGCACCGTAGACGTTAATGCTTTAACAAAGAAACAAGCTCTTCATGCCAGAGTTGTCCGATGCAATTAAGAACATCGTTAACCATGCCCACGGCCTTAAAGTGATATATCGTCCACGACCACAGATATTTTTGCGGAAAATCCTTCCAATTCCCACATCCCGCTGTTATTTTCCGCTCCGCCGACTTTAAATGTTTCCCCAATTTAAATCAATTCCTGCAACTTTTTACGAAAATATTTATTTCACTCGTAAACAAGAGCATTTTTCACTGCCGCTAACTAGACACTAAAAAACAAATTAATCTCCCATCCACGTGATGCTACATTAAACAATTTGCATCCCTTAGCAGACCCACTCCCTCTATCTCTCTCGTTTGCTCTTAATGTACCCACATCCATCGCATAATTTATCCTCGTTGCCAAACGTTCACTTCCGTCCTAGGATTAATCCACGCCCAGTTAAATCGAGCAAAATTTTGCGATCGTTATCCATTCAGTGGAAAATCAAATAAAACTGCTGGAAACCACAACAACTTCGATTAACGGCAACAGACCTACGTCAACAACATCAGCTGATGGACTTAAAGCGAATTCCAGAGCCGTGACTCTGGGTCAGGAAAACGGCACAAAGCAAATAATTCGTCAATTCCCTGTACGCAACCCCCGATTCGGCTGTGGCACACACTTTTTCTGGTTGAGGGCTGTAGTTACCTTGGAGTCTTCATCATCGACCGGAATTACACATTTCCCAAGATGTACTCTGTGTACACACGCACACACACACAACGCCGTTAAACGGCACTTGAATCGACTTCCGGTGTGTTTTGGACTGCACTCTGGCAGCCTCCACCCCTGTGGTCTGACGACTTGGAGATACATACCGGCGCACATACATTTGAAAAACCAAAATATACAGAAATCCGGTCAAATAATAAAGAACAAGATTCCGAGGGGTTAGCCGAAGTTACTACGGTCTCGTTCAACAAATATTCCACCCCCGTTTCTGATTCCGAGAGCGCGAGAGAAAGTAAGAGCAGAGCTTTTTGCCTGGAAGTGTCCCAAAGTGTTTCGATTCCATTTGGACCCGTCGGTATGTCCTTTCTGACACAGGGTGGCACAGCGAACCATTATATGCGCAACTCTCCCGTATCAGCAAGCAGAGAGCGCTCCGACTGGGGGTTGGGTGGCCCGGAATCGGGAACAAGCTCTGCCGTGCACATTGCCGCTGACTGCTTTTAGTTTAGTAAAAGATTCCGTTGCAGGCAGTTTACTTCTGAGTGAAGCTTGTCACGGCCAATTGCGTAACGGTATTTCGCGTATCCAAGTCCGCAACAAATAGAAACGTTTGCCCTTGTGTCTCGCAGCACGGCGGGTGTATCGACAGCGGGCGTGTGCGCGGGTAGCCACCTCAGTCGTCGCGGGTGGATCTTAGTCCACGTGCATCAATGTTCGATGAAAATTTAAACTCAGAGGACGCTGCTTACTAGACACAGAAACTTAACGGTCCCTCCTGTGGACACCCGACCAAGTTCTGGGATTATATCACAAAGTGCATCTCCAACGCGGGCTTTCCCGGTAATCCGTGTAATTAGTTGCCAATCCGTGGCCCCGGGGAATTATCATCTTCCTGCTGAGTGATTACGTCCCTGAGAGATTTCGCCTTCGACTCATTACCGGGCGGTGGACGGTACAGATTCAAAAGTTCTCAAGTGATGGTCACGGCAGGAGTGTGTATGCGCGTGTGAATGAAGTCGGATTGGACAAAATTCACACGACATACGTTGTCTTCCAGTTAGCTTAGCCGCCTCAGGCCGAAGTCACGTTTTGAAATACAATACCTTCGGCTGCCTGTGTTCGTTTGACTAAAGCCCATCCCAAACCGTGCCTCGTCCTCCGCAGACTTGGGCGCTAATGATGCTCCTGTACCCCGAGTGATACTCGAATTTTCTTGTTTCGTGTGTTTTCCGGACCCCTTGTGCCCCGTCTTCTCAGATATCACTTCCGTGTGCCAACCCACACACACACTCTGTGCGAGGATTACGGACGCGCATCCAAATTGAAGGATATCAAGTTTTCGGCAGCTGTACCGCCTGGTTCGTCATAAACTGTGTGTGCGCGTGTGTTGCCCCCAGTGCTGAGTGAAAACGAAGATACGAAAAGAGGAGAAATTATGAAAAAAAGTATCTGAGAGTGTATCCCTGTTGTCGAATGGAATTGTAATAAGTTAGATTGGATACAGTATTAATACATATCTCACGCATTTCTGGTGCTGGCACCTTTCATCATCTGCCACTCAATTCAGCCACTCTGACAGGTAAGTGAATTGCGAACGTAATCGTTGCAAAAAGAGGTTTAATTATGCAGTTGAAGGGCGCTAGCTCCGGCCCAGATGTCTTACCTCACGTGAGACTGTGTTTTGATTGTTTCTGACAGGCAGTGACAAACATGACGGGGTGAAGTGACTTCCCCAATTGCCTGCGGGTCTGCTCCATCTGTCAATTGATTGTCAGGAAGCTTCGCGAGCACTTCCGATTTGTGTCGATGAGAAAGGGGTCGGGGTGCAAATGGAGACATAATTAACCCTTCAACAGGGTACATTTCAATTGGGAAGGGTCAGGGCATTTGATTTGGGTTTTGGGCCGCTAAACTTTTTCAATAAGGGAGACACTGAGTGGGGGAAGGCAATGCGGAAGGGGTAATTATTGTCGTTTGGAAGGAGAGAGGGTGGTGGGAGAGGTATGATTTTTTTCTATTTCACTTGGGAAAGGAATTACGAGGGAGTTTGATGCAAAGTTGTGTCAACATTGGTGGGGGTTTTGCTGGGTGCATTTTCGATGAGGCCCAACTCATTTTTTTTTCAGAGATGAAAGGCAGTCAAAGGAAGCACGGAATTTTTTTGTGAGATGGATGGCTTTGGCACTGGATTGCAAGGCTTCAAATTACAAGAGCGACATTTTTTGCAGCGAAAGAACTAGTTTTGGAAAGCAGGTGAAAGAGTAAGACAAGGAAGTTGCGTTCCTTCGCAGCATTCATTCATTGATCTCTCTGTTTCCAAATATAACCTCAAATCAAACGGCAACGCAATTTCGATGATGGCAAGGCTTAGACCATGCCATCAAATTTAAAAACAAGATCATCTAAATGATTTGCTCAGAGAGATTTGCTCCATGTTTTAACCAATTTGCACAATTCGGGTCATATTTAAATTACAAAGTGGGTTATAATGGTTTGTAATTGGTCTAAGTCTTGAAGATTATTTGCGTAGACACTGCTTTGACCAAGAAGATAGAGAAAAGTTTAACAGTCTTAAATGGAGTGATGTGGTGACCAACTAACTTCGACAAAACGTAAAATGTCACGACCAGGAATCTTGAGGACAATGTCGTGTGCCCTGCTGACACCACGCATTATCCACCTTCAAACTTTCTAAAAAAAAACCCCGTTATTCGACAATGTGGCTCTTAATTGACCATAACCGTCCACTCACTTACATCCTTTAAACATGGAGCAATGGCACGTTTGGGTTACATCTCGACGATTAGTGTCGAGATTAGTGTAAGTGAATAAAATATGTGGAAGTTCTGTTTGCTTAAAAAGCTAGAGCGAAATTAATGGAAAATGTTCTTTAGATAATGGAAGCTTTTTGTTTCTTGTTTAAATGTTTCAGTTGATTCTGAATACTCCATACGCTTATTTTAGTAGGGAAGGAGATGATATTTCAATTGCTTTATACACCATTGAGAGATTTTCGCTGCAAACATTAATTTCGATTCTCCATTTATAATATTCTGTGGTCGCCGTGGCGAAGTGGGTAGAGTGCGACGCTCACACGCCGAAGGGTCTAGGTTCAACTCCCAGCTCAACACCAATTTTTTCGAATTTTTCACGGCACCACCTCTTTCGAGCAGCTGACAACACTCAAAGAGTAATAACTGTCTAAGAAATTTTCTCAAATTTCGCCGTTCGGAGTCGGCAAAAAACTTTTGGTCCCTTCTACTCGTGAGAGAACAGTAGCGCGCACAACACGAGAAGTTGATGGGCAAGCTAGGCCCTGGTCCCCCTTTGGACTGTAGCACCAACAATTATTATTATTATTATTATTATTTACAATATTCTTGTTTACGACCGACCGTGCATTAGAGTGTTGAACAGACTGTACATCAGTAGCGCTTTTTCTTTTATTCTTCTTGTTGCGCCGCTACAGTCCGGGATTGACCTGGGCCTCAACCAACATGCTTCTCCGTTCAGGTAGATTTTTCGCCAGCTTCCTCCAGTTGCGCACTCCAAGTTGGTTGAGGTCCTTCGCCATTTGTCTGCGACACCTTAGCCAATGCCGTCCTCTATTGCGTTGTCGCAATGGCTTAGATTCGAAGATAAAGAATCAAACGTATTCACCACAGTAGCAATAAAACAATTCAATTACGCGGTGAAATAAAAAGAACTGAGTCTTCCCTGCATTAGAGAATAGGATATCAATAGCGAAAATAGGATACCAGGGCACAAGCGACCTTAGGTTGTGCCACTTAAGGCGGAAATACTAACCACAGCGAGAAGAGCAGATGAAGACGAAGCAATGATGCTTCTACCCCCTTCAAATTACTTCACAATTTTACCAAATGTTTGCATACACGATTATGACGAAAAAGTGGGTACGTTCACGTTGTACGCAGGTTTTAAAATTTTAACGCGTTGTTCATTGGTAACATTGTCGTTAATGGCAAGAAGCAAATATGGGAAATCTCTTAATAGCAACTGAGTTTATGAGTTGTGTAATGGAAGTCTGAAAACCCGAAATGAATGATTCTCTATTCAAACAAATCTGTTTCCATGGCTTGTGAATATCTGAGGCGAACTTACGTCTGCAGTGCAACAATAGAACCGCCCTAAACAGGGAAATGACTCAGAATTTGGTTGACTGGTCCACTTAGAGCAAAGATGCCGGTCAAACACTTCAAACAGTAAATTAAGATGAATAGATTAAGGACAGAAATGTGAGGAGAAATTTAATTGATTTAACTTGTTCCAGAACAGAGAGGTACATTAGACAATGAAGCTGATGCCGTCCATTTTGAAATTGCGAGTCTAAATTGTGTCAGCAAAAATTGGCATTGCAATCCATATACACCCATGGCCGCCGCTGCGTAATGAGTGGAGTCAAGCACTTGGACGCCGAAGGTGCAGGTGTGATTCCTGGTTGAATCCCTCGAATTGTTCACGGCATCACCTCTTTCGAGCTGCCAACGCAAAGAGTAATAACTGTCTAAGAAAAAGATTCTCAATTATCACGAGTAGTTGATGTGTAAGCTAGGCTCTGGTCCCCCTGTGGACTGTTGCGCCATCCAATAATTATACACATAAATTTGTTGGCACCAATCTAAGACACTTTACGAATATATAACAATTAAAGAAAAGGCGGAGTTCTGTCTGGTACTTGCAGGTTCTTTAGGTTAGCAGTTTGTAGTGCAACTATAGAACCGCCCTAGACGGTGAAATGGCTCAGTATTTGGTTGACTGCTTCACTTAGAGCAAAGATGCCAGTCAAACACTATTTTTCAAACAGTACTTTTCCCCAAAAATAATCAGACTTCCACGAATCCAAGGCCCATCCAGAATTTCACAATTTTTTTACAACGAATGGGCATGTTAGGGTTAGAAACCTACCTTATTCCTGGTGTGACCTTAAGACACTTTCGAAAGGAATTCCCCTTTGTTGGGACAAACGTAGGTATCGCAACGCATTGTTTTTTTCTTTTTATTTCAGTCAGTCTCCATGAAAACTTTAATTCAATCTTGGGTTACAGTCTTAATAATAATTGATGGCGCTACAGTCCAAAGAGGTAGCAGGGCCTAGCTTGCTTATCAACTACTCGTGCTGTGCACGCTACTGTTCTCTCACGAGTAGAAGGGACCTACAGTTTTTTTGCCGACTCCGAACGGCAAGATTTGAGCAGCTTTCTTAGACAGTTACTACTCTTTGAGTGTTGTCAGCAGCTCGAAAGAGGTGGTGCCGTGAAAAATTGGAAAAATTGGTGTTGAGCTGGGAATCGAACCTACATCCTTCGGCGTGTGAGCGTCGCACTCTACCCACTACGTCACGGTGACCACACGGGTTACAGTCTTGCTCAACTTAAAAACTATCTTTCTTGACAGGTAGCTTAAATTTTACGTCTCGTAACCAGTGTAAGCAAATAGTTTGGTGGTGCCACTGCCCGAAGTAAGACAAAGTTACACCACTGAACCACTACTATGAGGTGCGAAATTTTAGGCTTTGAGTGTGGCAACACTGTTTTATGCAACATAAATTAGCAAAAAAAAAAAAAAATACAAGAATGAGTTGTATGGTTGTGAATGGAAGGTTGTGCCAGTGAAAAGAAAGTAAGGAGAAAATAAGTCCGTCGATCTGTTACGTAGGAAGCGTTAAGAAGTGCAGAGTGTAAAAGTAAATGAATTTAAAAAAGATTATGACAGGAACGTTATAATTTTTGTTAGTGTATTCGTTCTCTCACGAGCTGGGCATTCGTACAATCATCTGCAGACTTCAGTCTAAGAAGCTATCCGCAGACAGTCAGTATTGTTTGAGTTTCATCAGAAACTCGAATGAAGTTGCAAAGCGAAGGAAGGTCAGTAGTCGGTCTGTAATCGAATTCAGATCTCCGAAGCGTAAGCGAATATGGGCTAAAAAACAATTGGGAAAAGACCCAGAAAAAACAGTCTTCCGAAAATTAATTTTTTCAAAATGATCACTTCTTAGCTCATTACTTCTGCAGTTTTTTTTTTTTTTTGTGTATCATTGACGCGTGCAAAAGGGGTTGCGAGGACCCTTAAGTGACCGGATCAAGTCACAGCACGGGCAGAAGGTATAGAGGAAGATAGGGAGAGGAGGTACCGATGCACATTGGTTTTAAATGCCTGTGGATTGTAATGAGGAGGAAAAATCGAGCTGGGAAGAGCATTCCAGATTCGTGTAGTGCGGCTGAAGAACGAGTCTCTGAATTTGACTGTACGTCCGAAAGAGGGCTTGAGGGTGAATTGATGGGCATTCCTAGCGAGGCGCGTATTGCAGGGGAATTCTTGAAGTGGAGGAATGCAACTGGCTAATTCATCTGAGCATTTCTTGTTAAAATAGCGATAAAAGAGTGACAACGACGCGACATTTCGTCGGTGTTCTAACGAGTCAATCGACTTCGCAATATTACTGTCACCTATAAGTTTTATTGCTCGCTTTTGAATTCTATCCAGCAGGTGCACGGAGGTCTTAGAAGCACCTGACCAGATAGAAGAGTTATACTCAAGCTTTGGGCGTATGTATGCCTTGTATATTGTAGCCAGATCTGGGGGCACTTCTTGCATCGTTTAAGGAAACCTAGACATTTTGCAGCATTTTTGAGCAACTTCAAATATGTCATCGTTCCAACTAATTGTTGGATTGATACACAAACACTTTCAGTTTTAACAACGCAAATGCCGTTCATGGATAACGGCTGAATATTTTGTGGTCGCTTTAACGACAGTAGACAGCGCTGTGTTTTGGAAGCATTAAATTCCACTTTAAAGTCATTGCCTCGATTGCTGAAACTGTCACCCAAAATACTTGATGTGGGGCCCTTAAGTCCATCTACAGAGACAGAATGCACACAATGGCGTTATAATCCGTCCAAACCGAATTAAATTCCTCATACCATTGTTTTTGTATTAAATTTCCTTCCTTAAGCGACATCAACTGCGCAGCATGGCATACACAGAGGCCAGTCTGGAAAGGTGTCTTCATTGCTCTTGAACATGTGAACGCCTCCGTACCGAATTCGAATGTACACAGCCGACTTAAAACAAAAGGAAACAAAACGCATCCCAACCTCATACCAGTTGCTTCTAAATGAATTTTGCCACACATCTTGTTCTTATTCATCGAAATATGGGTTAACTAGGTGCATAAATTCATGTTTATTCCATTCACTCGTAATTCAATTCAGAGACAAATAGAGAGGACGTACCGCACGTGTGCAAATCAATGATTAACACATCAGTGGTTTCATCGTCTTCCATGGAAATGTATTTGTAATTCGATTCTATTTTAGTTCGTTGCCTGTCATCGGATGTCCTTCACTTCGTGAGTGTTCGTGTCGATATTATCTTGACGTTGCGCACGTGGACAAGTTTTCCTTTTCCACAATAGACCTGGGCCTCTGCTCGTTCATTTTCTATTCCCGCGACATGCCTAAAATAAGAAAGTCCTGTCCATCTTGTTATCCACTTCCGTGCGCACATTGGTCTGTATTCATTTGAAGTTCGTTTTGATGGTTTCTTTTGATTTACATGGTGAGTTTCTGACGCTACGGAAGTGCTTGAAATTGAATCGTTATTTCTAAACGCTGATTTAACAGCTGTCCATGTTCTGTGACTGATGATGATGTGATTGATGTGATGCTGGGGAAGTTGTGTTTAGAAACCACAAGTTACTGCATTCATATCCCAAAGGTTCGCGCTATATGCCATAAGGGCCTTGTTAAGATAGTTTTTTTGGAAAATGTGAGATGTTTACTCTAGAATTTAAGTCTGCAGCTTGTGTTTTTCATGGAGATGTAAGTAAAATCTTTGCCAAATGCGAAGTTCGGGATTATGTTTGATGTGGAGCTTACCATTTTCTTTCCATTGTGGCCATCTTTAGCATCCTCTCTGGCAGAAGGGTCAAATTTATGAAATTCAATCGACGGATTACATGCAGTTCCACTTCGTTCGATTAGCGGTAGGGCAAATATATTTCGTACTATGCCGCAAAGGACTTTTTTCCCAAGAAAACTATCTGAAATCGAAAAAAATTATCCGACAATAGTATGTAGAAACTGATAATATTTTATTTAAGAAAACGTTTAATTTACAAATTTACAATATAACAATTGGAATGCTTAGCAAAGAAGAAGAATATCAATCAATATTGTGCCGCCGTGATTTGTGATGATTGGTCTAAGCTGCCAAGTATAGACTTGGTCAATACGTGTTTTCAACAAGACGGCCAAAAAACCTATGCTAAGCTATCAATTCACTGACAAGTAAGGGTGACGAGTACGTTAATTCCAGAAACCAGCCCATCGCATTACTACCTTGTTCATGTGCCTAAACGACCTTGTACAATTTGCTTTTGGGCTTTATGACGTTATTGTCCCATTCCAAAAAGGGCGACAATAAAAGATCATTTAATTAATAATTATTATAATTGGATGGCGCTTCAGTCCACGGGAGAAACTGTGTTTAGCTTGCTTATCAACTTCTTTTGTTAAGTGCGCTCCTGTTTTCTCACGAGTAGAAGGGACCTACAGTTTTTGGCTGACTGTGAGAGGCGAAGTTGGAGAAGCTTTCTCTTTGAAAGTTACTACTCTTTGAGTGTTTTTAGCATCTTGTAAAAGGTGGTACCGTGAAATATTCCACGTGCTCAGCAGGAAATCGCACCTGGACCTTCGGCATGTAAGTGTCGCACTCTACCTACTACGCCACGGCGGCCACTCATTCGGTAAATATTGAACTTGAAATGGTTTCAATCGCGAAAAGGTGGGAAATTTTAAAATATGTCAATAAATTGAAAAGTCAACACACAACTAATACATCGGCCATAAGTTATATTTACTAAAAATTTGCTTGTTTTATTCCAATTTGTTCCTAAAAAGGCGCTTAATAAATATGTACCCCTTCTTAATAATAGAGAACCGACTTTTTGGCGGAAAGGAAAAAATCGCTTACTTCCTTGTACAAAACAAAGGCTAAATAAAATAGATCCGCGATAATCTTCTAAATGGCCTATTGCTCGTTCAATCTGTCCACTCTTCACTCTGTCCACTCTATTCAATCTGTCCACTCTATACACTCTGCTAGAGACAAAGCTCTAAAATGAATTGGGTGCATACAACGTACACAGTCAGACTGCAATGATCTGCAAATCGTGCTGCCCTTTGATACGCACAATTGCAACGGTTAGAACATTATTTGTTTCATTTTCTTTGTTTTCTTGTTCTTTCCACGGCATTCAATTGTGCGTCTGAATAAACAGCAAGGCACATTCGTGTAGCACATTTTAAATTAACTTTTGACATAATATGCACTCCATGAAATAATGTATATGATAAAGTTAATAAACAATCAATTTCTGATAATTCATGTATTCTATAACTTTTAACGTAATTCATATAGTTTAACTTTGGTTTACAAAAAAAAGTTTTTTATATTCTATATAAGGTATGGCTGCTACATCTTTAGATGTTCCCTTAACTTTGATTTAAAATGTGTTCGAACGTACCAGTTGTAGGCATGCGATGGAAAGTAAATTTCATACATACGAGCACTTGCCACTTGTAAAAATTATACATTGCTTTTGGAAATATTTGTTTGATTTTGTTTAATTAAAAAGTTAAAGTATCTCTGAATAAAAATCTTTTGTTCGTTAGCACGAAACCTTGAAACAGGAGTAAGTGACACATTTTACTGTGTTGAGTTTTATATTCATATACCAGGTATACCGGTACGTTTTTTTTTTTTGAATATAAAACACTAATTATTAATGGGAAAGTAAACACATTTTATTCAAAGTATTGGCCATTGTTTTGTACACATTTTGACCACCTTTCTGGCAATTTGTGAATACCACGAAAATGAAATTGTTCGTCTTTTAAAGCAAACCAATCAGACACCCAATTTTCGACCTCCTCGTAGGAATCAAAGTGCTGCTCAGCCAATGCGTGTCCCATCGATTAAAACAAATGGTAGTCGGAAGAAGCCAAGTCTGGTGGTGGGAAGGTACTCCCAGCCAAGTGTTTTGATTGTATCCTGAATCGGTTTTGCTTTGTGTACAGGTGCATTGTCATGGAGCAAAATTACCTTGCCGTGTTTTCTGGCCCATTCTGGTCGTCTCTCGATCAATGCATGGTTCAAATTCATCATTTGTTGTCGGTAGCGATCAGTATTAACGGTTTCACCAGGTTTTAGGAGCTCGTGGTACAGCACACCTTTCTAGTCCCACCAAACACACGTCATTGTCTTCTTGCCGAATCGGTCTGGTTTTGCAGTCGATGTTGATGGTTGTCCTAGATTAACCCATGATTTTTTCCGTTTAGGATTCTTAAAATAAATTAATTTTTTATCGCCAGTAACAATCCGATGCAAAACCGATTTTCTTTCGTGCCTTTGAAGCAAAATTTCACAAGTATTTTTTCGGTTTTCCATCTGTCTTTCATTCAATTCATGTGGCACCCATTTTCCACACTTTTAAATCTTTCCCATAGCTTTAAAACGGTAAGAAATTGTTTTTAACATTGCTGCCATTTGCTTTTGACTCAAAGTGTCATCTCCATCCAATATCGTTTGCGATTCGGCGTCTTCAAACTTTTTTGGTGGTCTACGTTCTTCATTTCACACATCAAAATCATTTCTGAACCGTTGAAACCATCTTTTGCATGTAGGTTCTGATAGAGCATGATCACCATATGCCTCGACAAGCATTCGATGCGACTCTGCAGCACTTTTCTTTAAATGTAAAGAAAATGTTAATACTTTCCGCAAATATTCACTCTCTGGTACAAAATTCGACATTTTCAACACGATGAAAAAATATGAAGCTGTCAGCTCATGACTTGATGTATACTAAATATTTTCCATAGATGTCATTGCAAACAAAAAAAGAAATAAGGGCTCGTTCACAACATATGTTCCCTATCGAGACATTTGTATCTTGACGCTCACTTCATACTGGTATACCTAGTATTACGTATGTAATTTATATAATTCACTTAAGTTTACAAAAAAAGGTTTATTATATTGTACAAAGGTATGGCTGCTACATCTTTAGATTTTTTCTTGCCTTTGATTTAAAATAGATTTGAACTTAGCAGTCCCAGGCATCCAAATGAAAGTAAATTTTATGCATACTTGCCACTTGAATAAATTTTACAAACCTTTTGAACTTATTTATCTGATTTTGTTTTATTTGAAAGTTGAAGCATGCTAAATTCAAAAATCTCTTGTACATTAAAACGAAACCTTTAAATAGGAGTAAGTGACAAATTGTGTTGTGTTTAATGTTATTTTGAATATATGTTGGACAGTTTTAATTTGGCGCAAAAGTACTTTTCTCTAGAGATCATGTCGCAGCAACCACGTGAAGAAATAAAACAAAGTGGGTCCTAATGCAATCTTATCGATAGCTAGACAAGAACTGGAGAACCAATGAAACGTATTATTATTAATAAATATAATAATTGTTGGCGCTTCAGTCCAAAGGGGGACCAGGGCCTAGCTTGCTCATCAACTACTCGTGTTGTGTGCGCTACTGTTTTCTCACGAGTACAAGGAACCTACAGTTTTTGTTTGAGAAGCTTTTTCTTAGACAGTTGTTTCCCTTTGAGTGTTGACAGCAACTCGAAAGTGGTGGTGCCGTGAAAATTTCGAGGTGTTTAACTAAGAATCGAACCCAGACCGTGTGTGATTGTCGGCCTCTACTAACTACGCCACGGCGGCCATGAAGTGTTAACTACTACATATTTCTCAGTTTAGCACAATGATTCTATGATAGAACGCTACAGAAGTCCTTCAATTCAACGCCACTCTAAGCAGATTGATGAGCTAGAGGAAACCATAAGCCAATAGATTTAAAGGGGAACAAAAAGAATATCTGAGTACATTTTTCGAGCACATCACTCTCTCTGTTCATTATTTACAATTTCCAAATATTCGCACAGCTTCCATTCAACATCGCAAATAAAGCTTCCTTCTCGGGAAGACCAATAAATCTAAAAGAAAAAAAAAATATCACAGGCACAAACAAAAGTCACAGCAGATTCCAATTATTTTCAACTGTAAATGGAAATGTTCCCAGAACCAACCCACACCCAAATGGGAAGTCATACATTTCGAGCAAATGACAGCGGTCCTACTCGTCATTCCCTCCACCCTGCCGCAGATGGTCTGATCAAAACAAACAAGCGTCTACCACATGAATCAAACCGAATAATCTCATTAGCTTTGTGCGGCAGCATTCCGGGAACTCGTGTACAGACTCCATGTCGTTCCAAATGAATGCCCTCAGCACTTCGTTGACCAAAACATTATCAGACAGTAATGAGTCTATAAATTAAATTTTCTTTTAGTTTCATATCTTTCTGAGCATTTGCCTTTGAAGGCCTGCTTCATTCAGAGCATCGACGACGGCATCTGTTCGATCGGACATTTGATAATTTGAATTCAAATGAGGCAACCAATTTTGAACATGTCTAGAAACCAATTCGTGTCCGAATGAACTGACAATTAGTTACTTTCACCTTGATACGTCATCTGTGCTCTTAAACATCTCATTTTCTAATTCGTTTTTCACCGAGTTTTAAAGAGCAACAAATCATGTAATTTTCGTGCAGACACTTGCCGAGGGTAGTTTTTACTTCAAAGTGTAGCTTAAGGACATCAATCGAGAGCCCTTGATGTTTGTGTTTATTTCCATTCAGTCGTAAAGATGACTTAATGCACGAGTGCACAGCGCACAGTGATTTGTATCAATCAGAAAAAAATGATTTTTAAGAGAAATTTATTTTCGCCATTAAATTGCATGGAACTGGGTGAATTTTCTTTTGATTTTCTGACTGTCCCTCACTTTTTAAATTTTGATTTTTACAAATTTAAAATTTGCAGCTGGTCTCCAACAATTTCAATTGATGATGTATGATGCCCACAAGAGGTAGTTTCTCCTTTTGTTATTTTGAATTACCCTAGGCGGTGGGTCTTGGACTTGGACCATATGTCGATAAATACACACAATAAAATGTTCGCTGCAGGACACATTTAACGCATATCGGAGTCCATGGTGTTTTGGAACTTGAATATACTTACAATTTCACGGGCGGCTCCAAGAAGATGGGGGGAGCTGTAGTTGGGGCCCTCATGGAAGGCGATAAAATATGACTTCACTTCCCTTTAAGTTCTGTCGAGTCCGTTTTCAAAGCCGAAACCTTTGCGTTCCTTATGGTCACGTACTAAACTATGAAGATCAGGAGGAAGAGGCAAAGAATCTGCCCCTCAATTAGGGCTCTCATGAAAAACGACCACATTAGACTTCACAACCCTTTAGATTACTAGGCGTTGGTTTTACATACGGAAACATTTGCGGTCGAAATGTATTGTGAAGTGCAAGGCGAATGGGCAAAGAATCTGGACCTGTAGTGACAGTCAGGCTAATGGCCTTACTCAACAACTTTCAAGTTAGTTCAGTAATGCAAAATCTTCCCTTCATTTGGCACACAAAACTCGTTAAAACGTATCTGTATGCCGACAGAGGACAGAATAAAGGAAAACAAAATTGCCGCTGAACTTGCTGTTCAACGATCAAAAGAGACTGATAAAGGGCCCGAAACCACATTGAGACTGTCCAAGTCCTTTGGTCAAGGCTTCCATCGACAGCTGGGTTATTACAACCAGAAATGCCATGACTTTCCAGGGTGCAAGCTGACCAAATGAATATCCCCACGACTATCCAGTATGCAGGTATTTCTCTCATATGTATACAGAAAAGACTGCAATGGGGCACTTTAAATACGCTAATTATGTGCCTCGGCTTAGTGATGATCCTCTCAGCGATGCCATCAGGGAAAGTGAAGGCAATTCACAACACTTTCACTTTCATTGTTCCACCCTTACTCGGATCAAATGGCTGCTGTTTGATTCTGCTGTGGCTAAAGTAGAAAACTTAGGCTGGTGTTCCTCAGACACAGAAAGCCTTTAGACTAAGAAGTTCAGTTGATACCTACGAAGGTTTCCTTTTATATTTCTGGATTGAGCAACCCTAGTCTTGCAATCTGCCAACTTCCAGCTCTATCGTAAAGTTCGATATTTTTGAGCTTATACGTACTTAGAACGTTTTGACACACGAGCGCTATTTGTGTTGTTTGCAGTAACTTAAAAGATTCATCTCGCCCAAAAAATGGAATTAAATCGTGAAAATTTTCTTGAGATTTTTTTGTACAACTTTCGACGTGGATTAACTCAACAACAGTGCATCGATGAACTTAATTCCATTTTTGGCGATGAGGCTCAATCAAGAACCAGTGTTTATCGATGGTATGGTGAATTCAACCGAGGTCGTAGTTCACTCCAAGACGAATTTCGTGAAGGTCGTCCAAAATCAGTTCTTTGTCCGGACACCATTGATGCTGTGCACCAAGTGATATTGCAAGATCGTCATGTGACCTATCGTGAGATTGAGACAACCTTAGGCATTAGTGGGAACAGCATACATTCAATATTGCGTGAACATTTGACCGTCAAAAAAATTTGTTCGCGTTGGATCCCACACAATTTGTCAATCGCTCAAAAAAAGACTCGTGTCGATTGGTCGAAAGAAATGCTCCAAAAATACGATCGCGGTGCTTCGAAACACGTCTATGACATTGTAACAGGTTATGAATCGTTAATTTACGCGTTTGAGCCGGAAAGTAAACAGCAGTCGGCTGTATGGGTGTTTCAAATCGAGCCAAATCCAAAAAAAGTTTCTCGCGCACTAAGCCCTTCCAAGCAAATGGTCGCCTGTTTTTTTCGGAAAAACGGGATATGTCGCAACCGTACCTCTAGAACAATGCAGAACAGTCAATTCTGAGTGGTACACAACCATTTGTTTGTCAGTTACCTTCCAAGAAATCAGTAAAACTAACCGCCGACACAACAACAACATCTTTGAAGAACTACGGTTCAATCATGCCACCAGCCCACAAACCGCACCAAACTGTGACTTTTTCTGGATGCATTGGTAGCTCTTACAATGCTTCTGGCTGATATTCACTCTAAAATTGATAATTCTGCTTACTTACGTACCTATTGAGCCAAAAATGAGCTTCGTCCATTTTTGACTATAAAGTGGAAGAAGCGCGCGATGAACTTTCTTAACAGAGCACGCATTTTGATAATAAATTTCAATAATTTGCAAGCGTTGTTCGTTTGTAAGACGATTCATGGTTAAAATATAAACCAAACTGAAGACGTTTGACTGTGAACCGAAACACGAAACGTGCGTCAGCTCTTCAAACCAGTGTTGACAAAAAGATAATAACTAAAAAATCACCCTTTACTTATTTCTAAGAAAAGTGTTTGAGTTCAAAGCGGACTACAGAATTTTAACAGAATAATGTTTGAAATTACGGCGCGCACATTTTTTAAAATGAAGTGACTGCCTTGTCTAGTGGAAAAGCGTCAATATGTAATAGTTTGGTGAACACAGGTGAGGTGCCGCAGCACCAGATGCAGAAACGCGAAAGCGGAAACAAATAAATGGCGCTGCCAAACAATTTTTCAGCATCAAATTAAAAATAACCTGATGCTATGTCTACGTGCTCATCAAATTTGTTCACAGCCTTCGGAGTTATGCAGCCAGCAAACACGAGCTCCGATTCGAACAACTGGCTTGATTAATTCGAACTTCGCGTATGGTCAAACGTATTTGAAAATCAACAAAATACAAATATACCGTCATGTGCGTTCTGTTTTCAGTTCAAAAATTCATTATTTTCATTAAATGTCAGCAGGAAAAAGAAACCCATCACCGAAAATTTGTTATCACCATACAAACTTTATGCCACTATAAACGCAGCTAATTAGGCACCAGCAATAGATTAGTTTGCACGCAAATCCACATCCCACACATTGTGGGGGTAATTTGTATGAAAATCTATTCGGAAGTGGGACGTTGTTTGTAGGAAATGTCAACAATCCGCTTTCGGAGAACGTGCTACCACTCAGCTTCCAACCCATGCGCCGAAAATTTGATATTTCAACTTCTGAAAGCGGATGTTAGAATCATCTTTTTTTTTGAAACGTTTGTGTTTGAGTTTACGTAGGCCGTGATTTCTTAGAAATTGGGAACATTTTCAGATGGGGCTTCTATTCAGATTCGGGAGAGGTGCGGATCATCGCTGTGGACTGCTCGGTTTTTTCGACTGGACACCTTTGTGGAGTGCACGCTTTTGTGGACTGCACGCTTTCGTAAAGGCGTAAAAACGCCTTTGTGTAGTGCTCGGTTTTATGGACTGCTCAGTTTCGTGGACTGTTTGCCTTCGTTGTCTGCACGCCTACGTAGATTGAGCGCCTTCGAGACTGTTCTCCTTCGGGACTGTTCGCCTTCGTGGAGTGAACGTTCTTGTGGATTGTAGGCTTTCGTAAATTGAACGCCTTAGTGAAGCGCTCGGATTTATGGACTCCTCGGCTTCGTGGACTGCTGGCCTTCGGTGTCTGCACGCCTACGTAGATTGAACGCCTTCGAGACTGTTATCCTTCGGGACTGTTCGCCTTCGTAGAGTGCAGGTTTTTATGGACAGCATGCTGTCTTAAATTGAACGCCTTGCTCGGACTGCAGACCCTCGTTGTCTGAATGTCAATTCATTGTCTGAACGTAGTTTAAACGTCTTCGGAGCTGAGCGCCTTTCGTTTTCGTGAACTGCACTCCTTTCCGGACTGAATGCCTTCGTAGATTTTACGCTTTACAAGATGAATTCGTGTTTCTTCTTAAAGCGACTGCACTCCTTCATACGCCTCTGTGGACAGCCAATCTATGTGAGCTGCACTGTTCACTAGAATTATTCCGTTTTTTTTTCTTGAAGCAACGACATAAGAGGACCTTATCACCTCGATATTCATTGTGAAAAAACAGAGGGGTTTGTCGAAATATGTGTCAAATCCATGTGACATCGCACAACCTTCCCCGAATAGTTCAGAAATGGTTAACATCTCCTATGTCCCGTAAGATAAGGGTATCATACGGAAACTCCATATATAAAGGTCAGAAGATGTGTTCGTAAAATTAAGCTACTGGAGTCTCTGGGCTGGTAACAAATATTGAACCTTGCATAGCAACATAAGTTTTGATTCCATCGGCTGAAAGGACCAAAGATGGCTTATCAGCGCACTATTGGAAATTCATATGAGCCCTTAGTCTATGTAATGACTCCATGCCTTAGGAAGGTAATACTACAGCATCAATATCACAAGCCACTGGTCGCTTTTCTTATTATTATTTGTAAATATTTACGTAGTGAGCACTGAACATCTAAGCCCTTTCTCTCTCTGTCTAAATATATGTATTTGATGGCGGGACAGTCCGCAGAGGAGGCCGAGACTAACTATCTCATAAACACTAATGCCACTGCACGCGCTACTATTCTCCCACGAGTAGAAGGGACCCACAGTTTTCTTGCCGATTTTGAACGGCGAAGTTTGAGAAAGTTTCGTTTAGGCAGTTACTAAAAACGTACTAGCAGCACCTCTAAAGTGTGATACCGTGAATGCGAGGTGTTCAGCCGGGAATCAAACTTGGAACTGTGTGAGTATCGCACCCTACCCACTACGCCACAGCAGAAACAATTTGTGCCATCGTTGAATACCATGACATGCAATACGTTTGTTGTTTGATTTTTTTTTATCCCTTGTAACCTAAACCGCTTTCAATTATTTCTCAAAAAATCTGTGGTAAAATTCAGGCACATAGGAAATCCTTTCCTCGTCCACAAAATACTAAAGGATCGATTTTCACAAGTTACAGCGCCCGCTTTTTTGGAGAGCTGAAATATGAAACGCTTTTACGTTTTTCTGTTTGCTATGTTGCAGAATATTTCTCACCCTATTGATTTGCACATTTCAAAGTTGAGTTCTAGAAACAGAGGACAAAACAAATAAGCACCTAGCAGATGCTCAGTTGGAATACATTCAATATGACGAATCAGTTTCTATTCCAAACAGTTATGTCTTTGAAGTGTTTTTTGTCGCTTTGACGCTGTAGCTATTCATGAAGGTTATTTTATTCTCTTTTCGAGTAGTCCGCATAATTCTTTTGATTCACGTTTGGAAATTGTAGCAAATGCTTTTCGTTTGGAAGGGGAGAACAAATTTCAGCTTTCAGAAGGTCTGTTTACATACAAACACTGAAAGGCGGCCTAGTTTTGGAAAACGGGGATTAAACGACGTGAAAGAGTGACGGAAGAAAGAAGACATCAGAAAACAATAGAAAAGGAAAAAAGATGTCCGAAAATAATGTGGACATTCAACCAGATTTGAACTGTTTGTCGGAACTTATGGCATCCTTGCAAGAGCTTAATCTGCGAGAAAAATCCTAATTACAAAGTAAAGGAATATTTAAAGTGATGACGAACCCGGCCTTGTGTCATCATTTTGATCAGCTTTTCGAAGTCATATCTAAAGTAAAATGTAAAGATGAATGTGAGAAGTAATACGGAATGTATTGCGAGTGAGGAAACAAATAAATACTTAAATAGATACCTTGATTTTGAAATTTGTACCAAGCTCATGTCAAAGTGAAATAATTTTTGTAATTTTTTTTTAATTTTGAATCTTTGATTTGAGAGCCAGAATTATGACGTCATGTTGTTTACACTCGCTGTTTAATTTTTTCTTGAAAATGGCAACAAAAAATTAAACAGCGAGTTTACCACAAAAACATGTGGCTGTTGTCAAAGATCAAACCCAGGGACAAGTTCCATATGCAATCATGGCCCTTTTGTTTCGTTGTTCTCCCACAAGTGGAAGGGACTTACAGTTTAAGCCCTTCTATGAACTGTGCAAATTCAAAGTATTGAAAGTAAGAATTTATTCGGTCCTATTTGTGTTTCCAATTTTTGTTATTGAAGAAACCTACAAATTCAGCGTTGAAAATATTGTCCTTTAGGACCGACTACTCGTTTCTATTTCTCTGGTAAATTTCGAACACCATTTTCCAAAAATGGTCCTCTTTAGTATCGATCCAATCATTGAGCCATTATTGGATATCTTCCAAATAACCTCAAAAGTGTTTTGGATCCGTCGAAAAACACAGTAGTCGGAAAGAAGGAGGTCTGGAAAATACTGCGGTTGAGGCAAGACTCTCCATTTCAGAGGTTCCCTTTAGTATCTGAAAAACTATAGCCACCTACCATATCTTTCAGTCGTTTCTGGACGTTATTCATTCAATGAGTGATTTAACGGTATTAATTGTAGTCCATAACCTCTCCCATCAATGGTTTCGCCTGAACTTAGAAGTTAATAGAACACCACACCCGTATGGTCCCTCCAGATGCAGAACATGACTTTTAAGTTGTGGTTGTTTTTCCTCAGTGTTCTTGGAGACGATGATGGAACGGGTTCACCCGGCTTTACATACTAGTTTTTCTTTTTTGTGTATAAGGTTAGGTTTTGGTCCTGTTTGCGTTGATGGCATCTGGAGGAGAAGATTTAATGACGAACTCTATAGGCTGTACAGCGACATGCGCCTGGTTAAGCGTGTACGGATACAACGCTTAATGTGGGTAGGCCATGTAGAGCGTATGGACACCACTGCTCCGGCCCGAAAAGTCTTTGAATCCGAGCCATTGGGACAACGCAACAGAGGACGGCCTAGACTAAAGTGGCGCACACAAGTGGAGAAGGACCTCAACCAACTTGGAGTGCGCAACTGGAGACAGCTGGCGAAAGATTGTGCTAGCTGGAGAGGTATGTTGGTTGAGGCCCAGGTCCACCCCGACTTTAGCGCCACAAGAAGAAGAAGAAGTATAAGGTTACGATTTAGCGCAAAAATCACTTTCTTTCTTGTCTTTGAAGAAGCGGTTTCGAGGTAGAAAATCGTCTTCTGACTCCTCTCAATCTCAATTCATACGGTAATCGATTCAGATTTCCTTAACAGAACTCCCAAAGATTAGCGTTTTCCGTGAATCTTGATCCCATAAAGTCTCCAATTCCTCATCTTCACGCTTTTTGTCTGTCCACGACGCTCTTTGTATTTGATACTTAAGTCAACACTTTTGAAGTTTCGATAAAACTTTCTGCGATCTTAATGCGTCGGAGCAGATTCCCCCTAAGCTTCTACAAGCGTTCGACATGCTTCATCTGCACTTTTCTTCCAGTTCGCAAAGAAAATCAAAACTTCATGCGAATGCTGTTTATTTGAGATAAATCCAGACGTTTCCAAAGAGCCGAAAATAAAAGCGCAGTGCGTCAGACCATAAATCCTTGACAAATATCTAATCTTTCCAATGCAATACTTAAGTGCTTTTAAGATCAGCCATAACGTGCAAGTGGCGCCATCTTTTGAAACGAATAACTTTCAAAACATCCAAAATCCACCCCCAAAATTAGAGACGAATAAAAGATTAGTTCAGAACTCATACCTAAGCCGAAATGGGTATTGCGCCAACGCCACACATAGCATAAACTTAAACAACTACTTTAATATCATACCAAAATGTCAGTCGTATGTCTCCCCAAGTTCGCGACTGTTCTCAATTTCGAAATACAAAGAAGCATCTTTTGTGACTGGTATAGAGTTCAAGGCAATGTGGTGACCCTTAGGAATATTATTAACATTCGTCCACGCACGGCTTTCATCTTATTCCTAGATTCAATTTAAATCGATTACAAAAGCTTCCCCACAATAGGATGCGCGCCAGACAGTAAACTTTTCAGAAATGCCGAATATTGCATGAGCTCAAATTTGACAATGGATATTTTTGGAAGAAGTATATTTCCGTCAATTAAATGGAATATTGAGTTTCCAAGAAGTCGACTTGTCTTGCAAGGACTCATGCGTCATGTGCACTTATTTTCGGCTAATTGAAGACTGTTTGCCCTTTAAAGGTCTTCCCATGACTAATGCTCCTTCAAGTACTGGAGAACCAGTTTCTGATTTCCTCTGAATTTTGAAGAATGATTGTTGTTTTGACATCTTATGGCTGAAAGCAATCCGCGCCCTAATGGTAAGCTTTACTTAACCTCCTTGCAGTTTAATTGAGCTTTAATTTAAAATTCAAAGGCAACCCTTCTTTCCAATATTTTATCCTTCAATTTGAAGTTAAAGTGGCCGTCGTGGCGTAGTGGGTAGAGTGCGTCGCTCACACGCCGAAAATCTACTATCCCCAGCTGAACACGAATTTTTCGAATATTTCACGGCACCGCCTCTTTCGAGCTGCTGACAGCACTCAAAGAGTAATAACTGTCTAAGAAAGCTTCTCTAAATTCGGAGTCAAATTCGCCGTTCGGAGTCGGCAAAAAACTGTGGGTCCCTTCTACCCGTTAGAGAACAGTAGCGCACACAACACGACTTGCTGATGAGCAAGATAGGCCCTGGTCCCCCTGTGGACTGTTATTTGAATTTAAAACTGTCCTGCTTCACCCTTTAAACCAGAAAGCTCGAAAATTACTTCTCAGCCTTGGAGGGGTGTGCAGGAACCGCATTTTTAAATCAGCTCAGCTTTGATTTGGTCCAAATTTTAACACAACCGACGTAAAAGCGCTTTCCCGGAAAAGATAATAATTACTTTTCACGAATTATTGAAGGTGGCCACTTTTGGAGTGGGTTTTACATAGAATTCAACCACCGAAACCGGAAATAAGGCTCGTTATTGTGTCGTGTCGTGCCGTGTCGATTGAATAGCGGTATTAAAATTAATACCTTAGACCCTTTTATTTTTAGCAACATTATGTGCGGTGGTGGTGAGTGGGAGGCTTGGCATGATAGCGAGGAGGGTATAACAACGAAATGGCTATTCAATAATTTTTGAAAGGCGTTTGAAAGGTAAACTGTTTAATGGTGATGAATTGATGCCTTTGTGGGCGGCTCAAACTCATTTGAAATATGGTGATGGCATTATTTATTGACATGTGGGTTAGGTAAGTTTGCAGAATCACAAAAAAAAAAAAAAAAACAACAACATATGGGTGGACGCTGAGGATGCAAGATGTTTCCTTCTTTCCGTTTGTCTTGTCTGCCTGGCTCCTGAATTGTTGTCATGTTTATGGAAACAAGGCAGCAGCTTGAAACTCAAATTAAAGTAATTCTCGCGGTTGATTTCCGGAGTACGGATTAACTGCTTTTCCTGCCGATAAGAAAGCGACAGGTGCAGTCCGATGCTACAATCTGCTCTAACTTTGATAGGCAGTTCTATTTGGAACTTTTACTCACTGTTCACTGCCTTTTTAATTGGCGCTTGCTAAAGGGATTGCTTATACCCTAAAGTGGCAGGAGTTAAGCCACAGCACGGGCCGAAGGTATTGAGGAAGAGTGGGAAAGGAGGTACCGATGCACATTAGTTTTAAATGCCTGTGGATTGTAATGAGGTTCAAAAGTTGAGTTGAGTAGAGCATTCCATATCCGTGTGGTGTGGCCGAAGAACGAGTCTCTAAACTTAACTGTACGTCCGAAGGTGGGCCTAAGGGTGAACGGGTAAGCATTCGTAGCGAAGCGGGTATTGACGGCGAAGGGTAGGAATGCAGCTGGCTATCTCATTAGAGATTTTTTTTTGTTGAAATAGCGGTGACAGTGATAGAGAGGCAACATTTAGAAAATATTCCAGCGAGTCGATTGACTTCGCCGCATTCTTATTAGCAACAAGTTTTATAGCTTGCTGTGGGATTCTATCTAGTAGGTGCAGAGAGGTCTTAGGAGCAGTAGACCAGATAGGAGCGATACACTCAAGCTTTGGGCGTATGTACGCCTTACATCTTGCTGCCATGTCAAAAGAGGTGAAATATTTTGTTCATCGCTTTAAGAAACGCTACATTTTCGGCCATATGTGATAATCCCAATTTAGAGCTGAGTTGATGCACATACCGAGGATGGAAAGTCGTTCGGTTTCAACAGCGCAGGAGCCATTCATGAATAATAGCTGCCTATTTGGAGATCAATTGACAATGGACAGCACTGAGTTTAAGAAGCGATAAAATCCACTCTACACTTCTAACTCCAATCAATTATGCTGTCAAGGACGGAATTTAATGACCTTAACATACGCTGCCGTTCCAAGTCTATGGCCGAAGAGGAGTATTGAGGAGGTCAAAGAACGAATACGAAAAGCTGAGGACACTGTCATCAGCGAAGGAGTGAATTGGATTAGAAGTAACAGACAGGAGATCATTTACAAAAGAGTGTCGAAGACAAAACGGAGCCATGGGAAACACCAGCGTTAATATGGTGAATATCAAACTTCACTTGTGGCAGCCGTGGCGTAGTGCGTAGAGTGCGACACTTACACGCCGAAGGTCCAGGTTCGATTCCCAGCTCAACAGGAATTTTTCGCATTTTTCACGGCACCACTTCTTTCGAGCTGCTGACAGCACTGAAAGAGTAAGAAAGCTTCCCAAACTGTCTGAGAAAGCTTCTCAAATATCGCCGTTCTGTCCTTCTGTATTCCATTGATCGATGCTGTAGGTCCCTTCTACTCGTGAGAGAACAGAAACGTGCACAACACATGTAGTTGATGAGCAACTAGGCCCTGTTGCCCTGTGGACTGTCGCACCATACAACTATTTATTATTTTTAGACTTGAACCCATCCAATACAACTGGTATTGAACAGTTCGAAAGGCAATTTCTAATCCATTGAAGAAGAGATTCATGGAGCACGCATTTTCGACAAGAGATCCCAATGCCAGTTGTCGAAAAATTTTGACCTCTCATTTTATTTTTTACGTACGGGAATAAAAAGAAGTCATTCGGTGCCAAGTCAGGACTATACGGCGGATGACTCATCAAATCGATGTTTTGAGTACTCAAAAGTGCAGTTGTTTGAGCCGATGTGTGAGAGCTCGCATTGTCGTGGTGAAGAGTGATCCATCTTCGGCGGTTGGTTTCCCTGATTTCTTGGAAGGCAACTGGCAAACAACAGGTTGTGTACCACTCAGAATTGACTGTTCTCCGTTGTTGTAGTGGTACGGTTGCGACATATGCAGTTATTCCGAAAAAACAGGCGACCATTTGCTTGGAAGGGCTTAGTGCGCGAGCGTCATTTTTTCGTTGCTCAATTTGAAACACCCATACAGTCGACGCGCAAATCCACGATTCATCACCTTAAACGATGTCATAGACGTGTTTCGAAGCACCGCGATCGTATTTTTGGAGCATTTCCTTCGACCAATCGACACGAGTCTTTTTTTGAGCGATTGACAAATTGTGTGGGATCCAACACGAACAAATTTTTTTGACGGTCAATTGTTCATGCAATATTGAATGGATGCTAGTCCCACTAATGCCTAAGGTTGTCTCAATCTCACGAAAGGTCACATGACGATCTTGCAATATCAGTTGGCTCACAGCATCAACGGTATCCGGAACAAGAACTGATGTTGGACGACCTTGACGAAATTCGTCTTGGAGTGAACTACAACCTCGATTGAATTCACCATACCATCGATAAACACTGATTCTTGATGGAGCCTCATCGCCAAAAATGGAATTAAGTTCATCGATGCACTGTTGTTGAGTTAATCCACGTCCAAAGTTGTACAAAATAATGGCAAGAAAATTTCCCGATTTAATTTCATTTTTTGGCCGAGATGAATTTTTTAAGTTACTGCAAACAACACAAATAGCGCTCGTGTGTCAAAACGTTATGAGTACGTATAAACTCAAAAATGTCAAACTGTACGATAGAGCTGGCAGTTGCCAGATTGCAACACTAGGGTTGGCCAATCCCGAAATATAAAAAAACAACCTTCGTATGTTATCAATTCAACAGTGAACTTGTTGCTGCGAAAGCCATACTGCCGCTCCTTAAGAAGAATCCGTGTTTCAAGACATAAGGTTGTTAAATATCGCCTTTTTGTCTTTTGAATTTTCCGGCTATGTACAAAGCGCTACAGAGCTCGTATCTGGCAATACTATACATCATTTGAAAGGTCTTGACATAACCTACAAAACGACGCTATTCATGATTAGTTTGGATATTGCGTTCAACAGTTAAAGAAGTGTTTTGCTTTCACCATATAGCCTGGACATAGCGCCAAGTGATTACCACCTGTTTCTGTCCATGGCGAACGCCCTTGGTGGTGTGAAGTTGAAGTCAAAAGAGGCTTGTGAAAAGTGGTTGTACGAGTTCTTTGCAAATAAGAAGGGGGGCTTCTACGAGGGGGATATTATGAAGTTGCCGTCTAGAGGGAAACATTATTATTATCGAACAAAACGGCGCATATTTGAACTAAATCCATTCACTGTAACACTTTTTATGAAGCATTGAATGAAGAGCTAAAAAGCGGGGGATATTTGACAATCTTATATTATTCATCAAACTCCGCTTAGGACTTTCACCAAACCGTAGCGCGTTATATTCGAATAGGATTTCCAACTGGTTTTCAGAAGTCGTGGACAACACGTGGTTGAAGGTCCCGCTTGCCCTCGTCAGTTTCAATTCCATGACGTCGGGCTGTCAAGGCATTCCTTGAATTGTCCAGAATGGTGGGTTTGAAGCTAAGTTTGTTGTCTAACACGATGCAGAAGATGTTTGCAAATTCATTAATTCCTGCTCGAAGAAGTTTCGTCACCTTGGGTAGAAACACTTCTTTCACCCAAGGGACCGTCTCTTTAGATAAACCTTAAGCTAGAGTGCAGTTGTTTTCAAACCATTCGAAAGCGGAGTTGATAATTGCAGAGAAATGCATTATTTTAATAATAATAATAATTTTTGGCGCTGCAGTCCAGAGGGGGAGCTTGCTCATCAACTACTCGTGTTGTGCGCGCTACTGCTCTCTCACGGGTAGAAGGGACCTACAGTTTTTTTTGCCGACTCCGAACGGCGAAATTTGAGAAGCTTTCTTAGACAGTTATTGCTCTTTGAGTGTTGTCAGCAGCTCGAAAGAGGTGGTGCCGTGAAATATTCGAAAAATTGGTGTTGAGCTGGGAATCGAACCTAGACCCTTCGGTGTGTGAGCGTCGCATTCTACCCACTACGCCACAGCGGCCACCGCATTATTTTGAAATGCAAAAAGTTTTGAATGGTAACCTCTGGTCATTTAGAAAAAAAAAAAAAAAAAATACGCGAGACTTCTAAACACAATTCCTTCATGGCCGGTTTGAAGAAATTCAAAACCTTGTCATGGAAATTCCTATCTCGGCGCAGTATTTGCCACCGAAGCCTGTTTTCTATTTATGCTTATGCGAATCAAGCAAAGGGACAAAACAGAAAAGAAGTCGCTAACCCCTTCCTTAACATGGCCATGTTCTGCTATTCATCTCTGATGCCGTTCACAAATCGATATCTTTGTGACTCACGTTGACACCCGTTTAACAGAATCGCCAACCAGACGTGATTCGGATCCCTCCAAGCTTAACTCCCCCGCTTGGAACTTCAATCATAATCAACCGAAATTCATTCAATTTCATTTAAAATGAAAGAACAAGAAACAGCCACATAAATGCGCTCATAAATTGGGCTCACAAAAAAGCTGAAAAAACGGAACCACGCAGCTTTTCGCAAGACTTGGCATTCCGTAAATTTTTTGTTTTCTTGTTCAATGATGGCACTTAATAAATAATGAAACAGGAATATTCGCATACATTTTGACGAGTTTTCGGATGACCTGCTTCGGAATATGATAAAAAATGTTCCGCTAGACGAGACAGGATGCTCTGGCAGATTGTTGTTCGCGATAATGAAGTCAGACAAAAACCATAAAAAAACGAGACCGTTCACATGGTATTGAAGTTGCTCAGTGTACCACTCACTCCGTCCTGTGATTTTTTTTTTTGTACGGTTTCTGTCTACTGCCAAACAGGATGGAGCACACATGAATCGGGCAGTCGGTGAAATGTTTGGTTTTTGTGGTGAAATAGCTATGCCTTGGATTGGAGCCAGAAATGAGAGATGGGAATGTTGGCAGGCGGCTCCAGGAAAAGACTTGGAAAAAGTTCATTCACACGGCCTGCATTGAACACGAAATTAGCTCTCCCATACAACGAAATGGGATTCTTTTCTCGAATTGAATCGAAAGTCCTTTTGTTTGACTTCTAAATACACGCCTTGTGAGTCAATAGCGTATGACACAGGAAGCTTACAAAGTATTTCATTTACTGTTGTTTCAAAAACAAACTCCCCACACAAGGACTCGCAGTCAACAGGTTCAAAGTTGAAAATTTCAATTAAAAGTCATTCGTAGGACCATGCGAATCCTTTCGTATTCGCATTCCCGAAACAATTTCATTTCTTTCCTTGCCTACATCAACTTAAGCGAGTCCTTAGATAGGATTCCAAATTGCTTTCGCCCACAGACTGTTGGAGTGTGCGTACGTCATGTGAATATTTCACTTTAAATGAACAACAAAAATTAAAACTCTCACAACTTGTGTGGAAAACACGGCTGGCAGGATACTTGTGCTCGGACCAATTGTCAACACGCATCCTGCCGAAGAGGTGGTAACATTTTTGTACGACCAGTGTTTTGTTACGGTTTTTGTTTGTTTCGAAAACTATAGCACAGGGGCCCGTATCGGGTCAGGCTGAGCCGAAGGGGGCGAGAAACTTCATCCAGTGAGGTGGTGGGGTGGAAACTTTTTCAATTGAAACTCCGATTGTGTGTTGTAAGGCTTGTAAGTAGTTGGTAATGCGGCGTGTAGCAAGCACTTTTGGTTACCAATGGAAAGTCCTTGCCATAAATAAATTGACACAGGAACCCAGGCTGACTGGCGTGAATGTGTGAAAGTTGTAATTAAACATGATTAACTCAGGTTTGGGGTTAATTAGTGGTTTTGAGGGAACTAAAGATTAGTTTGTGGTTGCTGGCTGAGGAGGGGCGTACACTTAGCGTGGGAAGTTCTGAATGTTCTAAAATTGAAGTTAGTTAATAAACTAGGTGGCACTATCAGGGTAGGATAGAACATCTTCTGAAAGTTACAATTGTAGCGTTGCCTTCTCTCACGAAGGGGGCGAGAACACGCATTTAATCGGAGACTTCAAATGGCGCAGTTGAGAAAGTTTTTGTGTTGATATTAAGTACTCACGAATCAAGCCGCAGTTGTATTTTTCTGTAATCTTTCAGTCTATTGTTTGTTTCAGGAAGGAAAAGCAATCCGCAGTAATATGGATGCTGCCACAATGCAATTTTTCATTCGTTCACCTGAAGGGATTCACGTTCATGAGTAATCAATAGGAATCGCAGAAGATTGATGGGGAATGGAAAAAAGAACACTACAAAAATGTTTTCTCCTTTCTTAAACAAGCAGAGCAACGTTTGACATCAGAGAACTGTTGGGATGTCTATTATGTCCGAAGGCAAAAGAACACAATTTTATGCGGCTTTGGTCGTTTTGCAGAATGCACTCTCTGTCACAGAACACACTTTCTTTAACAATTTGAAGCATTTCAAAATTGTTTTTCCGACATTCCATTCCGTCCAGATGATGTGACTGGATTTATGAATCACATGATTCAAAATCACATCCGTATCACTATTCATAGTGTCAACGGAATCACTGATGGAGAAAAGACCATCTACGGATAGCGGCTAACAGACCCAGGCTTTGAGGGAACCTGATTGGTAGTGACAGCTTGACCAAAGGCTATATTCTTGTGCCACGGGAGGTCAGGGGCCCCTGGAACTTCGGTTCCAGCCTGACCGTGCGGTAGGCCCCCTTGTGGGAGTATCGTGGTGGCTGTTGTTTATCACCTAACATCGCGGGTAGAGTCGAGCATAGTGCACTGTGCTAACTTGTCTAGTTCATTATCTAAGCACAACTAGGCAAGACGGTTAGGGGACTATCCCTTCTCAGTGTGGAGTTGCATTCTGAACCGGGCGCGACCCAGAGAGCGGAAGGCGTTTTAGAAAGGCTTCGCATCATACCAAGGTGGGGTGATTGCCTCTCAAGCATGAACTCAGTTTGGTACTTGGGTAACTAAGGCGTCTAGTCTTGCGACTCTTGGGAAAAAGGTTCCCCATGATATAAGCCGTTAAGGCAGGTGGTCGCGTAAAAACAAATCCCAATCCATTCCCTGTCTAAAATCAGTTCGGAATCCTGTTGAAAGGACGAAATTTCACGGTTTTCCATGGTTATATCTTCAATTGTGTATCCGCCAGATAAATGTCTACTTCGTGGTGAATCGAGTGCGAAGTCGAAAATTCAAACAATGGCTTTTTTCGTTCATCAAATATAAAGTGCAAATAATAATAATTGTTGGCGCTACAGTCCAAAGGGGGACCAGGGCCTAGCTTGCTCATCAACTACTCGTGCTGTGCGCGCTACTGTTCTTTCACGAATAGAAGGGACCTACAGCTATTTGCCGACTCCGAACGGTGAAATTTGAGAAGCTTTCTTATACAGTTATTACTCTTTGAGTGTTGTCAGCAGCTCGAAAGAGGTGGTGCCGTGAAAAATTCGAAAAATTGGTGTTGAGCTGGGAGTTGAACCTAGACCCTTCGGCGTATGAGCGTCGCACTCTACCCACTATGCCACGGCGACCACAAAAGTGCAAAAGTGCAAATACAATACCTTAAATAAAAGAGTATCATTTTATGAGTATAAAATAAGGGTTTAATGATTCACACACAGTTAAAAGATTTGACGAAGATTTTAACTCTTAAGACGAGGGGAGTTTTCCGTTATGTGTGGAAATGTGTGGAAATGGATGCTAACTTTTGGAGACATTACCATTTTTTCGGATTTTCTGTTGCATTTTGAATGATCTTGGATTTCAATAGGGCCAAAGTTGGCTAGGTTATTTGCCCAAAAGCTGTCTTCTACGTATCCCAACAGAGAAATAATCTAATGGAGTCAAATTATATGATCTTTGTGTCTAGTTGATGTGGTCAAAATTCAAAGTTACGTAACTAAACAATAAAAAGTTTTGCGTGCAATTTTTGGTCATAATTGCGTTGATGGCATCTGGAGGAGAAGATTTAACGACGAACTCTATGGGCTGTACAGCGATATGCGCTTGTTCAAGTGCCTACGAATAAAACGCTTAAGATGGATAGGCAATACAGAGCGTATGGACAATACTGCTCCGACCCGAAAAGCCCTTGAATCCGTGCCATTGGGACAACGCAACAGAGGACTACAGGGGAGACTAAAGTGGCGCACACAAGTGGAGAAAGACCCCAACCAACTTGAAGTGCACAACTGGAGACAGCTAGCGAAATATCGTGCTGGCTGAAGAGGCATGTTGGTTAAGGCCCATGTCCTGTTGTTGTGTGTAGCGCCACAACAAGATGAAAAAGACTAAACAGTTTTGACGTTGACGTGATCGAAATTTAAATTTACGTGACTAAACAACTTTTCTTGCAAGAAGTTCAAACTTTATTTTGTGTGTACAGTTGCCCTTGTCATACAATTCAGCTGCCAGGCTAAAAATTTGGTTTATCAACTGACTTCCTAGCTTACACTTGTGTGTAACCACTCGCCTATTGACATCTTTGAAAAAGTACGAACCCTTAAACTATATATTATAGACAGATTAGTTTTTTCCAGAACGCCTCTTCGATTACTTGTGACATTTCTGAGAATCATATTAGAAGTTTCGTTTTGTTTGCTGACGCACTAAGGAAGGAATGCATTTGGTCACTGAAGAGGACATTGCTGGAAAAGTTTGTTGCTGTCTGTTTTCCAACATTCATAAAATAGCAGGCAACAGTTCTTAAATTGGAATAGGAACTTCATACAGATGGAAATTCAATTCCTAACTCAAAACACACTAAAGCAAGTCCAAATACTATACACTGAGTTCCCGAGAATGCGAAAGAAAATAATTTTGGATCCTCCCCTACACTTGCAGTTATAGCAGCAATCTTAACGATGGCATAAGAAAGCTCTCAATTTCCTTACAACTTCTTCACAATTTCAACGTCACGCAGTTCGTTAATTGCAACAACTATGACCGTAGTGCAATGCGTGTGTCTTTGGTAACCAACGAATCGGTATCGCCGCAAAGTTCAAGGTTTAATGCTGCGGTGAATGTTGGCTTTAAGTTCTTTGAGGACTGTGAAATTGTCCAGCGATTTTTCTTCAAGTGAATTTTTAAACTTCTCCCAACAACTCCCTCATACGCTATCTACGTGGAATCTGGTCTGCCGCAGATTTACCGTAAAAATTTGAAGGCAAATACGGACTATTTAATTAAAGTTATGCATAGGCCGAATAGTAACCTTTCAAAGAGGCTTCTGAAGATGGCGCTTCGATATAATTTATCTCCTTTTAAAGAATGGCATGAACTTGCAACCACACATGGCATTGTACTTAGACTAACTGAGGCAAATTCAGATGAATGGGAGGATAAACTGGATAAACGAATGTAAAAGAAAAGACGATGAAAAGATGTATCTAGATCGAGCTCGTACTTCTTCTATGTACAAGCTTCTTAACCATACACTAGGACCCAGTAACTACTTTAAAACAGACCTCTCAAATAGACAAATTAGCACTATTTTTAGGGCTAGAACTGAACTGCTGAGTGTAAACTACATACCGCACCGGCAAGATGTTAATGCTACCTGCACACTTTACAATCGCAATGGAGTTGAAAATATATACCTTTTTATCGCGATATGTCCTATACTACTAGAACCACGTTTACTTTATTTCTCAAAAGTATCTCTTACACTTGAAGAAACGAAGAATATGCTGAACGGCGCGGAGGGGTGGAACCTGCTCTATCGTTTTTGTATTCATGCCTTGAATTACCGTAATATTTTCATCTAACAGTAAGATATATCATTTGTATAACTTAAAGTATATTAATTTGGCCCATTGTATTACAAGTAACTAAGATAATGTCAATCTCCGACAGACGGCGTTTTGCCATGTTAAATAACATTTCTTTTTCTATTACTAATTGTTAATATGAAGACCAATAAAGAATGTTCATAATAATAATAATAGTGCAATGCGTGGAAGGTGGCAGCAATAATTTTTCATGGGTTGATTGACTCCCATCATCGCGTGACACTTCAAATTGCAGCAGAAGTTGGTAACTGCCAAGTGTCAGAGCTGCCAACATGAACCAAAAAAAAATCATTATCACAAGGCGTGTAGTTTTTTTTATAGAGCTTTAGTATGAAATATTGGTCGCCGTGGCGTAGTGGGTAGAGTGCGACGCTCACACGCCGAAGGGTCTAGGTTCGACTCCCAGTTCAACACCAATTTTTCTAATATTTTACGGCACCAACTCTTTCGAGCTGCTGACAACACTCAAAAAGTAATAACTGTCTAAGAAAGCTTCTCAAATTTCGCCGTTCGGAGTCGGCAAAAAAAAAAACTGTAGGTCCCTTCTACTCGTGAGAGAACAGTAGCGCGCACAACACGAGTAGTTGATGAGCAAGCTAGGCCCTGGTCCCCCTTTGGACTGTAGCGCCAACAATTATTATATTATTATTATTAGTATGAAATAAAAAAAAGAACCATTGACATAAGACTTACTTTATTCGAAAAATAATTTTTTGGCATAATAACTTTAATACAAGGTGCATCCCAAAATGATAGGGCCATTTTCAAAATGTTCTGCTTTAAAAATGCGAGACAAGTAGCTGGGAAAAAAATCTCTCAGGATTTTAAAGAACACTCAGGAACATGAAGTACACTAAAAAATTCCAGCCATATCGAAGAAACTATGACTGCCGCTGTAACCTTCCTCTAAAGGAACAACAACATATTGTACAATGCGTACTCCGTGGTGTGAACATGGATGACTTGCTCTCGATTCGAGTAAGCATTATCAAGTTTTTAAGAGGAAAGCCGTTGAGTGAATTTGAAAAAGGTCAAATAATTGAATTTTTAAAAGGCGGCGAGGTCGACACGAGGCCGCCGTAGTGTAGTGGGTAGAGTGCGACGCTCACACGCCGAAGGTACAGGTTCGATTCCTGGCTGAACACCTCGAATTTTTCAAGACCTCTATCGAGTAGCTGACAACACTCGAAAAAACCTCAGAAACCGCTTCTAAAACCTTACCGTTCGGAGTCGAGCCACATCGTAGCTCCCTTCTACTCGTGGGAGAACAGCAGCGCGCAAGTAGTTGATGAGCAGACCTATCGCGCCATCCAAATTATTAAACACCCCTTACATATGCTGTTTGTGGCCGCCGTGGCGTAGTGGGTAGAGTGCGACGCTCACACGCCAAAGGGTCTAGGTTCGAATCCCAGCTCAACAACAATTTTTCGAATTTTTCACGGCACCACCTCTTTCGAGCTACTGACAACACTCAAAGAGTAGTAACTGTCTAAGAAAGCTTCTCAGATCTCGCCGTTCGGACTGGGCAAACAACTGTAGGTCCCTTCTACTCGTGAAAGAACAGTAGCGCGCACAACACGAGCAGTTGATGAGCAAGCTAGGCCCTGGTCCCGCTCTGAACTGTCGCGCCAACAATTATTATTATTATTACATATGCTGTTTGGTAGATAGACAGAAGTATCGGCCGATGCAACGGCACGTGAGCCAACTTGGCGATTGTGAACGGAGTGAAGTTTCCCTTTCCTTGAACCTAGAAGTGGTTTAAGATTCTTTTAAATTCGAAACTTATGTTCGTATTGTTCAGTCCTTGACCAAATCCATCCAAAGTCAAGAGTTTCTTTTCCTGTAGAAGGCTTCAAAAGAGCACTTGTGACGGTACACGGGATGCATGGAAACGATTAGAATTCTTTCAAAGTTTTCTGTTTTCCTAAAATGATTGAATATATTTTTACAATTATCTAGAATGGAATTCCTCAGAAATTCTTCGCTCTTCTAACGAATAACACGATTCATCAGTTCACCAGTACTTTCTTTGAAAACCAAAGCATTTAAAGCGAAATTGCCGAAATCATTCGAAATTGTTAGAGTGACGAGAGTATCACCATTAACCTGAAAATAAATTTCTCCAGCGCTTCGGTAGAAATGTATTTCTCAGAAATGATATTTTTAGTTGTTTATGTAAACTGCTGTCAGTTAAGAATTTGGCTATTTTACATTAAAGATTGACCTCGTACTACACTTATTTGGTTATGTTGTAAGGATGAAAAATTCAATTTTTCAGTCCTTGCCGACATCCACATGTTAACTTTTGAACTCTGTGTATTCAATGTTTGCTGTATACACCACCAGCTGGCTTTATACAATTCTGCCATTTGTACACCGGAAACCCATGCAGGATGAAAACAAGGAAAATGGGAATTAAATTCACTATTGTTTCAGGAAACCACAATTCCATATTCAGCACGTTCTTTTGTGAAAACACAACCTGTTCAAGCAGAACTTAATATTATCCATGGACCATGAAGTTCACCTGAAGGCATGTATACGCAGGATCAAAGAAATTATTCCCATTCAACTGACGAATACTTTCCTTGTTATTGGGGATATATTCCAAGAAACTATTCTTTTCAATCACTTTGACAGTGGCATTGTACAGAGTCCCACTAGGCCTTGCCGCCGTCCGCACCTTTCCCGTAGGAACCTAGATTTTATCTCTCGCTAAGGTCGATGAGGCAAGCCAACTCCAACCCAATACAAATTTGGTACAAATTTGGTTTGAATGCCGTCGGGGAAAACATTTTATTGGAGGCACTTCCTCTAAAAGCGAAACAAATGTCGGCATATTCCCAGGAACTCATTCAAATCCACACATCCATTCCCCATTACCGGCATCTCCAACCGCCTATTGTCAGGCGAAAAGCACTTTCGGTTACGACTGTCATTCCGCAAACTCAGATTCGCAAAATCCCAGAGCCTCGTTGATGTGGCTCATTACTTCTCGCAAATCCACCCACACATTCATGCATTCGAAAGCCATCTCGTCAAGCTAACAGCATTTTAGGTGCCAATGAGTGTATACGCGACCATAAATGCGCGAACGGAAAAGAATGTCAATAATTTACGGGTCTCCCATCCCTCCCCCTCTACGATAAGATTTTAAAACCATAAAAGGAGTTTTCCAGAGGCGGCTCACACGCCCGCGAATTACCAACAAAAAAGTTGGCAGTTACAAAAATTTAGAACCCATCAGGAGGAAAATTGCCCCGCATCGCCCTCGCCCGCATAAGGCACACGTAATAAACTCCTGACGACATATTTCCGAATTTGACTTAATTAAGCCACAGACCATAAACGGGCCGGGAGAGTGGATTCCAAATGCACATACGACTTCGCTGGAAGACAAATAAATTTTCGCAAATGAAACCCGTGCGCGGCAGGAGCTGGATGTTTGCAATCATTTTTTTTATTTGCTGCAAAAGACAAACAACGCATCACTCTCTGGCTGTGTGTCATGAATCCTGGACCAACAATACTCCCCTTCGCTGGTGTTCACCCTGCTTGTCAGTTGCTGTTGTTGGTGGTGGCGGTGAGGGTGGGGTTTGCATAGGCACTCCATCTATGCGCAGTAAACTCATAATTCAATATTCATATTTTGCTCATAGCCACTCATCCGCATCCTGTCGCTCGTGTCAGGAGGGCGATACACGATTCTTTTCTGCTGCCAGGGGTACTCCTCAAAGGGATCAGAGCGCGGAGCGGAACGAGTCGAATGAAATCATAAAGCGCGTTCGAGTGAGTGGGCGGGCGGGTGTGTGTGAGCACATCACGCAGAATAATCAAAGCGAAGAACAAGGGAAATTACATACGGCCCAATGGACGTTGGCGAGTGGGCGGGAGGGTCTAAGAGGGTGCGAAATAAATCATTGGATAGGTTACGCGTGGGTGGTGGGGAGGGGTAGTGTGCCAAGACTGGGCATGTTATCGACAATGGCACTGTGATTTGAAGGCAATAAGAGATGAATTAGGGTTGCGATTGAACGGAATGGCCGAGATTAGCGGGCTTCCATGATGAATTTTAATGCGGTCCTTTAGAGTTGGATCGATGCCAATTGAGGGGGAGGCACCGGCAGTGTGTGCCCTGAAGAGCTTGTGGGAGTGCTTGTCAGCAAAAACAATGGTCGCTGCTTGTTCGGGCCAAACGGACATGCCTGTGATTTTCAAATTTAGCTCAAGTTGAAATGAATTGTGACAAGGATATAATTCACCGACAACAGTGACATTGGTTGTTAAATAATGTCTGCATGTTGGTTAAATACATAAATAAGCACTTGGCGGTAACGTAGGAACGCGATGAGGGCTAGGTGTGAGAACTTCCAAATTGAAGGACAAATGAAACGACAACTGGAATGGAATGTTATTGTTTGAATATCTGATAACGTCCTGCTTGACTAGAAGATAAATATACAAAGAAAAATCAAAAAGTTCCGAAACGCCAAGTCCTGAAATGACAGCGACAGATAAAGAGCAAAATTGTTAAATTAAGAAGGAGGAAGAAGACTGAAATCTTTACAGAACAAGTAGCCCGAAAAAACATAATTCTGAAATATCCCAAATAAAAGTCCTGTAAGGCCCTTAATCTCAAAACTTTCAAACTTTCGGGTCTTAAAATTCTTCAGGTGAGAAAAATATGGATATGACGGACACAATGCTCCACAAAGCGGGAATCATTAAATTCCCAATTCTTTTTTTTATTATTTATTTATTCCTTATTTGTTTTATTTACATGCTAGACATAAAAATACCTAAACTAGCTTAATAATATAATCTGTTGATCTTAACTCAAACTTACTGGCTCTTAACAAGTGCTCTAAGCTAACCTAGGATAAAAAATGTTTTTCTTCACCTTTCGGCTCCTTTTTAGGTGACTTTGCTGTTTTTTTAAAGTGTTTCATTTAAAGTGTAACTTTCACCCAACAAAAATCCAAAAACTTGGGATAACAAAATTCCCAATTCTCCAAGTCCTGGAGTGCTCAAATTCACAAAGGTACAGAATTCTAAGGGAACCAAAAGTCTAAAATCCTAAAGTTTTTGAATTTTTAAGTGCTCAAACCGCACAGGCATAAATCCCTGAAGAGTTACAAATACCAAAATGTCGGAATATAAAAATTCACATGCTTCAAAGTCCTGGAATGCCCAAAATCACAAAAATACAGAATCTCATGAGGCTCTCAAATTTTCGAATCCTTAGGTGCAAGGGTCTACATCCTTGAGAGATACAAAATTTCAAAATGTCGGAATCCAAAAATTCCCAAGTCTTCAAGTGCTGCAATGCCCCAAATCACAATGATATGGAAGCCTGTGAGGCCCTACATCATAAGATTATCAAACAGTTGAGTCCTGATATGTTCATAATCATAGATCCTTACTGAGCACAAAATTCCAAAATTGCCAGAATCCTAAAAAGCCCAAATACTTAAAATCCCGAAAATCCAAAAACTTTTCGCAATTATCAAAAACTATCGAAAATGTGAAGTGGCCGCTGTGGCGTAGTGGGTAGAGTGCAACGCTCACATGCCGAAGGATATATGTTCGATTCCCGGCTGAACACCTCGAATTTTACACGGCACCACCTCATTCAAGCTGCTGATGACACTCAAAGAGTATCGCTGTTCGAAGTTTGCAAAAATCTGTAGGTCCCTTCTACTCGTGAGAGAACAGTAGTCCCCTGCGGACTGTCACGCCATACAATTAAGAAGTGGCCTTGGTGGAGTAGTGTGTGGGTGCCACACTCATACGCTGAAGTTCGCAGTTCGGATTCGGCAAAAAAGTTAAGGTCCCTTCTGCTGGTGAAAGTACAGTGGCGCGCACAGCTCGACCCTGGTCCCCCTGTGGACTGTAGCGCCAACAATTATTACTTTTGAAAATTTATAAACTTCATTACCGTTACTGTGAAAAGCCATAATGTTGAATTGTTCAAATTCACATAAAACCGGAATCCTGAGCGGCTAGTTATGTACAAAGCTCCAAAAAGTCGAAATCGTAAAATTCTTAATCCTCCAAGTCCTGGAGTGACCAAAATGACAAGAGTTTTAAATACTGCGAGGCCCAAAAACCCTCAAATTCTTGATCCTCTGAGTCCTAAAGTGCTCATAATCCCAAAACTATAGATTTTTGAGGGACAGACAATTCGAAGAAGCCATAATCCTAAAATTCTCTAAAATTCTGAAGATCGCAAGAACCAAAAATCGTGTCCACATTAAACACAAAATGCTAAAATTCGATACCATTCAGATGACGATACTGCGAAAAGCCACAATCTCAAAATGTCGAAGCCCAGGTTTTCGGCACAAAATAAAATCTAAAGATTCCGAAACTCGAGAGTCCAGAAATGTCTTAAATCGAAAAATGTAGGGCCCTTGGGTTCTTTAACATCCAATACAAGCTAGAAATCAAAACAACAACAAATGTCTCAAAATTCTTTGATTTTTTCAGTGACGTTGACATTAGGTACAGTCAACAAAAGTTATATTCCAGGCTCATCAATTGGGAGTAAAAGACCAACAAGACAGTACACAGTCATTTTCCAACGAATTAGTCCATGCAGTTCAAAGGGAGCACACTAGAAAAGTCTTTATGTAGTGCTTGCTGAATGAGTGGATCGAAATGATAGTGCCATACACATAGAGTTTGTGGCTGGAAGAGAACAGCGCAAAGTTCACAAGAAGTTGAAGACGTGAGGTCCCAAAGTCTTTGAGAAAGCTTTTTGTAAAAAACGAATTCCATTCAGATTTGAACTTGCTCACATAAATGAAATAAATGATAACATGATGACTGATGCGACCTGTGAGTTAAGGTCTGAGTAAACACAGTCCGAATCCGTTGTTGAGATAAAGTTAAATAAAAGCCACAATGATGGCAACCTTTGTCGATGTGTGGTTGAGAGTCAATGCAATCTTGACTCACAAATTTTCATGCAAGTTAAAATTCACACAAAAAATTCTTTTTTATTCTAACAATAATGCTAAGTATGGCAGTCAGTTAAATCCAAATATGCCAATTGCCTTCGTGTCAACCTAAACTCCTAAATTCAATTTAAGCCGAACAAATGTACACATTGTTGCCGCTGTGACGTAGTGGGTAGAGTGCGATGCTCACACGCCGAAGGTCCAGGTTCGATTCCCAGCTGAACAACTCGAAGTTTTCACGGCACCACCTCTTCCGAGCTGCTGACAACACTCAAAGAGTAATGACTGTCTAAGAAAGCTTCTCAAACATCGCCGTTCCGTGTCTGGAAAATAACTGTAGGTCCCTTCTACTGGTCAGAGGACAGTAATGCGCACAGCACGAGTGGTTGACGAGCAAGCTAGGTGCTGGTCCCCCTGTTCACTATCGCTCGATACTATTATAAATTGTACACACACAGAACATGTAGTGACTTATAACCAATATTGTAGCTCTTTAAATGAAATGAAAAATCATCAAATCTTTCCAACGCAACATTCGGCGTTGACACTTAACTGTAACCCTTTTCCTTAATTAAAGCTCGACCTTAGTTATCTACAGACTGTAGGGAAATTTTAACGTTTATGTTCTTCTACTTCTTTGTATTGGTCCTCAACCACCATGCCTCCCCAAGTCGTTCCCAAGTTGCTTGAGGTTATTCTCTACTTGTGTGTAACATCTCAACTAAGTCCGACCTCTGTTGTTTTTGTGGTATGGGTTGGATTCGAAGACTTTTCGGGTTGGAAGATTGTTGGCCATGGACTCTACATAGCCTTTAGCATTGCACACGAAGGCGCTTGATAGGCAACATGCTATCAAGCGCCTTCGTCTCCGTCAAATGCCATCACAAATCGCACGCAAAACTTTTCCCCCGAAAAGAATAAGGGCTCCCTCATCCGCTTTTAGTAACGTACAGGCTTCCGCGCCATAGAGTACAACTGCGATGATCAAGCTGTTGTATGAAGCGAGCTTAGTCCTTCGAGGGAGGGCTTTATTACTCAATTGCCTCTTGAGCCCAAAGAAATAGCGATTGGCAAGAGTGATTCTGCGTTTGATTTTGGTACTGGTGTTGTTGTCCATATTTACCGTGGAGCCGAGGAAGACAAAGTGCTTGACTCCCTCGAAGTTTCTGCTGCCTAGTGTGATGCTCTGTATTAGCCATCGATGTTGTGTGTCCTTCCTTGATGACAGCATGCACTTTGTTTTACCCTCATTAATCACCAGACCTATTTTAACAGCTTCCACTTCAATGCCATCAAACGCCTCGCTGTGTTCGTCCGCTGACGGCTTCGTAGCTCAACAGATTTTGCCTAAGTCTACCTCCAACAAGAAATCTGCATACGAATAAGCGCTGCCTTCTCTCTCTGTAGCAATCGCTGTAGTATATGTTGCAGTACTTCATCGCTTTTTTGCCGGGCCCATCCCATCGCACTTCTTGGACAGCAGTGATGTCTGCCTTGTAGCTGTCAAGGGCCTCCGCAAGTTGTTTGGTTGCAAGTGGTCTGTTAAGGGACCTCACATTCCACGTGCAAAACCGAAAAGAATTGTCCTTAAAACGTTTGCTGGGTTCGTCAACAATTGATCCATCCATCCGAGGTGTGATGTCGTTTCTGAACTGGTATTGTTTTACGTGGTGAGAAGTTACTCTCAAGCACAACCTACAGACTGGTAGGCCAGGCCCATTATTTAATCCCTTGAGCAGAGGGGCTCGCTGCATACATTGGTTCACCATATCACGGGTGTTGTAATGGCTATCCATAGGGTGCCGCGGGGAGGCTGTATGTCAACTTGACCAGGGCGCTAATCAGGACAGTGTTGGTAACTTGCCTTGTTGAGCGTGATCAGAGACGTTACTTTGTGTGGAAAGACCCACGCCCCCCCAAAGTTATCATCGTTAACTAGAAACAGCAACAACGGAGGGTTCTGTAGCTGGCGCCTTCGTGGAAAACGACAACATCAGACTTCACGCCTCCTTAGGTAATTTCGCGTCGGTCTTCCAGGCAGGAAGCCTTCGCGATCCTAATGACCACCAACTATATTGTGAAGAATAGCTGGAAGGGAAGAAGTATCTGCGTCTGCTGCGATAGTAAAGCTGTGCTGAAGGCCTTACTCTACCCTTTAACCACTTCTAAAATAGTTCAAGAATGCAAGTCTTCCCTTAATTTGGTCGGCCGGCTGAATTCGATAAGACTTGTCTGTGTCCCGGGTCATCACGGGATCCTGGGAAACGAAACTGCCGATGAACTAGCTAGGCTAGGCTCAGCAGAGGCGTTCGTAGGGCCCGAACGCGGGATTACCCGCGTCCCTGGTCAGGGCCTCCGTCAATGGTTGGGTCTCTCTACAGCAGAACCAGATATGGCGTGACTCTCCAGGATGCAGGGTGACTAAGAGTATGCTTCCAAACGTCTGCAAGAAGTCCGCGTCTTTTCTACCATCTCTAGTCTGAAACGAGTGCAGACGACTTGTCGGCGTATTAACGGGACACTTTACCTTCGCTATGCACGTCGGCTTAGGCTTAGTGATGTCGCACTTTGCGACGCCTGTGGAGAAGGTGCAGACACTTTAGAGCACTTTCACTGTCAGTGTCCTGCTTTCGCTTGTATCAGGTGGCGGTTATTTGGCGCTGATGTGGTGGGAACTGAAAAGCTATGTTCTATATCACAGAAGCGCATCTTGGTTTTTCTACGGAAAACCAGAAAATAACATTAAATGAAGGTTACTGCCTGGTAGTACAATGGACCAGTATTTGAGTCTGAGCGCTCAAGTGTAGTTTATCCCAACCTCCAAAAAAGCTAGAAACAGAGCTGACTTATGGAATATAGTGTCTCTGGTGTTGACTTGTGAGTTACGCACTATTTGCTCAATTACGATGTTAAAGAAGTTACATGACAGTGAGTTGCCTTGTCTAAAACCTTTTCTGACATTGAAGGTCTCAGTGAGTTCTTTACGGACCTTGATGGAATAGCGAGAGTTCTCCATTGACAGCCTACATAATCTGACGAGTTTGGAAGGGAGCAAAAACAATACATGGCGTTGTTAAGCTCGTCCCTGTGCACATTGCCATCTGTGGCCATAAAGTCAATCTATAATTCTTGTGACTTTTCTTAAGTCTACCGTAGAGTGAGGCTGATCTTTTGAGGACTTTCCTTCTCCGCTGATAAGGACATACATGTTCACAACCATTATTTTGAGCTTGTAAGAAAAGAAAAACGCAAATCGGTCGACCGCTGAAACTTGAATAAACTCGGAATGCCACGACTGCAAATAGAATTTTCCAGAGAGCACACTTAAAGATATTAAGTAAGCATCAATCAATAGTCGCCCCCACGCCCGACTTTGTTTAAGTGGCACATCCTTTAGAGTTTCCTTAAATACGACCATCTACATCAATCACCACAAATGGCAACAATAAAAGAAAATATTAATTAACCGCCTCCTATTCTATTGCGGACGCCGCAGTACACATGCCAGTGTCCATAGAGGCGGTTCGCTCACTGGGAACCGATGCCAGAGAGAGATGTATCGAATTTCTTATTATGTTTGTAATACACTCGACCCGTCCGGAACAATTAAGAGGGGACAAGGGTGGCAGCAGTTGTGTTGTTGTTTGACAAACATGGCGAAAATCTAATGAAAACCCCACGGTAGCTGGGGTGGGGGAAAAATCAATGCACTTACGGTGTTATTTACTGTCAACTGCCCTTGATGATGGATAAATCTATGCGAGGGTTTGATTCATTCTTTTGGCGATTTTTGAGCAGCTTTAAGAGACATTTGGGAGAAGTGTAAGTGGGTTGTAGTTGAGGTAGGCTCTGTTTGATTAACTTTTCTCAAGTTTCCCGTCGCAGCACATTTAATGTATTGAGAAATATTTTGCAGTCCTGTTATGTGTTCACGTTACCACGAAAGCAAATCTTTCATATAACGACGTTGTTCGTAAGCCGCTATCAGAGAAGCAACGCAAGCACTCGTAAGTCTGCCTTGGACGCATTTATTGACAATTTTTAAATAAAACTCAGTCAAGTACCCAGTCTCAATGGCATGACACTTTTAATATTCACAGGAGCAGTGGACTATAGAGCATGCTTCACTTTCCTCAAAAGACACTTGAGTGATGGATACGCACGACACGCTGCTGAACTCTTTCTTGCGTGAAGTCTTTGGCAAATGCTTCTTTGATTTCACTAGACCCTAAAGAAATGCACAAAAACCAAGAGCCCCGCGGCATGAGTCTTGCGACTGTATCCACAACTCCATCAGACCGAGCAGAGGAGACCCATGGATTCCAAGGCCAAACTATATTCAAATACCCATTAGACCAAGCAGCTGTGTTTGCCGGTCCGCACCCAATTCGCATTTCATATTCCATGAATAATAGTTAAGTGACTCCTTTGAGAGTGACTCTTCCTGTGAGGGTGCCGCGAGAGTGCCGCCAGAGTGGATGGACATAAATCGACGTGGTTTATTCGGTGCAAGCTTCAATTGCATTAAATGATGAAACGCGCCTCTGGCGGCGCTCCATCCCCACCTCGGCAGCAGGAGGACTCTATCAATTTCTTAGGGGACTCCTTCAGCTCGAACACTGTGTCACGCGATCAGAAATCCCTTTCTCTCTCCTTCTCGCACTTTAACCCAGTCACCTGCCGTTGGAACAAGGACAAAAGAGCTACAAAATAGCCCACCAAGGTCACATGTATAACCGCTATTTATGCACAGAGGGAAAGTGTATCGTAATCAAGAGCTGCGAACACAACCAGGCCGCATATATCTCGGCCTCCTTCAACGGGATTAAATTTCTCCCTGGGGCGAATGTCAACTCAACTCAAATAACTTTTCAAAATGTTCACACACATGGAGTAAGCAGAGGAATATCTTCAAGGATATCCTTCCTTCCTTCCTTCCTCCACTACTGTAGTCTTACGCGTTACCGCCAAAGATCTGCTACACCCCATCCCTCCTACTTCCGTTGGCACAGCACCCAACACACTGTAGTCAGTCGGAAAGGGCAAAGTCATTAGAAAGCCAAATTAAGGATAATTGAAGCAACTCATGTACGCGCGCCCACACACACCAGGATTTGTGACGTAATGGCACAATACTAGATACGAGCATTTCTGCCGAAAAGGAACAACACCAACAACAAAAAAAGGAATAAACATTCTCATTCGTTGTAATTGTTGAATAAGGAATATCATCAGGATGTGTAGAGCGGAACTGGAGGGGGCCTGGATTCGAGATAAATATGTAGCAAGTTGTTATTCTTCCTTTTTTGCGTTTTGTCGTTATCCTTTTCTCGGTGTCCTTGCTGTATTTTTTTCCCTCCTTTTTCCTCTTCTTCATTTGCTTTTGGGCGGTGCGGCAGATTGGGATGAAAAAGGAAGAACTTAAGCACATGGCGTAGAAAGTTACGACAATTTTATCTTTTTGACTTCCACCCCACCGTGAGAGAGAGATTTGTACGAACGTTCGCTTGTTAGTGAACGTGCTTCCTCCTGTTATGTGAGCACGGTGGTCAGACGACAACTGTGTAATGTTTGTGTAAAGCTACGTTTTCCTTTTTTTTTTCTACAACTTTCAATCACTATCATTCCGGCTTGCCCCCACTCTCTCTATATCTCCTTTCTCAGATGGCCTTGAAAGGAAAATCAAGTATAAAGGCAAAGCTTAAGGACACTTAGACGCAGCAGGATGTCCCATGGTCTCGGAATTTTCAAATACTTTTTTTCAAATACTTTTTTCAAATACCTTTTCAATCCCCGCCCTTTCGTCTCCCACTGGAGAGCATTGATTCCGTGGCTCCTTTTGCGACCGGCACGCAATCAGGCGTGCTCGAGGAAGTTATCTGCCAAGGCAACCGTTCTAAGCACCGGTTTCGAGATCAAAAATGCGAGTTCTTAAGTCCCACCTGGGTTGTTGTACAACGCGCTCTTTTGCCGAAGTTATTATTTTTCCCCAGGGACCAAGCAGTGTGGCCAAGTTTATGACGATGATGTTGATGGAAGAAAAGCCTCTCACCCCACCCACCCCACCAATCGTCGGCTTCGAACTTATCTCGTTATTCTTCGCCGAAGCCACAGTTCCAGTGTCACAGTCATTTCGGCTGGATGTGTTGAACGGAAGGGCGGGCGCTGAGTGGGAGGGGAGGCTTTTGTAAATTAAAATTTCTCAAGGGTCATTTTGGAGTCAACGGAGGAAGGATTTGAACGCATGTGTTCACACGTATTTCCTCAGGGGGAGAACGATGGGACTTAATGGGATTCACTTCCCCGCAGCCAGATTACTGTTTGGAATAATTCCACTCGTGTCGAGTGTTCTTTCGAAGTCAGTGCGCTCATCGCAGTCAATCGATAGTTGAAGGTGTTTTTCAGAATAAAGAATCGACGTCGAAAACAATGAGCTAAGAGCTCGAAGTGCTCTTGGATATTCATCATTTGAATGGGGCTTAACTCAGAAGACTTCGTTATAACTTTTTTGTGGGTCTTTGACAACGGATGCATTACGTGATTGTCCTTTCTGACATTGGGGAAGTTTCTTGTGTCAGAATTGGAATCTTTCATTTGCTTAGAAGACCCTAAGGCCCAGAGAAAGATTGAATTTCGTTGGTGGAAAGTAGGCTTAAACAAAATGGCAGACATGGCAGCTACGTCTCCAAGGATATTCACCGGGAGAGACGAATTGAAAAGATTGCCTTGAACGCATGAATAAGTATTCCCAAAAATCCATTTGTTTTTGGTTTTGAACAGTACTGAAGGTTAGCATTGAAATTCTGAAAAGAAAAACAACATTTAAGTTAACGAAAAACAACAAAACTGGCCGACACCACTGGAAGCAAGGAGCTAGAAACTAAGTGGCTTTCTTAGAAACTGCTCGTTTCGTAGATGCAATATCTGGCACAATCGAATATGGAGGTGTAAGTTACGATGGCCGAAGCCACACGAAGAAATCTGATACCCTGCACGCGCACTCAATTTACCTGCACGCGCAGTCGATGCACTGCACGCGCAAATTAAACTTTTCCAATTCCCCGACTTATACGAGGTGAAGATAGCAATATCCAAGCTGAAGTCGAACAAAACTGTTGGAGCGGACGGACTGTCCGCAGAACTATTTAAAGCAGCTGGAGATGAGGGATTAGTCTCCTGAACATCGCATACAAGATCCTCTCTGCCGTATTGTGTGAGCGTCTGAAACCATTTGTCCATGACCTGATAGGTCCCTATCAGTGTGGTTTCAGGCCAGGGAAGTCCACAATAGACCAGATCTTCACATTACGGCAGATCCTGGAAAAGACCCAAGAAATGCAAACTGACACTCACCACCCATTCGTCGATTTCAAGGCTGCATATGACAGTGTGCATAGAGACGAGCTATACAGTGCCATATCTAGTTTTGGCATTCCTACCAAACTCGTCAGATTGTGTAGGATGACGATGGAGAACTCTCACTGCTCCGTCAAGGTCGGTACCGGACTCACCGAGACCTTCAATGTCAAAAAAGGTTTTAGACAAGGCGACGCACTGTCATGTGACTTCTTTATCATCATGCTCGAGAAGAACGTGCGTAAGTCACGAGTCAACACCAGAGGCACTATCTTCCAGAAGCCAGTTCAATTGCTAGCTTACGCTGATGACATTGACGTGATTGGACGAACACATCGAGCCGTCAATGAGGCGTTTGCTGGCATTGAAGCGGAAGCGGCTAAAATGTGTCCGGCGGTAAATGAGGGCAAAACTAAGTACATGCTGTCATCAAGGAAGGACACACAACATCGATGTCTCGAACGGAGCGACACACTAGGCAGCAAAAACTTCGAGGTAGTCAAGGACTTCGTCTATCTCGGCTCCGCGGTGAATAGGGACAGCAACATCAGTACCGAAATCAAGCGCAGAATCACTCTTGCCAATCGCTGTTTCTTTGGGCTCAAGAGGCAATTGAGTAATAAAGCCCTCTACCGAACGAACAAAGTGACTTTGTACAACAACTTGATCATCCCAGTCCTGCTTTACGGAGCAGAAACCTGGACGCTACTAAAAGCGGATGAGGAAGCCATTGATCTCTTCGAGAGAAAAGTTCTGCGTTCGATATTTGGTCCTGTTTGCGTTGATGGCATCTGGAGGGAAAGATTTAATGACGAACTCTTTAGGCTGTACAGCGACATGCGCCTGGTCAAGCGTCTACAGATACACCGCTTAAGATGGCTAGGCCATGTAGAGCGTATGGACACCACTGCTCCGACACGAAAAGTCTTTGAATCCGAGCCATTGGCACAACGCAACAGAGGACGACCTGGACTAAAGTGGCGCACACAAGTGGAGAAGGACCTCAACCAACTTGGAATGCGCAACTGGAGACAGCTGGCGAAAGATCGTGCCGGCTGGAGAGGCATGTTGGTTGAGGCCCAGGTCCACCCTGGACTGTAGCGCCACAAGAAGAAGAAGAATTCATCAAAATTTATGTATTGTATTTTGTTTACAATACTTTTTGTTAATTCAGCATTTTATATGTATAAAAAGGCAAACCAAACGATTGTGAATTTAGAATATAAGTTAGAGTATAAGCTTTCGCAGCTCTGAATAAACTTTTTTTTAAAAAGTAATAGTTGCGTTTTCATAACTTGACCCAGAGCTTGGGATCGACCACAGAGAGATGCGCTTTTAGCAGACAAAAACTTCTTCTTGAGGTTGCGTGAATTGAAATGCCAGATGAGTGGTGGGTGAAGGGGCAGAAATACTTCCATCCCGACAAATCTCCGGTCTATAAGTCTTCTTCCGTGCATAAGCAAGGTTTTTGAAAGGATTGTCCTTAGAGCCCTGAAAGAATGGGTCGAGGAATGTCAAATTATACCGGACAACCAATTCGGCTTTAGGGCGGGGCACGATACCATACATGCCGCGTCCAAATTGGTATCCGACATTCAATTGAACAAGAGTAAGAACCAATGCACAGGTGCTTGTCTGATAGACATGGAAAAGGCGTACGACACCGTTTGGTTAGAAGGCCTCTTCCTCAAGTTGGTCAGGCTAGACGTAGATAAAACACTGCTGTGAGTGTGGTCGCCGTGGCGTATTGGGTAGAGTGCGAAGCTCACACGCCGAAGGGTCTAGGTTCGATTCCCAGCTCAACACCAATTTTTCAAATTTTTCACGGAACCACCTCTTTCGAGCTGCTGACAACACTCAAAGAGTAATACTTGTCTAAGAAAGTTTCTCAAATCCGCCGTTCGGAGTCGGCAAAAAACTGTAGGTACCTTCTACTCGTGAGGGAACAGTATCGCGCACAACACGAGTAGTTGATAAGCAAGCTAGGCCCCGGTCCCGCTTTGGAATGTAGCGCCAACAATTATTATTATATAAAACACTGCTGTATATATTCTATGATATGGTTACAGATAGGAACTTTATTGTGAAAAATGTTAACGTTACATCCACAACAGTATTTCACATAAAAAGTGGATTGCAACAAGGGGCAGTTTGCTGACTGATCCTTTTCGCTATTTTCACCAGCGATCTTATTGGTCCCATGTAATAAATAACTTGTTTCAGCAAGACTTCGACGAAATTCAGCGATTTTGCGACGACTGGAAGTTGAAAATCAACTTCCGAAAGTGCGAAACTGTTCCTTTAAGAACCCCGCTATCAAGCGTCATAAGGGACACGAAGAAAACCAGGCGCAAGTTTCGTGATTCGCGGAGCTACTCATTAGTTGTGCAGAATGTAGTAAGATATCTTGATATTTTGGTGGACCAGTATTTGTACTGTGTAAGCATGCAGCTACTGCTCTGACAATGCTGTTGCAAATTGGCTGTTTTACAGTTGCCAACTTGATACGGTGGTCGCCGTGGCGTAGTGGGTAGAGTGCGACGTTCATACGCCGAAGGATCTAGGTTCGACTCCCAGTTCAACACCAATTTTTCTAATATTTCACGGCACCACCTCTTTCGAGCTGCTGACAACACTCAAAGAGTAATAACTGTCTAAGAAAGCTTCTCAAATTTCGCCGTTCGGAGTCGGCAAAAAACTGTAGGTCCCTTCTACTCGTGAGAGAACAGTAGCGCGCACAACACGAGTAGTTGATGAGCAAACTAGGCCTTGGTCCTTAACTTGATACCAGAGTAAAGGTCATCTGCTACATGGCTTTTATACGGCCAATCATGGTTTACGGTTGCCCAGACTGGTTCAATCTGAGCTCTTCCCAGATAGAAAAGATGAGGGTGTTCGCGAGGCAATGTCTTCGGGCCTGCCTCCGGTTGTATCGAACACCAGAATCAGATTACAAGAAATTCTATCCCAACGAAGTTTTGTATATTGAGGCAAATCTATTCACGATAGATAATTTCTTTATTAAGCTGATTTGAGAGCACATTGCACGAGCGATGACTTCATCGAACAGTTTGATATTTGCCGCGTATTACTCCAATTTCATGTACCATTAAACGGTGCGTCTGAACGGATTTATATCTCCCGAAGCGTTTCTTTATTTAGGACTCCAAAGAGCTGATTCAGAGCACGGAATGATGTCCCATCATCTTCCATGTTTTACGCCGAACAGTGGATAGGCGACTTTAATACAAACCGAACGTTGCACTGTGGGGGAGTGTGACTTCCCCCCCTACCATAGAGCGGCGAGACGTTAATTTTTAAAAACGTAACCGATCACAATAAAAGTTACCTTTCCGGTTAGCTCATAATATGGGCCATATGGTTTGGGAATTTTTTTTTTCGTCGGTCGTAGCCACGAGGGACTTCTTCGGTTCAGTAGGGCGATTTCTGCACGAGATAGAGCACAGTCCGCCAAAGAACGACATGTCTACTGGTGGTTGCACCAAAACCAGCTCCCGCCACCGCTCGAAAATGTACAATTTTGAATATAAAGTTTCTCTTGTGGCCAACTGACATTGTTTTAAGCAAGTCCGAAAAGTTGTGGAATGTAGATAATAATAAAAATAATAATTGTTGGTGCGACAGTCCAGGGGGAACCAGGACCTAGCTTGCTCATCAACTACTCGTGTTGTGCGCGCTACTGTTTCCTAACGAGTAGAAGGTACCTACAGTTTTTTGCCGACTCCGAACGGCGAGATTTGAGCAGCTTTCTTAGACAGTTATTACTCTTGGAGTGTTGTCAGCAGCTCGAAAGAGGTGGTGCCGTGAAAAATTCGATAAATTGGTGTTGAGCTGGGAGTCGAACTTAGATCCTTCGGCGTGTAAGCGTCGCACTCTACCCACGACGCCAGGACGACCACGGCGGCCACAAACATAAGCAAATATTGTAAAAAAAAGGAAACAAAAAAAATAAATAAATAACAATAATAATAAAAAATTTATAAAAGGTGCATAATGAATTATTAACTATATATGTTACGTGCGTGCCATCCGTTTTTTGATACGGACATAGTTTAATTTTGTTTCTTGGTGGGTTTTAATTGAGTTTAAAGTTAGGATAGGTTAGGCTAAGTTTAGAAAAGCAACAGAGTTTTGGTTACTTTTTCTTGGAAAAAAACAAAGATAAGATAATTTATAGCTTAAAGAATACATCAATACACAAAATTGTACCCAAAGGCAATTCTTAAATTTGATAAAGAATAGTTAAGACTCCTGCTAATGACCAGTAAGTTAGATTTAGGAACTATTGTTAAGATAAATGTAAGCTAGTTTAAAGTATTTTTTTAGAATTAAAATTAGATTACTTTATGCGCGCAATAAAATTTGCCACAAAATATAAAAAAAAAATCTGAGTGGTGTTCGATGATTGGATTCTCATGTTTTAGACAAAAAAAAATGCCTAGGCCACAGACAGTTTCAACAGAAGCGCAACTTCAAAACCGCCTCCATGTGTTTGATTTTTCTGTTGTAATATTTCAACAGTGACCAATAACGAAGCTGGTTAGGTTAGGCAAGGTTATGGGATCCGTATTTTAGGATGCGCGCAGAATTTAATTCATCGACTGTCTTGAAAAAGACAAAAGGATCAAGGGTGAATACTACATGCCATTACTGTTGCATTTTTTGGACGAAATTGGAACAAAACGGTCCTATATGAAGAAGAAAACAAATATCTTTCACCTTGTCAATGCGCCGTGTCACAAGTCGTTGGCTACCAAGGCCAAATTGCACGAATTGCACGAATTGCATGCACCCACCGCATTCTCCTGATGTGACCCCCTGCAGCTCTTTTCAGACCTCAAAGATGCTCACCGGAAAAAAGTATGGCTCGAGTGAGGAGGTGATCACCGAAACTGAAGCCTATTTGGGGGCCAAATATAAATCGTTCTATGGAAAAGGTATCGAAATGTTAGAGCGGCGTTGAACTAATTGTATCACTCTTGAAGAAAACTATGTTGATGAGTAAATTCGAATTTTGTTGAGGGAGTGTATTCCTATTCGTTAGTTCCGGGACTTATTGATAATTGTTTTGCAGTCGTCGTTAGCGGGCAAAAAGTGAACTACAAGGTTGCAGTGGTCATCTTTTCTTTGTGGCTCCACTTCACACACTGTGACTTTCACTTCGAATCTCACTCTTGGTGGGTTATTTTTTTTTCTTACCCTCATCGAAAGCTGTTTCTTGTTCCTGTGCTTAATGGAACAGCTGACATATTGTAAATATAGCTTTTTATAGGTGGTCTTAAGAGAATCGAACAAATAAATAGCACTCTTTTAATCACTTCTACGTCCTTGTCAAGGCTCACCACAAAAGAAGAACAGAATGCAAAGGACACTCACTATGTAACACAAAACATGAATAAATGATGTTTTCATTTGTAAACAAACAACAAACATCACGCAAGGCCTTTGTGATGGCTTTTCTAAGCATGCTCCCAAGCTTAAGGTTCATTACCTGATTTGATGTGTTGCATGGGCTTTCTATACTTTGGTTATTTCCGGCGTATTTGTGCTTCTCGTTATTTTTCTGTCCCTTCGGCTGATGATCGCTAACACTCTGCCAAAGATCTTGCGAAAGTGATTGCCATTTAGCGAAGCACATAAGGTCAGACAGATATTATTACTCTGTCCATTTTCGTTAACCCCTTTTCCTGAATGTCAAATTTTTACTGTCAAGTACTTGCATTCATTGAAACCGTACAATCGATTGGGGATTCGCCAAGTGAGTCAAAATGAATATTCCAAATGGAAGCAACAACTGTATATCGAAGTGAATTGTGGTTGCTTTTGTGTTATTTTCTATTTTGATGTAAACAAGCATCATTCATGAAGGGAACACTGGACGCTACCAATCCATATATTTAATTAAATCCTCTGTCTGGATTCAAACTAACAGAAAGAAATAATTCCAACCACAAACAAGGGTTTTTTCTGGTTTAATTTGAAATTCTCGACAGAACATAAATTTAATTGGAACCAACCAAACAAAAATTTACTTCAATATTTTTGTTATTTTTAAGTGCTTTTGAGTATTTTTTATTTTTTCGATTGAAATAAGCAAATTCAATTAGGAAATTAAAATTGTGATATATCAGGATTTGTTGGCATTCAAAGAGCTGTTATATTTTTCGATGGAAATTTCAGAGAGCCTTGAAAAATCTCATTTATGCAATGGGAATTATTTAATTTCTTTGTTTACGGGAGTCATGTTTTGTCCATCATCCGAAACGTGATCTTCTTAAATCAGCATATTCCACTAATGAGATCGAGGAGTTAATGCATGCCCGTGAGACCACCAGTCCACTTGATTCTCTGCCATCGACTCTATATCATCTGGAGGTATTCCAAACTGCATCCAGGAAAATTGTTGAATTCGATCCATCTACCTCGCTCCGGGCCTGCCGAGCGGCTGCCTACCCGCTGGAATCGCATCTACGGTACTCCTAAAAAGTCGTGATGAAGGAGATATTCGTACAACGAGGCCAGACCAGCGAAATAAAGCTCTTTCTGCTGAAAGATTTATCTTCTTCTTCTTCTTGTTGTGGCGCTACAGTCCGGGGTGGACCTGGGCCTCAACCAACATGCCTCTCCAGCCAGCACGATCTTTCGCCAGCTGTCTCCAGTTGCGCACTCCAAGTTGGTTGAGGTCCTTCTCCACTTGTGTGCGCCACTTCAGTCTAGGCCGTCCTCTGTTGCGTTGTCCCAATGGCTCGGATTCAAAGACTTTTCGGGCCGGAGCAGTGGTGTCCATACGCTCTACATGGCCTAGCCATCTTAAGCGTTGTATCCGTAGACGCTTAACCAGGCGCATGTCGCTGTACAGCCTATAGAGTTCGTCATTAAATCTTCTCCTCCAGATGCCATCAACGCAAACAGGACCAAAAATCGCACGCAAAACTTTTCTCTCAAAAAGACTAAGGGCTTCCTCATCCGCCTTTGCTAACGTCCAAGATTCTGCGCCATATAGTAGGACGGGGATGATCAAGCTGTTATATAAAGCCAGCTTAGTCCTTCGAGAGAGGGCTTTATTACTCAATTGCCTCTTGAGCCCAAAGAAACAGCGGTTGGCAAGAGTGATTCTGCGTTTGATTTCGGTACTGATGTTGTTGTCCCTGTTTACCGCGGAGCCGAGGTAGACGAAGTCCATAACTACCTCGAAGTTTCTGCTGCCTAGTGTGACGCTCCGTCCGAGACGTCGATGTTGTGTGTCCTTCCTTGATGACAGCATGTACTTCGTTTTGCCCTCATTTACCGCAAGACCCATTTTGGCCGCTTCCGCTTCAATGCCAGCAAACGCCTCATTGACGGCTCGCTGTGTTCGTCCAATCACGTCAATGTCATCAGCGTAAGCTAACAATTGAACTGACTTCTGGAAGATCGTGCCTCTGGTGTTGACTTGTGAGTTACGCACGATCTTCTCGAGGATGATGTTAAAGAAGTCACATGACAGTGCGTCGCCTTGTCTAAAACCTTTTTTGACATTGAAGGTCTCGGTGAGTTCGGTACCGACCTTGATGGAGCAGCGAGAGTTCTCCATCGTCATCCTACACAATCTGACGAGTTTGGTAGGAATGCCAAAACTAGACATGGCACTGTATAGCTCGTCTCTATGCACACTGTCATATGCAGCCTTGAAATCGACGAATAGGTGGTGGGTGTCAATTTGCATTTCTTGGGTCTTTTCCAGGATCTGCCGTAATGTGAAGATCTGGTCTATTGTGGACTTCCCTGGTCTGAAACCACACTGATAGGGACCTATCAGGTCATGGACAAATGGTTTCAGACGCTCACACAATACGGCAGAGAGGATCTTGTATGCGATGTTCAGGAGACTAATCCCTCTGTAGTTGGCGCAGTCAAAGGGGTCTCCTTTTTTGTGGACCGGGCAAACGACGCTGAGATTCCACTCATCGGGCATGCTTTCCTCCGACCATATCTTACAGATGAGCTGGTGCATGCGCCCAACCAGGTCATCTCCAGCTGCTTTAAATAGTTCTGCGGACAGTCCGTCCGCTCCAGCAGCTTTGTTCGGCTTTAGCTTGGATATTGCTATCTTCACCTCGTCTAAGTCGGGGGGACGGAATGCTTGTCTATCATCGTCCAAATTGAGTGGAACATTCTGCCTAACAGCGGGATTTGGGTCGTCATCGCCGTTTAGGAGTCTGCAGAAATGATCCTTCCAGATTCTCAGTACAGACTGCGACTCTACTACTAGTTGTCCGTTTTGGTCCCGGCAGGCCTTGGTCCGAACCTTGTATCCTCCGGATAGCTGTTTTACCTTTCGGTAAAACTTTCGGACTTCATTCCTGCCAAAGCACCTTTCCATTTCCTCGACCGCGCGCTTCTCATGCTCCTTCTTTTTCCTTCTGAGAAGCCGGTGCTCGTCCCTTCTTCTCTGTTCGTAGAGTTCACGAACAGCTCGCGTTGTTCGATGCAGCGTCGCCTTATAGGCGTCTTGTTTAGCTGCGTGCGCTTGCCTGCACTCGTCGTCAAACCATGGGTTCCTTCTGGGTGGTGACGTGAAACCCAGCACATCAGTGGCAGCTTCTTTGATGGCTTCTTGACAACGTTTCCATTCTTCTTCTATGCTTAGTGCAGGAAGCGTCGAACTCTGGGCGAGTTTCCGGGAGACTCGGTCGGCAAAGTTCCCAGCAATCAGCTGCGATTGTAGCTTTTCGACGTCAAACCGTTTTGGCCTTTCTCGACTCCGTTGCTCTCTCGATATCCGGGTTCTTACCTTGGCTACAACAAGGTGATGATCCGAGTCAATGTTTGCACCTCGGAAGGTTCGGACATCGAGAATACTGGAGGAGTGTCTGACGTCGATCGCAACGTGATCAATCTGGTTGACGGTTGATTGATCAGGAGATCGCCAGGTTCCTTTGTGAATGTTCAGGTGTGGGAACCGCGTGCTAGCCACAGAGAGGTTTCGCCCCGAGGCGAAGTCCAACAGCCTGAGTCCGTTTCCGGATGTGTTGTCGTGCAGGCTGTGTTTACCGATGACTCCAGCAAAGATGTCCTCCTTTCCCAGCTGAGCGTTGAAATCTCCTAGAACGATCTTGGTGTCATAGCTGGGGCATCGATCGTATGTTCTTTCTATGAGATCATAGAAGTCATCCTTGATGTTGTCATCCTTCTCCTCTGTCGGGGCGTGAGCGCATATTAGGCTGATGTTCCCGAATTTAGCCTTGATGCGGATTGTCATGAGGCGCTCGCTGACTGGGTCGTAGCTCAAGACTTTTTGCCTAAGTCTGCCTCGAACAACAAATCCGCATCCGAATAAGCGCTGCCTTCTCTCTCTATAGCAATTGCTGTAGTAGATATCGCAGTTCTTCATCGCTTTTATGCCAGGCCCATCCCATCGCACTTCCTGGATGGCGGTTATGTCAGCTTTATAGCTGTCAAGGGCCTCCGCAAGTTGTTCGGCTGCACGTGGCCTATTAAGGGACCTCACATTCCACGTGCAAAACCGAAAATCGTTGTCCTTTAAACGTTTGCTGGGGTCGTCAACAGTTAATCCGTCCTTATCCGAGGCATATCGGCTTTTCTGAACTATATGATTTTTACGTGGTAAGGAAGTTACCCTCACGCACAACCCACAGACTGGTAGGCCAGGCCCATTATTTAAATCCTCGGGCAGAGGGGGTCGCTGCATACATTAGTTCACCATACAACGGGTGTTGTGATGGCTATCCAGGGGGCGCCACTTGGAGGCTGTATGTCAACTTGACCTGTGCACTAACGAGGATTGCCTTGGCAGCTCGCCATGTTGAGCGCAATCAACGACGTTACCTCGCGTGCATAGGCCCATGCCCACCCAAAAGAAAGATTTATCTGCTCAACATTAATTTCTCCCAGCACCGTTGCGTTTCTTAGCCTATCCCTGCGAGTAACTCCCGCAGTGGCACGATGAAATATCATCTAAGCAATTTGTGTTCGCGATCTTATTCTTTCTGTCATAACCCAAATTTCGTGATGAAAGTTAGAATAAACAATGAGTTGAAAACCGATAACTTGGCCTTGAAACCAAGCTCGGTCTTTCCCATTACTGGTCTACGAAATTGCCTTAACATTGATCCAGCCCGGCCAATGCTACAAGAAAGCTCAGTATCGTTCCTCCAATCACTCATGGAAAAGACACCGAGGTACTTTAAATTCTTCTCTGCCGTGGCGTTGGCGTAGTGGGTAGAATGCGACGCCCCTGAGCCGACTTCTTCCGGCACTACCTCTTTAGAGCTGCTAACAACACCCAAAGAGTAATAACTGTCTAAGAAAGCTTCTCAAACTTCGCTGTTCGGGGTCGGCAAAAATTTTAGGTCCCTTCTACTCGTGAGAGATCATTAGCGCGCATAAAACGAGTAGTTGATGAGTAAGCCAGGCCTTGTTCCCCTGCGGACTGTCGCGCCATACAATAATTACTATATGAATTAAAATAATTTGATTCAGAGTACGACATGGAGGTGTCATCGGCAAAAGCTGTTGCTTTACCTCTAAATCGTTGAATGAAAAGGTAATCAACATAGATTCAAAATTATATAGGACCCAAAGCTGAACCTTGGGGAACGCCTAAATTTCTTTACTTTCTGTGAACTCAACGCTTCCGTGGGTGGGCTTCATTCGCATTTATAAAAATGGAAAAACAACATTTTCTGTTAGCGATGGAATCGTTTCACTTACTCAAAGAGCTCTGTGTTCGTGTGTACTGATCGAAGTACGATTGCGTACGAGTGTAAACTTTGTTTTCTAGTCAGCTTGCTACATCTTACACAATGAACAAAGACAAAAATCCACAATTTCGTTTCAGGTTTAAAAGATAGCTGACTCAGAAGACCACATGTTATATCCGGCGTAAAGTATTGTACATAATTTCTCTATTCCTCCCGCTTTTGCTCAGTTCCCGCAGCAAAACCATGTGTGAGTCCACCGTAGAACAACTCTATCCACACAACAGATTCTGCATATTGACCGTCATCAAATAGAGAGTTCATCACAGAGAACCCCATCCTGGCTTTGGCACAGTCTAACAATCAAAGGCACGCCCTAACAACAGTCAGTGCAGGAACAGATTCCACACAGAACTCATCAAAATTCAAAGTAACTTTTAAAATGCACGCCAAACAAAGTAACTTTTCAAAAAAACTGAAGCGAAAGAAAAACAAACATCTGCTCTACCGTCAATTTTTCATAAAAAGCTCAAAACTTCCAACAACCCTCTTCCTGCCAATAATTGACCTATTTTCAAAAATTTCCATGTGGCTGGATGGTATTCAAATGCGCGGCCGCTGTTCGTGCTCGCTTCGCATATCTTGACATGGGTTTCCAATTTAAGACCAAACCATCCTCATCTAGCACCCTCAAAACACAGTCTATGATTAACTGTTTTGATTGTTTCCACCCCATGGCTGAGTCATTCATCATTCATATTTAGGATTTCTATTTTCATTTCTCCACATTTCAATTCTCACAATTATCTAGAGGGTGTAATAATAATTCGCTTCAGACCGACTTGTGGTCGGTGAGCCCAGAATGTGTACATGCCAGGCCTGGAGGTGTGCTCGTTGTCCATCTAGCGGACGGGGGAAGACGTTTTAATGATTACATCAACAGTGGATTTCCATTTGGCAAATGATTAAACAAAATAGACTACATTCTGGATACCACAATCAATCTTCGTTAAATAAGGACTACTCCCCCCGCCCGCCCTCTTGGACGAGTGGTTTGTCACAATTGTATCCACACGCATGCATACATGACTGGGTGCGAAGTCCTCCTTATTCCCAATTCACAGTAATATTCATTTCATTTGAACAAAACGATTTATAACGATTTGCAGTGATACGGGAATGCTTGGGATCCCTATCCTGGATTCGATAAATATTTTCAAGTCCTGATGAAATATTCATCACCGAGGAGGGAGTCGTCGCCCGTGCGAGTCGGGAGTGATTGTGCTGCCGAGCACACATGACATTTGAATAATTGAGACCGGAATTCGGATACGACCCGTCTCGTGGAATTACGAGTCAAACTTTTTACTGTAACTACCGGATACAACGGTAATTTTGTGTTCTTTTTCGTTGTGTTTTTTGTTGTTTGTGTGTTTTATGTGTGAATCCTTGCTGAAGCGGTTTTGTTAATTTTCCTGTGGATGTATGTTGTTTTTGCTGAAGAGCTCTCCACAATTTCTGCTTGGGGAGATGCTAATCTTGTGGGTGGCGCTGTGGGCTACGAACTTTTTGTGGCAGGTGTTGTCCGGTTTGAAATCCTGATTGCGGTGCTAGGCTTGGTAGGAACCTTAGTGGCTCTACGAATCATTCTGTGTAGTATGGCTCGCTTGCGAACTGACAAATTTTAGAATTTGTTGTTGGTGGGTGGGGAGCAGTACATATACACTTTCTAGGATACATACATTTGGTGACAGTAAGAGATTCATGTAATCACTGAACCACCAGATGTTTGGGCAGTTCATGTGGCACGCAATTCCTGTCGGATTTTTGAGATGTCTTTCCTTTGCGAATGTTCTAGACGCGGTTATTCACACTTTAGTAAATCAATATGCTTCAGCATATCGGGGTCGACAGGAAGACTCAGACTAACAGAGGGATCGAAATCGACAGGGAGATCTAGATCAGAAATCGAGATCGACAGGGAGATCTAGATCGACAGGGAAATCGAGATCTCCCAGTCGATCGAGATGGACAGGGAGATCGAGATCAACAGGGAGATCGGGATCGACAGGGAGATCGAGATTGGTGGGAAGATCTAGATCGGTGGGAAGATCGAGATCAGTGGAGAGATTGAGATCGATGGGGAGATAGAAATCGATGGGGAGATCGAGATCGATGAGGACATCGAGATTGATGGGGAGATCGAGATCGATGGGGAGATCGAGATTGATGGGGAGATCGAGATCGATGGGGAGATCGAGATCGATGGGGTGATCAAGATCGATGGGGAGATCGAGATCGATAAGAAGATCGAGATCGATGGGGAGATCGAGATCGATGGGGAGATAGAAATGGATGGGGTGATCGAGATCGATGAGGAGATCGGGATAAAGATCGATGGGGAGATCGAGATCGATGGGGAGATCGAGACCGATGGGGAGATCGAGACCGATAGGGAGATCGAGATCGATGGGGAGATCGAGATCGATGGGGAGATCGAGATCGATGGGGAGATCGAGATTGATGGGGAGATCGAGATCTATGGGGAGATCGAGATCGATGGGGAGATCGAAATCGATGGGGAGATCGAGATCGATGGGGAGATCGAGATCGATGGGGAGATCGAGATCGATGGGGAGATCGAGATCGATGGGGAGATCGAGATCGATGGGGAGATCGAGATCGATGGGGAGATCGAGATCGATGGGGAGATCGAGATCGATGGGGAGATCGAGATCGATGGGGAGATCGAGATCGATGGGGAGATCGAGATCGATGGGGAGATCGAGATCGATGAGGAGATCGAGATCGATGGGGAGATCGAGATCGGTGGGGAGATCGAGATCGATGGGGAGATCGAAATCGATGGGGAGATCGAGATCGATGAGGAGATCGAGATCGATGGGGAGATCGAGATCGATGGGGAGATCGAGATCGATGGGGAGATCGAGATCGATGGGGAGATCGAGATCGATGGGGAGATCGAGATCGATGGGGAGATCGAGATCGATGGGGAGATCGAGATCGATGGGGAGATCGAGATCGATGGGGAGATCGAGATCGATGGGGAGATCGAGATCGATGGGGAGATCGAGATCGATGGGGAGATCGAGATCGATGGGGAGATCGAGATCGATGGGGAGATCGAGATCGATGGGGAGATCGAGATCGATGGGGAGATCGAGATCGATGGGGAGATCGAGATCGATGGGGAAATCGATACCGATGAGAAGATCGAGACCGATAGAAAGGGTAAAAGCAAGTCCTTAACTTACGTCATTTTCCAGCAAGTCCTCTGTCTTCTTATTTGTACTTCATTTGAAGCGTTCCACCCCCAACTGGGTAAGCCATTTTCAGCCTTTCTTCTCCTATCTTAAGGCCACAATCCCCCCGCCTAGCGGAAACAATAAAAAATATAAGTACTTTAGGGATTTGCCAAAAGTTTCCTCATTGTTTTAGATTGTTTCAAGTTCCACGAAGTTCCTTCCTGCTCCCAAACCCCTCAATACGCACTTTCGTCAGCAGCGCCACCCGCTTTTATGATTATTTATTTAATTTTATCTCATTTTTTTATTTCCCCAACTGATTTGTAACCAGTCTGCCGAAAACAACCCTACACCACCGCACTACAGCGCTTTCATTCATAATGCCGAACATAGGAGTTTTACAAGCAACGCCCGACGCACCCTGCTGGTAGGAATTTTTCGCTCCCCCCCACACAATGGGTGTGCGCCGGGAAAATTATGAGAAGCGGAAAATTGTCCAGTTTAATAGGGTGGAAAAATAATTGAACCATTATGGATGGTTATGGGGCCGCGGTCGTGTGGATACTGTTGGTGTCGATGCCGCCACCACCTCCAGCACCACTGACGCTAGCTCCACCGGTGGAAGTTTCGTAGAAAATTACTCCCAGCCACTGGACAGGCATTAGACAATAGCTGCCAGAGTTGATATCCGTCCCCGCATGCAGTTTAAAGTGCTCTGTCGCTCCACCATATTCCGGATAACGTGACAAATAAAACTGAACAAACTGTGCAATGCATTTCGCCGTGACGACGGCACAGTAGGACACTACGTTGTTTTAACGACGTGCCAAATATGCCGTGGTGTGAGTTTTCGCACATTCCGGGGCAGGCTTTAATCACTTCATGCTGCCGCCCGACAACGCGATCCGATCTGTGAACTCTGTTGTGAATGACAGAAATTTGCATGAAAATTAAAAATAATTATCACGGGAATAGTGCACGGCGGGTGGTGGGTGAGGCATGGAGCTCAGTTATTAATTGCGACGGTCGATGGGCGAGTGCGTGAGAAACGCAATGTTAAATCAGCAGAGGAATCGTTCCGGTCGCACCTCCGCGGGCCGTTGTGCCTCATTGTCTCCTTAATTAATTGCAATTTTGGGTGTAATTTCTGGATGAAATATATTTTTTACAGATTTTTACTTTTTTTCTGCACTCCTTTGGCAGTGGCAATGGAGGCGGCAGCGGCAGAGAAATGCGATCCAATTTGTGAAGGAGTATAAATTTCATTTTAATTATTTTGTTACTGCAAATCGGCCAGCAGGACGATAAATTTGAGTACACACAATAATAATCAAATTTATTTGTCGCTTAATGAAATATTATACGGCGCGGTCCTTTTATTGCGCTTTTGTTTTCGGTTTTGTTTTGCGATTTAATGGCGGAAAATTGGTTGGGGGTGTGCACTTGCAGGTGCGTTTGAGTGCGGCATCACTGTGATTTATGGCCATGTCGACAAACAATGGATATGTGAGTTAAATTAATTTCATCGCTGAAATCAAAGTGCTTCTTTGCGAGGAGAGCAGGATGGCATGATAAGTGTTTCGCAGAAAAGTCGAATTTAATCATATTGTCACACTGCCGGCGTTGGGTGTTGTTTCAGCGAGGATTTACAACTGCCTACTGTTGTATGCAGTAGTGGATGCATTCAGGTAATTTAAATTGAGGGGAATTTAAGTTTTCAGTTCGGATGTGTAGTTTTGCTGGGAATGAGTCACGCACGAATTTAGTTGGTAACCAGCGAACTATCTGTAGGAAATGCGAGAAAAATAGTGAAACAAACAAAAGCCTGATACTTCAAAAACATTTGATAGAGTGTGGCATTTGATTCCCTTGTCGAGAATGCGTTCTTTCGAAGTCCATGAATCTCTTCTTCAATGGATTAAAAATCACCTTGTGAACCGCTCTGTACTAGTTCTGTTGGATGGGTTCAAGTCTGACAATCTCTATATTAACGCTGGTGTTTCCCAAAGCTCCTTTTTGTCTCTGACACTCTTCCCCGTTTTCATAAATGATCCTCCCTTGCACTCATGACGGCACCCTCAGATTTTCATAAGCGTTTCTTGGCTCTAGCCCCTCCTCTTCGGCCATAGAGCGGTAGCGAATTTTTTTTTTTACTTTTTATTTCCATCACAGAGTAACACAAAGCACTACGTTCTCTAAGTGCTAACTCTCAGTATCGCTTTACACAGCAGATGTTTGCTGAGCGACTAAAGATCTTCTACCGACTCTTATCGTCTTACAAATTACTTCAATAAATAATATTAGTCCAAATACGATGAAAAAATCATGTTTTTAAATTCTAGTCGTGGCAAGCTAAAATAAAATTCGTTGCAAAGATCATTAAATGTATTTTAACACCTTGTAATAGGTTCATTGCGACCATAATTGGTTCTATGCCTTTTATCAAAAATTAAGTTTCTCACCCGTAGAGATCTTCGGGGAGCATATGTAGTCATTTTCGTGAAATTGGTGCGTTCACATTTAATGTAGACTGTATTAATAATCTATGTATTTTTAATAATTGTTGGCGCTACAGTCTAAAGGGGGACCAGGGTCTAGCTTGCTCGTGTTGTGCGCGCTACTGTTCTCTCACGAGTAGAAGGGACCTACAGTTTTTTGCCGACTCCGAACGGCGAGATTTGAGAAGCTTTCTTAGACAGTTATTACTCGTTGAGTGTTGTCAGCAGCTCGAAAGAGGTGGTGCCGTGAAAAATTGGTGTTGGGCTGGGAGTCGAATCTAGACCCTTCGGCGTATGAGCGTCGCACTCTACCCACTACGCCACGGCGACCACAATCTATCTATGTATTTACTCTCTCCAAAAACTCCAAAGAGTAGTTCATTTAATAAATAGAACCTGTTAAAGAGACTTGTCATTGGCCTAAATGATCGACTGATCCATCCGTTTTTTTTTTTGACTATGCGCTCGCACCGCTTCTTTAAGCTTCATGGCAACGAAAATGTAAAAAATGATTGAGTCAATAAACAGTCCTCGCTTTAGCCGCGTCTCTTATTTGTTTGCTCCCGAAACCTCCTACATATATATATTTATGAGAAAAAGTAATTCTGGTGAATTTAACTGATAGTTGATAATATTAGGAATAAACATGGCTGACGTTGCCTTACGCCTGAAACTTAAGGTTTGTAAGTCAATTGTTCTGCATCGTTGAACATAGTTAGGAAGATCCTCAAAGGAATACAACTTTCGGAAAGCATATCTCATGAAATTCTTTTGAACTCGTTCGAGTCTGAGTTCTTGATTGTCGTAAAGTGAGTCCCAGACACTGGATGTATATTCCAAATAGGGTCATACTAACGAAACAAAGATGGTCTTTAAACTGGATATGTCGCGAAAATCTTTACTATTTCTTTTTAAAAATCCTAACATAGAATTAGACTTCGCAATGGTGTAATCATAATGTAGTGAGAAATCCAACTTGGGATCGAATATTACTCCAAGGTCTTTGACTTCTTCAAGGCGATCAAATATGTGACTGTTGATAGAATAATCATAAACAATTGGAGATGTTATTCTATGTGCTGTAAAAATTTGACATTTTGAAATGTTTAGATCTAGAGCATTATGTTTACACCATTCCGCTAGGTTATGTATATCCGACTGAAACTTAATGCAATCGGCTATACTATTAATCGATAAAAATAGTTTAAAGTCATCCGCGAATGTTAGAATTTCGCAGAATTTATTTATTATTTATTTATTAATATTTAATAATTATTTATTAAATGTTATTTATTTATTTAATTTATTAATATTTCGTGAACATCGTTTATAAATAAAGCAAATAGTAATGGACCCTAGTGGCTACCCTGTGGCACGACCGATGTTAACTTTATTACGTGAGAAATATAATTATCGACCTTAACCATTTGCTTCCTCCCCGTCAAATAATTGGAAAACCATTTAAACATTGCTGAATGAATTCCCATGGATTAAAGTTTGTTTAAAAGCAAAGTTTGATGCACTTTATCAAAGGCTTTCGAAAAGTCAGTATAAAGTACATCAACTTGTAGGCGATGTTCTAAATTTGTAAATAAATAATTTGTAAATAAATAATTTGTAAATAAAGATAAGTTAGTAGAACATGACCTACCTCGCATGAAGCCATGTTGCCTATTTGAAATAAGCTCTTTTACTAGAAAATACATTTTTTCTTTTACGAGGCTTTCAAACAATTTTGGAATGGAAGAAAGCATTGACAAAGGCCGATAATTTTCTACTTTTTGTTTCAACGCGCTTTTATAAGTTGGTGTTAAATAGGAATACTTCCATTCATCTGGGAATTCACCCTTTTCAAGCGATTGATTAAATATAATTTTAAAAGGTCGATACAATGAACTCCAACAATTTTTTAAAATTGCTGCCGGGACCCCATCGTGGCCTGGGCTGTTAATTCGTATGTTAAGCTAATGAAATTCCGATCTTGATATAATTATAATGGGGATAGAAGATTAGAGTGGCCGCCGTGGCGTAGTGGGTAAAGTGCAACGCTCACACGCCGAAGGGTCCAGGTTCGATTCCCGGCTGAACACCTCGAATTTTTCACGGCACCATCTCTTTCGAGCTGCTGACAACACTCAAAGGGTAATAACTATCTAACAAAGCTTCTCAAATCCGCCGTTCGGAGTCGGCAAAACAACAGTAGTGCCCACAACACGAGTAGTTGATTAGCAAACTAGGCCCTGTTCCCCCTGTGGACTGTCGCGCCACCAATTATTATTATTATTAAGAAAATTAGAGTGGAATTAAATACTTCCAAGACTCAGTGCTGTCTATTGCCACTTATGCGATCTCAAAATGACCAGTTGTTTTCCGTGGATAGCTCCTGCGCTTGAAACGACTTTCCATCCTTGGTTTGTGTATCAACCCCACACTTTATTTGAACGGTCACATATTTTAGATCGCCGAAATTGCAGCGAAATATGTAGATTTTGTAAGGCGGTGTAAGAAATATTTGACTCTTTTTGATCTGGCGTATATCCGCCCATATCTTAATTATAGAGCTTCAATCTGGTCTGAAGCTCCTAACACATCCCTGCACCTTCTAATTAGAATTCAACTCCGACCGATAAATAGTTCTAATAATAATAGTTTGCGAAGTCTATTGACTCAAAATCTCTTCGTTTAACATGTTTTGTTTTTTTTTTTGCATTTTATTATAACAACGGGACACTTAAATTCTAGACAAAAATTCTTAAAACTAGTTTAAATAACATTGTATGATCATAATCTTACTGGCCCTTCCCAAGGCTCTCTAAGATTAATTGAATTTAATGTGTGTCGTTTAACATGTTCAACATGTTGTGTGCATTGAGATATCGTTGTCCAGGAACTGAGCGCCTTAAATTCCTGACGATTGTATTTGCGTTCATCAGTTTCGTCAAGGTGCTTCTTGAAAAGTTGCACCGGGAACTGTTGCGGGGGGATGATGCGATTTTTCATTGAACTTCTTTTTGCTGTAATGTTTCATCCAGTTATCAGCTTGTTAAAAGTAAGGTGCGTAGTATCTTCGTTTCGAAGACCAATAGTTTTTCAATGCTGGTCTTGGAGATGCTGTATCATGCAAGGATGCCATACGCTATTATGGGTCGTATGCACTGCTTGTATATTGTGGTAATAGCTTCGTCTTCTTGGCAAGTTTGTTCTTTTGTCGCGCCAATGGGTAGATGCAATGGAAAGTGAAAATAGCCTTTTGAAGGCTCCTCCTCACTTTGGAGTGAGGATTTAACTTCAACCTCTCTTCTTCAACCTATCCAAACAGTGTAAAAGGCCTTCTCAAGAAGCAAGCCACGATGACTTGGTTATTGTTCAAGTTTTACACGACATCGTGATGAAATTTCATCAGGGGAAGTAGAGTTGAGTGTTTTTCCCGGAATCCGAATTGGATGTCTGGGATGATGTTTGACTCCGTGCAGTGTGGCATAATTTTCTGCGCTGGCAACCTTTCTAGGGTTTTGCTCATAGTGCTCAGGAGCGATATAGGTGTCTACCCTGCCACGTTGTCAGCGTCCCCTTTCTTGGTAATTGCAAAAATCCTTGCCACTTTCCATCTAATTGTTCAGTACCAGTTGTTGATGCAATTGTTGATGACGATGGTCAGGAGTATCATCACGATGTGTGGCATCCGCTTAAAAACAAAGTTTAAAATTTTGTCCGGTCCGGCCGATTTCTTTGCCGCACTTCCATGGATTATCTTCTGATTTCTTGTAAACTCCTTTTGGTCCGTTGGGTCACCAGCTGGGTTGACCTCGTTGAAGGTGACTGAAGGTGCACGTGGGTGTCGAATGCTGTTGAGGTATTCTCTCAGTTCTGCCACGAAGTTCTGATCTTCCGGTGGTTTGGGCTTGAAACTGCTCTCGAAGTGAGATGCGAAAGCTTCTGCTTTCTGGTGTTTTTATCATTGGTGGCGATTTGTTCCTTTTTCCGATGACTTGTGTTGTGGTAATGTTGAACCGCACTACAAAACATGATGTTTGTGCAGTTCTACTCACTGAGGACGGTCTGGTATTTGCCATTCCCTGTTACATCATCTGACAGCTATAGGAAGTTCCAGTGCGATCAGCGACCTTGTACAGCTCATATGCGTATTCGATAATGACAACCGTTCATTACGATAAGGGTTTATATTATAGCGGTGAGCGAAAGAGTTCGTATATACAATAACACACTTTACTGATTCTACTCAACAAACAGCGCATCTGCCTGATGCAGACAAGTTAATCTTGCAAACATCCAGCACCATATTTCACTTAACGAACGAATTGTTGTCCCTTTTGAGACCATTTCAAGAGGCTGAAACGAGCAGGCCGCTGTCGTTGATCACACTGATCACTTTCAATAATTTTCTGCGCTTGATAACCCTGTGGGGGAGATGTTCCCAAAAAAACAAAAACTGACGCAACTTTAGATGTGAAGTTACAGAGACACGGACTTACAAATGACATTTCATATGAAATGTCAGTGGAGAGTTTTCGGTACAATCAACCCTTCATATGGCGAGATATTTAAACAATGCAACCACTGGCCCCCACAACAGCCTATGACATAGTTAAGCAAGTATAGCGGAGCAAAATAGTTACGGACAAACAATACAAAATTAAATCGGCCTACAGTTGGAAAAGGACCTTAGACCCAACTATGCCGAAGCTGGAAATTCCCTACATTCGTGAATTGAATGATTGATCAGTGATCGGATATTCAATAAGAAATAAGAATATTTAAGTGAGCAGCAGCTGCAATTTATCCTGTGAGCAGCACAAATATAAGATAACTTCTAGGGATGTAGTGTACAAATGAATTTTCATTTTCCGCAAAATAAATTAATTTATTTATCAATTACCTTTTTTTCCCCTGATAGTAGCCCTCCTCTAATGTAGTACTCTTGTGCCAGGTTTTGTTTCCAATACTAGAAGCAGTTCAGATGTACAAATTTTGGTATGCCCTTGAGGTCTCTCAGTGATTCGTGTTTGTGTCTCCTCAATCGTCGCAAAGCGTTGTTGGTCTTGTCAATCTTAGGAATAGCAAAAAGTCACTCAGGCCAAATCTGGTGAATACAGTGGCTGAGGTGTGACTACGGCGTTGTTCTTGGAATAAAAACAAGGACAAGCTGTGTGTACGTGTCTACCTAATAATTTGTCAAAAAGCTAATTGCAACATATTTAGAGATTGGACATAAGAGGACGATCTTTAAGCGGAATTCAGACATTGAACGCGAGAGGACCACCATGGAGCATTCCGCCTTTTTCTGATATTTCCCATTTGGACAGTCATTCCTGATCTAGCCTCCAACCAAGTAATACGGTTTCAGTTCAATTTAAGATTAAATAAAATAAATGAACTTAATATAAAGTTTTGTTTGTTGTTCCTGTTTAACTTGAACATACCCAGAAATGCCAAAACCAAAAATGAATTTTACAATCCCGGACGTTTTCTTCATGTTGTTTCCTACAATATGCGCAACGTGAGGTTAATATTCCTCATTGACCATACGGCCAATTCCTGGTGCACTACGGCACGGTTTTTCCAAAAGCAGTCAGCAAAACCTTCACATTTGTTCGAACTTGGTGAACTTTTTGACTTGAATATCCTGGGCTCTTCCATTGCGACGATTGAACCTTGGCTTTGATGTTATACCCAAATACTCATTATTCGTCTCGATTTAAAAAACGTTTAATTAAATCTGGATTGCCGTTGACGTCATTCAGTAATTTCCGAGCGATGCTTATGTGACATATTTGTGGTCATAGTTCAACAATTTTGGAACAAAATTCACTGCAACACACTTAATTTTCAAAATTCCAAAGAAATTGCAAGACATGAGCCAACCGCGATACCGACATTTTCAGCAGGTTCTCTTAAACTTTTTGACAATTTGACAATTTTCTTCACTTTCTTAACATTTTCATCGGCTGTTGATGTGCTGGGGCATCTAGGGCGAGTGTCGTCATTCACATCTTCTTGACCTTCTTTGAAAAGATTGTTGCACAAGTGAACATTTTTTTGTACTCAGAGTAAACTAAACTTATGCCACTGTTAACATTTCAAGAATTTAGGAGCACTGAATTCCCTTTTTCACATAAAATTGAATGCAATTTTTTGATCCAATTTCTTCAACAGCAAGAAGTCGCCGAACCCGCAAAACATTTATAGCTTGCACGCCTCTCAACAACCAGATATAATAATAATAATTGTTGGCGCGACAGTCCACAGGGGGACCAGGGCCTAGCTTGCTCATCAACTTACTCGTATTGTGCGCGCTACTGTTCTATAACGGGTAGAAGAGACCTACAGTTTTTCGCCGAATCGGAACGGCGAAGTTTGAAAATGCTTTCCTAGACAATTATTAATCTTTGAGTGTTGTCAGCAGCTCGATGTGTTCAGCAGGGAATCGAACCTAGACTCTTCGGCGTGTGCGCGTAGCGCTCTACCCACTACGCCACTGCGGCCACAGACCAGATATGCTTCACAGATAAAACTGAGACTGAAGCCCATGGCCGAGACGGGTGTACCAACAAAGCAAAATAAAAAAATCGATAATCGAATGTAAGTAGCCCGCAAAATTTTAAAAATTAACCCCAACAGACCTCGTTCCTCATTCGAACTTCCAACGTACTATTTGGGGATGTAAAAAACCGATTGATCCTTGATAGGATGTACCCCCAAAACCAAGCTGGGCTGCACGTCATAAGTACACAAAAATTAGTTTCAGTCACACAATATTATAATAAGTAAAAAACCCATTGACCTAGAAATTAAAGTGGCACATAACCCAAATTTGCCGATTTAAAAAACTTGTTTTGTTTACGGTGTTCACACAACAAACAACCCCTGTGTGACTCGCCTGCAAAATGCTGCTTATCTGAGAATTCCCACCTGGCAGTGAAAAAGATCGTATCGTCAGCTTGTCCCTCTTCAAGTGAAACGCCATTTCATGAATCGCCTGTAATCAGAGATTTGTTTGCATTCTCACTTCACTCACCAAAGCCGAGATGTCGATACGCTGCAATTCGCTCAAGAATCACCTCGCATCAAAAATCTTTTTTTCGCAATTGCTCCCTTAAAAAGACACTCCCTCACCCCTCCGCATTAGAATCTGTTATAGCTTCCTCGTTATCGTAGCAGACCGCACCATTGACATGATTCCTGCACTAAAACCTCGCTTTCAAATGCTAATGTCCTGCGCCGCTTAACTATGCAAAATGAAAAATCTTTATTGCACCGTCTTAAAGATTTCCATTCGAGATTCGAGCACATCACGTGCACCAACTGAAATCCTCGTTACATCGGTTTCAATGACCGTAACTCATAAAGATTATAATTACATCCCCGTAAGCCGTGCGAAACCAGTGTCGGTCACTCGAAAGGATACAAAATTGATGATGCTCTCAGGAGGCAACACACAAAGCACAGAGCAAAAAACTGAAAATCTCGCGAATCGCCTGGAGGCTCCTCCGAAAATAATTAATCTTATTTAATGAGCTATTATCAGATATCACTGCGCGACAGCTGGCCAATAAAATTTTCACAATACCGTTACTACACACAGCGGCACTCTGCCCTCGCCAGTCGTCCGCACGTCCGTCAGTGGATCGATCGGCGTTCATCATAATTTGCGGCTTAATTTCCTTCTTTCTCCTCAGCGTCCGACTCACGGCTGACGGTGATGATGACGGCCGGTGGTCTTGGTTGACTTTAATGCGGCAATGAACAAATTAAATTCGAGTAATGGTGGGTATAACGGGATCCACAGTAAAATTGGCACAACAACCTCGCCCCGCACCACAGCCCCAGTCCGTCATCAATGTCTCGTTAAAATTCCGTCTTCGATTTTACCCGAGAAATAGAGAATTCAATTAAAAGCCTAGCACACACTTCTGCCCGGACGCCAGAGTCAGAGAGCGGGGGGGCGGTGGGTTGATTGCGTCTGAAGTACCCAAAGTATCGTGTTCCTTTGAAATTAAAATTGGATCAGGTCCGTGTAGCCGGATGAGGAAAGTGAATTTTTTTTGCTGTCCAAACTGACAGACCGAGGAGCCAGGATGGAGGGAGGATTGATAATGTATTGTGCAGCTCCATGACAAAGGAAGCACAAACATTCCGTCGTCGTTCGCCGCTGCAGCTGAAGACGAGTACGCCCAGTTCGTGTACATTTCGGAGCGTAAATCCTGGTTTTCGAATTTCATTTCATTTCCACCGAGATTGAAGCAGTCAGTTAGACAATGGGAGGTGTGTTGGAGCCGATAGACTGACAGCTAGATAGTTGCACACATCTCGGTTCGCAAAAATGTCATGTGTACCGCATGCGGTTACATGGAAGTGCTTTTAGAATCATTGCGAATCCCATTTGCGTTTTGCTCGTGATGGAGTTTGACGCGTGTGTGTACTGAGGAATGGCATAAAATGTGTTTAAACCGACACGCGCGGTGATTCTATTTCCGGCGGAGCTTTGTGATAATCCTGAGATTAGATTGAAAGAGTGAAATTGAAACCGAAGTGTAGTGATGTTTTATTTTTACCCTCAAGCTGATGTGCGTCCTTGAATGCACTTTTTAATCATTATCGTTAAGGTACACCAGGGGTGGATATAGGATTCAACCGGCTACAACCTTCCAGCCAACACGTTGTTTTGGTGGCTGGTGACCCATTTCGTACGCCAATTTGCTTGAGGGTCTTCTTGACTTTTGTGTGCTGCCGGGTCCGTGTGCATTACGATCATTTTTTGTGAATATTTTTAGTGGCGTCAGCCAGTGAGTCATAAGGGGTCCAGTGTCAGCGGTATGGGAAGCGCTGATTTTCGACTGATTGTCGATCTTGAACATTGAAAAATGTGCTCAAGAACTCATCATTTGTTTTACTGGAAAGAAAAAGTTGGTTTGACCACAATTACGCAAATATTGACCACAAAAATTCTCGACGTCGTTAAAGGCTGGTTAAGCAAATATCTACGATTCTCTAGTATTGTAACAGTTGCACAAAGTGATGGGTGTTCTGCTGTAATAATAATAATAATAATTGTTGGCGCGACAGTCCACAGGGGACCAGGGCCCAGCTTGCTCATCAACTACTCGAGTTGTGCGCGCTACTGTTCTCCCAGGAGTAGAAAGGACCTACAGTTTTTTGCTGCGTCCGAACGGCGATGTTTGAGAAGCTTTCTTAGACAGTCATTACTCTTTGAGTGTTGTGAGCAGCTCGAAAGAGATGGTGCCGTGAAAAATTCGAGGTGTTTAGCCGGGAATCGAACCCAGACCCTTCGGCGTGTGAGCGTCGCACTCTACCCACTACGACACAGCGGCCACGGTGTTCCACTGTAAAGCGGGTTAATCTAGCGCACGAAACAATTCGTTTTTGTTAGTATTTTTGGAAAAGGTTGAAATCAGCATTCCACTCTTCCTCTGTCAGAATCAAAATAGTAAAAAGTGCTTCGAAGTTCCAAGAATATAAAGAAGTTCGTTGACTACGGAATTGAAACTTTTAAAACAATACTTCTTTAATACGTCTGAAGAATACACTTGTAAACGTCTGCATATCAGACGGTCGTGGAGCGAATAATTCGAAATTCGATTCGGCGAAAAGTTGTGATCAGCAATTAACCGCTTTTAATTTGGAATGAAAATGAAATCGCTAGGTGTTACTCTCGGAGATTAGAGTGAGAGAAGGAGGAGATTGTAGTCTGATTTTGACTGTGCCGACAGGTTTTCAAGGCTTAGCGGCACTTTTGACTCCAGCAGATGGCGCTATTTCCGATGTAGTTTGGTCTAATTTTTTTTCTTTTTCGATAAACATGTGGCTTTCAATCAAATGGGGCCCCAAGGAACCCTCTCTTCATCGGAGTACGAGGTCTATTCAAAAAGGAAGTTGATGGCTAAATTTCGCGGACTACGTACATTTAATTGTCGACTTTACAGTTACAAACACTGTTTACAGTTTCAGCTATATAGCACAAATATTTTGTTTGTGAAAAGCAGAAAATTTAGTTAAGTAACAACTTAACGGAGTAAAAAATTCGTCAACCGATTGGATGAAAATTTACGAAATTTTTCGAACAGACCACGAACAGTCGACTATTTCGATTTTATATTAATCTCTGAAAGTGTGCCAGTTAATCTATATTTCGTTGACCAACATGATCTGACACTAAGACTCCTTCGATAAAAACCGTCACACACTGAAATGGTCTTGTTACACACACGGCTCTATCGTGTCCAGTTTTCGTGTCTGGGTGCCTAAGTGATCCATCACTCCTTGAATTAGTCGTCTATCAACACAAGATCGTGGAGTGTTGTCAAGATGTCTACAATGGGAGCTGTTTTCTGAGTCCATCGGCCTTTTTCAAACCAATCTGTAACCTCGCTGAAACTCCTTACATTTTCGAAGAGTCAGTGTGCAGGACATCTAAAAATTGAATCTCCTACTGATTGGACCCGTTTTTTAAGATTTTTGAATATCTCGCATGGTCTGGACTATAGGGTGGATGTTGGATTTCTTTGAAACCACAATCTCGCGCACAGCCTTCCAAACTCGCGCCGTGTGAACAGGAGCGTTGTCAGGAAGAAGCATCACACCCACAATTATGCAAAGTGGAGTCGTAGGATGTGGCGTTGATGGTTTCATCTTTTTTTGTAATCAATGTGCAGATTCACTTTGAGTTTCAAAAAACTCTGTCATAAACTTCCCGGCTGACGGAGTGACTTTGAACTTTTTTGAGGGGTCTGTTCCTTTTTTATGCCACTGCATGGACTCGTATTTGCTTTCAGGGTCATAGTGGTGAACCCATGTTTCGTCTCCAGTAAAAATTGCGGAATCCTGGTAAACAGACACCATCTCTTCATGAATAGTTTTTTGACGTTTTCCTTGCTTAGTGAGAAACTTAATTACAACGCGATGTTCAATTTTCATCATCATCGTCTCAGTTGCCATTATGATTCTGTTTAACTAGAGACAAAACTCGAACTAATAATCCCATTTATATGATATTACTACACTATTACTTGATAAAACAGTAAATTTATATATATAACCACAGCTTCACCACGATACCGAGACTATACTGAATGCCCTTTGTATATACATTCAATTGTTGACTTTCTTATTTTTTTAAGGTGGTACACTCGAATCGAACATATGGCTACCGTTTCAGATATATAGCGTATATATTTTGCTTGGGAGAGAGAAAATCGACAATCGAATGTATCACGAAAATTTTCGAACGTACCTCGTGTGGTCACCCTGAACAGTCGGCTATTTCGATTGTTTATTGATCTCTGTGAATGTATCAGTGAAACGATATTTCGTTGACAAACACGATCTGAAACTAAAGCTCTGAAAAAGCGTCAAACACTGAACGGTTGCTATTAAGAGTAAAGAAACGCGCTACTCTACACACACCAACCTATCGTGTACAGCTTCCAATTTCCGTGTCTAAGTGCCTAAGTGATCGTGCACACCTTGAATTGGCCGTTTATCAACACGAGATCGTGGAGTCTTGTCAAGTTGTCTACAATGGGAGCTGTTTTCGGAGTCCGTGGGCGTGTTTCAAACCAATTTGTAGCCTCGAAATTTGTATTTCGAAAAGTCAGCGTGCAGGACATCCAAAAATCGGATTTCCGACTGATTGGTCCCATTTTTTAAGAAATCTTGAATTCCTCGCTTCTCTCTGAATATGTAAAGTCATACCCCTCTGGAGCCGTCTATTCCGCTTCACTTGGTCAAAAAATTGTTGCGAAATGGTTTTAATGAGGGTCCATGGTCAGAGGTCGCCGTGGCGTAGTGGGTAGAATAAGACGCTCACACGCCGAAGGGTCTAGGTTTAACTCCCAGCTCAACACCAATTTTTCGAATTTTTCACGGCACCATCTCTTTCGAGCTGCTGACAACACCTAAAGAGTAATAAATGTCTAAGAAAGCTTCTCAAATTTCGCCGTTCGGAGTCGGCAAAAAACTGTAGGTCCCTTCTGCTCGTGAGAGAACAGTAGCGCGCACAACACGAGTAGTTGATGAGCAAGCTAGGCCCTGGTCCCCCTATGGACTGTAGCGCCAACAATTATTATTATTATTATTATGGTCAGAGTTAAGTCCTATTCTTTGACAGTTTCATAGAAACCTGCACCTTTCGATTTTCTATTTAATGTTGAAGTTGGAAAAGTTATCCAAATCCGTATAATGACATGATGTAGATTCCAGCACTTATTTTTGCTTTGTCCGTTCCTGTGCTCTCTGGAATTGAAGGGACCCATGGCCTTTTCAAAAAGCTGGGGCCAAGAAAATACGAGCCTTTAGTGAAACTAAACCTGTAACTCTGGATGCAATGATGGCCTACTGAAATATATATTCCACATTTAACGCTTGGAAATTGACCAAATCTGAGAACTCGTTGCTCATAAGAAAGATATTGTGTTTGCAGAATCCGTAAAACGCATATGGATGGCTTTTGTGATAAAGAAGCAAATTCTTAAAAGCCCGTTTGCCTTCTGACATTGTGGCTTCTTGTCTTATTGCTTGTTTTTATTTTCCAACAAATATGTGGAAATTTCGGTATTTTTTCGACAGCGTCTCTATAGTAAGGGATTTTTCTGGTAGGTGCTGCTAATTCGTTGACAATGTACCTTTGGGATAAGGCACACAATTCCTAGAAATAACTATGCGGACTGGTTGTTCGGACATTTTTCAAGGGTGTTAAAGGACACTTTGCTAGGAATACTCACTTTTCACAAATTGCGATGGGTATTGCACGCAATGTCAAAAAATCTCGTGGTGACCTTTAGCGCTATGAGGCGACAGTATAGAGGGAAGGTATACGACTGGTCGATTTAATATCCTACCACAATGCAGGAAACACCAATTTAACTGCAAATCATCCCCAGATCATATTTCATATTCCTATCGAAATGAATATTGCATTAACCTGTTTTTTACTCAACTCCTTGAATTCAATTAAACTTTTCTCTCTCTCTTTCAGGTCTGTACACAGAAATCCCATCACTGTCACTGCCCAAACAGTAAGTAGTCACGTAAATCGAAATTCACAAAAAACGCATACACACACCGATCTGATATATTTCATTAACACCGCTATCGAGTAGCAAATGAGTTAATTTTACAGCCAAAAAAATTTCCAAAAAAAGATAACTGACATTATTTTAAATGCCTCTGGCGCTGTCGAGCGTTCAAACTGAAACTCAAAAAGCTGCAAAAAAGCCAACAAAATGACCACCCTTAGATGCATTAAGTGTGCATGTTCTGGTTAAACACTCGACACTGTTAAAAAACAAAATTAAATAACTGAAAACCAGCAAATGTGTCCTTTCGGAGCGAGCAAACAACGTGATTTAACTGCAATCATGAATGAACAATTTCGCTTAATCACTTGAGTTTAATTGAATTTAAAAAGCCGAACAAAACGAAATGAGTTCTTCTGTGCTGGAGCGGTATGATCGACCGATAATCACTTCATCTGGTGATGCCTAGTGCATCTATTTCCATGTTTTATCTCGTGTTCATCATTTTTTTTTATTGCTGGATGCAGTAACTGTAATTTTCTGGTTATTCTCGGTTAATTATGCACTTCACCCGATATTGCGGAAAATTGTCTCCAGCCCCCCAAAATCGATATGGCTGCATATTCGATCTGAATTCGCGCCACAACTACGGCCAACAACAGGGGCGGCGACAGTTTATGAAAATGTAAATAGGAGACTAACCAAAAAAATTGAAAACGTATTTACACATGAACAAGAGATGGAATGTTAATCGGGCGGGCGAAATAACACAATCACATGTTGGCACGCGTGAAAACAATAATCAGGACAATGTGCCATGTGATGAAATAATCATATTCGTATTAATTAGTAAATTAAGACCCGATTCGAGCTTTCAGCGATGTGGGCCGTTTCGTGGTGGAGTTGTTCACGCCTCTGCGGCAGCGGTTGTGGCATCAGCTCAGTTCACGAATATATGAGCTATGTACGTACTATCCTTTGAAGACGGGATTTCTTAGCACAATACGAAATGATGCAAAGGAAGGTCTGTATAAAAAAAATAAAGTCAACATTAGCTGCCCCACGCCTTCGAAGGCGTTGGTTGCGGAGTCTACTCTGAGGATCTTAACCTTAGTCTAAAATTCAGACTTCCGAATCACTGTACCGTGTTCCAAGCTGAAGTAATGGCCATTCGCGAAGCACTGTCTTGGCTGAAGAGGAATAAAATATCCTCAGCTGATATCCTTATTCTTACGGATAGTCAGGCAGCACTCAGGGCCCTGGAATCTGTCTCATTAAACTCTAAGTCGGTCATGAACTGCCGCACATCCTTAGATGAGATGGGTGAGCAGTTCAATATATGCCTGTGCTGAGTGCCAAGTCACAGAGACATTCCGGGCAACTGTCAAGCAGACGAATTAGACAGGCTTGCCACAACGCAACCACAACTTCAGGAACACAAACACCTCGGCATCCCTCTCGCCACATGCAAGTCAGAACTGCACTTGAACGCGATCCATCAGACTACTCAAAGGTGGTCTAGCCATAATCTTTGTCGCGTCTCCAAGTAGCTGTGGCCCTCTCTTGAAACCAAGCGCTCCAGACTATTATTATCGCTCAAAAGATCAGACATAAGCCTGGTCATGGGAGCCATAACCGGGCACTGACCAATCGGTGAGCATGCTAGGAGGCTAGAGGCTCCCTCAAACGATTTTTGCAGAAGCTGTGAAGTACATGCTGTCATCAAGGAAGGACACACAAGATCGACTACTCGGACGGAGCGTCACACTAGGCAGCAGAAACTTCGAGGTAGTTAAGAACTTCGTCTACCTCGGCTCCGCGGTAAACAGGGACAACAACATCAGTACCGAAATCAAATGCAGAATCACTCTTGCCAACTGCTGTTTCTTTGGGCTCAAGAGGCAATTGAGTAATAAAGCCCTCTCTTGAAGGACTAAGCTCGCTTTATAAAACAGCTTGATCATCCCCGTCCTACTATACGGCGCAGAATCTTGGACGTTAGCAAAGGCGGATGATGAAGCCCTTAGTCTTTTCGAGAGAAAAGTTTTGCGTGCGATTTTTGGTCCAGTTTGTGTTGATGGCATCTGGAGGAGAAGATTTAATGACGAACTCTATAGGCTGTACAGCGACATACGCCTGGTCAAGCGTCTACGGATACAAAGCTTAAGATGGCTAGGCCATGTAGAGCGTATGGACACCACTGCTCCGGCCCGAAAAGTCTTTGAATCCGAGCCATTGGGACAACGCAACAGAGGACGACCTAGACTGAAGTGGGGCACACAACTGGAGAAGGACCTCAACCAACTTGGAGTGCGCAACTGGAGACAGCTGGCGAAAGATCATGCTGACTGGAGAGGTATGTTGGTTGAGGCCCAGGTCCACCCCAGACTGTAGCGCCACAAGAAGAAGAAGAAGAAGAAGGAAGAGGGATGAGGAGGAATCAGAAACTCTCCTACACCTGTTATGCACATGCCCGGCGCTCTCGCGCCTCAGACACAAGCACTTTGGAAGCTATTTGCTTCCATTTGCTGTTATGCACATGCCCGGCGCTCTCGCGCCTCAGACACAAGCACTTTGGAAGCTATTTGCTCAATGGGCTACATGACCTCAATAAAACCCCTCCCGCCGACATTTTGAACTTTATTATCGGCTCCAGCTGGTTTTAGGTTCTTCCCACATTGTGTGGTAGCACAATGGTTCTGTATGGGACTAAGCGCATCCATCAGCCACCTCAACCTACCTAGCTGCCCCACGCTTTATGCCCGAAATTTCCAAGAGAAATGCATGACATGAACCAACCGACATCTTCAATTACTTCTCTTATAGTGATACGATGATTCTTCACAAAAGTTTACTTTACTTTCTCAACATTTGCATCGGCTGTCGATGTATTTAGAAGTCCAGGGTGAGCGTCGTCATTCATATTATCTCCACCTCCTTTGAAAAGCTTTTACAGCTCGTAAATATTTCTTTACCTCAGAGTACACTGACATAGTCAACAACTCATGTGTTTTTGAGAACATCATTCTATTTTCAAATAAAATTGGTCAATTTTCGACAGCAGAAAAATCGCTTAAATTTTTTTAATTTAAGCGGACTATAAAGCGGAAACTTTAAACGTATGTTCCAAACGAGTGTAGCAACATAATTAAATAAAAAAATAGGACCTTGTAGAACTGTTGTTCTGAGCAGATTTTTGAAAAAATTAACTTGCTGGAACTGAAGGCTGGCTCAAGAGAAAGTAACGAACATGTAGTATCGTAACAATTCTACAAAGTCATTGTAAAACAAATAAGAACGCTGACAAATTCGGGTTACTCCTGTCAATAAATGCTTTCGTGCTCTGACAAATGCTGTTGCAAGTTGGCTGTTTTACAGTTGCCAACTTGATACCAGAATAGAAGTGATCTGCTACATGGCTTTTATACGGCCAATCATGGTTTACGGTTGCTCGGACTGGTTTAATCTGAGCTCTTCCCTGATGGAAAAGATGAGGGTGTTCGAGAGGCAATGTCTTCGGGCCTGCCTCCGGTTGTATCGAACACCAGAATCCTATTACAAGAAATTCTATCCCAACGAAGTTTTGTATATTGAGGCAAATCTATTCAGGATAGATAATTTATTTATTAAGCTGACTCGAGAGCACATTGCACGAGCGATGACTTCATCGAATAGTTTGATCCTTGCGGCGTATTACTCCAATTTCATGTACCATTAAAAGGTGAGTCTGAACGGATTAATACGTCCTAAAGCGTTTCTCTATTTAGACTCCAAAAAGCTGATTCAGAACACGGAAGGATGTCCTATAACCTTCCATGTTGTACGCCGAACAGTGGATAGGCGACTTTAATACAAACCGAACGTCCCACTGTGGGGGAGTGTTACTTCCCCCCCTACCATATAGCGGCGAGAAGGAAATTTTTAAAAACGTATCCGATCACAATAAAAGTTACCTTTCCGGTTAGCTGATAATATGGGCCATATGGTTTGGGAATTTTTTTTTTCGTCGGTCGTAGCCACGAGTCCGCCAGAGAACGACATGTCTACTGGTGGTTGCACCAAAACCAGCTCCCGCCACCGCTCGAAAGTGTACAATTTTGAATATAAAGTTTCTCTTGTGGCCAACTGACATTGTTTTAAGGAAGTTCGAAAGGTTGTGGAATGTAAGGTAATAATAAAAATAATAATTGTTGGAGCGACAGTCTACAGGGGGACCAGGGCCTAGATTGCTCATCAACTACTCGTGTTGTGCGCGCTACTGTTCTCTCATGAGTAGAAGGGACCTACAGTTTTTTGCCGACTCTGGACGGCGAAATTTGAGAAGCTTTCTTAGACAATTATTACTTTTTGAGTATTGTCAGCAGCTCGATAAAAGGGGTGCAGTGAAAAATTCGTGATGTTCAGCCGGGAATCCAACCTAGACCCTTCGGCGTGTGAGCGTCGCACTCTACCCACCACGCCACGGCGGCCACGTTTGTACGTAGTAGGTTTGACAAATTTGACGGCAGTCTAACATTTACAGCAGCGATATTTATAAGCATCTTCTTGCATATTTTTGTTTGGATATTATGCATAGATTCCCTATCATAAGCGTACCTAAACATCTCTCCAACAGGATCCATAGACTACCCAGAGAAGGTGCGGAGCAAAAGCATGGTTGTGGTTGGGATCACAGTCATCATTCACCTCACATTCGATGTCATTGGTGGGCCACAGTCAAGTTTAAATGCTATATTTTGGACCAAAGTTTGATTTATTCTCATAGCTTTACTAAACTGCCATTCTGGCTATACAAGTTCGCAAGTCCTCGCCAAATAACGTCCAAATAAATGAGCCTAAGCAATTAAAATTGAAATTTCATTCCGAACACAATATTCGGTGATTTTGTATTATTCCTGTGGACATAGCTTTAGCAATTAGTCAGGCGGCGACAAATGCTTCAGAGCTTTTTTTTGTTAAAATGAGTCTCTTCCGAATAAAAGGGGAGTTTATCAGTTAGTGCAACCGGCCGACTAATTGTTGGCGAGCGATGATATTCTTTGAAAGATAGTCTTAGCGTGGCCACCGTGGCGTATTGGGTAGAGTGTGATGGTCACACGCCGAAGGTTTGTTTGTTTCCAGGTTTGTTTCCCGGCTAAATACATCGAACTTTTCACGGCACCATTTTTTTTGAGCTACTGACAACATTCAAAGAGTAATTACTGTCTAAGAAGACTTTTCAAACTTCGCCATTCGGAGTCGGCAAAAAACTGTAGGTCACTTCTACTCGTGAAAAAACAGTAGCGTGCACAACACAAGTAGTTGATGAGCAAGCCAGGCCCAGATCCCCCTGTGGACTGTAGCGCCATCCAGTGATTATTATAATTAAATTCAGCATTCGATGGATAAGGACAACTCGTCCTAGAATTAGTGGTAAATTGCTGAGATGTTAGAGATGGAAATGATGAAACGCACCGGAAGGATTAAAAGCACAGTGGTACCCCGATTCATAAATCCGTTTACATTAGAGCCTAACGTTCACGGAAAAAGGTAATTCCAGCGCAACTGCAGCTCCCACGCAATGTGTCATTCAATTTATCCATGATATGTCCTTCCTGTGACCATCCCCAAAGTCCCACCGGCGCCAATCAAATATTTTTTCTGCGGCACACTGTGTGGAAAATTACTTAAAAGCTTTTCGTTCGTTGGGTGAATGTTAAAGCACCGGCCTTAACGATTCGTCATCCCTCCGGTTATCGCCACTCCTGTTACTGGCAAAATGACAAATTACTTCCGCCATGGCCAAACCAATTCGGTCAACGCCAGCCATCATCGTGACCTGTGTAGCGTGCACTTTGACACAAGGAGCAACTGATAATCTAACAAAACCAAAAATAAGCAAAAAAAAAAACAAAAAAATAAAGCACGCCGAGCTGCGCAACCGAACGGAACTGGTAGATCCAGCGATTTGCATTCATGTCGCGGCTTTTAACCAAATCCCCTGTCAGCAGCTAATAAATTCATAGATTTTGACTGGAGATAGTTAAGTCGGCTGGGTGGCCTCCTTTTGGAACGGGTTTGGGTTGGGTTTTGTGTTCTTTTTTTTTTTTGGGAACCACTTCTTGTGTGTTGACTGCATACTAATCGGTCAGATTAAAGAGGGGGAATGCATCGTGTTTGCGCTGCAAATGGTTTGAGGGTTCCGACGACCACGACCACGATGGTCGGTGAATTATTGGGGGCGAATTAGGGAAGTGCTGATTCAATTATTGTTAAACCGCTCGTGGAACTCTTTGAGTTGAATTATTTATAGACTTTCCTGGTGGGGTAGGGAGTGACGATTGAGTGATGGTCAGGACTTGTCTTGATGTGACTGAAATTGATGGCTGTCAGGGCATAAAGACTCCTGTTTGGTTGGGGGAGGAGCTGATTAAAGGTATTTTTGGATAAAGTGTTGCTTTCGACACTCACACTGTAGTGAAAGTTGGCAGGAGTGTAGGGAACGAAAACCACATGGCATCGTTTGAAGGACACTCTAACCACGGTCTTTTCGGATCGATGAGAGCAAGCATATTCAGGGTATTTGAGTGAATGCGCTCTCCGATGAACCGGAATTTATGATTGAGAAAAGCACCCATAAGCTGTTTTCACTTTATACCGAACTAATTTTCGAGGTAGTGGGGGCCGTGGCGTAGTGGGTAAAGTGCGACGCTCACACGCCGAGGGGTCTAGGTTCGATTCCCAGCTCAACACCAATTTTTCTAATATTTCACGGCACCACCTCTTTCGAGCTTCTGACAACACTCAAAGAGTAATAACTGTCTACGAAAGCTTCTCAAATTTCCCCGTTCGGAGTCGGCAAAAAACTGTAGGTTCCTTCTACTCGTGAGAGAACAGTAGCGCGCACAACACGAGTAGTTGTTGAGCAAGCTAGACCCTGGTCCCCCTCTGGACTGTAGCGCCAACAATTATTATTATTATTATTAATTTACGAGGTAGGACTATGGCTCTGCGAGAAATCTTATCTTGACTATGTCTCATTAGAGTACTCCTTTTTCTCACTAGGCAAATACTGCAGGACTTGATTCGTCGTGATGCCTCATAGACTGATATTTCCAAAGAGATTTCCTTGATGCCTCCAGTCTGTTAATACACCAAAACCGTTGTTTCTACGTTTTAAGTGAATGGAGGGGAAGTCACTTGGATAAGGCATGCACATACGTATCTGTGCAGATTCCTCAGTTTGCCTTTATTCATAATTTGCGCGCGCTATAGGGATTGCTTATACCCTTAAGCGGGCAGAATAAAGTCACAGCTTGGGCTGATGGTATAGAGGAAGGGAGGGAAAGGAGGTGCCGATGCATATTGGTTTGAAATGCCTGTTGTTTTTAAATGGGGGGGGGGGAGCCATGAATGTCAAAAGTAGACGCAAGCTGCAGACAGAGTCCCCGTTCGAGATTGCGCACAGACATAGAGAAAGATCTAAACCGCCTTGGTATACGCAGTTGGTATCCAAACCGACGTCGCACAGTGGCTATCTGTTCGAGATGGCGCACGGACATAGAGAAAGATCTCAACCGCCTTGATGTACGCAGTTGGTATCCAAACCGACATCGCACAGAAGCTATCTGTGCGACGTCAGTTAGGTGCCAGTTAGGTTGTGGTCAAGGTCCAGACCCAGATCAATTCACGCTGCAAAGTCACACTCAGAGAAAGAGGGAAGACGTACTAAAGCGAGGAATTTTGAGGGCGGGTTGTCGCATGTAGCATTCATCTTTCAAATGACAGCTCGCAAGAGTCCAGAGCCGCACTTCTGGCAACGCGTGCTGTTCATGCAATTACTAATAATAATTGGGTTGCCAGGACATAGCTTGCTCATAGCTTGCTCATAGCTGCATAGCTACTGTTCTCTCACGAGTAGAAGGGACCTACAGTATTTTGGCGACTCCGAACGAAGTATTTTTTTAGACAGTTTTTTCTTAGACAGTAGTTACTCTTTGAGTGTTGTCAGCAGCTAGAAAGAGGTGGAGTCGTGACAAAACCTTCGACGTGTGAGTGTCACACTCTACCCACTACGCAACGACGCCCACCATCAGTTCGTGCAAGTAGGGCGACCTACACATTCTTTCCGATCCTTTATATCAATGCATGAGAATCTTTTAAATAAGCACCCGCTCAGTGTTGAAGAAAATGGTATAATGGCAGAATAGACGTCTTTATTCCCACAATCAAATCGCTTATCAAAACTAATCCAAACCAAATGCATTTTGTATCATTAGAACAGGTCCCTTGGGGCAGACCTAAATTCGAAATAATTCATAAAAGAATTGCTCCGCTTGTTCTTTTCTTCCAAAAGGTTCATAATTTGATTTGCAATAGGATATCCAAATATTGTATTTACATTTCGCTTCAAAAGCCGAACAGGTCGCGTCTCCATCCCGCTTCTTCGTGGAAAATGAAATAATTAATTACACCCCACAGGGGAGATGGCCGGAAGCTGGGAAGGAGACGGGCCGAATCCCAAGCGCTGTAGTCCAATTTCTATTCATTATCCTTTAACCTCAATCTTTCGAAGTGGCGCTACAACGCAACAAGGCGACTCCGTTTTGTTGTACGGGCGCGTTTCTGTTCATATTCAAGCGCCCACCGAGGAATAAAAATTCTAATTTATTTAAGTAATTAATTTGATTTACACTGCAACACAGGGTTCCCTGTTGCCACTCCCCGGGTCCCAGTCGCTGTTTTTTTTTTTTCAATTTTTATGGACACATCCTTTGGAGTTTTGTTTTTTATTTTGTGTTGTTTTGTTTCTGCTAAGGATCTCTCCATCATCCACATCCTGAAGAGACTGAAAGATCTAATGAGGCCGGTTGGCTCCTTTGATTAGGATTTTATGAATTCATCGCTGTACAAAGGATCGCAACTCGTGTTCCTTTTCTTGTTCTCTCCCTGCTCCTCTGCCAGGATTTTGTGTTTAATTGGCAGTAGGCCTTCGCCACGATATCGCCTTTCATTTATTTATGCCGGTCCTAGGGGTAATTTCAAGTACTCAAGTATTTGTAGTTTAGAATAATTTTATGCTAATTATATTCGCTTTAAATTATACTGCGTTCCTCGTGCGGAATAATTGTGGTTGTCGTCAGCTACTCCTCTAGGGACGGTCTCCACGCAGACCCGCCCACAAAACCTCCCAAAACGGTGCCCTCAAAAAGTCAATTAGAAATACTTATTTAGCAAGGCTGCTCCTGAGAATCTGACCACTGAGCTAGGCTGCTCCTTGCAGATGGAGGGCCATTTCGGTCTCATATGGGTCGAGAGGCTTGCGTCGACTTGTTTTGAAGAGTTGAACTGCAATCTACCCCCAACTTGAAGAATTTCCCTCAATGATTCCCTTGAGAGTAGATTGCGGAGCTTCCCTCACACACACATGGAGCTGCCGCATGAATTAAATTATCCCACACTTCCCTTCGTGCGTGTGCAAGTTGTATTTGAATCGTTTCCCAAAACCACATCATGTGAAGGAATGACGGAAACTTTCAGATGAATCCTTAAATTTAATGCAAGCTCAAGTTGAGGAGATCCTTTAAGGCAAACCCCACTCACACATACACTTCTGCGGAGAACGTGTGTATTCAATGGTATTCCCCAATGGAATCCGGACTTCAATCGCACGGCTGAGTGGATCGTGGAACGAGCGAGTGTGGCAAGGAGTGGGCGGAATGGGGTGTATGCCGAAAATGCAAATTTAATTTTAGAATTGTTACCGAAAAACCTTCGCAATTCCTTTGCAGGTCCACCAGAGCAGCACCGCACTCAGGCAAACACACAGCCACTGCCCCCCCGAAGCTTTTGTTGCCGTGCACCCCAAGACACAAGGTAAACACAAATAATGAAATGCGAAATTCCATTAACCGGGAGATGTAGAGCTGGTAGTGGCGGTGGTGAGCAGGAAAAAAATACGACACGATATTTGTGCTGGTACCTGCCGCAGAGGGAGAATCTATTTAAATGTCTAAAATGTTTTGACTATTAGCCAATGGGAATTACCTGGTTGTGCGATGGGTACACACACACACACACCATCGGTTGCTCTGCAAATAAATTTAATTTTTCTTATTTCCACCACACCAATTCCGGTAATAGCTTGTTTACAGTTTAAATTTAGCCGACAGAAGTATGACGTTGAGCCGGAGCGAAGCTGTGTTTCGAGTGTGAGTGCAAGTGGCGCGTGTTCTGGAGTCGGAGGATAATCGTGACTTGAAAGAAATTGAATTGGCTTAAGCTGTCCCAACAGGATGATGATGATGAGAAATCAGGCTTTGGGCCATCGTACCAACTCCAGTAAGGGTCCAGGTGGCGGTCCTAAGCTGAAAGTATCACATTCCCGGACAAGGGAAATAAATAAGCGGCCTCGGGATGAATTGAAATCAATCCGGTTTTTAAATCCCCCGTGTCCCTGGATGGGGGTCAATTGCGGTCAGATTCAAAGGAAATCGCCGGCCCCTTAGAGTGGAGATTTATCGGCTGGTTGAAAGTGAGGATAATTGATGGAAGGGATTTTAGATTGAGCTGATTTGAGGGTTTTGCTAAGAGTGTAGAATTGAGCTGAAGTTTTGACATACAGTTAATCACAGAAGTAAGTAAGCACCAACTAGTACTGTATACGATCCCACGAAATATACATTTTCGTTCGTTGCCACCCGGTGACAGGATGAACTCTGTGTGGCATAGTAAAAATAACAATACAGAAATATATTTAATTTCATCAGCCTATGTTTTAGAGAGTGTTAAGTGAGAGGTGCTTACTTACTTTTGTGACTCACTGTATGTGCATGAAAGTGAAATCAAATTTGAATTTTGGAGTGTTCAAAAACCATTTTCCTCTAATTTCAAAAGTCTCCATCGAATTCTGCATCTTTAGCAACACAGTTGGTTGCAAAGTACAATTGAGTTGCACTGTAGTTCGCAAGGGGACCACGGAATAACTTTCTCTACAGCTACTCGTGTTATACGTACAGTTCTTTCCCGACTTCAAGCGATGAAATTTTAGAAGTCTAATGAACAACAACATCCCAGCTCAACACCAATTATTTCAAATTTAACGGTACCACCTCTTTCGAGCTGTTGACGACACTCAAAGAGTAATAACTGTCTAAGAAAGCTTCTCAAATCTCGCCGTTCGGAGTCGGCAAAAAACTGTAGGTCCCTTCTACTCGTGAGAGAACAGTAGCGCGCACAACACGAGTAGTTGATGAGCAAGCTAGGCCCTGGTCCCCCTTTGGACTGTAGCGCCAACAATTATTATTATTAATAAACAACAACGGTTCTCTGAGTATTGTCAATGACTCATTGGAGGCGCAGCTGTTGTAAATGTTTTAGACATGCAGTCGTGGATGTTCGTGGATGTGTTGCAGTAACGTACCGCTCTGCGGCGGTCCTTGGACATGTTAGTTTCTGAGCGTGCCTGTATGTCTAGAAGATTTTAAAAACAAATTCACAGGCAGGCAGGATCCAGCCTGAAACACAAACCGTATGTCCTACGCACTAGACTCTCCAAAAAACTAAGAAACGGAAAAAAAAGAAAAAATGAACAGGGAACTACACCCAGGACGGAGCCTTCTACCAATAATATTAAATGTATGGCGCTACAGTCCACAGGTGCACCAGGACCTAGCTTGCTCATCAACTACTCGAGTTGTGGGCCGTCCTTTCATCGCAGAATTTTCCTTCAAATGTCGGTTCTGTTAGGCATAAGTTTGGTTTACAAGAAATACAATACAAATTTGTTAGTTGAGTTAACATAATAATAATTGTTTGCGCTACAGTCCAAAGGGTCACCAGTGCCTAGCTTGCTCATCAACTACCATACTCGTGTTGTGCGCACGAGGGGAAGGGACCTAGAATTTTTTTACCGATTTCGATTGGCGAAGTTTGAAAAGAAATGAGCCTACAAACAATAAACTGGTAGATTGAGTGTAAGAAACCATGTATGGGCCGTGTAAGAAAGGCCACGATTCACTCTTTCAAATATCCTTTACAAGGAGTAAAGAACGAATGAAGAAGAAGAAAAGTTATATGCAACATCACTCTCCGCTAAGAAAAAAACCCTTTAAACATTTGGTAACCCATATCCTTCAAAGTTGTTCAACGTGAATGACATACGTCAGATTTGTGGATAAAACTGATTTGGATAAAGGCATAAAGGTTGCGAAAAGTCAAAGATGGATCCTGTTTCCTTTGCTTAGAAAATCGCGCCTCTATGGTAACATTCATCCCGCGAGAGCATCTTTTCAGAAATTTAATCTGCAGAAAATTGGACCTTTAGACGCTTCTTAGAAATCGCAATTATTACAAGGAAGGCGCATATGGGAATAACGTCCTGAGACCTATAAAGAAGCTCATGAACCCATAAATAGGAACATACCCAAAAAGCTGGGAATGAAATTGACAATTTATGAAAAGGATTCTCAATGTCGCAAATTCAGTTCATTTTGGAGAACGGGCTAGAGATAAAATAAATAGGCTTAAGCACTGAAGGGTGATGGCAGGAATGACGTCCAAAAGTATTATTGAATGGTAACTCTGCTCTCCGGGGGGATATAAAATCCGGACCGAAGCCTGCCGGGACCAAATTGGACAACTTGTGGTAAAGTCGCAGTCAGTCTGAGAATCTGAAAAGATCATTTCTGCAGACTCCTTAACACCGATGTCGGCCCCAATTCCGCTGTTAGGCAGAATGCTCTGCTCGATTTCGATTATGATAGACAAGAATTCCGTCCCCCCGACTTAGATGATGTGAAGATAGCAATATCCAAGCTGAAGTCGAACAAAATAGCTGAAGCGGACGGACTCTCCGCAGAACTATTTAAAGCAGCTGAAAATGACCTAGTTGGGCGCAAGCACCAACTCATATATATAGTCGGAGGAAAGCATCCCCCATGAGTGGAATCTCAGCGTCGTTTGCCCGGTTCACAAGAAGGGAGACCCCTTTGACTGTCGCGGATTAGTCCCTACAAGATGCTCTCTGCCGTATTGTGTGAGTGCCTGAAACCATTTGTCCATTACTTGATAGGTACCTATCAGTGTGGTGTCACGCCAGGAAAGTCCACGATGGATCAGATATTCACTTTACGACAGATCCTGGAAACAACTCCTGTCAACAAATAGACACTCACCACCCATTCGTCGATTTTAATCCCGCATATGACAGTGCGCATAGGAACGAATTATACAGTGCCATGTCTAGTTTTGGCATTCCTATCAAACTTGTCAGATTGTGTAGGATGAAGATGGAGAACTTTCGCTGCTCCGTCAAGGTCGGTAGCGAACTCACGAACTTCGATGTCAAAAAAGGATTTAGACTAGGCGACGCGCTGTCATGCGACTTCTTTTACATCATTCTTGAGGGGATCGTGCGGAACTCACAAGTCAACATCAGAGCACGATCTTCCACAAGTCCGTTCAACTGCTAGCTTTTGCGGATGACATTGATGTGATCGGCCGAACTCAGCGAGCCGTCAGTGAGGCATTTGCTAGCATTGAAGCGGAAGCGGCTAAAGTGGAACTGGTGGTAAACGTATTCAAAACGAAGTATATGCTGTCTTTTTTGAATTTAATGCAAACAAATTACTGATCTTTTCGAATTTAATCTTTATTGAAATACAAAAAATAACCGATTTTCTTTCGGGTCTGAACTCTGCGGTACTCTGAACAAAACTGCTAATTTTACATATTCATGAAAGTATATATAATACGTTAAACAATGCAAGAAAGAGATAATAAGATTATAAACAATAAATAATTTCAATTTAATTCAATGAAACAATTCAACTAGTACTTCGATTTCATTCAGTTAATAGTAGTGTACTACAATAGTATTATCATTGACTTTCAATTTTTCACATCCTCCCGGCCGGCATCTCGACTAACCTCCAACGGGTACAACAATTGTATTGCTCGCCGTGTTCTTTTTCCATCACCAAATCGTATCTCGCATGCTCTTGTTCTTCCATCTCTGCCCGGATAACAAATTTCCACCATAGCTAGTTTCCAATGTATGCGAGGGGTCGCATTGTCATATACCAAAACAACGTCGCCGTTTTTTATTTCTCTTTGAAACGTATTCTTGTTGTAATGAACCGAACGTAGAAGATTTAGATACTCAGTTCTCCATCTTTTCCATAAAAAGGTTGTGTACTGAACTCTTGTCTTCCACATCCGCTGCATTTCGTTTGAGCTTGCCTCCTGCATTTGAAATGTTGCGTTCTCCTTCTCTGTTGTCATAGTACAACTGATGAGAAAACTTTCAGGTGTGAGCGGTGATAAATCAAGAGGATCGTCGCTCACGTAAGTTAGTGGCCTAGTGTTGACAACATGCTCCGCTTCCGTTAACAATGTTTGAAGCTGTTCGTTGTTGATTTTTGCCTTCCAAATAGTGATTTTGAGGATGTTTTTCACACTCCTTACTAATCGCTCCCAAAATCCTCCCCACCATGGCGCGCGTTCAACACTGAATCGCCATATTATTCCTCTGTTACTAATGAAACCATGAAATATCTCGTCGTTTAAAATATCTCCCACATATCTCAACTCTGTCGCTGCCTTCTTAAAGGTCTTTGCGTTATCTGAGAAGATGACTTTAGGGGCTCCCCTTCGGGCTACAAAACGACGGATGGCTAGTATACAGCTTTCAGTTGTAAGATTTAAGACTAATTCCAAGTGTACGGCTCGAACCACAGCACATGTAAATAGCATAATGTATACCTTTTCCCTTTCGCTGTCGCTGTTGTTTACAGTTGTGTACAGGGGTCCTGCAAAGTCGACGCCGACGTTCTCAAAGGGTTTCGCAGCAGTTATCCGTTCTCTTGGTAAAGGTGCAAATGGCTGCATGCCTGCCATTCCTCTTAGCTTTATGCAAACTTTGCATTTAGCAATATATTTCTTTATTAATTGGCGGCCCCTTGGCAACCAGAACCTTTGACGCAGCAAAACTAAGACCGTGGTGACTCCACTATGCAACGCTTTTTCGTGAAAAAACTCTATGAGCATTCTATTGACGGGTGAATTTCTTGGTAAAATAATCGGACAGGCAGTATCTTCTGGTTGATTTGAAAATTGTAGTCTGCTACCAACTCTCAAAAGCCCCATTTCATCCAGGAAGGGATTGAGATTCAGCAGGCTGGATATTCTTGGAATTGGTTTACCAGTCTGCAAAGATACAATTTCATTAATAAAAAATTTATTTTGTATATACTTTAACCAGTAATATTCGGCCTTCTGCAATTCCTCAGCTTTCAAGAACTTCGAAGTTGATACAGTTTTCTTGCGCATTCGATCAGCAGCCCTCAAAACGTACGCCGTTACCCGAAGCAAACGTCTCCACTGATTAAAGTCCTCAAGTGAAAGTATGGGATCCTTCACCATTGGGTTTAAATTAACATTAGCTTCCTCGAATGCCGCTAATAAAGATAATGAAGTATCAACTCCATTGGCTTCTACTGGCCACTCTTCTTCTTCTTTCTGTAACCAGCTCGGACCTTCTTTCCACAAATTGGACGTTTTGAATTTGTCCACGGATACACCTCCCGTTATAAGATCTGCAGGATTCATCTTTCCGGAACAATGATGCCAATCCTTCACATTTGTCAGCTTTTGAATTTCACTGACTCTGTTGAAGACGTAAGGTTTCCACCTTCTGGTATCTCCCTGAATCCAGTTTAAAGTTATAAGTGAATCAGTCCACAGAACAAAGCGTTGAAAAGGCATATCTGCCTTTCTTAGGTATGCGTATAACCTTGCAGCAATTAAAGCTGCCGTAAGCTCTAATTTCGGTAGCGTTAAGACATCAGTCGTACCGTCTTTCAAAGGAGCGACTCGTCCTTTCGCGCAAACGAAACTAATTTTAATTTCGTTATTTGAGTTCCTCGTCTTAGCGTATACCACCGCTCCGTACGCCTTCATACTTGCATCAGCAAAAATATGAACCTCTGACGACTTTAAAGTAATTGAAGTTCCAATCCATCTATTTAATGGCAATTTTCCTATCTGGTCCAGATCCTTTAAGCATATTCCCCATTCCCTTTCCACTTCAGGTTTCAGGGGTGTGTCCCAGTCCACCTTATCGCGCCATAGAGCCTGGAAGAGAATCTTTAGCTTTATCACAATAGGAATAACATATCCAAGTGGATCATAAATGCCAGCAATAACTTTTAGTAGATTTCTCTTCGTTGGAACAGTGAACTTCGATAGTTTTTCAACATTAAAATTGAGCATAAGTTCATCGCTAAAAATATTCCATCGCATTCCTAATATCATCTGATTCCCTTCGTCGCAGCTAGCTCCAATAATACCGCGCAGTTTCTCATCATTCGTCATCCACTTCCTTAAATTCATGTAGGCTCTTTGCATCACATCCTTTGCTTCCTTATAAAATGTCTCGGCTTGTTTTCTATCCTCATGGCTCGTAATTAAGTCATCAACATAAAAACTACTTTTCAATAGCTTGCAGGTTTCTGGAAATTCAAGCGCATGGCTTTTGATGTGCAGATCGATGGTTGCAATCAATAGAAATGGACTCGAGGTGACGCCAAAAGTTACTCTAGTCATACGATATTCTTTGACCTCTGATAAGATGCTAGCTCCTGTAGGCTTATGTGCGAACCAAAGAAATCTGTGACTGTCTCGTTCCTTCTCAGCCAAAGCAATTTGCAAAAATGCTTTCTCGATATCTGCAATTAGAGCAATTTTTCCTATTCGAAATCGGAGTAGGATTACTAGAATATCCGGTAGTAAATTTGAACCAGTAAAGAGGCAGTCGTTTAAAGAAAGTTGGTCATGAGCTCGAGAAGATGCGTTGAAAACTATACGAAGTTTGGTAGTTGATTTATCAGGTCTATAAACAGGATGGTGTGGCATATAATACAGATTAGCTGACGATGTTTGGGTGAGCGGTGCAATTTCGGCAAAACCCGACGTAATCAACTCACGCATAGACGCATGATATTGCTCAAACTTAACAGGGTCTCTTGAAAGTCTTCTCACAATCGAATGCAAGAAATTTAATGCGATACCTTTGTTATTATCGAGTCGTTTATCTAAATTTTTCCATGGTAGACAAGCCTCATAACGTGTATCTGTTTTGCGAATACAACTTTTCTGTAATTCGCCTGTGAAATTGCTGACTTCCGTTTCATTTTTTTGAATGCCTAAACACTCCAGATTCCACATATTTTCAACACACATATTGGATAGAGTAGTGACTGTGTTCACATTCGCTATCTGACCTAAGTCAAATGGACCGCAGTCAAGCCGCCAGTTAATCTTCTATACTTTCCAGTCAGTATTTGCCACATATAGTCCGCCCCTACAAGCACATTCAGACCTTCCTCTTGACAGCGGCCTTTATGGTTTACATCCGCTAGTTTAAACTCGTTTAAAAGCGAAATATTATGATTCGGAGCAGGCAAAACATCGTGACATATTTCTGGTACAACAACAGCGATTATATCGACTGATAATCCATCATATTGACTCCGCATGCGCAGTCTCACAGTCTTAAATTCTGTTTGCTTGTATATGTCCATGTTACCGAACGGCATGACTGAAAGCCTGACCGTTCCAACTACAGGTAATTTTAGCTTACTAACAACAACCTCTCTAACAAAAGTTCGTTGACTTCCACCGTCTATTATTATTCGCACAAACAAACTGTCACTCTGTGCAATGCCTTTGACTGGGGATGACAACAAAACCCGCGCAGTCTGCAAAAATACTTTTGTATGCACCCTTGCATTAATAACATTGGGAGCACACAGATTTAATGTAGGGTTAATTATTCCTTCATCATTTAAAGGATCAGTATGGTTATTTATCATATTTACTGAAGCAGTCTGGTTCGTGTGACACAAAGTTGTAGGATGTTTTTGTTTACAAACAATGCAAACTATTCCCTTCGCGCGACAACGACTATATGTGTGTCCTTTGTAAGTGCAACGAAAACATCGGCCGTCTCTTTTCAACATTTCTTTCTTTTCTGTCAACGTCTTAGAGCTATCACATTCTCTCGTTTTATGTGCTGTTGAATTACAGAAAAAACAAGGACCACTCGATGAAAAGGAAGGAGTGAATAAGCCCGCTGCTGTTGTGGGTTTTGAAACCATATTACTTTTGTGATGGGATCTAAACGTTTTGGTAACTGCTGCTCTCTCTATTGATTCCACTACTTCTTTAAGGAATCGCAAAATGTTCTTGACCTGCTTATCACCATCGAAAGAGAGAGTAGAACTATTGTCCGATGTTGTGTCATCTTCTTCTAATTTTGTGTTTACCTCTTTGTTCAAACGATGGTATTCAATACGTAATTCGGTAGGCATACATTTCAACAAAATTGATTTCAACATAATGTAGTAATGTGTTGACGGAACGCCTAATGACGTAAGAGAGCGACTGCTTGCTATGACCGTATTGTAGAGTTTTCGCAAGGCTGAAGCATCTGTTTTTTGTTGCACTATTGGCAGTGACATAAGTTCTTGCATTAATTTGTCGATTAGCTTTTCTTTATCGCCATACTCTTCTTGTAGAAGAGAGATAGCTCCATCATAGCACGATTCTGTTGCTGTAAAGCCCGAAATTGTTTTTGCTGCTTTACCTAACAAAACCGTCTGCAAATAGTTGAATTTCTCAACACCAGATAAAGAATCATTTTCGTGAATATTGGCACGAAAATTTTCCCAGAATGGAATCCATTCGGAATGATCACCTGAGAATGTTTTCAATTTTAGTTTCGGCAAATTAGTGGTATGAACTTTTGTGGATGTAGTGGGGCGTTGTAAATTAGTCTCTGTAGAAATTGGGTTCAATTTGCGATGCACCTTGTCTAATCTTACTTGGAGTTTCGTTATCATACCTACAGCTGTATCATCGTATTCTGCTGCCTTTTCCGGATTCTTGTTTTCCAACCCCTTTTCTTGACATTCTTGATTGATGATGCGGAGGTTTTCGTTAGCAGTTGTAAGACGCTGGAGATAAGAAGATAATTCTTCGTCGATGAGATCCAACTTAGAAAAGTCCTCAATTTCGCGCACATTAATCGTTTTTAAATATTCATTTGCCTCGTTTACAATTTTCGTAACTTGACTACGAAATCCCGCTCGAGTTTGTTCCATTTTAATGCAAACACGAATCACAATTAATGTAAGTCTACCGCGGCAATTTGTTTTGTATTTCGAAAGCGTATAAAGATCTCCCGGGTTTCGGCACCAATTTTGAATTTAATGCAAACAAATTACTGATCTTTTCGAATTTAATCTTTATTGAAATACAAAAAATAACCGATTTTCTTTCGGGTCTGAACTCTGCGGTACTCTGAACAAAACTGCTAATTTTACATATTCATGAAAGTATATATAATACGTTAAACAATGCAAGAAAGAGATAATAAGATTATAAACAATAAATAATTTCAATTTAATTCAATGAAACAATTCAACTAGTACTTCGATTTCATTCAGTTAATAGTAGTGTACTACAATAGTATTATCATTGACTTTCAATTTTTCACAGTCTTCGAAGAAGGACGCAGAACATCGACGTCTCGGACAGAGCGTCACTATGGGCAGCAGACACTTCGAGGTAGTGAAGGATTTCGTCAATCTCGGCTCCGCGGTGAATAGGGACAACAACCTCAGTACCGAAATCAAACGCAGAATAACTCTTGCCAATCGCTATTTCTTTGGGCTTAGGAGGCAATTGAGTAATAAAGCCCTCTCTCGAATTACTAAACTCGCTTTATATAACAGCCTGATCATTCCCGTCCTACTTTATGGCGCGGAATCTTGGACGTTAGCAAAGGCGGATGAGGAAGCCCTTAGTCTCTTCAAGAGAAAAGTTTTGAGTGCGATTTTTGGTCCTGTTTGCGTTGATGGCATCTGGAGGAAGATTTAATGACGAACTCTATACGCTGTACAGAGAAATGCGCCTGGTCAAGCGTCTACGGATACAACGCTTAAGATTACTAGGCCATATAGAGCATATTGACACCACTGCTTCGGCCCGAAAAGTTTTCGAATCTGGGTCATTGCGACAATCCTACAGAGGACGGTCTAGGCTAAGGTGGCAGACATAAATTCAGAAGGGCCTCACCCAACTTGGAGCTCGGAACTGGAGACAGCTGGCGCAAGATTGTGCTGGCTGGAGAGGCATGTTTAGCTCCACAAAGAAAAGAAGAAGTATAATTGATGTTTGCTACGTATCGCTTTGTAGCCGCCGTGACGTAGTGAATAGAGTGCGACTCTCACACGTCAAAGGGTCTAGGTTCGATTCCCGGCTAAACATCTCGAATTTTTCACGGCAACACCTTTTTCTGCTGCTGTCAACACTCAAAGAGTAATAACTGCTTAAGAAAGCTTCTTAAACTTCGCCGTTCGGAGTCGGCAAAAAAACTGTACGTCTTACTCTTGGGAGAACAGTAGCGCGCACAACACGAGTAGTTGATTAGCAAGCTAGTCTCTGGTCTCCCGTGGATTGTCGCACAATGCAATTAGTATTACTTATCGCTTTGTAATCTTGGCAGAACATGCTGTACGGGAAATTAAATATATACATGAAGTTGCCTTCTAAATGACTACTTTACACAAAGAGAGCACGGAAAGAAATGAAGAATGAACAAGAGATTAGACTTCCTGCGCATCATCCTGGGGCGTTTTTAATTCTGCTCATCTTTAGGTGTAATCCGCCCTGTTTCAAACAGAACGTCTCTCAACTTTTAGAACAAAAGCTCACTCCATTTTCTTGAAAATGAGGAGTTTTAAAAATGAATGAATTAAAATTTTCGGAATTCCATTTACGTATGTTTCGTAACAAAACAAAGAGTTTATTTATTCTCATTCGTTTCTTTCGAAATTCGTTTGAACACAGCAGAGCAGCTTCGTGTCACAAAAGAAATATGAGTAGCAAACCAATCTGTGTACTTGGAATCGTTGCCGGATGCAATCCAGGAAATCCGTGAAACAATTCCCAGTATGGTATGGATCAATGTTGCTTCTGCCTTAAATATGAATTTCACAATGTTCCAGGCTGTTTTTTTTTCTGCTGGTGAGGGCAGAATTCTTTTGCATCTACTAGAATTAATTAAAAAGAATAACAGAATCTCAATACTCACGGATTCCAAATGATTAATATTCCGAAAATTCTGTGGCCGCCGTGGCGTAGTGGGTAGAGTGCGACGCTCACACTCCGAAGGGTTGAGGTTCGAGTCCCAGCTCAACACCTAATTTTCGAATTTTTCAAGGTACCACTTCTTTCGAGCTGCTGTCAACACTCAAAGAGTAATAACTGTCTAAGAAAAGCTTCTCAAATGTCGCCGTTCGGAATCGACAAAAAACTGTAGGTCTCTTCTACTCGTGAGAGAACAGTATGTATGTAATCGCTTCCAGGCTTAATCACAACGAATAAAGGTGGCGCCGCCTTTTAAAATTGGACCGAAGTAATGTGTTCCTCAAACATGTTAGAAACATTCACTCAGACGGCAATGTTCTGCATTTTCACAAAACTTAAGCAATTTTGCATAACTCTTGTACAAAATGCAGCCCTAGGTACCACCTTCCACATCGTTGTAGGCATCATTGTGGATCACACAACATATTATCTGTGAAGTCGAGAATGGCAGAAATTTAAATAACAATTTCCTACTTCCTTCCTGTCCCCTTTGAATACACCCACTCTGAACTCCATCAGCTTATTCAACACTCCACCTCTTGACGGAGGCTTCAGCATCCCCATCCCCGCGTCGGTCAGAGACATCTTATCCCATTAGGGCGGGCAGATTATTTATGACATCCTACATCCTACCATCCACAGATAAATTATGAAATCTTTTCCCTCACCCTCCACTCCTCGACACAAATCCGCAATCAGAGGAAAAAAAATAGATTAAAATTCGAGGAAAGAAGAAGAAAGAACGCGAAAACAAACAGGGGACCAGGCCGACTGCTGTGCCCAAGATAACCTCCGTTGCTCCCCACTTATCTGCCCCGAATATCGGGATCAAAATTTAATTGATTAAGTTTGTATAATACGAGGGAAATCAGAATTTATTTGTGAACTTATTGCCTAATGACAAATTTTGTCATTCTCCGAGGATGATCACCTCACGCACCAGTTGAGCTCCGCCGCGTTCCCTGTTCGCTGATGGCGTTGACGACTGATGGCACTGACGGGACAACCGGTGAGCCGTGCTCATCGATTATGATTGTAATTAATGGACCCGAGTTCCTGTCCCTTTAATTAAAAACAGAAAATTGGAAGAAACAAATTTGTTTAAATCGATAACATCCCCTCGGGGGCACTGGGTGACAGAATTCCCTCCAAGGAGGGTTGAGATGGCAACAAGATATCTTCTGGTTCGATGGAAATGCCCGTTTCGGCAGTACCTAGTGGAGGTGGCGCTTTCTTGATAAATAACAATTAGGTTGTTTGAGGGACCGACGCCGAGTGGGGAGTCAGGGGTGATCCGGTGATGCCTGTTTGGGGAAAATCAATTTTTAGCCTTCAGCAACAATTTGAATTGTTTGGAAAGTTTTCCCCATTTTTATGCTAATGTGGGGAACTTGTTTGGGATAATATTTATTTTACTTGTGCTCCTTTTTTGTCGCAGCTCTGGTTCAGTTGGGGTAAGGTACATGTATGGGGGATGTAGCTGTGGTCTGTCGGCTGGGGGATGTTGCTGGCTGTTGAGCGGTGTTATTGGATTGGGTTTGTATCGGATAAATTAAGTGGGTGACCGTTCAAATTGGGGTTTCAATGGATATGTGGGAAAAAGTAAATTGAACGCCTCTTCGGCCATACAACGGGACGTAAGGACGAATTGTGCTCGCATAAAAACAGGGCTTGGATGAACATTTGAAGGGAAAAACGAAAAGTTTATTTGAGCCGATAGATAACACTTCTAGAAATGTGTGTCGGTTGATGGGAACATATCTCTAGGGACCCGCGTCTCTCAGGAATCGTTTTAACGGAAATTTCTTATTTGTCAAAAAATCCAATATTTGATCTAAAATAAAGGGGGGTCGGGGAATTTTGTGAGATATTAACACTCTCTGTCGGTTTAAAACACTCTTTCGGTTGGTCTTGTGAGGCTATAGCTTTACAAATATGTAGGCATGTTGTAGGCGTGTTGTATGCAAGTTGTATACAACATGTCTCTGTTCCCAATGATTCCCAGAAAGAGACTTCTTATCTCCCGTGGCCTGTAGCATCGAACAATTCGCATGAGCTTGGCGGCCAATTTACTTTGGCAAAATGGGAAGTTACGCACAAGAAAACTTTTCAAATATTAAAACCGTAAATGGTTCATGTCATAATCCACAATCAGTGGCCAAAAATGTGGGTCATTTTTTTTTTCATTTTTAATACATTTTTATTTCCAATTCGTGACACACTTACATTTTTTTTCTACAATCTAACTTACTGGCCCTTGACGGGCAATCTAAGCTAAACTTATCCTTAATCTATTGTCTTTCGACCTAGCCTTATATTTCATATATTTATGGACTTCATTTTCATTATGTTTACTATTATTAAGAAAAATACTAAAGAAAAAACTTTATAACTGAACGTTTTATATCCAAAATTGTTGGTTTGGGCGCATTGATGTTTGTAACCACCGCTACCGTTTGTCAAGCGTCAAGATACCATTTGAGCATACAGCGCACCAAGCAGTAACTTTGTCCTGATGCAGGGACTCCGCTTCGATTGTTTTTGTATTCCCTAGCCTTGTATCTGACAGTCTTGCCTATACACTTGGCCTCTTGGTGAGAGATGTGGTTCATCAACTAAGAAAACGTGCAGCATTCTCTCATCGCTCAGCAGGCTTCAACTTGTGCCTTGGTTGAACTTTATAAGCTACCAGCTGTGAAGATAAAGCAAACGTGGGGAGGTACAGCGAACTCTGGGAAAAGAATGAATTCAGCTCATCAGTAGCACTTCCACTTGTAGCAGCAATATTTTCGATTGACTGTGCATTATAGTGGAGCAAAGACCGTAGGCCATAAGACACGCTTAAACTCCCTTCAAATATTGTCACCACTATACCTTTCCGCAGTATAGTAGTATCAGTTCATAACGACGATGATTGTTATCTCATGGCGCGCAGAAAGGTAAATTCAAATTATTTTCGCCACGCAACTCGATGATTTGGTGTCGGCTATCGAAAATGGCAAGCAGTTGAATAATATCTTGACACTACAAATGACGGCTCCGCTTGGCAAGAGTCAAATGCCAGCACAGTAAATATCAAACCACGAAATGAACTCATGGATATGTAGCTCTTACTCCATTCATAGATTCCTGGAATTTCGCAAGGAACTTGAAATATAAATCGAGCAAGGAGTGGACATGAACATGTATTTCAAACAATTTGAAATTTCTTTTGGAGACCCCTCTGAACAACTGTTTGAGTAAGGACTTGAAAAATGGCTTCAAAGAGAGTTTTGACAGTAATTTAGACTGAGATTTAGACAAGTGCTTGTACAATGATGTGTGCAAAGGTCTTTTTAAAGAATTTTGTAGGGATTTGAACGGAAGTTTCGAAAATAACTGAGGCTACAACTTAAACTATTACTTGGACAAAGCGCGAGTATTCGAAAAGAATTAGACCAGAGTTTTGGGAAAATTTTTAAATCGTGGAGTAGCCACTACATTTGCAAGAAATTAAGCACAAAAATGACAAAAAAAAAAAAAAAAAAAAAAATAGGGAAGGACAATGGGAATTGACTTGAACGAACATTTTAAGGATTTTTGAAGTTTAATAGTTGAAACTAAATTTAAAGTCGTCGGAAGTCACATTAAGGTGTGGCAAAGTGGCAACGTTCTCGCACAAGTTCATTTGACGTAGCATTTCATCGCAGAGACACAAACTAAGGAACATCAGAAGCCTCCTGTAAGAGTTTTGTTAATCACCGGTAGATGGATTTCCCATCCTACGATTAAAAACGCCTCCATTTTTCAATACGATGGGTTCTGTCGATTTCCATACTCAATCAGTAATGTATGACACAGGACGACACATATAAGTGTCGAGATATTGAAATTTTTTTTAAATTGTTCTGTGACAGGATTTTGCTGATGTTTTCACATCATGCCGCCAGGTTGAGCTCAAGATCCATGCGATTCCTAACGAGCTTCTATGCATTTGGACATCACCTGCATACATGGAAATAGAAGAGGTTGTAACAAAAGCAAGATGTTCGTTTATGTACAAAGAAAAAAGAAGTGGACCAAGATTGGACATTTGAGACATTCCTCGAAGAAAAGTTATTCCGAAAGAAAGAAGATGATAATTAGATTTTGAACAATTTTCTCAACACATTTGGATTAGAAAGGGAATATTGAAATTAGTTTTAAATGACAAGTGCTAGACTTAAGGCAGTTTCCATTGGTTTGAAAATATGACTGTTGTTAAAATTGTATTAAACTTGTGAGTTAAGTATGCAACAGAGGCGAATTCTTCTGATATTTTCTCCTCCTGCCATTAGGCTAAGTTCAAGGTCAATGCGATTTTTGCCGACATATTTTAAATTTACATTTGGGGAAGAAGTTATTCCAGGTGCTGCTGAAAATTCAAATTAACCAGAAACCACGGATATACTGCAAAGTGGGTGGAATGGAGCTCAAAAAAATGCATCGATGTGATGTAAAAGCTTCTACGTCGCTTTAAATTGTGAGTCTGTTTATGGAAAACGTTAGGAATGCACAACAGAAAGGGTGAAAGATGGAGGTCCTTTGCTTGCCGATGGAGCTTCAACCAGAGTAACAGAGAGGTTGGCCTGAGAATGGTTGTAGGCCGTGAAGTCTAATGTAACACCGTACATATCTGCCAATTCAGATATCTCTCTGCTCTTGAACTCCTCGCCGTTGTCGCAAACAATCCGCCTTGAGACCCCGAAGACTATAATTATCTGCTCTTCTAGGACTACCCTTAATGACTTCGCAGTAGCCGATCGCAAACAATCCACCTTGAGACACCGAAGACTATAATTATCTGCTCTTCTAGGACTACCCTTAATGACTTCGCAGTAGCCGATCTAACCGGAAAGAACAGTGGACACTTAGCCGATTCCAAGTGATCGTCAGAATGTAGGCGTAACCTTTTGGCGATCTTGGCAATGGTCCTACGAAGTCCACACATAACAATGAAATCCGGGGTTTTCCAATTTACTTGGATCAAGTCATTAAATATAAATATATGTAGGTTTAAGTACTTATTAAAATAATAAAATAATACATGAAGCCGAAAGGCAAAAAACAAAAACCCTAGATTAGCTTAGAGTACTCATGAAGAGTCATCAAGGTAGAACTGAGATCAGTAGATTACTTTGGTAAGCTAGTTTTAAGTATTTTTGTCTAGTATGTAAGAAACTGAATCAAGATAAATAAAAATGCATTATAAGCTCCACACATAACATTTCCCACTGCTTGGTGACATTGCAGTGCGATGATATTAGCTCCGCTGGTTTCCGCAATTCGGGGTTAACTGTCTGACGAACCAATCGACGACGCACATAACGTGCAATACTCTGTCTTATCCGTAGCTAATAGTACCGTCGAAACACTTTATTCAACGTTTTTCACATACCTCCATGGCCGCTAAGAATGTCATCGTGACACTCCCTTACTCTCTTCCTTCGGAATAACGTGTGTCTACGGTTCCTCCTCTGGCGCTTACTTCGAAAACCTCGTCGGACGTGTTTCAAAAGGGCTCCGCCATCTATCATCCAATCCGGGTACCTATCGTCACTGGTTTTCACCATCTGCATCATCTTGAGGTACCTAAGATCTTTGGTATCGACAGATACCACCGTTACTTGCTCAAATCTTTGGTATCGACAGATACCATCGTTACTTGCTCAAATCTTTGGTATCGACAGATACCATCGCTACTTGCTCAAATGCTGTAGACAAAGCATCAGGTACCAAATGTACCTTTCCCTTCCAATGTACGATGGTGAACTAGAACTGCTGCAACCTGACTGTTTACCAATCCAACCTGTTCTGTGAATCCTTGATCCTTGATTGATCTGTCAGATATGGACAAGGCTTCTCTGCTGCGCAAATCACAGCAAGACATTATCGTTCAGTCGAAAAAAAGTTTCGCTCAGTACTGGTTAGAAAACTGCTTAGGTAGCTCCCCAATTTTTCGCCCTCTCCGGGTATCCCTTGCGTCAATACTGCTCCTTTGCCTACACCACATTCATCGGTATGCACAATAAAGGCGAGCTCGAAATTTGGACAAGTAAGAATTGATGACTGCACCAATTTGTCCTTTAGTGCCCTAAGGGCCCCCTCATACTCATTTGCTCATTCTAACTTCCGCTCCTTCTTCAACAGTTGGGTGACCGGCGCGATCAAATCCCAGAAGTTGTCGACGAAACGACGATACCATGAAACTATGCCGATGAACCTCCTCATCTGCGCGATCGTAGTAAGCCTCCACCATACACCTGACTTTCTCCGGATCGATCAGAAGACCGTTTTCGTTGACGATGTCCCAAATACTTCAACTCTGAATTGCAGAACTCGCATTTTTCATAACTTAATACCAGTCCCGCTTCTTGGATACGCGCCATGATTTCCCGTCCCAGCGAGGTCTCGCTCAAAGGTTTCTATGACAATGATGACATCGTCGAGGTACACGAACACCATCGGTTCGAGGTCGGCTCCGTTGGTTGTGAAGCGCTGTCAAGTCACTGGAGCATTATGAAGCCGATGTGAGTTCAATTTGGATCAGAAAACAGTCAGTGGTGAGGATACATACTTCAAAGAATTCTGCATCAGTGCTTTTACTCGATTTTCAGTGACCCTGATTTAGAAAAAATCTCTCAGTTCACATAGAAGGAATGATTCTTCCTTGGAGAACACTTTCACAACTTTGATCCTAGTGCCATCTGGTGTGTTAAAGAAAATCTAAAGGAAGACTGCAGCAGATCCGCCATAAAAACACGTCCACTGACCTTTCCTTCAACAATTTGGAGTTCAAAAACTTTGCTACCCAATTACCCCCGCAACATGTGAAACAGAAAAAAACAAAATCTCTCCTAATGTCATTTGGAATGAATAAATAATGGTTACTCTTAATCTTGTCCCTCAAGCCATGGCAACAGAAAGCCTGGAAAAACATCCAATTACCCGCAGTGACTGCAATACCGATTTTTGCGTTGGCCCAGCAGCTAATGGGGTTCCCAGAATATCTAAAACTTTTCTTTGCACACTTGGACTGCTTCCTGCTTTCCAGGAATCCTTTATTTTTCCAAGGAAAAAAAAACGTTTGCGTTGAGGGCAGAGTTTCAATTGAAATGATCTCATTTTGCTCATTCATACAAATTGAAATTGAGACAACACTGCAAAACTGGCACCTTCTGATGGAGTAATGTACTCCAAGAAATGCCACAGACCTCCGTCAAAGGCCCTTTAAGAGTGTGTGCGCTGAAACGAGTCCAGCCAGCACACACCCTCAGCTAACTTCTCATACATCATTGTTCCCATCTATCAACTTACCCCGCTGAACGACAGGCGGCACGATGCGAGCTTCAGAAGAATCCAGTCACAGAATAATTAATCCAAACAACGTCCAATATCCCGGTGGCAATAACCATTAGTGTCGTCCTGTGTCATTCATTACCGCCTTCCTGTGCCAGTATCCAGGTCAAACCCTTTTGCGGAGAATGTTTATCTATGCCCTGATACGGTGGCAGCCTGCTTATGAGCCATTGTCACGAATGCCTGCCGCAACAAAGCAACGATGATATTGCATTGCAAAACTTTCTGTCGAGTGCTGTAAGCTGTGGTTTTGCAAAGCTCCATGTAACCTGTTTGCATTCCCAGCAACGGAACAACACTTTGTCCACAGGTAATCAGTGAAGTATTCCATGAGCATTTGTGGAGGTGTGTTCACGTACTGCGCGGAAAATTTCCCTCGAGACGAAAAACCGAATGTTGATTCAAGCCAAAAAACCAACAAACACACGAGAATTAAGGTTTCTGTTTGTTCAGGCGAGCGTCGACGACGTCCTGTGTTTGACCAGAGTGCAGGGTGGATGTGCCTCCGGTGCGTTTTTCTCGACAACAAATTGGGTGTACTTTCATTCCGTTTAACAGTGGAACTGATGACAACTTTGTTGAGGTGTACGACTCCGTGGATGTGTTTACTGGAAAGGTTAATAATTGCGTCAGAGTGGCGTATTTGTTGCCCTCAAAAATTCACCGGTTTCCCAATGAGCTTTGAGTCTCAGGGAAAGTTCTTCTGAAAGTCAGTCCAGCTGGTGGAGTGCGTGTATGACGTCGACATCGAGCCCATGTAGAGGGTCGTGGAACGGTTTGTGGCGGTCTTTGGGCTTTGGAAAACTTTCTCTCGGAAGTTTGATTAATCATTCTCCGGACTGGCGTAAAAATAGCAGCTTTTGAAACTCTTAACATGCTGTGAAAAATGCATCTGGAGTTGAGGACTGATCAACGCAGATTCTTTGCCTTTACTTAAAACTTTCTGCTCGAGAAGTCTTGGCTCTGTTCTTAATTGGCAATCAACAGCATAGTGACCCATCAGAGATGGGTGTTTTATTTAATTGCCTGTTCAAAGTTACAGGCCTTTGTAAAAGTTGTGTTTTCTCGATAATTCCTGTACCGGTGACTTACTGTTCATACCTCATAGCAGACCTAAAGTTAATTCATGACTTACATACGTTCTGTTGAAAGGCCACATGGACGAGTTCGTCCAATCATTTAATACTCATCCATGTTTGGCATCAATTCAAGCACCATTTCGAGTCCAAGACCTCCGCTCTTGTAATTGTAGGATTCACGAGAAGCTTTTTGTTGCCTCGTATCACAGGTTGGCATTTTGGCAGGAATTGACACTGACATTGCGGGTCATGATTTTGGTTTGCGACCGATTTTTGGTCCTGTTTGCGTTCATGGCAACTAGAGGAGAAGATTTAACTCTATGGGCTGCACAGCTACATGCGCCTGGTCAATCCTCTTTGGATAAAACGCTTAAGATGGCTAGGTTATGTAGACAGAATGGACGTCACTGCTTCGTCACGAAAAGTCTTCGAATCTGAGCAATTGGGGCAACGCAACAGAGGACGAAGAAGAAAAAAAGGAAGAAGAAGACGAAGAAGAAGAAGAAGACAAAGAAGAAGAAGGAGAATAAGAAGAGGAAGAAAAAGAAAAAGAAAAAGAAGAAGAAGACGACAAAGAAGAAGAAAAAGAAGAACAATAAAAAGAAGAAGGAGAAAAAGAAAAAGAAGAAGAAGAAGAAAAAGAAGATGAAGAAAGGAAGACGAAGAAGAAGAGGAAGAAGAAAAAGAAGTGCTAAGAACGTCACTTCCAATGGGTCTTGATGTGTACAGTCAGCCCAGTCGACGAATACTTGCCTTACAGACTACAAACCCATTTTAGTTGAACTTGTCGAATTCATCGTTTAAGCTGCTCAATTCATTTTCCTTTTACACATTGCGATACACTGAAGCGCTCAGACTAAAAGACCTGTCCATTGTCTTACCAGGCAGTCCCCTTCATTTAATGTGTTTTTTTTTTGGCTTTCCAAAGAAAGGCCAGAAGTCGCTTCTGTGATAAAGATCTTAATTTTTCAGTACTCACCACGTCAGCGCCAAACAGATGGCACCTGATGCGAGAAAACGAATGGCAGGGGCTTTTTATTCCTTCGGGTAGGCAGTTTCGATAATTTGTAAAAGCGTTGGTTACCACACGTTGAATTTTTGGAATTTACATCTACCACGAAGTAGACGAACTTCTCTAAAGTGGCATACTTTTCTATTTTGTCCTGTACGAATGATGGGAAAAAGTGAGCACACAGAATCAGTTGAGGGTGTCAAAACAAGTAGCAGTTTCTCGAAATTGATTGAAATACGACGATATAGAGCTTGTGGTCAGTATGTCACTCTTTCGAAAATGACCGTCTGTCGAACGGCAGGGTTAAACAAACTAACTTGAAGTTATGAGCTCTGTGCATCTGGTAGAATATCAACATTTTGCATTTTGTCCCTACTTGCAATTCTGACAAATTAGCGTAGGCTCTTGAATAAAATCGAGAAATCGATTTATGAGCCTCCAGAAGAGCTATAGGTAAATACAGTCTCTAACCCTTATAACCTCTTTATACCTTCGATTTAGACTTCTCCCACAGAAGCCAATGACCATCACAATGAATTGACAGCGACCACAGTACTGAAGCACAAGTCAATTTCTCTATCCAATCTTTCATGCCTTCCAAGACACATCCCTTCATTCCCGGAGCACCATCGATTCCCATCGCCCCGCTAGAGCCACACCAACCTGCCACAATTTGCACCAAACAAAAGTGAGCTAGATTCCGTCTCGTTAAGCACACATAACCTCAACGGACTCATCCCATTAAAAGGATCCTTCGCTGTCTCGCTGTTTTTTGTTGCTGCTCTACGTCATTGAAGACGCGGTTGCGTTACATTTTCGCTTATAAAACGACACATTTCCGCCCGCGGAAAAAACTGACGCCTTCACCTGTCAAAGCGAGAAACGCAAATGTGATATGAGCAAGCAACTTTATGGGCACTGTACACTTTCTCATCAAGTCACAGTTGATACATGAGCATCCCTAATTAGTAGGGGTTAGAGGAAATGGATTAAAAAGGGAGATAACTTAATGGTGTACAGAGGGAAGTTTCCAACCCAAAACCTAGGCTGAGCACAAAGGAACGTAAAAGAATCTTCACTCAAAGGAAAGGAGGTGGAATGGATACATCCCGAGGCATTATCCCATGTGGAAATAGAGAATATGGCAGATAGGGAGGGAGGAGATTTCGAGACAGAAGCAACGTTTCGTGAAAGGGCGCACAGCACAGCATAGCACCTAATGGAAACACGTTCGCTGTGAATTAATTAAAACTGCCCTGCATTCCCGCGCATCAGGTCGCCTGGCATGACTTGGTGATGACGATTGCCATGATGATGAGGATGATGATAGTGCTGCGTGCAGAGTGCACAGAGTGGAAGGAGACAGCGTGGGGGCAAGGATGACCTTAAATTCGCAGTTGGTTTCATTCGCATGGAAGCGAGGTGCTAAGAGGTGTGTCCTTAGTGATATCTCATCTGTTTTTTTTTTTTTATGAACGAGTTCAGTTCCATAAATATGAGAGTAGGACGGAGGATGGTGATGTTTGTTTGCTCAATGCAAGTTAGTGCCTTTGAAAGGTGCCAGCTTCTAGCTGGCAATAAGCAGCTGCCAGTGCATGAATGAAAATTGCGCAAAGGTTAATCCTGGCCATGGGCTAAGACTTCCAGGTATACAGTGTTGTTCAAAAATTGAATGGAAATATGGAGAAATTTTCATTTCCGTTGTGGAGCTAAGGAGGTTGGGATGCAGTCGCATGTACGGAAAGCACTGATTTAAGAGCCGGTTTGACCACATAGACCTCAAACATATCAAGAGGGAAGTGCAATTTGGACTTGATGATGATGTCCCATGGGATGTATGAAGGAAGTTTTTTTTAAGCCAAATTCTTTGGTTTCGTTTTCTGACGCCACAGTCCACAGGGGGACCAGGACCTAGCTTCCTCAACAACTACTCGTGTTGTGCGCACTACTGTTCTCTCACGAGTAGAGGGGACCTACAGTTTTTGCCGTTTTCGAACGGCGAAGTTTGAGAAGCTTTTTCATAGACAGTTGTTATTTTTTGAGTGTTGTCAACAGCTCGAAAGAGTTGGTAAAACTGTTATATATAGAAACTGAATTATAAAATGTTTTACTTTTTTAGTTGTTGGGCATTTAGTTTATTTACGACCACCCCACTCAGCTATTCTCAATGGTACCTATTGGCCTATTGGGACTTCCTTAGTTTTAAGCATTACTTTCTCATTTCATTTATCTCTCTCTTTTCTTGACCACCAGTTGTAAGGATCGTAATAAAGAACTAAAGATAATAACATAGTTTTTCTTTCGTAAAAAAACATAAGGAATTCAGTTTCATTTTCGATCCCAACACTCATTTGCAATGACATTCCAGCTGTCAGCTCTTTGGACAAAGCTAATCTGCTTTCTGCACTCTTTACAGCTAGCTCAACGCTGCCAGAAAGCACTTTGTCCCCGCCTGTACTTGAGAGCGTAAGTTTCTCCATTGGGCAAATCCACTTTCACTCGCTCACTCGTACAGTAGCAAGAGTGCTTAAAGATCTAAACATACACAAATCCGCTGGCTCGGAAGGTATACCCCCTGTTCTTCTGAAGAGGTGTTCTTCTACGCTGGCAAAACCACTGCGTAAGCTTTTCCATCTGTCCTACTCTTCAGGGTGTAGGATAGAGTCCGTCCTTAAAAATGGTGAATCTTCGTCACCCACCTCCTACCGACGCATAGCACTAACGTCCCTTCTCTCCAAGTTTATGGAAACGCTGATAAACCATCAGCTTATGATATATTTTGAGTCCCGGAAGCTTCTTTATGACCAGCAGTATGGCTTCCGAAGCAACCGTTCCACTGGTGAACTGATGGCATATCTCACTGAAAAGTGGAATTAATCTTTGCACAATGTAGGAGAAAGCGTAATTGTTGCGCTTGATATTTCAAAAGCATTTGACAGGGTCTGGCATCAGGCTCTTTTGTCGAAAATGCGTTCTTTTGGGATCGATGAGTCTTATCTTCAATGGATTAGAAATTACCTCTCGAATCGTTCAATACAAGTCGTTTTGGATGGATTCAATTCTGATATTCACCATATTAATGCTGGTGTTCCCCAGGCTCTGTTTTGTCTCCGACACTCTTCCTCATTTTTATAAATAATCTCTTGTCTGCTACTTCTTATCCTATTCATTCCTTCGCTGATGACAGTACCCTCAGCTTATCATATTCGTTCCTTGGCTCACATCCCTCCACTTCGGCCATAGACTCGAAATGGCAGCTTATGTTAAGCACATTAAATTCCGACTTTGACAGCATAATCGATTGGGGAAATAAGAATAGAGTGGAATTTAATGCTTCCAAAACCTAGTGCTGTCTACTGTCGTTAAAGCGATCACAAAATAACCAGCCGTTATCCATGAACGCCAGTTGCGTTGTTGAAACCGAAAGACTTTCCGTCCTCGGTATGTGTATAAATCCAACAATTAGTTGGAACGATCACATGTTTGAGGTCGCCAAAAATGCCGCGAAATGTCTAGGCTTCCTTAAACGATGCAAGAACTACTTCTTCCTCTTTTATCTGGGTACAATATACATGGCTTACATACGCCCAAAACTTGAGTATAACGCTCATATTTGGTCAGATGCTTCTAAGACCTCCCTGCACCTGCTGGATAGAATTCAAAAGCGAGCAACAAAACTTATAAGTGACAGTAATATTGCGAATTCGTTAAAACACAGACGTAATGTCGCATCGTTGTCACTCTTTTATCGCTAGTTTAACAAGAAATGCTCAGATGAATAAGCCAGTTGCATTCCTCCCCTTTAAGAATTCACCCAAAATACACACATCGCTAGGAATGCCTACCAATTAAACCTCAAGCCCTCTTTCGGACGTACAGTCAAATTCAGAGACTCGTTCTTTAGCTGCACTACACGAATCTGGAATGCTCTTCCCAACTTGATTTTTCTTCCTCATTACAATCCACAGGCATTTAAAACCAACGTGCATCGGTACCTCCTCTCCCTCTCTTCCTCTATACCTTCGGCGCGCACTGTGACTTGATCCGGTCACTTAAGGGTACTCGCAACCCCTTTTGCACGCGTCAATTATAAAAAAAAAACGAAGAATGTGGTAGAAGCGAAACCTTCTACGCGTAAGCGAAGCGCGCTGTTTTTCATATGTTTTATTTTACTAAAAAACTATGATTTCACATGTCTCCGAAAAGGCCACGTCATATGAAGAATAACGTCTCTGAAAAGGCAACATCATATGAAGAATAACTTACTCACACTTTAATTGAATTATTGTACTAAGTTTCTGTACGATCGGATACAGTGTAATATATACATTGTGCAGAATTTTTTCTTTCAGAATACAGTTTTCGAAAAGTGTAATACAAAGAATGGGCATCACAACATCTATACAGAGCAATGTAGGTGACGTGGGTTACTTATCAGCGACCGATAAGGAGTCTGAGCCTGAGGTATAGTTTTCTTCTGTTCCTGTTAGCCCCTGGCACGCTGCCTCTGGTTGTTAAGGCTAATCTTATCAGCGTCTGCAATCAATTGGTCTGTATACCAAAGGTCTGGTTTGCTACATCTTCCATAAAACGGAGACTGGGATTCAAAGAGTCTTTGACATGCGTAAGTCATTATGTCTTTTCTCACGATGTAACGAATCATTGAAGTTCTCGGTTCTGCTTTCAAAACAATCATCCACAACTTCGTCGTCCTCACAGACAGTACCTTGTATTCGACACGGAATTTTCCTTCGAAGGTTCTCACAATCTGCGCCGCCATTTTGCTTATCGTCCAGCACTGGGCTCCGTACAAGTGGCTACCTCCGGAACCGAAGTATCAGCATCAACGTATAGTGCATCTCGATCGATGGAAACGAGTTAAAGTCTTGATTAAGCTTTTTGGAAAACAGGCCTAGTACTTGTGTTAAGTAACTCTTATCTCTTATCAAGTTATGCAGTCAGAGACGTACCTTAGTTATAATTTGGAGGTTCCATTTCAATAGAAGGAGACCTTTGTACTAATTAAGAACTGACTTTCAAAACACGGGTTCTCTTTTGCTTTGACATACCCACCGTGCCCTACGTTGCAATCTAGATAAGTTTGCTAAGCGCGGCATCATTTGCTTTTGACTTGACTTACACCTTCAGAGATGACTTGGTTTGAGCATAAAACACCACCTAAGACATTGTGGGACCTCTTGCAGGAACCTCACTTTCAACAAATGCGATGGATATGCATTAGCGTCCAACCCCGACTGCAGTCATCCATGCGCATCGAAGTTTAAACCATTATTCACTCAGTGACGAGGAACCCTTCTCTTGAGTTGAATTTCTAAAATATCTGTCAAATAGGAAATAAAACGCAAGAAGCTTTGTGCCCTGAAGCACAGATTGCAGCTTTTAGACTTCATAGCCGCTTTTCCTCGCTATGTGAATAGATTTCGGTTTTTCTTAATTCAGAAAAGAACCTCCGCCAAATGAATGCCAGCTCTGCCATGCAACACATTATCAAATTTCATTGAAAATATGTGTCTCCCCATTTCACTGCCTTTCGTCCTGTTGTCTATTGGCCGCTACAACCCCCGCAGATTGCTTCTTTTGTAATTAGCCAGAATCCACTCCAGCGTACAATCCAATATTCACGATGACAGCACGATTATTTAATTTGCCAAATTCCGCCGTTACACAGGATGAATACGCATCCTCGTGAAGTGAATGAATGGGGAGAACAAAACGCAAAATTTTGCCGAATTAACACACAATGTGCTGTTGAAAGTGGGGATTTAGAGAAAGGGTCGCAACAATCAACGCCACAAGGAAGACGATGAATGCCGTGTCCCACATTTCCACGGAGGGGGCGCATAACAACGAACAAAAAATTACTAGCAATATTCCGAGTAGATTTTCCACACAATTAAGAAAGGTTGGGTGTAGGAAGGAATTGAGGACGACCGACAACAGCGACAACGGTGGCGGGCCTCGTGCAGTCAAACTGAAGTGAACCCACCAGCATTGGGAGGGGGGCAGGCGTTGCGTTCTTGTTGAACCTGGAGGGTCATCGTTTTCAATTTCAGCTCGTTCTCCCCTCCCGAAGGATGTCAAGAGTTACTCGTCTTCGTTGATGATTGTTGGTTTTCATTTTCCTCGGTTCCTCTTATGAAATGACGATGATGTTGATGATGATGACGACGGTGATTACGAGGATCGCTGTGAACGCTGTGAACGCTGCGCTCTGGTTCGCTGGGCAGTGTGTACACAGAGAGAACGATTTCAGCTCCCTTTCAGGGGGTGGCGCGGGTACTTTATTTGTTTTCATTAGATTTCGAAAGTTTATGGGATAACAAATGGAACGGACAAAGGAAGTTAGAAACGGACGTCATTAAGCTGTAGTTGTCGTTGTTGTTGCTGTTGTCTTAATTGTTGCGTTTGTTTTGTGTTTTTTCTTCTATTCTTGTATGTTTTAATTAAAAAGGGATAATAAGACGACGAGACTGAGGCGCGGAGGAGGTTGCATAGCCGGCTACCATGCAACACAACCAGTTTGAGTTAAATTGAATTTCATTTCGAATAAAATGCCACAAGGCACGGGAGAAACTGTCCTTTCCATGGTGTCCCTCTTCGGGGGACACAGGACATCAGTAATGAAGGAGACTTAATAGCGCAACATACTTTGGCGATAAATCCCTTTTGAACGACGACGCGAGGGCTGGTGTTTAAGGCGCGGCCAGCACCGTTGCAAAACATGGTTAATACATTAATGAGTGCTTGGGCGGGCGGGGCGTCATGCTGTGTCTGCTCATGTTTCAATTTTTACTGAGGGGACGTGGGAAGAGTGTAGTTTTGCGGCGAGGACATTGCTCTCACTCGCGTTGGTTATCCTGCTGTTTGCCGTTGATTTGTGTCTGGGTCTTTGGCCTTCCTTTAAAGTGATGCTTTTCAGAGTTGCCTATTGGCTGGGGATGTGCAGATTTGATTTTTACATCAAGGTTCTTCTCTGTAGAGCTAAATGGAATGTAAATGAAGGTGGGGCTTTCATCATCGTCATTTGCTGTCACCGGGCCGATGGGGTGAAAAGGCTGGCGAGAATACTGAAACAAAGACTTAATGTGTCTCTGCACAAGGGAATTTTTTGTTTTTTGTTCATGAAAGGCAGAAGGGCTCTCATTTTTGTTAGTGACACTGTTTGAAACTGAATTCTTACATTCTGTTACTTAAAAATTTTTTTGCTCAGGTCACAACTTTGAGTAATCTATTAGCTACTGAAGCCTAAATTATTGGTTTCGGTCTTTTTGAAAGTCATTTTCTGGAAAACTAAACTCAAGAAAGGTCATATGCCAACTCAGTGTAGATGATGTTCACATAGCTGTATCCTCATGACCATATTGGCAGCATGCATATCCAATACATAACTCACATGCTGAAAATCCGAGGTTCTAATCAGGGGCTTTACATCTTTTTCATGGAATCACGTCGTGAGAAAAATTTACAAGTACTGGGAGCCGAGTAAAATATATAAAAAGTAGGTTGTGGTTTCTGTGTACATTTATGTGTTCATTTGTTGCTTATACAAATTTTCTTTGAACGTGTTCTTCAATCTCACAGTTTGGAGTCGATAACTAACTGCAGGCCAAATCTAACTGGTCCACTCTACACCCAATTTATTTATCATATGATTCTTTCCAAATATGAAATCAATTAGAAATAACAATAAGTACCAGGACATAATATTGGAAAAATTATTAATAATATTAATATAATAATAATAATTTTATTTTTTTGTAAGTGACGTAAATGTCCTGGACTTCTTGAGTGATGTGCAAAGAGAACTTGTGTCTTTCTTTTCACACCATCACAGACGGGACCGCCATTGACTCGCAGGATTCTCCTTGAAATCTCGGCTCTGTTGGGCATAAATTTGGTTTGCAGGAAGCACAATACAAATTTTCTAGTTCAGTACAGAAGGGGATCAGAGCCTAGCTTGCTCGTCAACTACTCGTGTTGTATGCGCTACTGTTCTCTCGCGAGAAGAGGGGACCTACAGTTTTTTGCCGACTCCGAACGGAAATATTTGGGAAGCTTTTTCTTGGATAGTTATTACTTTTTGGGTGTTCTCACGAGATCGAAAGAGGTGGTGCTGTTAAAAATTCGTGTTGAGCTGGGAATGGAAACTACATCTTCGACGTGTGAGTGTCGCACTCTACCCACTACGCTACGGCGGCAATTTTTTTTTTTTTTTATAATTGACGCGTGCAAAAGGGGTTGCGAGTACCCTTAAGTGATCGGATCAAGTCACAGCACGGGCCGAAGGTATAGAGGAAGAGAGAGAGAGGAGGTACCGATTTTTCATTGGTTTTAAATGCCTGTGGATTGTAATGAGGAGGAAAAATCGAGCTGGGAAGAGCATTCCAGATTCGTGTAGTGCGGCTAAAGAACGAGTCTCTGAATTTGACTGTTACTCCGAAAGAGGGCTTGAGGTTGAATTGGTGGGCATTCCTAGCGAGGCGTGTATTGCGGGTGAATTCTTGGAAATACTTTCTTTTATTTATTTTTTAAAACTAGAAAAAGCAAAAGGCGAACTGACTTTGCATTAAGTTCTTAATTATAACCAGAGATTAAAGCAGCAGTTGCTAGCAATGTTGTCGAAAGTGTTGCCAGAGTTTGGTGTCTTGAGAAAAAATTACTCGTACTGGGACTACAACAAAGGCCGAGCAAAGTATGTAGAAAGTAGGTTGTGGCGTCTGTGTACATTTATGTGTTCATCCGTTGCTTAGACAAATTCAGCACGAATTGGGAAGAATCAACATATTCTGTAAATGTGTCCTTTTTTCGTAGCCATTCAAAGTTGAAAATGAAATTCAAGTTTAGTGTCTTTTCCTTGTAGTGGTCACTGAGTTCATTAGAATTCAAAATCAAATAAAGTGCGCATAGCAAACATATTTGTAGGAACTGTAATGTTCCGTTTTGCTCCACAGTTCAAAACTGACTTGTATACCGCTCTAAAAAAAATATTCCATTCATTTAGAAGTATTTTCCCATAATTAAATTAAAACAAATTTCACATACTATCAAGACTATGGATGAAAATCATGTGCACCTTTTGATGAAAAAAAATCTTTTTCATGCGCTACAGGAGCCGGTAACTTTTAATTTTGTGTGGTTTAAAGTTGACGCATATTTGTGACAATCAACATGAATTGCGCAACTGGGGGTATTTTGCGTGAGATCGTGCATGAGGGTTGAGGCCGAGGTTCACGCCGTACTGTAACGCCTCATGAAGAAATCGTGGCAGATCATTGCAAGCCATTTGGTCAATAAATTATCGGAAATACTTTTCGCATATTAGTTACATGGATGTTGCCGGACGACACTGGGGTCGCATTAAATGTTTCTGCAAATAGGGTGAAAGGTAGGCGCCGTAACATTGTGGGTAGAGTGCGATACTTACACGGCGAAAGTCCAGGTTCGATCCCCGGCTGAACGTCGATTATAAAGCCGCATCTGACAGCGTATGTGACTGCCGCGGAGTAGTCGGTAGAGTGCGACGCTCACACGCCGAAGGGCCTAGGTTCAATTCAATGCTGAACACCTCGAATTTTTCAAGGCACCACTTCTCTCGAGCTGCTGACAACACTCAAAGTGTAACAGCTGTCTAAGAAAACTTCTCGAACTTCGCCGTTCGGAATCCGCAAAAAACTGTAGGTCCCTTCTACTCGTGAGAGAACAGTAGCGCGCACAATACGAGTAGTTGATGAGTAAGCTAGGCCCTGGTCCCAGTTTGGACTGTAGCGCCAAAAATTATTAATATCATCCAAACCAAATTGGCAAAGTGAACAGGAAACTACTAACTATGCGACTAGGATAGTAAAACTATGGAAGGCCTTCGACTGCCTCATCTTAGACAACATCAGAGCAATCGCTTAATTGAAATGATAGCACGTACTCGCCTAGGATGCCTGGTTCTATTACTGATCTGAATACCCTCCACTTTTTTACTAAACAAACCTTTTAGTGGCTGACTACATATAAAGGATATTGTTGATTTGAAGTCGGTAGAAAATTGTCCATTCTTCTCATGACCGAAAAATAACCTCCAGGATATGAGGAGTTTCTGATGAACTTAGGCACTGGTCTCTTGTGGAATTATGCCCCACCTAATGTGTATTTTTTTTTAGAATTTTTAAGCTCTAGATCCCATTTGAAAACTAAAAAAGGAATCAAATCGTGGATCAAACAAACATAGGTGAATAATATAAATCCTCATGGGCATAATAAATATTGCTGGCTATTCAGCAACTAATACTGGGACTCATTGTGCCTCATATTTTTCTTTGCTTAGGCGGCGATATTTAAAATTAGTCCGATTTGTGTAATCTCTCAACAAGTCACGAGACTTACCAATAAAAACACTTTTTCTAGACAAAATTCGATTTTTTTCATCAACATAATAATTATAATAATTGTTGGCGCGACAGTCCAAAGGAGGCCAGGGCCAAGCGTGCTCATCAACTGCTCGTGTTGTGCGCGCTAATGTTCTCTCACGAGTAGAAGGGACTTACAGTTTTTTGTCGAATCCGAACGGCGAAATTTGAGAAACTTTCTTAGACAGTTATTACTCTTTGAGTGTTGTCAACAACTCGAAAGAAGTGGTGCATTGACAAATTCAAAAAATTGGTGTTGAACTGGAAATCGAACCTAGACCCTTCGGCGTGTGAGCCTCACACTCTACACATTACGCCACGGTGAAGTGCATAGTTTCCTTTAAGTGTGATACAATCAGTACAACCCCTAATCATGGCTGGAGTACAAACTCTCCGAACTGTCAATTTACATAAAGGAAATAATAATTTGACCTGCCTTCAGTCGACATCAAGAAACTCTATAAATACGGTGATACGAACCGACAATTTTCAGAAACGACAACCACTGTCCACGGGTGTTTTGAACACAGGGTACGATTATCTCCACAATCGCAACTTCCGAGGCATCACTCTATAAGTCCACTGACCCATTTTTTAGTTTTGAAGTACAAACTTTCAACTCATACCTTTTCTATAGAACGATTTATCTTTGACCTCACAATAGGCAGTTTGGGCGATCACCTTTTCATTCGAGCCATATTTTTCTCCGGCGAACATATTTTTGAGGTCTGAAAAGAGGTAGAAGTCGCTGGAGGGTCAGATGTGTGGAATGCGGAGGGTGCGGAAGTAATTTAAAGCCCGAATTATAGCAATTCAAAGCCAGCAACTTTTGACGTGGTGTCTTCTCTTGGTGTGGTCGCCGTGGCATAGTGGGTAGAGTGCGACGCTCACACACCGAAGGGTGTAGGTTCGACTCCCAGCTCAACACCAATTTTTCGAATTTTTCACGGTACCACCTCTTTCGAGCTACTGACAACATTCAAAGAGTAATAACTGTCTAAGACAGCTTCTCAAATCTCGCCGTTCGGAGTCGGCAAAAAACTGCAGGTCCCTTCTACTCGTAAGAGAACAGTATCGCGCACAACATGAGTAGTTGATGAGCAAGCTAGGCCCTGGTCCCCCTTTGGACTGTAGCGCTAACAATTATTATTATCCTCTTGGTGGGAAAACATTTCCTTTCTCCTTCATATGGGACCGTTTTCTTTTTTCAAGTTCTTCCTTCAAATGCGCCAAAAAAGCCATGTAGTTTTCACTGTTAATCCTTTGGCTTTTCTCGGAAAACAATTCCGTGCGCATCCCAAAATACGAATGTCACAACCTTGCCAGCGGACCTTTGTGTTTTGGACGCCTTGGGTGTGGTTCACCGGCTGCTGTCTACTCCGCTGATTGCCGATTTGACTCTGGATTGTAGTGGTGGCTCCAGGTATCATCCATTGTGACATACCGACGCGAAAAGTCCTGTTTATTCTGGCAAAACGGCTCCATACTGTTCTTAGAATCATCGGTACGTTGTTGTTTTGTGCCCATTGTGAGCAAACCCGGCACCCATTTCGCAAATAGCTTTCTCATGAACTAATGTTCATATAAACTATTATACACACTGCCTTCTGATTCTTCGATGTGTCAGCTATCTCACGCAATTTTACTTTGCGGTTTTTCGAAAAGATTTTGAGTACGTTTTTGCCGTTTTCTTGTGTAAGCACCTCAATTGGCCATCCAGAGCGTTCAGCATCGTTGGTGTCTGTATGGCCACGTTTAAAGCCAGCAAACCACCGACAAATAGTTTTTTTGGTGAAGCAGAGTCCCTGTAACTAAAGCCATAGCTGAGCTTGCAGAGTATTATTTCCCATCGGAAAACCGTGTTTACTAAACACACGAAATTCTGTTTTTTTTCCACTGTTTTAAAATTCGCAAACGTATCGTCACTTGAAGGACTGTAACTCGTAGCCTTATAATTAAATTGTTCTGAAAATTCGACTGGTATAATTTGAATGTTTTTACTTTCTAAAAAGAATATGAACTTTGTTGTTTTTGTTGTTAGTTGCGCCCCCTGGATGTCAGTCCCGGGTCTTACTGAAATACGTGTTATGACAAGTGGTCGAAAGACTGGTCTCCCTTTCTGTCCTCCTAGCATCCATACCAGTGGCTATGCCGGGTGGAGTTACTGCCAATTTCGCAGTGATCTTCAAACATAGCTCTTTACTGGAGGACTTACCGCCATTTGTACGGTTTGATGAACATTGATACAGAATATGACTGTGCATCCTTATTCTGTGGATCGAACGGAAAATGCACGCGCCTAAGGATTGTAAGATCCATTTAGCCAGGCTTACCATTATCTGCATTTTTTAAGTGCTTCTACCGATCAGAGGCGTGTGCAGGAAGAATATGACTACGCGTCTGAAGTGAACAAACGACTGTTATTAAGACTGTTATATACATGAACTCTGTTCTCTCACCCCTTCTATACCAATGCATCCACTTCTAATTTTCTCGTTCCGCTGTCAGGTCCGTGACCGTGTTGTGTCCTCCCTCTGCAACCGGCTTAAAGTTTTCCACAATAATCATGATGTATAGAGTAACTGGTGATAGTTCCTCTATTCAAAAAAAGTTTGTTAATCATGGCTTGATGGTGACACTTAAGCCCGATGCCGTTGTAGACCTTTTTCTAACAGAAGGACATTACAAAAAACCCAACTCATCGGTAGTCAATTGTCGCCTGCAAGCTCCGATATGAAAGTCGGTGATTTAGAGAACCCCATCGAATCGTACCTGTAGCCTACAGACGCTTCGTTTTCGAAATAACAGATCACCTAAGTCCCACGACATATAGGAGGCGCTAATAACAAAAAATCAATAGTCGACTGTGATTTTTTTTCCATAGTGACACCCCTTTATGTCCCGGAACTTATTGGTTGATGTGTTACCTTCCATTGCATTTTAACACGCATCCGAAAATATGATTTGAACACTTTCAGGAAAACTTCCAAAAAGGCTCCTCTCATCATTCAAATCTATTTTCTTACCCCGCTTGTTTCCCCCAATTACTTCAAAACTCATGAATCCCAGTTTGCCGTTCCCACATCCCCACCTGCTTGTTTCTAAAGTTCAATCAATTCTGATACAAAATTGAAAACTTCCGCTTTACAAAGCCGCTCAGTTCAAGGGACTCCCTCAAATGAACCAGCTGCCCATGGGAGAACGATGCCTACGCAAATCCCAATAAAAGGTTTAGTGTTATGAAGTTTGGATTAATAATCTCAACTTTATTCGCTTTGCTTATGAATGCCAGCCGCAGTGTACAGCGCACTGGATACTCGGTTGGAAAAAGTCTAAGCCTCCTCTATCATTGCCAGCGACAAGGACTCCCAGTCCCCTCCTCCTCTCCGTCCAACCAACGTCCCGCAAACGATGTACGAACGATTTTGACCCTCTTTCACTGCGCTACTTCAGCATGAAAATGAAAATTTATGGTCACATTTTTGCGATTGCATTCACCCATAGGAAACTGCGCCCGGACTCAACTGGGCTTGCATCAAAGATCTCTGATTTCCACCCAACGTTGGTTGGTGGGAAGGGGGGTGGGGAAAGCCCTATGGCTTTGACTTTGGCTGTGTGTGAGTTTTTGCTGCTGCTCCAGTTCGTTTTGGGATATCTGGAAATGGTCCAGAAAAGCAGAGAAAGAGAAATATTTTTTTGCCCTCCAACACCCAAATGTGGAAGGTCCCAATGGGGGTGAAGCCCATAACATGCATGCAGCTCTTGTGAGCGGGTGCCATTTTTAGTTTTTTTTTTTTTTGTATGTGTGTCTTAATTCACTTGTTCTAAACTAACCAGAGGAATTCTGATGGAAGAATGATTTGCAGCTGGAAGGGGAACTGCAAATAAAGATTTTGCCAAAAAAATGTTTGCTTCATTCCTCGGTTGGCAAGTTGGGTTTGCCGGCAACCCTGTGTGAATTGAATTCAAAGGAGCAACCATTGAGAAACGATTTTGAATGGTTGTTGCATGGAGTGGGTTGTCTTGGACTCGGACAACAAACGGTTCGGAATTGATTAGACGGACGTTGTGCATGAGCGGACGTCTGAGTGCATAATAATTAAGTCAGTCCTTATTTCCAGTGTTCAGAGGAGGAAGAGGAGTTCGCCTCTGATGCACTCTGGTGGAGAGATCATCTTCAGTGGGCTGGCTGGCTATGGTTTTAAATTTTCAAAAGCTTTCTTTCATAGCGTTGTGTCCTGAATACCGCATTCATGGAGTAAGCAAGGATAGGATTTGACTCGCTGGAAAAATGCAGGAAGTGTTTGAAGTGCTTTGAAATAGCATCAGATTCATATTTGGCGACAAGTACGCTCATAGACGGTAAGGCTATCTCTAACAGTGGCAGTGGTTGTCGTTCATGGCGTTCCCTTGCTTGACTGCAAATTCTATCTGCAAAAGCTTTCAAGAACTACTGATGATCTTGGGCCTTAGCTAGGGGGTGGATTGCACGATATTGGCTTAAGTGCTTGAATCAGATTACAATGGAGATTTTGTCACCAGTTCATTTGCAAGGTCAGATAGAAGCATGCCCGATGAGCAGAATCACAGTGCTGTTTGCCCGGTTCGGAGGAAAGAAGATCTCTGTGTCTGTGCCAATAATTAAAGGATCAGCCTCCTTAACATCGTCCAGAAGATCGTTTCTACCATATTGTTTGAGAGCCCGAAACCATTTGTCCATAACCTCACAGAAGGTCCTTAAAACTGTGGTTTCAGGAGAGAACGGTTAACAATATGCCAGATGTTCTTCCAAGGGCAGATCCTGGAAAAGATCCAAGAAGTGCAAATCGTCAATAGCAACATATTCGTCGACTTTAAGTTCGCACATGATAGCGAGCATTGGGAGGAACTTTACATCTTGTTGTGGCGTTCTTACCAAACTCGTCTGATTGTTTAAGATAACGTTGAAGGATTCTCGCTACTACGAACGGATTGGAAACGATACCTTGAAAGCCAAAAGAGGCAGCAGAAACTTAGAGGTAGTCTAGGACAGCTTCTATCTCGGCTCCGCGGTAAATATGAACAACAACACCAGTCCCGAAATCAAATGCAGATTTACTCTTGTCAATCGCTGCTTCCTTGGGTTTAACAGGCAACTGAGTAATAGGGCCCTTTTCGAAGGACTAAGCTTGCTTTATATAATGGATTGATCATCCCAGTCCTACTCTATGGCGCAGAACCCTAGACGTTACCCAAGGCGTGTGATGAAGCCGTTAGTCCTTTTTAGAGAAGTTTTGCGCGCGATTTTTGGTCCTGTTTGCATTGATGGCATCCGGAGGAGGCGGTTTAGCGATAAACCCTATTTGCTGTACAGCAACATGCAACTTATCAAGCATCTTTGGATACAACTCTTAAGATGGCTAGGGCATGTAAAGCGTATGAACACCACTACTTCGGCTCGAAAAGCCTTTGACTCCGAGCCATTGGGACAACGCAACAGAGAACGGCCTAGACAAAGGTGGCGCACACAATTGGAGAAGGACCTCAACTTGGAGTGCTTAACAAAAGGCAGCTGTCTAAAGATGGTGCTGGCTGGAGAGGGATGTACGTTGAGAATGAGTTCCATCCCAGACTGTAACGTAACACAAAGAATAAAAATAACCTTCCATGAGTTCCAAAGCAACAGAATAGCGATCTTAACGCTTCTTAAGATGAAGTAAATCTTAAGGCGACACAGTAACCAGTTCTAGGAGGCCATAATCCCTAGCACAGCTCGGTGCAGAACAGGACATAAACTGTAAGTCCAAACTTTGTGTCATTGACTGTAAGGCATGAACTGTGTGGCACGGACTGTGTAGCACGGACTGTGTGACACGGAGAGTGTGGCATGGACTGTGAGGCACGGACTGTGAGGCACGGACTGTGTGGCACGGACTGTGTGGCACGGACTGTGTGGCACGGACTGTGTGGCACGGACTGTGAGGCACAGACAGTGTGGCACGGACTGTGTGTCACGGTCTGTAAGGCCAGGACTGTGAGGCCAGGACTGTGAGGCACGGACTGTATGGTACGGACTGTGTGGCACGGCCTGTAAGGCTAGGACTGTGAACAACGAACTGTATGGCACGGACTGTGTGACAAGGACTGTGAATCACTGACTGTGTGGCACAGACTATGAGGCTCAGTCTGTGAGGCACGGACCATGTGGCATGGACTATGTGCCACGGGCTGTGAGGCACGGACTGTGTGGCTTGAACAATTTGGCTCAGACTGTGCAGTATGGACTGTGTGGCAAAGACTGTGAGGTTTATGGCACACAGACCTTGTGTAAAGTTGTCTCAATGTACAACTTCAATTTCAGTTAAATGAAATCAAGAGAACATCCCTCAATAACGCCAGCCATTGGGCAAATTTTTTCTCCAGCCTCTGTGTCTAACAGAAAGGTTCAATTCTATCACCTTTCAATGCTTAGCATCAAACTGTCCCTGTCTTGAGACATGCTTTACAACCAATTCATTGATATAAAATTTGTCTCTTTGGTCAATTTGTTCTCCGATTCAAGCTTCTTGCGAAGAGATAATGAAGTGGGTCGTTACTGATCTATTTGGACCTTCTTAACGAATAATCGGATATATCTTAGTCCCACAGTAGACACATTTTAATGTGCTCTCCGCGGGGATAACCGGTACACCACCTCATTGCTTCTCCGACGCTGTGCGTGAATCCCTTCTGGGTTCCTGGTTTGGGGGTCCTTTGCCAACAAGCTGGTCCAAATAACAATTATACCGTAAAATCCCACATTTAGCAAGCCCCAGTTCGATTGGGTACAACTTGCGCTCACAAAGCATTCTCTTCCTTCAATTTAGTGCAATAAACTTGAACTGCAGATCAAATTATATTTGTACCAGTGATTTGTAAAATTTGAGCATCAATTCAATATCAATTTATATGCGAAATCAATTCTAAGTCGTTCCGTCGTTGGGAACTACGAAAAGGGAGCAGCGTGTGGGCGATACTGTGAGGTATTCCTGGGCACATAAGTCCCCCATTTCGCACACAATCTGATGGCTGAGACTGCAATAAATTCACAACTCTTTGTGGCTCAATCGATACTCGAAGAAATGTCACATTCTCCTGCTCTTTCCCCTCCGCCCGGCAGGAGCCAGCCTATCACCCTGAGGTGGGTGTATGCAAATTTTTATTACAATTCCTTCTTTCTCTTCTTGTTTTTTGATACACATTTCTGGAGAGCGACGAATTGGGGCCGAAATTGAGGAATAATTTAAGCAGAGAAATGTGCTTACAATTCTCCTCCATTTACTTTATTCAGCCCTAATAGAATTTTAATACTGTCCTAGACAATAAGGACGCAAAACCCATTGGAGAGGTTGACATTTTCGTTTACGGCTCGTCGCCGGAGTGCCGTCGCACCGAGGGGCGAAGCTGGTGTCGTGCAACGAAATGGCATCCTTTTGGACGATTGTGTTGGATTTGAATTTCGATTCGTCCATTCCTGCCATCGAACTTGGGCTTCCTAGTTGGCTCGGGTGTTACTGAGTGTGTCATTAAAAAAATTGAACTGAAAAATTTCGATTTTCTTCATCGCTGGCAAAGCGTGTCCAATGTTCGCTTTGGCAAAAGGACATTCGCTTTGATTTTTATTTAAAGCGAAGGAGGCGAAGAGTCGATGTCTGCCAACGACACCGTTGCAGGGATTGGGAGTGCAGGACCACATTCCAGGGAACCAACGCAATCAATTGGATAAGTGTGCAATGAACGGACGACGAGTGCCAGTCGACGGTTCGAATATTCTGGGATCAAATTTGAAATTGGAGCTCCATAAATTGCTGCTAAGTTGAGTGCCCGGTGGAATGGTTGGATTGTTATGACTGCTGCGTCGTTGCCACATGGCGACCGAAATGTGAATGGAGGTTGAGTGAGTCAATTGAAATAAAATTGAATGCAATGCAATTTGCTGAAAATGAATCTTGCCGTGGGATTACGAAATTCAATGGGATTCTAATTGGAAACGGGACTTCGACGATTTTTCTTAACAACCGGGGTGAGTGTGGTGTGGAAGAGCTCTGGTGGATCATCCCTTTGTTTAATTCGGCGAAATCTTTGGTCCCGGGTATGCTTATTGCTGACAACTTCATTGGAAAAAGTGAATCTGAATTAAATTTGCGCGCAGTAGGAGTAAGTTTGAAGAGGAGCTTGCTTTGATTGCATTAAGATATCTTTCGAATGAAGAGCTTGGAGGATGTCCTTGAATTTCAACTTGAGCTTTACAGGAATTATGCCAATTATGAGTTTTTCTTTGCTTCGATGTCAAATATTTACCTTGCAGTCGTTTCTCGTCAAATATCAACCTTTTGTCAATTTGTGTGTCTTATGTTTTGTGCCTTGTTGCATTTGACAGCATTTGTTGATACAAATAAAGCAGGGTATTTGGAACAGGAGACCACAAAGACTCTTAAATCAAGAAACAACAACAAAAATTGTCTCAACAATGCTTGGGAATGTAGGGTACGAGGGTCAATTAGTTCATTCCACAATCAATTTAAGCCTTCAAACTATACTTTAGAAAAAAAATCATTTACTCTGTAGGATTTTGTGCATCGGTACCTCCTTCCCTCTCTTTCTCTATACCATCGCTCGTACTGTGACATAATTGCGGTCACTTCAGAGCACAAACAATCCCATAAGCGTGCGCCAGTTATAAAAAAAGTCATTCGAAATGTTTATATACAAAACAAAGAATTGAAAATTTCGAAATGAAATGATTCAAGAAAATTATGTTGACCAAAATTGTATTGTTTCTGCTCCGAACACCCAACTCGGCGATGCTCAAACTTATAAAGGCCGTCTAAAGTGTGTGTATTAAAATGGCCTATAAAGAAGCCTGAAAGACCATTTTTCGACTCAAATTTATTCTGGTGAGTGTTGTTTCTCAGTTCGAGGACAAATATAAGGCCCTTCTGAGAACTATATGGATGGTAACTCCTCTTATAATATAATATATAATAATTTTTCCTCTACACAAAAAAAGGTGATTACAGGGACCCGAAGAACTACAGAGGAATCACATTTTTTAAACACCTCTGCCAGGCTGTTTGCCTCATTAATTTACAAAAGATTGCATGATTGGGTTCAAGAACATAACATCCTTAAAGAATTTCAAGCTGGATTTAGAAAAAGTTATTCTACAATCGACCAGATATTGTGCTTAACAAACATTGCCGAAACATATAAGAGAAAGAAAAAAAAATTGTACGCCTTTTTCGTAGATTTTCAAGCAGCGTTTGATTCAATACCACGTGAAGCACTCTTTTTCAAGCTTTCGAAAATCGGCGTATCAAGCAAAGTTATAAGAATTCTGAGAGCCTTGTATGAAAACAATACTGCACATGTATGGGATGGAGACTTAATTTCCGACGAGTTTGAAACTTCATTGGGGGTTAAACAAGGCTGTACTCTAAGTGCACTACTCCTTATACTATACATCAATGATATAACAGATGATGTCAAAGGTGGAATAAGATTGAACGATGTATCCATTCCCGCGCTGATGTATGCTGATGATATCGTCTTTCTGTGTGACACTGTCCAATGTATGCAATTAATGATAGACAGGATTAACGATATCTGTAAAAATTGGAATCTGACTATAAACCTTGGTAAATCGAAAATGATGATATTCAGAAACGCAGGGGGACGCGTCTCATCTTTGGAAAAGTGGAAGTTGGACGGGGAAGAAATTGAGGTAGTATCCAGATACAAATACCTAGGTACCCTAATATCGTCCTCTTTAAATTTGAAACCACACTTTGAGGAAAAATTAGCTGTTGCTAAAAGAGCTATCTGTTCGATTTGGGAACGTTGCTTCAAAAATAAATACGTATCGAAAAGTGCAAAACAAACTTTATTCCACTCAACTGCAGCTTCAATAATGCTTTACGGAGTTCAGGTATGGGGCTACAAAGGCTATGATGGTGTCGAAAAATTCCTTCGCTACTTTTTGAAGAAGATCTTTCGGTTACCAAAAAATACCCCCAACTATATGTTACATATTGAAGCGAGAACTCCTCCGTTGCTCTTGTATACCATCAAAATGCACTTCAACTATGTTTTAAAAATACTACAGATGAGCGAATGCAGATTACCAAACGTAGTTTTAAGAAGTATAATTAGAACAAACGGATACATTTGCGAGGAATGGAAAAAAACAGCTTCTGAATGCGGTCTAAATCTGTCTATTGAGGCGGACGAGCCTCCTCATCTTTTAAGAAAAAAATTTAACTCTGTTTTGGAGAATTTTGGTAGACACACATATGACAAATATGCCGAAGAAGCTGAATCTTCACTGTTTAGGAACTACTACAGCAAACTAAACCATTTTTTAAATAAAAAAACATACTTCCTTGACAGTCACTCAATCGAAAAAATAAGCACAATTTTTAAACTGAGAGGAGAACTCGTTCAGTTAAACTTTATCCCCCACAGACCAGATTTACCAATTCTTTGTAACCTATGCAACAGAGAAAGAGAGAAGACATCTTACATCTAAATCTAGACTAATTGTTCAACATGTTCTCGTCGAAGCAGAAGGAAACAGATGTACATTTTACTCCCTATTTTGCCTTTCTCAGCGCTTTGCGGTTGATAGAGTGGCGTTTAGCAGATTAATTCGAGCAGGCTGTTCTACAATTCATAGTCAAATTGACCGAACATTTTTTACCAGAAGCCCTCAATTCCGATTTAACAATTCTTAGGCAGCATACAATTTGTGAATCTGCTGCTCAACAAACGTGCACCTCTTAACCATCTTGGATACACCGAGTCCGTTGAAGAATAAAAAGAATATCCTCAGTTGGGTTTCCAGAACTTCACTTTCGGCAGTGCCAGCGGCTCCTTCATGCACTTTTTAGTAGCTTCGAATATCAGCATTATAGGGTAGGGTATGTTATTTAAAGTTACTTTACGAAAGTTTCCACGGTGGACTTAAGGAGGATACTCATCAAGAAGATCGATTCTACGAGGTGCGCTTAATAAATTCTTGGTATTGATATGAAGGAAAATGCGAATTCAATTTGAATTATTTTTATTTTTCAATATAATCTCCCCTAATATCAATGCATTTATTACATCTCGAGATAATTTTTTAACTTGTAAACAGATTAATTAATTTGCTTTTGTTACATCTTGAGATAAGCTTCTTTAAAATTCAAAAAAAATAAATTTCCTCTTTCTCTGCAAAATACCCATTTATTGCCGACTAGAGATCTTCATCATCAGAAAATCTCTTTCCACAAACACATTCTTTCAAATCCGGATGCAGGAAATAATCACTAGGGGCAAGGTCTGGGCTATACGGTGGGTGTTGTATTTCTTCGAAACCCCAATCTCGCACAGCAGCCTCGGAAACTCGCGTCGCGTGAACAGAAGTGTTGTCATGAAGAAGCAACACACCCGCTGCGAGTTTACTCCGTCTTTTCTTTTTAATTTCCTCCCTCAAATTATACTTAGTAGACACATAGGATTTGGCCTTGATGGTTTCCTCTTTTTTGTACTCAATGAGCAAGATCGTTATTGAGTCCCAAAAAACTGTGGCCATGAGCTTCCCGGCAGACGGAGTGACTTTGAACTGCACTGCATGAACTCTTGTTTGCTTTCATGGTTATAGTGGTGAACCCATGTGGCAACCCCAATAACAATTTGATCCATTACACCGTTGTCGTTCGCACTACACATCCCCTAAAGCTCTCAACAGCATGTGATTCTCACTTTTATCTGAAACGCTGTGGGCATTCGTGACACCCACCTTACACTGACCTCTGAAAGGTTAAGATGGTCATGAAGAATGCTGTGGATGGTGTGAATGGTACCAGTTGAAAGCTTAGTGATCTCTGCCATCATTTTCATCCTTATTCGGGCATCCTCAAGAACAAGTTTTTCGACTTCTTTGATGCTTTCTTCCGTGCAAGCAGTAGCCAGGGCGCCGGAGCGGGGGTCGTCTTGTATGCTTTCTCTGCCTGTCTTGAACTCACTTGACCACTTTTGCACAGTTAATAATGAAGGTGCGGAACCCTGATAAACAGTCACCATCTCTTCTTGAATAGTTTTTTGACTTTTTCCTTGCTTAGTTAGAAATTAAATTACAGCGCGATGCTCAATTTCCACCATCAGCGTCTCTGTCACCATTATGATTCTGTTTAACTACAGATAAAATGCGAATTAATAATCACGTTTATATGAAATTTTACATGAATGCACTAAAATAATAGTATTACTTGTTAAATATGTCTAGTTATATACATAACCACAGCTTCACCCTGATACCGAACATAATGAACGTCACTCGTACGTTTCATTTTCGTACTGATGATATTCCCCCTTTACTGTCTAGTTAAAATGAGTTTTCCATCGTTGACAAGTCCAACTATTTCGCTTGTTATTCTGACACTCTCTACGATGGGTCATCATTGTGTGTCTTTCATAAATGACAAAGGATACATTCCAAAGGCAATTTTGATTAGATAGCATATAGATTAACTTAGATCACCTGTTTAGAGTCAGTAAGTTAGATGTTGAACCATGCTCGGATTACGCTACCTAGTTTGAAGTATTTTCCTAGGATTTATTCATCGATTATATTCAGTTAAACAGAAATGCAAAAAACAAAAAAAAGGATTTATTCCTTCGCACTTCTTATTGGACTTATGTTAGTCACATTCGTTTTAAAGCAAACAGACATCTCAACTCATCGTCTTCTCGCAGTCATTCGAATGTCGCCTGCAGCTCAATGGACTCCGTGTATCATGTTTTGTCGGCAGAATAATGTTAAAAATAATTTTAACATTTAACATCTCGATTAGTTCGTTCGATCTTGGCTGAACGAGCTTTCTGCAAGCTTTCTCTGAAATTAACCTGCCAATTCTGGGTAACGCACTACTCTTGCTTAGTACCTTCGCAAGCTACCTTCTCGTTAAACTAGACAAAACTGTTGTGGTTTCAATTATGTACTCTCAAAGACGTTATGTGTTAACTATCGTGGATCCATTGTGAACATACTCCCATCTGGTCCTTTTAAACTGTTCGTGTATGGTTTCAGGTATTTGCACAAAGCAGCAGGGAGGGCATTGTCCCCAAGTGCTTGATAGTAGGGAAAGCTCATTGCTCTGGTACAGTCAAACAGCAGTGAAATTCCTCTCATGGAGTACGTTTCATTTCGATTATGGCTTTTGGATATTTGATGCATGGGCCCATTCATCACTCCAAGCTGCTTTCGATCGTTAGTTCCGAATAGTTCGTCAGCTTTTAACTTCCGTTTGAATTTTAACACTTGGACTTCGAGATTGTTTGGTTGACGAGATGTATGCCTACTGCCGTCTGAGTTGAATGAAACTTCCAATTCTTTGGAAACGGTTAAATTGGCATAAATAACTCCTTTATAAATTCACACGGAAAATTCACATAAATAACTCCTTTATAAAGAGTACTTCGTTTAGCACAGGAACATTTCTCGTTCTTCGGCGCAGCTTTGACTTGTTTTTCGTACTTTCCTACTGTACCGCGTACTGTCGTTAGAACGATAGTTAAGAACAGACGGAAACCAAACGGACAAACGGGAAGCGAACAAACGGAATTATTCATTGCAAAAGATTTTGTTTTGTGGCCGCCGTGGCGTAGTGGGTAGAGTGCGACGCTCACACGCCGAAGGGTCTAGGTTCGATTCCCAGCTCAACACCAATTTTTCTAATATTTCACGGCACCACCTCTTTCGAGCTGCTGACAACACTCAAAGAGCAATAAATGTCTGAGAAAGCTTCTCAAATTTCGCCGTTCGGAGTCGGCAAAAAACTGTAGGTCCCTTCTACTCGTGAGAGAACATTAGCGCGCACAACACGAGTAGTTTATGAGCAAGCTAGGCCCTGGTCCCCCTCTGGATTGTAGCGCCAATAATTATTATTATTATTTAAAAGATTTTGTTATATATAGACCGAACAAATATACATTTTTTGCGAAAAATCTTTGTATCCGATTACAAAGAACACCGTGGGAGAGGAAACATTCTCTGGAGGCTAAATTTCGCAAAAACGTGACAAAAGGACTTTGACGGAACCCAACCGCACACTGTACCCACCGACACCATAGAGAAGACAAGAACTTGTCGCACTTGAAGAATTCCTTTCCAAAGGATAGCTTAATGATCTCAATGGATATTTGTGACAAAGAGTGACGGTCTGTTGCCAGGGAAAATATCAAATTCAAAAGGTCTCTCACACTTCCTTAAAACATCCTCTTCTTCACTCCTTTCGTGTTAAGAGAGAGCTTTAAATTCACCTCCTTAGAATTCTCACAAATTTCTTAATTCAAGTCCAAAATATGTTCTTTAAAAATCTGCAAGAGCTCAACTGGCGCCAAACGAAGAACTTCAAAGATGAAAAACCGAAACACACATTGTTACCGAAATGAAAAAAGAACATACTTCAGTTGGATATATGTTCCACAACGTACAGTTTCACAACGTACAGTTTCACAACGTACAGTTTCACAACGTACAGTTTCACAACGTACACTTCAACGCCAACCCGTCCTTGGACGTACCAACCCACTCCAAACTGTTCAAGTGCATAAATAACGATTGACACAATTGAATGTGAACGAGAAGTTGTATCTTTGCCGGCGTAAATCACTAAATTAGGACAGCCATTTACGGACGGATAAGGTGTGCGACGCATTCGCCTGCGAACGCATCAATTAAACGATTTCCATTACACCTCCGGCAAAGTAGGCCAGCAGTGCAGTGTGTGCCAGGGTAGCACTGATTTTTATCGAAATAAATTGCAAGGAGATCGCCACTTTACACGATACAGTACACCCGTGCATTTCTTGCATTCGTTTTCTGCGCGTCCGCCAACCCAGTGCGCCAGTGCAACGCACTGACACTGCACTCCCCTGCTTTACTTTATCTACGCTGCTTAAATTTGTTGCAATAAATTCAACAAATAAAAACGACGAGGAGGACAACCAGTCATGTCCTTCTTTTCGACCGTCAACACGTACCTATGGGAAACAAAATTGCTGAATTTTCTTTGTTGGCCGCTGCTGTTGGTGGTGGCCGGAGCCGCCCCATAACTCATGTATCCGCTTCTGCCTGATCTCACTGCATGTAGGGCACTCCTTGTAAAAAGGACAAAAAAAAAGGAGTATAATACAGCACTCCTTCTGCTCGGAGAGGGCTGCTGTGGCAGATCCAGCAGCTCGAACAGCTCCAGCAGCCACAACCGATATCATTCAATGTGGGGCGTGAAAAAATGTAATATGTCAGCCTTATCCAGGATACTTTGTACCGTTGCACATGTGCACATCCTGCTTGCATACATATCGATGGAAATGAGAATAAATAAACCGACTGGATGCAGGTTGGCCATTTAGCGTGCACTGCAACTGAAGGCACTGACGATGAACAACCGGCGCCGGGTGTTCGTTTTTCCCTGGCCGGTTGCAATCCATGCCCTGTACGGGTGTACACACTCCTCTTACATCGCATTACATGCGTTTACGGAACCCATCGACTGTCAACGGACGTGCTCTGATCACATACAGCAACCTCCGGTCGGTTTCCTTGAATCCGCATCATGTCCTTCTTCCTGGTCCTCCGCTGATCACCACCCCCTCCCATCACCGTGCGATTTAATTAAATTGAAAAATATGAATCACGAAATCAAATGCTCTTAATCAAGATGAACGCCGTGCTGGCGCAAAAAGGACTGTCTCTTGTAATCAGACAAATTGATGCTGGGCCATCGGATAAGTCCAACTCCTCCGCGGAGCGACTTAATTGAACGCAGGATATTCGTTCTTTTAAATTAAAATCCCGTCCAGTCGGGCAAGAGATGAGATTTTCACGAAAATAAATTAACAAGCAGCCACCGCACGGCCTGCGTGCGTGCGGGTCACAGTGCGGCCAGTGTCATCGAGCTGAAGGACTGCTGCCAAGTTGCTTCTTTAAAGAGCCTCTGATAGTTTTATGGGAACAATAAAATCCCGTTTACTGCCTCAATGATGTGGAATATTTCATACAGAGGTGCGGTCGGCTATTGAAAGTAAACTTGTGCGGGCCACAGTGCGAGGGATGACAATTTCAAATAATGGCTCTAGCCAACTAAATCAGATAAATTTGCTGACACGCTGGTGGCAGGGTTTGTTTGTGAGTATTCAGTGTGTCCTTGACAAGTTTTACGGCCGACACTAAATCAGGAACAAACTGGCAACAAATTTTCCGCCTCGAAACAATGCCTCTCTGCGTGTGCCGCAGTGCCACAGCAGCCGGGGCATTATCTGAGAGAGCCTTGAGCGAAATTTGACGAGGGATGTCAGTGGCTTGCTGTTTGATGTTTGACGACCGGACATTGGATGGAACACAATTGGCGCTGATGTCATGAAAGTTTCTGACATGAAGCAGAATGATGGTGAGGCGCGACCGTTTTTTCAATGCCGATTGGGCCGTTTAAATCTCGCGCGGCTAAAGCGCTCGCTGGGGGCTCTTTGACGGCGGGCCATTGGTTTTATAGTGAGCCATCGAAAGAAACGTTTGAAGCGGTCAAACGATGGTCGCCGCAAATTATCTTTTGATGAGGGTTTATAAGTGGTGCTTTGTCATTGAACCTTTCCGCGGAATGTTTTGAGTTCGGTTTGATTGCTTGGTAGACTGGATGTGAGTATGATTAGATGCCATTTGTTTCATTAGTTTTGGGAAATTCTTCATATTTTATGATTTGGTCTGGAATGCTTTAGGAAACGAGTTATAAATCGAATTGGGGTGGGGCCGTAATAAAGCGAATGCATAGTGTGTCAAATAAATTCTTAAAACGAAACCTTAAAAAATCTAAATTCCAATAAAAAAAACTACATAACCATCAAATATTATATTTCAGGACTCTACATTTCAAAATATGATCCTGAGATTTCAGTTTCCTCTCGAGCATGGGAACATTCTGAACGCCAGGCTAAAGTGGACTTGGGTATGATTATTGACCAAATTCATGGCAACTACGAATCTCAACAGTCAGTCACCAGGTCAAAATAGCTTATCTCTTAGAGTTATGGGAAAATCTAAATTGGATGCGTTTCAGCATGAAATGAGAAAAGTGTGTGTAAAGATTTGATTTAAGGCAATGCCACTCGAGCCTTTTGCGAAGGGCCGTAGCTATGCAAGCGTAGAGAAAATAATGTTCTGACACTGCAAGCATTCTTGAGTTCAAGTTAAAAACTGCTTCCCCGCTGAAAATTATTCGCTATTGCAATGAACTCCTGATTTGGTTCCCCACGGAACGTGAGTATGTAGGTAGGTTCTCCTATGAAAAACGGCGCCGCTACACCCAGACTAGAGAAACGATGTGTTTTATGTGACCAATATGTACGAGGGGCGTTCAAAATATTCTCTGTATCGATATGAAGGAAAATGCGAATTCAATTTAATTTATTTTTATTTTTCAATATAATCTCCCCTAACATCAATGCACTCGTTACATTTTGAAATAAGCTTTTATAAACCCTCAAAAAAATTAATTACTCTGCAAAATACCCATTTATTGCCGACTTGACTCCTTCATCATCCGAAAATCTTTTTCCACGAAGACATTCTTATTTTTATCCGGAAACAGGAAATAGTCACTAGATTCAAGATCTGGACTAAAGGGGCAGTTAGATTTCTTCGAAACCACAACCTCGTGCAGCAGCCTTCGAAACTCGCGTCGTGTGAACAGTAGTGTTGTCATGAAGAAGCAACACACCCGCTGCGAGTTTACCCTGTCTTTTCTAATTAATTTTCTCCAGCAAATTATGCAAAGTGAAAGCGTAGGACGTGGCGTTGACGGTTTCACCTTTTTTTGTAATCAATGTGCAAGATTCACTTTGAGTTCCAAAAAACTGTGGCCATGAGCTTCCCGGCAGACTTTGAATTTCTTCGGGGGTCTGTTCCTTTTTTATGCCATTGCATGGTTTCTTCTTGGGTGGGCATGGGCCTATGCACGCGAGGTAACGTCGTTGATTGCGCTCAACATGGCTTCAGGGTCATAGCGGTGAAACCATGTTTCTTCCCCCAGTAACATTTCGATCCATAACACCGACCGGGCTCTCACTACACACCTCCAAGGGCTCTCTGCAGCGTGCGATTCTTACTTTTTCTGAGGCGCTATGAGCATTCGTGGCACCCACCTTGCACTGATATTTGAAAGGTTGAGATGGTCATGAAGAATGCTATGAATGGTGTGAATGGTACCAGTTGAAAGCTTGGCCATCATTTGCCATCATTTTCACCCTTTTTCGGGCATCCTCAAGCACAAGCTTTTCGACTTCTTTGATGCTTTCTCCCGTACAAGCAGGAGCCGGGCCGCCGAAGCGGGAGTCGCCGTCTACAATGCTTTCTCCCTCTCTTGAATGCACTTGGCTCGTTTTTGTACACTTGATAATGAAGGAGCGGAACCCTGGTAAACAGCCACTTTGTCTTCATGAATAGTTTTTTGACGTTTTCCTTGCTAAGTGAGACATTAAATTACAGCGCGATGCTCAATTTTCACCATTATCGCCTCAGTTGCCATTATGATTCTGTTTAACTACAGATAAAACGCGAATTAATAATCACGTTCATTTGAAATTTTACAACAAACGACACAAACGACAAACGAATATTTTTCACAGATGTCATAGCAAATAAACAAAGAAAACATAAGGCTCGCTCACAACAAATGTTTCCTATCGAGACATTTGTATCTTGACGCTCACTTCGTACCGGTATTTCCATCGGCAATGTGAATAGCGCTGACATTGGTGCCGCTCCGCTCTATATTGTATTGTTTACGATCAGACTTTGCTGCTTTTTTCCAAGAAAATGTTGCGGTTTTCATTTTTTGGTTTCCACGGAGAAGTGAGTAAAGTTTGACACTGACAAGCCTTGGTTTCAGGATTGGTTCTTGGACTAAACATCTCGAATTTTTTTAAAACGCTAAAAAAAGGGTTTTTGTCTATTAACACGTTTTTTCAAATTTTATCGGTGTAGTCCAATGGTGAAGAATTCTTCTGTCAGTCATGATCGAAAATGATTGCAGTGACAGAGGCAAATTCTCTGAATGTAGAAATTCACTGCAACTCGTCAATGCCGGAGGAGCAGCCTTGGAAAAATCCTTATGGCTGCTTCCATACGCGGACGACATTGACGCGATCGGCAACACATGTTGATATTGAAAGGTTTGTCTGTCAAAATGGGTTTAAAAGTGAACGAGGACATAACGAAGTGCATGGTGTTCACGGAAAAGGACGCACAACATTGATGACTCTTCCAAAGCGTCACCATAGGCTGATTTCTCCTTAAAATCGTTAACTTTAAATCTTGTGTCTTACAAGACACAACAACATTTGCCCGAAGATAAAACGCAGATTAATTTAAGATAATTGTGGCCGCCGTGTCGTATTGGGTAAAGTGCGAAACGCTGAGGCCGAAGGTACGGGGTTGAGTGCGAAACGCAGACGCCGAAGGACCGGGTTTGATTCCCGGCTCCAACTGCTGACAACACTCAAAGAGCAATAACTGTCTAAGAAAATTTCTCAAACTTCGCCGTTCGGAGTCGCCAGAATACTGTTGATCCCTTCTACTCGTGAGAAAGCAGTTGTGCGCACAATACAAGTAGTTGAAGATCATGCTATACTCTGGTCCTTCTGTGGACTACAGCGCCACACAATCAATAATTTAAGATAACTACTGAGATGAGAGATAACTACTGAATCGTAGTCTATTGTGAAAAGTTCAAGAGTCTCCAAATTGTGGCCTTCTTTTGTGTTAATGATTGTAGTAGACAAAGCTTCGGCGACAAACTGTACAGGCTTTTAAGTGGCATGAAGTTAGCCTGGCGTCTAAGGATTTAACTACTTAGATGGTCAGGGGATGTAGCCCCCCGAAGTTTAACTCCATGAGTGGCGCAAGGCAATATATTTCGCCCACGTCCCCAGGGCGTAAGTAATTGAGGAAGGATCTCGCAGCGCTCTATGAATCAGAAGTTCGGTCAATTGTTTTTTTTAAACCTGAGAGTATTAGTTGTTATATTGCAGTTCAACTATACACGTACAGGGGAGCAATTAGACCGGTGGTTGGAGTTGCTGTGGAAATTCAAGAACAGTTTCCCTTTTCAGAGGCAGGTAATGGAAGTTCAACTCCGAACTGAATAATATGTGAATCGGAGAACCTGCGAAAGTGCACCAAACGAAGTCTGCGTCTATGGTGCCGCACACATGAAGGACCTTAATTATCTTCCTGCGCAAATCGGAAGACCCTGCAAGTGAAAGAGGATTTTTGGAACGGCCTAGGTCAACTTTTGATTATACCTCCAAGCGAGGCAATTGAGGCCGCAGGCTGATAAAAGCTCGAATGCTCATACAACATTCGATATCGTTCACTTCCATCTGTGAAACAGGCTTTTGCAACGTGTTCAGTTGCACAGACCACCGATTCTGCATGTCTCGCAAAGAGGCGGCATTTTCCTCGCTTTCGCAAGCAGAGTACACACCCCGGGGCAAGAAGCTCAAAAACTTGTCCGATTAATGTTTGAATTTGCCCAATAAATTTTGCGCTCCCGCCACGCAACTGCGCCTATCACACCTAAATCTTCCCCCCCACTTCGACGTTTACTCAACGATCGATGCCACTCTTTCCTCTGCAGCACGAGCATCGCACTATCGCCCGACAGTAAGCCCAAGTCCTCCGCTCAAATAATAATCCTATTACGGCCAATAACTCATTCGCCCAAGTATTCGTCCGACTCCGGACGGTGGCTGCAGTGGTCGGTAGGGAGTGAGCCAGAGATTCACACGAAAAATCGATTTTGACAGAATTATAAATCGAATTAAATAAAATACACCTGGTCGCATCGAGGAGGACCTGTTGGGGATTATTTGCTGCCCATTAACAGCAAGGACATTCCTTCGACAACAATTTATGGACGACCCCAGGAACATGACCCATAAACGCGACATACATACGCCCATCCGTCCATCCAGCCATCCAACCAGGCGCCCACCAGCAGGAGCGGAGAAAATAAAATAAAATTTATGCGTAAGAAATTTTTTGGAAACTTTTCTGTTGCTGCTTACACAACGTGCACATAATGGGGAGCCACAGCGCGGAATCTTCCCTCACACAACACAGATCAGAGTGTGTGTCTGTGCTTAGCTGCTGCCACAATATTGTGGCGTGGCGGAAAAAATGAGAACGACTTGCCGGCCCCAAGTACCGCACTTCCGACGTTACGAGCTTTTGAATGATGCGCGAGTAAAATTTTACGATAAATGTGATGTGGCTTCAGCAGTTTTTCTTGCGGTGTCCCTTTCTGTTTGCCTCCCCCTTGGCTTTTGATTCATTCCAGTGGCATTCCACGTTCATCATCATCGTCGTCGTCGTGGTGCCTTGCTTCGGTTTTTGTGAAGTAATAATTTTCGGCAACGAGATTGCCACTTGTAAATGATGCGGAAGATATGCTGGGGCTGGGTGAAATGGAGAGGAAAAGGAATATCTGGACGAAGGACTTCGTAATTAAGTTGTTCAATTTATGTGTTATGCTCAAGAAAGGGGAATTAAAACTGCGAACTAATTTGGAGGCGAAATGCTTCCCCCGGCCGTCCTGCCGGTGCAACGAAATCCGGCGAAGGTTGTGTGGGTGGTGGGGTTGGATGCTGTTTCTTCGTTTTTGTCGAGGAGCACGAGAGCGAAGACGTTGTCATCGCAAGGCGAGTGTTCTTCATTGCAGTCAGGACTTTAATTGAGAAGTCTGCCTTGTGTAGGCTGTCAGTCTCTGTGTGACAGTGTTTGAGATTAGTTTTAGTGTAGCAGAGTTGTTCAGTTGAACGCCTCGAGGAGCAGTCCGTAGGCGCTCATCTTGGCCTAGGTCAAGGATGTTCCTTCGAGTGGGGCGAACGAAAGGGAGAGTTGCAGCTTTGTTTTAATTTTCGTGACCGTGACTGAGAGAAAGGGACTTGAGTGTCCACCTGATGACGGTGGCGTGGAGGTGAACAAAGTGTGTCAGCTGTCATATTTGCCTGAGATTGTTTCTGCTGAGCTGCAGCTACCAGAGGGACACACAAAAAGGGTCCTGCAAGGGTGCTTGCTTTGCAAGTGAACTGCAAGGCCTTGTAAACATGACATTTTTCTGTGACTCATTTCGAGGGAATCCGTACAAAACTTTCTCCCTCACAGGATCTGTTCATAGCTAACCTAACCATTCAATTAAGGACTCTCTTGGGAGCAGCACTGTTGTTTAAGTTCCTCTTTAACGCCGGCGACGCCCCTCAAACACTTCAGTTCCATCACTCGATGATTAAACTATCGACATAAAGTCGTCTCCCCCTTCGGGGCGAAGGAAAATTGTATCCTCGTGAGAGGACAATGCATAATCCATTACGATATACTCCAACTGATCGTTATCTCGATTTTTTCTGAAATTTTCCTCCATCGCCCGCCTGAAGCAGTCAACGACCGAGCGATAGGCAATGTACTCCATCAACATCCGGAAGCGCCTTCCATCACAAGGGCGCTCTGGGACGCATTTTAAATGAATACCAAATCAGTTAAGCCCCGTTCATGAATAATGCAAAAAAAAAAAAAGAATCATGTCAATCACGCCATTAAACCCAGATGCATATCTTAAGTGTATCCGAGCAGTGTCGAAGGATACTCGTCCGCTAGCTCGTCGGCCTGTGTAACTATCCCCGTCCCGGAAGTTACCTTTTCGCTTTTCGATGAACTCTTCCATTCTCTAGCCCGACTGACGCTGATGGATACATCGAAGTCAAGTGAGTTCGTCACGTCATTCATTGTACGTCAGAGAGATGGCCCCTGCCGTCGCCGGCACTATTGCGCCACCAACAATAACTCAACAACTCCGATGTGAGGCTTCGTCAATCAAGAGCGCTGAAAACCGAGCGTAGAGGGCGAACCTACATACGGGTAGGGGCTGTTTAATGACGCAAAATTTCAGGTCACCAAAGGATCTATAAATTAGATAAGAAATCGAGTGAATTACACACCCACGTCCCGTCATTCCAGACGCACATGTGATGGAAGAGCATAGTTTTCGCTTCCACATCTTTTGTGTATCCCTTCCTGCGGGAGATATCCTTACTCGGCAAATGTCCTTCTTCCGAAAAAAGGGCGAACATACAACGACGGAAAACTGCTCTAGTTACCCGCACACACACAAACTAAGTCATTAACCATGGAAAGGATAATAGAAGCGCTGTTGTCATGGCGGGGACCATGTGACCCCATCAAGGGTATGGGGAATGTAACTGCTTTAACCATATTCCGTTTTTACTTTGGCCCAAGGCACTCTCGCCCCTCCTCGATCTTCGTTCGCTTTTCTGGGTTTTACTGACGCTGCTGGTGACATGTCACTTGTGTGTGCGCCCGAAACAAGAGCATCATCGTCCTCGTCATCATCGCTCGCCATCATCATCAGCAACAACATGGTCGTCCTTGTTGTTTGCATCGCGGCAAGGGAAAAACAAAAAAAGACTGTTAATGAGCCAAAAGCAAAGTCAATACAGGAGGACAGAGGAAGGACCGCGCCAAACAGACACAGAACAGAACACTCTTCCTCTTCGCAAAGAGTACACATTTTTACGATCAAAGAATGTGGGGCCAGAAATAAACTCTCCGAAAGGGCGCGGGGAAGACTTCTCCGGGAAATATCAATATTTGCTAATGTGCCACAAATGGATGCGTCACACGACCGAGTTACGGCTGCGACTAAGCCCAGATCCTGGGCACTGCTGATGCATGGTGATGGGGTTATGTGCGGAAGGTAAGTGATTTCGAATGGGACTTGTTAGAGAGCAATGAAAGCTGGGAAGCACTTCAACGTCATTTCGTTGGATATTACTATTATCGAACTCGTTAAATCCTTCCTTGGGATTGAACAATATCTGCGTCTCTCTGACCGGCTGACGAGTGTGTTAGCGTGGGAGAGCGAGAGGATGGGAGCGAGTGTTTTTATGGAATCCCTAGCATTATGTCGTAAAATCATCCTTCGTCGAAAAGACGAGTATTCGGAACTGTATCTTGCTCTGTCTTGTGCAAGTTGTGAGTTTTATGAGCACGAATTTAATGATTGCCTTGAAGTTCTAGAGAAGTTCGTTTTCTTGTAAGGACGGCTTTAAGTTTTGTCTTACAGCACAGAATTTGAAAAAAATGTAAGCTGCATTCTCCTACGATTCTGGATGTAGTTTCATGAAACTGTTAGTCCTGAGTTAGTTGGTTAACAATGACGATCTCAACCACATGAAAGAGGCTAAAAGTGGATTTGTCTGAAGCACCATTTTTATTTCATGCTTTAATTTTGCTTTTGTTTTTCGACATTTATCTCTTTACTTTTAATTTGTTTTTAATTCCACAGATCAAGCTATACAAATAAATTAACTGTGAATACAATTTTTGGACGCCGTAGCGTAGTGGGAAAAGTGCGATTCTGACATGCCGAAGGTTCAGGTTCGATTCCCAGCTGAACACATCGCATTTTCTACGGCACCACCCCTTTCGAGCTAAGAAGTTCCTTCGCAGTTCGGAGTTGGCTAAAAATGTAGGACCTTTGTTCTCGTGAGGCAACAGTAGCACGCACAGCACGAGCAGTTGATGAACAAGCTAGGCCCTGGTCCCTCTGTCGACTGTAGAGCCACCCAATTATAATTATTATTGGTTATATAATTTAGGTTGGTCGCCATGACTTAGTGGGTAGAGTGCGACGCTCACACGCTGAAGGGTCTAGGTTCGACTCCCAGATCAACACCAATTTTTCACGGCACCTCCTCTTTCGAGCTGCTGACAACACTCAAAGAGTAGTAACTATCTAAGAAAGCTTCTCAATTTTCGCCGTTGAGAAGCGACCCTTCTTCTCGTGAGCCAAAAGTAACACACAACAACAACACACAACAACAGCAAATCACAATGCGAGTAGTTGATGAGCAAGCTAGGCCGTGGTCCCCTTTTGGACTATAGCGCCAACAATTGTTATTATTATTATATAATCTAGGATTATAATGAACGATCTTGCTGGCCCTATATAGACACTCTAAGTTCGTCTGATCTATTCAGAGGTTCTCGCCACTATCAAAAATGCTTATCCCTTTCCCCCTTCTCCGTCCGCAAAGAATATGTATGGATGTGCTTCGGGATCCTGGGAAACGAAACTGCCGATGAACTAGCTAGGGTAGGTTCAGCAGAGGCATTCGTAGGGGCAAAGCCCACCTTGGGATAACCCGCGTCCTTGGTCAGGGCCTCCGTCAATGGTTGGGTTTCTCTACAGCAGAACTAGAGATGGCATGACTCTCGAGGATGCAGGGTGACCAAGAGTATGCTCCCAAACGTCTGCAAGAAATCCTCTTCTTTTCTGCTATCTCTAGAAAGTAACGACTGCAGAAGTCTTGTCGGCGTATTAACGGGACACTTTACCTTCGCTATGCACCTGAGTCGGCTTGGGCTTAGTGATGTCACACTCTGCGACGCCTGTGGAGAAGGTGAAGACACTTCAGAGCACTTTCTCTGTCAGTGTCCAGCTTTCGCTCGTATCTGGCAGCGGTTATTTGGCGCTGATGTGGTGGGAACTGAAAACCTATGTTCTATATCACAGAAGCGCTTCTTGGTTTTTCTTCAGAAAACCAAGAAATTATAATTAATAAAGGTTACTGCCCGATAGTAAAATGGAGCAGTATTTGATTCTGAGCGCTCCAGTGTAGTTTATCCCAATCTAGAACAAAAAAAAAATGGATGCGCTCATCCAAAGTTCACCCGGACACCCGGGCCAGTCATGGTGTATGGCGTCACCCAAGAATCAAGTTGGCTGCTGTAAAGCATCCTACTTGCCATAGCCAAGGCTTTTCTGGCTTTTGCCCAACCCGTTGCTCCGTGGATATTAATAATAATTGCTGGCGCTACAGTCCAAAGGGGGACCAGGGCCTAGCTTGCTCATCAACTACTCGTGTTGTGCGCGCTACTGTTCTCTGACGAGTAGAAGGGACCAACAGTTTTTTGCCGACTCCGAACTGCGAAATTTGAGAAGCTTTCTTAGACAGTTATTACTCTTTGAGTGTTGTCAGCAGCTCGAAAGAGGTGGTGCCGTAAAAAATTCGAAAAATTGGTGTTGAGCTGGGAGTCGAACCTAGACCCTTCGGCGTGTGAGCGTCGCACTCTACCCACTACGCCACGGCGACCACAAAAACTATACAAAAACTGATTCAACATCACACCGCACTCCTCATTGCTAATGGTCGCACATGTGGGTCCAATATGCCGAACTAACACTAGTTTTTAATCGTATCCCTTGAACCCATGGACAACGGAATTCGAAACAGGATGGTTTCGGACTTGAACTTCCAGTAGTCGCAAAATTGATGGATTTTCTCGAAGTCACGCTAAAAGAGGATATTAATAACCTCAATCCTCGACGCTGTCCTGTACAATACAATCGTGAGGTAAGTTTTTTTTAGTAAGAAAAAGGTTTAAAGGAGAATTAATTTTGCGAACTGGTACATTTAGTGTGAAAACTGGAACAACGCGCTATGATCGGATAAAACCAAAATTTATTTGTATGGTTCCGATGAGACAGGTTCACAAAAACAAAAAAAAATAGGTATAGTGGTGGCAGCATTATTATTTGGGTAGTTGGCCATGAAATCTGAGCCATTTTGAGAACACAACAGAAAACGGCCTAGGATAAGGAGACGCACACAAGTGGAGAAGAACCTCAACCAACTTGGAGTGCGGAAGTGGAGGCAGCTGGCAAAAGATCGTGCTGGCATATTAGTTGAGGCCCAGGTCCGGCCGGACTGTAGCACCACAAGAAGGAGGAGAAGAAGTTGAACACAAACACATTTTAAATACGGTGATGATGCCATTCGGCGAAGAGGAAATGCCACTGTAGGCGTTTATTTAACACTGCAGACTTTTTTTTGCTTAACTCTATTCCAGCAATGGTTGTCAATCTTTTCATATCACTCTTTCCATCCGATCTACTCGAAACGGTGAATTTTCAAATCATCCTCTGGGTAAATACTTACGCATTATAAGTTTCCCCTCTCTTCAGTCTGTAAAATAAAGTCGGCATACACACAACAAGCGGCTGCATTTTATCCTTTTGTCCACTCACACCTCATACACTAATAAAGTGTGAGGTTTTAAACCCTCTTCTAAACCAAGGGGAAATTGGTTAACGAGCATTGAAAGAAAAGTTTGGGCTGGCCATAAAAATCCCCCTAATTTTAATTCCATAAAACACCTATGGGCAATTTTGAAACGCAAGATCGGGGATTGCAAAACCGCCATCAAGGAACAACTGTAGTCCGAAATTAGAAATGCGTGATTTTCATTTTTCCTCTGGAAATTGTAGCAAGTTTGCAGTTCATTCCAATGAACGAAGATGTGCTGCAGTGATAGACGCAATCAAATTTTGAAAGCCGTGATACGTTTTCATTTCCATATTCATTTCCCTAATCTCAGTTTCTTTCTAATATTGCATCAGGGCTAAAACTGGCCAACAAGAGAAATCACTTTATTTCCAACATACTAAGTGTTTTATGTAAAAACTTTTGTTTTGAATTATTTGACATTATAATAAATAATGCTGTGACGTTTCAATATACTTCTAACACACATATAACGTTGAATTTTCCGGCTATGTACAAAGCGCTACAAAGCTCGTATCTGGCAATACTATCACTACATTATTTGAAAGGTCTTGACATAACCTACAAAGCGATGTCATGCATGATTAGTTTAGATATTGCGTTCAACAGTTATCGACATGTAAACATGGAGTTCACTAACGCTGAAATTCGCGCTATTTCAACGTTTTCCTTCGTTAAAGGCAAATCCGCAAAGGAAACGTTCCATGAGATTAATGGTGTTTTGGGGGATTGTACTCTATCACTTTGAACCGCGGAGGAATGGTTTCGACGATTCAGAGCCGGTGAAAATGACACCATGGATAACCCATCCGGCGGAAGACCTGTGACGACGAATACCGATCGAATCATGAAAACCATTGAGTTGGACCGGAATGTGCCATCTCGTGACTTCACCCAGGAGATGGAAGTTAGTCACCAAACCAATTGAAACCATCTGCAGAAGGCTGGATACAAAAAAACTTGATGTTTGGGTGCCGCATGATTTGACGAAAAAAAACCTTCTGGACCGTTTTAGGGCCTGGGATACGCTGCTGAAGCGGAACGAACTCAACCCATTTTTGAAGCGGATCGTGACTATCGACGAAAAATGGATCATGTACGACAATATCAAGTGAAAATGGTCGTGGTTGATGACCGGTGAATCGTCCCAAACAGTGACCAAACTGGGATAGACGGCCAGGAAGGTTTTACTGTGTGTTTGGTGGGATTGGAATGAAGGCATCCACTATGAGCTGCTCCCATATGGCTACAATCTTCTGCGAACAACTAGAACGCTTGAAACGAGGCGATCGAACAGAAGCGTCCAGAATTGGCCGACAGGAAGGGTGTAGTGTTTCAGCAGGACAACGCCAGAACACACACTTCGTTGATGACTCGTCAAAAGCTACGGGAGCTCGAATGAAAGGTTTTATCCCATCCACCACATAGCCTGAACATAGCGCCAAGTGATTGACACCTGTTCCTGTTCAAGGCGAACGCCTTGTATATGACACGGCACATATTTGAACTAAATCCGATCACTGTAAAACTTTTTATGAAGTATTGAATGAAGAGAAAAAAAGTGGAAGGGAAATATTTGACAACAATCTTGTTTTCTGTATGTATTTTTTTCTACCACTGCACAAGTGAACTTTTTTCTCTACTTGTACAGCCCTGCTGTAAAAGTGCAATTGCGTGTCCTCTTAAATCAAATAAGTGTAAACAAAAAAACAGAGTAAGTCCTTCGTAAGGGGGGTCACGAAATGGACAGAGAAATTTCGTCATCACCCAGACATTTTGATACTATTGTACTTTAGACAACAGTGGATAGAACGTGCGTCCTAAAGGTTTTTTAAGTTTACCAACTCAAGACGAAGAAATTCCCAACAGAAGTAACGTGAAATCTATACGTTCCTTATCTTAAGACATTTTCACATAGATCCCTGGGATTCCAGACGGAGCTCTATTCCTCCAGTAGTTGATCTCAGTTCTATGTGTCATTCAGCCTGTAGGAGAATGAAAGAAACAAAGACTTCACGTTTTGACGTTATCTGTTCTATTATCCCGCAATGTGTGTTACACAATCTTAAATAGAATTGGGTAAACGGCAGAATTTCGCGAACAGAGTTCAAGAACCTTAAGACCGATTTAACGGCGGCTTATTTACTTTAGAAGTATAGTACTGGCACAGGGTGCGCATAAATTGAAACTGGGATTAGTGCAGGTAGCACATTTTTTTTTCGCCTACACGCCACAGAAAGATTTATGACTTTGAGAGAGGTTTATGAATTAGCTCATGTGCTTTCAACCTCTTTGAGCCCACTGTTCCACTATTCGAGTGGAACGAAATGCCTTCTGTGAAAAGTGAATAAAAGCGTCGTTTATACACTTAGAGAGCTTGTATGTATCGATCAAAGTCATCAGTCTCCAACTTCCCATGAAATTAAAGGCATCTTCTTCATCCTCATTTGGTGCAACAGTGTTTGTTGGGCCTGAATCTAAACCAGCAATCCTTACCAGCGAGCACGGTCTTAACCTTACAGCCTCCAGTTTCAAATTCCAATTATTCGAAGCCCTTCTCGGCTCATATGTCCCATTGGTTCCGACTTGAAGTCTCAGGTTATACGGGTGGAATTTCTGAATAGACTAGATGCCAGAAGACCTATCGATTGCTTAGATCAAATCATCGATCTTCTTCTTCTTCTTGTGAAGCTACAGTGCGGAGTGAACAATGGCCTCTACCAACATGCTTTTCCAGCCAGTGCAGTCTTTCGCCACTTGCCTCCAGTTCCGCACTCCAAGTTGGTAGAGGTCCTTCTCCACTTGTGCGCGCCATTTTAGGCCGTTCTCTGTTGCGTTGTCTTAATGGCACTGACGGGAAGACTTTTCAGCCGGAAAAATGGTGTCCACACGCTCTACATGGCCTAGCCATACTTAGCGTTGTATCCGAAGATCAATCAAAAGTCAGTCGTGGATGATCGCCTTTAGAAAAAGACGCACTGGACCCACATTCAACTACTAAAAAGATGAAGCCAGAAATCTTAAAGTCTTTATCGCCGTGCGTTGCCGTTTGGAGAGGTAAAATGAGGAGGACAGTAACTCAACCTCCTGGAATACCATTCTTCGATCCCTTTTCACACAGGACAATAGGAATTGAATACCCATCTCATTGCATTCCAACTTAAATGGCGTTTCGCCTCTAAATAGGATTCCAACTCAATTTGCTATGCTCAATGAGCTGGAGACTGCTTTAATTGTTAAATTTTACAGGTAATGCACATCGTCTCCTTAGAATTATGCATCAGAGCTTCAGGCATTCACATATAGGGTTTCGGTGAGAATGCTCTGCACAGGACTCATCCTTGAGTAATGAGCTCACATGGAATTCACTCAAGTGCAAATTCAAATATTACTCGTACCTGCATTACATGTGAATCCTGTTCTTGTACCCGCGCACGTGGCAGGGACAACACGTGTACGTAACATATTTCCGAAATCCATCTCTCCCTCACTCCGATATTTCTCATCAGCATTCAGACAAAATGAAGTCTCATTGTGTCCGCCCTCTCATGGACCAGCCAATAGTTCAGGCCAGGACGAAAAGGATATCTCCAGACATCTGCTGCATTCATGTCGGACATGGGATGGGAAACATCTTTCAATCGAACATGTCAAAATATTGTCATTTCCACCTCTTTTCCTGAAGAACTTGTCATCGGGACTGTTGGACTGTTTGAATGCCTATGTGTGGGTGTGGCTGGCTTTTCATTCTCCAACTTGCGAGCATGTTACACGAATGGGCCGCCCCTAAAGCGCCAAACTCTCAAGTAAATTAAAATGAAATTGAACTGAAAAGGGGACAATGGGTGCAGACATGTCAACATCGAACCGGGTGAAACAGGATTTCTGGAGTTTTGAAGATACTCTGCTTGCTGTTGTCATAGGAAATGCTAAACTTCCATGTCAGAGTACAACTGATAAGATATTAACCGCCTGGACAATCCAATTACCGGGACACATTGTCTGCCTCATGTCTCCTGGGAGATACGTACATATACGTGGCCCTTGTTCCCAACTGCCTAGACCTGAAGACACACACTCGCATGTGCGCGGGAAGCTCATTGCCAGAGTGGGGAACACGTGAATACGGGTCTTTTGTCGGAGCGCAAGTGGGATTTCTGCTTAAGAAAACAGGATTTAGATTGAATTTTGCGGTGAATACGCCACCATTGTCCTAATTTAAATACCATCCGAAAGGGGTTGCTTTGTAAATTCGGTTAGGATGTGTTTGTCGTGAAGGTCATGTGACGGGAGGGCGCTGCTGAGCACTTATTTCGTTTATTTTTTTATTTGTGTAGGAAATTTGGATACCAGAAAACCCTTTCGTAGTGCTTTTCTTTAAATTTGAATTCGTTTGCTTTTGAAACCTTGTTGTAACGTTGAGCCCCCACAGAATCAATCAATGCCTAACTGTCCCATGCAACAACTGCTTGAAAGATAAATGGCGCCCAACGCGGGACTTGAATTTATACTGACGAATTGATACAATTTTAGTGTCGAAGGCTTACGAAATACCACACTGCGGAACGTGGGCATCTGCTGCATCAAATTACATTTGCATTAAGAATGCTTTTAGAATACCAGGGGTAGCGCCTGTGACCGAGAATCTACATCATCAGCTCTCACCAAATCAGTTTCATAAATTTGAGCCTACTGCCAACCAAGTCGTGACAACAAAACAGGTCATGCCCCCAAGCAAAGCTTTCGTTTCCTGAATTGTCAAGACAAATGCGTTAATTAAAATTTTTGCTAGAGATGTGAGGGTTTGATAATACGGCGATGACTCGATGACTTTGAGTCTTTTCGTATAAAGAACTTGTTCAAGATGTTATAGACAGTGCCGTAGTTTCGCCAACATCATAATGTCATCCCAGAGCTTGCTCTTGAATGTCCCATCCATGGATGGACACCCTATTCAGGGACACTGATAATCACAACCTTGAATTAACTTGCAGAGATCAAATTATTCTCAGCTGCCAAACAAAGGCCCGAATTTTGAAACTGTCTTCGAAGTGTTTATTGGGCTCAGCAGAGCATGGCTGTCCCTATATTTATGAGCCAGCCCCGAGGGCATAATAATAATAATTCTTGGCGCGACAGATAACAAGGGGACCAGGGCCTAGCTTGCTCATCAACCACTCGTATTGTGCGCGCTACAGTTCTCCCACGAGGAGAAGGGACCTACAGTTTTTTCCGACTCCAAACGGCGAAGTTTGAGAAGCTTTCTTAGACAACTATTACTCTTTGAATGCTGTCAGCAGCTCGAAAGTGTCGGTCGATTCGAGGTGTTCAGTTGGGAATCGAACCCAGACCCTTCGGCGTGTGAGCGTCGCACTCTACCCACTTCGCCATGGCGGCCACCACAAGGGCATCAAAATTCGAATTTTTCTGTCTGTCGCCAATCGACTATTAGCCTCACCGCACCGAGCGACATGGAGTACGAAGGCAATGCCTCAAGGAATGTTATCAAAACTCCACTGTAAAAGAAACGAAATATTATATCATTGAGTCGTGATTGTGTAATGTTGGCTGCTGAGATTCAACAGAGTCAAATTTTCGCTGTTCTCTTTCAAATTTTGTCAAACCTAAGAAAGAACAAAGCTCTCGGCTTTCTGCACAGTTTACCAAACTTTTGCTTGGCACAAAACGTGACGTGGTCTCTGGAACCAAGCACAGAACAGTAAGCCTGAGCCACTCAATTTTTCGCGTGCTTAGACTGTCGATCCATTAACACCGCTTCCGATCCGATTCACTGAACAGTTGTCATTGCCAAAAGCACGGAAAAATTCCATCCCGTCAAGTCTGAGGTTCTAAAACTATTTAGGGGCTAGCATTCCTCTACCAGAAGGCATCACCAACCGGGCATCGATTTTCAGATGCGGAGAGACCACTTAAAGCATTCAAGTCCTTTCTGTGAAACCAGACCGTATTCCACCGCATCTCGCCCTGTTGCTGTTGTTCTCGTGGCGACCAAATTATCAATGCAAACTACATTGCCCGCAAATAAAGCAATCCTCGGCAGACCAGCAACCAATTACCCGGAAGCATAATCAAATGAAATCGCAACCTTTGCCCAATTTTGACTCGCATGTGCAAAAACTTCCAAAGTTCACAGAGTCCCGCTGGCGTTTAACTCTTTCCAGAGCCGTTCCTACCCTTCGTAGGGGACCCGAGAGATCACGGCCATTCCTAGCGTGTGCCTACTCCGTTCTCACACACGACCTCTCACCCCGACGGGAAGTCGGTGAAAAGTTCAGGCCACAACTGCGACCGCTGCTGCCGTCTGCGGTAGCAATTTGCCAATAAAGATACAATTTATGTCATTTAAGATACTTATCATAAATGTGCAGAACGAAGGAGGCGAACCTGGATTACATCTTAATGTTCGCCCTGTATGTGCGCCCGCCCCATGCACGGATCGGTCTGCTCGTGCTGGTGGAGCGATATGCACTCCAGGGCCAAATGGTGTAAAAGTGTCGCCTATTTATTAAACCATAAAAGGATATTTGCATGTCGTTCGCAATAAAATTATGTAATTACTAAATAAATAGCAGTAAGTTGCAGTAACGCTGCGGCGGTTCACGGCGACACGCTAAGTTTCATTAGTGATGCCGTCAGGAATGCGGCACCCTGTGCCGCGAGCGGACGGGCGCCGGCCTGCTGATGGCATAGAAAATGCAGAATGGAATGTGTAGAGCGAGGGAGAGGGGACGGCAGAATTATGTGCGGAAAATGGAAAAGTAATAATTGGAAACTAGCACCAGCGCTGCACGTTTGAATGTGCATGCAAGCGCAGCCGACCTCGAACCCAGAGCAAGCCTCGCGCACTGCAAGCCGACAAAAGGCAGCCAGGCAGCCACGTAGCCGTGTAGACATGCTGACAGGATGATGTTGATGATGTTGTTGCTGTTATTGATGGTGATGTCGGCGATTGCAAAAACACCAATGGCCGCGCAGCGCCCGTCCATCGAGGTGGGATGTTGAGCTTTATTAACCTTTCCTCTTTGAAGTCGACCACTCTATGTGGCGCACTGGTGGCTCATTTAACCCCCATCCCCTCCTCATAAGCTTCTTTCGTAGACACACATCGCCCACAAATTGGCAACTAGCGCATTCAGGGCATTTCTGCCATTCTAGGTGTCGTCGTCTAATGCTGTGATTTTTAATGACAGCTTGTTAGGTCAAATTAGATCCTTTTCAGAAATTACTTTTAATGACAATGGCACTTGGGCCAGTTCTAATGGCTCCTTTGCATCGGTCACAAGTGGCATTACACGGAACGAGTGCAATTTGTGTAAGCGAACGAAGGGGAAGGAAGTGAAGCGAAGTCGTTTTGTGTGCTTCGACGGCACAATGAAATCGTTCAAACAAATTGACACTTTAACCTCCTTTTGCACGGCTCTCAAAAGGATAATTGATTTCCTCATGATAAGAGTGTCGATTTTTTCTTGTTTTTCCTTTTTTCTGGTTCTGATTGGGGGACGAGTGGTGTATCTCATGTGTCTGATGCGATGTCGGTCAAGTTGTTGTCGTTGTTGTGAACTAAGGATATTCAGAGGAATGCCGGTTTTTTTTTGCCAAGTCTAGTTTTTTCATCGAGTTCTATTCACTTGTAGGCAGAATTTAAACTGATTTCGATCGCTTGTTGGACGCCTCAATGGTAGCGATATTTTTGAAAAGTCCGCTGTTTGACTGACACAGCATCGCACAAAGAATATGTAGACTCAAGTTCTTGCAATAAACTTGTTACCGCCTTCATACTTGGGCGAAAATTACGAAAATGTAAAGTTCTTCGTCCGGTCGTCGATTTCAAGAAGGTCTGTAGCATTTCGGGAAGCGACCAATAGCGATGTGGCATATCAAGTTCCAACAATGAAAGCTATACCCAACATGTGAAGGGCTTGCTGTTAAGTGGATGCAACGACCATTTCGAATCTCATTTTGTCGTGCTAGAAGTTGAAAAGTGACATTTTTTACCTGAATGAAAGAAAATTGGGAACAACGTCGGCACTCTTTCCTACTTACGAGTGCAGACGACATTAGATACTCTTTTGAATATCCGACTTGGCGGAGACATGCGCAGCAGACGTTTTTGAGAGACATTAAGTAATTGAAAAACGAGAATTGACACGCACTCTTCATCACTCTGCATTACATTCCCAAACAATGACATCTACAACATATTGCGAATATCAGCGTCAGCAATTTTTGGCACAACTTTGAAGGCATACATATCCAAAACTCTTTTTCCATCCTGTTTTAATGTAAAGACAAAATTTAATATAATATTTCCTTTTGAACGCTACTGTAATGTACGCTACGTAATTGATACATTTTTATGTTGTATATGTTTATGGGAACAACATAGTCTATGAATTGCGCTATCTGATCGACTGATTTTCCTGACAATTCTCCACTAGCAGTTCTCCTATAATCTACATAAGAATTTAAAATACAGCAAATAAAGAGTCTGTTACTGACCCCCAAACGGAAAACTCTTCTTCTGTCTTTTCTTCCGTGACGTTCTCTTAAAAATGGTACAGAACATTTCAGTTTAAGCGTGAGAAGCTTGCTTGTAGCAGTGTAGTTGACAATTTTATACCAGTATGACAATTTAACGGAGAACGAAGCAAATGTCAGTTAGGCATGGTAACGTTCGGCGTATACGACGGACACACCCAAGGTTTCCAGCCAAGTCATATCAGGTCACGAGTTGTCCACAATAGACAATCGAGTTGTCCGCAGTAGACAATCGAGTTGTCCACAGTAGACAATCGAGTTGTCCACAGTAGACAATCGAGTTGTCCACAGTAGACAATCGAGTTGTCCACAGTAGACAATCGAGTTGTCCACAGTAGACAATCGAGTTGTCCACAGTAGACAATCGAGTTGTCCACAGTAGACAATCGAGTTGTCCACAGTAGACAATCGAGTTGTCCACAGTAGACAATCGAGTTATCCACAGTAGACAATCGAGTTGTCCACAGTAGACAATCGAGTTGTCCACAGTAGACAATCGAGTTGTCCACAGTAGACAATCGAGTTGTCCACAGTAGACAATCGAGTTGTCCACAGTAGACAATCGAGTTGTCCACAGTAGACAATCGAGTTGTCCACAGTAGACAATCGAGTTGTCCACAGTAGACAATCGAGTTGTCCACAGTAGACAATCGAGTTGTCCACAGTAGACAATCGAGTTGTCCACAGTAGACAATCGAGTTGTCCACAGTAGACAATCGAGTTGTCCACAGTAGACAATCGAGTTGTCCACAGTAGACAATCGAGTTGTCCACAGTAGCCAATCGAGTTGTCCACAGTAGACAATCGAGTTGTCCACAGTAGACAATCGAGTTGTCCACAGTAGACAATCGAGTTGTCCACAGTAGACAATCGAGTTGTCCACAGTAGACAATCGAGTTGTCCACAGTAGACAATCGAGTTGTCCACAGTAGACAATCGAGTTGTCCACAGTAGACAATCGAGTTGTCCACAGTAGACAATCGAGTTGTCCACAGTAGACAATCGAGTTGTCCACAGTAGACAATCGAGTTGTCCACAGTAGACAATCGAGTTGTCCACAGTAGACAATCGAGTTGTCCACAGTAGACAATCGAGTTGTCCACAGTAGACAATCGAGTTGTCCACAGTAGACAATCGAGTTGTCCACAGTAGACAATCGAGTTGTCCACAGTAGACAATCGAGTTGTCCACAGTAGCCAATCGAGTTGTCCACAGCAGACAATCGAGTTATCCACGTGTGGTAACTCATTACGTCGAGATTTTCAGTTGTTAAGGAGTTTCTTAATTAGGCACAGAGGGTTTATTTTGACACGAAGAGTTTGGAGCAAATGTTCTTCTCTAAAGTAATTTAGGAAAGAGTGGGGAAGACGAATAAATGATAGGAAGTCATACACTTCAAGCTCTCGAATTTATCTTATGCAGGTTTGCCACAATTACAAAACCCGATTGCTCCCGATCCTTTGGCATTCAACGAGTATAACTCCTTGGCCTCTTATCATTGATTCCCATTCCAAACCCATTCCAAACCCATTCCAAGCCAAACAAGCATACGGTCTGCAGACTATCTCCTTAGGAGGATAACAACTGCATCGCTTCACAGCTATTCAATGCTCCTTGACAACAGCATTACCATAATTGGTCCTTCGAGCAAAATATTGTTTTTATTGGCGAGGAAAGGGAAATATTTTCTCCATTCAAATGGCCGGACATTTGAAGGATGTTCGTATTGCAAATATCTCCCTTCCCCTTGCAGAACATGTCCAGATGTAGATTAACATGCCGAGCCTCATCAAGGGAGTCCACAGAGAGGGAGAATGCAGCAGTGCAGATTTGCATAATTTCGTTAACCAAATTATGGAAATAAAATCAACGTGAGGTTAATAAATTGGCCAACCCGACGAGATGCAGCTTTTTGCATGGAAGAGCAATAAATTCCCGTATGAACCGGCCGGGACAAAATGCAAGCACGCAACGGAGATTTGTTTGCCACGGCCGCGGCCAACTGAAACTGAAAACAAAACGAGCGCACATCAGCGCCAGGATAACAATACCAGATGCAGTAATTTACGAGAATTCATGGTTTTATCGGTCGACAATAGCACACGAAACCGTGGCACATGCGATTTAATACACTCAATGAGTCGCATCGGCGATGAATATGGGAGCGTGTTTGCGGCGGTCAGCCACCGGAGGACTGGCTGGTGGGGCAGCATGTCCCGCGGTGGCTGTAATTAAAATTTGATCCAAAGCACCCGGATAAATGCCTGAATTATTCCCACGACCAGCGCCGGTTAGGGCACGGCCATATAAATTTGAATAGTGATAGCGAGTCTCGACACGTTGCAATAAATTAAGGACTTTACAAGGCTCCCTGACCTGACGTTCGACAAGAGGGTGGCCAAATCAATTTTAGCGACGAGAGCATGTGAATTCATTAGTCTGTTGTGTGTTTGTGTGGCGGGTGAGTGGAGCGCGACAACGAAACGTTTCGTTTTGTCGTTGGTGTTCGCAGGCGAACACGCGTGCAATTCCATGTGGCGCTGTGACGTGATTAAAGTGTGCGGTGCTGAGACAACGATAATGCCGACGACAAAGTGTCGCGAAGTAATTAATGATCTGGAATTATGATAAACTTTGGCTGCAAAACGAACATCCCCCCACCACAGCATGCAGGGGATCGGATCCGGAGGCAAGTCGTAATTAGCTAACGTTGGCGATTTCTGCGCTCGCATTCTTGGATTTAATGTACAGCTGATGTTGTAAAGGTTATCACCAGCGAGGCGGCATCAGGAGACGGAGGGGCCGCAATGGCTAATTTTTCGCGTGGAATCAGCGGGATATACGAACGTTCTTGTAATTAAACCGTCTGCGATTGAAGGCGTGTCGGCGTTGTGCCTAATTATATGTGCCATGAGCTTTGTGGAATTTTCATTAACGAAGCAACCACCCAGCGCGAGATGCCGCCATTGAGCGCGGGACCCCAGTGGTGGGGTAATGATAATTTGTTTACTTTTTCGGGGGGTACAAGCTTCGTAAAGGACTTTCTGTCATTGCCACCGGGAATGTGTGGGTTATTGGCTGTGTGGTCAGGGGGGTAATGGTTTGCCTTTGTTATGGGCGTGGATGTTTAGTGCGGCATTATCCTGATTAATAGGGCAATTCGGAGTGTGTCTTACTTGTGATTTGTGTAAATGAGTTTTTAATTAGATGGATATAATTAAAAATAAAATTACACTGCCATTTAATTGATATCTTAACCATCTTTTATGAGCGTCTTTTTTCTTTCTTTCGTTTCAGAAGACACACCAGTGCCGCTCGTTGAAGAGTCAAGAGGTAATTATGATTAATGTCCGGATGGATGTAGGGATGTGCACGAGCCGAGTCTGTTTCAGGTGTATTTTATGGCTTCAGAGAAAGAGAGAGAAGGACTCCGCAGAGAAGATACTGGTCCGTGTACGTCATTCAAATGAATTTTACTTTAATGGGGTACTGGTGACAGGTGTTCACAAGGCACTTAAGTTCACAAAAAGTGTTAACTCGCTAATGAAAACTTACAGATTACAAGTGAGTTATTTTTTGAAAATGCTTGTTTCTTGCAAAAGTACTCTCAATCAGAGCCAGAGGAGGAAATGTAGCCCCTGGAGTTAATTTTCGCAGCTTTTCAACATACCGCGGAGTTTGTTTTTTTGAGTATGAATGAGGTTCTAAAACTTTTTAATCATACATTACTATGCGCTGTTCCTTTTTTCCTATATTTGATGAATCTTCTGAGTTCCATATTTGTCAGCTTAGTATGAGCGCATTGACAGGTCTGGTGCTAGAGCAGCCATTTTAACGATACATCAATTTAAGGAGACAGACATTGAAATTGTACTTGTCTTTGCAACTCCAGCCACCTAATTCGAGCAGCTGCGATCCATTCTCGAACACGAATACGAATAGAATAGTTAAAATTCTTCTTTAAAATTTTTCGAAATACGAGGCAAACCCTAATATAAGGTTGTCAAATTTCTCCGGTTTTTTGCTCGTCACTGAATGCTTCATAAAAAGTGTAACAATGATCGGATTTCGTTCCAGTATGCGCTGTTTTAGTGGTCGCCGTGGCGTAGTGGGTAGAGTGCGACGCTCACACGCCGAAGGGTCTAGGTTCGACCCTCAGCTCAATACCAATTTTTCGAATTTTTCACAGCACCACCACTTTCGAGCTGCTGACAACACTCAAAGAGTAATAACTGTCTAAGAAAGCTTCTCAAATTTTGCCGATCGGAGTCGGCAAAAAACTGTAGGTCCCTTCTACTCGTGAGAGAACAGTAGCACGCACAACACGAGTAGCTGATGAGCACGCTAGGTCCTGGTCCTCCTGTGGTCTGTCGCGCCAACAAGTATTATTATTATTATTATGCGCTGTTTGGCTCGATAATCTGTATTCATCTAGACAGCAACTTCATATTACCCCTCTCGTAGAAGCCCCCTCCTTATTTGCGAAGAACTCGAACAGCCACTTTTCACAAGCCTCTTCTTTGTTCAACTTCACACCACCAAGGGCGTTTGCCATGGACAGGAATAGGTGATAATCACTTGGCGCTATGTCCGGGCTATATGGTGGATACGATAAAACCTATCATCCGAGCTCCCGTAGCTTCTAACGAGTCATCAATGAAGTGTGTGGTCTTCCTGTTGGCCAATTCTGGACGCTTCTGTTCCAGTTGTTCTCAATAGATGGTAAAATTAAGCGGCTGCCCATATCGGATCACTTCATAGTGGATGATTCTCTTCCAATCCCATCAAACACGTAGCAAAACCTTCCTGGCCGTCAATCCCAACTTGGTCACTGTTTGGGACGATTCACCGGCCACCAACCACGACCGTTTTCGCTTGATATTGTCGTACATGTTCCATTTTTCTTAGCCAGTTACCATCCGCTTCAAAAGTGGGTAGAGTTCATTCCGCTTCAGCAGCATATCGCAGGCGTTGATTCGGTCAAGAAGGATTTTTTTGTGTCAAATCATGCGGCACCCAAACATTAAGTTTTTTTATACCCAGCCTTTTGCAAATGGCTTGAAATGGTTTGGCGACTAACTTTCGTCTCCTGGGCGATGTCACCAGATGCCACATGCCGGTCTAACTCGATGATTAACATTATCTGATCGGTATTCATCGTCACAGGTCTTCCGCCGGCAGGCTTATCCACGGTGTCGTTTTTACCGACTCTGAATTATCAAAACCATGATAGAATACCATCCCTCAAAACACTATTAATCTCAATGAGCGTATCTTTAGCGGATTTGCCTTTAACGAAGGAAGACTTTAAAATAGCGCGAATTTCGGCGTTAGTGAACTCCATGCTTACACGTCTATAACTGTTAAACGCAATATCCAAATTAATCATACATAGCGCCGTTATGCAGATTAAGTCAAGACCTTTGAAATAATGTATAGTATTGCCAGATTAATGCTCCATAGCGCTTTGTTCATAGCCGGAAAATTCAAAAGAAAAAAAGGCAGAGGAGAGATGACATCCTTATATATCACATTGCCTTAAAATCGGAGATGTGTTATCCCAAAATTTGTCAAAATGAACTAAGCTTTATAAAATCCTGAAAAGAAAAACATTTCCAAAGAGCACAAGAATTTAAAGTTAATAATTCTACAAAAGGATGGCCGCCGTAGCGTACTGAGTAGAGTGCGACGCTCACGCGTCTAGCACCTTGAACACCTCGAATTTCTCACGGCACCACCTGTTTCAAGCAGTTGACAACTCTCAAAGCGTAATAACTGTCTAAGAGATTTTCTCAAACTTCGCCGTTCGGAGTCGGCAAAAAACTGTAGGTCTCTTCTACTCCTGAGAGATCAGTAGCGCGCACAAGACGAATAGTTGATGAGCAAGCTAGGTCCTGGTTCCCCTGTTGACTGTGGCGCCAACAATTAATTAATCTTACAAAATCTCTAATTTACGAAAAGCCAAGAAACACCGAAAATTTCGAAATCGTAAGATAGTCAAAGATCACGAAATGTTTCCAAATCTTAAGATATGCTGATTTTTGTCAAGGCTTAAACAATGCAAAGACCAGGGCCAAGGTTTTACATCAAATACTCAAGTTGTGCGCGCTTCTATTCTCTCACTTGAAAGGGGAACCTACAGCTATTTACCAACGACGAACGTTGAAGTTTGAGAAGGTTTCTCGAAGTCAGCAATTACTCTCGGAGAGTTGTCAGTAGCTATGGTAAATAGAGGTGTTGTTTTGAAAAATATGAGGTGTTCAATGCGGAAATTGAATCTCAGACCTATGGTGTGTAGGAGTCGCCATCTGCCCACTAGGCCAAAATTCGAAAAATTTCACAATTGAGAAAAGATTAAAGATCCAAAACACAATAATTTTTCAAAAACTCAAAATTAACTATATTATAACTAAATTGCGAAAACGTCAAAAATAATAACAGTAAACTAGTAGTCAGTAATTAGGGAATGTTCAAACTGTCAAAAAATCCTTAGAGTCCAAAAAGTCTAAATTTTTGAAAAATTTCAATGCCCAAGAAAGAAAATAACAAAAATAGCGAAAACTTAAAAATTGTTTAATGCCCGAAACAGCGTTAGGCGTGGATCATCAGGCACCCTCTAAGTGACTGTGAGTGAATTTTTACAGGGTACAGCAAGGGAACTCAATGTTGCTCCATTCTATCTTCTTCTTTTAATTCGACGTTTATTTAAGAAAATCATGTAAAATAGTATTTTTCACTGTATTGCCCATCTGAACCTATGCCTCTTTCATAGCTTTCTGGCAATTTGTGGATCCCGTCCTAAACCAACTTGGCCGCCTTGGCAGCCAAGAATAAATCAAGGCAATTTTCGATGTTCCTCTGACGAGAACCCTATTTTAGTGAGGGCGTCTTGTATTGACCAGAACAAATGATCAGAAGGGGCAAGGTCTGTGCTTTAAAACGGGCAGGGTTAAATTTCCCACTCACTGTTTTCCAAATAGTTCTGTACCGGAGTAGCAACGTGGCGCCGAGCGTTGTCATAATGGAAAATTATTGCATCGTGTCTAGTCAGATATTCTGGGCGATATTTGGCTACGGCTCCCGTTAAACTTATTGTGTTCGGAAACGTTGGCTTTTGATGGTTTTAACCGCTTTTGGTAGCCCATAAAAGAGCACATCCGGCTGATCTCAATACATACAGAGTATTACCTTAGGCTCCGGCCCGAAAAGTCTTTGAATCTTAGTCATTGGGGCAATGCAATAGAGGACGGTGTGGAATAAGGTGGGGCACACAAATGGAGAAGCAACTCAACCAACTTGGATCGCGGAACTGGAGACAGCTCGCGAAAAATCGTGCTGCCTGGAGAGGCATGTTGGTTGATTCACAGACCCACCCAGACTTTTAACGCCACAAAAAGAAAAAGAAGAAGAAGTAACATTCCGATGGCAAAAAGACTTTTTTTCGTGGCGTTTCAGCAGCATTAAAGACATGCAAACCTACCTTTCAACCTCTCTCGGTTTGAGTTTATATGGAACCCTTGCTTTTAAATATATCCAACTCCTTTTAAACGTTTCGAAATGAATGTTTGAGTGACACCCAAAGAATCTGAGAGCTCTTCTTGTATTTTGCAGCAATATTCATTGAGTAATGCTTCCCGTTCCTTGCTTGAAAACGTTCCTTGGCTGCGAAGGATGTCCATCGCATTCCAAGCCAAGATTACCACTTTTTAATTGTGCAGACCATTTTTGGCATATTTGCTCTGCTAGCATATATTGACCATAAGCTTCCACCAAAACACGGTGACTTTCGGCAGCAGTTTTCTTCCTATTAAAGTAATAAAGAAGAACTCTCCGCAAAAACACTTTTCAAGGCACAAACATCGACATACAAATGATTGCTTTTCAGGTTTCAATGGAATAACAATCACCCTTGCTTACGCCATCTCTTAGCAACCCACACGAATTTATAGACACAATAAGTAAGTGACAGCAGACATCGGTAGCTAATAGATTTGTTTATTGATGTCAGGCTATGAATTTTCACGGTGCAATTGAAATATCTGTATGAGTAAATTGTCAACGTCGATTAAGAGAACATTCATATCGAGTGACGTTTACACATATCCAAATTGGGAGCCTATTCGAAAAGCCCGAAACACAGGTTAATTTTGTAACACATATTTCCCAACCGTTGTGTGTCAATGAACACTCAAAGTAAACAACTGTCTAAGAAATTTTCTTAGATCTCGCCGTTTGGAGTCGGCAAAAAACTGTAGGTCCCTTCTACTCATGAGAGAACAGTATCGTGCACAACACTAGTAGTTGAAGAGAAAGCTAGGCCCTGGTCCCCCTGTGAACTGTCGCGCCAACAATTATTATTATTAAAATGTGTCAATGAGATGGAAGATTCGATGAAGCCACTCCTTTATGTCGATCAATAAACGTCGGACATTTCCAAAATCCTCTTATTGACAAGCCTTGCGGGCTGATCACACAAAAATGATCACAATCTGTTTTTCCGGCTTACGAAGGCACATTTTACTTTGGTTCTCCTTTATATCAGCACAATTCCAAAGACTTCATAAACTTTTCCCCCGCAATTACTTAACGGACTTGACTCATAAAAATGGAACTGTGATACCCAAAGCTAGACAAAATGTTAACTTGTCCACATGTTAAACACCGCAATTTCGCCTTTCATTAAAATGAAGTTTCTTTTGTCCCAAAAAGGCGAATACCATGCACAGATATGAATCATTAACTTGTTGGCGTTCTCTGGGGAAAGCACCCGCAATGCAATTATCGTTAACCAGTCATACTTGCAGCCACAGCAGCATCTCCTCGAATGCAGACGGTCCCACATGCACCCAATGAGCAATTAACGAAGTTGCCAACCATTTCCTAAATGAATTCGTCTTTATGTGGACATGTGGATGAGATAAAGCGATCCTCCCAAGCTGCCACCACACAGAATGAAACATTTGCAGTCCATGACTGTAACCACCAATACAGAGACAGAAACAGAGAAATGGCAGAACACACAATCCCCCTTCGTTGTCGTTACTTCCCAAAAACTTTTAACCAACAACTGTCACACACTAACCACTGCCTGTATCTCAAAACTGACACCAACTATGTACGTCTAATTTCATACCCTTGCACAGCTCCCAAAAACCCCAATTGAAATCAACTCCTCGGCACCCTACAGCGCCAGCCTCATGAAATCGAATAAAAACTCGGAACCTTAATGCATTCATATGGGGGCTGCTTATCCACAAGAAATTTATTTCTAATTTGCTCCGTGGAACGTGGTGCAGCACTCGCAAAATATTTCCCAATTTTGGAATGATGTTAGTCGTCGCAAAAAACGCTCACTGTTCGATGAGAAGTTGTTTGAAAAAGTTCAAATCGAACCACAGAGCTATTCGGGGGAACGCGCCACTTGAAACTTTGAAACACCGCAACTGAAGCGTGCCATGGAGCGAGAGAGTGAAATTTCAAACACCCACACCCACCACGCGCGGAGCATCGACAGGCGATTACTTTTTGTGTGTTCACTGAGTACACCGGCGAAAGTTTTTGCCGGATTGAAGGTCTTTTCCACTTTTTCGTCAGCTTTGGCTGGCGTGGACGGAAAACTAGTTGACAGGTAAAACCAATCGCCGCAAAAAAAATAAATGGAACCAAAATAAACCTCAAATACAATTTCCCAATGCAGCCACGTAGTTTTTGCGAACCGAGGATCCGGCAGTCAATATTTCCCGGGGCCCTGCGATTGCATAACTCGTTGACGATAAAGTTTCCCGTTTGACACAGTCACTGGCTAATTAGGCTTTGCTGCTGATTAAACCCTTTTGGGGCAGCATTTGCTCGGCTTTGTTGCGACGATGATGGGAATCACTGGGATCTCGCAAAAACTAATTGAAGCCGTCCGAGGGCGCATTACGCAACCGGCAACCGGCAAGTCACAATCCGTCAGCGTTCTGCCATCGTCATCGGCATCGATGAGAGATGGTGAGATAGAGAGTCCTTTCGCCGATGGGTATCGAGCTAAACTTTTAATAGTGTTGGTGTGTACAGATGATGGACTATTTAATTGCAATGATGGTAAGAGTGGCTGGTGAATGCGCCCGTGCACCGATGAGTGTTTGCATTCGAATCCAGTCGCCCGTGTCCGCGCGCCACAGGTTGGGGCTCCTTTACTCCGAAGGGACATAGACACATGTACGTGGTCTTGTCATGCACACCCGGCCCCTCCGGCTGAGCTGAATGAAATAAGCTAATTAATCTCGGTTAAGTGTTGGACAAACATTTGTTGCCACAATATTTGTTTGATCATTTGAAGTGAAATTATTTTACACGTGTCCTCAGACGGGTGAGCAGGTGGTTGAGGTGGCAGAGAGCAGCAAAATCTCGACTGGGGAGTGCAAAGTGTTGACTTAAGTGTCAAGGATATCGAAGGAAGGATTCTACGGTCCCCTCCTACTGTGTCGTTTACGGAAACACGATTATGCCGGTGAAGGGCTTATTTTGTTGGCCGTAAACATGAGAAGGGGCTTACGCTCTGTCAGGAAGTTGTGCTCATTTCACTGACATTCGATTTACAGGATGTTCTGGTGTTGATGAACGAGAACGCGGTGCTGACCTACTTTCAGAATTCCATGAACGAGGAGGGCAAGTCGACTTTGTGTCGAAGAGACTCAAATAATTAAAGCACGTCAGTTTGAGTTGAAGGGATTATATTTCGAAAGAGGGTTTCCGTGAGTATTTACTGCATTTGATAGTGTGGGCATACAAGCGTGGGACTCGAATTGTGACGGAGTGGTCGAAGGACTTGAGACTTCATTCGGAGAGGTCTTGTGTTTGGGGTTGGACGCTTGCTTATGTGGCTCTCTTCAAAATATGCACCCAGATGTGGCAGTTGGATATACATAAACTGGTACGTCGCAGTTTAATTAAATTTTGTTGCATTTCTTCTTCTCTTTATGGCTCTAGAATCCGAGGTGGACCTGGGCCTCAACCAACATTCCTCTCAATCCAGCACCATTTTTCGCCAGTTGCCTCCACTTAAACTTGCGTACTTAAACTTTGTTGAGGGCGTTCTGCACTAGCGTGCGCCACCTTAAGTTAGGCCGTCCTCTGTTGCGTGGTTCCAATGGCTCGGACTTAAAGACTTTTTGGGCCGGAGCAGTTGTCCATGCGCTCGACACTTTCAAACTATCTTGAGCGTTATATCCGATGACGCTTGACAAGGGCAAAATGAACTGCAATATATTGGATAGAGCGAAACACTAGGATTCAACGGCTCCGCGATACCATTGATACCGAAAATAAACGCAGAAGCGCTTTTGCCAATCGCTGCTTCTTTGGGCTCAAGAGGAATTCGAAAAAAATAGCTTCCTCTTTAACGACTGTCCTGGTTTTGCACAAAAGTTTGATAATACTAAAACTGCTGTCCAACAGCTCGGACGTTGCTGAAAGGGGATGAGGAAGTCCTAGATCTTTTCGCCCTGCGTACGATTTTCTCTTAAAGGCTGTGGGAGGCAAAATTAAAACACAAACGAGTGCAGTTCTATAACAGTTGTGCAGCTGATGTAATCGAATTCGTTTGTTATATTCTTTTTAGCCGAAACGATAGCCTTCGACTTCATAGGAGTACGCTTAGTGAAGTCCATTTCTTTGACAGTGAAGGCATCTATCGTTGACAATCATGAAATGGCACAGGAAATTTTTTGGAATTCGTCCACTCAGCATCAAGTACTGAAAAAAAAACTCTGAAAAAAACCAAGCCGTGGGAGTCATAGGCCTGACCAATGCTCGCAGTTAAATAACATTCTCATTGTCATTGTTTGACATTTGAACAATTAGTATTGTTTGTAAGCAGAAGGTATAAGGTTAATAAAAACGGAGCACTACACGAATGGACAACATATTCTCATTGTGAAATTGTTTAATCAAAATGGTGAAAGTCGCGATCAATTTAATAATAATTGTTGGCGCATTACAGTCCAAAGAGGGACCAGGGCCTAGCTTGCTCATCAACTACTCATGTTGTGCGCGCTACTGTTTTCTTACGAGTAGAAGGGAACTACAGTTTTTTTGCGGCTCCGAATGGCGAAATTTTGAGAAGCTTTCTTAGACAGTTATTACTCTTTGAGTGTTGTCAGCAGCTTGAAAGAGGTGGTGCTGTGAAAAATTCGAAAAATTGGTGTTGAGCTGGGAATCGAACCTAGACCCTTCGGCGTGTGAGCGTCGCACTCTACCCACTACGCCGCGGTGGCCACAGGGGTCACAGCGATCAATTTGGGGTAACAAATTGTTACAACACAAAACAAAAAAGTTACAGCGATCTGTAACTGATGTAAAGACAACAACGCGCCCTCGACCAGGTCGATCGATCGAAAATATCGCAGCAGTACGTGATGATGTCGCTCAAACTCCATGCACCTCAATTCGACACTGAGCTCAGCAAATTGGTGTTTTCAAATCCACTACGCAGCGAATTTTGACGAAAGATTTGCATCTTCATGCAAACAAAGTTCAATTGGCTCAGGAACTGAAGCTAGCTCACCACGCACAGCGAAGGAAGTTCGTTAATTGGGTATTGGGGAGGCAACATTAAAATGCTGATTTTGCCGATAAAATCATCTTTAGTGACGAGGCCCATTTCCACCTTGATGACTTTGTCAATAGGCAAAATTGTAGCATTTGGGGCGATGAAAATCCTCGAGTAATTCAGGAGAAGCAAATGCATCCTCAACGTGTCACTGTGTGGTGTGAATTTTGGGCTGGATTAATCAGTGAACCTTTTTTTATGAAAATGAGTCAAGTCAAGCGCAAACAGTCAATGGTGTTCTTTATCGTGAAATGATAACAAATCCTTTCGTGTCTAGATTTGAAGAAATGAATGTGGAGGGGATGTGGTTTCAACAAGACGGAGCCATATCTCACACAGCCAGAGAAACAATTAATTTGCTGCATCGTTATTTTATTTTTATGGTTACGTTTATTTTAAACAAAGTGGCCGCCGTGGCGTAGCGGATAGAGTGCAACGCTCACACGCCGAAGGGTCTAGCTTCGATTCCCAGCTGAACATTTCGAATTTTTTACGGCACCACCTCTTTCGAGCTACTGACAACACTCATAGACTAATAACTGTCTAAGACAGCATCTCAAATTTCTCCGTTCGGAGCCGGCAAAACACTGTAGGTCCCTTCTACTCGTGAGAGAACAATAGCGCGCACAACACGAGTAGTTGATGAGCAAGCTAGGCCCTGGTCCCCCTGTGGACTGTCGTCCCAACAATTATTACTATTATTGTGTGAAAGCATTATTTTGATATGCACAGCGGCCTGCCTGTGCATTTATCCCTCTTCTCTGAACTAGTATTTATTACACGAGGTCTGTTGAAAAAAAAGTGAATCTTACTTTCTCAACATTTTCTTTCTTCTCCTTCTCAAAGAAGTGCAGCTAAAACATACATTTATCGCAGCTTTTCGATATGCACTTTTTAGTATGCCATAAGGCTCTCCCAGGATTTCGGTTCGTATCAGCTCAATCGTTGCAAAACATCATTCTTTTACGGGTCTCTTCCATCTTGGGAACAGGAAAAAGCTGCAGGGAGGGCAAATGTGGTCAAGACGGTAGCTGAGGGTACCGGTGTTTACGGTGTTTGTTTTGGCAATGAAATTACGAACAAGCAATGTCTTTTGATCAGGTGCATTTATAACTTTAAGATATCGCTATTTACTGGCCGCACGATCAAGTGTTTAATAGGAATGATGCAATACGCCACGGAAATCGAAAAATACTATCAGTATAACATTCACGTTTGATCGAACTTGACGGGCTTTTTTTGCCTTTCCGGCCTCTCCTGGGCTTTTGAATTGAGATGATTAGACGGTTGCTTCGATATTATAACCATATACCCATGACTCATCACCACTTAAAACCCTTTTCAAGCACTTCTGAATATCCCTTGACTTCACTCAACAATTCCTGAGGGATGCTCATGTGACATTTTTTTGTCAAAATTCAATTTTGGAACGAAGTTCGCTGACACACGCTTCATTGGAAAAATTTCTCCATGGCATGAACCAGCCGATATAAAGACATCTTTGGTAACTTCTCTAGTGGTGATTCCATAATCCTGCAGAAACGATTTTGTTTTATTTTCTCAACATTTTTATCAGTTGTTGAAGTGCTGAGGCGTCCAGGGCGAGCTTCGACATAAACATTTTTTCGATTTTCTTGAAAAGCTTGTACCACTTGTAAACATTTTTAAGTTTCAGATGAGTGTAGTATGCCACTGTCAACAATTTAACTGGTTTTATGCATTTATTCCATTTTTTACACAAAATTCAGTTCAAATTTAGTTTTTATTTTGACCACAGGAATTCGCCGAACATGACAAAACGGCAGACACAACTAACTTCTACGCCTCTCACAAGCTAAGCAACTATGAAAAATATCTGGAACTGCAGACATACATTCGAGACAAGAGTACCAACATCATAAAATAAAATAAAAATTAATAATCAAGTGTACGCAGCCCGCGAAGTTTGACAATCGTATTTTTGTATTTGTACTACAGATATTTACTTATCAAGCAATTGTTAAAATTGTTTAATGTCTACTCATTAGTTTTTACCAATAAGTTCCGTTGTTGCAAAAAACCTCCCGTCCTAAAGTTTCTCTCCCTATTCTGCTCTTTCACAATATCTGTCTGCAAGAACATTAGAACTACTAGTACTTAAAGAAACATAGTTTGAAGACCACTTAGAGTTCAAACATCAAAGAATGTTTACACATCAAAAGTTGATACATTAGTTTAAGAAGTCTTAGACGTGGCAGATGTATGTTCTTGACTTAAAAATTTTGGTTAGTCAAGGTTTAATTCAATTTTGGTCTACTTGCTTCACTAAATATTTGCAAAAATCGGTATGTGCAAAATTGTTGAAAAAAAGAAATAAAAAACAAAACCATACATGTGTGAACACAACTCGCACTTTTGCAATTAATTGAAAATTGATTAACCAACGCACTGACGAAATGCCTTACATGATCGAATTCAAGACACAGTAGGGCTCACAACTAACGAGAATGGAAGGCCAACATAGTAGACAGTGTGTACTGGGCTTAAGTCTCTGCAGATTGTAATGAGAAAAAGTATTGAATGTTTCTATGAAGCTCGAAGCAAACAAATCTCTTGCTTACATCAGCGGGAGGGTCTAACAAAGATTCATCAACCAACGACTAGAAGTGAAGAGGGGCGTATTGCGTTTGCATGCTTAAAAGAGAGGTGTGTAACTTGCTATCCCACTGGAACATTTTTCATCAAACAGCGCCAAAACGAGGCAATATGCCCGTGTCCAAGGAGTCGATTCACTATCTTCCTGCATATATGTCGTTTAATTTTAAAATCGGTATGAGCAGTGGTGCAGAAATGAAAGTTGTTCTCAGGCTTAGTGTGATTTTGAGGACTCTGTGTGCATATTTTTCTACACTAGTCCAAGACACCACTTGGTTGCGAAACAAAATAGCGATTAATTTTCTTACGTCTGTGCATACGCTTGAGCTCGTTTGTCACCCGCAGCACTGCTCCAGTGCATCCACACCGCACTCCCCTAGTGCCCACCATGTCAACTGCAACGCTAGTAATTTAACATCGACACCGAGAGTGTGCACTCCTTTGACCGCAATGTTATGTCGATAATCCACAAAGCGAAAACGGAAGCGAGTGGAAATTACAACAGCTTCCTCACGTTGCTTGCTTCTAATGAATTTTCTCCGTAACCACAAAGCACCAATACCCACAAACCCCTCCGGCCAACCACATGGCGCTGCACTCGACTGAATAATTATATTAAATTCAACCAAAAATTCATATCCCCGCCTGGAGTGAGGTTGTTTGCTTTAAAATTAATGCAAACAATCGAATAGCGCGAAGGAGGGCGGACCAACAGGTTCCCTCACTTCCGTAGACAAACTATCAGAATTCCCTAGCCCCCACACTGCACACTCATCCTGCCAAAGATACCGCTGCTCCTCTGGCGCACAACCGTCGAAGGCCATGTGGGGGTTCAGTTCAAATTTTGCAGACGGCAGCGCGACTCTTTGAGGTTTATGCGGAACGAAATTAAATATTTACCTGCTCCCAATGGGCTGATATGCACAAGGCCAGGAGAGAAAACGACAACAAGGTGCAAAATATCCCTTGCTCAAGTATGCATGCCTGTGCTATTAGATACACAAACAGAAAAGTTCGCACGGCAAACAGCAAGCACTACACACGCCACCCAGGCCTGATGGGAATCGCAACATGCGGCTTATCTGGCCCTCTAGGGTGAAACTTTCGTTTGTTGTCGGGCCCGTTGTTGGTCATGTTTTTTTCCACGTACGCTCAGGAGATAACCACGATAGCAGAACATCCTGCGGGCTGTTGTCAGGCGCGGAGTGGGGCATTGTTCTCGGGGAACGTGCGCACGACTCCTTTGCATTCATCGGGAATCGACAGCGGTGGCGGTGGGCGACCGTGTGGCAATTTAGCGTTTGGACCACAATTATGCGAGGGAAAGGTCGACTGCGGCCAAAGCCAATGAGACGAACCTGCGGCCACGACGGCAGTGTGCTCGGACAAAACCCAGATCCCGACCGACTTTCGGATCGGTGTGCCACATGCAGTGGTTGGAGTGTATGTTGATTTGGGGGAGAGATACCAGGTAACCATTTGAATATTCCACTGCTGTAACGCAAAGTTAAATTGGAACAATAAGCGGAGTGGAGACGGGAGTCTCACAGGATTCACCGAGGATGCTTTCGGTTGAATACAAATTGCTTCCTTTGGCTTGTGCCGGTAATCAAAAACCGAATCGAAAATTAAATACAATTGGGACGCAGCACTCGGCTGCTGTAACGGTGCCCGAATGTCCTCATAATAGTCGTTTTAAAGTTTGCGGTGGATACACACAACACCGTTTGTGGGCATGTTTGGCTTTGACGCAATTGAATGGGAAGCGGCAAGATGACTTTTGCAGATTTCGTGGTTTCACTTATTCGAGGGGTGCAAGCAATTCAGAACTCTAACGGAGGTATGCTTGGTTTGGATGTACTCCTTGGGGAAATGTGATTAAGGTTTGGGGTCTGCCATGGAATTGCAAATTGGAAATATTCTCAATTCAGTTTTGGGCCATTAAGTTCTGCTTTGGATATTTCTGTTCTATCTTGTGTCTGCATATGGTTGCAGGGAAGGGTGGACGTCCACGGAAGAAGATTCCCGGATTCTTGAGCCAACAGACGCCATCAGAAAGGCTCTCTTAAGCGTAGTGTGTGAACGTTAAAACGTGATCAGCATCTCTGTAATCGGCACCAGCCGACAATAGACTAAGGTTCCCCGCCGCAGAGAATCGTGTACAAGGGGAGTTTTTTTGGGGTCGACACAAAGCAGCTTTGTTTCGACTTCAAGTCAGCTGAATTCCGACTTCAAAGCAGGTTGGGATTGTGAACATATATGAAATGCTTTCTTAGCCGAATTTTCGTGATCCAGAGATCTTTTCGCTCCGTTCGCACAAACTCCAGGACTACATCTGTGCCTCAGAGCCGCCTTAATTGGGGACGACAACACACCAGAAGATGGCAGACCAGAGTTGGGCTCTTATTCGGAAGACTGAATTTTCTACAATTCACTACTTGAGATAGAAAGAATCTTAGAAAGGTGACCATCTGGTAAAGATATTGATACTTTATGGTGGTTGAGTGACAATTGAAGAAAGAACAAACTTTTGGCATATCTTCATCTTCTTCTTGTGGCGCTACAGTCTGGTGGGGACCTGGTCCTCAACCAACAGCCAGCACGGTCTATCGCTAATTGCCTCTAGTTGCGCACTCCAAGCTGGTTGAGGTCCTTCTCAAATTGGGTGCCCCACCTTAGTCTAGACCGTCATCTGTTTCGTCGTCCTAATAGCTCATATTCGGGACGGAGCAGTGGTGTCCTTACGCTCTATTCATACATAACCTGGCCATCTTAAGCGTTGTAACCGAAGACGCTTAGTCAGGCGCATGTTGCTATACAGCCTATAGAGTTCGCCGTTAAATCTTCTCCTTCAGATGCCATCAAGGCCAGTAAAACCAAAAATCGCACGCAAAATATTTTTCTCGAAAAGGCTCATCCGCTTTTAGTAACGCCAAAAAGTAAGACTGGGATGATCAAGCTTTTATATAATGCAAGCTTAATCCTTCGAGAGAGGGTCTTATTACTCAATTGCCTCTTGAGCCCAAAAAAAAGCGATTGGCAAGAGTGATCCTGCGTTTGATTTCGGTATTGATGTTGTTGTCTCTGTTTACCGCGGAGCCGAGGTAGAAGAAGTCCATCGTCATCCTACACAATCTGACGAGCTTGGTAGGAATGCCAAGACTAAACATGGCACTGTATAGCTCATCTCTATGCAGACTGTCATATGCGGCCTTGAAATCGACCGAATCGTTGGGACACCCTTTATAAAGCGAGCTTAGTCCATCGAGAGAGGGCCTTATTATTCAATTGCCTCTTGAGCCCAAAGAAACAGCGGTTGGCAAGAGTGATTCTGCGTTTGATTTCGGTATTGATGCTGTTGTCCCTGTTTACCGAGAAGCCGAGGTAGACGAAGTCCTTGACTACCTCGAAGTTTCTGCTGCCTAGTGTGACGTTCTGTCTGAGACGTCGATGTTGTGTGTCCTTCCTTGAAGACAGCATGTACTTTGTTTTGCCCCCATTAACCAACAGACCCATTTTAGCCGCTTCCGCTTCAATGCCTGCGAACGTCTCATTGAAGGCTCGCTGCGTTCGCCCAATCTCGTCAATGTCATCAGCGTAAGCTAGAAATTGAACTGACTTTTGGAAGGTCGTGCCTCTGGTGCTGACTTGTGATCTACGCTCGATCATCTCAAGAATGATGTTAAAGAAGTCACGTGGCAGTTTGTCGACTTGTTTAAAAGGTTTTTTGACATTGAAGGTCTCGTTGCATTCGTTGCCAACCTTGATGGAGCTGCAAGAGTTCTTCATCGTCAGTTTTGGCATTCCTACCAAACACAATCTCACAAGTATGGCAGGAATGCCAAAACTAGACAAGTCACTATATAGCTCGTCCCTATGCACACTGTCATATGCGGCCTTAAAACCGACGAATAAGTGGTGATTGTCGATTTTCACTTCTTGAGGCTTTTCCAGGACCTGCCGTTAAGTGAAGATCTGGTCAATCGTGGACTTCCCTGGCCTGAAACCACACTGATAGGGACCTATCAGGTCATGGACAATTGGTTTCAGACGCTCACACAATTCGGCAGAGAGAATCTTGCATGCGATGTTACTTGACCGCGCGCTTCTCATTCTCTTATTTTTTTTTTTCTTCTGAGAAGCCGGTGCTCTTCCCTTCTTCTCTGTTCATAGAGCTCAAGAACAGTCCTCATTATTCTATGCAGCGTTGCCTTATAAGCCTCTTGTTAGGCTGCATTCGCTTGCTGCACCACCATGGGTTAACCCTCGGAGGTGACGTAACACCCAGCACATCAGTGACAGTTTCTTTGATGACTTCTTGACATCGTTTCCTGGTCACTTAAGAATACAAGATAATCCGCATTTTGAATATTTTGAGAAATGCCTTGCAGACACCAACCCTGCTGTCATTAAATTTATAGCCAAAGCTCCTTCCAGATGGAGTTGTTTTGGAATGCTGTGTGCAGTACATTCAAAATTGCAGGGCAGCCGTGTTTCTTGCTACATCTAGAGGACAAATGTTGTAATGGACATGATGTCCGCATGAATACGGAGGAAAAAACAGAAAAGTAAGCTCTTTATAGAGAACCGAAACGTGGATTTATATTAAGAGACAGGCGATCGTCGCTTAGATTGAAAAAAAAAAATCATCGGATAAATGTGCTCTCGACTGCAGCTCCAAGTAGAAGACATCCGTCTTCTGGAAGTATTAAAAAGTAGTCAACGGGCAAGGCGACTGGACCATTGGGTTCAAGATTTCGGGCCAGGCACTCACTGCACTGACATTCAAGCAAGAATCCAAATAACCTCACTTTAACCTCCTTGAAAGTGTACAGATTATCTGCACTCATCGGTCAGTTGGCAATTCCGCTTCATTGCAGAAAATGTTTCATGCACTAAACTGGACTTCATCTTTTTCAATTCCCACGGTACTACCACTTGACACTCCGGTTGATGACCCACGTAGCACGCACTACGCCAGACACCATCGAAAACGCCATTAAGTCGGCCTCTTCTTCTGTCGTCACTCCGCACAAGCGCCACACCCGTGACCCATTACACGTTCGCACCACCCTCACGTGCCATGTCACAGTAAATGACGCATCAACGCCGATGAGTCAAACTGAAATCCACTTCACTGCGTTGTCAACTAATGTCCCATCAGAGATCAGCCCGCCCCCAGCCCGCTCGCCAAATCCCTCAACAGTTTTTCACCACATTACGGCGAAACAATATCCTTAAAAGCACCGCACAGCAATTTTTAATGCCAAGATACTGCACGATTTGTAATACATTAACACCAACCGCACCACTCTGGCTCACAATAGACTTCACCGGGCTGGCGTTAATTTGCTGACTGCTCCCGGTGACAGCTAGAAGCAGATACCCGCGTCGCAGCCGTGTGCATCGCAGAGTGGAGTGGAGATTCCAGCTCTGCTTCTATTATTTCACATGAATGTGGTGGAAGGTTGAGGGTGGTGGGAGTATTTACGCTTCCCCCAAAGGGCCATGTGTAGATGCGCTGCGATGCAGGTCGTAATTTAGAAAGTTACATCGTCTACACGGGACACCGGCTGCGCTCCTGTCATCCACGCCGGGTTTAGGCCGCGACGAAGACACCGCATCCATATACACAGTGCGCGATGGTATCGGTGCAGTACTGGCTCCTGGCCATGCAAAAAATGAGCTTTGCATGCAAATAAGATAAACCCGCCCCTGTACCACCGGTGAACCGACGTGGATCTGAATGTGGAACAGTTGCTTCATAACCCAGATAAACTCTCCGCGGCAGGAAGGCTTCAAGTCACCTGGAAATGGTGGAATTCCCACAGGAAAATTATTCTCCACTCCCCCCGACAATCGGTGCCCGATTTTTTTGCAACACCTTCCTCCCGGGCGTGCATGCATCTGCACTCAGGATCAGGACCTCTATCTTAGATTTCACTGCTTCCCATTGGGGAATGCAAATTCAAGCCGTGCACACATGCACAGGGGCTGGCTGCCTGCTCCTCGTTGCTGTTTCTTCTTTCTCGCAAAAAATAAACCCAGATCTCGTGATAGCTCTTCATAATTCATGTGCGAAGCTTCTATGACAGGATTTTAATTGCTCTTTAATGCGCCCCAGGTCCTCGTGCGCTCCTCGCACCATCAGCGCACAGGAAGGATCACCACCTCGCACGGTGGCTGGATCTTCTTCTGCTGCCTTCGCCGTCGCCATCGCCGCTCGCTCGTCCGAGACAAGTCAAGGCATCGGGATTTTCTTCAGTAATTTATTCGAACGGAAAGATGGGCATCTGCTGGTGCGGTAGTCTCCAGCGCAACTCCCCCTTTCACCTCGCCATTTTCAGGAAACTAATAAATTTCACTCCGCCCCCTTTTGGTAATGGGTTGTCTGTTTGCGAGCAGAATAATGGAGGTTAAGTTAAATGATTCCCATCGTTACTCTCGGACGAGTTCATGTAGGATCCGTGCACTGGGTGCATTAAGAGTGCGGCTCCCACTCCCACTCTCGCTCCTGGCTTTACTGCTTCACTCTTGACGCAGCGCTCCTTTAGAGGCATCGTCCTTGTTTTTCCCATTCCATGTGCGGGCGAGGGGCTGCTGGGTCATTAAGAATGGTGTCCAGTGTGGAGAACTGACGCGCCAGGTGCTCCACTGAAATTGAGATTCATTTTCGAATGTTCGCCGTAAGAGACACTAAAGTGGAATGGGTTTCATCTTGGCCAGCGCCAGGTATTCGGCAGTGACGTTATCGTAAGGTTTGAGTGGGTGCTTGATGCAAGTACGAACGGCTTGTTCCCGATACGACGCAGTTCAATGAATCTTATCGGGCATTTCACATTCCCAACTGGATCGTGTGGTGGTGCCCGGGGAATACGTTTCCCTTGGCTTCTGACGGTTTATGGTTCGAGTGTAAACACTGCGAAATGTGTTGAGAGCTGTCAGATTGAATTTCAGTTGCTCAATCACTGGTTTTATTGATCCCCTGACAATGGTAGCCGATGTTGTTACATTTTATTGGGTCACGAGCAATGCATTGAGATGCTGGAAGAGAGTGCTTTTTAAGACATCATCGGATTTCTGGCTGAGAGCTGGTGTAATAAAAATTGAATCTGCTTCGTCTAGGCAATGTTTTCTATGTGCCAAGTTAATTGATCTGTGATACAATGTCGATGGGTGTTGGATGGCCTGTAGAAAGGGCGTAGCTGAGTTTGAAAAGCAAACGGACAAGATGCCAATCATCGCATGTTCTGCCACGAGGAAGATCCAAACAGTTTGCTTCAATTTGGTGTAACTTGAAGCAGAGTCCAATTCCACGGGGAATTTGAACGTTTTGACGAAGGTGGTGGGACGAATTTCAGTAACGCACATGGCATAGATGAGTGGCTTGAAGACCTGTCATCTCGCGAATGCGTTAGTAGATTGTGGGAGCTGTGAAAATGGCTGACATGCAAATGGTGGTGATGACCACATGTCCTGCAGTTTGCCGGGACGTATTTTTTTTCTTCTTTTCTACGCTGAGTAATAAAGACTGAAAATCTGGGGGAACTCGCGAATTCCTTAATAAAACTAATTTAATAATTGTTGGGCGCGACAGTCAACAAGGGGACTAAGTCCTAGCTTGCTCTCTCTGTTCTCTCACGAGTGGAAGGGAAGAAGCTTTTTCTTTTACAGTAAGTAGCTCGAGAGAGATGGAGAGAGAAGGAGAGAGAGAGAGAGAGAGAGAGAGAGAGAGAGAGAAAGAGTGAAAAACAGAGAGAGATAGAGATCGAAAATTTCGTGTTGAGCTGGGAATCGAACCTAGACCTTTCGGCGTGTGAGCGTCGCACTGTACCCACTACGCCACGTCAGCCTTAATTTTCGAATTCTTTACTTTTCTTTTTTATGAGTTTTTGGTCGAATGTATTGTAAAAACTACAATTGAGGGGTGATCTAACCAAATGCCATACGAATTCCTTCATTATTTGGGTTCGAAACAAGTCTTTGCAGACGTTCTCGTTTGATGATCTCTTGAAATATCTGCGTTAGATCAACAAACAAATGCTTTTAAATTGTATCTGCGAAGTGGACACCTGACGAGAGGTGAAATAAAGGCATCAAGACGACGCTGTCAAGCATGTCTGTAGCTAGTCTGGATTGAATCACATGCTTTCTTAACCGTCGTTTATGTCTCTAAACGTCGCCTATCCTTCCTACTGATCTGAATTGACTATAAAAGTGGAATTTTTAAGAAAATATTGAACGGAGCCGCTTTCCCACTGCAGAGCAATATAAACAGCCGTTGTGTTTGAATGCACCGAAACCTCTTAAAACAGTTGCGGATTTAAGGATTTTCCAAGCTTACAGGCCGTAGTCCTATTTGTTTTTTTGATGGACATTTATAAAGATTTTGGTTAAGGGATCCGCGGTCTTTGTCTGCGGCCTCAAGAACATTTCCTATTTCTTTGTGAGATGTCAGCAGTCTGCATTTGCCTCGTTTGTTGATCTTTATGGCATATGGACGGAAATGCAAAACCAAATGATCGTGTATGGCATAGAGAGGAGAGAAACATGTTTAACTGCTACAAGCGCTGCGAAATTAGTCAATAGAAACGGCCACTCATATCAATGTCTGCGTACTGACCATCGTAATAATGTGATTCGTTGGCAAGTTAGAAATTGCGGAGTACACTCATATTTAGTTTCATTTGCAGGTGTGCTGAGGTTTTTCGTGGCCGCCGTGGCGTAGTGGGTAGAGTGCGACGCTCACACGCCGAAGGGTCTAGGTTCGATTCCCAGCACCACCTTTTTCGAGCTGCTGACAACACTCAAAGACTAATAACTGTCTAAGAAAGCTTCTCAAAATTTCGCCGTTCGAAGCCGGCAAAAAACTGTAGGTCCCTTCTACTCGTGAGAGAACAGTAGCGCGCACAACACGAGTAGTTGATGAGCAAGCTAGGCCCTGGTCCCCCTCTGGACTGTAGCGCCAACAATTATTATTATTATTGAGGTTTTCGAAATGTCAAGCACGTTTTGTTATTTTTGTTACTTCGCTTCTTGCTTCCTTTGCCTTGTGAAGACAAAACAAAGTACATGCTGTCTTCAAGGAAAGACACACAACATCGACGTCTCGGACAAAGCGTCACACCAGGCAGAAAATTCTAGGTAGTCAAGGACTTCGTCTACCTCGGCTCCGCGGTAAACAGGAACAACAACATCAGGACCGAAAGATAACGCAGAATCACTCTAGCCAATCGCTGTTTCTTTGGACTCAAGAGGCAATTGAGTAATAAGGCCCTCTCTCGAACGAGGCCTCGCCTCATATAACAGCTTAATTACTATATAACAGCTTGACCATCCCAGTCCTACTTTATGGCGCGGAATCTTGGGAGTTAGCAAAGGCGGATGAGGAAGCCCCTAGTCTTTTCGAGAGAACAGTTTTGCGTGCGATTTTTGGTCCTGTTTGCGTTGATGGCATCTGGAAGAGAAGATTTAATGACGAGCTATATGGGTTGTACAGCGACATGCGCCTGGTTACGGTATACGTCTACGGATACAACGCTTAATATGGCTATTCCATGTAGAGCGTATGGACACCACTGCTCCAGCCCAAAAAGTCTTTGAATCCGTGCCATTGGGACAATGTAAAAAAGGACAACCGAGACTAAAGTGAAGCACAGAAGTGGAGAAAGACCTTAACCAACTTGGAGTGCGCAATTAGACACAGCTGGCGAAAGATCGTGCTGGCTGGAGAGGCATGTTGGTTGGTGTAGCTTTCATTTGGGGTCCGTTGAAAAATGGAAGATCCAAACGATCATTTTCCTCATAATTTTGCATTTTTATTTTCGAAAAGAAAAGCACATTACAAAGAGAGAAGGCAGCACAGGCGGATTTGACGGAGAAGTGTAGTGCTGGCTTGACGTTGAGCACGCGGTGCTTGAGAGATTGTGGGGTCACTAGGGAACATTTAGATTTCATATTCAGATGCATCTTTGTGGAGGTTTCGTAATGGGGGCTGCAATCAAGTCTGATTGATAAAGTAATGTGCAGCCAAATATGACACAGTGAGGGAATCGCGGAAATTCTGCTTGACCTCCTGTCAGAGGTGTACGTAAATTGGTTTCATTTCCCTTGCCAAGTAATCATTTTCCGCACACTCAGTCTGGAAGCTTGCCAGCAGAGTGATATGTTAAGGTGCAAGGGTAGAGTATATAATCGCATAGCAATCTCAAAAAAAGTGACGTGCTGTTTGTGTTGACAACGCTTCAAAAGAACCGCATTGTCAACATTTGTTTGGCTTATTTCGTTCTAGTGATCTTTCACTCAAGGCTGAAAACGCTCTGGTCGTCCAGTTGAAGTTGATGACAACCAAATCAAAGCAATGATCGATTTGGATCGTCGCAGTACATCTCTTTAGATTACAGAGAAACTTCATGTACGACATACTTGGATTTAAATTTGCTTAAGCAAACTTTGCAATGTATGATAACTCGACATATGGGTTTCTAATGAATTGAAAGAAAATCGTTTGATTAACGCATTAACATCTGCAATTTGTTACAGAAACGTAAGAAAAGCGGCCCAGTTTTCAAACGATTGATAACTAGTTATGAAAAATCGGTTGTTTACAATAATGTCATTTGGAAAAATCCTGGGGCCAGCCAGGTAAACTAGCCCAAGAAACTCAAAAGCTGTAGTTCGTCAAAAGAACGTTTTTTTTATCATTTTTGTGGGATTACAGAGGAATAATCTATTTAAAAACTTATACGATACAACCGAACAATCAACTCAGCTGTCTTCATTGAACAACCAAGAAAATTGAACAATGCAGTTGAAGCCTAGGCTAAGACGGCGCACACAAGTTTAGAAGGATCTTAACAAACTTGGAGTGCGCAACTAAAGACAGCTAGTGAAAGACCGTGCTGGCTGGAGAGTCATGTTGACGAGGCCCAGGGCCACCCGAACTGTAGCGCCATAACAATAAGAAGAAGAAGCTAGTCTGAAATGCCTGTGCATTCCAATGGCACGAGACATAGATGTCGGGAAAGTATTCAGTGTTTGGCTGGTGCGACTAAAGCAAATGTCTCCAAAATTGACCGGTAATTTGAAATTGGGTAAGTTGAAGAACAATCCAAAAAAGCGCATATTGGGGATGAATTCACGAAATGGAGAAAAGCAGCTCTGTTCTTCATTTGAGCATCTGATGTTAAAGTAACGACAAAGGAGTGACAAGGATGTCTGCTTGTGGAAATAATATTCGATCAGTTTTCGATTTGAGCACACAAGGATACAAGTCATCCCCTCATGTCATTTTAACAGATTACGAGACAATTTCGAACCAGGTGTATTCCCCCACGCCTCATGTATGCGTGTCCAGATGCATACATAAAACATAAATTTCTTTCGAGCGCTGCTCGTACCGTCAACATGACCTTAAGAACACTTTCTTTAAGTTTCATAAGCAACCCCAAATAGCTTTGAACTCTGAACACTAAAAATTCAGATTCGTACAAAGACTTCCTTTTCAGTCAGTTCCAAGCAGTTGTCTACAACAAATTCCTTGTCATATGGAAATCCTTGTGCTTTACATTCACTTTGTACAGACTATAATGCCAGTGAGATATTCTCACTTGCTTTATATACTCTACCCTTGCACCTTGACATATCACTCTGCTGGCAAGCTTCCAGACTAAGGGCAATACTCTCGTCTTGTCTGGCAAGTCAGTGTGCGGAAAATGATTACTTGGCAGGGGAAATGAAACCAATTTGCGTACACCCCTGACAGGAGGTTAAGCGGAATTTTCGCAACTTCATCACTGCGTCATTTCTGGCTGCACATTATTTTATCAATCAGACTTGATTGGAGCCCCCATTAGGAAACCTCCACAAAGATGCATCTGAATATGAAATCTAAATGTTCCCTAGTGACCGCACAATCTCTCAAGCACCGCGTGCTCAACGTCAAGCCAGCACTACACTTCTCCGTCAAATCCACTTGTGCTGCCTTCTCTCATTGTAATGGGCTTCCCCCCAGCCGGGCCACAACACCTTCGACCTCATTCACCTTGCACCTCACTGTAAGCACTCCGGCAAAGAGGACAGTCCTCCAACAGCAAAAGTCGCACAGCCCTATGGGACACTTCCAAGAGGCGAACGTTACACTTGATTTGATTATGTCATTGCCTTTGTTTAAATACAAAACAAATACCCGAAAAGGCAATCTCCATAATGACGATAATTTCCTTTTATATTCAATCGGCTCATTTGCGCTCGGAGGAAGGCATGCGGCATGCGCCGGGGCGAAGGCCTCGCGCACTCTGCGTTTGGCAACCTTTTCGGGTCCATTCAGTGCGATGTTATTCAATTATTTGCTACTTAGGATAAGGTACAGCGGGCTTTATCCCATTGTCACTTCGGCCGCGTTGTTGCTCTACGACGGGCGCGCCACACTGCCAACTAATTAAGAGTTAAGATGCTCAGCTCCACGGGGTACGTGCTTGCCTGGCACAAGTTCGAGAAAGGAGTGCAGGCCGGGGGGGGACGGTTGGAAATAAGCATTCGCTCCAGGTGCGCTACCTAGATCTGCCTCTTTCGCAATGAGCATCGCAGCACTGTGCCGAAGTGGGTGGTGGGAGGCCAAGTGGGTGGCCGAGTGGGTTGTTGATGGAGTGGGCGGATTTAAGAGGAAAAGTGTTTTGATCTAGTGAAAAATCGAGTTGAGACGTTATTCAACAAATCGAATGATTCCATCCCTCGGGAATCGAAGCTCACCGACGACTCAGAATAATTTGTATTCAAGACGGCCGCTCAGCGTGGTGGTCCGCCGATGCAGGGACACGGGTATTACATTTTAATTCCCACTTCATGCGAATTAAATGACCGTCCGCCTCGCTTCACCCCGCTCTGTGAATAGAGATATTTTTCGAATCCATTTCGCTCTTCGTGCCCCGTTCAACCCGCACTTGTCGTCGTCTTTGCACGGTATACATAAATTCACAGAGGGTGCAGAACGATTTTCGAGTCATTACAAGTTGTGTACCCTGGCGTGCACACTCGCCTTCCTCAACTCGTGAACGTGTGCGTGGAAGGTTTTAGCTGTCGTGCTTTATTTTCTCTCATTTCGTCCAAGGATGGCTGCTCATCCCTGGCAGCAGCCTGGTAATGGGCGCTTGGTACGTGCGTAGCGTGGGCGATGTTCGCCAAAAGTGTAGTACTTTGTACGTCGTTCGGTGGTGAGCGAGCAAGCTCCACGAACGCAAATGACTAGATGGCCGTGTGCACAGTCTTACCGGTGCGGCCATCACCATCACCATCAGAATAATGCAGAACTCATTATCGAGTTTATTCCAGTTTGGGAAGTGGAAATAATTCCTCTTATTCTTGGGCGCTCTCCCGGTAGCCGAACAACGACAACGTCGTCCTTGAAGACGGCTGGGTGACTCGCTGTTGGGCATCCTGACTGATTGAGAGTCGGCTGTGTTCTTTATGCCTCTGTGGTCAAAGGAGCATTAAAACTTAAATTGTGTTCCGGTCATAAAAATATTGTGCGGGCGCAATAAAAAAATGATGTTCCCTTCGTTTTATTGCTTGCGTTATTGTGACGTCGTTTCAGGACGCGCTGTGGTACTGTGGCTAATGAAAGTTGGCCAATCAAAGGGAATCAAGTGACAGAGCTGTCAATACATTTTTTCCTTCCCCTTGGCTGGGTCCTTTCAACACCGAATGCCCTTCCCCTTAAGGACCCCGAACATTCATATTTTATTTTGACAGCCCGCCTTTGTCTGGTGTGCTTGGTGACAGCAGGAGCAGCATATTTACACCGATCGTACATGATTGATGTCTAAATGGAGGAGGGCACAGTTGACGATGAAATACGAATTTTGTTCCATCATTTTTCTTTGACGTCGGGCCGATGGGTATCTGAACTTCAGCCGTTGACGTCTTGTAGAGAGTGAAACTTTGTGAAAAGAAAGCAACCAGGGGTGAGGACCTGGACAAAGAACACGCATACAGTAGCCCCTCTTGCGAAAGTCAACATGCGGAGGAGGCAATCAATCAAATTTTTTACGGCTCGGTACATTTTTTAATGGGCGCTGCAGTGGTTTTCGGGGAGCGGGGCGGAATGGCGTCGGCGACTGGCAAATGGACTGAGTTCTGAGATTTTGATCGTAATATTGGTTTTTATTGTGGTTACACGAGTATGTTATTTCTGGAGTTCATTGTAGCATGATGTGTGCTTTTGAAGTTCTCTCGAACTTGAGGGCAACTTTGGGACAAAGACTCCCACAGGCACTTTGCTCTGTCAGTTGGGGGTGAGTATAAAATGCTCGTACTCTTGTCATCAAATTTTAGACACATTTTCTCAAAGTGTTCTTCTTCTTGTCGGTTGATGGGCGGCCATTGAAAAATTAAGAAGTTCGTTTTATCTCTTCCAGAATGGAAATCCTCGTTGTCGCTGCTGTGCAGGCATTTCTAAGGGAAAAGTGTCAATTTAAATTCTTTTCATTCGTCGGATGTTAAAACTTCTCGAATTGGCCCAAAAATTGCGTTGTGTCATAAACGAAACGAGGCAAGTTTTTACAACGGAGACATTTGGGGTGAATTGTATGTGGGAACAATTAGCTTCTCAAGTTTATCAGGCACTTCGTCAAACGATTAAGTGTGAACGAAAGCGAAAAGACGACTGTACTTGTTGCTTCTAAATGCGATAACAGATGAATTTCAAATGAAACCTTGACTCAGTCTGCCCAGACGAGCAGTATATAAATGCGCATCGGTTCGCTTTGCTTCCAGATACCTGAGTTTATGATAAGAGATGCTACAACCTCTGCCACTGCTGAGAAGAAGCTGATACACAGAAATTGATTCATCGGTGAATCAGAGGAAGACTTGAATGGATATAAAGGGATGCTTTAAAGAACATTTCAAGCGGCGTCTGTCGGGTCGTTTCTGTGAAATAAAAATTCGCATGAAAGAGGTAAAAGGATCGAAGCAATGAATGAGCAGTGTTTGTCTTTATTGGATGGTGTCAGAGATCGCCATGGCCCATTGTCTACGTGCTTTCTCAAAAATCACTCAGTTGTGATTTCTACTGTCCCTCACGAGGGAAATTACTTCACAATGGCTTGTGATAATTGGTTGACATTTTATTCTACGCTTTGGAAAATTTGCAAACAATCGAAATCAGTTATGTGGAACAATGATTAACCTTGCACGTGGTGTCTGTCAATAGTGCTGCACAAAGGCATGAAAACTCTTCACCTTAAATGGCAGCACCACGTCGTGCATGCATATCCACCTCAAGTTCTGTGACTACACTACTCAGTTTGACTGATCAGAAAGCACTTTTTGACAACAACTACTGCCAAGTTGTCATTGTGTAAACAAGGTAAATTTAGGGATCATAGTACCAAGATGCTGTGGAGACACTCTAAGAAAGCAAGGTTCCACGTCGCAGTCTCTCTTAAACCAACGCTGACTGGCAGTACAATCGATGATCAGGCAAATCGTGGACAAGAAGTTTACCGAAAATGCTGCAGTCAATATCCTGAGCTAATCAACACTAGGTAGAACCCCAGGGCTTGTCGATTGTTGCGGGAAGATGCATATACTGTGAGCGTCAAAAGTGAGTAAACAAATATCTGATTACCGTATAAAGATGAAAATTTGGTCAAAACAACAACAAAACTCAAATTCCATTGATACACAAAAAGAGCTCTATTCAATGTGATCAATTATTCAAAAACTAAAGTACGGTAAAAACAAAAACAAAAACATTTTTTTAATGAAAATTATAACTACTTCATATATTACGAGCCAAATGTGCGTAAACAGTACACATTTCTATCAAAAAATCTTCTTATTTATTGCTTAAAAAATTATATTTAATACTGTATTATATTTAATACTGTAGACTTTATTACTTCCTTTTTTTTTATAATTGACGCGTGCAAAAGGGGTTGCGAGTACCCTTAAGTGACCGGATCAAGTCACAGTGCGCACCGAAGGTATAGAGGAAGAGAGGGAGAGGAGATACCGATGCACATTGGTTTTAAATGCCTGTGGATTGTAATGAGGAGGAAAAATCGAGCTGGGAAGAGCATTCCAGATTCGTGTAGTGCGGCTAAAGAACGAATCTCTGAATTTGACTGTACGTCCGAAAGAGGGCTTGAGGGTGAATTGGTGGGCATTCCTAGCGAGGCGTGTATTGCGGGTGAATTCTTGAAGGGGAGGAATGCAACTGGCTAATTCATCTGAGCATTTATTGTTAAAATAGCGATAAAAGAGTGACAACGATGCGACATTACGTCGGTGTTCTAACGAGTCAATCGACTTCGCAATATAACTGTCACCTATAAGTTTTATCGCTCGCTTTTGAATTCTATCCAGCAGGTGCAGGGAGGTCTTAGGAGCACCTGACCAAATAGGAGCGTAATACTCAAGTTTTGGGCGTATGTAGGCCTTGTATGTTGTAGCCAGATCAGAAGGGGTGAAGTACTTCTTGCATCGTTTAAGGAAGCCTAGACATTTCGCAGCATTTTTGGCGACCTCAAATATGTGATCGTTCCAACTAATTGTTGGGTTGATACACATACCGAGGATGGAAAGTCTTTCGGTTTCAACAACACAAGTGCCGTCCATGGATAACGGCTGATTATTTTGTGATCCTTTTAACGACAGTAGACAGCACTGTGTTTTGGAAGCATTAAATTCCACTCTATTCTTATTTTCCCAATCGATTATGCTGTCAAGGTCGGAATTTAATGTGCTTAACATACGCTGCCGTTCCGAGTCTAAGGCCGAAGTGGAGGGACGTGAGCCAAGGAACGAATATGAAAAGCTGAGGGTACTGTCATCAGCGAAGGAATGAATAGGATAAGAAGTAGCAGACAAGAGATTATTTATAAAAATGAGGAAGAGCGTCGGAGACAAAACAGAGCCCTGGGGAACACCAGCATTAATATAGTGGATATCAGACTTGAATCCATCCAAAACAACTTGTATTGAACGATTCGAAAGGTAATTTCTAATCCATTGAAGAAGAGACTCATCGATCCCAAAAGCACGCATTTTCGACAAGAGAGCCTGGTGCCAGACCCTGTCAAATGCCTTAGAAATATCAAGCGCAACAATCTTGCTTTCTCCTGCATTGTGCAAAGATTGGTTCCACTTTGCAGTGAGATATGCCATCAAATCACCAGTGGAACGGTTGCTTCGGAAGCCGTACTGCCGGTCTTTAAGAAGCTTCCGGGACTCAAGATATTTCATAAGCTGACGGTTGATCAGCGTTTCCATGACCTTGGAGAGAAGGGACGTTAGTGCTATGGATCGGTAGGAGGTGGGTGACGAACATTCGCCCTTTTTAGGGACGGGCTGGACAAATGCAGTTTTCCACTTACTCGGAAAGAGCCCTGAAGAGTAGGACAGATGGAAAAGCTTACGCAGTGGTTTTGCCAGCGTGGAAGAACACCTCTTCAGAAAAACAGGGGGTATACCAGCCGGCCTTTACCAGATATTACCAGTTTATTGGTAACATCGGGAGAAATTTTTGACCATACTTCTGTTATAGCTTTTTTCAGGTCTTCCTTGTTGTTAATTGCACTCTGTCGAATTCTTCTATTCAAATGCTCCCATAAGTGTTCTACTGGGTTAAGGTCCGGTGATTGCGGGGGATGATTAAGCTGTTTTGGGGTTCTTTAAAGCAACTATTCCTAAACAAGACGTGAGGTATGCTTAAAATCATTGTCTTGCTCAAAGATCCAATTCCTAGCTAACCTAATTTGTCTACGCTCGATTGCAAGTTGATCCTGAGAATATTTAGATAATCTTCCTTCCTCATTGTTCTATCAATGAAGACAAGATTACCGACCTAAGATGCTGCTACACATCCCCACACCATCACTGAACCTAAGCCATGTTTCACGACCGGCCTAATATTTTTTTCAGTAAATTCTTCATTTTTTGCTCTCCAAATTTTTTTATTCATATTACTCTTAAAAATTTTGAATTTGCTTTCATCACTAAATTAAATGTTTTTCCAAAACGAAATGTCATTGTTTATATATTTTTTTGCAAATATTAAAAGTTTTTGTTTATTAATTTTTGAGAGCATTGGCTTATTATTTACACTTCTGCCATGTAAGCCTGCTTTAATAGGCGACGAGCGGTACTCGCGCTTACACTTTTTCTAGACGTTATTGAAATGTTTTCTGCAATTTGGACGGCACTTGAACCAGGATTACTTTTTACTTCATTCACAATTTGTCTTGTTTCTCTTTGTGTTAATTTTGTTTGGCCTCTCCCTCTCCGAGGAAAATTTTCCAATGTTTTAAATTTTTCAAATTTGTCAATATTTTTTTTACACGACACGTAATGCTTGTTCACAATTTCTCCAATTTTCCGAAACGTTTTTCCTTTTTTTCTCAAATCTACGATAATTTTCCTAGAAAGAAATTTCAAATTTCACTTCGCATTTTAAAATAATAAAATTTTTGAACTTTAGCACGTATGTAATTAATTAGCGTCCTCTCTGAAAAAAGGCAAATGCAAAAACTTGTCATCGTTAAAATATTACTCACAAATTTTAGCGGTAAAAATAACTGATTCACAAGAAAGGAAAAATGATAACACGTTGTTTACTCACTTTTGACTCGTAATATATGAAGTAGTTATAATTTTCATTAAAGAAATGTATTTGTTTTTAATTTTGCCGTACTTTAGTTTTTGAATAATTGATCACATTGAATAAAGCTCTTTTTGTGTATCAATGGAATCTGAGTTTTGTTGTTGTTTTGACCCAATTTTCATCTTTATACAGAAGTGGGATATTTGTTTACTCACTTTTGACGCTCACAGTATATAATAGGAAAAGCATCCAAAACAGGACTGAATTGGAAAACAGGGGGCTTTTCCGAGTTTCATAAGAGTTCTCGGAGAAGAAGTTTTGTACTTCCATTGTTCACTGGCGAAATCCTTGGTCGAAAGGGTTTATCTTCTTTTTCTTCTTGTTGTGGGGCTACAACCCGGGGTGGACCTGAATCTCAATCAACAGCACGATCTTTCGCTAGCTTCCTACAGTTGCGCACTCTAAATTGGTTGAGGTCTTTTTCCACTTGTGTCGATCTCAGTCTAGGCCGTTCTCTGTTACGTTTTCCCAATGACTCAGAAAGGCTTTTCGTCGGCGTCCATACGTTCTACATCGCCTAGCCATCTTAATCGTTGTATGCGAAGATGTTTGACCAGGCACATGTCGCTGTAAAGCCCATAGAGATCGTCGTTAAATCTTAATATTCCACAAAAAAACACCGGACTTGAAAACAAAATTCGAACCGAAGAATATCTGAAAGAAATCGAACGTTCTTAAGTCGCACTTAGTGCTGAAAGTCTCAAAATGAGAAATGTTCAAGCAAAGACGTTTGTATGGCCGAACTTCAGGTTCACTCAATTTTTACGATAATGAATGAATATTTTTTTCTCCAGGCTAAAACATTCAATAAGTCCCGGGACACCCAGGGGGCGCCACTTACTAGAAAATTATTATTAAAATAAATTATTGTTAAAATAATAATAATTGTTGTTAGTGACGCGACAATATTATTATTAAATTAATCATTTTTGTTAGTGGCGCCCTCTATATGTCCCGGGATTTATTGAGTAATCTGTTAACTTAGGATGCCAATTACAGACAGGCGTGGCCTGACTTGGCTAAGACAAATTAACGATGCCAATATCGAGACAAAAGTTGAACACATCCCTTGAAGATCAAAACCCGTTTGCGGAAGTATTCAGGGTCATCTGGAGACGATTGAATTGGAGGTATTCCACAGCTTGAGTTAAAAAGGAGCGAATTTTGGGCTTGTTTCTTAGATTTACTGTAAGGGCGAAACCTTCAACTGCACAAATAACTGAGTCTGCATTACCTCGCTGCTGTCTTGCGTAAACTCCTGAACTCATTCCTTCATATTGTGGCAGGTCCCCATCAGTTTGAATTTCGGATCAAAATGCTGTTGAACCGCAGAGCGGCAGATCCTGGATTATGTCCAAAGGGAAAACTGATCGATGCTCACTTTTGAGACCGTAAGCTCTACAGCGCTTTGTCTACTATAGTTCCTCAGATTGTTTTGAAGACCATTCGCTGCACACTCGGTTTCGGTCCTGAGATCCTCATGGCATAAAATAAAACGAGATTTATCACAAGGCGACGTGTGTTCATCTGATGTCTTCAACACCCTTCTTCAAAAGATGGTGGAACCGAGATACTAAAGACATGATCTTAAAGAAGCTCCTGAAGCTGCAATCCGATTGGAGAAATGAAGCGGGGACTTATGGCTTATAGCCAAGAACGCGGTAATGATACGATTTTTCCTTTCCATGCATCAGTTGTTTTATATAATGAACTCCTGTGTTAAAAGGTGACAGCTGCTCTGCTCAAGATTCAAAGACCGGTCTGTCATGGATGCACAAGGGCTTTGGCTAGGAAACCTGTCACTGAGTTGTATGCAATGCTGAATACCCACCTCCTTGTTATCTATACAATATCTATCTGTACAAATAAAATGTACAATAAAGACCATCTAAGAAATAAAATGAAGATGCACAAGCAGCGCCTATGTGTCTGAAATAAAGATTTTGCACCGGCACAAAATCAACTTCTCGATTTTAGACTGACAAAATTGAGGGAAGACATTGGGCCATAATTAAGGGCTTATCATCCCATACAGTAAGGACAAAAACATCTTCGAGATCAGTCTTTGAATCACCGCTTAAAGGGTAGTTGGGTAACAAAGCTTCCTCTTTTTATAACACCTTGATTATCTCTGTCCTACTCCTTTTCAAACTCGAAGTTTTTTAAAGCGGAAGTGGAAGATCCTGGTTCATTCCAGAGAAACATTCATACACTTTCATAAACTAGGAAATTATTTAATGTAGTCCAGAGGACAGCTCTGATCCCATCTATTACATTACTATTACAATGTATCCGGAAGAGAAGACAGACAGCAATAAATCTGATCAAGCTTCTGTGAACACAAAGCTTATGGATACCTGAGTCATTAGGAGTGGTTGACAGTCACTGTTCTGGCCACAAGCCTGCAAAGATGACTTCGTCTCATTTGTCGCACACAATTGGACAGCGGTCACAATAATTTTCGTGATTTAAATTGTTGAAGTCCACCAAAGAAGGAAAAGAAGTGACAACAAGAAATGACTTCTTCGGGTAAAATTGCAGTCCAAGGATGAGTTTCTTACTCAAGTTGTGTCAGCCACTGATATTCCGCGAAATAATGGTTAACATTCAAGGAGCTGGAAGTTTGATTGCTATTGAAGCAAAAGGAATTCACATGAAATGTACCACTCAACAGTCGATTTTGCACACTACTTTTCCGCAATAAGTCAATACGAGTGATGCCCAAGAGGGTTGTTCCCATATACTACACAAAATCTCAGTCACAAAGAACATCCTTCGATCTCCTTGAGGTTTAAGAATAATTTTGAGCTCCAATTAAATTCCAGTCACAAGGATCTTAATATCACCTGTGAACCTTTTTGTAGAAACTCAAGCCACTGTTTGAGTACTGCGATACAAAATCAACGTCACGCGTCGGATCCATCAAGCTTGTAGACTTCTTAAGTGCCAGGAGACTGAGAGAGCAGGCTTTCTGTGAGCAAACCTTCCCCGTGCCAATTCACCCAGGAACTTTCAACCTTTCCCTAGAAAAAAGCGAAGAAACACCGAACGTGCTCTGACACTTTCTCTTCTCAAAGCTAAAGCAGCGCTGGTTTGGGCACTACAAAGAGCGCACGTCCTCAGTGAAATTCCAAAGGACTCTATTTACATAAACACGTAATCGATGAGTGGAATCCAATGCGGAGCCGCAATGGCTCGCAATTCCGTTTTCAAATTCAAATTCCCGACACATTCCTGAAGGAAATACCAAGTTTTCAGGTGTCGCAGTTCCTCACGCCTGGGACGGAGAAACTGTCAGAATGACACGAATACACAATTGTATTTGTTTCTGTGCGGTGCGCCCAGAGTACGCGTCTGCACAAGGATCTATCGATTATTCATAGCGACAGCCATGGATATTAAAATACACAAATCAATTCATCAAGTGAAACGAAACGAACACTTTAAGACAGCGACGAGATGTGCGGCTGCTCCGTCGCACCCGCCGTCATCGTCGTCCGGACAGTCTAAGCCCGCATTCCAGCCGTGACAACGTGCGGGATGGCTGGAGTTTAAATCAAAGCGATCTTTCCAGAAGAGTGACAAGCAATTATCCCTGGAGAAGTGGAATGTCATGCCAAAGACACCCCTGCCAGGGCACACATGTACAACAAGTCACGTCGGGGCTTAGTTCTGCGGTGGCTGTCCATCAAAGTGTGTGTACGAGTACGAGCGACCAGACATACTGGGGCGTATGTGCGATATAAGTTATTACGTATGCATCTCAATAGGTTGGAATGGCCCGTGGGGGGGATGTTGATGTTTTTGTTTCCGGATGGGCGATGATAGGTTTATTACAGCTGCTGGGTGTTGGTTGTACTCATTGGCAGACAGGATTGGGTACTGTCACTGCTCTGGGATGCGATAGTAATATTCTCATAATTGACGGGTGCGGCGAGTGATTTGTGAGCGCCGCACGCAACACGTTATCGCCTAGTTGTTGGGGGTGCCTTGGTGGTTCTTCATTGCTGGCGATGAAGTTTTAACGAGCCGTTTGATTGTGTTTTAAGCGGAGCCCCAGGCACTTAGTTAAGTTTGTTGCTTGTCTTAAGTGATTTTTAGTGTTGCTTAAGGGAAAGAAGTACTTTTGGGATCGGTGGGGAGCACAGAGAAACCTCGACAGAGAAGAAGTTTGAAGAAAAAAAAAATTCTGATAGCAGCCTTTGCCTTTCAGATAATCCAGATGTCCTCTCAAAATCAGGGCATGCACTTTAAAACTTCTTCTCGAGGCGGCGACTTAATCTTGCCATCGCATCTTTCAGTGGGAGTTTGAGAGGACCTTACAATTGGGGGTCAGGGTTAAGCCACCCTTTGTACAACTTCGAAACAACAAAAATATTCCTCCAACAGTAATTTACATCTTAATGCTCTCTCTGATGGATGATTAAATCCAAATTGAAGGTTTTCGAGTTCCATTAAAGTGAACGTTTCTGTGGTGCTTTTAGGCTGAAACATTCCTCGTTCCCATCACTGCATTCACGGAGTCTGCACAACAGATAGGCGGCAAAAACCCACATCGATCCTTATTCTTCCCTACTTTGACTTCCCACCAGGGAAGGGTTAAGTATTAGGTTTCAATCAATTACTGTTTCATTTTAATAATGAGCGCCGTAACGAAGATAAATTGAGTCATCCCACACTCTGGTGTGCCACCATAAAACCAATTACAGCCAACCCCTCCCCCCACCCCATTCCAAGCAAAAAAAAATAATTATCTAAAAGTTCACCACAGCAGAACCTCTCATGCTCCAAGGAGTTTCTATCTGTATTGTGTTGGATAAACCTCATATTTCTGACACCTGCCATCACCTCTTCGTCGCCTTCATGTCACGAAATCTCGGTTCCACCGACCCAACGTCGCTGCTTTTGTCATTGCACAACGAAGATATTCACTCTGTCATGTGGACTACAACTATGAACTGTAACCCCTTGACCGGAAAACTTAATTTTCCCTTTTTTCATCATAATTGGAGTGGAATACGTTTCCGATCTCCTCCACTAACCCTACGGAGTGTCGCAAAAATCTGTTGCTATCCTGAGAAGGTATCTTTCGCAGTCACAGAGGAAGAGGAAATGGTGTAACTCCGCCGACTCACCTGCCGGAAGACCTATTGGCAGTGCTGTCATCCTTTGTGAAGGACTATGACTATGACTGTGACTGTTCGTGTGTTGGCAACCATTCATGCCATCAGAATGTAGCAAGTTCATAAACCTCGACCTGGATCGATGCCAGTGGAGGGAGATGGAAAAAATGAACATTCACAGATTAAAGGACATGTTGTCCTCCTCTCCCCGTGCCCACTTTGATTTCGCCGGAGAGAAGTAATTATCGTGAAGATATGGGGTCGTTTGTCAGATTCGCATTCGTCTTGTGAGTTCTCTTCGGAGGATGGAGGGTGAGCGGGAAACCATGGCTGCAATCCATCCACGTATATCCGCTTCTCATCGGTAAAATGTTCGGCAATCACGCAACTTGAAAGACATCTACGGCAGCGAGAGCTGGGGTACGTCATGGAGGGAAGGGGTTTTCTTCGCGAATTCCATCAAACCTTAAAAATCTTGTCATCCACAAATCAGCCTGATTGCCGAGTGGGATCCTAAAATTTTCCGACGCTGCCTCTTTCATAGCCTGGAGGCTGGAGGTCTTCACATCTCTTTGTGCTCGCTCGGTTTTGGATTCACTGCGCAGTGGCGGAGGTGGGTGAGCTTTTGAAGAAAATTTCAATACCGATTGGCAGGGGTGTTGGATGGTGGCGCCGGGGCTGTAGAGGTAAACGGGACGCGAAATAAATTGAATCTCAAATGAGTTTTTCTTCTCTCCGTGTTTGTTATAATTTGTTTGTGCCCTTTGAAAGCTGTTTGGAGTCGCAGTCAAACATCAAGATAAGGCAGAGGTGCGCACTGTGATGCTCACCCGCATTCATCCCCGGTTTCGTGCACGGCGTTTGCTTGCTTCCCCCATTTTGTCTCCGTATCCATGCCGTCGCTTTGAGATCGATTCCCTGAAGGCTATAAACTTCGTCGAAGGGGCGTTTTATTCTCTCACAGAGCCGGCGCTCGTTTAAAGTCGTGAAAAGCGCCAAGCACAAGCGAAGAGGAAGAAAAAAATTACTGTATCGATGAAATAAAATTACAGAATGGAAATTGGTCGGTGGGCTGGCGAGGAGGCGGAATGCGGCAAGGGTTCTCCGCCCGTGCGTTGGTTGTTTCAGCGATATGTTATCGTAAAATGAATGGCAGATTAAGGCAGTCAGGTAGAAGTCAGTTTGGTCGATGGAAATGGGAATGGCTTGGCTGGCGCAATGAAGTGTTACTCTAAACAGGGTCACGCTTTGGCGGGTGGGTAGCTTTTATGAGTTTCAATTACGAGCTACTTTCGAAGAGGTTTACGACCTGTTTTCCATGCTAAATTGAATCCGTTTTCTAATGTTTTCGGAGTGGATTTTACACAGCATGTGCCTGTGTAAGTTAATACGTTTAAGTGGTTAGATGTGCGAGATACGGGGGAATGGAAGGCAGATGAAGAATCTGTAAACGGTTGTAGGTTTTTGGGAAATTTCATTTTAAGCAGATTTTGGAAGAAGAATAAGTTTTGGCTTGTTTGAATGAAACTGTTTTTTCCAGGAGTTGTCTTTGTTTTAGTAAAGACTCGTGGCATTTGGACGCCCTCTTAAAGAATTTTTGTAGTCTTGAGAGCGGTTCGTATCGTCCAAGGGCAAAGCAAACAGTTTTTGCATCCTCGTCTTTATTCCAGTTACATCGGAAGTCATTGAGGGGAAGATCGAATCTTATTTGGTGTGGCATAGGGCCATTCGTTATAATTGTGTGTTGGGATATACGTGACCACAATAGTTCCGTTGTCCGAAAATCGCTAACTTACGTTTCTGGAGTTGTTTCAAGTGCGAGTTCCTAGATACTGCCTTAAAGAGCAGTCAGCAATCCTTGTCGAGGACCTTTCATCAAAATGGATCCTCTACGAATCATAGCACCTCATTGAATAAAACTTCACAATGATGTAAAAGTTGATTCCCCATAACTGGTTTCGGTCTAGGTAAACTATCACAGTTAATAACTCCGAACTCTCCCCACTACTTGGAGTTAAACAACAGCCAGTCCCCTCAGTGAAACTGGCGTTCATAACTCTGAGGTCTAGAATGTCATTTTTGGATGGATATGCCCCTCCCGCAATTTTTATAAGCACCCCCTTTTGATAAGCCTAGAGGCCGCTTGAACCAAAAATAGCTCCAAAAGCTATTTGCTTCAATTAAGACCATCATTAAGTTCTGCAATTAACACCTCTCGGAGGCAGCTGAAGGTCTTCCATTTTCGCAAGTGTCCTCTCTACTTTTCAGTTTTCGGTAGAGAGGCTGGTCGAAAAGGTTCTTTCCCTCGTTAGGAGAAGGACCCTTGGAGCCGCTTGTTTTTCCCCAAAACACTTGATGTTAGCAAGTCCCCCATTTGAAGAACTACAATAATACACAACGATCCCTACTAGTGATTATTACATGCACTCATAGCGAGAATTTCAAAATTTGGTGGTGGTTGGAAGAAAGAACGCCTTAGTGAAATATAGCGGTCTTATGGAGGATTCTCACATTTCAATTTACCCCTCTTAACCGTAATAGAGTCCGTGACACAGAATAAAATTTGTTTTCAGGTGACCAACCCGTCACCACCAGAAATTAAAAAATAATGAAAAAACGTAAAAGAAAAAGCCAAGAATTAGGCAGACAGCTCCCATGTCATCATGGAACTCAATTCTCAACTCTCATCATGGAACTTGAATTCTTGAATTTACCCATCTTCCGGACATTTCTTTAATAACACACGCCTTCTTGAGTCCGCCCAGACCAAAGACCTTAACATACTTTTGCATTCAGCCAAGCCCAGTCAAACTTGTGTGTATAAACCACTCACGACGCATGTTATTAATCATCTCCGGCTGATGTGGAGACCGTGAAGTGATTTGACGATTTCATATATTTTCCTGAACTATTGGACTATCAATGTCCCGAAATCAATATCTGTTATAAAGTAACGTAGAAATTATTTTGAAAATTATGAATTTGGCAACATTACCCCCCAATTTTCTCTAATTTGGTCTAAGCCACCTTAAACGGTGTAACTGAATTTCAATTAATAATAAAGAGCAGTTTCCATTTACCAGTTAAAGAAGACCGTGATCTAGCTCTTTCTGTTCAATTATAACAGCAACACTTATCCCTCTCGCCATTCTGCAGTTAAAAGGGACATTACCCAGAGACCTGATATCTACCTGCTTATACATTTTTATCTCAGTTCCCAAAAATTTTTGCTGATGCTCCGATTAAGAAAGAACTATACACTAGAAAGGAATAGATAATGGAGTCGCGTACAGTTGAAGAGACTAAAAAACTCCATTTTAGATGATATAACAAAAACACAGATGTGAGATTTGGTTTCACGTGTTCACCTGCCTTAACGGCATATATCACGAAGACCAAACACCTTATTTACCCAAATACCAAATTGAGATCATTCTTTGGGGACAATCACCCACCCTGGGTTTGATACGAAGCCTTCCTAAAACCTCCGTCGCTCTCTAGTTCGCAGCGCTCCGTTGAGAATGTAACTCCACACTGATCCATCATAGTCCCTTATCGGCCTTGGCTAGCCCAAGGTGAGTAACGATTAGACAAATCAGCACAGTACACTAACCTTGACTCTGCCCGCGATTTTGGGTGGTAAACCACAGCCACCATGATACTCCCACAAAGGGGCCTTCCACTCAGTCAGGTGAAACCGAAGTTCCTGATGGTCCTAACCTCCAGTTGCACCAGAATATAGCCTCTGGGCAAGCTGTCACTTCCAGTCAGGCTCTCTCAATACCTGGGTTTGGTAGCAGCTATACCACCACAAGATGGCCTTTCTTAATCAGAGTTTGCGTTGACACTGTACAAAGTGTTATAGATGTGATTTTTGACACATGTGGCATTTTCTGAAGGTACCCTGTCATTAGATCTATCACCTAATGCACTCTACTTGTTTGGAGCCAAACTCTTACACCTTTAGTCTACAAGTCTTAATGAGAAGCGCTAAGAAACCATGCTTAGTGAGAAGCGCTTAGGGTACGAGGCAATGGATCACAAATGATTTATACGTTTCTTGTGTAGTTTATCTGATGACTACTGACAGAAGAAGTAAAATGTCTTCTGCGGTGGTTGCCTAAAAGACTCTGGAGGAATCCGACAAACTGCACAATTGAACAACCGAAAAATTCACAGGAGCCAGCTACAAGATGCCTTACACATGCGTAAGAAGTTCTACAGCATCTGGCATAGCATATTATTCGTGGCAGAATTCCAATGAAATCATTGAAAGCATAACCTGCTTCCACACCAAATGAGTCTGGCAAAAATCAAAGTCTTGGGTCTGGTTATACGTAGTTAAAATTAAAAGTCCACCTATCAGAACACTCAACAACATTCTTGTACCTTTGAAACACACGCTGAGTTGTAGCTGCAAGGATAGAAATAGAGAAGAAGGAACCCCGCACGTCGAGAGTAATAAGCGGAGAGATTTTGGGGTGGATACATGATTTATTCGTCAACAGTGAATCCATCCATATCCGAGGCATTCGGTTGGTTCGTAACTGATTTTTTTTTAATGTGGCCGGGCAGTTACCCCGACGCACACCCCCAACCTGGAGGACCAGGCCCTTTTTTATACCTCTTGGGCGGAGGTCGCACTTATAGGTTTAGCAGGTTGAGTTCGGGTGAACAACAACCAGTACCCGATGGCTACCAACGTGGAGGTAGAATAAGCACAATTGGTGTGTGGAAAGCAGTTAGAGCAGCTGGGCATCGCCAGGTTGATAGCAATCAGTACCTACCCTGTTCCCACATCACCCTCCCAGTAATAAAGCCCTCTCCCGAACGACCAAAGTGACTTTGTACAACACCTTGATCATCCCAGTCCTGCTCTACGGCGCAGAAACCTGGACGCTACTAAAAGCGGATGAGGAAGCCATTGGTCTCTTCGAGAGAAAAGTTCTGCGTGCGATTTTTGGTCCTGTTTGTGTTGATGGCATCTGGAGGAGAAGATTCAACCACGAACTGTATGGGCTGTACGACGGCATGAGCCTAGTCACGCGTCTGCGGATACAACGCTTAAGGTGGCTAGGCCATGTAGAGCGTATGGACAGCACTGCTCCGGCCCGAAGAGTCTTCGAATCCGAACCACAGGGATAACGCAACAGAGGACTCCTAGACTGAGATGGCGCACACAAGTGGAAAAGGACCTCAACCATCTTGGAGTGCGCAGTAGGAGACAGCTGGCAAGAGATCGTGCTAGCTGGAAAGGCATGTTGGTTGAGGCCCAGGTCCACCCCGGACTGTAGCGCCATCCGAAGAAGAAGAAGGTATGATTTATTCACACGCCGTAACTATAAGGCTTATTCAAAACGATACTCCTTTACGTATCACACAATTACTTTTTAAATATGCACGTAGATTATATACAAACAGAAGTGCGTAAACTGACTCATCTATGCCTTTCATCGCGGGATTCAATTCTGTACTTTACGAAGCACTGGCAATTCTGGCAATTCACGTATCAAAAGAAAAAACAGCATCATCTAAAAGGGATCCTCAATCAAAACATACAGTTCTCTTGGCTCACATGTGTGTATGTTTGCAAAAAAAGATGTTTTTCACCAAAGCGCCCACCTAGTAATTGTGGATATACGGCATCGGGAACCCGACAGTACGCATACGTATCAACAGCAACAGCCTAAGGCAAAATACAATATGCTGCCCACACACGAAACAACTCATGTCCTATGGTGACCTAAAGTGTCAAGCCGATGTGAAAAACAGACGCATCTTCACAAACATACACATTTGGCCCGAGAGCCGCCAGGCGGCTGATGAATGTTGTCGTTTACTCTGTACTTTGTACACACTAGTTCGGAGCGTTTTCTTGTGTTTACAAATTGTAATTATTGCAAAAAACGGATAGGATGTATCCCTGAAAATATTGTCTTTCAGATGCGAGTACTTTTTTCCGGTTGGTCCCATCATGCTTGACGTTTAAACTATGAATGTTTTTCTTTGGTGTCAATGTAGACGGTGATCGAACGGATTTATCGGGTATCGCAGGAACTTTTCTTAACTTATATTAGAATATTCACTTTTAACCTTAAGTCACAATTTGAAGCAAAAATCCAGTCCTTTGTTGTGTTTCAAGAAGCAGTTCTGTGCTTCAACATCTACATAATGTTCAGCCTTCAATTTATCATCCTCGATTTCTTGATTGATTCTAATTGACCAAAATGGATTCACCTATAAAGGGTGTCCCAACAAGAACGCAACATTTAAATTTGGCAACATTCGAATTGCCATTATTTGACATTTGAACAATTAATATTATTTGTTAGTAGAAGCTATAAGATCAATTAAAATGAAGCACTGAACGAATGAACAACGCATTCTCATTGTAAAATTGTTTTACCAAAATGGTGAAAGTTTTGCGGCTACAGTTCGCAAATCGCGATCAATTTGGGGTTACAATAATGCGATTAATGGAAACATTTACTAAAACTAGGTCTGTAACAGATGTTAAGCCAACAACGCGCCCTCGTTCAGGTCGATCGACCGAAAATATCGCAGACATACGTGATGATGTCGCTCGAACTCCATGCACCTCAAGTCGACACCGAGCTCAGCAAATTGGTGTTTCCAAATCCACTATGCAGCGAATTTTGACGAAAGATTAGCATCTTCATACAAAGTTCAATTGACAGCTGAAGCCAGCTGGCCACGCACAGCGAAGGGAGTTTGTTAATTGGGTATTGGGGAGGCAACATGAAAATGCTGATTTTGCCGATAAAATCATCTTTAGTGACGAGGCCCATTCCCATCTTGATGGCTTCGTCAATATTTAGAATTGTCACATTTGGGGCGAGGAAAATTCTCGAGTTATTCACGAGAAGCAAATGCATCCTCAACGTGTCACTGTGTGGTGCGGATTTTGGGCTGGAGGAATCATTGGACCTTTTTTTATGAAAATGAGTCAGGTCAAGCGCAAACAGTATGTTGGTGGTGTTCGGTATCATGAAATGATAACAAATTCTTTCGTGCCTAGAATTGAAAAAATGATTGTGAAGGAGATGTGGTCTCAACATGACGGCGCCATATCTCATACAACCAGAGAAACAATTCATTTGCTACATCAGTCATTTCCCGGTCGTGTTATTTCGCGTCTTGGAGACTAGAATTGACCGTCTTGATCGTGCGATATAATAAAGATTTCAAGCTTTTTGTAAATATCTGCGTTTTAATTAAAATTTTAAACTTGCGTTCTTGTTGGGACATCCTTTATCACCACTTCTGAAGTGCACGCACCACTCTCTGCATATTTTATCAATGGGAACAGATTTACCGGAAACTCCTAGAATCATACCATGAACTTCAGCTGCACTTTTCTGAAAATTAAAAAAGTAAATCAAAACATCTCGCTGTGTAAAACATCGTGCTGTTTGACAAAGACGAATCTGACCATTTTTGAAGACGCAAACTTACAATTTTGTTATTTTAACCAGACGCTCATGTTGTCTAGTTACCGCTGGGAATAGTGACACCTCACAACATTACTGGATTATTTGGGTGCGACCGTTAGTGAAAAGCAGAGTTAAAGGATATATTACCTGCCAAAATCTTTTCAGGAAGCCTGCATTGCAAACATTTGGGCAACTTCCCATCGAGCGAATAACACTATCAAGACAATTCGACTGTGTCGGCTTTGATTTTACCAGACCTTTCTACTACCATGACACATCTACCAATCAAATGATAAAAAGCTACTAGATATACCGATATAAAGTGAGCATCAAGATACACATGTCTCAATAGGGAACATTTGTTGTGAACGAGCCCTTATTTTTTCTTTGTTTGTTTGCTATCACATCTGTGAAAAATATTTAGTATAAATCAAATCGTTGAACAGACAACGTCATATTTTTTTATCGTGTTAAAAATGTCGAATTTCGTACCAGAAAGTGATGATTTGTGGAAAGCATTAAGTTTTTGTCTTCATTTGAAGAAAAGTGCTGCAGAGTCGCATCGAATGTTTGTCGCGGCATATGGTGATCATGCTCTATCAGAAGCAACAAGCAAAAGATGGTTTCAACGGTTCAGAAATAATGATTTTGATGTGAGAAATGAAGAACATGGAAGACCACCAAAAAAGTTTGAAGACGCCGAATTGCAAACGCTATTGGATGGATATGACACTTTGAGTCAAAAGAAAATGGCAGCAATGTTAAATGTTGCACAATAAACAATTTCTGACCGTTTAAAAGCCATGGGAAAGATCCAAAAGTGTGGAAAATGGGTGCCACATGAATTGAATGAAAGACAGATGGAAAACCGAAAAAACACTTGTGAAATTTTGCTTCAAAGACACAAAAGAAATCGGTTTTGCATCGGATTGTTATTGGCGATGAAAAATGGATTTATTTTAAGAAAAAATCATGGGTTTATCTGGAACAACCATCAACATCGACTGCAAAACCAGATCGATTCGGCAAGAAGACAATGCTGTGTGATTGGTGGGACCAGAAAGGTGTGCTGTACCACTAGCTCCTAAAACCTGCTGAATCCATTAATACTGATTGCTGCCGATAACAAATGATCAATTTGAACCATGCATTGATCGAGAAACGACCAGAATGGGCCAGAAGAAATGGCAAGGTAATTTTTTGAAAATGCACCTGCACACAAAGCAAAACCGGTTCAGGATACAATCAAAACACTTAGCTGGGAGCAGCTACCCCACCCGCCGTATTCACCAGACTTGGCTCCTTCCGACTATAATTTGTTTTCATCGATGGGACACGCATTGGCTGAGCTGCACTTTGATTCCTACGAAGAGGTCGAAAATTGGGTGTCTGATTGTTTTGCTTTAAAAGACGAACAATTTTATTGGCGTGGTATTCACAAATTGCCAGAAGGGTGGTCAAAATGTGTAGAAAACAATGGCCAATACTTTGAATTAAATATTTTTCCTTTCCCATTAATAATTAGTGTTTTATTTTCAAAAAAAAAAAAAAAATCATTATCTATTACCTGGTATATGATTTTTACTGTGCTGCTGTTCGGTGTATTAATTTATAAACTGTTCAAAACCTATCAACCGAAAGCTGTGTTGTGGGAATGAGTCGCTTTATAGCTCAATGAGGTGTTCCTTCTGTGGTGTATTCCAAAGAGCAGCGTTAGAACCTGATGCTGTGAACTCCACACTGTATGATGACATCATATAAGGTTTCTTATCCAGCAAACGTATCGGGTGAAAGTTTATAATCGAGCGAGCTCCATGGTGGGGAGGATACTTGGAGCGGCTTATTAGGACTTTTAGAAGTCTGCTAAAGGTTGTGATCTGGAAGTCCAAACTGACGTTTAAGCAATTACGGACAGTGATTGCAGAAGCGGAGTGAATGGTAAATCGTCTTCCATTGACATATGTAAGTAGTGACCCGATGGATTTTTCGCCACTTACGCCATTTACGCCATCGCATTTCCTACATGGGGAGAATGGTTTATTTAGTCTTCAGAACTCGATGCCGTCGTCAAGTGGTATACGGCAAATATGGGCGCAACGTTTGAAGCACACTAGTATGTTGTGGAAACGGTGGTGCACCGAGTGTGTACCATACAACAACTTCGATCATTTCATCACAGTCGAGGCTACTCATCGACTCAACTTAAACGGAACGACGTTGTCTTAGTTTTTGATTCAGCGAAGCCACGTATATCAGGGAAACTAGCCATTGTTGAGAACGCATTTTTTGGTCGAGATCAAAATGTTCGAGCGTGTGAAATTCGCTACGCTGATGAAACGAAAACCCGAAGGCACGTAGAGCTGCTATATCCGAACTCGATTTGTTGGCCCGCTCGGAGGATGTTATCTTCTCTATTAGAAATTGAATTGAATTGTAGTTTTTTGTTTGTTTTTTGGGCATATTTTATTAAATATCTAATGTTATCTTATTTTAATTCTAGAAAAATCCTTAAAACTAGCTTACATTTATCATAACAGTACTTCTTAAATTGTACAGTACTTCTTGAATTGTAGTACTATGTTATCTTGTTCTCCTTTTCTGACATTACGATCTCATACGATCTCCTTTACTTGAACTTTCACAAACTTGTAATACTCTGTCACTTGCATTTTGGATTTGTACCTAGAAGCAAGAAAATTGTAAAGGATACTTTGTTTCAAGTCTTGGCCTTTCTAGAATAAACGGGTTTACTTTTTACACACTAAAGAACTGGATGACTGCTTCCAAGATCAGCCACAACTTTTAGGTGGCGCCATTTTTTGAAATTTAACAGAATATGTACGAATATTTTTTTGATCTGAAACTTCTCCTTCCCTTGTTATTACATTCTGCCAATCATCAAACTTGATTTCATTTTCATTTCTTACCCCTTGTACCTTTAAACCAGAACACCGATTTCAAGGATACCATGAAGTATTTTCGTACTCAATTTTTTTAAATAAAGCACTCTGCCATTGAAATTCCTTGATGGCACACCCGATGATCCTTGACCGGAGTGAACAATTTCCAATGGAATTGGCACATGCCACTTCAATAACAGGCAAAGCACCGCCATTGATGGGTCTTCAAGTGCATCTCCAAACGCCCCACAATTTCCCCCAAAAAAGTTTAACACATTCAGATGGATAGCCCTCATCCCATAAAGTATAATTTCATAGGGCCAACTAGCCCTCTTCAGCATCCAAACAAATCTCCCGTTTCGTCGTGAATCTTTATAATCGTGTAGTTCTCCGAATTGGCGAAATTCTTCTTTTATATCAATCTCACAGCAAAACAGAAAAAAATTAACATCGTCAACAAGCCTAATCGCCCAAGGCATTAACTTTCCCACTTTATGGCCACTTTTACGTTCGTCATATAGTTTGTATGGGTTCGTGGCGAAATGGAAAATAAAAATGTGCCGAACTTTGGCGAAACTTTCACCCACACAAGGTCGGCTGGCACCCGAAAGCCTCTCAACTTGTGGCACAGCCACCGAGTAATGCACTTGAAATAATTTCCCAAAAGGATCTCATATTTTATGTGCATCGACCTCGAAGCAACTTTATCCACTTGACACACAAAATTGAGGCCCATACACACAGCTGTACAGACTACAGCGTTAACGCTGTCAACAGTTGCTGGCATTCGTCATTGACATTAAGGCCAACAAGGCTCCCATTTCCAGGGGGGCAGGCACCCAGGACACGCAGGGCACACATGTGCGAATGTGAATGTATTCTAGCACATCCTAGCAAACTTGGTAATTCAGATCATAAACATCTGGATTAAAGTTCATAAATCGTTGTGCTACAACTGGCTGCTCATAAAAATGAGTTATTCCGTGGAGTTGGTTGCGCCCCCGGAGCTGGTGAAGTCGAAACTACAGGGGAAGCGAAAGAAATAACAGAAGCGCCTACACTTCATTTAAATATGCTGTTAGCGCGAAGATATTAATTGCCGCCATTAACCCCCGGACAGAGCATGGGTCCCATGTTCGTCCTGAGCACCTCTACCCCCTTGGCAGCGAGAGCCGATGAAATATCGCATCTAATGACTTTATGAGTTAAGAAGTCAGTTTGTGCTGAGCAGAAAAGTTTGCGGGAATAATTGCGCATAAATTTTAGAACACGATTATTTCCGGATAGTGGAAACTAAGTTTCGCAAGGTCCAACTGGCTTGAAGGTGCCCTGACAGGTTACGATGGATGGGGTTGGATCTGGGATCTCGATGTGATGGATGACGTTAACCTTTTTGCTGAGTTATGACTTGACACATATGCCCTTGTTAGGGGAAGCTCAAAAGTTGTTCGGTGTTCGTAAGTTCATAAGTAGGAGGGAAGTTTTTTGATAAATTCTGTTCGAATGGTTCCCTGGATTTTGAGCTACGGTTTCGAAGTCGGAGAACTATCAATTTGAATTGAATTTCGTACAAAGCCGTATTGGTATGCAACAAGTGAAAGATGGGCTTCCTGAAAGACTCGAATTTCATTATTTGTCCTCAGGCACGTTTTTAGATTCTTTGAAAACCCCTTGGCCCGTTTCAATATGTTGCACGGCCCTTGTGGGTAGGAGGAACGCTCAGCTTCCAAAAAAATAGAACTACAACGAGAAGCTTATGGAAGCCTAGGTATTGTTGACAAAGCCTGCTCCTGAAGTATTTTCCCATTAGGAATTAAACACTTTGAATTTGATTGTTTAATGCACTCTTCCTCCATCATAGAAATGCCTAAGCGAAGTCAACATTTTTATCGCTGTAAAGTTCACGAACAAAGTAAGAAAATAAATATTTCCAACTGACAGTGACCTCAGCGTTAAGAGCATTTACTCCAATTTTTGGTCGTAATTGTCGCCCTAGCAGCAGTTTGGTTGGAGTCTACATATTCGTTGTGTGATGCGGTAGTGTCAGTTAGACAAGGAGTTTGGCAGAGGGTCGAGAATATTGCTGCTGAACGGTCATTCTTGACAAAATGCCCAAACTCTCACAATTTATTCAATGTCTTCTTTTGGCGCTACAGTCCGGGGTGAACCTGGGCCTCAACCAACATGCCTCTCCAGCCAGCACGATATCTCGCCAGCTGCCTCCAGTTGCGCACTCCAAGGTGGTTGAGTTCCACTTGTGTGCGCCAACTTAGTCTAGGTCGTCCTCTGTTGCGTTGTCCCAATGGCACGAATCCAAAGACTTAGAATTAAGAATTACAATTTATTTAATTTAATTCCATTCAATCGCTTTGGTAACATTTTGGTGCATTTTGCGCAAGGACCTTGGTTATCAACTAGACAAGATTATGCTGACTTAAGAATTTAAGCCGATGGTCCATTTTCTCCGCTTCTTTAACATCATTTTTGAGAAGATCGTGCGTAACTCACAAGTCAACACCAGAGGCACGAACTTCCAAAAGTCAGTTCAATTGCTAGCTTACGCTAATGACATTGACGTGATTAGACGAACACAGAGAGCCGTCAGTGAGGCGTTTGCTGGCATTGAAACCTAAGCGGCTATAATGGGTTTGGTGGTTAATGAGGGCAAAACGAAGTACATGCTGTCATCAAAGGAGGACTCACAACATCGACGTCTCGGACGGAGCGTCACACTAGGCAGCAGAAACTTCAGGGTAGTCAAGGACTTCGTCTACCTAGGCTCCGCGGTAAATAGGGACAACAACACCAGTACCGAAATCAAACGCAGAATCACTCTTCCCAATTTCTTTGGGCTCAAGAGTTGAATAATAAGGCCCCCTCTCGATGGACTAAGCTTGCTTTATAAAGGGTGTCCCAACAAGAATGCAATATTTAACGTTTAAACAAAATGCAGATATTTAAACAAAATCGAGAATTCCTTATTATATCGTTAAGTAGACAGAATGAGGATGAGACATCGGCCAGATGGCGCCGCGCCTTTGCTGGCACATACGCGATCTTTTAATGAAATTTTCAATGACCGATTTGCAGAAAGCTACTGTATGTCAATAATGTAGCGTCCAATCTCCTCTTTTAAGGCTTGAGTCGTTGTCGGCGATATTTTCGGTCAACCGACCTGGTTAAAGGCGCGTTGTTGTCTTTACATCAGTTACAGACCCAGTTTCAGCAAAATTTTCCTTTAATCGCTTTACAGTTGACTCTTTTATGTATACATTTATATAAAACTCCGTATTATTGTAAACCCAAATTGATCGCAATTTGCGAACTAAAGCCGCAAAACAATCGCCATTTTGGTAAAACAATTTCACAGTTTGTCCAGTCCAGGTTCCCTGGACTGTAGCTCCACAAGAAGAAGAAGAATTTCACAGTAAGAATGCATTGTTCATTCGTGTAGCGCTCCATTTTAATAACCTTATACCTTCTACTAACAAACAATAATAACTGTTCAAATGTCAAACAATGACAATTCGATTGGCTCTAAATTTAAATCTTGTGTTCTTGTTGGAACACCCTTTATAACAGCTTGATCATCCCAGTCCTACTATATGGCGCGGAATCCTGGACGCTACTAAAAAAAAGAACGAATGAAGAAGCCCTTAGTCTTTTTTAGAGAAAAGTTTTGCGTGCGATTTTTGGTCCAGCTTGTGTTGATGGCATTTGTAGGAGAAGATTGAACGACAAACTCTATGGGCTGTACAGCGATATGCGCCTGTTGAAGTGTCTTCGGATAAAACGTTTCAAATGGCTTTGCTGTTTAAAGTGTATGGACAATACTGCTTCGGCCCTAAAAGTCTTTGAACCGTAGCCATTGGGACAACTCAACAGAGGAAGACATAGAATAAGGTCGGTCACAGAATTGGAGAAGGACCTCAACCAACTTGGATATAGGCAGCTGGCGAAGGATCGTGCTGGCTGTAGAGGCATGTTGGCTGAGGCCCAGATCCAGCCGGAACTGTAGCGCCACAACAAGAAGAACAAGACTTCCCCCGCTTGGGTTCTGACTAAAATGGGCCAAGAGGATTGATTTCATTGAAAATCATTTTTAGTGACTACTCGGTGCGTTTGTCGGTAAGCAAAATATGCATAGTTGATGAGCTCCAAAAACACATTTGCTTTATGAATGACCAGTTTTTTTTGAACAGTTATAACTCTTTGAGTGTTTTCAGCAGATCGAAAGAGGTGTTGCCGTGAAAAATTTGAGGTGTTCAGCCGGGAATCGAACCTAGACCCTTCGGCCCGTGAACGTCGCACTCTACCCACTACGCCACAGCAGCCACATCCTCAATAGGACAGCAATAAATTCAAATTAATGATTAACCAGTTCTCATCCTATCTGTTTAATTTACATTCAAATCCGCAAAGTGTCTCAAACATTATGTGTTTCCTGCAATTTTTGCCACACATAAGGCCTCATCCGGAATTGTCCCCTTCTCACGGCCGACGCACACGTGCAGTTTAGCATTCAAGGAACAAAAAGCAATTGTGCCGTGCGCAGAAAAATTTTCAGAATCTTACCTCATGCCTGTCAAGGTGATCCCTGCACGGTAATACCTTCGTGAGCTTCGTGTTCTTTTCTATTTTTTTTTTTTTTTGCAAGGAAATCAAATTATTTTTGAAATGGGGGAAAAAACAAAAAAGAGGACAACGCAAAAAATCAACAAAGCCGAGAAAAACTGAGCGCTTCCGTTCCCGTTCACAACAGAGAGAGCAAAAAATTTACTCCACATCCTGTGAACTCTGACGGAGGCGGCCTACTGGATTTCCCATCGAACCTTTGTTTAGTTATTTTATTCTCTTCGGCATTTTCCTGGATCAGGTTTGCCATGCTCAACAAATAACACATCATCCACAAGAATGCCCGCCTGGGTTATTCACATATCCGTGTCCAGTGGATAGACTCGCTGTGGCGCAGTGGCTGTGACGAGGGTTCCACGTTGTCCTGTTTAAATTTTATTTTTTTGCCTCACTTAATTGGTTGAGCGTTTCGATTTTTTGTGCAGCTCCTTTGTTGCCGCCGTTACGTCTGCCGGACGAATAGGATTAATTGCGTTTTGATTAAAAGTTATAAAATTACAAAGGTTGCAGGAACGAGGCGCAAGTGGTAGAACAGAGAGTAAAAATTCCCTTTTCTTTCTTTCTGAGCTAAATAATACATTTTGTATTCTGGCGGCTAACGGCAAGTCTACAGGCACATGCCGGCAGTGTATCGATTAGATAACAACATCAGACATCTTGTCAAATATTGATACTGATGTTCCTTTACTTTGTCGCTTCTCAGTGATGAAAGGAAGGCTTGTCAACGCAAACAATGATGAATTGTGGGGAGGGGGGGGGCTTGAAACGTGTTGTTAACTTCAAAGCGGGGAATTGTAACGTTTATTGATTCTTGGTACGAAATTCTGGAAACACGGGAAAAGGGGGAGGGTGTTAAATGATGTATTTACCTTTGAGATAGAATGACGGTTTATATCTGCCTGCAGAAGGTATCAGGTGGAGTTGAATTTTGATTCTTGTTTGTAAACGGGGAAATGTTTACTCAATTTTCTCTTTTGAGGTGTGCGGACAGAGTTTTCATTTTATGGCACTCCAAGTATTTCAACTTGATCAACGATGGCACTGTTTCGAAAGACCGTTTGGCGATGAGTTGTTTGGAAGATGGGGGATATGGAATTTCGGGATGATCTGCCATTGGCAGCCATTCTTTCCACGGTGAAAACAACTTAACACGAGATACTTTAACTACTCAAGGCAGCAAAATATGGCTGAGTTTGAGTTTTTATTCGTGGTTGAGGTTCCAGCTTGGGAGGGGATAGCAAACAAGAACTATCAAGAATCTGGTATGTCTTGGGTTACAACACATGGGTCTCGGAAACAAACCCAGAGTACCTCGCATGAGTTTGTAGTGTTAGCAGTGCTGCAAACTTTCTGTATTGTATTTGTAGTGTTAGCAGTGCTGCAAACTTTCTGTATTTTACGGCAGCCACCACAATACTTCTGTTTTCATAAGGTAACAGCAAACATAGTTCGCAGCAGAGTTCCAATGACTTTTCATCTACCGTGGAATCTAAATTCTGCTCAAGCTGCAATGTTTTTTTCTTCAGTCTTCCAGTTTTTTCCCTCTGTGGGCCTATCCTTGATTCCGTTGAAAACAATCCGACACATAAGCCAGGAGGATACCAAATCTAGACACACAAATTCGAAGACGGACCGACAACAAAGTATTGAGTGGTAGTCTTGCAAATAACTAGATGCCCTCGTCCTCGAAATGGGCTTGTCTACTCTCGTAAGCAAGCCCATTTCGGCGGGCATGGGTCTGTCCATGCGAGGTAACGTTGTTAATGGCGCTCAACATGGCGAGCTGCCAAAACTATCCTCGTTAGTGCACAGCTCAAATTGACATTCAGCCTTCTCGCGGCGCCCCCTGGATAGCCATCACAACACCCGATGTATGGTCAACCAATGTAGAGTGCGAGTTTAAATAGTGGGCGTGGCCTACCAGTATGTGGGTTGTGCGTGAGGGTAACTTCCTCACCATGTAAAAAAATCGTAAGTTCAGAGACAACAACATGCCTCGGATAATGAAGGATCAACTATTGACGACCCCAGCAAACGTTATAAGGACAACGATTTTCGGTTTTGCACGTGGAATGTGAGGTCCCTTAAGAGGCCACGTGCAGGCGAAAAACTTGCGGAGGCCCTTGGCTCCTACAAGGCAGACATTACCGCCAGCTAGGATGTGCGATGGGATGAGCCTGGTAAAATAACGATGAAAAACTGCGACATGCCATATACTACAACGATTGCTACAGAGAAGATGGCAGCGCTTATTCGGATGTGGATTTGTTGTTCGAGGCAGACTTAGCCAAAAAGTCTCGACCCCGTCAGCGAACGCCTCATGACAATCCGCATCAAGGCTAAATTCAGGAACTTCAGCCTAATTTGCGCTCACTCCCCGACATGAGAGAAGAATGAAAACACCAAAGATGACTTCTACGATCTCCTAGAAAGAACATACGATCGATGAACCAGCTACGACACCAAGATCGTTCTAGAAGACTTCAACGCTCGGCTGGGAAAAAAGGACATCTTTGCTAGAGTCATCGGTAAACACAACCTGCACGACAACACATCCGGAAGCGGACTCGTGCTACTGGACTTCGCCTCGTCGCAGAACCTCTCTGTGGCCAGTACGCGGTTTCCACACCAGGACATTCACAAAAGGACCTGGCGATCACCTGATCAATCAACCGCCAACCAGATTGATCACGTTGCGATCGACGTCAGACACTCCTCCAGTATTCTCGATGTCCGAACCTTCCGAGGTGCAAACATTGACTCGGATCATCACCTTGTTGTAGCCAAGGTAAGAACCCGGATATCGAGAGAGCAACGGAGTCGAGAAAGGCCAAAACGGTTTGACGTCGAAAAGCTACAATTGCAGCTGATTGCTGGGAACTTTGCCAACCGATTCTCCCGGAAACTCGCCCAGAGTTCGACGCTTCCTGCACTAAGCATAGAAGAAGAATGGAAACGTTGTCAAGTAGCCATCAAAGATGCTGCCACTGATGTGCTGGGTTTCATGTCACCACCCAGAAGGAACCCAGGGTTTGACGACGAGTGCAGGCAAGCGCGTGCAAACAAACAGGACGCCTACAAGGCAAGGCTGCATCGAACGACGAGGGCTGCTCATGAGCTCTACGAACAGAGAAGTAGGGAAGAGCACCGGCTTCTCAGAAGGAAAAAGAAGGAGCATGAGAATCCCGCGGTCGAGGAAATGGAAACGTGTTATGGCAGGAATGAAGTCCGAAAGTTTTACCGAAAGGTAAAACAGTTATCCGGAGGATATAAGGTTCGGACCAAAGGCTGCCGGGACTGCAATGGACAACTCGTGGTAGAGTCGCAGTCTGTGCTGACAATCTGGAAGGATAATTTCCGTAGACTCCTTAACGGCGATGACGGCCCCAATTCCGCTGTTAGGCACTTAATTCAATTTGGACGATGATAGAAAAGAATTCCGTCCTCCCGACTTAGACGAGGTGAAGATAGCAATATCCAAGCTGAAGTCGAACAAAGCTGATGGAGCAGATGAACTGCAAGCAGAAGCGACTGGAGATGAGTTGGTTGGGCGCATACACCAGCTCATCTGTAAGATATGGTCGGAGGAACCTTTTACAGGTGGGTGTCGCACGGCCATAGTCTAAGAATTGAAGGGTTTAATTCCCGCATCAAGAAACAGTGGTAAGTATTGATGTGCCTTCAGCTCGTAAATATTAACTCCCGCAACTGTTTTTTTGGTTGGAGGTTGGGATCAACTACACTGGAGCACTCAGACTCAAATACTGGTCCATTGTACTACCAGGCAGCAACATTCATTTAATGTAATTTCATGGTTTTCCAAAGAATAATCAAGATGCGCTTCTGTGATATAGAGCTTAGGTTTTCAGTTCCCTCCACATCAGCGCCAAATTAGCGCCACCTGATACGAGCGAAAGCAGGACACTGACAGAGAAAGTGCTCTGAAGAGTGTGACATCACTAAGCCCAAGCCGATTCAGGTGCATAGCGAAGGTAAAGTGTCCCGTTAATACGCCAACAAGTCTTCTGCACTCGTCTCTGTCTAGAGATAGCAGAAAAGAGGCGGATTTCTTGCAGACGTTTGGAAGCATACTCTTGGTCGCCCTGCATCCTGGAGAGTCACTCTATCTCTGGTTGTGCTGTAGAGAGACCCAACCATCGACGGAGGGACGCGGGTAATCCCAAGGTGGGTTCGGGCCCTACGAATGCCTCTGCTGAACCTAGCCTAGCTAGTTCATCGGCAGTTTCGTTTCCAAGGATCCCGTGATGATCCGGGACCCAGACAAGTCTTAGCGAATTCAGCCTGCCGACCGAATTAAGGGGAACTCCCGCAACTTACTGCATGGCAAAATTAATAAAAAAATATTTTCCTGTTTGATTTGAGGTTATGCTTTGGGTTGAAGACTCTTTCCCCCAATTTATTGAGCCATCTGTGGTCTTTGCAAATCAATAGCTCTTAAGCTCCTTACTCGACGCACGTCCTAACACATAACAACTCAACACGGACACCAAAGGAACGGTTTCCATTTCCAATCTATCGACACTGCCTGCTTCACGTACGTGTCTGCAGTTGGGAGTTTCATTTCATAACTCAATGGACATTCGACATTGGACATGTGCACCATTTACTAAGAAGCAACATATTTCATCACTTCCACTATAAGGTGACACATTTCTATTACCCAAAACAAACCAACTGAGCAAAAGATCTCGAAATGACGAAAATATGGCCTGACATGTGATATCTGCCAAATTACCACACGTTTCGATGAAATCGAATTTAGTTTCTGCTTAAAACTCAATAACAAGACAGATGGCAGTGTGCTGCGTACGATCGAAGGAGGAACTGAATTGTGGTGCGTGCTACGTGATCCTGCCGTAATTGTAATTCTCTTTAAAAATGTGTACAAAATATCGAAGTTCACGACCTTTTGAGTGTTTCAATCAAAAAGTTCTAAGTACAGACTGTCTTCATCTATCCTATAGATCTTCATCCTTCACTCTCAAAATCCACTAGGCAATATATCGAATAGTTGTTGGGACATATTTGTGAGATGTTAAAGTGGATGAAGTTCGAAAGGTTGATAAGACCACCAAATATCCCACGCAGGAAATGCTTGCAAAGTATTAAAACGAGGCAATGAGGAAACATTTGACGTTTCCCCGCGTTTGGCATTCAAATAACCACCCACTAGGAGGGAGAAGGGTAAGTGCTTCTTCTGAGAAGAGCAGAAGTGGTCAGTTTTGGCATTATTTGCACGAACTGTCAAGTATTTTGTTATTCCAACTTGACTTCTGTATGTTTGGCCTTTTATCTCGTGCGCACATTCTCGTATTCCCTGTGCGAGTTTACCTGCAAACTATTTTAAAATTGCCCTAGAGTGGGAAAAAATTTCGTTTTCCATCTGCAGGTGAAACTTTTTTTGGGGAAGTGGTGATTTTTGTTTTTCCGAATGCATTCCACTTTCGGAGTTTTATTTGAGAATCTCTCTCTGTTTGCGGAATCACGAATTGCTGTGTAATGTTGTACATAGAAGTTGTGTTTTTATGAGATTTTCACGGGGAACAACCCTCTGCAGTTTGACGTCGTTATGCAGAGCACTCAGCTGTGGCTGGTGAAGCAGAACTGAAACAAGTTATGCACACAAGTTTCTGACACTCGGAATTTTCCGTGTTTTCTCTTAGAGTAATGGTCTGCTCCTTGGACTCCCTATCAGGGGAGAGGCCAATGAGGGTGTCGGATAACCGATTTCAGATTGTGTGCAGATTTTAACTTTTGATTCGAGTTCATCTTCACGTAGTCCCTCATTCACTCACAGAAGTTCGAGGGTACAGTTTTATGTCGGCGCCATCTCCCTGAAGTTACCGTCAGCCCTCAAAGAATTCCCCGCCGATTCTAAATAAGATTTTGAAATCGTATCCTTTTTACCGTCAGCAAAATGCTAAAGAGGCCGTCTACTTTTCGCACAACCCAACTTGTTGTTGAAGGCTTGTTGGTAATTTACGTTTACAACCCCAGGGGGTGGAATACAATACTTCGACCGTTGTGGTTATGTTGCACATCCTATCGAGTTGCAACAGAGCGCCTGGGAAAGACGGATTAGATGTGGCTTGAGAAGGAACCGCGTATTCTTAGACATTTTTAATCATTGTGACTAATTTAATTTTGACGTGAGATTTTAACAAATTTTTTATTTTTCTTAGATCCAGTGGTAAGATCTACAGTCCTTCCTCCTCGCCAAGGGAATTTTAAAATTAAGCTGTAACTGACGTTTATTGACGGAGCAGTTAAGAGACGTAGGAATCTGAAATCACTTCTTCCTGTCTCATTTTGAAAAATAAAACAAACAAACTATTTTCAACTTGCATACATTAATGAATTAAGCTGCCACATCGTTGAAAGATTCTCTCTGTATATTTGACGTAGTCGTCGGTTCTGATATCAGTGTTTAGGAAGCAGCTAGTGGCTTCCCCATCAGCTTGTTGTTGGAAGGGAACTGCCCTCGTAACCGTCGCCAAATTGGGGCAACAGTTCGACACTCACACACTGAAGGTTTCAGGTCCGAATCCCGGATGAACATATCACAGTTTTACGAAACCACCTCCTTCCAGCTGATAACAACACTCAAAGAGTAAACATTGTCTATAAAAAAGCTTCCAAAGATTTGCTGTTCGGTGTCGGCAACAAATTGTAAGTGCCTTCCACTCTGTGCTGTCATGACTGAGGAACACTGCCATATCCAGGTAGAATAAAATTCTTCTTTGAGGCCAGAAGTTCAGTAAGTGCTAGTGCCCTTATTTTTTCTCCTTCTAAGATGGCCAAGTAAGTACAAATTTAACAGGGATGAGTGCTGCTCTCATTCGCCTCAGTGGCTGCCATGGTATAGTGGGTAAAGCGCGACGCTTACAAGCCGAAGGTTAAGGTTAGATCTCCACCTGAACACCTCGAATTTTCCGTGGCACCACCTGTTTCTAGCTGCTGACAACACTCAAAGAATAAAAACTGTTTAGGAAAAGTTTCTTAAACTTTGCCGTTCAGAGTCGGTAAAAAACTGTAGGTCCCTTCAACTCGTGAGAGAAAAACACGAGTAGTTGATGAGCAAGCTAGGCCCTGGTCCCTCTGTTGGCTGTCGCGCCATACAATTATTATGAGTGCTGGTCTCAGAAACGTTGCACCTTGCTAACGTTTTTTTTTTTTCTTATTTCACGCACCACGTGTTGGTCTGCGGTAGAACGCAAAAGAATCTGATATCCCGAAAGTCTTACAGAAAAACTAGTTTACGAATTGAAGTACGTATACAGTCCTACACACTCTAACTAAGCACTTATATAAGTATAAACAGTAAAGAGAAATAAACGTAACCATGTTTCTTCTTCTTCTTGTGGCGCTTCAGTCCGCTGTGGACCTGGGCCTCAACCAAGACCCCTCTCCAGCCAGCACGATCTTTCGCCAGCTGTCTCCATTTGAGCACCCCAAGTTGGTTGAGGTCCTTCTCCACTTGTGTGCGCCACTTTAGTCTAGATCGTTCTCTGTTGCGTTGTCCCAATTTCACGGATTCAAAGACTTTTCGGGTTGGAACAGTGGTTTCCATACGCTCTACATGGCCTAGCCATCTTAAGCGTTGCACCCGTAGACGCTTGAACAGGAGCATGTCGCTATATAGCCCATAGAGTTCGTCGTTAAATCTTCTCCTCCAGATACCATCAGCGCAAAGAGGAGCAGAAATGGCACGCAAAACTTTTCTCTCGAAAAGACTAAGGGCTTCCTCATCCACCTTCACTAACGTCCAAGGTTTTGCGTCATAAAGTAGGACTGGCATAATCAAGCTGTTACATAATGCAAACTTTAACCTTCCAGAGAGGACTTTATTACTCAATTGCCTACTGAGCTCAAAGAAACAGCGATTGGCAAGAGTGATTCTGCGTTTGATTTCGGTACTGGTGTTGTTGTCCCTATTTACCGCGGAGCCGAGGTAGACGAAGTCCTTGACTACCTCGAAGTTTCTGCTGCCTAGTGTGACGCTCTGTCCGAGACGTCGATCTTGTGTGTCCTTCCTTGATGAAAGCATGTACTTCGTTTTGCCCTCATTTACCGCCAGACCCATTTTAACCGCTTCCGCTTCAATGTCAGCAAGCGCCTCATTGACGGCTCGCTGTGTTCGTCCAATCACGACAATGTCATGAGCGTAAGTTAGCAATCGAACTGACTTTTGGAAGGTCGTGCCTCTGGTGTTGACTTGTGAGTTAAGCACGATCTTCTCGAGGATGATGTTAAAGAAGTTACATGTCAGTGCGTCGCCTTGTCTAAAACCTTTTTTTGACTTTGAAGGTCTCGGTGAGTTCGCTAGCGACCTTGACGGAGCAGCGAGAGTTCTACACAATCTGCCGAGTTTGGTAGGAATGCCAAAACTAGACATGGCACTGTATAGCTGGTCTCTAGGTACACTGTCATATGCGGCTTTGAAATCGAAGAGTAGGTGGTGAGCGTCAATTTGCATTTCTTGGGTCTTTTCCAGGATCTATGTGAAGATCTGGTCTAAAGAGGACTTCCCTGGTCTAAAACCACAGTGATAGAGACCTATAAGGTCATACACAAATGGTTTCAAACGCTCACACATTACGGCAGAAATAATCTTGTATGCCATATTGAGGAGACTAATCCCTCGGTATTTGGCGCAGTCAAACGGGTCTTTTTTCTTGTGAACCGGGCAAACGACGCTGACATGTAATCATATTTTCGTGAGCAAATTATGCACTTCCTAATTTAGTTTTAGTTTCGCTAAAGGACAAATTACCATCCTCTCAAAGCAAGTGATAAGAGCCACCCCTCTATGTGCCGCAAGACCCATTAATTTTTGGAGAATAGGATTCCTTAGCATGAATTTTATAAACACCGAGCGTCCAAGGTTCTGAGGATCCGTAAAAAACTTTCTTATGCCTATGATAGGTAAGAAATGCCAAATGAACTTAACTCCGCACCCAATTCAGGGTCCTATCTGTGGCTAAAATGGGCAGTTGCAGAGGGCAGCATACCCCCATGACGTATTAACGATTACACGACGTGGGGTTCCCAATGCATGGAGTCCTAGTATGGTAGCGTTTTGATTTTAAGCCTACCCGTATGTTATAGGTTAGAGAGTGTATCACTAGTGAAAATTGGTGCCCTGTTTACTCATTAATGGAAAAGTCCTGACGCCGATTTCAATCGAAAGAATTCGAAGACCTGTCTGTAGACAACAAGTACTGATGTTTTCAGCCAAAGATATGTCGATAAAGTTGTCCTCATTGCCCACATTGTAGGAAGGACAACGGAACAATGGCGGACGGAAGATGGTGCATCATGTTTTCAACCAGCGCGCTTCGTCAAGAGATCCTTTTTGAAGTTTAAGGCAAAGTCGAAAGCAGAAGCCTCGCCAAAAGCATCAAACAAGACAACTGAGACTTTATCTTTCTTGAAAAGAAACTGGTAATCGCAGTCTGTAAAATTTAAGTTGAACTTTCTCTCCTCTCTCTTTGCTCCCCTCTCACTCATCCCTCACCCAGTTATCACTCTAACGCATCAAGCCTATATACTTTTATCCCTTTCATGTTGCGTGGGTTTTTTTTTTTGCTGTCGCAGCCGCCGCCACTGCCGCCTTCATGCCGTAGGCTGATGTGACACTGATGAAGAACCCAGTTGTCATCCCCGACGTGAGATACCTAATCGCATAGCGCTTTATGAGATTTTCGTTTCTGTCACCCGGCAGCGCTGTGTTGATTTGAATTAAAAATCCATTTCCATTCATGTGATAAACCCGATTCGCGTAAAATGAGATTTTAATGCGTTCTTAATATCCCACCTCTGTGACAGAGAGGCTGCCGAAAATTCACATTCACCCACTGCTGCCAACCGTCATGAAGCAGAAACTCAGAAAGGCACCCACATCATTTGCAGGAAAGCGCCCAAATTCGAATTTCATCAGTTCGACAAAGAATCTCAATTCCAATGCAAACACACAGCAAACAGGACGTTTGTTGTTCCAAATCGAACTGCATTACTGCTGAGGGAACAACGTGAAACAGCCGGCATGTGTAGCATCTCTGTTTGCAGGCAATTACTTCAGATTGTCCTCTGCGCACACTGTCTACGGAAGACATGTTGCCATTCATTCGAAATCTCCCCTTTTTCATTTTCAATTATTGAAATATCAACAGGGGCTGTATGTGCTCGGGAATGGGAGAATGTCACAAAGCTCTGGGGGAGAAGATGGGGCGACGGGTGCACGTTGTAGACAAGCTGACGAGGCTTTGTTTTGCTCATTGTGCCGGTTAAACCAAGCAGATACTGTGTACTGTTTCCTGGGTACAAAGGCAGTGCAAACAAAAGGAAGCACTGCCAATTTGCCAGCAGCTACAACTGTAACTAACAATTCCCTGCACAGCAACTATGCATGTCCCTGAAGAGTGGAGTGTGAACATTATGCAGGTGACAATTGTGAGTGTAACGTGATCTGCACATGACGGATAAAGGGGCGAACTGTGGGTGGGCGTCGTTGTTGCGAGGGCGGGTAAATATCCTCTCTGTCGAAAACATTCCGTTCGGGAAGATCGCTGTGAATATCCGCACGGACATATCAAGTTTGGAATACTTCTAAAATCCACACGGGCAGTCGCATCTGCCTATCCCTTTTCCAGTCAAAATAATCCTTTTTTTGTGGGAAATATTCTTAAGGCGGCGAACAAAGCAAGTCTTTTAGGAGAACCCACTGAAGTGGAAGAAAACACCCTTCAAATGGCGAAAATAAAACGGTTCTAGAACCGATGTTGCAAATTGCTGGAAGGGGACAAACTCCACACTGATTTTCTGAACTGGTTGCCGCTCTGTATCCCCCCACTTGTACGAAATCTTTTTTAAACTGGAGATTAAGTTTAGGAAACTGACGCGGAGTTGATTAGAGGTGTCGGAGGAGGGCCTTATTTCTGATGGCCAAATTCGATAGTCACATCAAGACACAAGAAGCTAGATTTTCCAAAAATCAGTTTAACTGGTATGTGGCGACATTGACGGAATTGGACGAACACCCCGAGGTGATAACAAGTCGCTTTCAAAGGTAAGCGGCAAATACGGGTCTGCTGCTAAATGACGACAAAGTGAAGTATAGGCTGTGATCAAGGAAAGATATACGATGTCGCCACCTAGGACAGACCACCACACTGTCCTGAATAGAGCGTCACGCTGTTCCGGGTTTTAGACTGCCCCAAAAGAGGTTCACACAGTCTCGGACAGAAAGCCACACTGTTTCGGGCAGAGAGTAGCACTGTCCCGGATAGAGTGTCAAATTTCATCAAACAAAGCGTTTCACTACCTTATACAGACCGTTAGACTGCCTCAAAACTATAAAGTCTAGAAAGGACCACATCAGCTTGGCCTGAACGTCACATTTTACAGCTCAGCTCTAAAGAGAAATAACAACATTAGAACCGAACCTAAACGCACTATCAAATTTGCCAATCGCTGCTTCTTTGAATTCAAGAGTCAATTCAGAAAAAGAGACACCTCGGAGAACGCATTCTACAACAACTTGTTAGTCCCAGTCGTGCGCCGCTACTTTAGGTGGATCAGAAAACCCTTAGTCCTTTTCAGAGGAAAGATCTGCGTACGAATTTTGATATTGTTTGAGCTGATGGCGTTTGCCGGCGAAGATTCAACGACAAACTATATGCGTTGTGCGAAGGTGCACCACTGCAAGGCTCGGGAAGGTTTTTAAAACCGAGTCACTGGGACAAGGCAGTGTGCGAATGTGTATGCCTCACCAAGCGTTTTCGAATACAACGCTGAAGATGTCCAGGTAGGTATAGTCAGTGGGAACCACTGCAACGCTCGGGAAGGTTTTTGAATCCGAGTCACTGGGACAACGCAGCAGATGATGACAGAAGCAGGAGGCAACCACCTTGAAACGGACAGCTAAAAGCAGCTGTTGGGACATCGTTCTGGCAGGAGAGGAATCTTGGTTGAGCCTTAGGCTTACACCAGACGCTCCATTAAAAAAAAAAACAAACAAAACAGAAACAAATGTGACTGTCAACCAGGTTGACGAAATGAATTGTCGATTCAAATACTCGCATTACACTCGAAATAAGAGGTCTGTGGTTGTTAAACCTTTCCATCTTTCAATTCCTCTTATTTCAGACCGTTGTCGTTACGAAAAGGCACCGACCCAAATAGCAGGCACTTGCCAGATGGGAATTCATTGTCTATTGCGATGAGGTGTTCGAAAACTGCGTCTCCAAGACATTGACAGCATTCCTAGGGAAATTTCAGATCCAATCAATGTCAAGGAGAAAAATGATAGTAACCACTTTCTTTTAAAAATTGATAACCAAATAGCTGGATTAAGGATTAAGTAGATTTCTAAGCCCTGGAACGCGTTCTTGGATAAGATGTAAGCCATCGTGGGACTGAACCTCTGTTGAGTGCGTCAACAGAGGTTGTTTTTTGGAAAAATTTCCACAAAGGTCTACGTTCCCATAGTTTCTACGAATTTTTAAGAAATTTCAGCTGCTTAGAAATGTCTTTTTAGGACGTTTCCACTTAGAGTTGAATGTAAATTGAAGTTCCGAGTAATGGGGAAGCCTTGCTGAGAACTCGTGCGAACAGAACGCATTATTCCTTTCCTTCACCAGGCAGCTTCCTCTACAAATTAACTGCGGCGGGAAAGGTGTTTATCTTCCCCAGCCCCAACGAAACCATTCCCATCTCCCAACACCAAAGCCAATTATTTCCAGAATCGATGTCAGTTCTCCCTTAAACGTGCTTCGATGAATCGCCGAAATGAAGACACTCCTCCCGCTCGACACCACCCCGCCCGCGAACGCTTTTAATTGCTGTTCGTGTAGGACAGCACTCTAATAGGAAACTTTTTCCATTAGCCATCTCCTCCAACACAGCTATAAATCGTCTTATTCCGTGCGCAAATTTATTGCCTCTACACGGGGTGTGGCTGTGTGTTTTTTGTTATCACCGCGTACACTAGCACTTGTGGGCAGCGCAGGGCAGCGATGACTTGCTTTTAATTGAAACCGATGCGATACCTATTAAATTTTCCACACCAACAACAGCACACTGCCCCACTGAAGGACAGTGACTCTAAAGCGGCTTACGATAAAGTAAGCTCTAAATTACAGCCCAGCTTAGCACTGCAGCAGTGGAAAATGACGTTGGGAGTCGGTTAGATCGCAATAACGCCGCAACATGACGATGACCGCAATTCTAATTTATCGTTTTCAGATATTGGATGTTCAAGGGGGTCATTAAGAACCCCACACACCCAGCGCAGGGGGGAGTGGCCATTCTGTTCGGAATTAGCCCGAACATGTCCGCCTCCCCTAGAGCGCACCTTGTATCCGTTTCCCCCCTCCACGACAGGGCTGGCTTATTCTGTGTAAAATGGAAAAAATGTGCACAAAACAAGAAAAAACAACTGAAAATGCACAATCTCCAAGCAGCCAGATGCAGATACTTGCTGCAGAAATAACAAACGGCCTCTACTGCTGAAATACTGCGGCAGAGGCAGCGAGTGCAGAAGAATGCACCTCCACTCGGCTGTAGTTGTGCCCTTTAAGACAAAAAAAAAACGAAAAAAAATTCCGGAGGTATTCGCAGGGGAGAACAATGCAAAGAAGCGAGCGAAATCTGCGTGCACATGCATGCATACGTTGCGAATCCACCCCGCAAGCGTGCAGGGAAGAAGGTCTAATGGTGTCGAGAGGATCCGGCTAGAAGGGCGAGCGCTTATTCCATTTTCGTATTTTATTCAACGCCAACAATGCAATTTCGCAAAGGTATCGCTTTGTTCTTTCCGAGTTTTGCTACAACGAACGGGGACGTGCACCCAGGCAACCGCCCAACCGCCCAACCGCCCAAGCAACCCATTCAGCCCAACAATGCTGACCGAGTAATCATTGTTTTGGGTGTGCCAGCAACTGGAGGCAATTCCACTCAATGAATTTTAAAGCGACGGGGCCAGCAGACGCCAAGCGAAGGCAAAATGGTGTAATTACACTTGTACGAAGTGCAGCTTTCCAACCAACTAATTTTCCACTTTCCCAGTTCTTATCCCGTTTGGGGGAACATGTGAGCGCAGGCCGCACGGGTGCCATTCTCGAAATAGATCCCTGAAGGGATACGGGCCGAGCAGCAGAATGCCGTGTGTACTTTGTCATCAAGATAACCTCCGATGATGATGGGCACCTGACAATATTCTCAGCCGCAGCTGAGACGAGTTCCAGAATGGGGTCTGCACGATTCACACTTGATGTTGATAAGCCCGAGACAGGAGTTAATAATTGCAAGGAAACATGTACCCACCGAAAGGACCTTTTAATTACCGTCACCATAATACGGGGTTGAAGAGCGGGCGAAACCGAAGTTGTGCCTTCTTGTCAGGTGTCTTGGTGCAACTTTGAGAAGTACCTATGACGGAGTTGCTGTTGCATGCCCCTACAACAAAATGGGGCTGAGTTTGATGATGATGCTGAAGCGATAACATCTTGACATAATGAATATTCATACGCATAAGTTTGAATGCCTTAACTGGGCGGGCGTGTGTGTGGCTTCGGTGAGTCTCCCACGTCCTGCTTCCTCCAGAGGAAGCGCGTGGCGTGGTATTTTTTCTGCCATTTTCTGGGTTCCTCGTCGCCCCCTGTTGTGTGTATAATATGTGTATGTATTTTTTTCCTTTGCTCTGCTCCGGGGTGCGTTATCTAGGGCATCATTTAATTGAAAAACTTTGAGGAAAAGTGCTGATGTTATGCGGTTAATGAATATGTGGCGACGAGTTGGAAATGCTTAAGTCGAATACAGAAAGCGGCGAGTGCTTAATAAAATTTAATTACAAATTTCTTCTCCTTGCCACTCTGCAAGCCGTATGAAATGGCGAACATACGCGTCAAGCTGCATTTGGGTCGGCAAACGGTGTTCTAGGTCGCGAAGCGGACTGATTGAAATTCGGTTCATTCGTCGCGGTTGACCTTTTGTCAAGGACATTGCGATGGGGAGCACAACAACGGGCGCTGGAGGGGCTTTGAAGAGCAGCGTTCTGTGAATTCAGAGAAACCATTAAACAGAAAGTACAACAAGTGACAAGATTTTCCCATTTGTCCTCGGTGTCGGAACTTTTTTGGGTGGGAGGACGGATTTCGGATTTAGGAAAAGCAAATGTTTGTACATCACTAATGTATACGTGCCTAGTTTGTGAAGTTATTCTATGAACCACTACTGAGCTGGTTCTTTTCTTCGGTGCTCACTCCACCTCACCTCATCCACCTCTAATATCGCAGATGGTTGTTGCGGTTAAGTGGTAAGTGGTAAGTGCGATACGACGTCTGACGCGAAGCAGCCGCTGGAGATGGAGCCCGGAAAAGTTGTGAATTTATTTTAATGGAATTATGTCGCAAAATACTTCTGCCGGGCTGGTGAACAGCAAGGCTGGATGTCGCTTTCTCACGGGAAACACGTTCAATTTAAATTACTGTGTATGTTTACAGCCATTAGAGGGGGTTCTTGGGGGGTAACAACTGACTGGAAATCATTGCTCTGACAGATGAACAAAGAGACAGCGTTCTATCAGTTTCCGAAGAAAAGTTTCTAATTAGTGACAAGAACATTATACCCTGACCCGAGAAGAATGGAAACGATGTTTAGCTAGTTTCCGAAATTTCTGTTTTGATTGGTGTTACAGTTACCCAGGTCCACCCCGGGCTTCAACCACCAAGTCCCTCCAACTCGCAGGTTATCCGAGGCATATTTTTGTCTCTTAATCGGATTTTTTTTTAAGTGGTAAGGGAGTTTTTGAATCCGTGCTATTGGGACAACGCAACAAAGGACGACCTAGACTAAAGTGGCACACACAAGTGGAGAAGGACATCAACCAACTTGGAGTGCGCAACTGGAGACAGCTGGCGAAAGATCGCTGGCTGGAGAGGAATGTTGGTTGAGGCCCAGGTCCACCCCGGACTGCATCGCCATAAGAAGAAGTATTAAACCTCACGAGCAACTCATAGACTGGTTGGGTTATATGTGAGGTTTAATGGGCCAGGCCCATTATTTACCATAGGGCAGAGGGGTTCGCTGCACACATTGATTTACCACACAACGGGTGTTGTGATGGCTGTCCAATAGGCAACATGAGGAGGCTGTATGTCAACTTAACCTCTGCACTAGTGAGCAAAGCGTTGGCAGCTCGCCTTGTTGAGCACCATCAACATCGTTGCCTCGTGTGCACAGGACTATGCCGACCTAGTTCCAGGAAAAGCACTCTTAACGAAGGACTAGCTGTGACACTTGATTCTCTGCCATCCAAGAGAGTTTGGAAGTGGACTTTACGAACAACCAACGGTTGAGCCGTATGCTGCTGTGGCGATTTAGGAAAGCGACTAGTGACTACTTACGAAAGCGTTTTAAGAAGGTCGTGCGAATTGAAAAAGATTTAAATGTTAGAAATAAGCTGTGCTCGAAAGGCTTTTATGCATTTTGTGGAGCAGAATTTTTGTACTCATCTTATGTGATGCCTAGAAAATGATTAGGAAAGGACCCAAAGATGCCGCTTCTTAAGAAATACACAAAAACATTGATCCGTGTAGAATTATTGTTGTCTTCCTATGCTCGTCCTACTATGGTTGTCGTTCTATTTCCTAGAACGGTAGTCCTACTATTGCCGTCCCTCTACGGCCGTCCTACTATGACTGTCCTACGGCCGATTTTCTATGACCGCCCTTCTATAACCGTGCTACTATAACTGTCCCTCTACGGCCGTCGTACTATGGACGTCCTTCTGCGAGCGTCCCACTACGGCCGTCTTTCTATCGGTGTTACTCTACGGCCGTCCTACTATGCTCGTCCTTATATGGCCGTCTAAGTATGGCCGACTAGAGATCGAATTTAAAGGAGAAAGGCAAGAGAATTGTTTTTCTGGGGATCAAATTCAAATTCAAATTCGAATTCATATTTATTTTTCAGAATTAGTTACAATGTTTGTTTGTTTTCGCGAAGCCTTCTAAAGGGTTTTCTGCAGAAGATTGGGTTTCTTGTTGTTAACAATTTTCAGTGAGTAAGTTTAGGTAAGAATAAGAGCAAGTTAATTCAACAGTTAAATTCAATTAAGACGAATTCAGACATAAATAAATAATGATAAAAATATGAGTTCGGAGCTTACATAGATATTGATCTACAATAGAACTTATTACATTTGATGACTAGTATTAAAAAGAAATTACTTGACTTTTTTCTTTCTATTATTAATATTAGAAATGTTTCTAAGTTGTGGAGGCAGTGTATTAAGAGCTTCTGGTACGCTGCATTGTAGTTGTCTTCTCCCGTAGCTGTTGTAAAACTTGGCGCTTGTAGCATTCCAAGCGCCTGTCCCCTTGTGTTGATTCCGTGTTGGATTGGTGTTATGAATCCGCTATCTGCGTAGTACTCCCGGATAAGAGTCATCTTAAAAATGTCGCCTACTGGAAGAACTTTAAACTGTTTCTGTGCAGGAGCATGGCGTCGATCATAAGTTTTTATTTTCTTCAACGCTCTTTTTTGCAACTTTTCAATTTTTTGCATATAAGCTTTTTTATAATAATTGACGCGTGCAAAAGGGGTTGGGAGTACCCTAAAGTAACCGGACCAAGTCACAGCACGGGCCGAAGGTATAGAGGAAAAGAAGGGGAGGAGGTACCGATGCACATTGGTTATAAATGCCTGTGGATTGTAATAAGGACGAAAAATCGAGCTGGGAAGAGCATTCAAGAACGAGTCTCTGAATTTCACTGTACGTCCGAAAGAGAGCTTGAGGGTGAATTGGGTGGGTATTCCTAGCGAGGCGTGTATTGCGCGTGAATTCTTCACGGGGAGGAATGCAACTGGCTAATTCAGATGCATTGCCCCAAGCAAGTATCCCATACCTCAACTTCGATTCTACTAAGGTAAAGTTGTGGCATGGTATTTTAGATGAGTGAGTGCGTATAATGCTTTCTTAAGGCTTACGCGCAACTAACCAATATGTGCATCCCATACGAAATCGCTGTCAATAATGACACCATGACATTTGTAGGTTTTTTTTCATATATATAATGTGCATCATTTTTTTGTTTGGTCTGTTAATTGTAAGCCCATGGCCGTGGCACCATTTTACTGCTCTATCAAATTCTTGCTACATTATTGCTGTTGCTGTTTCTAAGGACCTGCGGTAAACCACTATTGCCGCATCATCTGCATATGAAAATGGCATTGTGAACAGAAGAGATTCCCTGCCTACAAACAGTTGAAAGCGCACAGTCTTTGCATTACGGGTGATATTCCTGCAACTCTGTGATCAGAAAATTAATTTTTATTTAGGGTCTGTATTTTTAACTATAACAAGCGTGTGTCAACAAATGATCGCATGTAAAAATATCTCTGGTGCATTCCTCCCCAAACTACTATCTAAAGGTCGAGAAAAGGAGTGATTCCATAAAACACGGTTCGCACATATGATAAAATCCACGCGATGGTGACTGAAAAATTAAGAGTGAAGTTCGAAACAAAAAAGTCTGAACGGAAGTGTTCATTCACGTTCATTCACGATCTGGTAACACTGGATTCACGATCTGGTATCACCATCACTGCACACACATCTTTCTCTTTATAGGTGCATTTGCAGTGTTGACGTAGGAGAATAGCGTACGTGTATGAAACGAGAGGGACAGAAATTTAAGAGCAAAAGATGTTCATACTCGGACCAACTGATTGACTTGTATGAACTTTCGGAGACAACAGAAGGGTTAACAAGTGATCATTTCTTCGGTTGAACTGATGATGATCGGGTGTCTTCCTTCTGTTGTAAAAGTTGCTCCGTTCTTCACCATAGAAGGTCTCCGGTGATTCCAGTCATAATAAAATGGTCATGACGTGACTTTTCACCTAGATGGTTCACGTTCTTCTTTCTGAAGTTCCTAGTTTTTTTCGTTTGATTGAAAATTGCATTCTCACACCGAGTTGTTCCAATTTGACCTCTTCCAAAGCCATAACCACAACACAGTGGGATGGACGGAAATTTCTTGCTCCAATTCCAACGAAAACAAACAACAAAAACATCGATACTACTATTGCAATTTTTTTTTTTTTTGGTCAATTAAACCTGTCCTGTTTGTAGAGAAAACGTAGCAACCCAAAGAAAATAAAAAAAACACGTCCACCCGGTATTAACTTTCTTTAGCATAAAGTGGATACTTTTCGGATAGATAGAGATAGAGATCCTGCGTTCGATTGACGATACATTTTCATTCAGAACATTTACTTAAAGTACGTTATATGACAGACGTGTCGAAAGGTTTTCCACCATGTTGTTGATCTGCCTATAGTACATGTTTAACTTAATGGGTTTCACACTATTTTTCACAGACTAACTTTTTATCTTTACGCATAATGCTAGGACGAACAGACATGCGTACGAGACTCAGAAGGTTTTAACACAAACGCTGTGAGTTGTCAATTCTTCGCAACATTATTTCAATTTTACCCCAGATGAGTGTAAGATTTATGAATTATGTTGAATTTCTATCAATATTCATATCAATTCATATCTTTCATATCAAATAGGCCGGGGTCTGAAAATAAAGAAGCAAATCGGATTTCCCTTGCAAGTTCAATTTGTTCAAATTTTCGAAAACTGTTAATCTTCTCAAATGTCATTGAACAAACTGTTCTTCGGTTCGGGTCGTTTCTAAAAGGCTTCCTACAGCTGTGAAACTTGATTAGGCAGAGTTATTACCTCCTCTTCAAGACTTCTTATCTCAGACCACTTACACAAAGCCATTTGCTGGAGACCGTCATGACAGATTGTTTAAATTAAAATCGGAGAAAATTCAAAGTGGTTCAAAGAGATTATATTGACCTGTGGACAGACAGGAACCATTGTTGGCATCCTGTCTGTTGAAGTGTTATTTGAGAAGTCCATAAGGGTTAAGACTTAGCATTTCCCAAATTTAGCCTCAACTACTTGATAAGTTGAGAGAAGCGTGTACCATCGGTGGCTCACACCCGAATATTTTATCTAACGACGTGTACAGTTCTACCGTTCCATAAAATTGAGGTATAAGTGTGAGGAAATAACAGTACAATAGAAGCAAGACCATATCGATATAGCGTTGCTTCTATTGCAACTATTTTGTGCATTATACACAAAATTTGTTGTTTTTCTTCAAAATGTAAAAAGCTGTTGTGTAAGGCGCCGGCAAATAAGGCAAAGTTTGATTTTTCTGCCGCCAAATGATGCTTAATGCAAAAAACTGTGCCGCCCTCAATGTGTTTAAAAAACGCCAAGTGGCAAGTGTGGCAGGTAAGAAAATGAAGCATAGAGCTGCACGTCCTCCGAAACCTTGAAATGAGTTTTTTGGTTTATTTAACTTTTCAGCTCCTGCAAAGGTGGGCTTTACTTTGCGTAGTTTTGAACTGCTTTTGAAATGTCAGACTCCATAATTTAGTGCGGGAATACTGGAACAATCTATAAATAATTATAATTGTTGGCGCGACAGTCCACAAGGGGACCAGGGTCAGCTTGCTCGTCAACTACTAGGTTTGTGCGCGCTACTGTTTTCTCACGAGTAGAAGGGACCTACAGTATTTTGGCGACTCCGAACGAAGTATTTTCTTAGACAGCTTTTTCTTAGACAGTAGTTACTCTTTGAGTGTTGTCAGCAGCTCGGTGATTGCACTTCGGTTTTGAATAAGAGACTTTCAGATGACTTAAAAGCTTTCAACTCAGGGGAAAAACATTGAGGTACATGCGCCTGTGCACACGAGGCAATGTCGTTTATCTCACTCAACAAGACGAGCTACCAACGCTAATAATAATAGTAATAATTGTTGGTGCGGCAGTCCACATGGGGCCAGGGCCTAGCTTGCTTGTCAACTACTAGTGTTGTGCGCGCTACTGTTTTCTCACGAGTAGGAGCGACCTACAGTTTTTTGCCGACTCCGAACCTCGAAGTTAGCTACCAACGCTATTCTTTGCTAAAACTGGGCTATAGCCCACTTGTTTCGACAAATGAAAGGATTGTCCGCCGACTTACGTTATTTTTTTCTTAGACAGTTATTACTGTTTGACTGTTGTCAGGAGCTTGAAAAAGGTGGTGCCGTGAAACATTCGAAGAATTCGTGTCGGGCTGGGAATCGAACCTAGACCTTCGGTGTGTGAGCGTCGCACTCTACCAATTATGCCAAGACGGCCACAACAATAACATATTATCAAACCAAATCAGTATCAAATTATGTTTTATTTACAAGACCAAAGATTAGGAGATTAGCGTCGAATTTTTTTTTATATGTTTAAATTAAACGAAACATTTTTAAAATTTGTTTTATGTTTAAATGACATGATGATATCATAAGAGTGGTCGCCGTGGCGTAGTGGGTAGAGTGCGACGCTCACACGCCGAAGGGTCTAGGTTCGACTCCCAGTTCAACACCAATTTTTCTAATATTTCACGGCACCACCTCTTTCGAGCTGCTGACAACACTCAAAGAGTAATAACTGTCTAAGAAAGCTTCTCAAATTTCGCCGTTCGGAGTCGGCAAAAAACTGTAGGTTCCTTCTACTCGTGAGAGAACAGTAGCGCGCACAACACGAGTAGTTGATGAGCAAGCTAGGCCCTGGTCCCCCTTTGGACTGTAGCGCCAACAATTATTATTATTATTACATGATGATAAAATGATGAATCAATTCGATGACACAATGTAGTCGTGTCAAGGGGATGAATGTCAGGAACGCCTGTGTGAATGTTGACACTGAAGATCGTCAGTCAACCGAATGTTTTTCAATTTCAGTCGATTGTCTTTTACGATATGTCGAATTTAAATATCGAAACCCTTTTTTTCTCGTTAAAAATAAATTTGCCAACAGTGAATTTATTTTTTAATGAATTTTTAAGATATGGAAATCGCACTATTTTTTCCAAATATTCCAAAAAGTCATCCAATAACTTCCACGAATCATATCACAGACTTGATATATAGGCTTTAGACAGGTGGGTAAGCGGAATTAAAAATAATTTTGTTCGAAAACGAAACCATCACACAGGCTTTAGATAAATACATGCTGATGGAAATCATAGTTACTGCCTCCACTTAGTGATCACTTTACTAAGACTGGAACTAAGCATTTGTATTAACAACACGAAAAACAACGCAACTGATAGGAACAAATGAAATGCGTTGAAAAAATTGGGAACAAATGAAAAATTGAGCACTCATTGAGCGCGATAACTACTCATACACATTGTTCCAGAATGGGGATTTCGTAAGGAGATGCGATACGAATACCTTTGAGATTTGCAATATTTTATCAGTGTAATGAAGTGCTCTTCAAAACGATATTTATAGAATTTCAAACTACGCAAGTAACTGTGGCTTAAATATTCCAAGGCTTCAATCACGTTACTTTTCAAACGACTATCGTCCTGACGATACACCAAAACAATATCGTCGATAATTTGCATCACATAACCCAACCACTATCGTTACTGACCGTTAGTATCTCCTGTCATATTTGTATACACACAACAAAACAATAAATAAGGGTGCCTGATAGTTTATTGTGTTGTTTTGTTGTGCGTGTACACATTACGAATGATCGAACGGCTGTGCGAGAGGAGCCTATAAAATGTATGTAGTTTGATTTCAGGAAATATTTTTTTTTTAAATAATTTTGAACGTACATTTATATTTCCCTAAGCTGAGGATAATATCCAAAACATTTTGTTATTCCTAATTACATTTTTTTTTTTACTTTTTTCTAACAAATGTTTACCATTTTCATGCCAGCCTAATGGAAAATGATAGTGAATTGGCTATCGTCAAAAACCGGTCGTCAGGACGATAGCGATAGGCAGTTTTGAGAGTGCATGAATCAACCAAAACGATATCGTTTTTTTTTTTTTTGCTTACGCGATGCAAAACTCTAGTTTTAACGATATCGTCGCATGATAGTTGTCATCCGTGATTAGATCACAGATTGATTATTCCTGACAACTACAACATTTTGTGTACACCTTTTCGAGAATTTTTTGAATTTATGAGATATACAGAAAGTTCTTGCTACTTTAAAAATTTCAAATTAAACATCGACTGTACGCTACTAGCCGCAGGCATTATCGTAAGCAAAGAAGGTATGTCCGGTCCACAAGAAAGGAGACCCCTTCGACTGCACCAACTACCGAGGGATCAGTCTCCTTAACATCGCATATAAGATTTTCTCTGCCGTATTGTGTGAGCGCCTGAAACCGTCGTCAGCAACATGATACGTCCTTATCAGTTTGGTTTCAGACCAGGGAAGTCCACAATCGACCAGATCTTCACACTGCGCTAGATCCTGGAGAAGTCCCAAGAAGTACAAATCGACACCTACCATCTATTCGTCGATTTCAAGGCCGCGTATGACAGCGTGCATAGAGACGAGCTATACAGTGCCATGTCTAGTTTTGGCATCCCTACCAAACTCGTCAGATTGTGTAGGATGACGATGGAGAACTCTCGCTGCTCCGTCAAGGTCGGTAGCGAACTCACCGAGACCTTTGATGTCAAAAAAGAATCTAGACAAGGCGACGCACTGTCATGCGACTTCTTTAACATCATTCTTGAGGGGATCGTGCGGAACTCACACGTCAACATCAGAGGCACGATCTTCCACAAGTCCGTTCAACTGCTAGCTTATGCGGATGACATTGACGTGATCGGCCGAACTCAGCGAGCCGTCAATGAGGCGCTTGCTATCATCGAAGCGGAAGCGGCTAAAGTGGGACTACCATAGTGGTAAATGAGGGCAAAACGAAGTATATGTTGTCACCGAAGAAGGACGCAGAACATCGACGTCTCGGACAGAGCGTCACACTAGGGAGCAGAAACTTCGAGGTAGTGAAGGGCTTCGTCTATCTGGGCTCCGTGGTGAATAGGGACAACAACATCAGTACCGAAATCAAACTTGCCAATCGCTGTTTCTTTGGGCTTAAGAGGCAATTGAGTACTAAAGCCCTCTCCCGAACGACCAAAGTGACTTTGTACAACACCTTGATCATCCCAGTCCTGCTTTACGGCGCAGAAACCTGGACGCTACTAAAAGCGGATGAGGAAGCCCTTGGTCTCTTCGAGAGAAAAGTCGTACGTGCGATTTTTGTTCCTGTTTGCATTGATGGCATCTGGAGGAGAAGATTCAACCACGAACTGTATGGGCTGTACGGCAGCATGAGCATAGTCAAGCGTCTACGGATAGAACGCTTAAGGTTTCTAGGCCATGTAGAGCGTATGGACAGCACTGCTCCGGCCCGAAGGGTCTTCAGATCTGAACCACAGGGACAACGCAACAAATTACGTCCTAGACTGAGATGGCGCACACAAGTGGAAAAGTACCTCAACCAACTTGGAGTGCGCAATTGGAGGCAGCTGGCAAAAGATCGTGCTAGCTGGAAAGGCATGTTGGTTAGGGCCCAGGTCCACCCTGGAATGTAGCGCCCTCCGAAGAAGAGGAATAAAGAAAGATAAGGGCAGCGGAAAATCATTGAAGCAATTTCACTTGGGCCGCCATTGAGTCCGTATTTTCGCCGAGCGCCGATCGTCCCCTGCAACCAAACTACATCTTAGTATGACCAAAGGCAATCCAATTCTAATTTGTCATGGATGAGTCTATCGGTTGAACTTGGCTAGGAAGGCGCCATTTTCTTCAAGTGTTTCACAACGTGATTGTTCATGCTTTTGCCAACGAAGTTCTTGTACTTTTGAGAATGAGGGCGGATTTCGCCTAGTGCCTAGTCCACCACTCAGACTTTTCCCCAACAAGTGCAGACACATTTACGCACGCCAATAGGAACCCAAACACAAGCTTTGCACATTTCTTTTTCAATTCAGAGCCACGAGTTCTCCCAGCATGCCATTACAACGAACGCCGTCTGTTCACAGCGTGGACAGCAATCCATTATAATGTGAACCACGCGTCATAGACACATGCATGCGTTTCCGGTTAACGACCACATAAAAATGTTGTTTCATTTCCGACTCCCGTCTGTGCGGAGTGTCGTTTTAAAGGAATTTTGATACACTCTGAAGGCAATAAATCTCCTGACATCCATTCATGAATGCGGAGCAATAAGAAGCATTCGAATTCAATTTTTATTCGTCCAGAGATCCTAAAACATGAGACTAACAAACTCATAAACAAACAACATGACTCTCATTTTCATTCCCCGTCATCCGATGGCACTCGTTACGTTGGTGTTAACCATCTTTTTACGACTAGACTTAAATTTCCATTAGACCCTGTGTGCGGAGGAGTAAAAAACTACCGGCACGCATTATTTATTTTCATATTCATTAGGAGGCCATAAACATCATGTTCCTGTTATCCCCCCAATGAGGTCACTCTCCCGCACTGCACTGAGTAGTGAGACGGTGATGAGCATAAAAGTAAGATGTGATACAACTACTCCAGTGAGTGAGGACCGAAAACCGCAAGGAGGGCTCCTTTATGATTTTTAATAAAAGTCAACAATGTCCTCCGCTGACATTCGTTCGCGGAGAGGTGCTTTTACTTCATGAAACTGGCGCAATTCTGAGTTTGTTGTTTTTTTGTGAGATGTGCTCGTGGACCAGACACACACACACACACGCTAGACGTGGCATAGGATTGTGTGTCAGCGAAACTGTCTTGAAGGGGAAAGGGAAGACGACTTCAGAAACTAGACAAAAAAGGAACAAGAGACGACGACAACTCAACGACTAGCGAGTTGTGTTGGAAAACTTTATTGCACGCTCATATGTGTTTGTTCCCCTTCCCTGCGGGCGTGTTAAATCACTAAAATTCACTGAAAAGATAACCCCCCACCTCCGGGCACAGTGAGCGTGACACCCTTCACTGTGGGAGTGGAAGCGGTTGAGAACGACACATAGTCCCTCTTGTGATTGTTTCAGGATTATCCTCGAACATTTGATGAATACAAAGAGAGTTTGCTGCACGGATCGGATGAAAAAACAACTCACAGCAAATACACAGCCTGATGCGGAGAGGAACTGTAGCAGAAAACAAAACAAAACACCACACACCAGGGAAGGTGAAAGAAATAATAAATTTTAAGGAAGTTCTTCAATGTGATCCTTTAGCTTTCATTTATTCGTGCACGTCCGTGTGTTGTGTTTTGGGGTGAGTATGTGTGTGTGGGCATTTGTTTTTGTTCTTTTCTTTTACTACATTGAAATGGTAGCTGCGTGTGTTCCTCTTTTACCGCCTGACAGTGTGATAAGACCATTCAACTGGGTATTGTTATGTAATGCCATTCACAGGAATTCCGGAATTTTCTCGCCGCGTCCTTTGATCAGGAACTCGACTAACAACCACGTACTTTGCAAGGATACGTCTTGTTAAGTCAATTGTTGGCTCAAAACGAAGAATGGAGAATAGGCAGAGAACCATAACTGGCCGACAACTGCATAGAAGGACGTGCGGATATTCTTGAATCGGGGTTTTTGTCTTTCTCCCTTCACATCCCCGGAGCTCCCGCAGGCCTCTTTTCAGTGGGATTTGGTCCTTCGTTGTGTATCTTGTGCGATGTGCATGCATTTAACTCACTCCGAGGGGTGTGACGATTTCCACTTTGGTAAGTCCCGAGCAGATTGGTTAAAACAGAGACAGTTCGGGCGTCCCCAACGACAGGGTATGTGCGAAGGACTTACATTGCCCCGCAATCCAATTGGATTGAGATGTGTACTCTTGAGTGGTGGATCCTGAATCATAGCCAATTATTTTGTCGCTCTGTGAGAATCTGTGTCTACTCGGTTAAATTTCATATCTGATGCCGGCCGTGCGCTGCTTCGATTTCATTTGTTTGATGCTCCCGCTGTCATTCCCATTTAATTATCAACAAATCGAGTGAAGGACATCTTCATTATGTCGCCTTAGTTCTGACACCTGGGAAAAGTCTCTCTTTTGACTTCAATTAATTAACGCAAATAGTTCACATCGTTGGTGCAGACGGACGTTGTAAATGCCAGCACCTAGCTTTTCCTGTCACTCCCTTGAAATGACGATTTAATCCCCTCTCATCCGATTCATTGCAAGGGCGCCGTTGTAAGGTAAAAGATAAAATGGGGATCCTTTCGCACACACACACAGTTGCACAGGTCAGGACCCGCCAGCCCTGTAAAGCGACAATAAATCCTTCCTCTTGACCAGTCTGAGTTGACTGTGGCGGAGGATAAATGACGTTGCCACCTCTATTGCAAGTGATAACTTCAGCAACCATTAAGGAATAAACGATCCCTAAATCCTTCCAGGAGGATGAAAAACCTGAAGCAATACAGTGGAAAGCGGGCAGTTAAAAAACGAGAAATTGAAAAAAAGCGAACGAAATGTAAATTTCTGTCAGACGGGATTTGGACATCGTAAGTCCTAGATCTCGGTCGTCTGTTTTTGCGAAGTGTCAGTGGTGAGAAAGGGGGGGTTCCTGTTTTATCATTTCCACCGGTGCTATGACGGGACTGGTCCCTTGTTCACAAGCTCCTGCCACATGCATCGTTGGCTGCTAATGAAAAGATGTGACTTTCATGGGATGCGGAGGCCATTTCTTGTTTCATATCATTCTTCCTTTATTGCTTCGTGTACATGTCCTTTTCGGGAGTGAGGCAACGGATTTGTTATCGGAACGTATGTCGAGGGGTTGGTGTGGTGTCAAAAAGGAGCGGAGAAGATGTTAAACCACTTTCAAATCTGAAAGAAGGACGATGGGTCGGCAACGTTGTGTTGACGGGATTCCGTATTTTTCTACAGAAGCTCTTTCACAATTCAACTGTCATGCTACTAGAAGGATTTATTTCCTAAATTGTTGTGTTATACGATGTTGTCGTTTGGTAGGCGGTAATCTGAGAATGTGATATATGCTGAACGGATTCTTGTTGTGTAGCATTCTTCCATTGTGTGTCCCTTTGGTTTCCCGGAAACTTGTTATTTAAACTTGTTAGTTAAATCCTTTGGAGTCGTGTTGCGCTGACGAGTGCCCTAGGAATTCGGGGAAGCTTCTCAGAATGTTCAACAAAGAGAGGCATCAGTTATTAGAAATGGCACCACATTGTGGACATTGTTCTTAAATTCTTGCTAAAAGTGTTATGAAGTTTTTCTAAGTTCTGCGACTGTAGGAGGAAGGAAAATTACTTGCCGCAGACATATATTCCTTCGGTTATTCTACATTGTACCAAGCTCCACCTTCCCCTTGTTGGGCAGACAAGGGAGCTCGAATTTGGTGTCAATGACTGTAAAGATGGGGTCTACGTCAAACCGAAAAGATAATAATGGCAAGAGCTCTAGAGTAGAGTGTGACATTCACCCGCCGAAGGTCCCAGGATCGATGCCAGAGATGAACAAATCACACCTTTTACCACCTCATTCGTGATGTTGATAGCACTCAAAGAGTTTTAATTGTGTATGAAGAATCTTCCTAAGACTTCGGCGTTCAAAGTCGGCAAAAAACTGTAGGTCTTTTCTCTCTCTCTTTTCCACTCGTTAGAGAACAGTAGCGTAATCAACAGGAGTAGTTGATGAGCAAGCTAGGCCCTGGTCCCCTTGTGGAGTGTCGTAGCAAAAAGTATTATTGTCTTATAAGAGAAATGACTCACAAGTAGCATCCTTTCAATTTACCCGTTGATATTGGTCGTCATGATTGACGAACCCTGCCCACAATCGACGAATTTGAAGAGAACGGAAGTGTTACTCACGTCTTAATATATATCACTTTCTTCTTCTTCGTGTGACTACAGTCCGGGGTGTACCTAGGCCTCAACCAACCAGCCTCTGTAATGTATGTGCAGGGCCATTTGAAAGCTTTGCTGCTGCAAGTGCAAGTGTCATTTATATCGGAAAATTTAACTATTTGATGTCGTTTGATGCAATTGAATATACCGTAGACCTAATTTTTGTATACTTTGCATTTGGACTCTTATCTCCATCCTCTTACCAATCAGTTCAACCAACGTAACAACTGAAGCTCACCAATCATTCTTTCTGCTTCTGTTGATACATCAACAGAATACCTTTTCGTGCAGCTCGTTTCTTAGTGATGAAGCACATTTCTCGCTAGGAGTGGCCGCAAACGAAATGAATTTGCCCAGAGACCGAGAGGTAATCGATGTGGTGACTTTTCATGTACCCAAAGTTTCTGCTAAGTGTTGTCCGTGATGATTTGCCTTCGATGACGACAATACGCGGCGGGCTACAGTAAGTTTGTGGCAGTCGTGGCGTAGTAGGTAGGGAATGACACTCACACGCCGAAGGTTGCAGCTTCGATTCCCCGCTGAATTCCTCGAGTTTTTCACGACAGCACCTCTTTCTAGCTGCTGACAACACTCAAAGAGCAATAACTGTCTGAAAAAAAAGCTTATCATCGCCGTTCGGAGTCAACAAAAAATTGTAGGTTAGAGACCAACAAGTGGTCGCCGTGGCTTAGTGGGTAGAGTGCGACGCTCACACGCTGAAGGGTCTAGCTTCGATTCCCAGCTCAACAGTAATTTTCGAATTTTTCACGGCACCACCTCTTTCGAGCTGCTGGCAACAATCAAAGGGAAATAACTGTCTTAAAATGCTTCTCAAATTTCGCCGTTCGGAGTCGGCAAAAACTGTAGGTCCCTTCTACTCGTGAGAGAACAGAAGCGCGCACAACACGATCAGTTGATGAGCAAGCTAGGCCCTGGTCCCCCTTTGGACTGTAACGCCAATAATTATTATTATAAGAGAACAACAAAGAAAGCAAATCGATCAGCTCAAACTGACTGTAATAAAAATATTTGGGTGATGCGACTATCTACAAGTCGATCTGGGCATAGTTTGCTCATAAACGCGTGTTTCGCGCGCTACTACCACGGTTCTGTCGTTCAGTCCTGCAAATAAAACAATGACACGCCATCTGCCTCTCCTGGGACCAAATAAAATGTACAAATATTGGCCAGAGTATGCCTTGTAATTAGTTTAGCGATTTTTTCGACGATTCGTATTTCGAACGAACATTTTCATCGACTGGAAAATTGAAATTAATTTATTTCATTTGCGTTTTTTTTTTCAAAATACACTGCATCCAACCTTTAGTCATTAATCTTTTATTATACACACTCAACCATATCAACCTTTCTGCCCAATCGTGTAATCTTCTCGAACAGGGAATTTTCAAAAACTCTATTGGATTTATTTTTCAGTTTTTGAAATTAAGTCGATCGACAGGCACCAAGCGAATGATTTTTTTCTTTATCCATTCCTCTTACAAGAGACATCTCTCTCAGGCCTAGACTGCTAAGTTGTCAGGACGAGGACGTCATCTGCAGGTTCGTGGAAAATATTTAATTAATAGCTTGCAACGCATCAGGAACTAAACACTTAACAAATGCAAGACAATCACTTGTTTTGCTTCTTTTTCTTCTTCTTCTTCTTCTTCTTCTTCGTCTTCCTCTACTTTTTCTTCTTCCTCTTCTCCTTCATCTTTTTCTTCTTCTTGTTTTTGTTCTTCTTCTTCATCATCTTCTTCTTCTTCTTCTTCTTCTTCTTCTTCTTCTTTTTCTTCTTCTTCTTCTTCTTCTTCATATTCTTCTGTTTCTTCTTCTTCTTCTTCTTCTTCCTCTTCTTCTTCAACTTCTTCTTCTTCAACTTCTTCTTCTTCTTCTTCTTCTTCTTCTTCTTTTTCTTCTTCTTCTTCTTCTTCTTCTTTTTCTTTTTCTTCTTCCTCTTCTTCTTCTTCTTTGACTTCTTCTTTTTCTTCTTCTTGTTCTTGTTCTTGTTCTTCTTCATTCGACCCCTTCATTCGGCCTTGATTTCCTTAAATTGCTTGCAAGTCTCAATGCGATTTCAGTCTAAGCCCCTCGCGCTAATGCTAGTTCCTCTTTCCCTCCACGTTTCATCTTACCAACGCTTCTGCAACCAAAACATGACTCAAGTCCACGTTTACTCTTCGTGTTGATTGAATATCAAACCTACTAGAACAGTACATGGCATCGGTTCTAATTAGGTCAGCCAAAGTGAGGATTTATTGTTGCGGCTAACATCACTTAAGCCTAGGATCACAGTACATTTGAGAGCTCATTGCATATTTTCATCTGGTATCTGCTGCTGGAGTTCTCTACTTTTACAATCTGCAAAGATTCTGTGTTCGTCTAAAAACTGCGTGGTGGCTCAGTGTAACGAAACTTTCTGTAACAGTGTGTTTAATCTCCAAGTGGTTTTTAATGGGCTTCCTCTATTTATGCATCCACCTGTCAACCATACCAGGCCGACAACAGCGCTCACTGGGACAACCTAGTAACCGTCCTTATATACCGTCATTTGGAGTCAGTCATAAACTGGAGGTCTCCTGTTGTCTCCTCTGCTAGCACATTACAACAGACGCAAATAGACAGGAATGGCACTTTACCCATTTGCATTATCTCAGATTTCCATTTGAGCGTAGCTAATTTTTGAACACAACATAAATCATTAGAACTGTGGAAGCTCATAAAATGAAAACTGTCAGCAGTTGCAAACCAAAGCCGTGCAAGTCACAGAGAAGCCAAATTTGAAAACTCATTCAAATCCCACGCCGGCGAGCATGTTTTGAAAACGATATCCACCTGCTTGGAATTCAACCACGTACCATGTATTTTGCATTTCATGCAAACAAATTTATTTCATCATTCCAGACAGACTGCCAATTTATTCAGCGCTGTAAGCATTTTCCCGAATGTCCTTCCTCAAGGCTCCCACGGCTAAAGTTGTTGTCATGCCCTTGCACTCATCACGTAAATTTGATAGATGTCCTGCCGCCATCACAAAATTGCCATCGGATTCTTGCCAGAAGATGACATTAATATCAGGACACAATCATCCCCGTCTGTCTCCCGAAAACACAAGCAAAACAATATACTTAAGTACAACCGAGGCCATTAATCTTGCCAATCGTCTGCCACATTTTTCACCACACATCCTGTCCCCGCATGAAGAGTCGTCTCAATTTGAGGCAGTGTTCAGAAAACTGCAGAAGTACAAACACTCGTTTTTTAGTCGCACATCGCACAGCTGCGCGCCAAACTGCAGCGCGGCTAAAGATTAAATTAAAGTATCACTTCGCAGCGAGCGTAAACACACAAAAACCGTGCCAGCAACGAAAAACTTCCTAAAAGCCATGTTATATCCAAATTAATGGTTCCCTCCAAGCTCATAACTCAGTCAGTCCTCGGAACAGCTTTCCCGGCGGACCGCACACAGGCACAGCGACGCACAGATATGTGTTTCGAGTTGTTGAGATATTTTGTTCCTGCTGCAGTCCTCAGTCAGCTTTTTGCGTTGGTCGCCCATCCCTGTCCACGAAATTCGCGCCGAGATCCCCTGTGGTGTGTCCTTCTCGGTTTGAGTGTCAAAAAACACACGTTATCCTTGGGAACATGAATAATTGTCAACACGTACAGACGAACAATATAAGTTTCGCGAGTGTAATTGTCATTCATTGTACTGAAAACTTTCATTCTCCTTTCCAGGACCATCATCTACGAGGATGTGAAGCTAAGTAAGCCGATTGTGAAGGAAAACAAGATCCCATCGTCACAGCATCGTCTCTTGTTCGAGGCAAATTCTTTACGAATTATGTACCCAAGGCAAGTGAATTAGAGGTGAACACAAAGACACACTCCGCAGTCAAATCAAATCAGAGAAGACGGTGCAAAGAGTTGGCAGAAAGAACCGACAGACACGTGGAAGCAAAAACCAGAAACAAAGACCAAACGCAACACCATGTGCAAATGCTGAGCGAATTCGCTGGGACTTCAGTCAGAAATGGGATTACGACGATAATTGAACCTCAGAGAGAAATACCACAACATGGCGCAATGTTACCTGATTCTGTTCGTCCTCTTTATGTATTCAGGTGAGTGCGGGGCGGGTTTGGAGTCGTTAATTAATGGCTTAAATGGGGAGAGTCTGCTGAGTGGTGAGTGAATTTACAGGGTGTGCGTGTTATTTTTTGGAATACAATTGTCCCTGGTTTTTAAGGAGAAAAAGTTGCTTTTAGTGTGCAAAGTCCTCTTTTAAATGTGGTTACTTTGAATGGGTTTGAATGGTTTTTCTGAGAAACTCGAAAAAATTAAAACATTTTCAACAATCATGCAGAAAAGCTGAAGGAATGGTGAATCATCCTGAGCTGATCATTTGCCCATTTGGCGAATGCGCATTAACGCCGCACAGTTGCATGTGGTTTTTAAGGGAAAACGAATACAAAACCATGACCTTTCAGAAGCCTTCTTCCAAATAATTCTACGTCGACCGCTTTTCAGTGACTGATGTGAATTGATGTGAATTCGGTGTGTTGTGTTGAAAGGGATTACGTTCAATTGCGTTGCTGTTTGTTTGCTTAATTCTGCCGAAAATTTGCAAGTTGTACGATGGGCACTGGATTTGGGGCTCTGGTCTTCCTGAGAAGAGAAGGCTCAGGAAGATTAAAATTTCATGGGATGCTGCTTTCAAACCACAACTGTGCTAAGCTTCTTATAGAGGAACGTTGTCAGCAGCATATTATTGCTTCATGCAATCTGGTCAAAATTGATGAATGTCCAGTTTTTTAGTTGCACGCTCTTTCATCCCAAGGGCTACTTTCAATTGCCTTAAATATTCCAAAGGCTGGGTGGATTCTGAACGCCTAGGAATATGTAAAGCTAGTTAGTACCCACATTTCTTAAAAAATGGAAAACATTTTGAAAACCATATATTAGGCTTATCGACTTTATCCATACTTTAATTTCTTATTAGTCTCTGACTACATCTCTCTGAATCTTCCTCGTTCCACTGACTAAATCTCTCTGAATCTTCCATCGTTTGGCAAAGCTAATCAGATGGACTGGAGTATGACATGTTGTCCACACCAAACAGTGCGAAGGTCTGGTAGGACCATATTTTGCTTTTCATGGCGGTAATCGCGACATTCTTCCTCTTGTGGCGCTACAGTCCGGAATGGACCTGGGCCTCAACCAACATGCCTCTCCAGCCAGCACGATCTTTCGCTAGCTGTCTCCAGTTGCGCACTCCAAGTTGGTTGAGGTCCTTCTCCACTTGTGTGCGCCACTTTAGTCTAGGTCGTCCTCTGTTGCGTTGTCCCAATGGCACAAATTCAAAGACTTTTCGGCCTATCCATCTAAAGCGTTGTATCCGTAGACGCTTGACCATGCGCATGTCGCAGTACAGCTCATAGAGTTCGTCATTAAATCTTCTCCTCCAGATGCCATCAACGCAAACAGGACCAAAAATCGTACGCAGAACTTTTCTCTCGAAGAGACTAAGGGCTTCCTCATCCGCCTTTGCTAACGTCCAAGAATCTGCGCCATAAAGTAGGACGGGGATGATCAAGTTGTTATATAAAGCGAGCTCCGTCTTTCGAGAGAGGGCTTTATTACTCAATTGCCTCTTGAGCCGAGGTAGACGAAGTCCTTGACTACCTTGAAGTTTCTGCTGCCTAGTGTGACGCTCCGTCCGAGACGTCGATGTTGTGTGTCCTTCCTTGATGACAGCATGAACTTAGTTTTGCCCTCATTTACCGCCAGAACCATTTTAGCCGCTTCCGCTTCAATGCCAGCAAACGCCTCATTGACGGTTAGCTTCGTTCGTCCAATCACGTCAATGTCATCAGCGTATGCTAGCAATTGAACTGACTTCTGGAAGATAGTGCCCCTGGTGTTGACTAGTGAGTTACGCACGATCTTCTCGAGGATGATGTTAAAGAAGTCACATGACAGTGCGTCGCCTTGTCTAAAACCTTTTTTGACATTGAAGGTCTCGGTGAGTTCGTTACTGAGCTTGACGGAGCAGCGAGAGTTCTCCCACGTCATCCTACACAATCTACCGAGTTTGGTAGGAAAACTAGATATGGCACTGCATAGCTCGTCTCTATGCACACTGTCATATGCAGCCTTGAAATCGACAAATAGGTGGTGAGTGTCAATGAATTTCTTGGGTCTTTTCCAGGATCTGCCGTAATGTAAATTGTGGACTTCCCTGGCCTGAAACCACACTGATAGAGACCTACGAGGTCATGGACAAACGGCTTCAGAAGCTCAGACAATACGGTAGGGAGGATCTTGTATGCGATGTTCAGGACACTTATCCCTCTGTAGTTGGCGCAGTCAAAGGCGTCTTGTCTTACAGATGATAGTGCATGCGTCCAACCAGGTCATCTCCAGCTGCTTTAAATAGTTCTGCGGACAGTCCGTCCGCTCCAGCAACTTTGTTCGACTTCAGCTTGGATATTGCTATCCTCACCTCGTCTAAGTTGGGGGGACGGAGTGCTTGTCTATCATCGTCCAAATTGAGTGGAACATTCTGCTTAACAGCGGGATTTGGGTAGTCATCGCAACATTATTGGGAATAAAAATCTCTCTCGCACTACGGTAAGTGACTTTGGCCTCGGTAGCAATGTATGGACTTGACCAATTCTTGGTCTTAACAGGATGGTGCCACAAGCCATTGATTTGGAACGGCAGCGTATGTTAAGCCCATTAAATTTCGATTTTGACAGCATAATTCATTGGGGTAAAAAGAATACAGGGGAATTTAACGCTTCTAAAACTCAGTGCTGTGTACTGTCACTCAAGCGATCTCAAAACAACCTGCCATTGTTTATGAATGGCTCCTGCATTGTTAAAACTGAACGACTTTCCATCCTCGGTACGTCTACCAACTCCACACTAAGTTGAAATGAACACATATTCGAGATCGCCAAAAATGCACCGAAATGTCTAGGTTTCTCAAAGAGATGCAAGAAATATTTCATCTCTTTTGACTTTAAATAATACATATGTGGCGTCCATCCTCCCAAAACTTGAGTATAACTTTTCTATCTTGTTTGGTTCTCCCAAGAGCTCTCTGCACATACTAGATATAATCCAACAGAGAGCAATTAAACTTATTGGTAATACAAATACTGCGAAGAAAATCAACTCGCTAGACGAAATGTTGCGGATCTATCACAATTTTATCACTATTTCAACAAAAACTGCTCTACACAACTAGACAGTTGCATTTTGAGCTTTCAGGTAGTTACTCGCAATACTCACCGCAATAGGTATACCCAACCGTTTTCCCTTAAGCCAACCTTCGGACGTGCAGTTAAGTTCAGAAATTTGTCCTTTAACCGGACCACACTAATATGGAATGTCATTTCTGGCTCCAAACCAATATACATTAGTATCTCCTCTCCCTCCCTTCATCCAAACATTTGGCCAGTGCAGTGTACTAATCGTTACAGCACGCCAGTTGTAAAAGAAAAATAGAGGATTGTTTCATTGGACTAAATCATTTGCAAGCGTTGCTATAAGTTTGACAGAAAGTTGGTCAGCTCCAGTAGCTTTGGTCAAATTGAGTTATCGCATTATTTCTTTCAAACTCAGAGTGACGAAATTGTTTCCCCCTTTCGGACGTACAGTGAAAATAGGAAAGTCGCCACCATTTGATAAATCCACTAAATTTGACACTCGGAAAAAAACACAAATGAAGAAGTGCCCAAAACACCTAATTCCCGTAATGCCAAAAATCTCGAAAAGACAAAATCCTTTAAAACCAAGCCTAGAAGGCACAATTACGCAAGTAGTCACACTTCAATTCTCTATATTTCTGAAGCTATGGCATTTGGAGTACGTACTGGATTGTAATGTCCCGACATTTTGAGGATAATCCTGAAATTTGTATTTTTTGGATATATCATTGTTTTGAAAGTGATGTTTCTTTTCTTTCTTATTCCGTTTTGTATCACAACTTGATCATCCCAGCCCTGTTTTATAGGGCGGAAACCTGGACGCGTATAAGGAAGCTAAGGGCTTCCTTCTTTTCTGATGTGGAAATTCTTAGTTTCTTTTTTCGTGCTAACTTACTAAAGGCCCATAGTCTCTTTGAGAGAAAAGTTCTGTGTCTGATGGTTGGTCCTATTTGCGTCCCTGGCATTATAAGAAGAAGATTCAACGACAAACTTTATAGACTGTACAGCGGTATGCCCTGGTCAAGCGTCTTCGGATACAAAGTTTGAGATGGGTAGGCAGTGTAGAGCGTATGGAAACCACCACTTCGGCCAGAAAAGCCTTCAAATACGAAGCATAGGGAAAACTTAACAGGATACTCCACTGAAAAAAATATGTTAAATGAAATAATTTTTTTGGCCAAGTGGTATTGGTTCTTCAATTCCACATATTTGAGGACCTAGAAAGCCAAAACCCTGTTGAAGAAAATTCGATGTGACATTTTTTTTAGTATGTGCCATTTTGGAACATGATGTCAGTTATTTGAATGGACAGACATTAAATCTTCAAACGGTGTCAAAAGTTTATGCACTTTGACCACCAGTTTTCTAGACCAGGCTTTTGGTTAAGGCCACCTTTTGCGAGGGGTAAACCTATGTTTAATGGAACATAACGAAAGTGCTGCAAAAGTCTACAATATTGAAATATTTAAATATCAAAGTGCACTTCCTTGCGTGTTGGGAGAACGAGTCGTCTAAGTGGAGCAACCTTGGACATTTTTCGGAATATTTTTTTTTATTTTTCTACGTTTTCCTTTCTAATGCTTGTACTTCACAAGCATGAACCATTAAGTAGTTAAGCGCAGGCCTTATTGCACTAAATCCTATTTAGGTATGAATTTACGTATTGTTTTGAGGCTAAATTTACTATCGTTAATTGCTATCAAATTCTCTTATTTTTGCAATTAGGGATGATCACATATTCGAGATCGCCAAAAGTTCAGCGAAATGTCTAGCTTTCTTAAAGAGATGCAAGAAATATTTCACTCCTTCCGACTTGGCAACAGTATATTAGAAGTACATACGCCCAAAACTTGAGTCTAACGCTCCTATTTGGTCAAGTGCTTCTAAGACCTGCACCTACTAGATAGAATCCAGCGAGCGATAAAACTTATTGGTGATTATAACGCTGCGAAGTCAATCGACTCGCTAGAACATCGACCAAATGGTGCGTCTCCATCGCTATTTTATCACTATTTCAACAAAGAATATTCGAATGAGTCAGCCAGCTGAATTCCTCCCCTTTAAGTGTTCACCCGCAATACCCGCCTCTCTAGGAATGCTCACCCGATCACCCACAACTGTGCCCAGCCCCCCAGCCCTTCGGACGTACAGTTAAATTTAGAGACTCGTTCTTTAGCTGCACCACACGAATATGGAATGCTCTTCAAAGTCCAATTCCCCCCATTACAATAGACAGGCATTTAAACCAATGTGCATTTGTTCCTCCTTTTCCCCTCTCTCTCAATACCTTCGGCCCGTTCTGTGACTTAACTCCAGACATTTAATGGTATAAACATTCCCTTTAGTGAGAGTCAATTATAAAGAAAACGCCGCACAGAATATGCTTCTCAAACTTCGCCGTTTGGAATCGCTAAAAACTGCTAATCCCCCGCCCTGGTCCTTTTATGGAGTGTCGCACCATCCACACACTAAGTTAAAATGATCATATAGTCGAGATCGCCAAAAATGCACCGAAATGTCTGTGCATGTTCATTTGTTCCTCCTTTCCCCCTCTTCCTCAATACCTTCGGCCCGTTCTGTGACTTAACTCCACACTTTTAAGGGTATAAACAACCCCTTTAGTGAGCGCCAATTATAAAGAAGACGCCGCAAAAAATATGCTTCTCAAACTTCACCGTTTGGAATCGCCAAAAACTGTAAATCCCCCGCCCTGGTCCTCTTATGAAGTGTCGCACCATCCAATTATTATCATTGTTATTAAGTTTAATGAGGGCGTTACTGGACTAGGCCGCATCGTTCGCCTTGATGTGTACCAACAAGGCGGCAAGGATAGATGAGCTCAGGGCCAATATTGAAAAAGCTGGAATTGCGGTTTATAAATGCGAAATGTGGTCGAAAATTGGATTCAACGACCAGTTCTCTACAAATGGGTTTGTGGCTGGTATACAAAGGGAATTTCATTTTCTGCATAATTGCCACTTAATGTTACTGAAGAGGAAATGATTTCCTCTTGGTTGCCTTTATGTGCTGTTGGTTTATTTTAAAAACATGTATGTCCACTTAAAAATTGAATCAAACTTGATTTTTTTAGTTTACGCGGGCTAAAGGGAATATCTGACACACAGAAGTGACCCCGATTAAGCCACAGCACAGACCGAAGTCATGGAGAAAGAGAGGAAAAGGGTGGGAGAGTGGGAAATGTCTTGATTGTGTTCATTTAACAAAAAACTAAAACATTGTCAGTCGAAAGTGGGAACTTTTTACAAAATCTCTCATAATTTCTTCGATATTGTGAAATTCTTGAATTTTTTTTAAAGGACCCGAAACGGCAACTCCTCAAATCGTCACGAGTCCATCGAAAAAGGAAGCAGTTGGAAGGAACAAGGTAGGCGGATGAGAGTAGTCCTAGTATTTCGCTGTTTGTGGGTTGACCGCTATATTACCTCACCTATGGCTCAGTTGCAGAATCACCATGCTATGACTTACGGTCGTTTCTGCCCGTTTTTCAAGCAATGCACGGCTCAATCGATTTAATTGCAATCGATAAGGTTTCCTATGAATGGCTTCGCTTGGGTTTAGCAGCTCAAAGTAGGCTGCATCCGTTTGGTTTCGGCAGATGGGTAGCATATATTTCGAGCCGTGATTTTTTTTTGTTGGCACGGATGTAGATAAAGAAGGATCCGATTTTTCTTGATTTCGAATTGTGTTTTTGTTTTCTACAATTCTACAATTTCTATCTTTAATCACGTTCTGGTTCAAGTCCCCTTACTTTCAAGAAACAGTTCCGATGTGAAAAATTTCCTTCCGATATTTTTCTGTTTCATATCATATGAATTCCAATATCCTTAGTAATAATAATTGTTGGCGCGACAGTCAACAGGGGGACCAGGGCCTAGCTTGCTCATCAACTGCTCGTGTTTTGCGCGCTACTGTTCTCTCACGAGTAGAAGGGACCTACAATTTTTTGCCGACTCCGAACGGCGAAATTTTGAGAAGCTTTCTTAGACAGTTATTATTCGTTGAGTGTTGCCAGCAGCTCGAAAGAGGTAGTGCCGTTGAGCTGGGATTCAAACCTACACCCTTCGACGTGTGAGCGTCGCACTCTACCCACTACACTACGACGGCCACCCAATATCCTTGTTCTTCAATAAATCCAATCCCCAATGGGAAATTGTTAGCTTACTTACTTCCAAGGAATCTGCAAGTCTACTTTGCGTTTGGCACGAATTTCGATCCAGTCCGCCTCCAATTCCTCATCTTCAAGCTTTTTTACTGGCCAAGACATTCTTTGCCTTCGACGCTTAAATCACCACTTCTAAAACGTCAAAGCCATTCTCGCATTATTTATCAATCGGACTGGAACCTCCATAAACATAAGTATTCCATGAGCTTCAGCTCCTTTTTTTTTTTTCAATAAAACAAAAGAAAATCAAAAGCTTCTTTAAATGCCGTTTATTAAAATCAGATTCATAACCAAGAGGCAATACACAATATTGTTTCCTTTAAGAGACGTTAATGCACACCAACTATTGCTGAAAAATGCCACGACTTTCCCGTGAAGTATACCATCGCTTCCAAGATCAGCCGCAAAATGCAGGTGGCGCCATCTTTTGAAAACGACCCAAATGAACAAAACCAAAAAGAACAGCGATGAAATTTGCTTTCCATTTAGTTGATGTAACGTATTTGGTTATATTTCTATTGCTCAGTAAATGTATCGAGGGTGTGAGAGGTAACCATCTCAAGCTTATTATTCCACAGCGCTTTTACACCTACGTTTTTAAACCTTACGTTGGAAACCAGTTCTTTCTGGTAAATGCTTTCAACGAAGGAAATGTCAAGGTTCAGTAAGATATTAAAGTGTATGAGATTTCGCAAGGTTTGAAAACATCCAAACAGTACCCCAGTACCCATCCACATATCATTTCTGGCACTCGTGTATAATCAAAAGCATTCCTGTTCGCCGAGATTTCCTTTATTGTTAGCAATGATTCTCAATTACGCGGCCGTCTAACAACTGTGGTCAAAAGTTATCGCAAAATTTATCGTTATCCTCATTTCGCAATTAAACTGGGGAGTTAGCGCCGACTTCCTGAATTCATTTGGAATTAACCTTCATCATGACATTTGTTCGAAAATTCATTTATTTTGTAAATACAGAGTGCCGGCACTGAACCCCCACCCCCACATGGACCATTCAAAAGCTTGAGGCCTCGGAAACATAACACAACCAAGGCGGATCTCATACTTTTCAACGGAGGTAATTGAATAAAATTTGCTAAGCTCATCGTTCCCCACAGTGGCCTCCCCGCTGAGACAGCCAACGAAGTCCTTACAAACTCCTTCTCCGTGTACACCCTTTCCACGGCGAGATTGCATTGAATTCTGCAAATTCGTGGATCAATATCAGAACACAAAACGCTTACCCTTTGTGCGACTGGAGACCATTATTCAAATACGGTGAGAAATCATTTCTGTGTCCTTGGAGGTTCCTTTGGGTAAAGCAAGACTTTCCTCCATGCCCCATGGCATCGGTCTGAATAGCTTGTCAACTGAACTGTTCGGTAATTTGCTGCCCAGGCACACCATCACTGCGCTCTCTGAACTGCTCCCCCGTGTCAGTGTTTAGCTGCGCAGATAGCTACGACTATCGCCCTGTTTACATGACGCTGTCGGGAGGGATTCCTGGTCGTCAACGTTACAACCCGTGCAGGATTCCATCCAACGGCACGCATTCAAGTATTCATTATCAGCTTGGTTAACACATTACTACTTGGAATCACTGAAATTGGTTCAGCAGATGCCGGGGGATATGTGTGTGTTTGTGGTTTCATAAGGCACCCTACTTGGCTGTCTTGTATATGCGCACGGTGATTGATTCAGGGCTGATGGGAGCGTTCGGCTCTGGAATATGGAGTAGGGTGATTTTCATGCTGCGAGTGTTTTCGGTGGATTAGAGAGAGTTCCGTACAGGCAGTTGCACTAAAAGGCATCGGCAAGTTGGCGTCAAAACAGATTCAACTTCACCTTCCACCGTGAGATGAATTCGGGCAATTAGTTTGCTGTTTGCTGTTCTCGAATCTGCGATGACGGCGTTGAGAAATAAGCAAAACAACGGAGCCCTGGGTGGTTATCCTGGCAAAAGGTGAACCTGTGAGCTGTGATTGGATTTGCGCTCCTTTTCCTGCTGCAAAGTCTGAGCAAATGGGTTCTGATGTGCGTAATCAAATAACTCTTCGAAGTCTTGCTGAAGTATCGATCAAGGCGAATACGTAGCTGGAAAATTTGAGATGTGGGAGTGTAGGGGTTCAGTGGAAAAGCTGTTGCAATGAAATGGAGTTCAAACTTATGCATGAACACTTGGTGATTAAGCTGCAGTAAGAACGGGACTGGGACTTAGATTCCTTAATTCAAATGGGAAGGTTTCCGCAAAGAATAGTTGAGGCTATGTTTCACTACACGAGTTTATGTGTCCAGCGCCTAGCTTGCTCATGAACTACTCGTCTTGTGCTCGCTGTTGCGCTTTCAAGAGCAGAAAGGACCCATAGATTGATAGTGGCCTCGAACGACGAAGTTTGAGAAACTTTTTCTTAGACAGTAAATATTCTTCGAGTGTTGTCAGGAACTCGAAAGAGGTGGGGTCTTAAAAATGAGAGGCTGAATAGGATCTATATCGTCAACGTACAAGTGTCATACTGTACCCACCACACCATCCCATTAAAGTAAGCAATTAAAGGCGATTCCAGAGATCTACTTCGTAGCTTATATTAAAGATAAAGCACCGTAGACTCCGGGGTTTATGGCATCTACATTGCATGAGTGAAAAGAGACTAGACCGCTCAGTCGCTTGTAGCTCGTTTTATGGACGACAACAGCGCGCAAGGAACATGTCTATGGTGAAGACACGATGTAGACCAGTGCGCTCGAAGTCTTACGGAGTGCTGCTTTTTAAAGTTGCCGCGCGACTATTATGGTGGCCGGGACTGAATTCGGCTCATCATGCGGAATATTCAGATCAAAAACGTTGACATCTTGTATAGACAACTCAAATTGTGAATCGATGACATGTTCATAAAAATTCACTGCCGAAGAGGTCTTTGGGTGGCTTTAGAGAAAATGTGCCGCCACTGCACATCAGTACTGTCAGAGTCAGATATTTTACGATAACCTTTCGATACCGACCTGACATGACAAGCATTGAAACGCACACCTTTTGGTTTGTAGTCCTACACGATGCTTCCTTGGGGACATCGACATTTGGCACTTGGGCTACGAAAGAAAGAAGCAGAAATCAGGACCTCTAATTTTGTGGAAGCAGAAAAGGCCGCAGTGACGTTGGCGTAACTCTCCAGGATGCAGGGTGACCAAGATTATGCTTCCAAACGTCTGCAAGAAATCCGCCTCTTTTCTGCTATATCTAGACAGAAACGAGTGCAGAAGACTTGTTGGCGTACTAACGGGACACTTTACCTTCGCTATGCACCTGAGTCGGCTTGGGCTTAGTGATGTCACACTCTGCGACGCCTGTGGCGAAGGTAAATACACTTCTGAGCACTTTCTCTGTCAGTGTCCTGCTTTCGCTCGTATCATGTGGCGCTTATTTGGCGCTGATGTGGTGGTAACTGAAAACCTAAGTTCTATATCACAGCAGCGCATCTTGGTTTTTCTTCGGAAAACCATGAAATTACATTAAATGAATGTTGCTGCCTGGTAGTACAATGGACCAGTATTTGAGTTTGAGTGCTCCTCCCCTCAACCTCCAACAAAAAAAAAAATTAATGTGGCCAGTGAAAAAAGTTCGACACAGATACTGTAGGTCCAGATTGGGTTCCTAGACTGAACAACTTGCATTTTTTTTTTACGGCACCATCTCTTTCGAGTTGCTGACAATACATAAGCAGTAATAATTGTAGTGATTGCGTAGTAGATAAGCTAGCTACGCTCTGGTCCCCCTGTGGACTGTCGCGCCATCCAATAGACTCATAATCCACTTCGAAAGAAATCTGCTTTTATTAACTATTAGACCAGCTTATAGCCAAGTTTGGAAGGAACTAAATTTTTAGGAGGACAGACAGACTTCCAATTCTGCCGACACGAATGTCAGCCAAATCGCCCCAGGTTCACCTGTTTTATCGACAAAACTCTCCAGATTTATTCCGGTAGCACTTAGTTTGGTTCCCATACATAAAGAAGTTCAATCATAGGCAGAAAATTAAGTCAAGTGACGAAGTTCTAGCTGACATCAAAGCCTGCTCTTCAAACACCCACCATCCCTACAGAAATAATGGAACATCTCCTCCCTCCCACGAAGATAACCGATTGCAGGTGGTAACCAGATATATCAAGCCAGATGAAATCACGCTAATTGCCTAAGAGGAGTGAAATATAATGTGGAATGGGGACTTAGGACTTACGCATTCCGGTGGAGTGAAAATATTCGGCTGCGCTTTCATAACTGTGGCAAAGCACACAGAGAATGTGGAGACTACTACGAATACAGCGATTTCGAGTGTAAAACAGTGGCTCGAAAATGCAGGTCTGGAACTCGAGAAATACCAAAGGGAGACGATACAAATCACCAATCGCGAAATGGTGGACTGTGCCCGCTCCATAGATGGAGACGAGACAATAATGTCCAAGAAGTGCGTGATATACCTGGGAGTCGTATTGGACAACAGGGGTTTCTCCAGGCAACATTTCACTTGTACAAGGAGCACTTCACAAATAATGCTGGACCCGGGTATGCACGCAGAATCCTATTTTCACGAGTAGTCAGTTCAATCCTCGTGCATGCAGCTCCGAAAACTGGGTATCTAGAACCGCAGGAGAGTTCAACTTCCAATCATCACAGTGTTTTTTTGGACGAAAATATCTGCACAGGCTTGAGCACGACAATTCGCCGCTGTGACCACAATGTCCAAACTCAGAAGAGGACGCAGAGAACGCGCTGGCTTGTTGACTGCTATTGAATTTGTGAACGATTTATGTCTGGAATTTTTATTTGCAGTAATCTAGTTTCTATTGTACACTCGTATGGTGGTTTCATTGAAACATAACTTCCTCTCAAAGTAAGGCGTGCCTGAGGATAAAATTTCGAATGGCCCATGACTCATGTTTCGGACGTTGTTTCAGTTGTAGGAGGCTATCAATCCAACCTCTGCAGGGTTTTAGTCAGAGCAATCTGCATTTCTGCCCTTTTCAGACTAAGAATTTGAAAAGAAGACTGCTTGAGTTTGCCTTTCAAGATGTGCTGTGGCAGAGCAGAAGTGACAGTCAATTAACGTGATCATCGTTTGCCAGTTTCGGTGTTGCGAACGTTTGTAAAGTTTTCATTTTCAGTTGAATCCAATCAATGGAAGGAATCTTTGATGGTTCGAATGCGCACTAAAACTCGTTACATGTACCATAGAAAGTGAAGGCAGATCGGTGGTTTGAAACCTAGCTGGCTCACTGCACCCACTTTGCGCTAGAGAGACAAACGGTAAGCCTACCAAGCGGCGACAATGATCTGTGGAGAACTGGAATAAGTGATGCTGATTCATTCTGAAGGTGTATGCAAAACTAAGGCACGCTGAAGCTGAAGGGACTTCCTCCAGAGCAGAACGTAAGTCGCAAACTATCCCCGCGATGTGCCGCCGAGTAAGTTAAACACAATATTGCACCAATCCTCCAATTTAAAATTACATGACCGCACTTTGACTTCCAATGCCCACAAACGCCATGACACGGCTTCAACCTTGATGTCGAGCCACTGCATCGTCTACCTTGCTTTCTGACAAAGACCGATCAGCTGCTTCATTACGTTGCGTTACTGGCTTTGCCCCCTCAAACAGTGGCGTTTTCCAGGGGTGCCATAATTTGTGACACAGTGGGTTGTATTTTGTCCCACACTCCTTCATCGGCAGCGGCTAGCCAATGCACGTCTCCATCCTTCTGGCCACATGTTCACGTTGTTTGGCAGCTCTAATGCAACCACCAATTCCACCTTTCCATAATATAGAATCACTCCATTCAGATCATTCCTCACGGCGAATGATAAACTCTATGTATGTGTCGTGTGGCAATCGTGAACTAAATCTTATACCGATTCCCCACGCCTTATCGGATTCCATTCCGACTGAAGTCTTCTCATTTGTGGAAGCTTCGCCTAATTCACAGACCGTTCCCGTTACGCTGGACAATCAAGCGCTGCTGTGGCCACCCATAATGTCGGTCACAACTTGATACCCTGATGAAAATTTTCATCGGACCCCCACTGCCCCCCCCTACTATGACAAGGCTTTGCTATTAAATTTATCCATTCACTGCCTATTTAGACCGTCCTGCGGCAACGTTTTCATACCAAACGACATACTTTTCGCCTTCAAAATGTCACCCAGCCCACAGTAACAATGTCGTTAGTTCCCTTTCTGTCTCACTCTCTGGAACTGGACTGGACAAAGGATCACACCCTCATTTAGTGCGAAGGAGAGTGCGGTGCGGAACCGCAAAATACCATTCGCAACCACCGTCCTCATCGCCAGCCCTGTAATTATCAGCTCATAAATATATTCCCGCATCGGGGGGACGCCTGGCAAGGAACGCTTACATACCACAGCGAACACTGAAATATTCCTTCCTGCCACCCACCTCGACCGGCTCTCGCTCTCGTTCTTATTTCGCATTAACATGCATTCTCGGCACAAATAATGAACTCGGTCAATGACATACGGAATCCGCTACCTATCGTATTCATCATTCCACGAAGCTATTAAAATTAATATGTCACCCACTGCCTGCGCAAAAATAGACGTAGCACCACACACACAGATTCCGGGGCCGCATCCAGCTGGGATCCGCTCGGCGCACATTCGGAGCGGGCGTCCTTAAAATCCAATAACCCAAATTCCTCTGTAGGGCTGTGTGGGATGTGTGCGGTTGTGTGTGGGGTTCTTGATCCCTTTTCCTCTTCGCCGCACACGGACGCAGACCGCTGAGGGGAGGAGTGCAGTCCAGGTGTACACACACGTCTGATTGCTTGCCCACCGCACTGAGGAGGATGCCCGGGAGGCCGGGGGCGATGATAGAGATACGAGAGAATGACAATGGAATTGTCGCAGGGAGTTTTATCCCTTTTGCGAACTCACATCCTCTTCCTGAGTCGTAATTTTGCTGGCGGTTGGTGAATTCAAAGAAGTGGGAGGCGGGTCCGTCCCAGTAATAGTCACTTGGGATTCCTTCCAATACTAGGCCATGGACACACTCGTACGTAAAGCGTTCGCCTTCGGCCGTGTCCTTCGTCCTGCATACGACTATCAGCCAATGTGGCGTGGCGGTATGGCGTGGATTAACGAGATGGCAAAGCGGTGCCGTGGCATTTGAGGCCCGATAAGGTTTGAAACAATGAGAAATGCGTTCTGGCATGTGGGCGTTACGAAATAGCTATGGACACAGTTCCGGATACAGTAGGCGGTCGGTAGATATCCCCGATGTCGTTGCTGTCGTCGTCGGCCTCTTTGGGAAATTGGATTTGGGTCTCAGTCGTTGGTTTCTTTTCGATGCCTCTATGCGGTCCCTCCATCCGGGAGGCGCCCTCTTGAAGAGGTGGCGTATCGTAGCCGAGAAGCAACTGAATTCTGACCGACGAGATGGTGTGAACGAAGAGATAAGCACAGAGGCAGCCGGAAAGATAATACATGCGGCGACGGTCGTGTCGTTTCCACTAATGTACTCATCATCTCGGTTTGGTTGGGCGGTCATTTGGACGCAATTGGACGTTGAATGTGTCCGAGGTAACGACTGAGAGATTTTATTCCACTGAGGTTGGGCCACGGCAGCCGAGCCAAGTCATCCCGAAGGACATTCAGGTTGGATAATCCAGCATTTAGTTGAATAATAAGAAACTCTCGCTCTCGCTCCCTTTGAAGATAAACGGGGATGCGAGTAATCTCGGCGAATCCATCACCGAGCTCACCTCGGTGGTGCCGCGAAGGGATGATGATGATGATGACGGCGTGTAATTTCGAAATTTCGCTCGTAAAAAAATTATATTGGGAAATTAATGAGTTTTCTGGTGTTCTTGGTTTCTTCTGCGGGTGCAGTGCAGGTTTCTCTTCCCATGGCCCTTTGTTCGCGTTGGCGATGCTGAGGAGTTGGGACATAATTCTTTGACAAAATGAATGGGTCTTATGTCAGTAATTGGGAATGGAAGTGGTGAGTGAGAAGGACCCCGCGGAGTGGATTGTGAAGCAAACATGAGAAGATTTTGTACTCAAATTCTCAGGTAGTGACCGACCGCTCAACGAAGTGAACCCGTTGACCTCTGTCCCATGAGAAGCACACCCGTCTGCCCTCAGTCCTACTGAGCGCTGTCATCAATCAAAAAACCACATTTCATCTTCGAGGCATTTTCAAATTTCATAGATACTCCCTGCGGAAACCGCTTTCAATTTGTTGTGTATGCATCCCTTGTGGTGTGGCAATTTGGATATCTCGCACATACACCCGACTACAAGTGTCTCTGGTGGAAGACAATTCAAACGACTGAGACCACATCCTTTGGGGACTCCATTCTCCATTCTGCTCTGCCTGTTGAGTGTTTGTCATGCCAGTCACTTCCTTATTCTAATCCCACTGTCGTTCATAGGGCTTACGTTCATCCATAAAATAAACTCCAGCTGCCACTTATAACGCTCACATTCATTCCGAGATTATCAAGCAGCTATCCGGTTCCAGGACAAAAACACACAATGGGCCATTAAAGGGTGATAGAGGACATACACACACGCACATGCACAGCTCCCCAATCGGGGAATACAGAGTGATTTGGTTTAAAGTCACACACACACAGACGCGCAGAACAGTTTCTTTTTTTTTTTTTTTTGTTTTATCTCAGAAAAGATGCCTGGGAGGGTGTTTACGACATTCATCGTTGATTGTAACTGGTCCGGGGATCTTGGCAACAATCCTATCGTCTTCTACGCAGTCCCAAGCGACTAAATTGGGCTGTAGCCACTTGTACGACATTCAACTGGCGCCAGCTTCCGATGCAAATCCCCATCACATGGGGTCCTGAAACTTGTCACTGAGGCGAAGTACAGACTCTCGAAATCGATTTGAGTAGGCCGCAAGCTCCCAAGGGCTCACTCAATCAAGCTATATCTTTGAATGTTCTTAGACAATGCATTGGGCGGTGGGCAGCCTGATTGCAATGAACCCCTTTTCCCAGAATGTCGAGTTTCTGAGTGAATGCATTAATTAGACATCAGATCGAGCCCTTGTGTGCTGCGCGTGTGTGCTGGGCGGAGTATGCATACACAGGGGAGTTGCCTTGGAAATCAATTTCGGACCGGATGTAAGGAAGTTGGAGGGATGTCTTCAATATTTACTGATTGACTCACCTGTGGGGACTTTCGGTGAGTCCACTAATCCTCCCCGGAGACATTAAATATAGTTTTAATATTTAATTGCTTGTCGCAAGTCTCCGAGGAGAAATTAATGAAATTTTGAGTGAACGATGTGCTCCTTGCTATCGCACCGAAATAATTTTAATTGAAAGGGTGTCTTATGAAGTCATGACTTTCTGCTTATGAGTTTGAAAATGGAGTAATTTTAATGTTGAAAAAGGTGGCATTATAACGCCAATAGAGGAAGCTTACAAAAGAAAAAACAATGGACGATGGAAACGGTTTCTAGTTCAAGAAAAAATATAGGTTACGCTCTAGGTAAAATTTTATGCCACAAGATGAACAAGAATCGAGGTTATGATGGGAATACCTTACAATGTAGGTAGGTAGGTTAAGGTGACTGATGAATGCACGTAGTCCCATACAGGACCGTTGTGCTACCACACCATGTGGGAAGAACCTTCAACCAGCTGGAGCCGATGATAAAGTTTAAAGTGTCGGCGGGAGGGGTCTTATTGAGGTCATGTAGGTCGTTGTGGAAATAGATTCCAAAGTATTTATGTCTGAGGCGCGAGAGCGCCGGGCATGTGCGTAACAGGTCTAGGAGAGTTTCTGATTCTTCTTCATCCCTGCAGCGCCCACAAAAATCGTTTGAAACTTACAATGTATCTAAAGGCAAAAAAATTAAACTTTTTATGAAAGAAATGAAGAAGAAAGGAAGAAAAGAAGAAGCAGTTTTGAAAGGCTTAAAATAGTCTGCGAAGTGCTGAAGTCATGTTTAGTTGACGACCATAGATCGAAGCTAATTCTTCACAGTAAGCATTCTTCACAAGTAAGCCGCCGTGGCGTAGTGCGTAGAGTTCGACGCTCACACACCGAAGGTCCAGGTTTGATAACGGGCTGAGCACCTTGCATATTTCACTGCACTACCTCTTTCGATCGGCTGACAGCACTCAAAGCGTAATAACTGTCTAAGAAAGCCTCTCAAACTTCGCCTTTCGGAGTCGACAAAAAACTGTAGATAACTTCTACTCTTGGGAAGACAATAGAGCGCACAACATGAATAGTTGATAAGCAAGCTAGGCCCGGTGATGTATTCATTTCAAGGATTATTCTGAACGGTTAGAGAAGGGACGGACGACTGTATGAAACCGTGACTAACGCATTGGAGGTGATATTTATTGACTTCTCACTAGTTTACCTTTACCGCAAAGATTGTGATTATTATTATACATAATTCGTTATATCCGGTGGTTATAAGGCTCGGACAGAAGCCTGCCGGGATCAAAATGAACAACTAGTGGTAGAGTCGCAGTCAGTGCTGAGAATCTGGAAGGATCATTTCTGCAGACTCCTAAACGGCGATGACAACGCAAATTCCGCTGTTAGGCAGAATGTCCCACGCAATTTGGACGACGATGGACAAGAATTCCGTCCCCCAGACTTCGACGAGGTCAAGATAGCAATATCGAGACTGAAATCGAACAAAGCTGCTGGCGCGGACGGACTATCCGCAGAGCTGTTCAAAGTGGCTGGGGATAAGCTGGTTGGGTGCATGCACCAGCTCATCTGTAAGATATGGTCGGAGAAAAGCATGCCCGACGAGTGGAATCTCAGCATCGTTTGTCCGGTCCACAACAAAGGAGACCCCTTCGACTGCGCCAACTACCGAGGGATCAGTCTTCTTAACATCGCATATAAGATTTTCTCTGCCGTACTGTGTGAGCGCCTGAAACCGTTCGTCAACAACCTGATAGGTCTTTATCAGTGTGGTTTGAGGCCAGGGATGTCCACAATCGACCAGATCTTCACACTGCGGCAGATCCTGGAGAAGTACAAATCGACACCCACCATCTATTCGTCAATTTCTAGGCCGCGTATGACAGCGTGCATAGAGACGAGCTATACAGTGCCATGTCTAGTTTTGGCATTCCTACCAAACTCGTTAGATTGTGAAGGATGTCAATGGAGAACTCTCGCTGCTCCGTCAAGGTCGGTAATGAATTCACCGAGACCTTCGATGTCAAAAAAGGATTTAGACAAGGCGACGCGCTGTCATGCGACTTCTTGAACATCATCCTTGAGGGCATCGTGCGGAACTCACACGTCAACATCAGAGGCACGATCTTCCACAAGTCCGTTCAACTGCTATCTTATGCGGATGACATTGACGTAATCGGCCGAACTCAGCGAGCCGTCAATGAGGCGCTTGCTAGCAACGAAGCGGAAGCGGCCAAAGTGGGACTAGTGGTAAATGAGGGCAAAACGAAGTATATGCTGTCAGCGAAGAAGGACGCAGAACATCGACGTCTCGGACAGAGCGTCACTATTGGCAGCAGAAACTTCGAGGTAGTGAAGGACTTCGTCTATCTCGGCTCCGCGGTGAATAGGGACAACAACATCAGTACCGAAATCAAGCGCAGAATCACTCTTGCCAATCGCTGTTTCTTTGGGCTCAAGAGGCAATTGAGTAATAAAGCCCTCTCCCGAACGACCAAAGTGACTTTGTACAACACCTTGATCATCCCAGCCCTGCTTTACGGCGCAGAAACCTGGACGCTACTTAAAGCGGATGAGGAAGCCATTGGTATATTCGAGAGAAAAGTTCTGCGTGTGATTTTTGGTCCTGTTTGCGTTGATGGCATCTGGAGGAGAAGATTCAACCACGAACTGTATGGGCTGTACGGCGGCATGAGCCTAGTCAAGCGTCTACGGATACAATGGTTAAGGTAGCTAGACCATGTAGAGCGCATGGACAGCACTGCTCCGGCCCGAAGAGTTTTTCGATTCCGAACCACATGGACAACGCAACAGAGGAAGTCCTAGACTGAGATGGCGCACACAAGTGGAAAAGGACCTCAACCAACTTGGAGTACGCAGTTGGAGGCAGCTGGCAAAAGATAGTGCTAGCTGGAGAGGCATGTTGGTTGAGGTCCAGGTCCACCCTGGACTGTAGCTCCATCTGAAGAAGAAGAAGAATTCGTTATTGCAATCATTTTGAGTTCTTAAGTTTCGTGGACGAAAAATTAAACTTTCTTTCCATGAGTACCGCATCTGTTAAGTTGATTCTCATATCTCAGCTACAGAGTTCTTAAAGCAGCACTTAAATATGTGTAAATTTTGCCACCCTTAAGACGAAGCAAAATGCTCCACAACTGTTCTATTTTTAGTCTGTCTGTGTAATTCTGTCTGTTTTTGACCCTTTGATGAACCAATTAAGTATGAGTTGAATACAAAAAAAATTCTCTTAACATTGAAAAAGGAGGTGGTTACTATGTAGAAAAAGTTAATAAAACTGGGTTTAGAATGGTAGGTATGGACGCAAGGACTTGTTGCCATATGGCATCAATGAAGAGTTTAGGGTATATACGTACACATATTATTTTTTTTATTGAAAGCATTATATATGAATATTATAAATTAATCATGTATGATAGGACATAAAGCAGTTTTATTTTGATTGAAACAAAGAACATTGCATTTGGTGCACCGCATACTGCTGTACCCCGTTTTGCATAGACGACATCTCCCTTTTTGTTCCGAATAAACTGGAAAATGACCATAGTTGTCGTATCGTGTATCATCTGGTGGATTCGGCCGCCTTACTTTTGACGTTGTTGGTGTTGAAGCATGGGATGAAGTCGACGGTGATGGTGATGTTTTTTCGACGATTCTATACATTGCAGATTATTTAAAAATGAGGGTCGTCCTCTCTTTCTACTTGTTTTCAAAACTGGTGGACTACTTGTGGTCAAAGTTTTTGCAACAATTAATTGGAAGTTCATGAAGCGCATATTCTTCTGATTTGGATTGTGTGCAGTGAAATCTCTGCTGTATTCTTAAGCTGTATTAATGCACCAATAAATAATTCGAACGTAATATTTTTAAGACTTGTGAGTGATTCGATACAATTAAATTAACAAATTTACTAAGTCCAGACCCCCCATAAAACGATTGTAGTCTCTTAAAATGATCGGTCTCTTAATGTCAATGTATTTTTTTTCAACTGCATCCCATCTACGGCACGAATCCATTGGATGTACACAGCAGTAAGTCGAGAGAAGTTGAACTGCTCGATTGTCATACCACCTTACCAAAGCAACATTGTGGTTGTTCTCGAATCTGTAATGAATCATTCGACTTGCTGCTTTTAAAGCCTTCTCATCTTGCATGTTCTGTTTACCGATTCGATTATTTCGAACAGTTCCTGTGCGCGATATTCCCATACCGCGTGAAGCGATTGCAAGTTCAATAGAGGTGAACTAGTTATCGAAATAATTTTTAAAATGTTCGTTTCTTGGCATGGTGGAACACAGATACAAAACAACATCGGATGATATTCCTAAACCGTATTCATGACAAGTTCCTTTACCTGTGTACAGAGTAAAATCATAAATTATACCCGAAGACCCAACTCTTGTAAAGACTTTGTATCTCCATTTATTTGTTTTTTTTCGGTAGATAATGTTTCAATTCCGAATGACCTTTGAATGGTATGATTTGCTCATCTACTGATTGATGCTCATCGTCATTAGGTATTTCATTAAATTTTCTTTTTGGTGTTCCAATAGAGGTCGAATTTCATGCAATTTGTCGTATTCGGAATTATCTTTTGCTTTGGCTTGTAGATTGTCATTTATTTGGAAGTATTGTTTAATTTTTTCAAAACGGTTTCTGCTCATAACATTTGCGATCGCATTATACCGCAAATCAGAGCTCCAGAAACACGTTTCGAATTCGAACTACACCCATATAAAAAAGTATACCAATAAATTGACGAATTTCCTCCGCTTCAACTTTAATCACTTCTCCGTGCTGCTGTAACGCGTATTTATGTGGGACTTAACTCACAACTTTAACTCACTTTATTCGTATATTTTATTATTCGTATATTTAAAGTAGACTTTACATGTTAATCATATTACATCCGCATTTGATGACGCTCTCTCACCCACTGCCCGACTACTTTTCCTGCTGCTGCTGATCGTCTCATGTTTCGTTTCGTCCTCGTTTCGTCTGTGTGTTCGTGTGTCTGTTCGGTCGTGTGTGAGTTTCTTTGTTCTTGTTGTTTTGTGTTTAGTCATGTTCGTCGAGACGAGTTGCTGTTGATGGCTCGCCTGATCACCCCGTTATCTAGTCGCCTGTTTTCTCGTACGTGCTATCCGTTCGTTTGGATTTGTATACGTTGGCTTGGCTTCACATCCCACATTTATTGGTTTCCTCTACTATTTTCCTTATGATCACATCTTTAAAAAAATCTAAGAAATATTCTGAAGGACTCTCTACGCTTTCAGCAGAAGCAACTTCATGTTTCCATTCGGAATTTACGCCTAACAAATAACTTGTTCGGCATCTGATTGTTAATTGCTTTCCTTTTCAGCATCCCTTAAAACAAGTCCTTCGAACGCATCTGATACAGTTTGAGATAGATTTAAAAGTTCACCATTTTCATCCAAAATATATTCGTCATCTCTTTCCAGCATATCACCATCCGAATTATCCTAATCGTGTTCCAAAATATAGACTATGTCCTTATCAGTGATACATTTTTATTTCTCATTTTGTGTTCTCAATAAGGTAAGCAAAGAGAAAGCATATGTATATGCACTGTCTATTGTTGCCAAATGGCAACAGGTATTTTCAAAATATTCAAAAGACCAAAAATCACAAAATAATGCAATTTTTTTTTAACAAATAGCACTTACCTTAAACTTTCAAAATAATAAACAATTCTTTTGTCACTATAAATTTAAGTATTTATTTAAACATTTTTTTCAGATTCACTTTCGCAAAGCCAATTTATTCCAAATGCCAACTTACAACTTGCAGCAAAAAATATGTCAAGCTGTTAATCCAAATGATGAGAGAGATTTTTTAAGTTTCTCAAAAATGTATTCTGGGTTTTCAACGCTAACTCCGATTAAAATTCTCGTTTTCAAATGAACGAGAGTCAAGTGAAGCAACAATGGAATTCTGAAACCATTACCGGAAAGATGTGTAATTGGACATGACAGAGATATGCCCGAAACCCATTTCCATCCATTAACGATTCGAAGACGGTACAGAGAGTGGAAACAAAATGATAGCGCTCAGCTCAGAAAAGCATCTTCTCTCCGCTTAATTGCAAATTTCTTAGAAACACAAATTTCTCCGACCCCTCTTGAGACAGACACAATAAGTTCTGTTCCTCAGAAATACTCAGCGAATACAATACAAATCCGTTGTTACGTAGTCTCAAAAGCACCTAGATACGTGTACGCCCCGTGGCATGAGGAGTAGTCTATTTTCAATCTCCATAGTGAGCAACAGAATTACACGCAATCAACTAGTTCCATGTCACAATACGCTGTGATTCCGTGAAATTCTAGATTCAGATTGTGACTCCCGTTGATCTGGCGGGAGCGTCAGCTACAGCGTATTCGAATGTAATTTGACCCACGTACGAGCCCCCGTCATATGCGTGCGCGTGCAGGTCCTATGATTTACTACTCCGGGATACCGCTGTAATAGTAGCTCCCCCTCATGCGAACACGACCTATTACCCGGCGTGTTGATATCTCATAACTGGTGTTTCAGCGTTTCGCGTCGCAGATGATTATTCAGGGTGTATCCGATGCGCGCAGAGCCTCAGGAAAGCCCATCAATGCTGATGCTGATTGCATCATCGAATGGATCCATAGCACTCCAGCCCACACGTGCACGTGCATGTGCATTAAACAAATTTCCGATGCACTGCGGGATTTTAAAAACACCCAATTAAAGAGCAAGCAAAGGATATCTTAATACCGGAATAAATCCTTTCAGCAGCCGCCACCTCATCGCGCAAAGGCGACCAGAAAGACCATCCCTAATGGATTCACACCACACTGGCACGGCACAGAGTGCACAAGGTAGCAGGAAGGTGAAGAAAAAGCGTCGGGGGTGGTTAGTTTAAATTCCCCTGTGCAAATGCTCGTATCACTGTATCCATGGCAGAAAAAGAGGATAGAGACGGCACCGAGTTCACGCCACCATCGAATGCATAATCACATGAAAATTGCTGAAAGCATTGAAAACACCCATTATCTTCGGTTGTCTAGAAACGGTATAAATTATGGAGCTTGGCCGCAATCCTTCCGATGCACCGCACGTTGCAGCAGCAAAAACAAGCAAGTCGGTGAAGGATTTTAAAGTTTTCTGCTCGGTCGGAATTTTCTCGTTTTTTCTTCTCTGCTGCCTTTTTCTCCGGCCGTGTGGTGCAACCTAATGGACGAGCTATTTGTAGAACCGGCTAAAAACAACGTATTTATGGGTTTGCGGAGTTGTCTCCGTTTTTTTCCTCGTGGCCACCGGGGAGGATTTAATAGAATAGAAAAATATACGCAGGTAGCGTGGCGAATTATAGCGGCGCACACGTGAGGCTAACGCGAGTGGCAAGTAACACCCTAATGGCCCTCATAAATCGAAAGCTGGAGTGCGCGAATGTGAGTGAACTAGCCCTCAAGGATATCCACACATCCTGTGTTGTGCTCTCAAAATTGCTGACATCATTAGTCATGTGTCACCACGATCCGTGCGATCATGACTGCCGTGCCGCAGTGTATCCTTTCGCTGCTCATTTTCAAAAGAAGTGCTCTCCTCCTCCTCCTCCAAATGGCGCAAAACACACACGGCCCGCCCCGTCTTCACCCAGCCGTGTCTTGCAGGGGCAGTCCGGTAGAAAAGCTGACCATTTATCACTTGATGTGTTCGCGTTCCTCCCTCCATCCGTTGCATGTCCTCCGTCGTCGAGGTTGCACTGAATTTTTTTGGCCCGGAGTGGTGGTCTGCTGGACCAGGTCTGTTTTCAGAGAGGGCAACTCGTGCCCACAAAAAACTAAACCTACGGTCGTACGTTATGTTGTCAAAGGGCTTTTGAAATGCCACTAAACACACGGCAGATTATCACGGTGCACACACGCTCGTGCATTGAATCCGGGGAATACACAATGCGCAGATTGCCGGCGGAGTGCAAAAGGAAGGGATAAAAAGGATGTCTGGCGGCGTCGGTTGGGAGGATGGAAAATATTTAAAATCCGTCAAGGGGCTTGGCCATTGCCGGCAGCGGTCGTCAGTGTGTGGATAGAGGCTGCAATTACGATGCTAATGACTTTTTCACATGCTACGCCCGTTGCTTGTCCAACGGCATAGCTTTGGTGGACTCGCGGCAGGTGGCGGGTTTGGGTGAAATTTCGTGTGTGGGTCTCTGTTTGTTTTCTGCTTATCGTCTGAAAGTAGATTTCGTGAAACGTGTGAGCGCTTTCAACTGAAGATCCTTACCCTGGAGTAAATTGTAGATTTTTTAATTACTTTCGGTACATGGGTGCTTTTGTGATGTTGATGTGGAAGGGACATTAACTCAAAATGCCAAACAGGAATACTGTCACGTAAGGAATTTGCTACATTTAAGAGCATGAGGAAAACGTCTGTAGATTTAGTTGGATTTGAAGCAACTTCGGCGGGAGAAATATGCAGCAACGATTGAGGGTACAATAGTCTTTTCAAAAGATGGTGTCACTTGCAATCTTGGAATCCGATCTCGGAAACGGTTGCCTTCCCCAATGGAAAGATGTGACATGTGACAGATCTGAATTGAATAAACAACACTTTTGGGGATATTTTGATTTCCGCTTTTAAGAATAGAAAAAAATTGCGGCTGAAGAAATTTATAATGAATCTACTCGGATTGATTAAGCACGCAGAGAGTGGTTTCGACGATTCAAAAGTCGTCATCGTAGCGCCGGCGACAAAGAGGGCATCTAAGCCAGCCCAAAAAGTTTTCCTGAGGCTGGGATTCGGGTCCATTCATCCAAAGGGGCAGATACACTGTAGTCGAAGAATTTTTGGCTTTCGCACTACATCAACATCTTGGTACAGAATACAGAGTTCGCGTTTGTGTCTTCTCCTCCTTCCATTCCTTCCTCGCAAACAGGATCATATAAGGTTGTTAAATATCTCCCGTCCGCCTTTTTGTCTTTTGAAATTCCCGGCTATGTACAAAGCGCTACAGAGATCGTATCTGGCAATACCATACATCATTTTAAAGGTCTTGACATAATCTACAAAACGACGCTTTGCATGATTAGTTTGGATATTGCGTTCAACTGTTATAGACGTGTAAACATGGACTTCAATAACGCCGAAATCACGCTACTATAAAATTTTCCTTCGTTAAAGGCATATCCGCTAGAGAAGCGTTCCGTGAGATTAATGATATTTTGGACGATGGTACTCTATCACTTTGAACCGCAAAGGAAAGGTTTTGATTCAGAGCCGGTGAAAACGACACCATGGATAAGCCAGCCGGCGGAGGATCTGTAACGACGAATACCGATCGAATCATGGAAATCATCGAGTTAGACCGGCATATGGCACCTCGTGACATTGCCCCGGAGATGGGAGTTAGCCACCAAACCAATTTAAACCATCTGCAGAAGGCTGGACACAAAAAAAAAACTTGACGTTTGGGTGCCGCATGATTTGACGCAAGAAAACCTTCTGGACCGAATCAACGCCTGCGATATGCTGCTGAAGCAACCCATTTTTGAAGCGGATGGTGACTGACGACGAAAAATGGATCACATACGACAATATTAAGCGAAAACGGTAGTGTTTGAAGGCCGGTGAATCGTCTCAAACAGTTGCCAAGCCGGGATTGATGGCCAGGAAGGTTTTGCTGTGCGTTTTGTGGGATTGGAAGGGAATCATCCACTGTGAGCTGCTCCCATATGGTCAGACGCTTAATTCTACCATCTTCTGCGAACATTTGCACCGCTTAAAGCAGGCTATCGACCAGAAGCGTCTAGAATTGGCCAACAGCAAGGGTGTAGTGTTCCACCCGCACAACGCCAAACCATACACTTCGTTGATGACTCCTCAGAAGCTACGGGAGCTCGGATGGCAGGTTTTATCGCATCCACCATATAGCCCGGACATAGCACCAAGTGATTAACACCTGTTCCTGTCCCTGGCGAACGCCCTTCGTGCTGCGAAGTTGAACTCAAAAGAGGCTTGTGAAAAGTGGCTGTCCGAGTTCTTCGCAAATAAGGAGGGGAGCTTCTACGAGGGGAGCATTATGAAGTTGCCGTCTAAATGGAAACAGATTATCGAACAAAACGGCTCATATTTGAACTAAATGCGATTCTTTTATGAAGCATTGAATGAAGAGCTAAAAAGCGGAAGGGAGATATTTGACAACCTTATATTAGAAAAGAAATACTGTCTGTTATAAATCTGTTAATTTATAATAAGTGTAAGTTGGCCATAAGGAACCAACAATCAGCTTTTTAAGTTGACAGGAGCTAAGACACTTGATGTGGCGTAACGAAAGGCATCAAAAAAAATTTCCTATCCCCTTCGAGATCTTTAATGTCGCGAATAGGTATGTGTAAGTTGGCCATAAGGAACCAACAAACAGCTTTTTAAGTTGACAGGAGCTAAGGCACTGGATGTGGCGTAACAAAAGGCAACAAAACAAATTTCCTATCCCCTTGGAGATCTTTAATGGCGCGAATAGGTATGGATGAGCTGAACCGAAGTTCACCCGTACTAACAGTTGGTACATTGCTCTCGTAAATCAGCCGCTTGTTCGCTCTCCGTCTTATTACCTGGCAAAGAAGTAGACATCCTTCCGCGTTCGGTCTAGATATAACAACGCTTCCGGCGGTAAAAATCCACTTCGAAACGCGCACTCACGACATGCGTCGTTTAGGTAGTAAGCTCCGAATATCAGTTTCTTTTCTCCATTCATTGCTCATGCAACATGCCTCTGAATCAGCTTAATAATGAAATTATCCATCTATTCATTTATGTACAAGATTCCATTTGCATAGACCTTGTTCTACTCAGACTCTAGATTTCTGTACATCTTAAGGCTAGCCGGAAGATACTACCTCGGGAAGAAACACATCCTCTCCATCTAAAAGAAGGACTCAAGTTGAACCAAACCCTGCAGCCATACACCATGTCATTGGACGAAACGAGATTAGCGAGTGCGTCCCCATTTCCATTGTACTTCGAAACCTCGCTTTATTGGTTTTCGCCTTTTAGTGTCTGTTGTCTTCGGTGACTTTTGACTTGTCACTGAAAATCCGTTCTTCTTGTAACAATTTTTTATTTTGATATTTTTCTTCGAAATTGTTTCTTTAATATTTTTGTTTGTTTATGTTGTTACCTTTGCAACCCCGCATTAATATCGATCAACGTCTTTCCAGGACGTATTTCTGTAGTCTATTGGACTCTTAAACCAACTTCTTCTTCTTCTTGTGACGCTACAGTCCGGGGTGGACCTTGGCCCCAACCAAGATGCCTCTCCTGCCAGCACGATCTTTCGCCAGCTGTCTCCAGTTGCGCACTCCAAGTTGGTTGAGGTCCTTCTCCACTTGTGTGCGTCACTTAAGTCTAGGTCGTCCTCTGTTGCGTTGTCCCAATGGCACGGATTCAACTTTTCAGGCCGGAGCAGTGGTGTCCATACGCTCTACATGGCCTAGCCATCTTAAGCGTTGTATCCATAGACGTTTGACCATGCGCATGTCGCTGTACAGCCCACAGAGTTCGTCATTATATTTTCTACTCCAGATGCAATCAACGCAAACAGGACCAAAAATCGCACGCAAAACCTTTCTCTCGAAAAGACTAAGGGCTTCCACATCCGCCTTTTCTAACGTCCAGGAATCCACTTAAACCAACAGTGCTATATTAAAAAAAAGATTCCCAGTCAGGCATGGAGTAGATTCATGAGCATGGTTCTGGTCTTCTTCTCTAAACGCTGTTGGTTCTCTAAGGTGACCTTATGCTTGGCACTATTTCCCTGTTTCTTTTCTTTTTAACAATGCGTTGTTCTTTATACTGCTTGCATTATTTGAAAAGGTTCTCCTTCTGAAAAGGTTTAAAATTCAATATTAGTCTTATTTTTTTATATGCTTGTCTTTGTGGTTGCCGTGGCGTAGTGGGTAGAGTGCGATGCTCGCACGCCGAAGGGTGTCGGTTCGATTCCCAGCTCAACACCAATTTTTCGAATTTTTCACGGCACCATCTCTTTCGAGATGCTGACAACACTCAAAGAGTAATAACTGTCTAAGAAAGCTTCTCAAATTTCGCCGTTCGGAGTCGTCAAAAAACTGTGGGTCCCTTCTACTCGTTAGAGAACAGTAGCGCGCACAACACGAGTAGTTGATGAGCGAGCTAGGCCCTGGTCTCCCTGTGGACTGTAGCGCCAACAATTATTATTATTATTCTTCTCTTTGTCTGTATGCACACTCCGTTAATTGAGTTAATTGAGGTCATATTCTTATGATGTGCGACATCCCAACAAAGGCCGTCCTATTATGCATAGCCCCATTGGCTCAGATTAAAGGACCTTTCGGGCCTAAGCAGTGGTGTGTAGAAGCTCAGCATGACCTTGCCGCCTTAGGTATTGTGTCCGAAAACGCATGACGCGGCGCATGCCGCGGTACAGCTCTCGTTGAATCTTCTTTTTCATACGCCATCAAAAATGAAGGGCTCCTTTATTCCTTTGTAAAAACGTCCAACCTTCCGCACCGTAAAGCAGGATTGGGATGATCAAGCTGTTATAGGAACCCAGCTTAGACTGTCCAGGGAGAGTTTTTTTTTCTAAATTGCCTCTTGATCTTAATGCAGCAGCGATTGGGGAGAAGAGTAATTCTAAAATTGATGTTTAAGCTGATGTTTTCTCAAATTACATTCGAGCCAACGTAGCCAACTTTGAAGTTTCTGCAGCGAAGTGTGACGTTCTGTTCCAGAGAGTTTGACAATCTGCCTGTGATGTTGATGTTGTGTGTCACCCCCAATGCTTTCAATTGCGAAATTTTATCCCCAGAACCAATTTCCCGCTTCTGCTTCATCGGCAGCAAATCACTCCAAGTCCGCTCGCTGTGTTCATCAAATCACATCGCTGTCATCTGCGTAGGCTAGCAGGTGAGCTGACTTTTGAAGGATCGTGTTTTCGAATGTCTACGCCGATATTTCAAATAAAGTTGAGACATTCAGTGTTTGAATAAAGTCTCCCAGTCCTTGTTTAGTTCCAACAAACTTTGTTAAAGAATCAAACGAAACCGTGTACGCGTTGGTGTACCTTACATTCTGCACCATATGTTTTATCTTTCAATAGTTCCAACTTCGTATACGTATATTAGTATTTAAGTAAAAATAAATAAGAGAACTGAGTTTATTCCTTGGAGCACTTGAGATCCACGACATCACATCCTGCTGTGGTTTTCCAGATCCTCACTTAAATCCTCTTATTATCCTCTAAACTCTCTTTGAAACTTATAACATATGAGAAAATATTTCCTAAGAATAGAGCTTAATTTTCGAACTTTCTGCATTAAAAGTTTCCAACTTTAAGTCGAAAACGAACAATGCTTGAGGACCTTCTGCACAAAGGTTAAATTGTTAAAAATGCTAAGGAGTCCACAATATACACAGCAAGCACAGAAAATTCTCGTTTTACGAGGACAATGCTTGTATGAAACACATCAGAAGTGAAACATCTTTAAGGATTTCCTTCCAATGAATTTGGAAACCTCCACTCATCTCTGCAGTTAATTCCTTTGTCATATATCCCCCTCCGCAGAGAAGAAATTCTCTGACTGTTGAGATCCATTTTTTCCTTACTAAGAAGAAACTACTTTTCTTAGTGTCGAGTCCTTATTACATCGGTTGTTATCTGAAGGTACTCCAGATTCTTCCGGAAGTTCTCTCTCATCAAAACCTATGTCAGTCATTCAGCCATTATTCTTGGAAAACCATTCCCCTCTGTACATGACAACCCAAAGATCAGCCCGTCGAAAGCCCAAACATCAAAGCCTCAATATTAATTCCCGTCATGTAATTAAACCTCGTCGACAGTGGATTTGTCTCATACCGGTCTCACCGCCCCCGGCCATAAATCGAAATCCCGAAGCCTGTAGGGCAAAAGATGAACTACCCCTGGGGTTCATACGGTGGCCCACCTCCGGGAGAGGCCGGCAATAAATATCCAATAATCCTCCTCCCGGGTCCGTGAATCGATAGGAATTACATTAAAGGACAAATATCACAGACGTAAATGTTACCTCCCAGCCCCGTCGACTGCAATCGCTTATTAAGGACCTCTTCAGCCCCAATACGTTGCTGTTTTCGATTCCGGCTGGGTCGAAGCGAGTACCCGCGCTGCAGGACCATCATCGATTGAAAATCCTCTCATTGGGCTCAAAAAGACAGTTGATTGCGTCCTCATCGCTGTCGATCCCCATTGTTTCCATCAATGTGCTGATGTCTGGCTTTTTCCCATCAGCCCCCTGTGACTCCGGGGGGCAATGATTTTTCAATGAATCGCTATAATCTGGCCCTCTCACGATTGCAACTTGGGCAGATAAGGGTATTGTCAATGATGGGTTGCTTTTAAAGAGAGCCCTTAAGGCGAGGACAAAAGGCGAAGGGTTGCATACATGCTGTGCATTGCACTCCTGTGCATGTGCTCTTGGGTATGTTTGAGCACCTGCTCTGAATAAGTCATTTGCGGTTTTTCACCAAAGCCAAGTGCAAGCAGAAGACTTGGTCTTTTTTGTTCTGGCTCAGACACCGAAGGGGTGAGAACCGGCGACGTTATTTTATGAGGGATAATGGCACTTGTGTATCGCCTCAATTCGCAGAGTGTGCAGATACCCACTATCTGCTTGAAAGTCTGAGGAGCCAATGGAATTACAGAAGACAAACGAATACGCCACGAGCAGGGCTTTGGTGAATATAGTGCGATGGACTGATGAAAGGTATCAAAAGGGCGATATATATCATAATCTGGTGGTCAGGTAAAGGCTCTCTTCCTTGGAGCCAGCTGAACTATGAGTGGGAACTTCCGGCCACTTCAAAGAAACTTTTAGTTGTGTCTGCAGTCAATATAGCGCAGCATAAAGTGGTTGTTTGGGATCCTTTTTGCTGCTGAAAAGCATTTTTTAAACTGCAAATATGTGAAGTGTCAAACAGTGGAACACATTAGCATTGGGTAAAACGGTACTAAAAATCTGTCATGCGTCAGTATCGTCAAAGTGGTCAGATCCAGTTATGGAGAGCTTTTCCCTAGAATACCCAGGACATGGTAGATTTCCTGCTGTTTCTTGCTTCGTTCAATCTGTTGATTTAGGGTTTTGTGCGATTGCTTGCCTCAACTCTCAAGACCCTTCGGACAATGACAATGCTACTCCTGTACTTTATACAACCTGGCACTTAAAACTTTGGAATGTAACTCACGTCTTGGGGCAAATGCCCATCTTAGTTAACGAGGAACATTTCACATGCCAGAAAAATTCTAAAAAATCGCAAACAAAAATTTTATTTCTAACTGCCAACAGTCCATGTAGTCCTGGTCGTATAGGAGACCCCTTCACCATCCATAAGCAAAGAAACAGTGATCAGCACAGTGGTGCTAGACACGAAGAGCACTGCAAATTCATTAATGCAGCGAAGGAAACTCTGAAGGCAAAGCAGAGACGACCAGAAGTCTAAAACTGTGACGCGACGCGATCTTAAGTTGGGATCTAATAGCGCTCCAAGTTCGTTACGAAAGCTCTGTTGACGAAGACATTTAGTTCCAGACAACAGAAACTCCGACATTATGACGGTCAAAACGACTGTTCTGTATGCTTGACAGGGACGACGAGCATTCTGAATAGCTAGCAGGAAAGTTGAGCACTCTGGGAACTCTGAGCACTTTAAGTTCGTGTTGAAAACGACGACGGCTCTAAGTTCGTGCAGGCGTTGACGACAATTTTATATTCGACACGGTAAAGACGAGTATTCTGAATTCAAAGCTTGAATAAGGAGTACTTTTGGCACTCAGAGCACTCTGAGCGCTTTGAGTTCATAGAATAACGACGATTCTGTGTTCGTGACGGGAGCGACCGCCATTCTGAATTCGTCATGGTTGTCATCACCGGATTTGGAATTCGCGTGAGTTCGTGTCGAGAACGAAGAGGCTTTGAGTTCGAAACTGAAACAAAGAAGACTCAGACTCCATGGTGGGCCGCTCAAAGATTCTTTTCTGTCTCTGTTCGTAAAAATATTTCGAATGCGATAAAGAGATTGTGGTGGCGAAGTGGGTAAAAGGCGATAATCACAAGCACATCATCACCTTATCCTAGGTTCGATTCATGGACTGACACCCCGAATGTTTCCCCGACCCCAAACTCCTCAAGTTGTTGACGACATTTTAGGAGGAATCCTTGTCAAAAAATTCGCAACATAAATTGTATGTCCCTTCTACTTATGAGACAACAGCACAACACAAGTAATTGATAAGGGAGAGGCCCATACCTCTTTTGCATAGTTGTGCCATTGAGTGGAATAGTTGTTAAAGATGGTGGCCATTGGCTTTCTAGTGCGGTCCTTAATACATATCTGAAAAAACCTCTACTCCTGCCTCTAAAATTATCAACAAATGCCAAACATCAAGCTCAACAATCTCGGGTCTTCAAAAATCGTTTGCCCTGAGTAATGATCCCAGTGGGCGGGACAATTAGTTGAATTAATTTCATTCTAACTCCCGCGACAGTTAGAAGGCGTCCTCCTACAATTTCACCCCTTTTCCCCCACTCCGAAAGCGTTAAAACCAAGTGGGAGAGCCCTTTAGCAATGCAGGACTTTCGCACAATTTTCCCAGAACAAATGACTCTCACATCATAACCGTGAACTATGATCTCTGGGAGTGTGCAAAAAAGTGTGAAGGGTGAATATTGCAATAAAGTCACAATTACGTACCTCTAGGTGCAAGGAGGGAGATTCTGAATCATCAGCCAACGGCGGCGCACCAAATTCACAAAAGAACTATTTTATTTGATTAAATTCCCTCAGGAACGAGCATCATTCCAGCTGACGACTGAAAGGCGAATTTTGACATTTATGACATTCACGGGTAATAAAAGTCCCCATTTAATGCCGCTTTGTGGGTGTTAATAAACAATTTCATTACTTAAGCAGCAATTTCTTTTGCGAATAAAAGCCCGAAATACCTCACAGTTTATCACGCACATAATTGCCTCGAAGCCGCTTCATGTGTGTGTCCCTGTGCGCCGTACCTCCTTGAGGGACACTAAACTATCCTTTGATTAGGTTTTAATAACTAACTATCCACCAACACGTACGGACATTAAACAGTTTTTATGCCTCAACACAACGGATATTTGGGCGTCTCTACATTGCCGACCAATTCCGCCTAATTATGGTCAATGTTTGTACTTGTTCCAGTGCGAGTACATACGTTCAGCGTTTTTTGATGTTTTAGCGCATATTTTGTAATCGAGGATACGCCGGATAATGACAAACGCCTTTATGGCTGTTAGCCAGTGGGGTGGAAAATATTTCTCCCTGAAGCTTTATTCCTAAAGGAACAAGTGGACAGTGGTTGGTATTTGAATAACGCTCCCCTCTCACTCTTTATGTGAAACGACTGGTTCGCGTGCCCAGATGTGACTTTTAGATCCACTTTGATGAGCATTAGGTGTACATATTTGTGCCTGCAAATGTCCGTCCCTTGCCTGGCAATGAGACGTGAGGCGAGTTTGTCTTTTCTGCAGGAAATGGCATTTAGTGAAAAGATTTGAGTTTTTGAAATATAGAAGCTTTAAGTGGCCACCGTGGCGTAGTCGCTAGGGTGCGACGCTCACACGCCGAAAGTTCTAGGTTCGATTCCAGGCTGAACACGTCGAATTTTTCACGGCACCACCTCTCTCCTCTCACCTCTTTCGAGCTGCTGACAAAACTCAAAGAGTTATTAGCTGTCTAAGAAAGCTTCTCAAACTTCGCCGTTTGGAATCGGCAAAAAAACTGTAGGTTCCTTGTAATCGTGAGAGAACAGTAGCGCCCACAACACGAATAGTTGATGAGCCAGGTAGGCCCTGGTCCCCCTGTGGACTGTCGCGCCAACAATTAATATTATTCAAAGCTCCTAGGTTATATGTTTGACTCTGTTCATATTTTAAGTAGTTCCTCTTGTTTGCTAACTTCCACGTTTTGCCTGAAAGTCGTACTTCCACGTTTTGCCTGAAGGAAAGAATTCCAAATTTTGCCTGAAGGACAGATATAACCAAGACAGCACACAGACTTAGCTTTCCTTACAGGTGTGTCTGCAACTCAATTCGAATATTGTGCCGATCAAACGAACAAAACTGTGGTTGCTGGTACGGGTTGCAGTTGGGAGTAAGCGGGAGGGGTTGTCTGGAGGGTTTGTAGGTAGGGGTTGGTGGAAGGAGTTGCTGGAAAGGGTTGCCGGGACGTGTTACTGAAGTAGTCAAGCTCAACACTTTTATTACCCATTCCAGTATTTACTCGAAGACAAGAATATTGTCTGTTCAAAAAAGCGAATTTTCATTTTTCTTAAAAAATATTTATTTATTTATTAAATACTGTTTTGTCCCCATAAAAATAGTCCTTTTTAAATAAATCAAATTTGTTCTAGCGTTTTTGTTTTAATCCCCTAAGGGTTCTGATATGAATTTTAAGGCATGCGCTTGAACTCGATCAGCCTTCCGGTTTGTATCTCCTTAATCGCCACAAAAGGCTCTTCTTCCATGGGTCTAATAAAAATATTTGCCAATAATTCGTCAGAAGTTATGATCTTATTGTTCAAATTTGGAACGCCTTTCGCATGTATAAGCAAATCCTGAGTGATTCTCATGCAACATACTTTTGGTCGAAATTCAATATTTTTCAAACGAACTGGGCTGCAACACGCTCAAAATTTCCGAAAAATTTTTCTAATTGTAAAAAGTCGACCTTACATAACACTTTTCTTCACCTTCCCAACATTTTCATCAGCTGTTGATGTGCTGGGGTCCAGTGCGAGCGTCGTCGTTTACATCTTTTCGACCTTGTACCTCTTGTCAACTTTTTTTGACTTAATTTTTGACTCGATCTTTGTAAAGCTTGTACCTCTTGTCAACATTTTTTGACGCAGGGTACATTCCTCGTCAATATTTGGGGTGTTTTTGTGCATTAATTCCATATTTTTCACAAAATTGAATGCAAATTCGTTGATCCATTGTTTTCGTTAGCAGGAAAACTTTTATGCCTCTCACAAACCAAATACAGTACATTCTCGATTTAGGCATCTAACGAAAACAAGTATAGTTGAAACTATTGCGTTTGTATTGTTTTATAATAAAGCCCTACCCTAGTCGATTAATAATTTTTTTTTACCTCAGGCCCAAATGTCGAGTGGAACCATTGTTCCAAGAATTCTAACGCCATCCAAGTATGTTTATTAGCCCTATACACAACGCGCATATGTTCAAATTTTTCTAAAAATCTGTAAACCTACGATTCACCGATCACGAAAAGCGTTGACTTTGTGTAAACAAGATGCATTTATGCAATCGAGAAACGCGACTAGGAGCTGACGATTCCCTTAAATCTACAAGACTTTTTCTCCAACAGCCGAATTTCGTAGCTCTTTTTAATATTTGTCACCTAAACATTGATCGATTTAAAAGGTCCTGGCCTTTTCATTATTTTCGTATTTAATGATAAAGCCGTTGCTGGAAAATTTTGTCGCTGGAAATTGACATATTTGTCTGTCCTACTTTGCAGTGCTTTTTTTCATATTCGGGTATTCGTCACAGTTTAAACTGATCCTTTCCCCTGCTCGGAAACAGTCTTAATTATTTTACCGTTTCTCCACTTATTTTTCTAATTGTAGATTAATGTACGTTATTCTCACGACATAGTGAACGTATGGAAGTGCATTTTTTAATCTTTTCAAAAATTTCACTATTACCTTCAATTAATAAGCTTCCATTTTTTTTGACGACATCCATTTTAAAAACTCAAAAGCGACTAATCACTGTACACTGTACTATTCATTAAAGTAGCAAACATGCAGGTACAAAATAAATATGCAAATTAATTTATTAATTATGTAGTAAAAATAAAAAAAACCTTTATTTCGCACATTTCTTCTTCTTCGGATGGCGCTACAGTCCGGGGTGGACCTGGGCCTCAACCAACATGCCTCTCCAGCTAGTACGATCTCTTGCCAGCTGCCTCCAATTGCGCACTCCAAGTTGGTTGAGGTCCTGTTCCACTTGTGTGTGCCATCTCAGTCTAGGACGTCCTCTGTTGCGTTGTCCCTGTGGTTCGGATTCGAAAACTCTTCGGGCCGGAGCAGTGCTGTCCATACGCTCTACATGGCCTAGCCACCTTAAGCGTTGTATCCGTACACGTTTGACCATGCGCATGCCGCCGTATAGCCCATATGGTTCGTGGTTGAATCTTCTCCTCCAGATGCTATCAACGCAAACAGGACCCAAAATCGCACGCAAAACTTTTCTCTCGAAGAGACCAAGGGCTTCCTCTTCCGCTTTTAGTAGCGTCCAGGTTTCTGCACCGTAAAGCAGGACTGGAATGATCAAGGTGTTGTACAAATTCACTTTGGTCGTTCAGGAGAGTCCTTTATTACTCAATTGCCTCTTGAGCCCAAAGAATTTCAAACAGTTCTATTAAAATATTACAAATAAGAAATGACGAACACGACCGTCCGAGGTTTTTCTGACCGATGAATGCACTATTTTTGATTCAAACCTTGTTGCTAAAATTAAAAATATTACAATAAATGTGTTTCCATTACTAAAACCGTATTAAGCTGGAGTTTTATTTGCAATTTATTTCGTTTCAATATATAAAAAAAATGGCTGAGATATTTCAAGTTGAATTTGAATGCAATAAGTGTCCCGGTTTTTTATTTGGTTCACTGTACCTCTTGTTCCTTAGACCCACCCTTCCGTTTTCAGCAACCAAACGCTCCTTTGGCGTCAGTTTAATCTGCGCGTTACAGTTGTATAACGGGTGGTAGTAGAGTTTTGCGTCTTACTTTTTGACCAGCGAGTTTAAAACATTTCTCTTAAGAATGGTGGTGAAAACATCATTCCCAATGGTGTGACTGGACACTCTGGACGTTCATATTCATATTTGTAACAATGTTCCTAGTTTCTATTCTCAACACTTGAGGAGTCGAAGAAAGTTTGAAGCATGGCGGCCACTTGATCCAGATGCTGAGTGGATCTTAGTGGTATTGACGGCTTGACCGAAGACTATACTCTTGTGCCAGAAGTCCCTGAAACATCGGTTCTTAACCATACTCACTTTACACGTGTAAAGACCCCTAGTGTAGACCTTGCAGTGGCTGCGGGTTGAAATACAGTATGGCAGGCACAGCCGAGAACAGTGTACTGCTGACTGGCCTTCAGTTTATAGTTGAACCCTACCCAAGCCGTTAGGGAGCTTTCCCGGCTGAGTGCTCAGTTGAATTCTCAATCAACTGCTGCGACCTAGAGTGTGACATAGTTTCTATATGGCCTTTGATTCTTATCACAGTGGATTGCCTATCCTTCAGCCAGTTTGGTAATCCTTCAACCAGTTTCATGGCGTCTAGCCCCGCTATATATATGAGTCTTTGAATTATCGACTCTGTGCTGTTAGCCGAAAAAGCAGGCGGTCAGGTTAATTCGAGTCTCTTTTCTGTTGGCGACTTCTTGTTGAAGCGTGTAGCCATCTCAAGTTGCGCCACGCCTTGCCACAATTCTTCAGAAACTGTTTTGACATTGGTAGACTCAGAGATATTCTCTCATTGTTTCAGCAGCAGCTGTATCGTTTGTATATATAAAGTCTGTTGGAATTGTAAAAGGAATGTCCAAACGGTGTGTGGCAGCTAAAAGCTCATTTCTTTGCACTCTTTTGCATCAAGCTTGTGTGAAAGAACTTTGAGTCTTCCCTCCAATCCCCAAACCTTTATTTTTGATTTCATTGTGCCACGGTAGTGAAGAGGTATGACCGTCATATCACTTTTCATGTATGATTTCATCTCTGACAAAATTTGAAAGCAACACCTTTTTGCATTTTTCACAACATCATGGACAGCTTTTCGAAATTCCAACTTTCGAAGTCGGCATTAAACTGTGGTATTTTCCTATTCGTGAAAGAACTATCCCAAACACATAGCAAAAATTCAAACTTACTTGCATCCTGTAGCAGGATCGATTAAATTAATAAGAGTTCACTGACAACTCGTTAATGAAGTTGAGGAGATCGTGGACAGCCCCTCGAGCTCTCAACTTTCAAAGCTGTTAGTAAACTGTGAGACTTTTATATATGTGAGGGAACTATCCCACACACATAGCAAAAATCAGATGATCTATTTGCTTGTATCCTGTAGAAGGATCGATTTTACATTTTAGAGTTCGCTGACAACTCGTTAAATTAAGCAAACTCCCCACATCCCATCCTACCAACGTCTGTTTGCAATGCAAGTATACATCCTCCACGTTAACTCTCTATACAGCCTCAACACAAATATCACGACCAGAGGCTGTCACAACCGCAATTCATCAGAAAGGATATTCCTGGAAAACATTTTGCATTTGCGGATAAAATCAGATCCCAAAGCGTAATCACAAATATGAAAAGAAAAAGTCTGGTAGATGCGTAGAGCACGCCTTAATGACTGATTCCACAGATCGGTAATGCAAAGCCTCTCAAAGCCCATACAGTGCCAAGGCAACGACAAGCACATCAAACAATCTGAAGCACTGTCTAATGAATGATGATGGGATTTGATTATTTTTTGATTTCGATATCGTCGACGTTATTACGACAGGGGGACGGCTGACACAATTGACATTCTTTGACTGGAGCGGATTTTATTTTTTTTGCTCAATGATGTGTGCTAGTATCAAAATACACACTCACCACTCGGATATTTTCCTCTCCCTTGCCAACCTTTCAGTCAATGAGTTCCGACTGGAAGAATCCATTTTTTAAAAAATTTTTCAAAATGTTTTTGTTTTTTTTTTTTTTTGTATTTTTAGGATCACTTGAAGGCGCCTCGAAACGATTCTTCACCGATTTTCTCCAAGAACTTCCCACGCCCGGCACTGGAGGACCAACCTTCGACACCACAGTGCCGGCAAACATCACAGGCCTCGTGGGGAAGACGGTGAAACTGGTGTGTCGGGTGAAAAACTTAGGAAATCGAACGGTAAGTGAGATACGCTCTCCGAATTTGTAGCGTTTTCAATTATCATACATAATGGAATTCGCAACTGTGGTGCGTCCTCCTGCAGCGATAATCCCAGCAAACACCGATGGCAATGTTAATCAGAGTTTTGCAACCATGCAGAAGGCGGACGGGAGTCGGGGATTGGGGCTACTATCTCGTTCGCGTTCGCAAATCGATTTTATTTCTCGTCGTTTCTGGTTTGAAATTTGCATTCCCATTTCATTTATCCCCGTTTAGATTTGTGAGTGTGTGTGTGTGTATTAAGGGTTTGGGGGAGGACTGAATGGTATTGTAGTTTCGAAAGCGACTACCGGAGATGCTAATTTGCTGATAGAAAGTATCTCAATCTTCCTCCTTCTTGCGCCTTGGAGAAGGACGAATAAAATATTCGTGATGCGAGTTTAGAGTCATGTGCTTTACGACTGATGTTCACTGGCGTGGCAGCGGCAGGAGGATGCGATAAGTTCCTGGCGTCTGTGTGACTGAGTGCGATTCTCGAATGCTCAACATTGGTAATGGATTTCAAAGGGCAGTTTCGTTTTGTTCGATTGAGATAAGCACTTTGCAGTGACTGCATTTCGAAAATGAATTTCCGTTTGTCGGAGTGCTGTGTGGATTGGAATTGGGTAAGGGAGGTGGGAAACCCCATCAATGGCGTTAATTGGGAAGCTTTTTGGTAAATATTTGTTTAAAACTAAGGCAAACGACGGAACGCGAACGATTGTTCTTGGAGATGATTTGACTTGAGACGGAAACTTTTTTGAAAACTACTGCGGACAAGGTCGATTGGAAACTGTTTGCGAACAAAGAAAATGGTCGTAATGTCTGATGTACCTTGAACTCTGACGCGGATGCGAACTGTATTCTCTTTAAGCGGCGCTACAGTTCAGGGTAAAGGCCCGAGTCTACCCAAGACAGTGAGTGCTGGCTGGAGAGGCACGATCAGTTGCCAACTGCATACAGTTGCCCATTTCGAGTTGGTTGGGGTTATTCTCAACTTGTTTGTGCCATCTAATCGTAGGCGGTCGTCTATTGCGTTGTTTCATTGGCTCGGATTTGAAAGCTGTGGGGGAGCAGTGGTGTCTATACACTATACCTTACGCCTTGAACCCAATGACCTGGCGCATGCTGCCGTACAGCCCACTGAGTTCGTCTTTAAATTTTCTGCTCCAAATGCTTTCAACGTGAACATGAGGAAAACTTTCATCTACAGCTTTTTTAAGGTCTTCACGATTGTCGGCGTATATCAGCAGTTAAGATACTTTTGGAAAATCGTGTGGACTTTTCAGTTAGATACGCTCTTCTCAAAAAAGAAAAAGAAGTCACTTGACAGTGCGTCGCCCTGTCTGAAATCTTTTTTGACTTTCAAGGTCTCAGTGTTCGTTACCGCCATTGGCTGTGCAGTGAGAATACTCCATTATTGTCCTTGAAAATCTGACGTGTTCCGTAGGATTGGCGAAACTAGACATTTCACTGAATAGCTCATTCCCAGGCATACTGTCAAATGCGGCCTTAAAATTAATGACAAGGTGTTAACTGTCGTATTCAGGTTCAAACTCGATGTTTGTACCACTGCTGGCTGTCGGGGTGAAAATCTAGAAATCTAGCTAGATGTCGGGGGAAAAATCTTTTTATTTAACATGCCCAGGGACAGAGCCCCTTAAATTCCTGACATTGGGCTTGGATGGGATTCATTTTCGCGTAGCTGCTTCTCGGAAAGTTGCACCATGAACTGTTGTTGGGGATGATGCGCGATTTTTCGTAGAACTTCTAATGTTTCATCCGGTCCTTGTCAAAAGTGAAACCGGTGCAGATGCGTGGTATCTTCCTTTCGAAGATCGATAGTTTCTCTATGCTGGTCTTGGATATGCTGTGCCGTACACTATAATGAGCCGTATGTGCTGTTTGCACAGTCAAAGCTTCGTCTTGTACGTTCTCACGTCGCATTTTTGTGTAGACGTGATGGCAAGCAAAACTGGCCTTTTGGAGGGTTACTTTGGAGTGAGGATTAAACTTCAACCTCTCAGTAAAGTTCAGTCCAAAGCCAGATCATTTGCGACTTTGCCTTTGTTTGTATTGTACGTCGAGTGATTTTCTATAAGTTGAAAAAGGTCCCTTTCGATTGAAGTATTGATATAATAATATTTCTTGGCGCGACAGTCCATAGGAAGACCAAAGCCTAGCTTGCTCATTAAGTGCGCGCTACTGTTCTCTCACGAAACGAAGGGACCTACAGTTTTTTTGCCGACTTCGAACCGCGAAGTTTGAGAAGCTTTCTTAGACAGTTATTACTCTTTGAGTTTTGTCAGCAGCTCGAAAGAGGTGGTGCCTTGAAATATTCGAGGTGTTCAGCCGGCTAACCTAGACCGTTCGGCGTGTGAGCGTCGCACTCTACCCACTACGCCACTGCGGCCGCATTGAAGTATTGATGCGCAGTATTAATTTCTATGTTTTAAAGAGACACCACAGGACCACATCAAAGGGAGCTTGCATGCTTGGCATTCGCCAATTTTAACGTTGTTTCATGGCTGGTTTTGAAGACACATTCTCATGGGGCCCGAAAATGGCTTCCACGAACTCCACTTCATTGCATCGGCAAACTATAGATTGAAGAGGTGCCTAAATTAATGAAACCGAAGACGCATCAAAAGAAGGTGTGCATCACATCCTGCTCGTTTTTATAATTGGGTGCGTAATTGGTGCCGTATTTGCTTTCTTCGAAAATCGATTCGTTGCAGCGGCGCAGGGACGCAATTCACATCAATACTTGACATTGCTATCGGCGAAATAATTTTCGATCCATATGTAGGTCACTGTCCTTAACTCTTTAGCCCCACTGTACTTGCGTACTATGTCATTGCCTTTCGTGTGGGTAAGTAGTTGACACTGTTAATATATCGCACCATATCGTACCGGAAACTGCTCACTACCGTTTTGCAAATAAATGAGTGTATAAGCAGGTTGTCTGCTTCAACAAACTCTCTGTTACTTCACCTTGAGAAAAAGCTAATAATAATAATAATAATTGTTGGCGCTACAGTCCAAAGGGGGACCAGGGCCTAGCTTGCTCATCAACTAGTCGTGCTCGTGTTGTGCGCGCTACTGTTCTCTCACGAGTAGAAGGGACCTACAGTTTTTTTCCGACTCCGAACGGCGAAATTTGAGAAGCTTTCTTAGACAGTTATTACTCTTTCAGTGTTATCAGCAGCTCGAAAGAGGTGGTGCCGTGAAAAATTCGAAAAATTGGTGTTGAGTTGGGAATCGAACCTACACCTTCGGCGTGTGAGCGTCGCACTCTACCCACTACGCCTCGGCGACCACAGGAGAAGCGGAGGAGAAGCTATCAGTGTTTTATTTCGGAATCTCTCACACGTGTATTCTGAAGCAGTTTCTGTTTCATTAAGTGAACACTAACGAAACGTGGATACCTTCTTAAAGAGGGATACGAATAAAAGTGTCAACCCAGCGAACTTGTTCCATAGAAATCGAATTGTGTCTCAAGCTAACAATATTTCAATCCACTTTAAACTTAGGTAAAAGTCAGATCACTGCGAAGCTAATAGATTGGTTAAATTATTTATCGCATTGGAGAAAATAGAGGACCATTTACTGATCACCTCTTGGTGTAGCGTCAAGCATTTGCTACCACCTCAGAAACGTTCAAATTGTTTTCTGAATTGCAACCTCCAGACTTCCACGCTCCCTTTATGTTCCCCTCAATAGGCCTTTGATGGCAACAAGCAAGACAGAAATGAATGTAAAATTCGCTGGAAATAACGGGCAGAGTGAATTACATCGCCAATTGAAGGCTTCGTGTATCACTGAACAAAATTAGACACTGCTGAAAAGTAGACTGTCTTTCTAGACAATCTACTTCATTTTGAATCGCTCTCTTATTTGTCTTTAAGTATGCTCTTACACTTCTCCCTCTTTTTTGAGGCGCTTCAGTCCGGAATGCACCTGGGCCTCAATCAACATGACCCTCCAGCCGAACTCTTCCACTGATAACCTGATAACCATTAACTGGATATGCCACCAACCCTCTTTATGAGCCACAAAAGCTTTCCCAGAGACCAACAAAAGGAAATCCTCAATGAAATACCGAAGCCCCACAGTAATTGGCGGAGTCAACTCAAAAAGCAGTGCATGACTCAATACCCTCAAGCATCCAACAGCGGGGAGAACTCCGACCTCAGAAGCATGTTTCCTTACCCAGCCATATTTTTATTTATTCGTTGAATGCGTTGGAATATACGGAACGTTTTCAACTAGAAAGAGTACGTCTACATTCTTTAAGAGATCGCAACAAAAGGAAACTATTGTCTTTGAATTGTACGGGAAACTTTTTTGCTGTATCCGAAAGTAATTATTTTTTATCCATCACGAGACTAGCCACCTCTTGGTGCCGCGAATAAAGCAGTCGCAGTTGGCTGTGCTTCCGCTGAAGGCAGAGAAATTCACAGAAAAGAAGGGCGAGGAAGCTCCTCTTCAATGCTGGCGCAAGGAATGAATTTATTTCCAGGACATTGCAGTCACGGCACACCCAAGGTTTCGGGAGGTGGGCGTGTGCTGCTGTGACATTTGAATATCGATATTCAAATTCTGCCCAAGGAGAGTTTTTCGATTTTCTGGTGCTTGATGATGGGTTTCTGTGTTTGTTTCCCCCTCACATCTGTCCTTCCTTTATATCCTGGTGAAACACGAGGTCCGATAATATTTTCTGGATGAGAGTGGGAGAAACACTCTGCAAATTTGAGGGGAGGTGGAGGAAAGCAGGAATGGGATCTAAACATGGAAAACCTTTTGATGGATGTCCAATAAGTTAATTAAATTCCAAAACTACATCTTTTGACCCTTTCTCGTTCGGTATTGCATATATCCCCGAGGAGGATTCGGATTTTGGACTTGTCTGACGACAGCAAAAGAAGAATTTCACATTTCATGTTAACTACGGGGCTTATTATGTCAAGCATTTCGGCTGCTTTGCGATGAGAAATGTATGCTCACTGGGGACGTAATTTTACATCAAAGAACGACATGCTTGAATTGTTTCTCGATGCCCGACAACAGACAAGCCGGCGGTCATCGACCAAATTCCTGTGATGAGCGACGATGGTGTCACCATTGAGGGCTCTAAGAAAGGCATTAGCATTCTTGGAGATCCAAGTAAAAGTATTTCTGTAAGCATGACGCGAATTAGCGTTTTGAAATTTTTAAAGTTTCGTTTTCAGAAGCAATTCCAATGACTTACGGTGAGGATTCATTCTATATAAAATTAAAGAAAATTCGAAGAATGTTTGGAAAATCAGTTTTTAGACTCTGTAAGGAATTCAATGCATCCAAAAGCTGCCCTCATATTTGAGTTCGGAAATATCGCCTGATGGCATTTTGCTTTCTGCGTTTATGTCACACATGGCGTTTAAATTTAAAATGATCAACTCCTTCATACAAAAATGTAGCCGCTGTGGAGCAGCTGGTAAGAGCAGGACTCCCATGCGAACTAATAATTGTTGGCGCAACAGTCCACAGGGGGACCAGGGCCTAGCTTGCTCATCAACTACTCGTGTTGTGCGTGCTATTGTTCTCTCACGAGTAGAAGTGACCTACTGTTTTTTGCTGACTCCGAACGGCGAAGTTTGAGAATCGTTTTTAGACAGTTATTACTCTTTGAGTGTTGTCTGCAGCTCGAAAGAGGTGGTGCCGTGAAAAATTCGAGGTGTTCAGCCGGGAATCGAACCTAGACCCTTCGGCATGTGAGCGTCGCAGTCTACCCACTACGCCACGGCGGCCCATGTGAACTTCCACCTTTTTTTACTTACGATCTCCTTCCGAAACCGAACAGAACTAATTGTCTTGAAGCTGCAGATTCTACAAGCAACAGCTGGCACAGCACTGACTACCAGTGTGGAGGATGTTTCAAAAAAAACACATTGACGTGGCACTCGAGATTAAGTAACAGAAAGAGAATTTATAGAAGTAAACAACTTGCTTTTGTGTTACTGGAGAGTTTTCGGTACGATCAACCCACTATATGGCGCGATATTGTAAAAGTGCCAAGCACTAGAGAATTAGAAATTATATTGTTTGTTGCTCAAGAAGCTACATCAACTTCTGTACAACTGTGCCCTTATAATAATAATAATAACTGTTGGCGCGACAGTCCACAGGGGGAGCAAGCCTAGCTTGCTCATCAACCACTTATGTTGTGCACACTTCTGTTCTCTCACGAATAGGAGGAACCTACAGTTTTTTGTTGACTCCGAATGGCGAAGTTTGAGAAGTTTTCTTAGACAGTTATTACTCTTTGAGTATTGTCAGCAGCTCGAAAGAGGTGGTGCCGTGAAAAGTTCGAGGAGTTCAGCCGGGAATCGAACCTAGACCCTTCGGCGTGTGAGCGTCGCACTCTACCCACTACGCCACGGCTCCCACACACTGTGCTTTTAGGATACCATAAATTCTAAGGGATATCAAACTTATATGGGCACGCTTCGTGTACGTGTAGAACCTATTTCGCCAGATACACACAGTAATGAGTGCGCGTCTCCAGATTATTTCTCAGTCAAAGATGTAGCTTTTCGCAGTTAATGCAGTCTTTTGAACAGTCTTTGGAACAAAACAAAATCCATTTTTCATCTCATGTATGAACACCAATATTCAAGCCTAAATACTTGGACTTTTATTAGCTTCCTGAAAAAATGAATACAATAACTGCATTCAAATTTGCATTCTCTTGTGAAGTATTTTGCAACATTTACAATCCAGAAGAACGGAGAGCCTATATAAGGCTTTGCACATTTTGGCGGCAGGTAGAAAAATTGCATCTGTCTAAAAAATTAAATCAAATCCATCCTGATCTCACAAATTGCTCCTCTGGGCTCATGTTCGATTCTAATTGTCTGCGCAGGCTCCAATCCAACACATCTGACATATACTTTTATGATTTGGTTTTATTGGCTTTTCAATTAGAGTAGTGTGACTCTAAGTGCCCTAAGACATCACTCAATAAGTCCGGGGGCCCCACTTACAAAAATTAAATTAACATCAAATTGAGAATTGTTGCTAGTGGCACCACCTTTTTGTTCCGGGACTTCTTGAGTGATGCGTTAAAGCGTGTAGAGTTGTAGAGAACAGCTGCTTAAACTGATCTGTTACAAGAAGTAACTAGTCTGAGCACTGTAGCTCTAAGGGTGCCACTATTCAGTTCATAATTCATAGTTGACTCCTCTTCAATAAAGAGGTCTGTCTAAAAACTGGATCCGTTTCGAACACCTCGAAAACCAAAGATTCGAAGTGAAGTAGTTAAGTGGTTGTGTATACAAAAAAAAAGGGAACAATACTTTTGACTGTGAAGCTGGCTTTAGTTGTGAGATGATAGGAAGGCTACGAAAAATGTGGGAAAGGAATAAGCGCGCCTGTGCCAAGGAGTGTAGCATATTTTTGATTGAAAGTGGATACTCAGAAAAAGGAATACCTGACTTTGCACTATTCAATGAAAAGCCAAGTTGCAGACTGATGCCTCGAGCTGTAAGTTAAAAATTTATAATCGAGGCAAGCACCTCTCCTCCAACATTTAGAAAGTTGACACAAATTCAACTTTCTTTCGATGAAGTTTCTTCAAGGATGCCATACGTACATACAGAGCACGTCCACTCTCTACTAAAGGGAGACTTACTAGCTATTTTGTTCTTGGCAACACTGGTTCAAACATCTGACGCACGCTTCGTGTTTAGTTGCACTGTCAAACATCTTCAGTTTGGTCTATAATTTAACCATGAATCGTCTTACAAACGAACAACGCTTGCAAATTATTGAATTTTATTATAAAAAGGTGTGCTCTGTTGAGAAAGTTCATCGTGCGCTTCTTCCACGTACGTAAATAAGCAGAATTGTCGATTTTGGAGTGAATATTAGCCAGAAGCATTGCAAGAGCTTCCAATGCATCCAGAAAAAGTCATAGTTTGCTGCGGTTTATGGGCTGGTGTCATCATTGGACCGTACTTTTTCAAAGACGATGCGAATCGCAACGTAACTGTGAATGGTAAGCGCTACCGTGAGATGATATCCAACTTTTTTTTGCTCAAAATGCAACAGCTTCACTTGCATGACATTTGATTGTAACAAGACCGTGTCGCATGCCACACAACACACGCAACAATGGACCTATTGAGAGGCGAGTTCGGTAAACATTTTATTTCATTTTCGGGACCGGTCAATTGGCCGCCTAGATCGTGCGATTTAGCGCTTTTAGACTATTTTTTGTGGGACTATCTTAAAGGCCATGTCTATACAGACAAGCCCGCAATCAATTGACGCATTGGAAGACATCATTGAAGTATTTATTCGTGAGATACCGGCCGAAATGTTGGAAAGAGTTACTTACCTAAATTGGACTAAGCGGATAGAACATTTGAGGCGCAGTCAAGGTCAACATTTGCATGAAATAATCTTCAAACATTAAATTATATGGACTTTCTAATTACATAAAGATTTCATGCAATCTACTGAATTTTATGTGTTTTTTTGAAACTTTTCTACAGCTTTAAAATATCAATCTTTATTAAGTAAATATTTCAGAGCTCTATGTTGAAAATAAGTGGGACTGATTAAAAAGTTTCATTCTTTTATGGATGCTATAGCAACAGGAAACCCTGGGTCTCCAGTCATACAGAACACTTAATAATAATAATAATAATTTTTGGCGCTAAAGTCCAAAGGGGGACCAGGGCCTATACTTGCTCATCATCTGCTCGTGTTGAGCGCGCTACTGTTCTCTTGCGAGTAGAATTGGCCTACTATACCTACATACTTTTTTGCCAACACCGAACGTCGAAATTTGAGAAGCTTTTTTGGACAGTTATTACTTTTTGAGTGCTGTCAGCAGCTCAAAAGAGGTGGTGCCGTGAAAAATTCGAAAAATTGGTATCGAGCTGGGAATCGCACCTACATCCTACGGCGTGTGAGCGTCGCACTCTAGCCAGAACTCTTAAGTATTTTTAATAAATAATCAAGAAATAGGTGGCTACCGTGGTGTAGTGCGGAGTGTGAGAAACTCACAAGCCGAAGGTCCAGGTTTTAATTCCCGACTAAATACCTCCAAATTTTCACGGAACCACCTCTTTTGAGCTGCTGAAAACACTCAAAGATTTTTTAAAGAAAGCTTTTCAAACTTTCTACTTGTGAGAGAACAATAGCGCGCACAACAAGATTAGTTAATGAGCAAGCTAGGCTCTGGTTTCCTGTGGACTGTCGCGCCATCCAATTATTATTATTAATCAAGAAATAGAGTCCAAAGTAATTGTTTGTATAAACTCCTTGTTTTTCGCAAGCCTTTTAACAGAGGAAGTGTTGTGGTGGCGAATATTTTCACAAAGGGTTCAAAGACGTTGTAAACGCTTAGTTGTCCACTTGTAGGAGAGAACTTCGGTATCGATCTGATACCGACGTTCTAGGGGGATCAATCATTCTCTTCTTGAAAGGTACACAGCGAATTACCTCATCGCAAAAGCTAAAATCGCGATCCTGTCAGATGCAAAATCGATGTTTCCCGGCATACAATCAGGTCATAATTGAAATAATAATCTCAATCACGACTGTATGAATTGGAACAGACGAACACTCACAGCCACCACCGCGGTTTGCAAAGCTTTCTTCACTCATAAGCCTTATTTGAAGTCCACAAGACATAAGATGACCCTAGTGGGAACATTAGAAGTTGAACTGAACGTGGCATCAGATTGGACTATCTCCACTGCGACCAATGTGAACCACTAACCAGTGCATCCATCAAAAAACAAACGAGCTCTAGGAGCTTCATATACTCACAACCACAAGAGAAAGAGGACAAAACTTGGGCAACTCAATCAACATTATTTTGCAGTCGAATATTCAACTAGACTTCCTTAAGCCACGTTCCCGCCACTCATTTCCATTTCACCATGAAATCTCAGCAGTCGTTCGTTAGAGACTAATATCTCGAATGCTCTCTCCCACATACAAAATGCACAAAAATTGTTCCCTCATCATACTCGCACATATCCTTGACTATTCGAAACTCGGCCATTCACCAAATCCCCGAAACGATATTGCATATACCCGGCATGTACCCAATTAGCAGTGCAACCTCAATCACAGCGGATGCATGTGCTGCCAGGGATAACTTCAACGCGTTTGGATCTTCTAATTCACAAAGGACACACGGAGTGCATGCTCGATTGCGAAACACACAAGCTCGTCCGCACACAAACTTATCACCGCACAAGTCTTTGATCCAAGCTGAGCGCAACGCCGGGACTCAAATAGACTGATAACAACAAACTTCTCACCCCAGCTCCATCAAGGGGCCTTAGGCTGCCAGCATATTGAAATTCATATCCTCTAGAGGGAAATCCTTCCTTTTGGTTTTTTGTTTCCTGTGTTTGCTTGCACTGCGAAAAGTTCTCCAAGCAAAAGCGGTGTTTATGTTCAATTAGACAAGTGATAAATTAATTCACTCATATGGTGAGTTGTGGGAGAGGGCGGTTGGTTGGCTGCTGAATGTGTGACACTTCTGTTGCTGGTTTTAATTAGACTTTTTGGAGGAAATACAAACTGTGATTAGCTTGGCAGAGGTTTGTGGAAACCAAGGGGAACTGAGTGCCGTTGTCAGTTTCGGTGAAAGGAGGTCATGCTCTCAAGCCGAAATTATTTGAGAATTAATTCGAGGGTGGCAAGCATTTCATACTTAATTTGGATGAAGCCAGAATTTCCGAAGAATTAAAAAAAACGGTTAAGTAGGCATGACCATGAAGCGCTAGCTACGTTTTTCAGAAGAGTATTGCTGAGTTATTGGAAAGACATGAAGCTGCACCCTGGAGTTCTCTCGAAGCTTACATTTATTCGAGGCTCTCCTTAAACATCAGATCTATTTCTACTCTTACGCACTGAATTTTATTCCGAATAACTTCGTTCGTAAAATTCAAGATTCCAATACTAAAGAGCCCCTTATGGGTGCGCTCCTGCAAAGGGTCTAGTAAAACATGTCCCTCCAGCAAGTACGATGCCTTGCTTGAACTCAAACAATGCAGTTCGCATTGAGTGGCATGTTAGATGAAGAAAGCCTGTGCACGAGCTTCACTCATGTGCAAACAGTCGTTGAAAAAATGATACTTATTGTATACCGCGACAATCTACAGAGACCGGTGCCTTGCTCATCAACTATTCGTGCTGTGCGCGCTACTATTCTCGCACGAGAAAAAGGGACCTACAATTTTTTGCCGACTCCGAATAGTGAAGTTTGAGAAGCTTTCGAACACAGTTCCTACCCCCGAAAGAGGTTAATAGTAATAATTGTTGGCGCTACAGTCCAAAGGGGGACCAGGGCCTAGCTTGCTCATCAACTACTCGTGTTGTGCGCGCTACTGTTCTCTCACGAGTAGAAGGGACCTACAGTTTTTTGCCGACTCCGAACGGCGAAATTTGAGAAGCTTTCTTAGACAGTTATTACTCTTTGAGTGTTGTCAGCAGCTCGAAAGAGGTGGTGCCGTGAAATATTAGAAAAATTGGTGTTGAACTGGGAGTCGAACCTAGACCCTTCGGCGTGTGAGCGTCGCACTCTACCCACTACGCCACGGCGACCACAGTCGTTGAAAGAGGTTGTCCCTTGAAAAATTCGAGGTTTTCAGCCGAGAATCTACTCTGGACCTTTGGCGTGTGAGTGTCGCACTCTACACACTACGCCACAGCGGCCACAGTCGTTGAAATATTCTCCGAATCTTTGCACGGATCGTTGTTATAACCCAAAATGAACGTTACGAAAGTTACCTTTCTCTTCCTGTTTTTAAACCTTCAGCCCGTTGTGGGACTCAATCCACGTCACTTAAGGTTGCCAAACAGTCACTTCAGTGCGCGCCAATTAATGAAAAAAAAACTCTAGGAGCATAGAGTTGCAGGAGGGTTTATGTACTTGCTGGTAACGCTGACGTTCCTAGTTCCTAGTCACTGCGAAGGCTCAAGCCTCCGCGACAGTCTGTGAGTGTCTGTGCGAGGCGAAGATTTTGTGCATCTTTCCGTCGTGCCTTGTCTTTCCTCAAGGCCAAATCAGTCTTTGGTGCACTACCAACAAACCCCGTTCACACAGCCGACAGCGTCGGTCATTCTTCAACCGCGTGAAGCAGCTGAACTGACGTTTTGAAAAAATCGTGTCTTACTAGTAAAGTTCTGATTCTTGCACGATTTTACCAAATACAAGTCTTAAAATGTCGCCTTGTCAAAAAATGTGACGTTGAAAGCCTTGATGAGAACTGAGAGGATCCTAAAAAATTTAAATCACCTTGACGGAACAACTGAAGTTCTCCATTGCCATAGTACACATCCTCTTGGGTTTGTCTCAGGATCTGCATTTAATCGAGGCTGTTTTCTGCTGCCATATGTGAAGTATTTATGGCTCTTCCTCCAAAAATGCAACAAAGGTGGAACTCATTCCGACAAATTTGAGGAGCTCATAGAAAGAAAAAGAAAGATCCGAAAGATTCAACCTAAAACATGCATCACCCTCTAATCGGACTTAGAGTGGGGAAGTGGACGAAATTTTGCAGCTAATTGAGCAATATGGACAGAGGCGGTCAGGAGGTAGAAAAGGCACTAAGCAATAATATGTCGGACTCGGTCGGGGAAGTGGGACGGGCACAGTTGCGTGTGCCTCAATGTGCGATCCCAGGTTTTACGATCTAAGGAAGTCGTTGCAGAAAGTGTTGTCGGCGCCCCTCTCAAATTCTTTGTACGCCAAACTTCAAGAGTATAATGTGATCAGAAGAACACAGACTCAGGCTGAAAGAAAGGGAAAAAGGTGGATGAGCCAATAAAAGAAATGTTTATTGCTTTAAGGAGTTTTGCTGTCACGTCATGCTGAGGAAGTGCAACATTGCATGAAGATCCTAAGTAACTCACAAGTCAACACTAGAGGCAGGATCTTCCAAAATTTAACTTAATTCCTTCTCTGCGTGGATGACTTTGCCATCAGTGGACGAACACAGGCAGTCGTTAAGAAAACGTTTCTTGACAGTGAAGCGAAATCGACAAAAATGGGTCCGATGGCAAATGAGGGCTGTGATTCAGAAAGGCCACACAACATTGATGTTTTGCCCAACTCGATACGAGGTGAAGGTAATCTTCTACATGGCCCTAATCAGGCCAATGCTTACCTATGACTGTCCCGTGTGGTTCAATGTGGGAGCTAGTCTAATGGAAAGGATGCGGTTGTTCGAGAGGGCATGCCTTCGGGCCTGTCTTCAACTTTACCGAGCTCCTTGGTACGAGTACAAGAAATTCTACTCTAATGAAGTCATACAACAGGGCTAAACTGATCAGAGTGGATAATTTCATCCTGAAGCTGATTCGGAGACATACAGCTAGAGCAATGAACTCCGAAAATAATCTAATTTCGGGAGCTTACTATCCCAACACTCACTACCATGCAAAAGTACGCCATAATGGTTTCGTTTCCCAGAGGCATTCATCGATTTTGACAAGCTAGGTCTGTTACAAGACAAGAAAGCTGCACCGCCCAACTTTCATTTCGCCCGTTCTGCTGTGGATGGGCGGCTCAACTACGACCGTTCCGTTGCACGGCGAGCTGAGAACAATTTCCTCCGCTTTAGTACAGCGGTATCGAGATGGGATGTGCGGGATGTTGCGAAGCAGGATAAATGGTTCTGGTGGCTACGAGGTGAATCAAACTCCCTTGACGAACCTCCAAACACTGGGTAGGGAATCCAACGGGGGCGGTCGGCTATTGTTTTGCAACGGACCAAATACCAGTTGCAATCTTTGGCCGACTTACATATCTTTAGCTTTATATTTTAGATTTTAGATTAAAAAAAAAACACAAACAAAACAAAAAAAAAATAAAAAAAAATATATATATGAGTGTATATTCGATTATACACACATATATAGGTGTAAATAGACGCACCTCTGCATGTATGCCTGAACATATATTAATGAACTATATGATAGTATACATGCACTTGTGCGAACGTAGTTTAAATTAGTAATAGAATAGTTTTACTTTTACTTTTAGCTCTTAGTTTTAGTTGTAGTCTTAGCCTTAGATATAAGTTCTCTTTTAGAAAATTGGTTAAGCTTTTAAGTTTTTTATTTTCCTTTTCTTAATATATAATACGTCTTAGTATGAATCAATGTTCTTAGAGCAAATAATAAGGTCGTTGAAAAACATATAAAATTAGGTTAGTCTTAGAGAAGGGCCAGTAAGATTATGATTACACAACGTTAGGTAAACTAGCTTTAAGCATTTTTGTCTAGAATGTAAGTGTCTCTTTATAAGCTAATAAAAATGCAAGAAAAAAAAAACATTGATGTTTTGCACAGAGAGTCGGTGTCTTCAACTTAGCACTTAACTGTGTCGGATAGAGTTACACTGTCTCAGACAGAACGTCAAACTGTGTCGGACAAAGATTCATACTTTCTCGAAGAGAGGGACACATAAAGTAGCAGAAACTTCTGTCAGCTGTCAACGACTTCAAAAACAACAACACTAGACTCGAAATGAAGCACAGAAACAGCCTTGCCAACCTCCGCTTCTTTATGAATTGGGTTAAAGTATCCACTCCTGAAAGACTAAGCCGGCTTCGTATAAAAAAATGATAATTCCAATCCCAATTTTTGCCGCTTTATCTTGAGCTCCACTTAAAGTGAATGAGGAAGACCTTAGTCCTTCCATAAGAAAAGATTTGCGTGCGATTTTTGGTCCTGTTTGCGATGGCATCTTGAGGAGAAGATTTTTTGTCTTGCTTACGTTGATAGCATTTGAAGAGGAAGGCGCAACATCGACCTTTATGAGCTGATCGGCAGCATGTGTCCCATTAAGCGCCTTTGTCTTAGCCTCTTAGGCCATGTAGAGCTTTGATTTTGAGCCGAACGACTTTGATTCCAAGCCATTGGAACAACACAACAGAGGTTGATATGACGCATTCCAGTGGAGACGGCTCTCTACGAACTAGTTGTGCGCAGGATCGTGCTGCCTAGGAGCATCAATCAATAAACCAGCCATGTCAAAATCGGCTTATAGCGACAAAGAACAAGTATAATATTTTTGACAGAGCTTGGATAACATATTTTCCATGTTCCAAAGTGTGTCCTTCTACAACCAACCAGAAGATCAGATTAAGCATTCAATATTTTATATGGCCACAAAACGTTTACCCGAACTTCTGAACTGCCTTTGCCTCTAAATAATTTAAGGTTATCGCTATCTGCCTGCGACATTCCACTGCAGAAAGATTCTCACGAGCGAGCAATGCCTGAAATTACCCCAAGTCCTTTTGAAATGACTCTGCGATGACCCCCTCAATAAACTGCCGTGTCCATATCGACCCAAATTGACTACACGACCTATGCGGCGAGACATCATTGCGGCCTTACCTGAACATCCATGGAATTCAAGAGCAATGCTGTCCCATACCTGACTCTTTCAGGGTCTAGTCCACAAGTGCAGATTGAATTTTAATCGAAAGCACTCCGAACTTCGTGAATACCCTACGAACACATTCCGTTTGAAAACTAATTGAAAATCGGAGCGCTTCTTTTGCCTTTGGATCCTGAAGAATCAATGAACCGCAACCATCCTAACTCACTGGTTTCCCTTGTGCGACAATCCAGACCCACACACGCGCACACTCCCACCCGTCTACTGATTGATTTGATTGTTGTGTTAGCGAGAGGAGGGGGAGGAAAGAGACCCACTTGAAATCCAATAGAGACCCATTTGTTACCACCAAATTGTGAGAACGCAAATCGGAAACCTTTTTGAGGATACAATCCACCCTAATGGTGCGCCATTATCGCATGTGTTTATTGTGCACCCAACTCGCAGGACAAACAGAGCCACGCCGCCGCCGCACCCATTTGTATTTGCTTTGCACTCACATCAGTGCGACGACCACTCCTCGCTTAAGTGCATGTTCACACGCACAATGACTTTGTCAAAAATAACGGGAGATAATCTCTCACATGCACACTCTATGTCTGATGTCCTGGTTACCAATTTCTCATTACAATCGGAGAGCGTCCGTCTGGTGTGAGGCTGCAGAGGCACTCCGGCGACTGCGAAATAGATATGTAGGTGGCCGGGGGGAAATCTGGTGAAGCAAATGATCTGCTCTTGGATTGCCTACCCTCTGGAGGGCACCTACACGACGCGGCAGGAATTTAAAGCACAAGCCCGGGTTTCCTTTTTCGTCTTGTAGTCCACTTCTGACTACCCATGTGGCTGCCGAGCGGGAACGCCTTGCAATCAAAGCGTTCCGTAAATCTAAATTTGACGAAGACATATGAGGCGGTGCTTCCGGAGGTCGTGCTGGTGAGTGAAATCCGAAATCTGCTGTTTCCCTCTTCCTAGCAATTGTTTCCGCCACACCGCCACCGTGAGGTAGGCAAAAGCGCTGCCAACAAAGCGAAGGAAAAAAGGATAAATACAAACTTTAAGGAACAATACAAACAAAGTGTTTTCCATTGCCTTTGGGCCGGAGGGTGTGCTGCGCACAACGAACCCCTGATTTATGTGCTCCCTTCGTGAGTGGGACAGTCACATATGGGGGGAGTGGAGGCGGCCGGAAGGTGCCGGTGCCGGAGGATGCTTTGCCATGATCAATCAAAGATTTACAATTACCTTCGGGATGAAAAATGAACGCAACGCGTTCGATATGAAGCGTGTTCCTCTCGGCGGAGGATGGTGGGTGATGCTTACGAGCCTTGAAAGACTTTATCGTGATCGGCTGACGGGGATGGGAGGCAAATCAAAGTAATACAAAAATAATGTTTCCTCTTCTTTTTGCTTATGTGCTGAGCTAATAAATCCGACACTGTCCGGGGGTCTTTTAAAATGCTTTCGGATTCGTTGCGAGCATTTCAATAATAAATGAGAGACATCTTGCTGCTGGGGTGTGCGTCGAATTGAGTTTATTTGGACGCCTCCGAGTGGGGTGTCACATGCTGTCTTGGATCGTTTTTATTTTATTGCGTATGCAGTAGCCTTGTCGGTCGTTCGGCTGATAAATGATGAGCCAGGGTCTGGGACAAATGGTACGAAGGACATATGAACACAAATCTCTGGTATGTGACAACAATGATAATCTTCATTTTTAAGCGTCCCCGCAAGGCAGACGCTTGATCGAAGGTTCGGAAGACATCATCAGCAGTGTCATTTTCGGAATAACATCTCCTTGACAAGGAAGACCTTCCTGCCTAGTTTTTGATAACGATCAGAATTCTGCCTTTCAAAGGACACCACTAGTCTGCAATTGGAAGAAAATGGGCGTAGCACTCGTATCGAAACAAGTTCCTCCAAGGAGACATTAACTCGACACAACCTCAAGATGGGTGGTATCTTTCATCGGCATCCCATCCCCCTTCCCGACGACGACGTGTAATAAAACCAGCTTCCAATCTGTGATAATGTTGACATCAATTCGAATGACTTTTCGTGGACAAACACACACCCGGGCAATGGATACCCGCAAATGGCGCACCTGTAACAAAACCGCACACACACACAGAAACGCACAGCCACATGTAGATCGAAAATCCCCAATCTATGAGATGAGATGGCAAGGACACAGTGGAAGTAATGGGTTCACCAACATTGATTGCTCTCTAATGGAAAAGCTTCTCATGGCTGCGACAACTCTGGAGGACCTTCATTGCAAACCTCAATGCGAAAGGAAGGTGGGGAGACGGGCTGAGAGGGGCAGAGAGAGAGAGGGATGTAGAACATTAATTTATTTATATGTATCCTCGTGGGACTTATGTTAATTTAATTGACATCTCCGAAAGTGAGTGGATATCCATGGGTGCCGTTCAGAGTACACCTCAAGGAGAACTCAAGGAGGAGCACCATCAGTGCCGTCATCATCTATTCTGTCGTAACTAATTATCATTAAGGCACGTATCAATTCTCTCCCCTCCACGAGAGGCCACATGCCCTAATTGGGACGAGAGTGTTCGACTCGATAAATTGATGGTGTGTCCCCTCGCCGAGTCGGAGTCCTGATCGCCGAGATTGGCTTCCTGATTTTTATGTGAGCTTAAGTGCAACGAAATGAGACATTAAATCGAACCATGGGACCGGAAATCACTCGTAGCAGTTGAATCTGATTGGGGGTGGGCTTCGCGTTTCTCCGGAGATGGGGTTGTGCCCGAATAATGAATGCATGGAGTCGGTGCGCTTAATTGCTGTGCGTTAATTGAATTATAAATGGGCAGTGCCAAGAGTTGAGTTTATCTCTGAGTGGTTCGCTTGATTTAATTGAATGAGTGTGAACTCCCAGCGCAGTGGAGGATAAGGAAATAAATTTGAAAAGCGCGAGCTGACGGGATGTTGGGACGTCTACGGAGAAGGGACAGATAGTGAGACATTTACCTTGGTTTTAAGTTACTCTTGGGTTTGACGTTTTAATGAGCCCTTAAGCAAATTCAGTGTTGAGGAAAAAACTCCAAGCCGATGACAGATTGGATCCGGAATTCAATAGTCTATTTCCATGTTGCTTGTCGATGAAGGGAATAAGGTGGATGTGTCGGTAACGTATGATAAGTCGACCAACATACATTTATAATTTGTACACGCTCCTTAAAATCACTAAACTTTCTTTGTACAGATCACACTTCTGTATGCCAAGACTAAAGCCATCACTAGAGGAGGTGTAGCGGCATCTGTGCTCACTATATTTCCATGGAAGCGTATCTTCACGACCATATTCGACTGTTTACTATGAAATTAGTTGTCGTATTGCCGCAGTGTTGTTGTGTTTTTGTATCCTGTTTTGTTTTATGACCACTTGCGCGCATCATATTAATTCAACTTGCAAAAGCAAATCAAGCTCTCAGTCCGGCGAAAAAACCTGGTTAAGTCGTTAAAGGCTCCAAGTCCAATCTAACGCTCCTGGAATGGCGGTCAACTACAAACATAATGATTAACTGCCGATCGGTCGAGGCTACTGCGATGAGTTCCCTACATCTCGATGGTTTCTCTACATTGTCGCGGCCTGTCATTTCTCATGGCACTACAGTCCAAGTTGGACGAGCACAAACTTTCGTCAGCTGCCTCCACTTGCGCACTCCAAGTTGATTGAGGAATTTCTTCACCACCTTAGCCTTGGCCGTCCTCCTTTGCTTTGTTGCAATGGTTCGGTTTCAAAGACTTTTCGGGCCGGAGCATCTTAAGCGCTGTATCCGAAGATCAGACGCATGTCGCTATGCAGCCCATTGAGTTCGTCGTTAAATTTTCTCCTCCAGATGCCATCAACGCAAACAGGACATAAAAAGCAAGCAAAACTTTTCTCTTGCAAAGACTAAGGGCTTTCTCACCCGCGTTTGCTAACGTTTAAGATTCCGTGCCATAAAGTAGGACTGGGATGATCAAGCTGTTATATAAAGCGAGCTTAATCCTTCGAGAGAGGGCTTTATTACTCGTCTCTATGCACACTGTCATATGCAGCCTTGAAATCGACGAAAAGGTGGTGAGTGTCAATTTGCATTTCTTGGGTCTTTTCCAGGATCTGCCGTAATGTAAAGATCTGGTCTATTGTGGACTTCTCTGGCCTGAAACCACACTGATAGGGACCTATCAGGTCATGGACAAACGGCTTCAGACGCTCACACAATACAGCAAAGAGGATCTTGTATGCGATGTTCAGGACACTTATCGCTCGGTAGTTGGCGCAGGCAAAGGCGTCTCGTTTTTCGTAAACCGGACAAACGACGCTGAGATTCCACTCATCGGACATGCTTTCCTCCGACCATATCTTACAGATGCGCTGGTGCAGGTCATCTCCAGCTGCTTTAAATAGTTCTGCGGACAGTCCGTCCGCTCCAGCAGCTTTGTTCGACTTCAGCTTGGATATTGCTATCCTCACCTCGTCTAAGTCGGGAGGACGGAATGCTTGTCTATCATCGTCCAAATCGAGTGGAACATTCTGCCTTACAGCGGGATTTGGGCCGTCATTGCCGTTAAGTAGTCTGCAGAAATGATCCTTCCAAATTCTCAGCACAGACTGCGACTCTACTACGAGTTGTCCGTTTTGGTCCCGGCAGGCTTTGGTCCGAACCTTGTATCCTCCGGATAGCTGTTTTAACTTTCGGTAAAACTTTCGGACTTCATTTCTGCCATAACACCTTTCCATTTCCTCGACCGCGCGCTTCTCATGCTTCTTCTTTTTCCTTCTTAGAAGCCGGTTCTTTTTCCTTCTTCTCTGTTCGTAGAGCTCACGAACAGCCCTCGTTGTTCGATGCAGCGTCGCCGTTTAGCCAGGATCTGCCGCAAATTTAAAATCTGGTCTATAATGGACTTCCCTGCTCTGAACCCACACTGATAGAGCCCTATCAGGTTATGGACAAACGGTTTCGGATACTAACACAATGCGGTAGAGAGGATCTTGTAGGAGATGTTAATAAAGCTGATCTCTAGATAATTGGCGCAGTCTAAGAGGTTTCCTTTATTGTGAACCGGTCAAACGACGCGATTAGAGTCGGTGATTGTTAAATTTTAACTGAAATTCTTGCAGAAGTGGTTCGAAGATTAAGAGTTATTTTTTCTTCTCACTCGCTTCATCCGCGACACTCCCATGCCAAGAGGTCCCAAATTTAGTTCTCGGTGACTTGTTCTTGAAGCTGGTGACAAGACTTAAAGATGGCTTATTAAAGATGTATTATTGAGCTTTTGGATTCAAGCCTTGAGCCTCTGTACTCTCATTACCTATCCATTTTGTTTGATCTTCCGGAGGAACACCAGGAAGCAAATCAATTGTGGGTTCCAAAAATTTGTCACATGTTGCACTCCCTAGTTGAAATCAAATCTCATTGATTTCGTGACAGTTCTATTAATGGATCAAAAAGTCAGTGGTCATGACACAATGGGATGTAACGCTCTGCGAAGCATTTTTTTTTTAAAGAGTACGAACTAAGTATGCCACCAACCCTTACAACACAATATACGCTTAATGACTGTCATCACTCAAAATACCATAGTGTTGTCAATTTGTGTATCCACTCAACCAAAAATAATCTTCATCGCTCAACAATGGCAGCTTTGTTTGTTCCAATTTACAGAATCTACACCTTTCTAGAGTTGAAATCTAAGCCTAATATAAAATTTTTAATTTTGAACCTGACAAAACTGCTGGAGTTCTTAGGATCTTGGACAATTTAATTGAAGCACTTTATAATTCGGATCTTCCGTGTCAATACATATGGATTTGTGTCGCTAGCTTTATGTTTCTCTCTCTCTCTCTTCAACTGTACCTGCGGCCCGTAATGTAGTTTAAATCCGGTCACTTAAGGGCATGAACAATCCCTTGCACCAATTAAAAAAAAAAGGCCTAAGCAGTCCTCCTGCTAGTGGCAACAATCGAGGTTACTACACTACTTGGGCTAGCTCATAACAAAGCACACCAACGTTATGGAGAAATATGCTTGACAGTGAAGAAATATAACTGAATTTGACAGCGGGAACCTTATGAACCAAGCTTCCGCCTTCCATTCCAATATAGACAGATGACTTTACTACTAAGCGATCCACTTATGCATGAGGCCTTCAACCTGTGTAGCCGAAGGGGCCTTATGATGGATGTATTCATCCTAATGCCGTAGTCCATGTGTTTAGTTTTGAGAATTTGAAGATCAGACTTTTAAGCGTAACACGTTCTCTCTAAGGGCTCACTGGTTGCTCACATAATAATAATAATTGTTGGCGCTGTAGTCCAAAGGGGACCAGGGCCTAGCTTGTTCATCAACTACTCGTGTTGTGCGCGCTACTGTTCTCTCACGAGTAGAAGAGACCTACAGTTTTTTGCCGACTCCGAACGGCGAAATTTGAGAAGCTTTCTTAGACAGTTATTACTCTTTGAGTGTTGTCAGCAGCTCGAAAGAGGTGGTGCCGTAAAAAATTCGAAAAATTGTTGTTGAGCTAGGAATCGAATCGACACCCTTCGGCGTGTGAGCGTCGCACCCTACCCACTACGCCACGGCGACAACAGTTGCTCACATGGATCTGGGCTTATATGACGAGCATCATTTGGATGACATCTCGGGTCCTAGTCAAAAAATTCTTTCCAATCATTTGATGTTTGTGCACCTAATCCAATAGAGGACAAAGGTGTCGTGACTTCGATGCAATTCAACGATTTTGCGGCGACTGAAGTTGAAGATCAACTACCAGAAGTGTGAAACTATCCTTTTCAGAACCCCGCTGTCCAGAGCCTCAAGGGACACGAAAATGATCAAGTAAGTTCGGCATAGTTGATCCACTGGGACGGCCGTTGTCCGTGAAAAATGTAGTAAGATATCTAGGCATCTGGTTGGACCAGTATAGATATGGTGATATCCATGTAGATACAGCTCCGACCATGGCTAAGAATGCCTTCGCTATGGCAAGAGGACTGTTTTATAGCAGTCACCTTGACACCAGAGTGAAGGTAATCTGCCACATGGCCCTCATCAGGCCAATCATGGTGTATGGTTGTCCTGTGTGGTTCAACGTGAGTCCTTCCCAGATGGAAAAGATGAGGGTGTTCGAGAGCCAGTGCCTTCGAGCCTGTCTTCGTTTATATCGAACACCAGAATCTCAGTACAAGAAATTCCACCCCAACGAGGTTCTGTATAACGAGGCAAACCTTATAAGAATACATAATTTTATTATTAAGTTGATTCGGAGTGATACAGCTCGAGCCACGACTTCAACCAACAGTCTGATCTTTGGGGCTTACTACCCTAACGTAATGTACCACGAGAGGGTACGCCTTAATGGCTTTATTCCACCTGAAGCTTTCCTCTACTTGGACGCGAAAGGCCTGATACAAGATGAGGATGGCTGCCCTATCATCTTCCATGTCGCACGCCGAACAGTAGAAAGACAACTTCAATACGAGCCGGACGTCGCTCGCAGCCACGGGGATCTCTTACGGTTCAGTAGAGCGATTTCTGCCCGAGACAGAGCAGTAATAGACAAAGAACGGCATTTCTACTGGTGGCTACACCATAACCAGCATTCGATGCCGCTAAATACTTAAAGTAAAAAATGGTATAGTTGAGTCAAAAGGCCAACTCACATAGGTTAAGGTAGATGTAAGGAGTTACAACAAAAATTAAAAAATACAAAAAAATAAAATACAAAAAAAAGAACCAAAAAAAGTAAAAAATAAAACCAAAACACAAAAAAACACAAAAAAAGGTGCATCACGGCGTATTAGGTATATATGTTAAGCATATAAATAACACATACGCCCTGGTGCACGCGTCCGTATTTTTACGGACATTGTTAATCCCTTTGTAAATAGTTCCGTAGTTCCGTAAATTGATTTTATGGATTGTAGATTTAAGTTTAAATCTAGGTTTAGGTAGTTTAAGTAGATATAAGTTAGGATAAAAAGCACAAAAACACATGAAGTCCAAGTTTTTCCTTCATTTTCTTGAAAAAATAATAATTATACATATATATTTTAAGCATAAAATCAGATGTTACTAGAATCCGAAAGGTATAAGAAAAATCAAATCCGTAGGTTAGCTTAGAGTACTTGTAGAGAGTCAGTAAGTTAGAATTAAGATCACTAGATTTCATTAGTAAGCTAGTTTAAGTATATTTTGTCTAGCATGTAAGACATTAAATTTGAAAAATAAAAGAAAAAATGCATTAAAAAAAAGGGACAAAGGTGTCAAAAAGCAACAAGTGTCACTTCACAGGTAAACAAGTTCCACCCCACTTGAACCTTCAAAATTCAAGGTCACTCTCTATCCACCCTCCAACAAAGCCTAAACAAACACCGCCTGAAAATGAAAAAATTAAAAACATGGCTGAAAAGGTATTTTAATGGACATTGAACTGATTGACCATGCCGCCTCGGGTAAACACAAAAATAAATTTCTGTCTCAAATTCAGTGTTAAGCTAACGCGCACGTCCCCTAAAATTTCCTCAAATTCTCACAAGCAACCACAACAACAGTGCTGCAGTGCTCAACGAAAATCTTCCTTCCGACGCTGAGCACATTTACCTCAGGTGTCAGATGCCACGGCTGGAGTACAAACGAAACGTTAATAAATCATCCAGCACGACAATCTCCTTAGCCGGGTAAGTTTTCTCGGTTTCGCCTCCTCGCATTCAATCTTCAGCAACAGCTCATAGGCCTGCTCCCCCAACTCCAATTACGGGGGGATGAAAAATTCAAAAATCTCATCACACTGCAGCCAGCCGTGGTGTGGTCTCTTGACACAAAATCAACATTCAAATCCCACAGCAAATATTTATTAATTCTGCCACCGCCGCAACTGCCACCGCAATAGCCGCGCCCCAACGCCCCCAGCGCCTCCACCACCACTACCGTCACTGCCGCCCAGCCTCGGGAAACTTTAAATAAGTTTCACCACAGAGAAGCCGACAAGACAAAAGTTCGCTTGTACATTCTCCTTCTTTTGTTTTGCAAAATGGAAGACACCGACGAGCGGAAAGACATAAAAAAACGTGAAACGGGAACGAAACCAACTAAAAGTAGGCGAGAACTTGATCGTGACGGCAGCTGAGGATGAATACAGCCAAAAAACAGGCCCCAGCACTACACAAATCACCACTTGGCCTCGGCGCGAGGAACATAATGCTCGACAGTGTTCCTTGAGATTTCCATAATATCCGATTAAGGCTTCCGACAGAACTCATCGGCTGTGAGTAATAATGACAACACGGAGGCGAGGACGATGACGGCAGATAGCAATGTCGATGCTGGTTGCTGCTGGCGGGGGACGCGCACAACTATGCCGATGATGCCTCGTCCTGATCCACTTTCTGCGGTGACTGCCGGTGGTTTTGGTCAATGTAAAGTAAACACAAACAGGAAGTTTATTGCGGGACGCTTACCGCTTCGCATCCCTGTCAATTATCAGCTTCGTCTTTGTGCGGCGATAAGGAGGCGATGAGAAAGCGAAAAAAAAGATGGTTACTTCCGAAAATGCCTTACTTAGTGTGTTCCGTCACTTGTCAGGTGACGGCTGCGGGGGACATTGACGTTGTCCTTGGGGATCTCCGGTGTTAATCATTAACACGACGCACTGTCATTTACCATCCCACGGGAGAAGTTCAAATTCTGCTCGGAAATGAGGGATTTTCAATTCGCTCAAAGGAACATAATCTGTCCCAGAATCTTCGGTGGTGCGAGTGCCTGCCTAGGTCACGTACAATCGTTTCCGGAGAACAGCCATTTTATTCTCCCCACGGTGCTTGAGCATTTGATTTTATTCCCTCCGCCCTCTGCTCCTACTTCTCCTTCTTCCGGCTGAGGGCAGAAAACGGACGTCTTGACGCCAGAAACTGGGTCAAATCGATTTGCAGAGTGCGCCTGAGGAAGTCTTTCGAGTCCTGAACTCGTTCTCGGAATCCGATGAAACAACGTTCATTTGTTTTGAGTTGGAAAATAAACAGGTTAGCACATGGGTTGGATAATTTTTGCTCGGAATCGTTTCTCGTCGCAGGTTCAGCCATTCGAACAACGATATGTGTGTTTGTCTGAGCGCTTCACCGGCTCCGGCATTGTGTGCTGCGGAAGAAAAATATTTTTGAAAGGAATTCACCTCTGCATTGAACTTTTGATGTTGGGCTGGTGATGACGAAGGATATGCTGTGCTTAGATTTTATGAGGATATCGGTGCAAGACAGACGTGTTCGCCGCAGTGGGCGGGCATGCGTGTGCCCTCCAGTGTTTGAATGTTCGGGAATGTTTTGGAAAGTCATTGAATTGGTGCCTCCGAGAAAGATGGAATTTGCTGGATGGGATCTATGAAATTAATTTTGATTTTATCGTATGTGCGGGCTAAGCATACACATACTTTGAATGTCTGATGGATGGAGGGAGGATTGTTTTCATGGCACGAAGACAGATTGGCTGAGGATGTTGGTCAACGTGGGAAGCATGTAGGATGCGTAAGAGTATCGGAGCTGAACTGAGTTGCTTGCCGGGCTTAGAGTGAGTGGACTAGATTGAACATTCTTTGATCATTTGAGAGTGTAGTCCAACGATGAGTAGATCAACGACCATTTACGATGAAAACAAATACAAAAGAGGTTAAGTCATTAAAAGTTGTTCTCCTGCTCAGTGACGCTGTAATTTTGTAGCTGGCATGTTACCAAATGCTCGTAATCGGGCTTGTGCTGGCTCCTGAAATGCATTTGAGAACTTTGGTTGAAAGTTTACCATTAAGGAGGTCTCCGTTTGTAGCATTTTCAAATGAACTTCAAATTTCAAAATAATACCAACATATAAAGCAGTATGCAAAGAAACCTGCAACCTGGGTAGGGAAATAAAAAATGTCGTAATGTGTATTCACCAGTTCATTCCACTTCAATCGCAAATTTTAAATTAGTTCACTTCGTATTCAAACTGAACTGCAATGGTTAGATGACGGGGAAATAGTCTGGCGAACCCACTCATTTTCATTTAGCCAAGGAGGGTGGACTTTGAACATAAATGCAAACATATGTCCCACATAGATCCAAAACTTTGCTCACTCACATACATGTTACCCTCTAAGTCGCAGAATAAATTACACAAAAGGGAAATAAGCACCGTGTTCAGTTCATTAAGCACTCATTACAATCAATGCTAATGATATGTAACTATCATTAGCATTGATTCGTGAAGCACTACAGACGTTCTTATGATTGCTGTAGTTTCGCTTCGGAAAAAACATATTAGAGAAAGCATTATGTGAATGTATCAGTTCCACCTCTGCAAACAAAAGCTTCCTTTATAATGTTATGTTGTTAGCGAGCCAAATTTTCTTAGCAAATATCACTGTTTTCTTCTATCGTAAGTAGTATTAAATGTAAATAGTATTTATATTTATAGGTAGTATTAATTATAAAAAGAACTTTGTCGCCAACTCCAAACGAAGAAATTAAGATAAGATTTTATCTTCTAATACATGGCCACTGTGTCGTAGTGTGTAGTTTGCGAAGCTCACATTCCGAAATTCCAGGTTCGATTCCCTGCTGAACACCACGACACAACCTTTTTCGAGCTGCTGACAACGCCCAAACTGCAATAATGTAAGAAAACGTTTATCAAACTTCGTTCGACGTCGGGAAAAACCAGTAGGTCCCTTCAACTCGTGAGAGAACAGTAGCGCGCGCTACGCGAGTAGTTCATGAGCAAGCTAGGCCCTTGTCTGCTGTAGACTGTCACGCCATCTATGTAATTATTATTATTATATTTCTTCTAACATTTTCTTCTAACAAGATTTTTGATTTTTGAATTTTTGAATTTTCATTGAACAATGAATTTTGAATGGATTGATTGACTCTTATCAAAATCATTATGCTTCTTTTATAAATGTCCGTTCATTTGCGTTTTTTTTATAATTTTGTATAGAAATCGAAACCTGTTGCTCGTCAGCTTAAGTTTCTACTTAAAATGTTATCTAACCGTAGCTTACTTCACCAGCTTCAGAAAGCTTCTGAAATGATTTTTATTTCTTCTATTGAACTATGGCCAAAAGAACTTTGCTACGAATTCGGATCGTTTTCAAAAGAAGCCGCTGCGTGCAAATTGTGGTTGATCTTGGAAGCGATTGCCTATTTCATTGAAATGGTTTGACACTTGTCCGCCGTTTCCATCGTTGTCAGTCTGTTTGAAATATGCAGTTTTTGCCGGAAGCTTTTTAATTGAAAGAGACGTTCAGATGAAGCCCATTGAATGCTTGCAGAAGTCCATGGTGAATCCGCTCCAATTAATTATGCAGAGAACTTTTTCGACATTTCAAAAATGAGGTTTAAGCGCCGAAGATAAAGAGTGTCTTAATACTAATAACAATAATTGTCCACAAGGGGATTAAAAATAGCTTGCTCATCAACTACTCGTGTTGTGCGCGCTACTTTTCTGTCACGAGTGGAAGGGACCTACAGTTTTTTGCCGACTCCGAACGGCGAAGTTTGAGAAGCCTTTCTTCTTAGACAATTAATACTCTTTGAATGTTGTCAGTAGGTCGAAAGTGGTGGTACCGCAAACATTTGAGGTGTTCAGCAGGTAACCGAACCTTCGGCGGGTGTGTATCGCACTTTACCCTATTGACCACGGCGGCCACATGAGCATACCAAAACAGATAAAATCATTGATGGCGAATATTATCGACAACAACTGAAGCATCTAAGCCGTGCGCTGCGTAAAAAAAGCTAAAAAGACCGACAGGCACAACAAGATTACTTTGCAACATGATGGCGCTAGGCTCCCCTTGTGCGTAGCGGTCAAAAATTGTCTGAAAACGCTGACATGGGGGGCTTTATTCTAACTTTGATATTCTCTCGTTCCTACTCCTACCGACTTCTAGCAGTTTTCTTCAGATGTTGAACGATTTGAGGGGTCACCGGTTGACGTCTTCTGAAGAAATCGAGAAACGTCTTAATTAGAGTATTGTTCCCAGAGAAGATTCATTGTCTAGAAATGGCGAAACCGGATATCAGAGTCAACAAAATCTATATTGCAGCAGTCCATATTTATCCAAATAGGAATATTCACGCAGAGGTCTAAGTTGTCATTTGCATTAGCTGCTTAGGTGTGATCGTTTTAGGAAAGCGAGGCTTACTTGGCAGTATATCGAAGCTGTTATTAAGGTTCACTTTATTCGGTTGAGCATGGTTCGAGGGTTTACATTGGTGTGTATTTGCGGAGTTACTCCAACCTGAAGAAGCGATAATAGTAATTGTTGGCACTACAGTGCAAAGGGGACCAGGGCCTAGCTTGCTCATCAACTACTCGTGTTGTGCGCGCTACTGTTCTCTCACGAGTAGAAGGGACCTACAGTTTCCTGCTGACTCCAAACGTCGAGATTTGAGAAGCTTTCTTAGACAGTGACTTTCTTACAGTAACTCTTTGAGTATTGTCAGCAGCTCGAAAGATGTGGTGCCGTGAAAAATTGGTGTTGGGCTGGGAGTCGAACCTAGAACCTTCGGCGTGTGAGCATCGCACTCTACCCACTACGCCACGGCGATGGGGGAAGAAATTACCAGGTATACCGGTACGAAGAGCGTCAAGATACAAATGTTTTAATAGGGAACATTTGTTGTGAACGACCCCTTTTATTTTGTTTGTTTGCTATGACATCTGTAAAAAATATTTAGTATACATCAAGTCATTGAACAGGATACATCATATTTTTTTATCGTGTTAAAAATGAGGAATTTTTTACCAGAAAGTGATGATTTGCGGATAGCATTAATTTATTGTTTTCATTTGAAGAAAAGAGCTGCAGAGTCGCATCGAATGCTTGTCGAACCATATGGTGATCATGCTCTATCAGAAGCAACATGCAAAAGATGGTTTCAACGCTTCAGAAATAATGATTTTGATGTGAGAAATGAAGATCGTGGAAGACCACCAAAAAAGGTTGAAGACACCGAATTGCAAACGGTATTGGATGGAGATGACACTTTGAGTCAAAAGCAAATGGCAGCAATGTTAAATGTTGCACAACAAACAATTTCTGACCGTTTAAAAGCTATGGGAAAGATCCAAAAGTGTAGAAAATGGGTGCCACATGAATTGAATGGAAGACAGATGGAAAACCGAAAAAACACTTGTGAAATTGTGCTTCAAAGACATGAAAGAAAATCGGTTTTGCATCGGATTGTTACTGGCGATGAAAAATGGATTTATTTTAAGAATTCTTGAATCCTTGTTGATCTGGGACAACCATCAACATCGACTGCAAAACCAGATCGATTCGGCAAGAAGACAAGGCTGTGTGTTTGGTGGGACAAGAAAGGTGTGCTGTACCACAAGCTACTAACACCTGGTGAAACCATTAATACTGATGGCTACCGACAACAAATGATCAATTTGAACCATGCATTGATCGAGAAACGACCAGAATGGGCCAGAAGACACGGCATGGTAATTTTGCTCCATGACAATGCACCTGCACACAAAGCAAAACTGGTTCAGGATACAATCAAAAAGCTTGGCTGGGAGCAACTTCTCCATCCGCCGTATTCACCAGACTTGGCTCCTTCCGACTACCATTTGTTTTCATCGATGGGACACGCATTGGCTGAGCAGCACTTTGATACTTACGAGGAGGTCGAAAATTGGGTGTCTGATTGGTTTGCTTTAAAAGACGAACAATATTATTGGCGTGGTATTCATAAATTGCCAGAAAGGTAGTCAAAATGTGTAAAATTCAATGGCTAATACTTTAATTAATTTATTTTTATACTTTCCCATTAATTAATATCTAGTTTTTAATTCTCAAAAAAAACCCTCGTATCATACCGGTATACCTGGTATGCATTTTGCTTATTAAAACTCGAAGAACAATTATGTACATCACTTTCATTCCTTAACCTCTCCAAGCAGAAGAGAATGATGAGTAACTGTCTGTGATAACTTCGGATAAGAATGTCTTACGAAGATAGTGTTAAAAAAGCCAAAAATGGTTTGGGCGCCATGACAAAAGCGTCACAATATACATTCTCCAATTCAAGGGTTAATTTTAAACGTTAAGTCAGTTAATTTCTAAAATTTGTGCCTGTGCAATTATGATTTCCTATTTTAACAATAAACGAAAGCGCTGTGGGACTGATTTTATTTTGTTAAGATTTCATATTGTCATTGTCATTAAAAGCAAATGAAAATGCTTTCAGGGAGTGAGGATTTTGAATCCAAGAAATTCCAGAAGAAAGACTGTTGCAAACAAGAAGGTAGCATTATTCGAAAAGTTGAAAAAAATATCTAGCAGGAAAAAACGACTTTGTGAGAAAAACTGGGTATATCTACAATTTTCCTTGAATTTATCTCTACCGGCAGCCAAAACAAGAAAAAATCGTAACCGGACTCCGGATCACCTTATCAACATCTCTTTCTATTCATAGAACTAAAAAGGAAAGAACACTCAAGGATGAATCCACTTAGAGGCAACTACGCAAGACGTAATGAATGAAAATGTGAAGTAACGAACAGAGGCCAGAGGCCAAGACACTCTTTGTTTTACAATATGAAATGAATATGCGTCTCGGGTAGAGTGCGACACTCACACGCCAAACGGTCTAGGTTCGATTCCCGGATAAACACCTAAAATTTTTCACGACACCATTTCTTTCGAGCTGTTGACGACACTCACAGAGTAATAACTGCCTAAGAAAAAAGCTTCGCCGTGCGTAGTCGAGAAAAAACTGTAAGTCCCTTCCACTCGCGAGAGAAAAGTAGCGCGCACAAAATGAGTAGCTGATGAGCAAGCAAGACCCTGATCCCCCTGCAGACTCTACTGCCACCCAACTATTATCATTATTATATTGTACGTCTCAGTTTTTGCTTAATTCCACAAGAAGTCTATTGCCTGGTTGCTCAGCAACTACTCGTGTTGTGCGTAATACTGCTCTTTTCAGGGTAGAATGGACCTTCATCTCTTTGCCGTCTCCGAAAGACAACATTTAAGAACCTTTTCCATTGACAGTAAGCACGAGTGTTATTAGCAGTGACATATGCAGTCCAGCAACTGAACCTGACATTCGGCATGTGAATGCCAAATATTCCTTTCTATGTCAAGGCCGCTGCATGTTCATGGTAAGGGATGTGTCCCTGAGTAATATTTTGCAGCCGTTGTGGTGAAACCAGCTTTTACCAACTGTTGCAAAATCGAGTTGACATTTATGGTCAAAAGCCTGAAGGCATACAACGACAAATGCTTGCGAGAACGGTCAAACAGCGAAATATCTTTTCGCATCCCCACCACCATGATAGCATTTTCAAGTTTACTTCATTTCCGGGACATACGATTCAACGTATTACAATCGGGAATCGAAGACCAGATAAAGGAAATAAGATCAAATTCCTTCTGCAATTAGATAACGTACGTTCCCCCACAACTTCACACCGAATCTCATTTGCCAGAGGAGGAGGTCAAATTATAGACTCAAATTCCCAAAGAGAAACACTTCAATTGTGCCTGACTCTCGGAATTTCGAATACAATCCTCTTGTTTAATTATCCTCCTTTGAAGAAGCAACGAATTCGAAACATCGCAGATCAGGTTCCAAGAGGGGAGATCGAATGTTTGGCCATCTAATCGGAAATAACTTTTGCGTTGCAAATTCGAAAAAATTCGAAATTGCAGCAACTTCATTTTTCTGACCCTTCCTTTGCACAGAGCACCTTCCAAACAAAATATCTGCATAATAGAATACACACCTACCGACATAAACCATAATTTCAACGAACGAGGACGAGAAGATGTTCCAAGCACACTCCGTCCAGCGCTCTGCCAAAACAAGACCGGAGAGCCAGCATCAGCAATAACCTCGAATGCTTATTACATTTTCATACATTTTATGACACCTCATCAAACTTAGAGCGAACATGAAAAAACGGAATTTCCCTTAAATAAAAACATAAAACATCTCCCTCGAGGGCCAGGACTCTACATCAAGACGAAAACATTCACAAACTCCGACTTCTGCAGCCACCACTTTTCATATCCATTCGCTGCCATGTCGGCCAGGTTAGCATATGGGGTAATAACTCTTGGCAGCATTTTACATAAGTGTTTTGCCAGCGCTGAGAGATACATGTGTGCCGTGTCCTTCCCGCACTTGTGGTTGCATTTCTCCTTTTTTTGTGCAAATTTGTTGCCACTCATTTGGTTCGCGGCGAAATTGTGTGCATTTTGCCCTTGATGCTCGAGAGCTGAATGACATTCAGTGTGCGAAGTATAGTCGCTCCACTCAACACTATTGAACACTGTTCGCAAGTTCGGATGAAATTCAATGCCGGTGACATTTTAATTGCAAGCGAAGGAACACCGAAGAGCTGCAATTGAAAACAAGTCTGCTGACTGCCACCGCAGCTGGGAGAGGAGGTGGCGGAATTGTGCAACCTCGTGTGCATGCTGCGGAAGGAGTGCTGTTATATGCCATGCGCCTGGAATTGGCTTTAACTTGAATGCGTGTCAATCTGAGGGGAATGCGTTCGAATTGGAAAAATCTAACTGTCCTTGACATGAACTTGCGAATCGGTTGGTCGGAAATGCATGTCGGTGTCCCTGCAAATTGATTTTTACACGGCTGAAGGCAGGGAGGGACCTCGCAAGTCTAACCAACTTCATGAAGACTTCAGTTTCGCAACATGGTGCCTTCCCATTGCCTCACTCTGAACCACACCTCTTAAAAGGACTTTGCCGAAGCTTTTGGAATACCTTCAAATCGAAGGCTTAGGCAGATTGCTGTTGGCTTCCGTCGCCTGGTCAAGCATGTAGGAGCGGCCTTAAATAAACATAGCGTGACATGGCAAACTGAAAAAATGCTTTTCTCCGTTTTGATTGTTTTGCCGATTCTGTTTGGTGAACCTCTAGAAGACCTTTCATCCTGCTGTGTCCTAGCGGAAGGAATTAAATTCGACGAAAATAAAGAAACTCTTCCTCTTCGGTCGTTTCCTCAGAGGACTCGATTGTCTGGAGGAACAATATGTCGACGTCAACGGGTTGACAGCGGTGGTTTTTAGGTGTGCCAGTCGTAGGGCGGGCGGACGGATGGATGGGTTAAGCAGTGACGATGTGTATTTAGGTGGAAATTGAATTTCCAATTGAATTCTTTGAGTGTTGTTGATTCGAACGCAATCCTTTATCTCGTCCCTGTTGTGGCCCGATGGACAGCGAAAGGGGTGGCGTTTATCTAGTGAAGCGCACTGAAGGGATCTGCCATTCAAAACACGTACTTTACTGTTCTTAATCAGGTCGAAGCTGAAGAACTTTCGGAGATATGGTCTGTCCATGTATGTATGTGTATGTGTTTGTTAACATCGTCCTTGGCCTATTGTGGTATTTTTTAAGGCAAAGTTTAACTGCTTCGGGATTGAGACATGGGCCTGCTTTAGGTCTTGGTCAACATCATCAGCAGCAATCTACCGTGTCGAAGGGTTCAAGTATTTTTCTGTGTAGTAATTAACTTAATGCCCGAGGGATTTTCAGTTTTTCCTTTCAATCTGTTGGGGGATGCAAATGCTCATCTGGCTGGAAGAGATTTGACAGATTTTAAAGGAAAATGTCTCAACAGATTTTTTCCGATTGAAATCCTTTCCTCCGGACTTCATGGAACACTTCAGAATTATTTTGAGAGTCAGATTCACATGGAATGACCTTAGCGTGGACTTAAAAAAGATTTGAACTGAATTTAAAAATTAGAATTCACAAAGAATTCTACTCTTTCTTTCTTCTGAATTATGATCTTGAGTATGGGATAGGCTTGTGTTTCTCCCGTTTTAGACGTAAAATGACAGGCATGGTTAACAAAATATTTTTAGGGAACACTAAAATCTTTTCTGAGTGGAACTATAAATTACGCACGCACATATATAGTTGCCAGATCTGCAATTTACTTTTGAATAATGCTTACAAGCTATTGCAATATTTTTCCGAATTGACCGTTCAGTGAATTAAACTTTAAGAGTATTAAGACTATTATTAGAACTTCTTCATTAGTCCCGAAGCAACTATACAAAGTCTTGAATAAAGTTAAAATCTACATAATGTTCCAATCCACAAAGAAGTGCAAGAAATGAGTGAAGCCAGCGTTGAAAGTAAGAAAAATGTAATGTTACACCAAACTAATGTAATTAACAACTGACTATAAAACTCACTATGTTGCCGTTGCACCCTGGCGCACTGGGTAGAAAGATGCTTATACACCGAAGGTCCAGATTTAATACATCAACATTTTCGCGGTACAACCTCTTTTGAGCTTTTAACAATACTCTAAGATTATTTACCCTGTAAGAAAAAGCTTCTCAAACTTTGAAGTTCGTAGTTGGTAAAAATTAAAACCTCTTCACAGTGAGCTATAACGCTTTCTCTTACTGTGTAGGCTCAATTAAGTGACTGTTTATAAAGTAATGCCTTACAACGTCTTGTTTTGAAATGATGCTACTGTGCTGCTGTACTGCAAATGAATCATAAATCTGGCATCATTAAGTTGGACAAGATCTCCGAAGTCTGTTGCAGCCGCGGCGTATTGGTTAGTGTGCGACGCTCACACGCCTACAATCCAGGTTCAATTCTAGCCCTACATCTCGAATTTTTCATTGCACCACATTTTTCGAGCTGCTGACAACACTCAAAGAGTAATAACTGTCTAAGAAAGCTTCTCAAATCTCGCCGTTCGGAGTCGGCAAAAAACTGTAGGTCCCTTCTACTCGTGAGAGAACAGTAGCGCGCACAACACGAGTAGTTGATGAACAAGCTAGGCCCTGGTCCCCCTTTGGACTGTAGCGCCAACAATAATTATTATTATATGTTCAATAGGGTTAAGATCCAGCGAATGTGGGGGTGTTTCTAGCTGCTTTGGAGCGTTATAAAGCAACCATTCACATACTAAATAGGAGGTGTGTTTCGGATCATTATCTTGTAGGAAGTAGAAAACCGAAAGTAGACCTAATTTTACTGCAGAACTTCGTAAATTTCGTTTTAACTTATTCAAATATCTAGTTTTGTCCATAGAATTTTCTATAAATTCGAACTTTTCACAGCCATTTGAAGCCATACAACGCCACAACAGCACAGATCCTCACCCATGTTTTATAGCTGTCTAAGAAAAAGCTTCTAATTATTCGCCTTTCGGAGTTGACAAAAGAAATATTAGGCCCCTTTTACTCGTGAGAGGAAAGAAGCGCGCGAGTAGTTGATGAGCAAACTAGGCCAAGGTCCTCTGTGGACTGTCGCGCCTTATATTCATTATTAAATCTTTTAAATCCACAGTCAATTCAGAGACTTAACCTCTGAAGCTCCGGTATTAAAGGTGCTGAAATGAGTGCTCCGAAATTCGTCATTACTCTACTATTTGAGTACTATGATGGATAAATATATAATAACAACTGTAATCAACTAGAGAATATGAATAAATAAATGAATAGATGAATGAGTGAATGATTAGTCAGCAGAAATTCCCTTTTTCAAGACTTCGGCAATAAGCAATACTTGCCTCGCTGGGTATGCCCACCCGTTCACTTCTAAGAGCACCTTTGGACGTAAACTTTAGATCAGAGACTCGTTCTTAAGCCGCGCCACACGAATATTAAGTGCGATCCCCAGATTAGCTTTTCTCTGTCATTATGATCCACAGGCATTTAAAATCAATGTGCACTGGTACCCCCCCTTCCTTTTCTTTTCTCTTCCTCTTCACCCTGACCTGATCTAGTCCCGATCACTTAAGGGTGTCAAAGAATTCCTTTAGCTCACGCCAATTACAAACTAAAATATTCAAATACGAGGGTTGCCTTTTTTATTTCAGGATTAGGGAACAAAGACAAATATTAATCATCGAAAATAGCTTTATTGTTTTTCAAGCTATTTTCGATGATTAATATTTGTTCTGTTTATTGATTATTGTTTTTCAAAATATTCCCCATTAAGATCTATACACTTTTGAATGCGTTTGAACCAATTGTCGAAGCAGTTTTGAAACTCTGATTGAGATATCTCCAAAACATGAATTCTGAACGCATCAACCGCTTCTTCAGGTGTCAAAAAACGTTGATCTCTCATTTTATTTTTTACGTGCGGAAATAGAAAGAAGTCATTCGGTGCCAAGTCAGAAATATACGGCGGATGACTCCTCAAATCGATGTTTTGAGTGCTCAAACCTGCAGTTGTTTAAGCCGATGTGTGAGAGTTCGCATGGTCGTGGTGAAGTGTGATCCGTTTTCGGCGGTTGGTTTTCCTGATTTCGTGGAAGACAACTGGCAAACAAATGGTTGTGTACCACACAGAATTGACTCTTTTGGGATGTTCTAGTTGTACGGCTGCAACATGTCCAGTTTTTTCGACAAAACCGGTGACCATTTGCTTGGAAGTGCATCGTGCGCGAGCACCATTCGTTGGATTTGGATCCATTTGAAACACCCATACAGTCGAATGCTGTTTAATTTCATCATACGCGTAAATCCACGATTCATCATCTGTCAAGATGTCATAGACATGTTTCGAAACACCGTGATCGTAGTTTTGGAGTATTTCTTTCCACCAATCGACACGAGCCTTTTTTTGAGCGATTCACAAATTGTGTGTGATCCAACGCGAACAAATTTTTTGACCGTCAAATGTTCATGCAATATTGAATGTACGCTTGTCCACTAATGCCTAAGGTTGTCTCAATCTCACAATTGGTCACATGACGATCTTGCAATATCAGTTGGCCATCATCAATGGTTTCCGGAACAACAACTGATTTTGGACGACCTTCACGAAATTCGTCTTGGAATGAACTACGACGTCGGTTGAACTCACCATACCATCGATAAACACTGGTCCTTGATGAAGCTTCATCGCCAAAAATTGAATTAAGTTCATCGATGCACTGTTGTTGATTTAATTCAAGTCGAAAGTTGTAAAAAATAATCGCACGAAAATTTTCACGATTTAATTCCATTTTTTGGGCGAGATGAATCTTTTAAGTTACTGTAAACAACACAAATAGCGCTCGTATGTCAAAACGTTCTGAGTACATATAACCTCAAAAATGTCAAACTTTACGATAGCGCTGGCGGTTGCTACATTACAACACTAGGGTTTGCCCAATCCCGAAATATAAAACGCAATCTTCGTATACGTTGTCAAATTTCGCAGTGTAATTTTTAAAATTTGAAATGTTAAATGAAATTTGAAAAGGCTTTGCTTTGCTCCCTTCCATTTTGTGAATCCATTAAAAACATTTCATTATTCCTTTTCATTGCATACAGAAGCGGGTATATCCTCTAACCAAAGCATGCATGTAATTGAAAAAAAAAAAAAAACAGAGAAACAGATGCATATCCCCTTTTTCATGCATAAATGAGACATCAGCTCTCAGTATTATTGTGGCTTCAAATGCAGCCAGAGAGTTGGAAACTAAACTCCATGGAACACCATGCAAATTTCAAAAATACCCCGTCCCTGTGTCCGAAAATTCCTAATGAGATCCTGCTCCACCACCGACCGACCCATGTAAACGCGCTCCAATCACATTACCTCCATTTCACTGAACTGTTCCTAATTAATAATTCTCTCGTTGTACAGCAGCAAAAACAAAAAAAGTTGCACTTTAAAGGACTTGAGCGCTGCTTAAAATGTAATTTTATCAGAAATTTCCATTTCCATTGTGCTCTCGTTACATCCGAGGACAGCGTGGGCGGTTTGACCTTAAAGCCACCGCAGCGAAACCTGTTGTGGCTACATTTGTGAATTTCATTTCAAACTCACTGATTTCGAATGCAGAGTTAATTCCTCTCAGCTCTTTGCTGTTTTTTGCAATTTTCGCAATTTTTGTTGGCCGTTGTTTTTTTATGTCGTGTGGTCTTCATTTCTGCTCGACCACAACGATATCCTTCCTCCTCTCCTCCGCGTGCACACCAACCTGGTTGCTCCGTCATCACACTTATTTTCATCAAATGAATTAAACGAAGCGGAAAATTGTCGGACGAGTTATTTTTTTTTCTTCATTTGCGTCCTTTTTTCGAATAGTTGTCCACTTTTTTTTCCCTGTAACAAAGTAAACTTTTTTTTTCTGCGTTGAGGGCATGGCTTCCGAAGTCAACGTTTGTTATAGTTTTTATGGGAAGTTTGCAGACTGTAACGGAAGTACGCTCCAGGACTGCTTCCTGTGTGCCGGGAATGACAGCTCACGTGGGTGAGGTGCTATTCTGATGAGTTTGGCGGATATTTTGGGAGTACGGAAAGGTTGCCAATGTTAAAAATATCTTCAAAGGGACAAGACTTTCGGTCGAACTTTATTAATAGCTGCGGTGTTAATTTTGGGACGAGTGACTCCAAGTTATGGCTCGGGGTAAGGCCACTTTTGGGTGTGCGAATCGCTGGGTGGGAGTGGATGTTTCAACAGCAACAGGTGATGGTATGTGAAGGCAAGTGAAGAGAACGTTGACCTCAATAAGGTATTTTGTAGCATTTTAGGAAACCAACATTTTATAGCATATATCCGGCTTAAGTTCTATTTTCTACCAATGAAAAACGTTTAAGAAACCAGATCCCTCTTGTGGCTGGCTGATTATTGTGTGGACTTAACGTCTGTACCCAGAGTATTATGAAGAGCTCAATGGGTATATGTGTCTGACTAAAAGTCAAAATTGAGTTCAGTAGTCTAAGTCCTTGCTAAAGCTGATTCATATGAGTAACACAGGAACGATTTCATTTCCTCATTGTTTAGAGAAACTGAAAAGAAAGAAGAATTGCTTCTTAAGCGGGTGAAACGTATTATCTTTGACAGATCACAAAGTACTGGCAACAAATTACAAACTAGAACTCATCTGGAGAGAACGATATGAATATCATTGAGGTATGCCGCGCTATCCTGCCATACATAGATGGATTATTTCACAGTTGATCCAGATGTGGAATGACCATAAAGGTTCATGAGACGTAACTCAAAGCAACTTTGTCCGCTCTGGACTTCGATCAAATATACTGAAGCATTTACATATCACAAGTTGAATCATTCTGCTAGTAGCAGTTGTTAACAACATTGAAGAAAATAAACAAGGCCAACTGCTCATATCATAAAAAATCTGTCAGAGTTCTTCTTACATCTAAGCTCCTGCTGGATGATGGTCTTACCAGCACTTAATACGTCACTGAATTAGTCACGGGACAATAGGGGGCGCCACTAAAAAGAGTTATAAAGATTAAATCAATAATTTTTGTTAGTGGCACCCTCTATGTTTCAGGATTTCTTGAGTGATCTGTTACTTATGGATGCGAAACAAAGTTGTTCAGTAAAATCTGACCAGAGTCCCTTAGCCGCGTTCAAGAAAAAATGTTTACCGGGGAAATGTTGGCACCGGTGCTAGCGAGGATGATTCCGAAGATGCTACAATCATGTATAGGGTTGGCATCTAAATATTTGCGGTGCACATGTGTTCGTAATATGGTGTCGAGGTCTATCTCTTGATCAAAAGGGAAATCAGTCCTAAGTACTTATAAACTACGAAATAAAATACGAATGTCTGGTGTGCATCTTCAAGGTGAAAATAAGTTCTTTGTAATAGCTGTCTACGTATCAAACTCCGAAACCCAATTTTTTTCAGTCTGTTTTCATTAGCCTTCGCTTTAACTAACCTCATCTTAGTCGAAGATCTGAATGTTTCAAATGGCGAATAGGGTACCACAGTTCTACATTGTGTTCATTAAGACCTATAAAATGGTATAACTATAATAATAACAAGATAGCGCGAGAGTACACAGGGGGGCCATGGCCTAGCTTGCTCAACTACTTGTGCTGTGCGCGCTACTGTTCTCTCACGAGTAAAAGGGGCCTATAACTTTTTGCCGACTCCGAACTTCGAAGTTTTAGAAGCTTTTTCTTAGACAGGGAAAGAGGTGAGTCAGTAGCTCAAAAAAGATGGTGGCGTGAAAAATTCGAGCTGTTCAGGAGGGAATTGATCCTGGATCTTCGGCGTGTGAGTGTCAAACTACTACAAACAACCCACTACGCTGCCCCTACACTACCACTACGGTGCGGCGGTCAATACAATAGGGCAGAACGCTGATTTATAACTACGAGAATCTGCCTTTAAAAGGTGTTCATTAATGAGGCAGTTGCTTGCTCAAGCGTTCGCCTGGAAATTCAAAAATTCATCTGAACGCACATCTTGTGCAGTCCGTAAAGGCAAGCAACCGACTTGTGCGCATGACCAAAGTGCAGGAATCGAAAATTGTGCGACATCTACCTCGAAGGTGGTGCCGTGACAAAATTATAGCTCAGTAGACTCCGTTGGGGAGGAGACTTAACTCTTATGAACGAAGAAGAACCGTTTCAGAAAGCTCTTTGTAGTTCGTTGACCTTGAACTCAGCTACAAAACCGTTTTTCCAACCAGAGATCTGTGTGGACTGCTACAATTAAAGAACCCGGCTGCGGTGGAATTCTGTACACGTAAGAGGGTACTGACTGCTGGCTGGTGATTTTGCTACGCCAAGACGTCATTCAACGAATAAATGTCATATCATTCTACTTCCTACCATCCCGAGCACCCCGTATCCCAATTATTCCAAGAAACAGCAGCAAGCTACCTGTTGGTGGAGCAGAAAGATGGAAAATTGATTGTGCTTTTAAAAGACAAACAAGCAGAAGCAGTGGCCGCTGTGGCGTTGTGGGTAGAGTGCGACGCTCACACGCCGAAGGGTCTAGGTTCGATTCCCGGCTGACACCTCAAATTTTTCACGGCACCACCTCTTTCGAGCGGCTGGCAACACTCAAAGACTAATAACTGTTTAAGACAGTTTCTCAAACTTCGCCGTTTGGAGTCGGCTAAAAACTGTAGGTCCCTTCTACTAGTGAGAGAACAATAGCGCGCAATACGAGTAGTAGATAAGCAAACTAGGCCCTGGTCCCCTGTGGACTGTCACGCCAACAAATATTATTAAGCAGAAGCTCTATAAACGCCATCAACAGGATCAGAGGTACCTAACTTTTGCCGACTACTGGTTAAGAAACAAAAGGTGTAAACTCGATCTTGGTTTGTGATTAAATAAAATTTAAACACGACACAAGGTTTTAGTCAATCATCAGCAGAAAATCGGAAAATGTCCTCTCTCAATTGAAGTTCTTAAATCGAAACGATGACTGTTGATGGAATAAACTGTGCACATGCTCCATTTCAAAACAGTTATTTCCAAACATGAGACTTAGACGGACAAAAAACTAAACCAGGATTGAATAAACGAACTCTATAGGCTGTACAGCGACATGCGCCTGGTCAAGAGTCTACGGATACAACGCTTAAGATGGCTAGGCCATGTAGAGCGTATGGACACCACTGCTCCGGCCCGAAAAGTCTTTGAATCCGAGCCATTGGGACAACGCAACAGAGGACGGCCTAGACTGAAGTGGCGCACACAAGTGGAGAAGGACCTCAACCAACTTGGAGTGCGCAACTGGAGACAGCTGGCGAAAGATCCTGCTGGCTGGAGAAGCATGTTGGTTGAAGTCCAGGTCCACCCCGGACGGCAGCGCCATAAGAAGAAGAAGAAGAAGGATTGAAGAAAATGGTGTTCGTGATCACTGGTCATTGCCTGATAAGTAACCGTGCAAGAAGGCTTCAATGAAGCCTGTAGGGTTTGTCGAAATTTGCAGTGACATTACTTCGGAAGAGGTCTTTAATTTCAACAAAGATCGAAGCATCCGAGGGTCGTTCAGTATATTCTCGGTATGGATATGGAGGAATATGCGAATTCAATTTAAATTATTTTTATTTTTCAATATAATCTCTCCTTATACCAATGCATTTGTTCCGTATTGAGATAAGCTTATTTAAACCCTCAAAAAATAAATTTCCTCTTTCTTTGCAAAATACCCATTTATTACCGACTTGAGTTCCTCATCATCCGAAAATGTTTTTCCACGAAGACATTTTTTCAAATCCGAAACCAAAAATAATCACAAGGGGCAAGGTCTGGACTGCGTGAGTGGGTGTTGGATTTCTTCGAAACCACAATCTTGCGCAGCAGCCTTGGAAACTCACGCCGTATGAAGAGGAGCGTTGTGATGAAGAAGCAACACATCCGCTGCGACTTACCCAATCTTTTCCTTTTAATTTTCGTCCCGCAAATTATGCAAAGTAGAATCGTAGGACTTGGCGTTGATGGTTTCACCTTTTTTTTGTACTCAATGAGCAAGATTCCCTTTTAGTCCCAAACAGCTGTGGCCATGAGCTTCCTGGCAGACGTAATGACTTTGAACTTCTTCGGGGAGTCTGTTCCTTTTTTATGCCACTGCGTGGACTCTTGTTTGCTTTCATGGTCATTGTGGTGAACCCATGTTTCGTCCCCAGTAACAATTCGATCAATAACACCGTCCGCGTTTTCACTACACGTCTCCAAAGCCCTTTACAGCAAGCGGTTCTCACTTTTTTCCGAGGCGCTATGAGCATTCGTGGCACCCACCTTGCACTGACCTCTGAGTGGTTAAGATGTGAGTCATGGTAAATGGGGTAAATGGTACCAGTTGAAAGCTTGGTGATCTCTGCCATCATTTTCATCAAGAACAAGTTTTTCGACTTCTTTGATGTTTTCTACCGTACAAGCAGTAGCCGGGGTCTAGTCTAGTAGTAGTCTTCAATACTCTTTCTGTCTCTCTTGAACTCATTAGACCACTTTTGCACAGTTGATAATGAAGGTTCAGAACCCTGGTAAACAGCCACCATGTCTTCATGAATAGTTTGTTGACTTTTTCCTTGCTTAGTAGAAAATTTAACTACAGCGCGATGCTCAATTTTCACCATCATCGTCACAGTTGTCATTATGATTCTGTTTAACTAGAGATAAAACGCGAATTCATAATCACAACTTTACACGATTTTACACGAATGCACGAACAAAATAGTATTACTTGATAAATATGTAAATTTATATCTATAACCACCCGATACCGAGAAAATAAGTATTGAGCCCCTTCTGCAACAAACTTAATAATAATTGTTGGCGCGACAGTCCACAGGGGGACCTTACTTACTTACTCATCAACTACACGTGTTGTGCGCTCTACTGTTCTCTCGCGAGTAGAAGGGACCTAGAGTTTTTGCCAACTCCAGCGAAGTTTGAGAAGCTTTCTTAGACAGTTATTATTCTCTGAGTGTTGTCAGCAGCTCAAAAGAGGTGGTGCCATACAAAATTCGAGATCAGCCGAGAGCAAACTTAGCTGTTTTAAAAGTAAGAAACCCAAAGATATTAAAAAATTGCCTCAACGAATAAAAGGAAATGGAAAGGTTTAATTAAGAGTACTTGAAAAGATCTAGGCAATCGTTTCTGTCGTGTGGCATCGTTATGTTCCCACCCAACATGCACCGCACAAAATCGGGCCTTGGCAATAACCCGCAGGGTCCTGCTTGTGATTCAAATCAATGTGTCTTCCTGAAGAAGTTTAAATGAGACTAACACCCTCTTTAGAACATTCAAAACACTTCATGTCGAGACCTTATCAAATTCCTAGATTCCAGGTCAAACCACGGGATTATGTGAGCACAAAGCTTGCCCAAGAAGCAATCATTTTTTTTAACAAAAACAATCACTTTCTGGAGTTTTCTCATTCTGTAAGTAGATTTCTTGGCTTGAAATGTGACACAAATACAGTTGAGGGAATGAAAAAGCTTCATCGCAAAACTTGAATTCATTTGAACGACTATGAAGTGGGCATCGATTTGATGATGAGTTTCGTCGGGATCGTCACTTTCAACCGGTGAGATCTAAAACTCCATCCCCCTTCACTCTAAATGGCATGAAGTTCAACGAACGATAGGTTTCGTCCCCATCAACGCCTCTCTGAATCAAGATCAACACGTGCGTCTATCTGACACCTGCTTACCGCACCCGACAGGAATCAGTATGCAGGGTCACCAAATAAGGATAAAACTGCAATAAGCTGGAAGAAGGTTTTGTGTGTTTATTTTCCATTGTTCGTTCGAGGCACCAAGAAACTCATGTGTCCGCTAAATGTGGGTTCAAGTTTATTGTTTAGCGAATGGCCCAACATCCAGCGAACTTAAGTCGGGGAACCGAAAAACGACAACTAATCACATCTCATCTCATGAGAAATAGAAATCCTCCTTATCATTCTTCATCAGAACGTGAGGCCACCATTCAAAACTGTACCACGTCCTTGCAGGCATAGAAGTTCCGCTTCCACGAAAACCATTTAAACTTTTTAATTTATTACCCAAACCCAATCGGCTGAGCACATCGCTTGTGCATCCTCCAGTGCCAGTGCAGAGGAAAAGCCAGCGTTCTCTTCTGAATGAATGTTCGTTTCGAAGAGATTACGAAAGGAAATCTCAGGTAAAGACCAATATTTTCCATGTCGCAGCATCCGGAGATCTCTTCTTCAAATAAATACCGATACTTGGAGTGGCAGCGTCGAGGCATAACGTCAAGGCCAAAAGCATGTACACAGATTTGGAGAATTGCCGTAGGATGCCTTAAGCTTTCTTGCAAACACACAAGCAGATAGAGAGAAATAGAAAATCCTAAAAGGGCTTCCAAAGATGCACAGAATGTTTTGTTGGAATGTGGCGAGTGGGATGGGAGGATGGAGAATAGTTTCCAGAGAATCTGCTTGAATTCAATGTGTATCGACCTTCGCCGCCGTCGCCATTTGATACTTTACATTTTTATCCTTCACTTCTTCATATTCCTCCTCACCCTCAACCCTGGGTAATTCCATTTTGAAGATCTCCCGGGTATATGCTTATGTCTATTCCTGCTTCAATTGGATCATTTTTGTGTGAAAGGGAATTTATTCCATTTTTTGGGTTCGCCTGCTTTGCATGGGAAAATTTATGTTGCGCCCCACTCCCGCCCCATGACCCAAGGGGCCGAGCGAACATGGTGCATTGTGAACCACAGGCATCGTCAATGTCAGACGCGATGGCGGTTGGCTTGGCGGTGGAATGGTTGCTAGATAAATTCTGGCAACTGAAACAACTGGCATTCGACAATCATCTGCACCATATCGCGCGGTGTTATGTGACTTACGCTCCATTTAACTTGGCAAGCCTTCCGAACAATAATTATCTCGTCGGCTAATTTGATTGCGAAACCTGTCAGAGGGGCTGGCTTCGGTTTGGCCGTGTTTTAGGCGCCTAATTGGATGTATGCAGGCTCACGGTCCGTATGCCCGTCGGTTGGTCTTTTGCGTAAATTACTCATGTGGTGCGGATCCGAATTAATTTTCGACTACTCCAGACTGCACGCAAGCCCATGAATTGATATTAATTCCTGTACTTTGGCCGAGCGACGGCCGTGCGGGTCGAGTCTGTTGGAGTTTAGCTTGAAAATGTGTCGATGGTAATTGTTATTGGCTGGCTGGCGGACGGAAGTCGTTGTTACGATTACTTTTTACAGCCATCGTTAGCTTCGGTAGCTTTGGTTTTTCGGGTGAATATCCGAGCGAATCTCGGCCCACTCTGCGGCCGGTTAATGAATGGAAACACGACCAGTGGATATCAAGTGTGATGGCCCTGGTTACAGTGATTAGGGATCGCATTTCGTGTAAACATAACGCCGCCGGCAGGTGGATCGTATGTGAATAAATAATTCATTTTGGGGATGTGCTGTTGGACACATCGCTGGTTGGCAGAAGATCCTCGTGTGTTGTTCGGCGGCGTGGTGCTGTTGTTGCGCGTTTGACGGACGAGTGAGTAAGTATGCATGACAGTGAATTATTTCAGAATGGAGGGGGTGACTTGTGATGTTGTTCGTGGTGCCTTTGATGCGACGGTGGAATTATGATTCTAATGAAGGGCATGTTGGTTGGGCCCTTAGGTGTTTTATGCTAGGAGGAGGCTGGATATACTATTATAGCGCAGGAGTTTATGACACAGACAGTCTTTTGTTCGTAGTTTGCCAAAAGTCAGAAATTGTTGTGAAGGGAATTGTAGAGCTTGGAGGAGATTCGGAAATTGTTCGGGAATCCTATGTATGGTTCAGGAGTGAAATTTCAAGCCAACTTTAAGACAACCTGCTTTGTTCTTTCGATAATGATACAATGCGTCTTGGATAAAAGACTTCAACCGAGGTCTGTAGTCAGCTGCCTCTAATTTTGAGCGCATAGTTTGACTTTGTTACTTACTTACAACCATTTTGGACGTGGAGAGTTTTTGTTGAGTTGCCCAAATTGCCCGTATTTGGTAACTGGAGTTGAGCTGCTCTAGCTTGACGAGCCGCACGTCTCTAGATTTCAAACAGAGTCGAGTCCTCATTTGCTTTGAATCATGATTTGCCGGTTTTTGGCGTGTTAAGTGGCACAAATTCGTAAAGAATATGGTGGCCCTCGAACAGATGTCTCTATTGCTGAAACAGCTCTTAATTGAAGAAATTGTCCTTCGCGAAAGACAAAGTTTTTGGCTCGAAGTTTTAGCTGCACATTGTAAAGCTCTGCTCAAGGCGGCACTGTTGTGCTATCTCTTAAATGTGATTTGTTTTGCGTTCGTTTCAGCCAGGCCAATTATAGCCCCTTCAATTTCAAACCTAACCGACACCTCAATACTTGGGAAGTTCTACAAAAAGTATATTGGCATCGATAGGCAAGTTTTTGGTCTTCTTCATGATCAGACGTAGTGATAGAATCTGATCTATATTGAACTGACTGACAGATTTTTTCCGTTTTGTTTGCTCACAAAAAGTTATGGTGGTGTTCTTCCACACTGGTTAAACCATTTCGTAAGAACTTACATTCGTCTTACACTTTGGGCAACTTCTCAAGTAAGTGGAACAGCAATTGTCCAACTAGTGGTCATTACCTTCTCCCCTCCGATCCGTGGCGTTTCTTCTTCTTTTTGTGGCGCTACAGTCCAGGGTGGAAAAGGGCCAACAACATGCCTCTTCAGCCAGCACGATCTTTCGCCACCCGCCACCAGTTGCGCACTTCAAGTTGGTTGAGGTCCTTCTCCACTTCGGTGCGCCACATCGGCTTGGCCGTCCTCTGTTGCGTTGTCCCAATGGCTCGGATTCGAAGATTTTTCGGGCCGGAGTAGTAGTGTCCATGCGCTCTACATTGCCTAGCCATATCAAGCGTTGTATCCGAAGACGCTTGATCAGGCACATGTCGCTGTACAACCCGTAGAGTTTGTCATAATATCTTCTCCTCCAGACGCCATCAACGCAAACAGTACTTTTCTCTCGAAAAGTCTAAAGGTTTTCTCATCCCTTTTTAGTAACTCCCAGCTTTCCGCGCCATAAAGTAAAACTGGGATGATCAAGCTGTTATATGGAGCGAGCTTAGTCCTTCGAGAGAGGGCTTTATTACTCAATTGCCTCTTGAGCCCAAAGAAACAGCGATTGGCAAGAGTGATTCTGCGCTTGATTTCGGCACTGATCTTGTTGTCTCTGTTTACCGCGGAGCCAAGGTAGACGAAGTCCTTGTTTTCCTTAAAGTGTGACCCTCTGTCCGAAACATCAGTGTTGTGTGTCCTTCCTTGATGAGAGCATGTACTTCGTTTTGCCTTTATTTACTGCCAGACCCATTTTAGGCGCTTCCGCTGTGTTCGTCCAATTACGTCAATGTCATCAGCGTAAGCTAGCAATTGAACTGACTGGAAGATCGTGACTCTGGTGTGGACTTGTGAGCTTCGCACGATTTTCTCCAGGATGATGTTAAAGATGCCACGTGACAGTACGTCGACCATCGTTCTTCGGCATCCTACACAATTTGACGAGTTTGGTAGGAATGCCAAAACTAGACATGGCGGTGTTTAGCTCGTCTCTGTTCACACTGTCGTATGGGGCCTTAAAATCGACGAATATGTGGTGCGTCAGTTGCAGTTAGGATCTGTTTTCCTGAGGTCTTGGAAACACTGATAAACCATCAGCTTTTGAAATGTTTTTATTCTAGGAAAATACTTAAAGACCGGCAAAACGGTTTTTAGGTCGACTGTTGATCTGATAGTAGCTCATACCGAAAATTTAACCAATCTATTGTAGCAGATATAAAAAAGAACGATCTTTGCGCTTGGTATTAGAAAAGCGTTTGACAGAGTCTGACATCAGGCTCTCTTGTTAAAAGTGAGTGCTTTAGGTGTCGATGATTCTCTTCTTCGATGGATTATAAATTACCTTTCAAACCTTTCCATACAAATTGTATTGGATGGGTTCAAGTCCGATCTTCATCATATTAATGCTGGTATTCCCCAGCTCCGTTTCGTCTTCGACACTCTTCCTCATTTTTATTAAGTGATCTCCCGTCTGTCAATACTAATCCAATTCACTCCTTCGCTGATGATAGTAATAATAATTGTATGGTGCGACAGTCCACAGGTGGACCATGGCCTAGTGTACTTATCAACTACTCGTGTTGTGCATGCTAATGTTCTAGCACGAGTAGAAGGGACCTACAGTTTTTTGCCGACTCCGAACGGCGAAGTTGGAGAAGCTTTTACTTTGACAGTTACTTCTTTTGATTGTTGTCAGCAGCTCGAAAGAGGTAACGTCGTGAAAAATTCGAGATGACCCAGATCGAAAGATCGATGATGAGCCAGATTAACCCCGAACTGTTGCGCCACATAAGGACTAAGAAGAAGTTTAACTGCCGCTTTTTTCATTCCCATTACCAACTTCAAACCTGGGTTTCACTGAACTGATTAGGAAGTGCTTTGCAAAAGCTACTTATTTGAGGCTGACCCTTTCGGGCATCAAAATACAGTACCTCACAAAATTGAGTATACACCTATCATTACTTCAAATTCGGGCTGTTTCAAGGCCTCTTTTTTGTTTTATTGTTTTGGTATACAATCATAACTAAATACATATCTTAAACAAGAGTATATGCCAAATTCACAAACAGGCGACTTCCTAACGGTACTTTTCGCATGAAAAAGCAAACGACCCCTGAAATCGACACACAAAATTGAGCGTACAGATATCATGTGTGCGTTATACACAAGCTTCGCAGAATCGATACATGCAAATTTGTTCAGGAATGAAGCAACAAATGTCCCTGATGATCATTTCTGGACACGCTTTTGATATGAAAAGATCGATATTCTCTTCTTTGTACGAAAATATGGAAAACATGCGAAAACAGACTACTTTGTCAACGAGTATGGTAAGCTCATAATGAGGATATTTTGCGAGGGGAAGTCGATGCGAAAAATAGGAGTCACTGTAGGGCGATCGGTACAAAAAATAATAAACAATTATAGATATGAAGGGACACTAAAAAACAGACCTTGAAGGGGAAGAAAAAAAATTGCTCTCAGAACAAAACGAGCGGCATATTGTTCGGACAATCAAGTCCAATCCAAATCTAGTGTTCCAAAGTTGACGACTGAGGTGTCATCCGTAATTAATAAGCCTCTTTCAGTAGAAACTGTTCGCAGAGTCTTGAGAAAGAATAATTTAAATGGTATTATCGCACGAAGAAATCCGTACATTTCCCTAGTTAAAAAGAAGGAAAAATTGGAGTTTGCCAGACAATATGTGAACCACACGGAAAGCTTTTGGGAAGGTGTTTTGTTTTCAGATGAAACAAAAATAAATTTATTTGGGTCTGATGGCAAACAAATTGTTTGTAGGGAACCAAATACAGCTCTCAAAGCTAAAATATGAAGTCAACCATAAAACACAGGGGAGGATCTGTGCTGTTGTGGAGTTGTATGGCTTCAAATGGCTGTGGAAAGTTCGAATTTATAGAAAATTCTATGGACAAAATTAGATATTTGAATAAGTAAAACGAAATTTACGAAGTTCTGCAGTAAAATTAGGTCTATTTTCGGTTTTCTTCTTCCATCAAGATAATGATCCGAAGCACACCCTCTATTTAGTACGCGAATGGTTGTTTTATAACGCTCCAAGGCAGCTAGAAACACCCCCACATTCACTGGATCTTAACCCTATTGAACATCTAATAATAATAATTGTTGGCGCTACAGTCCAAAGGAGGACCAGGGCCTAGCTTGCTCATCAACTACTCGTGTTGTGCGCGCTACTGTTCTCTCACGAGTAGAAGGGACCTACAGTTTTTTGCCGAGTCCGAACGGCGAGATCTGAGAAGCTTTCTTAGACAGTTATTACTCTTTGAGTTGTGTCAGCAGCTCAAAAGAGGTGGTGCCGTGAAAAATTCGAAAAATTGGTGTTGAGCTGGGAGTCGAAACTAGACCCCTCGGCGCGTGAGCGTCGCACTCTACCCACTTCGCCACGGCGACCACAATAAAAATATCTATCCTTCATATAAGAAGGGTCACGTTAACACCTTCAAGGTCTTGTTAACATTCCATAAGCAGTGGAACAAACATAAAACTAAGTCCAGCAACTTTTAAAATTACGTAAAGTATTCTTAATTTAACTTCGTAAAAAAAAAACGCCGTCAATTTAAGACATTTGCTCTAAAAGACATTCTTTGGTGGTATATTTCAAAGTTTTGCATTGAAAAAGAAAATCTCTATGACCATCACCTCGGATCCGCGGTAAGCAGGGACAACAACATCAATACCAAATTGACAACATAAACTTGTTTTGATGAATATAAGCTTTTGATGTTGTTTGAGAAGGTTCGCTTGGCTTGCTCCACGATTGACATTGTTCTAAACAACTCATTTTTCATCATCCGTTATCAATCGTTTTAAAAATGGATAGCTATCATTACGTTTCTTTAACGAATCGCAGATGTTAATGTGTTGTGTTAAATGACTCCCATACAGTTCTTGAGTAACCCATATATCAAGTTTTCGTACATAGCAAAGTTGGTTTACACGATTTCCAATGCATGAACCTAGACCCTTCGGCGTGTGAGCGTCGCACTCTACCCACTACGCCACGGCGACTACATCTATGTCCCAAAATAAAAGTGCGGGTTAAAGAAAGTACCTGCTCCAATAAGCAGATGAATGATAAAATTCAGGCAGCTTGGGAAGGAATTCAGCCATCTTTTACTGAAAAACTGGTAAAATCCATACCACGGCGGTTACAAGCTGTCATAGATGCTGAAGGAGGTGCCAAGCATTACTGAAATTTTATTTGTAACTGTTTTTGTTTTGTGTTTTTGTCGTAGCTCGAATTTACTTTAAGTTTATGCTCAATTTTGTGTGTTAAGATGCAGTGCCTTTTTTATTTTGCTTAGAAATAGCAAGTTTTTTTTTTCATTTTCATATTTTTGTTTGCGGTACTTAGCAATTGAAATATGTCAATTCGAACTGCACTTAATAATAATAATAATAATAATAATTGTTGGCGCTACAGTCGAAAGGGGGACCAGGGCCTAGCTTGCTCATCAACTACTCGTGTTGTGCGCGCTACTGTAGAAGGGACCTACAGCTTTTTGCCGAATCCGAACGGCGAAATTTGAGGAACTTTCTTAGACAGTTATTACTCTTTGAGTGTTGTCAGCAGCTCGAAAGAGGTGGTGCCGTGAAATATTAGAAAAATTGGTGTTGAGCTGGGAGTCGAACCTACCCCTTTCGGCGTGTGAGCGTCGCACTCTACCCACTACGCCACGGCGACCACTGCACTTAAGTTTTATTAATTAACTACTTTTTTTAAGGCGAAAAAGATAAAAATATGTTCAAGCTGTGAGTGTATGCTCAATTTTGTGACGTACTACAATTTTGTACGTCCTCGTTCTCGAACATCAATCAAGAAAAATTAGGGATGCAATAAATGGTAACTTATAAGTTTTCTTAGAAACTCACTTAGTCCGGTTTGTTTTGCATCACTTCCTAAATTTGTCTTTAACTTGAACCTTTGACAAAAGCCAAATAAAATTTTGGTAAATTCTTGCGGGACTTAAGATAGCCTCAACCACATCTATTTCTGTCTACAAATTGACATGCCGAAGTAGCTTCCGAAGCCAGTGCCAACCCGACTCCACTCTTACAATCCAGAACATTTAATTAGATTCTTAATTGCGACGACGAGCGGAATTGAGCAACTGTGAAACGCGATATTGCACTCCGCAGCAGGCAATCGCGCCGGCATTCGATACGCGTTCGCGAAATGTCATCAGTCAAATATGAAAATCAATTTCGCTCCAATGCTCTGCATTGGAAATTTGGAACGGTTCCGCAACTTGTTACAACTCCAAAAACCAATATCACAGCCAAGGATAGTCATCGGCAGCGACGACGTCGGTAGGCTGACGCAATAAATAAGCACATGCAGCATGAAAACCGGAACAGGCAGATGTCAGAAGAATCCCACTGCTGGCGGCCTCCTTTGCACACGCTCATCGATTTTGCTTTCCCCGAATATAGTTTGATTTTTTGTTATTATTTTGCAATTGACTTTTCTTGCATATCCTTCACTGTGCATCCAGGCTGCAGGCTACAGCAACAGTAACAACAGTTTTCAGTCCTTGTTGGCAGCTGAATCAATACATTCAGATGGGAACCAGAAGTGGAGGGATCATTGCATCGTAAATGGAAATTCAAATTGGGGTTACACACTCGACGGGACCTCGAAGCCATGTTCGCCGAATAGCGAAACGTCGTCGTTGCATCGATGGCATGGCACATCTTTCTCGTCGCTGTCGAATGATTCTTGCTCACTTGCATCCCCGAACGCGGCGTGGGAGATGGTACCGCCATTTGCATTATCTGTCAGGATATTGTTAAAGCACACTGTCCACAGCACCAGCACTCGACCGCAGGACATCTGAGTGTGTTTGCTTTTGACTTTGCACATCGGAACCGAGCGCGGACCATTACGATGACGACCATGGACGTGAAGCGATCAAATAGGAATCAAATTTGTTAGCTGCGGAGCATTGAATTCGATATGATTACCGAAATTCGATATCGCCGCGTGGATTACGTGTTCAATTGCTCAGGGTCAGTTTTCGGCACCCCCTTAATGGAGAAATTTTATTCTTCATGAAACCAGTTTCCCCTTCGCGTGACTACTCCTCATGCCCCCTTCGGGCGCTCAAATATTTATGTCGTCTAAGCTAATGGATGCCATCTGTTTCTGTTTGATTTGGCCCCTTTGTGTGAAATCACGACGACGACGACAACGATTCGCATTTCATTAAGTTTGAGTGCTTAATTTGTGGTCCAATCAATCGAGTCCGAGAGAGAGAAAGAGAGAGTAAATAACTGCTCTGCGGAATGGCCCATTCCACGGAGGTATGTTTTGGAGTACTGGTCGTGGGGTATTTAGTGTCACTTCTGGGGTGGTTAATAAACTGCTAGTGAAATCGTGTGAATAGGTTGGTTGTTAAAACGGGTTCGTCGTCAATGGGGGATGAATAAAATGGAAGAAACAAATGATTCAGTTCGAGTTTTCAATTTAAGGCAACCTTAAAATAGATCAACCCTTAGGCGTGCTGAAACTTTAGGATTCCATCTTGAAGCACATAGTCTTCCAATTACTGTGAGAGAAGCGCCTTCACCCTAAGTCAAACAGAACGCCAGAGTTTCAACAAAACAAAAACGAAACGAGTTCCACCACCAAGCAACCTCAAAGTGAATTCCCGCATTAAGTTGAAATATTCATTTCGTTTCTTATTTCCGGTCAGTAACATCCAATTCACACCACACCCCAGCCACTAACATTGATGTAATTTGAAAACTATATTGGCTCCAGTGCATCACGTGCGCATAGCACTAAACTGCAGCAATGTCCTGGGGCAGCTTACGCGAACCTCATGTAACCAGAATCGATATGTTCTCAAATTAAACGACCCATCACATTCGAACTCTAATAAAGTACCCACCTCCGCATCGGGCATGACCACTCCACTCCACTCGCCCGAAAGTCCGTAAAATCAAACTCAGTGATACCAATAAAGTTGCCGATTCTTATAAGTTTTCAGTTTCTCTTGCCGCGCCCGGTTTGCAGCTACTGCTGTTGGCAGTGCAACTTTTGCAATAAAAAATAAAAGGAATGAATGGACAGAGAAGATACGAGAGGGTGAGTGAGAGAGAGAGCGCAGAGCGCAGAGCAAAGAGTTGGAGACTGTAGCAAGCACTTGGCAACTTCATGATGAATTCATCCCCACAGCCTTAAATGCATTTCGAAATCCCTCGGCTGTCGTTGCCAGGTTTTCTATAAAAGTGATGTTTCTCTACAGGAAGAAGCACACAAAAAGCAGCCGAGTACTGTCCGGACTAACTTTATGTGTTATTGTTCGTCTGGGTGCCTTCCTCTCGGTTTATTTCAGACAATAAGTGCTAAGGGCTTCACCATGATTCTCAGACTTGAGCAGTTGCATTGAAACAAATGAGTGAGTCCTGTTGAGTCGAGATTCACCTCGTTGTGGGGGCTTTTTGAATTTGTATCAAAACAATGAAATGACGGCGGCATTTGGAGATGCCATGAGTGGAGGTGAAGTTGTGAACATTTTGTCTTCGTGATCCTGTGGACACGAGTCTAATTCGCATGCATCCCGCTGGGTGGGTATTGAGCAACTGAGGTGAATGGGAAACTCTTTCGGGCTTCCTCAAGCATCGAGAGCTACTTGTGCATTTTGAATGACGAACTGCCTGGAGGAGGGCTGAGTTCGGTGTGCTGTTGTTGCCAATTTGACCTCGATTCATGCAAAGAAGGTGCAGGTTTGCTATTTTTCATTCGAAACAATGAAGAGGGGCCATTCACAGAATTTGAGAGTCTTGCATTTGTTGCATGAATGAAAATCAAAAGAAAGCAAATTGGAGCCAGATGCAGGGCAGGTGGGATTGGCCTTAAATATTTGAAATAGGCGCCTTTCTGCAGGTGTTTGATGAAAATTTCACAAAAATCTAATTAAACTAGTTTTGGAAACAACAAATTTCACACGTTAGAGGCTAGAAGACATATGACTGCAGAACTTGGGAGAGAATATTTCTGGTCCATGGCAATGGGAATGGAAGACTAAATTATTATTTGGTGAGAAATTGTCGAATAAGAGAATTTGTTCTCCATGAAAGGATGTCGACAGCTCTCATCATTGGATTCACTCGATCATTCGTCATTTGACCAGAATAACTATTTTTCTGTGAAGTGGAATCTTGTCTCTGATTAAGAGGCCTTTTTCATTCTATTAGAGAAAATGTCCCGTGAGCAGAGCATAATTTAATTGGCTCTCCGGCACGCACACTTTTGACATTCATATGAGGTCCGCCTCTTGAGCACGTAATTTCACGCAGGTCATCTTCTGTTACCTCCTTCCAAAGCCCTAGAAGAGGGTTTGATCTTGACAGTTTCAGCCTTTTATCCCAGGCACATGTTGCTGTGCAGTCTTAAGAGTAGGTAAACTATTGGAACAAGCAAGGCTGCCGCAGTATGGACTCCCGTAGCGAGCAGGTCGAAAAATAAGGAAAAAATGAATAGATTCTAATCGAATTTTTAAACACGTGCCTTAAAAGATCCTAGTAGATGCCTTGGGGTTGACGACAAAACCAGAAAAAAGATGCCAATTTGCCACGGCATGAGAAAACTGCTGTAGGTAAGTATTGAATTGTAGTTCCCATCCACTCGTCAGAGACGAAAAAAAGCAGGAAACCAAGCTGAAATAAATGAACTGACAATCACATTAAGACAAAACCTCCAAGGCGCTGTCAGTCTTCTGGGAGTGTAAGGGAGTTTTTGGCAGAACCTGGGGCCTATCACCAAAGAGATCCGTGAGGATCTACACGGCAATGATAAAACCTCTTCTCCCATACGCACCAGTGGTTTGGTAAAACAGGCTTTCCCGCATATTCGTGACTGTTGCTTTCACTAAGCTTCAAAGAACGATCTGTCTCGGCTACACAGGAGTTTATCCTAGCACACCTGGATCTGCTCTTGATACACTGCACCATCTCCCTCCCCTTGGCAGTCTGTCTCGGCTACACAGGAGTTTATCCTAGCACACCTGTCTCTGCTCTTGATACACTGCACAATCTCCCTTCTCTTGGCTGTCTGTCTCGGCTACACAGGAGTTTATCCTAGTACAACTGGCTCTGCTCTTGATACATTGCAAAATCTCCCTCCACTTGGCATCCACATCATGAGATGTGTAATCAAGGCCATCTCTCGACTCGCACTGAAGCCCTTATGAACTCGCGCACCGCATCTCCTATGACACTAGCCTCATAAATATGCCGTCTTATGCTAGGTCACCAATGATACAGATGTGTCACGCATACAAAGTCGACTTTCCCCATGTCCTGGACTGGCTCTGGCCAGAAACTGAACCGGGAAGGGAACGTAGTCAGATTTTCACGGACGCCTCTAAGACGACAGAGAGATCTGAAACTAATGCCTTCGTGGAAAACGACAACATCAAACTTCACACCTCCTTAGGTAACTTCGTGTCGGTCTTCCAGGCGGAAGCCTCCGCGATCGTAACGGCCACCAACTATATTGTGAAGAATACGTGGAAGGGGCGAAGTATCTGTGTCTGTAGCGACATCCATGCTGTGCTGGAGGCCTTACTCAACCCTTTAACCACTTTCAAGGAAGTCAAAGTATGCAAGTCTTAGCTTAGTCGGCAAACTGAATTCGGGATCAAGGCCAACGAGATTGCCGATGTACTAGCTAGGCAAAGTACACAAGAGGCATTCGTAGGGCCCTTGAGACTGCCTGTATACGTGGTTGTGGCCTCCGTCGACGGTTGGTTCTCCCAACAGCTTAACCAGAGACCAGGTGTGACTCTCCAGGATTCACGTTGACCAAGTGCATGCTCTCGAACATTAGCATGAAATCCGCAGCGTACCTGTTATATTTAGACAGAAATAAGTGCAGACAACTTGTCAGCATACTAAAGGGACTTAACCTTCGCTGTGCACCTAAGTCAGCTTGTGCTTAGTGATGGCACCCTTTGCGACGCCTGTGGAGAAAATGAAGACAATTCAGAGCACATTCTCTATCAATGTCAAAGGTGGCGGCTATTTAGCGCTGACGTGGTGGGAACCGAAAACCTAAAATTGTAGAAACGATGTCTGGTCTTTTTCCAGAAACCAAGAAAACACATTAAATGTATATCACTGCCTGGTAGTACAATTTCAACCCCTTGAGAAATGAACGTAAATTGGATTTGAAAACAGTTTGCATTATCCAAATTTAGCCTTTTTCCGTGCTTAAAACAAACCAACGCTCCTCGACTGTACGCTCATCACTACTAAGTCTGACTTGATGATCATAAACATGGCGTCCATTTAATTGTAGAGGCTACTACTCCAGACCTCCAAATTTTTCATTACTCTAAGCCAAACCGTTCGCTACTCAATCGCACAGTGGGGTAGGCACCTCAAGCAGATTGGAAAAAGGAGCCAACATGTATCGTATAGCTACTTCTCCGGAACCACTGAAGTCGGTATGAAGATTGATCTACAAAGCGATTGATCGAGAAATAAGGTCCTATGGTATCTACTTTTTCGCCAAACAGTTGTATCGGCATCCATCGATCGGACATCTGATGGTGTCAAACGAACGATGTTCGATAGGGCAGTTGTTAGGCTACATTCTATGTAGAGACAATCCTGTAATTCGTTGCTCACAATGTTAGTTATGCTGATTTAAATTAAATTTGTTGTTTTTTACTACAAAAAGAAACCACGCTGCAAAATCCAGTCCGAAAATAGAAGCAGCTTGTGATGGGAAATCCTTGAGAGACCGGCAGTCCTATGATTTTTTCGCATTCCGAATTTTTCTTTGCTAATACAGCACGTCTTGTTGATCTACCGTTTATTGGCCATGGCGATGAAAATCTGCAACTGATGAAGCAAGGTCACCACAAAAGCTGTCAAAAGACAGAACCACGTTCATGGAGATAAGCATCACCTTACTAAATTCAACGCTGACAAGATTATTAAGCACACCGGAAAATGGAAAATTTCCATAAGTGTCAAAACGTAGTTGATTACGACCAGAAACCATTGAGGAAGGAGTTGGTCAACTGAACAGCTGATCAAACAGCTGATTTCCCCTTTGCTTATCGACCGTTTGACTGTTATTTACGTGTTCTTGTATGAAAGACCCCAATTTCTGAAAGTTATTTACGTAACATCGTACATTGTCTCATTTTACTCACACATCTATACGTCTCCCCTCCAAAATTGGCAAGATGGCGGCTAATTCGTCAATTTTTGCCTTCAATAGTGTTAAACGCTCATAAATTGCCCACTGTACGTGAATTCGTCAGCCATTTTGTGTAAATTCAATACAACGCGTTCGGAAAATCTACTAGTGTAATCGCAACTTTAAATAGGATTTATTTCTATTAAATGTATAATTTGATAGCATTTGATTGAAATTGAAACATTTAAAAAAACAAGAGAGTAACGCGTGCTGCAAAGTCGAACATTTGGAAAAGACTTATTATCAGTTTATTGAAGTTAATCAGCGGGTTATAATTAAATAATCTTTATATCTATTTATCTATAGTAATATAATTAATATTAAATAATTAAATAATATAATCAGCGCATTATAATTAAAATAAATATTTGTTGCTATATATTATTATTACAAAATGTTATATTTATTGTCCAAATGACATCCATTCAATACAAAAGGTGACCCAAAAACATATATTAAACATGTGTCGTGCAATGAAAATAACAATAATAAAAATAAAACGAATACATTTTAACTCGGAACGAAGATATTTTCTTATTGTGTATTGTGTATTTTTAATGCGTTCTTAAAAAATACATTACTTAAATTACTATTTCTTGGAAATTGAATGGAATTTTAAAACTCAATAGTAAGAAAAATGGTTAGTATATAAAATAAAACACAAATAAACTCGATCCATGCTTTAAAAGCTGAAAAATGTACGTCTGAAGTTGATGTTTCTGCTTTTTTTTCGTTGTACGCAGACTTATGCGGGCAATTGTATTTCATAGAGTCTTTAATGGACAAATTCTTGTTTTTAGACATCTTAAAAAACAATCTCCATGCAGGCGTGGAAAAATTAGGGCTTAATGGGGCATTCATCTTTCAGCAAGATAACGACCCAAAACACACTTCGTAAATTATGCAGGAATAAACAACTAAAGACACCACACCAATCTCCGGATATAAATCCCATCGAACATCTATGGGATGTAATCAAACGAAAGCTCAGGGAAAGAAACTTTAAAAATAAAAAAGAATTGAGGCTATAACTGAAGAATGGGCGAGCATTGACCCGTCAATAACAAAAAAATTTGTCGATTCAATGCTAAAACGAATGGAAGCTGTTATAGATGCAAAAGGCACAACCTCTTATTAGTAATATTTTTTATTGATCGAAACAATATTTTTACTTCTTTGTAAATGTACTGTATGTACACTTATATATTACTTTTCAATACCTTGTTAATTTATATTTAGTTAATTTGTATGTAAATGAAATAATTTTAAGTTTTTGTTTTTTATATATTTTTGAATATTGTCTAATAAAGTGTTTTATGTTCTAGTTTTTGATTTTACTGCGCTTAATTTGCTAGTTTTTTTGAAATGCCTTTTAATTCATAAGAAATATTTAGTAAATTTGATCAGTGGTTGCCGTGGCGTAGTGGGTAGAGTGCGACGCTCACACGCCGAAGGGTCTAGGTTCGATTCCCAGCTCAACACCAATTTTTCGAATTTATCACGTCACCACCTCTTTCGAGCTGCTGACAACACTCAAAGAGTAGTAACTGTCTAAGAAAGCTTCTCGAATTTCCGCCGTTCGGAATCGGCAAAAACCTGTAGGTCCCTATACTTGTGAGAGAACAGTAGTGCGCACAACACGAGTAGTTGATGACCAAGCTTGGCCCTGGTTCCCCTTTGGACTGAAGCGCGAACAATTATTAACTTTATGTTTATTTCAAAAACAAAATGAAACATTGCTTTTCTGGTGCAACTGCTGCCTTACAAAGATAATTTCTGAACGCGACTATCGGCAACAATTACTTTGTTTTGGAAAGAACTATACCTTTTCTCTTTCAAGTTTTTGGTTTATATGCCCTCTCCTTCTAACAGTTTTAAGAGTGAGTAGATCCACAGTATAGGCAATTCACACGTATTCTGATTTAAGAACAAAAAATATCCTGTCTGTGAATCAGCTGTTTAGGAGGGGAAACGTTATAAAAAACGCTGTCAAAATGAATTCAAGGGCGAGAGACGAGGGAATCGACTGTCTCAATATTGGTCTCCGATTGAGAGTCGTTTCAAAAATTGACAACATTTCCCAAAAGCTGACTGAAAGACGAAAATATCTGATAAAACTCCATATGCATCTGTTTAAACGTCGAGCTGAGGATTTTGTCTTCACACAAATGCATTCGAAAGTAGTCATCGCAGATTTCTCTTAAGAGAGGTGTTTCATTGTACAGTGCTCCACAAAAGTTTGCGTACAATGACGCTATTTGGAACAAAATGGCTGCTATCCACCTAATATAAGCTGAAACAATTTTTGAAAGGTAAATTCCAGTAAAACAACGTCTCTAGTTCTAGTTTTCAACAAAATAAATCAAAAATTATTATTTTTGTTTTTTCTAGAACTTAAGGTTTCGGAATTTTTCATTTTCTGGATTCGATCCCAACCCATCTTTCAGAGTACTTCAAGCACTTACATAAATTGCAAAACTTGACAAACAAGAGCACTGGCTATTCTGATCGAAGCTTGTCTGAGAAATTTTTTCTAAATTCAATAAGATGGAGGAAGTATAACACAAAAAAAAAAGTTTGAATAAGACCTCCCTCAATTTCGAAGACGTCTTTACCTGTCGGCGTTGCCATTCCTGACATTGGTGAGTGTCTTATTTAGTCCTGTAGCCAGACCAGCTCTTACCAGAGCTACATAAGAATGTGAACTGTGCGAGTAAGATTGCTATATTCTTGAAATTTGTGCTAAATTTTGCAGTCGATAACTCGCCAACTCGGGCTTAACCTCTTTTAAGTCCCATGCCACGTCCGCTTCTTCTTTGCTCTACATCTCTGAATTTCTAAAATTTTTGGAACTAAATTAAGCGAAACTGTTGCTGTCTGAAATGACCAAAACATTCCAGTATCATACCGCCTCGGGTCGGACACAGCAAATCGTTCAGAAACGAATGTTTTTGAAACGTTCCTGCCATCGAAGACTCTTTCCTACTATGTGTATGCAGGTTATCCGTTCCGTTGTACCTTCCCCCAATTAATTTGGAATGATTTCGAACTTGTATTGATTTAGATTTTCCATATACCGAATTCTGACTCTGTGGTTATTTGATTAGACCAGAAACTCCATTTGGGAGAACATGAGCTAAGTCCTTGGAAGTAGGCAAATTGAATTTATGAAAAACCATTCAAAACATGTCCCCTAAAACCTTCGCCTCAGTCAGCAATCAAATGGACAACTATCCTATTCACAATGGATTCGATTCGCCTTTTGCCCTTGCCGATGGTCATGCCATGGGTGGTTTTGATTAATTTTTGGTTTTTTGCACGTAGATACAAATTTGGTTTCTAAGTTAACAAATTGCCTGTTGATTTGTATTCGTTTCAGGTCTCGTGGGTGCGACATCGTGATATCCACCTGCTCACGGTTGGCCGTTACACGTATACATCAGACCAACGTTTCGAAGCCATGCACTCGCCACACGCTGAGGACTGGACACTTCGGATACGCTATGCACAGAGAAAGGACTCGGGCATCTATGAATGTCAAATATCGACAACTCCACCAATTGGGCATTCGGTCTATTTGAACGTTGTTGGTAAGTTATTTTGTGTGCGTGTTTGTATGTGTGTGAACGACACTATTCGGGGGTGAATGCAATCAGCCTTTATTGTGTGGTGTGGCTGTGAATTCTGGAATTTAAAGGCCACCCCACACAAGCCATGATTTCGTAGAAGTCGAATCAGCATCAGCACTCGGTGTTATTTGATTTCTGGAATTCAATTCTATTTTTTTCCTTTTGGATTTTCATTTTGCTGATGGATCAGAGGGCGATGGATTGGTTGTTGAGTTAATTATGGGTGACCTTGGTTTTTGTGAAATGAACTTTTCGCCCCGAGGCCGCAGATGTCACCTGCGTTGGATTAATTTTCGGTTCGTTTAGTTTTGAAAGAGTGGTTTAGGCACAGTAACAAATTAATGTTCCGCGCAGTACTGGTAAAGTGCAGAATTTTAAGTGTTAAAAACAATTTCCTTTTCGCCATGTAGCGCTGTTGGACGAGAGCTGCACTCAGCACTCAGAACAAGGCGCACAATTGAAAGAATGACAAATTACGACTTAATTGGCGGGAAAAGGGATTCGAGTTCCTAGGGAAAAACAAATCGTCAGTTGACTATATACAAGACTTGCCGTGTTGAGATCCATAAAAATGTGAATATTTGTTCATTGTGTGTCACAGATTGTTGGAGTTTATGGTACAGGGCATCAGAAGAGTATTCATTGCGTACCTCATATAGGTTGCGATGCCAGACGTTCATTATGATCGTTCCCTCTTCGAAGACGAAAGAGGTATTTGTAGTTCACATACACTAGAGATCACTCATTTCAAAAGTGTCGTTTAGTCCGCCATTGCACTGAAATGCACGCAGTTTTCACTGAAACCATGGTTATTGGAGAGGATCACTCGAGTATGTTGCCAAGGGAGCTCTCCAAATTCTACTCCAAATGTGGATGATGATGCGTCACTTAAGTTGTACATATTTAGTTCGCGCACAACACCGTTGAAATTTTGAACAAATCCTCTAGAAGCAGACCGAGGTAACTGCATACTCCTACATGGGTTCTACTTTTCACGGCATGTCCCTAAGCAAACTGGCACCTTCTTCCAGGAAATCAACAGAATAAGACGCAAGAGATCAGAGAGCACAGTCTGTAATTATCTCTTGAACTCGACTGTAAGCTTTGCACACTTGTATTACTGAGGCCATGAGGTTGAGGAAAATAGTGCAGGTACCTTCTACAACGATGTTTACGCTTAGTCCTCTCAATTTAAAAATAAGTTTTGAACCGTGGTCCGATGATCTGTGTCAACTAATTGCCATTGACATCAGATTTTGTTCAAGATGAACTTGGTTCTCCAGGTTGCACGTCCTTTCGTCTGCCACGCCCAGGTAGCTCTGGATCTCTTACCCAAATGCGTGAGTACCTTTTGGTACGTTACACCATTGACCCAGTTTCAGGATCTATCATCTTCAGCCTTGTATTTGTAGACATTTGACAAGGCGCCGTTTTAGTTTCTGATCGTAAAGTGAATAGAAAATCACACCTAGGCTTAGAGCTCCTTCGTCCGTTTCTACTTAAAACCTTCATGTTTCCGTGCCACAGAGCAGGAAAGGGATGATTGAGTTGTTACGTAAGCCCACCATGTCAGTTGATCCCAGAAAAAACAGCGGCAAACATCCAGGAGTGTTTCTCTGCTTGATTTCAAAACTGGTTAAATAACTTCTCCCAGGAAGACGGACTTCGTCCATCTCAGCTGTCTTCTTGTAAAGAAAGCATTAAAAGATCTTGAAGTCAGCGTTTAGAAGACTGATGGTCTGGCAATTGGGACAGCCAGAGATTTCCATTCTTGTAAACCAAACAAGCGGTATTACGTGTCTTTACCTACCTCATTATTAAGAGACGATGAGGTCATGATTATCCTCATCTGATCTTAAGCGCCCTGCGGATGAAAAATCAGGTTGTGCAGGTTTAAGTCAATCCTACATGTGACCTCAAATAACGAGTGAGAATGAATTTCTTAGCAATTGTTGTTCATTTTTAGTGCACTATTTTGCATAACGGTGGGATAGTGTCCGTCAAATTGTTTAAAATGTTTAGAAAAATGATTCGAAATGACAACTGCAATTCTAAGAAACTGCGTCAGCAGCATCCAACACCCACGTGCACCTACAGACTTCTTCAGAGAAGACAACCCTGCTGATGACTTTTTTTTTTGTACTCAATGAGCAAGATTCCCTTTGAGTACCAAAAAACTGTGCGTTGCATGAGCTTCCCGGCAGACGGAGTGACTTTGAACTTCTTCTCTCTTGTTTGCTTTCAGGGTCATAGAGGTGAACCCATGTTTCGTCTCCAGTAAGAATTCGATCCATAACACCGTCCGCGTTCTCACTACACACTTCCAAAAGCCCTCTATAGAGTGCGATTCTCACTTTCTTGCGAGGCACTGTGAGCATTTGTGGCATCCACCTTGCACTGACCTTTGAACGATTAAGATGGTCATGAAGAATGGTGTGAATGGTACCAGTTGAAAGGTTGGTGATCTCTGCCATCATTTTCACCTTTATTCGGGCATCCTCAAGAACAAGTTTTTCGACTTGTACAAGCAGTAGCCGGGAAGCCGAAGCGGGGGTCGCCTTCAATGCTCTCTCTGTCTCTCTTGAACTCATAAGACCACTTTTGCACAGTTGATAATGAAGGTGCAGAACCTTGGTAAACAGCCACCATCTCTTCATGAATAGTTTTTTGACTTTTTCCTTGCTTAGTGAGAAATTTATTTACAGTGCTACGCTCAATCTTCAACATCATCGTCTCAGTTGCCATTATGATTCTCTTTAACTAGAGATAAAACACGAATAAATAATCACATTCATATGAAATTTTACATGAATGCACTAAATTAATAGTATTACTAAAAAAGTCAATTTATATATATAACCACAGTTTCACCCGCACGCCCCTTCGAATATCATCCATCTGGCCACGAACCATATGACGACAAAGACCGTAAGTGCTGCCGACTAAGGTGAATAGATCTGCGTTTACCATTCATTTCATCAAAACCTACTTTTAAATAAAACGGCCTATTTGGACTTCACAACACTGACCCTTGAAATAAGTGTTTATTCTTCCTCAACTTTATACACGCACATGTAAGTTACGGGCGTTCTTAATGGGTACCACAACTACTCATTCAATCCTTTGTAGCAAATTTCAAGGTCCCTGACAATTTCTAATGCTGACCAGCCCTTTGTTTCCGATTTTGGAAAAAAAAATGATCCCCACACCCGGAAACGTCGAAAAATTTTGTGTGTTGTGTTCTGCTTGCTTAAAGTCTGAAAGTAAACAAGTAATGGCCTCAAACTTGAGGACATAATGTGAAGTAATAATTACGCATACGTCCAAGTCTGAGTCCAAGCGTTGCTCGTTACATTCTCAGCACAGAATGAATGAGGACCAAATGCCGCACAAAGTAATTCCCAGAAATTCAAGCAACCTCAACTGCCATTCTCGCTGTAATGATTTCCCCCAAGTAGTCAGGTGCTCGGTTTAACATTCAACGGAATAATTTACATTGCTGCAGGAGTTCAGATGTTTGCCTTCCTTACGCCCTTGTTTTAAGTCGATTCCAACTAGTCAGCACATCTTTCCCAATTTGACTCCAGGGAAAATGGAAAAAAAAAAAAATTCAACAGGTTCGTCGTTTCTTGAAGGACGCAATCCGTTTAATTGCGCAACTCCTCCGTGAAGTGTGATATTTTACGCCTTGACATGAATCAGGAATTTGCATGGAAGGATTCGAGTCCCTGGTGCAATAATCGAATTTCCTTCGACTTTGGGGGATACATTACGAGGTTTCAGAATCGCATTGTGTGCCAGTTGTGCGCGCGGGCATCACGGACAAGATTTGGCCTTCCAGCACTGTTCCCCATCTCCTTGTCATCAGCTGATGGAGGATATATATAACTTAGGAAAATAGTTTTTCTCTCCTTCTGGCGTTTTTTTGCGACGTTGCTTCACCCATGTCGCATGCGTCTCTCTGCTTGGGAATGTGAATTTATGCCAACTCCACGGAGAGTGCCATTTGATATTTTTATTTCCCAACAGTGCCCGATACGAGATGCAATAAATCGAATGAGAATAGATGGCATGAGTCTGCGAGTTGCTCCTCCGGCGTGACGACGTTTATGAATTCTTTTCGCTCGGGGTGTCCCTGTGAGGACGAGCTAAAAGTGAAATAAGCATTTAAGCACGTATGACGGGCTGCATTGAATATTTCTGTATTGAATGATTTTAAGAAAACCGGACTCCAAGGGGAGTACAACTAACTCCCCGGCCTGCGTGACTTGTTCGTTTGAAAAATGTTTTCTGATGATGAAGGACACGAGCGTTACTTTCAGTTCGGCGTCGGTTTTAAATTCTTTGTGTAGCAGAACAGTGTGAGGTGGTCATTTGCCTCACCCAGCATTTTGCAAGGTTTCAGTTATGTACAGTCATCGAAACGTGGTATCAGAAAATTTAACTGAACACTTGAACCTGGTGAGTTTCTAAAGCAACGTGACTGTTTATAAGCCATCGTCTGTTATTGGTTTTAAAATATAAACTCGTTATCCTCCATCCAGCATCCCACGGAAGCAACCTCATGCAGAGACTTAAAGTTCGATCGACATTTTTTGAAATGTCAGAAATGACGTCTTTGTTGACTTTTTAGGAAGCAATCCGAGAAGCACTTTAATTCTTCCAGAAGGACTTGTTAGAAATGGCAACTCAGCCACAGACTGACTCAGGTCGACAGTAACAAGCTGGTTCAAACTAAAACTAAGAGAGAAACATTACTGGCACTGAGGGGCTTAAAATCGGTTACCGATGCGGAGTTACAAAGTTTCTGACTTGGAGGAGTATCAAGTTTCAGCTACTCAATAGTCGCATTCCCCCCCGACTGATTAATAATAATGATTGTTGGCGCGACAGTCCACAGGGGGACCAGGGCCCAGCTTGCTCATCAACTACTCGTGTTGTGCGCGCTACTGTTCTCTCACGCGTGGAAGGGACCTACAATTTTTTGCCGACTCCGAACAGAGAAGTTTCAGAAGCTTTCTTAGACAAGTATTAGTCCTTGAGTGTTGTCAGCAGATCGAAAGACGTGGTGCCGTGAAAAATTTAAGGTGTTCAGCTGGGAATCGAACCTAGACCCTTCGGCGTGTGAGCGTCGCACTGTACCCACTACACCACGGCGGCCACCGACTGATTGTGTGCATCAAAATTATGTCCGCTTTATTCTTAGACCTGATGCAGAGGGATTTAGATAAGGTGATGCGTTGATCTTTCCAGTCTTGAAAGATCCACTCCATCACCAACACAAGAGGCATGATCTTGCAAAAGTTCGTACAGCGGTTAGCATCTACAGAAGGCGTTCACATGATGGAACAAATACTATATAATATAGTATTTTTGTGGTAGTTTAGCAGAATCGGCCGAAGTGCTCCAACAGATTAACGAGTAAAAGTAGGGTACGACTGCCTTCAAGAAGAGATTAATGAGTGAAAGTAGGGTAAGATTGCCGTCAAGAAGAGAGGCACGAAATCAATATAGGGCGAAAACTTCAACGTTTGCAATACCCTCAGAGGGAAGGACTTTTCTACCTCCATCGCCAAGTAAAAAAATACGAACAACAACGGGCGTGGGGCTGAAGCCCACCGTTGATTCTTGGAGCTTAGGAGTACAGGCGTCTTTCCCGAGGGAGTAAGTTTATTACCTCAGTTCTGCTCTGTTATGGAAGCTTGGAGACACAACTTACTTACTTATCAGGCGGACCATGAAGGGCCTGCGCCTGAGCAATTGCTGCCTTCCATAGGCGGCGGTCCTGGGCACTCTGCTATCAGTCATGAAGACCATTAGTCTTACATCCGCGATGACTTGGGCTTTGTACCGGAGGTTCGGTCTCTTTCTCGAACCAGGAGGCTCGGATTCGAAGACCCTTTTTGTTGGAGCGCTGTTGTCCATTCGCTCGATGTGGCCGAGAAAGTGTAGTCGACGGATTTTTAATTTCCGGACTACATCCACATCCTTGTACAGCTCGTAGAGTTCGCGGTTGTGTCTTCTCCTCCATTCGCCAACCTCGCGGACGGGACCATATATCCGACGTAAAACTTTATTTTCGAACGCACCAAGAATCAGCTCTGCAGCCTTACTCTTTGTCCAGCTTTCGGTTTCATAAAGCAGGACTGGCAGAATAAAGGTTTTGAAGAGTATGACTTTGGTCCTTTGAGTTAGTAGTTTTTGTGTCTTCTCCTCCATTCGCCAACCTCGCGGACGGGACCATATATCCGACGTAAAACTTTATTTTCGAACGCACCAAGAATCAGCTCTGCAGCCTTACTCTTTGTCCAGCTTTCGGTTTCATAAAGCAGGACTGGCAGAATAAAGGTTTTGAAGAGTATGACTTTGGTCCTTTGAGTTAGTAGTTTCAAACCCAGTTGTTTTGATAGACCGATGGAGCGTCGGTTGCCAAGAGCGATTCTACGTCGGATCTCCACTACGATGTCATTCGTGGAGTTTGCGTTTGCCCTGAGGTATACAAACTCCTTTACTACCTCCAAATTGTAGCTGACGATTGTAACGCTTTGGCAAAGGCGAAGTGCGGTGGATCGTGTTTTACTCGACAGCATATATTTGGTTTTGTGCTCGTTGACCTTTAGACCAGCTCGTTTCTCCTGTTCTTCAATTGCCGTATAAGCTTCCACTACGGCGCGTTGGGGCCGCGCGATAATGTTGATGGCATTAGAGTATCCCAACAGCTGGACTGACTTGTAGAGACAAAATAGTTCTACAAAAAGGGTTAGTTCGTTGGGAACATCTAGAAGGGAACCCTCTTCAGCAGCAAACGTCTATCGTAGCGCCTACGCACACGATGGTTGTGGTTGTGGTGACATGTAGAGTGAATAGAAAGCCAGGTCCAATGCAGAGTGTCTTAAAATAAGACCAAGTGTAATGAGGAACACAAGTGGTAGCGAATCCAAACTTGCTGCGCAAAAAAGGTGTCTTCAATGTAGACCCTCTCAGCTGAGGAAGGATTTTTGGTTGAGGACTTTTTCGACATGGAGTGTAGCCATACAGGTGGAAGAAGAATAAGATGAATTGGAACAGGTTTTTTTTTAATGACAAAATTTGTTTCGTACTTTGGAAACTAAAACCTAATTGAGATCCAAAAATGCCAACAACTATTTTGATAGCATTGGCAGAGTGTCATACTACGAGGATTACCTTTTACATTTCAGGATTAGAGAACAAAAACAAATATTACTCATCGAAAATAGCTTTACTGGTTTTCAAAATATTCCCCGTTAAGATCTATACACCTTTGAATGCGTTTGAACCAATTGTCGAACCACTTTTCCTACTCTGATTGAGGTATCTCCAAAACAGGCATTCTGAACGCATCAGCCGCTTCTTCAGGTGTCAAAAAACATTGACCTCTCACTTTATTTTTTACGTACGGGAATAAAAAGAAGTCATTCGGTCCCAAGTCAGGACTATACGGCGGATGATTCATCAAATCGATTATTTGAGTCCTCAAAACTGCAGTTATTTGAACTGATGTGTGAAAAGTGATCCGTCTTCGGCGGTTGGTGTTCCTGATGTCTTGGAAGACAACTTTCAAACAAATGGTTATGTGCCACACAGAATTGACTCTTTTGCGATGTTCTAGTGGTACGGTTGCAACATGTCTAGTTTTTTCTTCCATTTGCTTGGAAGTGCTTCGTGCTCTAGCAACTTTTGTTGGATTTGGCTCAATTTGAAACACCCATCCAGCCGACTGTTGTTTACTTTCGGGCTCATACGCGTAAATTCACGATTCATCACCTGTCACGATGTAATAAACGTGTTTCGAAGCGCATCGTAGTTTTGGAGTATTTCTTTCGACCAATCGACACGAGCCTGTTTTTGAGCGATTGACAAATTGTGTGTGATCCAACGCGAACAAATTTTTTTGACGGTCAAATGTTCATGTAATATTGAATGTACGCTTGTCCCACTAATGCCTAAGGTTGTCTCAATCTCACGATACGACATATGACGATCTTGCAATATCAGTTGGAACACAGCATCAATGGTTTCCGGAACAACAACTGATTTTGGACGACCTTCACGAAATTCGTCTTGGAGTAACCTACGACCTCGGTTGAATTCACCATGCCATCGATAAACTCTGGTCCTTGATGGAGCTTCATCGCCAAAAATTGAATAAAGTTCATCGATGAACTGTTGTTGAGTTAATCCACGTCGAAAGTTGTAAAAAATAATCGCACGAAAATTTTCACGATTAAATTCCTTTTTCTGGGTGAGATGAATCTTTTAAATTAGTGTAAACAACACAAATAGCGCTAGTATGTCAAAACGTTCTGAGTACGCATAACCTCAAAAATATCAAACTTTACAATAGATCTGGCAGTTGCCAGATTGCAACACTCGGGTTGCCCAATATTTAAATATAAAAGGCAACCTTCGTAGTAAAGGACACCATCTACCTCGGCTCAGCGGTAAATGGGGTCAGCAATATCAGTTCCAAAGCTATGGTAAGCGCAAAATCACACTTGGCAACCGCTGTTTACTTGAGCCGAAAATGCGTTTGGGTTATAGAGTCATCTTCCAAAGGACAGTGCTAGCTTTGTGATGAGTTCAGACCTGATTTATGGTCCCGAAACCTGTATGCTTATAAAATCTGATGAGGAAGCCCGTTAACTTTTTTAAAAGAATAGTTTTGCGTGCGATTTTTCGTCCTGTTTGAGTTGATAACATTTGGGAAAGAAGATCTAACGCCTAAATTTATGGGCTGTTCGGCAGCTTTCGCTTACTCAAGCGTCTTCTGATTCAACGCTTAAGATGGCTAGGCCACGTAGAACATGTGCTCACCACTTCAAGGCACGACATTTTTCCGATCCAAGGCAGCGGGACTACGTTACAGAGGACGAGCGAAGTTAAGATGGCGCACAGCAGTGGAGACAGCATAAAGTGCGCAACTGGAGACTGGAAACCAGCTGGAGAGGCCATGGTTCTCCACGGATTGTAGCGCCACATTGTGCCTTCAAGTTGATATTGTGAAGCGCTCCAAATTCATTGAGTTTATCAGCAGCCCTTGCCTGTATCATCTTTGTGACCACGATTTCACTCTTTTCTATTGTGCGTCCACAATTGATTTCGGCGATTATGAGACAGAAGGAAATTTGAAGAAGGAGCACCAATTGGAAGGCTTTTGAGGGGCAGATGTGGTGCCCCTTAGTGTGATGTGAACAGTGCTTGATACAGGGACCAAGTTTTCAAACTTTGGAAAAATGAAATCGTAACAAATTCAGCTGAATGTTCCTTACACATCAAAAACCGAAATAACTTACTTCATTCCTGTCTTCTCAACCATATACGTTGATCTTCTTTGAAAAAATCTTACAGGTGACATTTGCACCTTTATTTTTGCAAATTGAAAGATTGATCTACGCAGGCCCTTATGGACTAGGTTCTCTTTTTCACCTATATCAGGAATTGTGCCTCCATTTACCAAAACTGTACTCTTTTGTGTCAGCGACTCGTGCTTTGACCTGCAACAACGATTTTATAAGCATATAAAGGATAAAGGATATATAAGCTGGTATTCAATGATATACTGTACATTCTCCTGAATTCCCGGTGTAAAAGAATGTGGTTAGAGTGGTCTACGCGGGATGTCTTCTTAAGTGAAATAAATTGGATAACGCAATGATTTTTAAATGACCATAGCGCGGCTTGGCAAAGACCCATTTATTTAGTACTTGCATCGATTTTCTAATACGACCTGACATTGGAAAACGAACACCATCTCCGGGCCCTGTCAGCAGCTGTAAACTGCCTCCATAAGATTAATGAAAGTCCAGTCCATGAATTCAGCGGATGTTTCGCTGCCCTGGAGCATGATTCGACGCACCTGGTCGTCCCAGTACCCATCAAGTAACATTTTCCAGTGAAAGACGACAGATCAACATTCTGCTCGAAGTTTTGCATTCAATAAAGGAAGTTAGTTTCTTCCCTCGATGCCCGGGACTTCAATTCCTTCTCCTCTCTTTCACTATCTCCATGATCTGTGCCAACATTTGCATATGTTCACAGCTCGTTTTGAAAATGCTTAAAACGATCAATCACGCGTGCAAATACCACCATGACTAATAGCCTATTGAATATTATCTAAAATGACTCATCTTGAAAATTGTGGCTTTACACTTAGATGTGAAGTCGACTAAACCTCACATATGTCCGCATTAGCTTCCACACAAAGCACAACAATAGACAAAGAATAGATCATATCAAATCCTACGCTGCAATTGTGTGCTGCAATCAGTTTTGTTGAAAGATTTACTTCATACAACAAAAGGATCCAACGAATTAGATTGCCAGCTTGCACCCACGCCCATTGAATTTATTTCATAAATTTCCACAACCCCTAATCCCGGCGTCAAATTCATCAATCCATCAACAGACCAACAAATTATTTTCAAACCAATAGCTTTCCATCAAAATGAATCACTATCCGCACATCTATTGCTGCGCAACGACGTTCCCCCCACCCAGCTCATCGGCGCCGATGAGAAATAGTTTAACACCGACTTCCGGCATCATCGTGCCCCGTCGGAAGGGATTCATATAAATTCCAGTTTCAAAATCAATAACATCACATGTCACCCTGATGCCCCCTCCCCCGCCGATCCGCTGCTCGTTGCAGGAAGCAGAGAGGGAAATAAGGAAAAACAGAATAAACCAAATTCATTCCGACGCAATCCGTAACTTTCTTCCGACATCAGGATGTCGGCAGTGAACTGGATAGCGTGACAAAATTTCACCCATAATGACATTGTCATCCATTACAGGGAAAGGACATTTTTTTGCCATATAATTCAGCGATCGATTTCTCATTTGAATGGTCATGAATGCCAGACATAAAAGGGGTCAGCCCGATGGTGATAGTGACTCGCTGCCGCCCAAGAACACATTAACCAAATGGGCATCTATTATTTCGGTCTGACTGCTGCTCCTGTGTTGTCACCGGTTTGTAGTTACGTCAGCTTGGAAAAGAATGAGTGAAACAAAGCGCCCTGGAACAGATTGGTGAGGGAGCGAAGGCAAGGTATCAATCTTGTCGGGGATTGTAAACAAAAGAAAATTAATTTCCCAGACATCCCGGCTGTCCTTGCTTGCAAGTGCAAATTAATTGCAATCCATCCGGGTGGGTCATCAATTTGATCGATCCATTGGACATCGTATTATCATTAGTGTGCAGTGGACCTATGGCTTACCCCTCGAACAAAGGACGACCATGGCAAACTGTGCGAAATTGCATTTTTCTTTGAGTCGGATGTTGGTGGTGGAGTCACTTCAGGGGACTGGAAAATTCGGCTAATTAGATGATGGGGTCGTTTGCGTAGTTTGCTCCATTCCCCAATCGGCACTGGGTAGCGGCAAGCTTCAGAACTTAGAGAAAAGTATTGAAATGCGTCTCTTCGACGACTTTGACTTCCTTGCGCACTCGCAGTAGATTGGGAGTGATCGGCAAGCTACAGTTGACTCTGTTCTAGCAGAAGCTGCGGCGTATGTGCTTGGAGCCTGGGGTTCATTCCTTTAAACGAGACTACCAATCACAGCACTTTGCTTCGCTTAAAGGAGTATTTTATACAAATGTTCAACATTCTAAGTTATAAGCTGAATAAATAATTGAGACAAAGGCTCCAGTCCTTTCATTGACAAAGGGGTAAAATAAAGGTTTGCAAAAATCAAAAATTTCTACACTTTATGAAGAATGTCCCGTCTTTAAGAGGTAGCTCTACGAAGGGTCACAGGGACTCCGATTTCTTAAACTCAAATTGACTCCATTCCTCAAATCCTCTTGAACTCCCTTCGGCACGAGGCTCACATTGCAGGAAGTGCCACCTTACCCTCCAAGTCGCAAACAAAATTGAAATTCGACACCCTTATCATCGCATCGCAGATTTGGAGACACTCCCGTCAATTGTTTACCGTCATCCCCACTCGCATTCAGAATTTTCATTTTTTCGTTAATTAAAGATTTCATTTCTCTGAGAGCACAGCGATATATTTCCGGGCTCATTTGCACATCTTCAAATGCACGCTGACGTCCTCAAGTTAAGGACCGGAGGAAGGATGAAAAATATAAATAAAATTTGCATATCGCTCAACCCCCATCCGGCGGCCATTGGTCGAAGTGTTTATTTGTCATTTGAATAATCGTAATGGAACGATTAGGTGCAGATCTAATTCACCATTCGGTATACAACGCATTCGAAATCCTTTTCTGTGCTTCGCTCCTTGTCACCCGTCGCATTGGCCGATGCAAACAATCGAGCGCTGCTCCCCGATGGAATTTGAACGGTTTTCCTTTTTGTTGGAAGAAATCCCAGAAAAGCCCTTATCTCAGACCACCCCGTTTGGTATTTCGAAAACGAATAAATGAAAGTGTTTCCCTTGGTCGCTTATCTCGAGACTATTCCTTTCTTTGTTCTCTCCTTTCTATTATTCTTTTTTTCATTTCCTCCTCAAGCTTGAAGATTTTCTCCGCACATTATGCAACACGGAGGAGGAAAAACTGAAACTTTTCCTTAAAATTAAAATAATATCCTTTATTCGGCGTTAACTGGAGAGGGTGAAGCTGCACGGTTTGTATTCTTTCTTTTATCTGGCTTCTTTTTCACACGTCACTTAAGGAATTCTCTCCAATTAATTAGGACATGCTGCTGCTGAAGGGAGGATGCTTGGTAAATCTGCGTTCGTGAGCGTGGCACACACAGCGCAAATTTAATTGCTTTGAAAATTTCGTGCTACGCACAAACAGCGGTAGCAGTTTGATTTACAGGGAACTTGAATTGAATCTCATTCGCATGTGAAGTCATTTTCTTTCTTAGCAAAACTGGGAAACTAACCGTTTTTCCAAGGGATTTTTCTTCTTCTTGTTGCGCTACAATCCGGGGTGGACCTGGGCCTTAATCAACATGCCTCTTCAACCAACACGATCTTTCGCTATCTGCCTCCAGTTGCAGACTCCAAGTTGGTTGAGGTATTTTCCACCAACCTAGGCCATGCTCTGTTGCTGTGATTCGAAGACTTTTCGGGCCGGAGCAGTTGTGCTCATACGCTCTACATGACCTAGCCATCTGTAGCGTTGTATCCGAAGACGCTTGATCAGGCGCATGTCGCTGTACAGCTCGTAGAGTTCGTCATAATATCTTCATGTCCTCAATGAAAACAGGACAAAAAATCGCACGCAAGGTCGTTTTTCTCGAAAAGATTAAGGACTTCCTCACCCGCTTTTAGTAACGTCCAGGTTTCCGCACCATAAAGTAGGACTGTGATGGTCAAGCTGTTATAGAAAGCGAGCTTAGTCTTTCGAGAGAGGGTCTTATTATTCAATTGCCTCTCGAGCCCAAAGAAACAGCGATTGGCAAGAGTGATTCTGATTACCGATGACCGCGGTAGACGAAGTCCTTGACTGCCTCGAAGTTTCTGTTGCTTAGGCTGACGCTCTGTAGGAGACGTCGATGTTGTGTGGCCTCTCTTGATGAAAATAATATATTTTGCCCTCTTTTACCGACAGACCCATTTTAGCCGCTTCCGCTTCATTACCAGCAAACGCCTCATTGACGGAACGCTGTGTTCATCCCGTAAGGTCAATGTCATCGGCGTGAACCAGCAATTGAACTTACTTTTGGTACATCGCGCCTCTGGAGTTTTCTTGTGCGTTGTCCACGATCTTCTCGAGGATGATGTTGAAGAAGCCACATGACAGTGCGTCGCCTTGTCTGAAACCTTTTTGGACATTGAAAATTTCGATGAGTTCGTTACGAACTAACCTGACATAGGTTATGTCTATATCCCCAGACTAAGCCTTGATGCCAGCGACACCGATGGGCTTTCTGTTGAACTTTTCGAAGCAGGTGTGATTTTGGTATAATAATAATAATTGGCGCGACAGTCCACAGGGGGACCAGGGCCTAGCTTGCTCATCAACTACTCGTGTTGTGCGCACTACTGTTTTCTCATGATTAGAAGGGACCTACAGTTTTTTGCCGAATCCGAACGGCGAAGTTAAAGAAGCTTTCTTAGACTCTTTGAGTGTTGTCAGCAGCTCGAAGGAGGTGGTGCCGTGAAAAATTCGAGGTGCTCAGCCGGGGATAGAACCTAGACCCTTCGGCATGTGAGCGTCGCACTCTACCCATCTGGGATGCCATCTTAAATTCTCCAGATTTGAAAGGTAATTATGATATGCTTATGAATAAATTGAATTCTGGTATAGAGTTATTTGTTCCAAAAACGCGTCGGAATTATCGGTTCAAAACTCCATGGGCAAATAAACAGTTGGTTAATTTAAGAAATGTCAAAATGAAAGCATATTCTATCTTTATTTCAAACAAATGGACATCAAACCGTGAAAGATTTTTGAGACTTAGGAAAGAGTGTGAGTTCTTGAATAGATATCTATACAGGCAATATATCTTGTCAGTAAAATCTTCGTTGAAGAGCGACAGTTCAGTATTTTGGAAGTACGTTAAATCTAAGAGAAATTCTTTAGGCTTGCCTAAATCAATGGAACTTGGAAACGTAATTTCAAATGACTTAAATGGAACTTTTGTTTTATTTGCCAACTTTTTTGAGTCAGTTTATAATGAAACCGAGGACCATTTAACGATGAACTATTACTCAAAAATACCTGAAATTCTGGATATAGGTACGTTGGAATTAAATAAATTAATAATTAATGAACGAATTGAAAAATCTTAAACTTAATTACAGCCCAGACCCCGATGGGGTCCCGGCAGCAATTTTAAAATTCCTAGACGAATGGAAGTACTCCTATTTAACACTACTTTATAAAAAGAACGGCCTGTATCAAACCTTTCTCCCACTCCAAAATTGTTTGATAGCCTTGTAAAAGAAAAAATCTATTTTCTACTAAAAGAGCTTATTTCGAATAGGCAACTTGGCTTCATGCGAGGTAGGTCATGTTCTACTAACTTATCTTTATTTACAAATTATATATTTACAAATTTAGAACTTCGCCTACAAGTTGATGTACTTTATACTGACTTTTCGAAAGCCTTTGATAAAGTAACACTTTGCTTTTAAACAGACTCAAATCCATGGGAATTCATTCAGCAATGCTAGAATGGTTTTCCATTTGGGCCCATTATTATGTTCACGAAATATTTAGATTCTGCGAAATTCTAACATTCGCGGATGACTTTAAATTATTTTAGTCGATTAATAGTATAGCTGATTGCATTAAGTTTCAGTCGGATATGCATAACCTAGCGGAATGGTGTAAACGTAATGCTCCAGATCTAAACATTTCAAAATGTAAAATTTTTACGGCTCATAAAATTACATCTCCAATTGCTTATGATTATTTTATCAACAGTCACAAATTTGATCGCCTAGAAGAAGTCAAAGACTTTGGAGTAATATTCGACCCCAAGTTGGATTTCTCACTACATTATGATTACACCATTGCAAAGTCTGATTCTATGTTAGGATTTTTAAAAAGAAATAGTTAACATTTTCGCGACATATCCAGTTTAAAGACCATCTTTGTGTCGTTAGTAAGACCCTTTTTGGAATATGCATCCATTGTCTGGGACTCACATTACGATAATCAAGAACTTAGACTCGAATGAGTTCAAAAGAATTTCACGAGATATGCTTTCCGAAAGTTGTATTCCTTTGAAGGTCTTCCTAATTATGTTGAAAGATGCAGAACAATTGGCTTGCAAACCTTAAGTTTCAGGCGTAAGGCAACGTCAGCCATGTCTAATCGTGATATTATTAATTATCAGTAAAATTCACCAGAATTCCTTTTTCTCATAAATATGTACATATGTTCAAGAAAGATCTCTACGGGTGAGAAACTTACTTTTTGACAAAAGTGAACCTATTACAAGGTGTATAAATACATTTGATCTTTGCAACGAATTTGGTTTTAGCTTGCCACTATTAGAATTTAAAAACATGATTTTTGCATCGTATTTGAATTAATACTATTTATTGAAGTAATCTGTAAGACGATAAGAGTCGGTAGATGATCCTAAGTCGCTCAGAAAACATCTGCTGTGTAAAGCAATACTGAGAGGTAATACTTGAGAACGTAGTGTTTTGTGTTACTTTGTGATGGATATGTCAGTAAGTAACGGCTGGCACAGTATATGATACAATATTTTTGATGGTGCAGTAGACTGCAATGGAAGCCTTAGCAGCTGCTCCTGCTTTCTGTCAAGTAGAAGTTCGGTCACAACAATATACAAGGCGTACATCCGCCCAAAGCTTAAGTATAATGCTCCTAACTGGTCTGGTGCTCCTAAGACCTCTCTGTACTTACTAGATAGAATCTATCCGTACTTACTAGATAGAATCCAAAAATGCAGCGAAGTCAATCGACTCGCTAGAACATCGACCAAATGGTGTGTCTCTATCAATATTTTATCACTATTTCCACAAAGAATGTTCGAATGAGTTAGCCAGCTGCATTCCCCCCTCAAGAATTCACCCGCAATACCCACCTCACCCGTTCACCCTTAAGGACACCTTGCCAAGTACAGTTGAGTAACGACACTCGTTCTTCAGTCGCACCACACGAATATGGAATGCTCTTCTCAGCCCAATATCCCCCCACCCCATTACAATCCACAGGCATTTAAAACCAATGTACATTGGTACCTCCTTTCCCTCTCTTCGACTATACGCTCACCTTCGGCCCGTGCTGGGACTTCATTCCAGTCAGTGCAGGTTATAAACAATCCCTTTAGCCCGCGGCAATTATAAAAATAAAATTGCTGGCGCAAGACTCCACACGGCAACCAGGGTCTATCTACTTCATCATCTACCCTTCCTTCCCGAATCGAAGGAGCCTGCAGCTTTTTGCAGACACTGAATGACGTTTTCTGATTTGCTTTTTCAAGCACAGTTAAGACTCTTAGAGTCTTGTCAGTAGCTCAGAAGTGATGGAACTTAGTTTGGGTTCTATACGAGGAACAGCCTTTTATGCTCATCACAGTCGTCTCAGTAACTTCAGAAATGTAGAACTGTGCAAAATTGGGTCGGACCTATACCTCCGACCGCAAAACCTACTGCGTCATGGAGACTGCAAACACACTTCAGGAAACCATCATGCAGCTGAATTCTACGACCTAAAGTTAAAGCTTCCTAAAATTAATCAGCTTACGAGATTGGCAGTGTCATATCCTTGCTGGTGGACTATTTTTAGGACAAAAGAAAATGAGTCTTAGTTCATCCCTAAACCAAACCTAACATGTTCAACACAGTGTCGAAGGTATGGAAAAAATAAGTCTGAGAAAATAAACTCTTAATCCTTCAAACAAAGTTGAAAAGAAGGATCCCGTAAGGTGGCTGGTGCAACTGGAATATTTTCTGGATGTTCCCTGAACTGTGAACATGTTTATGCTTCCCTGCCTAAATGTTTCCATTGAGTGTTGTTTTTTTGTTGAAGACAGAATTTCAAAGAATTGACAAAAACACAGGGGCTGCTGAATGGACACTCTCCATGTCCCCTAAAAGTGTGTATGTTCATCACAAGCGAGATCACGTATCACATCTTTGTCTCGGACAGTTTCCCTTCAATTCTCATTCGTTCAATGCAGCACATCATCAAATGGATTCAAGTTACCCAGCATACCGTCTGCGAAGCAATGTGTGTGTCCTTCTCCGTTGCACCGTTGTGAATTCTGCTTGAACAAATTCCATAAGAATGAAATTGTACACGGAAAGAGCACAACTAGCAAACGGATAATAATAGCAAACGGCGACAGAATGAACATCAGCTAACACTGCCGCTACCACCATTGGAAGCTTAAAATAAAGGCCACTCATTCAATTGGAGCAGAAAACTGCACCGAAAGGAGAAAAAAACGAGACGCGCAGAGGAAACGAGGAAAGGATCACAAAACTTTTCTCCGTCCACTCTCGGATAGATTTACTACATCGCAGATGGTGTGAATCCTTTTGCATTTATTTTTTTGACCGTCATAAAAAAACGATACAAAACAGGGAAACTTTTAAGTAGCGCAGCGTGTGGTGGGCGGAAAGGGGTGCGACACAAAAAAAAAAACAGAAAACACTTTGGCCAGAGCCAAAGGATTTGTGTGCTTAAGCTATAGCGCTGTTTTTTCGCTGCCTCTGACTGCATGCAAGTGTGTGTGTGTGCAAAAAATTCTGCGGTTGCCTCACTAGCGGATGCAGAATGGAATCCTTCTCATTTGTCCTTGGTCCTTGTTCACAAAACAAAACAAAATAAAAAAGAACGAAGAAAAGCAAGAATTTTGTGTTTCCTCTCAGTTTTGTTTCTTGTGTGCTCTTTTAATTTGATGGCGAGCGCCCTCGCTCTACATGACACCAGTGGCGGTTAACAGCACTTAAGCATAGGAAACGAAGCAAGCTGAGGAAAATCTCATTTCATCGCTGCCACCAAAACACCACAAACCGCACCATCGCCAGCACCTTTCACTTCCGTGACAAGGGCACAAGCGTCGCACAGTTCGTCACAGATCGCCCAAATGCTGGCCGTGAATCGCATGAAACGCACGTGCTCGGAAATAAGGGTGAGTGTGTGTCTGCGTGTTGTCATAATTAACTTTACGGCTTTAAAGCGTTAAGGCACAGACGCCTTGCTTGTCGTCATCGTTGTCGTAGTCTTCAGCACAACAGAAACAAACTCACATTAGGCTCCTTTATGGTTCATAAAACCACAGAATTCCATAATCACATTGTAGGCACATTGTTCGGGTGTGATCCTCTCCGCAACGCAACAACGCAATCATTAATCCCAGTCAATCTGGGGAAATCTTGGGAAAATAACATTTTCTCGTGCAAGCCACCGCCGTGTGGCACTGTCTACTTGCGCCGGAGCACTCAGCTGCCTCCCCCAGCTTATTTGCAATAATTCTATGAAAATCTTAGCAAGCAGGGTGTGAATATCTGAAGACAAGCAGGAATATCACGCCCTCGGCAGTGGCTGCTGTGTTGTGTCGATGTGTGTTGGCTGTTTATCATTAGCCTCATATGCGAAGTGTCAATTTATCTTTTCCAGCAGAAAAAAAATTGGTTTCGACCCGGTTTGCATGGCGGCCAAGGCGAATTTATCTCCGCCCGAGGTGCTACCCTGTTTGTGTCACCACCCACACGCCCGCCAGGCAATAACCTATTAACCGAACGATGCCGGTGGGCAAGTGGCGCTCTACTCGCAGCGGCATTCTTCCACCTCACGCTAGTGCTGATGTCGCTTGTGTTGTGAAGCCCCCTCCCCAAAAAAAATTGCTTTTGCTGCCTCCTTGCGCTTACATCATTATCATAAAGGGATGTGGGAAGGCCGATTAGCGGAAAGGCCACAAAAATGCGGCAATAAACGAGATTATCAGAGCAACAGGACTCAGTGGGCAAAAACAATTTTCAGCAGGAAAAAGTTATGATAACTGTGCACGCGGATGCGTGGATGGGGAGGCGAGTCCACTCGCCTCGCTCAACCAGAGAGAAATTGAAATTAAACGACAACGACGAGGATGAGGGTTCGAAAAGCGAAACGAACAATGAAACGAGTTATTTTGGGCAACCCGCACGAAGAACCTTTTATTTCCCATCAGGTTTCTGCACAATTAATTTCACAAGAAAATAATTTATTCTAGTTGACAGGGGCTGCTTTTATTGTCTCCTCGAATTAATGGTTAAACTGACTTCGACTTCGGGAGAGAGGAACGATCTCGGTTTTGGCTGCTTTCCTTAAGAGCACACAATTCTCGATGGAATTAGGGTTTGGCATCTCGCTGGCTACTTTGTGGCAGGGAGTGGCGTGCTGTTGTTTTTTATTTCCTGATTGGATTGCATAGGGTGTGTCATTCGACTTGAAGTTGAACACGTTTTCTTCATTTGGTTGATAACTTCAAAGTGAAGTGGTGGGTGGAAGGATTACAGGAAAGAATGAAAGTGAGTTGCTGATGGGGAGAGGGAGATCTTTAACGACGTACTCAACGCAAGGCTCGAGCTGTTCAGCTGATGCTTACTATCGTCATTAAGCGACGACGAATCGAGCACGTTTTACTGTTAAAACTTGGAATTTTTTACAGAAACTTTGGGTCGGCGTTGAATGATGGTATCTCAGCAGGGGGGATGCATGCACTTGGAGTTGACGGACAGAGGTTTTGGTCACGAATAGGATTTGCGGTGACTGGAACTTAAAGAAAGTCGGATGGGCTAGGGGGGACGTAGAATTATGAAGAGGACTTACAGGAACTCAGACTGCGTCACACTGTCTGAAGTTCATGTTTGGAGGGCGTCCGAGATGAAGTTGTGCTACTTTGAGTTTGGGAAACAGACCTGCAAAGTACGTGGGGATTAATTTGAAACGTGAAAAGTGACCGAGTAATTTGCAGATAAATACTTGATGCACGTGTTGTTAATTTGCAACTGAGGCGGTCTAAGTTCGGAAAAAATTCGGGAGCGACAACATTGGGGGGTTTGGACGTCAAGTGAGTAGGTGACCAACTGCAAGATTGCAACCACTTCACTTTGTACGTTATGTGTTTTTCATTAAGCGGAGTAACGGGTATTCCATGATCTACGAAAGGGCTAAATAGGAGAATTTCGCTTGTATTGGTCAATTATCTTAGGACAGAATAAATGGCGTTCTAATAACTTTTACAAACGATTGGGTGACGCAGATCGTACATTGCTCATCAACTACTCGTGTTGTGCGCGATACTGTTCTCTCACGAGTAGAAGGGACCTACAATTTTTTGCCGACTCCGAACGGCGAAAATTGAGAAGCTTTCTTACACAGTTATTACTCTTTGAGTGTTGTCAGCAGCTCGAAAGAGGTGGTATCGTGAAAAATTCGAAAAATTGGTATTGAGCTCGGAATCGAACCTAGAGCGTCGCACTCTACCCACTACGTCACGGCGACCAAAAGGGTTAATATTTAATACAAAAAAGATTCAAATCAATATAAAATTACTCCATTTGTTTAAAAAAAAAAAACAGTAAAAGTAAGGTAAAAAAAAGTATTTGCACACTACAGTTTGTGAATGAAAAATATTGAAAAAAAATTTATTGAACTGTAATTAATATTTTGGGTGCAACCCCGTTTGCTGCAATGATGGCTTGTAATCTCCTCGGCATTGAATCGATGAGCTTATGAGTGGTTTCCGGATTTATCTTAAACCATTCTTCAACAAGTGCTATCTTCATGTCACTTCTACTTGAATTTTTTCTATTGCTTATTTCAGTATCCAATATACTCCATAGATTTTCTATTGGGTTTATGTCTGGTGATTAGGGAGCCACACATTAGGATGCCTTCGTAACCCTTGCACCGTGTTTGGGATTATTGTCCTGTTGAAAAAGAATGTTCCCTAAATATCCAATTTGACGGCGCTTTGAAGTAAATTATTGCGGAAGATGTCAATGTACCCAAGAGCCGTCAAAATTCAATCGATGAAGGCGATGTTACCAACTCCGTTGTAAGCTACATAGCCCCATACCATAACATGTCCACAACCATGTTCTACCGTGGGCTGCAAATGGTTAATTTGGAGATCTGTGTTTGGTTTCCTCCACACAAATCTCTTTCCATCTGATCCGAAGAGATTAAACTTGCTTTCACCCGAAAACAAAACACTCCTCCGAAATGGGAAGATAAGTTTTTGCAAACTCTAACCGTTTTTTTCTGTTGATTTCAGAAATGAATGGCTTCTTCCTAGCTGACCTGCCATAAATGTTTGCGGAATGTAGAACATTCCGAATAGTTTGTGGGTGTACTGTTTGCCCAGATATTGTTGCCGCATGTTGGGCTAAATTTTATGCACTTATAACTGGCTGAGCTTTTTTCGAGCCTCATTTACAATTCTTCGGTCGTCCAGCACGATATTTGTTTGCCCTTGTTAAAGTGTCTCGAAACTTTTCTGGGCGTAACGAGCTACATAGAAACTAAATCCAACCGAATCCGCTATCTGGCGATAGCTTTGACCACTTTCGCTCAAAGATATAATTTTCTCCCGGTCATTCAAAGGTATTTTACTTTGTTTTGGAGACATTTTATTGATATATATAGCTTTCCGATGTATACAGCAAACTTCTTCACACCAAATGAATAAAAAAAACAACAAACACGTCAAAAACCGTTAGTGAAAATACCTTTTTGACCATATTTGTACTGTTTTTTTTTTAAATAAATGGAGTAATTTTATATTGATTTGAATCATTTTTGGATTTAATATTAACCCTTTTACTACAGTTTCATAATGTATATTCTATTCAGCTGAAACTTTTCAACTTTTCAAAACTAGGTGTGCAAATACCTATTTTACCCACTGTATGTAGCTGTCGTCTTAAAAATATACGTCGCCAAGCTCACATAGTTTGTTCAAAAGGTGTTTCTCTAGCCGTTTCCCTCTTCTTGTTGCCAGCCCTTGAGGTGAGTCATTGAAAGTGCCGCCTAGCTATCAGACCAGATGGACAGAAAAGTTTTTCAGGCGGGACAGTGCCTCCGTTAGTGACCAAACTCTGCCGAAGAAAGTCTGTAGTGTGAAGGTAGTTTAACCAAGAAACCATGCTTCTGTCCAGGTTAGACCTCAATCAATGCGTGTCTTAGACCTGACCGTTCAATAGGATTGATCAGACATTTTTTCGATGGGCATTGTAAACGACATTAACCTTAATCTTTGGCCGCACCATTTCTGGCTGGGTGATTCTGGGGGTTTGTGATTAGGCAGCAACCTACACGTGATTCACGAGACACTATTTCATGCCAATAAAATCCATGTTAGGGGTCGTTTTGGTGCTGCAGGAGGATGATGAATAATCACTTATAATTTCATTAAGAGTTGTGTTGTTAATGGAATGATAAGTGATTGTTTTGGCTTCAGACTTGACCAATTTGTAATGCTCCAAGCTAATAATAATAATTGTTGGCGCTACAATCCAAAGGAGGACCAGGGCCAAATTTGCTCATCTACTACCCGTGTTGTGCGCGAGAGAACAGTACTCACGGGTAGAAGGGACCTACAGTTTTTTGCCGATTCCAAACGGCGAAATTGGAGAAGCTTTCTTTGACAGTTATTACCCTTTCAGTGTTATCAGCAGCTCGAAAGAGGTGGTGCCGTGAAAAATTCATAAAATTGGTGTTGAGCTGGAAATCGAACTTTGACCCATCGGCGTGTGAGCGTCGCACTCTATCCAGTAAGCCACGGCGACCACAAGCCACACACCATGTAAAATGTGGCAAGCGCTTAATTTTAGAAATAACCCCGTGCCATGTTAACCTTAAAAAAACCTTAAAACTATCTCTATCTCCATCTCTATCTCTATCTCTGGGGCTACGTGAAGCCATTGTTGCATATACCAACAACCCAATATCACGTCAGGTATATTACAAAATGAAGATTAGCTAGAGCTTTGACCAATTTATGCCAAAAAGTAGTCGAAATTAGGCTAAACGAATGGTCGTGGCCTTGATGGTCATGTGAAGAAAACTTCTTCTCTGAAGACTTCCTTTTTCACATCCTCATGTTTAATTCAAATGAAGTTAATGCCCCCTTCATACAAAACTCCATAAGATTGTGTGTTTTAAGAATGTGGGCAAAGAGTCCCAGTTCGAACTTATTTGTGCACTGGTGAAGATTCTCTACTCGAAAATGAGTTGGAGGAGGGCAACGACAGTGTGCATAGCCTTTACTTATCTTTAAAACCCTTCATAAAGAACATTTTTATTTCATTGATCACGATGGCAAAGATAAATGGCACAAATCCCCACTTCCTTTTCCGAAATAAAACAAGTCCTGTGACCAGTCACACAACAGCTGACTGAGTGGGTGCGACAGCCTTCCTATTCCACCGCACACAGATCCCTCACCCACTTTTTGTAAACTTCAAGTTCGCCTGCCATGAAAAGTTTATTTTTTTCTCCAATTGAACAGGAAAGCGTTACATTGTGTAAGCCACCACGCCACGTAAAAAAATTCCGAAACTTTTCCTGCCTGGATTATTAAAATACATGTATCCTCTGTCGCCCCACATAGATCCCAGCTCAAGTTCCCGACATTAAACAAAAACCGAGTTTGCTGAAAGAGACCACCACTCTCCTCAAAAACTCGTTAAGGTCAGACAATATTTATACCTCCCTGCATCGCCACAAAGGCTAATATCAAATCGAATCCAGCCATCCAGCCCAATGACATGTGCAGAGAATATCCGCCATAAATCTCTCAATCCAACTATTGCCAACTCGGAACTTTCAGAAACACCCATTAAATCTGAACCGCAGTCATAAATCATAAACTAACAAGTCCCATTGTTAAATTCCGCAAAAATCCATCCGCCCGCCATCGACACTCAAGAAGGACATCGCATTGCGGGGGACCCTCTAAACCACCCCAAACGTTTTGACTTAATTCTGATTTTCAATAAAATGGATCCAAGTGCAATTTAAGTGTGTACACACACAGCACAACGCGCGTATGTACATTTTGAATAAACATCTCGATGCTCACCTTCAACTCGAACGCATCACGTGTGTAGTTCAAAGTCACGAAGCGCTGGTGAGGGGAACCCATTGAATTTCTCTGCAATTCAAATTACGCACTCAGCCGTGGTAAGTGAATTTGCTACCACGGATTGATGTACACGTAGCGCAGGGAGTGAAAACCTGTCAGCAGGCAAGGACGCTCGAATGAAGAGCGTGGGAGGGCATAAAGCAAATTGCCAATCGATACAAATGAACGAACTTCAATACGCGCAAGTTGACCTTTTTCTTTCACGGCACACCTTCCCGACGAACTGTGCATTAGAATGACAGAGTGCTCTGAAGCTAATACCATATCCATTGTGTGTGTGATGCTCCATTCACGGCGAGAATCCTTGTATCATTCAACGGCATCGAGGAAGTGTAAAATCGAACGACCTCCTCGCCGGATGGTTCGAAGAGAAAGAAACTTAATCCCACCTCAGCACGTCACTTGAGGAGTAACCTGCCACCGTGTCGCAAGATAACCGACGGGATAAGAAATAACTGATGCAGAAATAGCCGCAGAGAGGAGCACAAACCACACTGAAGCTCTGTAAGTACGTCATCGACGCCAAGTCTTAAATACACAGCTTCAGCAATGTTCATCCACCATAAGTAAAGCGTTATCCTCGATATACTCCTTCCTTGGTCGACTGTATACATGAGTATAGCAGTATGTGCGGGTGTGTTTGATTGTGAAAAATCCTTAGAGGTCGCGTGGGACACAAACAACCGGGGTGATCAATGATTTCATGTTGAACATCAGGCAATACCGCACAGTGGGGTGGTCATCTATTGAAGGGACAACTTGAAATAAATTTTAAAAAAATCGTTTCGTTATTTAAATGCCTGTTATGTGTAAAGGGCAGAAGAATGAACTGTTCCTTTGAAGAACTATATTAGTCCTATTCTCCCCGCCAGATGGCACGACTTTCGCAAGGAAAATAAACCAAAAGTGAATGATTTTGAAATGTACTCTGTAAAACCTTCTGTCGAAAATGTCCCACTTCTGACAGGATGTGAAAGCTCACCTGTTAAAAAATGTTCAAAATTCAGAGGGGGACCATTTGGATATATGAGTCGGAAGACGGTTTGGAAATGGATACGAGTAATTCCTCAGTTGCTGTGCAGAGCGATTTCTTTCATTTGGTGGCGACTATTATGTTTCCAGTCATCGAACTGCGGCTGGGTGTGATTTAAAGTGTCTACAACGGTGAACCATACAGCTAGACGCCACGATCTTCTGTTGGAAACGACAGTTGAAGAGACCCTTCACGGCCTGAGCTTAGATGATGTCCACATGTGGACAAGGACTTCATCCAACTTGCAGTGCGCATTTCGAGGCTGCTACCGAAACAATGTGTTGGCTGGAGAGGCATATTGGTTGAAGCCCAGGTCCACTTCGTTAGCGCCACAAAAAGGAAAAGAAGTGCAAAGAGAAAACAATCGAATCAGTGGGAACTAATTCCAGAGAAACCGAACACAGTCCCATCGGCTGAAAGTGTGATGTTCACTATTTTCTTGAATTCATATTCAACCATTACCTAATAAGGCGTATATCGGCTACAGAGCCACACATTTTCAAATTCTTGAGTCTATGTTGAATTCGTGCACAGACTGTCCTTCAAGGGACAAGTAGTTCTCCACAAATATTTATTGATCGAAATCTATAGGACTCGCCACCCCATTCATCGTTTTCTCCTCACTTCGTCTGTGCGACTTATTTTATTTTTCAAGAGTCACTCCCCAGGCAGAAATCTGAGTACAATAAGAAAGCTGTCACAAACATGCATGCCACAATAACAGACTTAAAACGGATTTGCTTTACAGAATCCCAGATTTTGAAGTATCCATTAAGTCTTTCGGTCTGATAGACTTAATGGATACGTTCGTCTTCTGTATAGTGTCTACAAATTCGGCAGCCCTTGAAAGAAGTAAGGTTGTAAAAAACGTGACTATATTCTCTTCTATCGCACCCAGTTCTTCTAAATGGACTCATCCCAATAACAGGGGATACTCCTGGCTCATGATCTGCAGACATGATACAGATTTAACCACGACATTGGTGCGACGCCTTTCAATAAGATCTCAGATGTAATCGTACCAAAGTGTGAATTGGGAATATTGCGGATGCTTACCTTTGATGGTGGCGGGGCTGGGTGCTGGCCACAACTAATTGGTTTTCGTTGAAATAGATCAAAAATTTTCCATCGCATTACTCTAAGAAAGAATTCAGATCTCACTTAACACTGACTGCCGAACATGTGAAACGCATTCCCCTCGTGTAAAATCTGTGGAAAAAATATCCAATATTTGTTCAGTTCTTTAAAGACAAAACTTTGTAGAAGCACCTATCAACAGAGTTCATCCGGTGGGGAGAGACTTCTTTGTATACAGGTGCTTCAGGAAGTGCAAAACGTTCTTCTTTGTCTAGTAATGCCTCCGATGCTTCCTCCTAGTGTTGCTGATGCCTCCCATTTGACATCCCAAAGTTGGATTACATCTTGCTTAACTTGTGTGCACGAACTCAGACTAATAAGTGCTTTAGCTCAGATATAAAGACAATATCGTACGAAGCAGTGCTGTTTAAGCGCTTTGTAGGAATCATATAGTCGTGCAACCTCTTGTCGTATAATCTTCCTTTAACGCAAACAGAACTAAAATCTGAGAAATATCTTGAGAAGAGACAATGAACATGAAGGAAACATGAACAATGTTGAACAAGGTGCTGTTCAAACCGTAGCTGGTCTTTTAAGAGTTGTCCTTGTTATTGAGTTGTCTCTCGAGTTCAAAGAAACCCTACGAAGTAAAGGCAGGCGAAATGCTTGACTCGCTTATCATATTCGCCATCCTTTTCGCCATAATTTTCGCCATTATTTTCACCATTATTTTCACAATCATTTTCGCAATCATTTTCGCAATCATTTTCGCAATCATTTTCACCATCATTTTCACCATCAATTTCACCATCATTTTCGCAAGCATTTTCCCCAACATTTTCACCTTCGTTTTCGATATCATTTTCGTCATAATTTTCACCATAATTTTCGACATCATTTTTACCTTCATTTTCACCATCATTTTCGCGATAAATTTCGCCATCTTTTTCGCCATCCTTTACTCCATCATTTTCGCCATAATTTTCGTCATTATTTTCACAATCATTTTCGCAATCATTTCCGCAAAGATTTTCACGATCATTTTCACCATAGTTTTTGCAATCATTTCCGCGATCATTTTCACCAACATTTTCGCCATCATTTTCGCAATCACTTTCGCCACCATTATCGCTATCATTTTCGACATCATTTTCATCATCATTTTCGCAATAATTTTCGCCATCATTTTCGCGATCATTTTCGCCATCATTTTCGCAATCATTTAAACCATAATTTTGCAATCATTTTCGGCATTATTTTAGCGATCATTTTCACCATCATTTTCGCCATCATTTTCACCATAATTTTCGACATCATTTTTACCTTCATTTTCGCCATCATTTTCGCGATCATTTTCGCCATATTTTTTGCCATCATTTTCGCCATTTTTTTCGCCATCATTTTCACCATCGTTATCGGCAGCATTTTCGACATCATTTTCTCCACCATTTTTGCCATCACTTAGCCGATAGCAAGAAAGCTCGTTGGCATCTGTTGAAATCGCTTCTAAATTGTCGGTTCGACACAAACAGGGTCGCCAGGTTATGAACAGCAAACGGTGAAAATTCTTTTGTACGAAAAAAAGTGTATACGCAGAAAGTTCTTCATCCGCACATTCAGTTCCGTCGCCGTCATCAGTTGGGGTTGTTTGGCTCCACTTTTGACACATTTAAAGCAGTCTATGGAAATCGTAATCATCCGATATTGAGAGAGCCTGCATGTCGAAGGCCTTGTGCTTTCTATACCCCAAAGGAAACACTTAGTTCTGCAGCATCTCGTGTGTGGCACTGCCCGGGAGTACAATGGAACAGTATTAGAATCTGAGTGCTCCAATGCACACTGCAAACCTCCAACAAAAACAAAACATCTCATATGTGGACAATATTCAGAAAAAGTAAAAAACAGACAAAATTCACTTGCAAATTTTACAGCAAGGACACAAACCTCAATCACTTCTAAATTATTTTGCCTGTGATATAACACAATGCACAAGGGGACCATGGCCTAGCTTTTTCAACAAATACTCGTGTTGTATGTAGTTCAGTCACAAGTAAAGTTCGACACTAAGTTCGACACTTGTAGAGCAAGCAACAAAATTGAAACATTTGGCCTTCTCGACGTCCTCAGTAAATAAAATAAAATAAGTTTCTTGCCAAAAATGGCATTCAACCCTCCCGGGACTACCTTCAAAGTGATTTCACGTTCATCCGCCCAACTCGAGCATAGGAAGCCTTAATTTCAACGTGCGGCCTCGGCAATAAAATTATTCATTCTCCCCTCGTGTACCCTCAAATCCAAAGAAGTCACGTAACTCGACTTCCCACAAAAAAAAACAAAGCAACACGCTTGTGCGCTGGCAAACACCGCAAATTCGTCAGTGAATCCCTCATTCAGCTGATATGTGCCCGCGGCACAACATATGTACGTCAAAGCCACTCCAACAACAAATCAAGTACAAAAAAAAGTTCAAGCCTGGTTCGCCACGATGCTGCGTGGACACCCACGGATTGCAAAACTTTCTTAAAGCAATTCCCTACGTCGAATACGTAATCTTTCGACGGAGGAAGAAATGCAAACAAGACGGCTCCTCTTCGTCACCGCAGGTCATTGCCAGGAAAAGGCATCTGTTGAAGTAAATCAAGTCAAATGGAAATAAATAACCAATCCCCCGCGGCCCGGTGCCCTCAGCTCATAAGAAGCAGGTAAACAAAAAAAAAAAAACAAAACAAAACGGCAAACATTGGTCTGTTTGATTTTGCCCCCGGCAACATCTGCGGCACCACTGTGGCCCCCTAGTCCCGGCAAGACGATAAAAAAAAATATTATGCGCGTAGATTGCCTTCTTTATAAGAGGGATATTCATCAATGGAATTTATTCGAATTAGAGGAGAGAAGAATACGAGCACAGACAGATTGGTGCGGTCCCTACCGCTTCTTCCATAATCAAACATTACTGCTCGCCGTAGGCCGCACAATGTAAGCCACAAACAGCAAAAGCAGTCTGGAGAGCTCCCACACTCAACCAGCACCCCGTGCGGGTGAAGTCATCTGTGCCTGTGAGTTATGTCGAATATTTCCATGCGATAATGGAAATATTGCTGAGAGTTGTGTTGCGATGTAAGCACTGCCGGGACGAGGGATGCCTGTGCTCGAGTTTGGCTGCCAGCGCTTCAGGGGTGGCTACCGGAAGGGAACGTTTGATGTGCGATGTGTGTGGAGTGGAGGAAAAATAGGAGGAATTCATTATGGACCCAAAATAAGGCAGGTGCCGCCTGCAGACCCCGTCAAGCAGGCATCTATCACCGCACTTCCCATATGCGATGCATCACACAGCTGGCTCTGTTTGGGATGATTCTCATATCTGCCCCCGGGGACCTCTCATCCAAGTCCGCATAGTCCAACTAACGTAATACAAAGGAATTTTATTCCAAAATTTACACATCCACACGCGTTCACGAAAGCGGGACCTGAGATGAATGCCATGTTTCAGCCTTCGAATGGGAAATTTATAACCAATTCATGGAGCCTGCAATAGGATTCCATTAATCATCTCCTCCGATGCATACGTGCCACATATGCCCAGAGCTCTCATCTCCATAATTCGATAGTCCGGCTGCATGCCCCGTCCCCACATACGCCCCTTGCCAGGAGATCGGAAAAAATGTGTGAAATCGAATAGTTGTAATAATAAATTAATCTTTGACTGGGAGTGTATTTATGGTTCAGTTCTGGGGTGTGTTCTCGAACGAGCTGCGAGGCTTAAAGGACTTAATTGTCCTTTGGAGACTTACCCTATTCAGAAATCCATTCCGAGTGGCAGAGGGAAGAGGCAAAGGCGATGGAATGAAAATGAAATACTCCCTCAGTGGTGCTATTCAAAAACGATTATGATTTATTAAAGATGCTCCAGGATGGCGGGGACCATGTCTGTGTGTGTGGATGAATTTCTGCTACAGAGTGGAAGCCGAATTTTGGTGAGAAGGTGAGCTGCATGAGCAATAAATCTTCGTGGTCATTACAATACGGTGCAACGTCGCACGGATTTCATCCTCGAATGCAGCTAATCTTTGCGAGGAAGGAGGTTCGATGGAAGGCGGGGAGGACGTGGGGGAAGGAGAAGGAATATCAAACTTTCAAGTCAACACATGGCCTTCACAAAACATGCGAAACGTTGATCATCACCCCTGGCGTCGGTAAATCAGGGGATTTCTCCTAAATCACTTTAGATCCCAGGGCTCACTGACTTTCTGACCGGGTTACGCCAATCCCAACCCATCCCAGCTGTCGACCTTGTCCTTAACCAAATTCCGTAACATCCCCGGCATTAACAAGACCCTCGGTTTATGGGCAGCTTTTTGTCGTACAATAACTCGCGTCTATAGCCCCATGTCCCCATAAACACGCATAAAAATTTGTCAGCACAACCATGTGTCATACCTTTATCGCCGTCAACTGTGTGCCAGCCCGAGAAGACGATCACAATAAAACGGCAAATGCCCCTGGTCCAGTCTTATGACAGGATATTATCCGTTTTATTGGAAACGCCGCCGTGGACAAAGCACTGACACCCCACTGTTGGCCATTTAAATATTGACACTCATAAAAATAAACTAAATCAATATTTATTCACCATTCGGCCGACGGCCACTACCGGGAGGGCGTCATAATTTTGGAATTTATAACACATGTCACCATTTTCTTAATGCCCGCCCCTTTCCACACCGCATTGTGGTGAATGCCCTGCGGCAAGTGACCCACCAAGGGTGGAGAAAAAAAGAATTCATCAGCGTGTGACACAAAACGCCCACAAGAATTTCTTTTCCTTTCCTCACTCGATGAAGTCCTCCTCGTGAGCCAAAGTGAACTGCCCCCAAACAACTGAAGGGAGAGGGCAAACTTTTTCCCAGGAAACTTTATATCTTCACCGAACCCATTGAACGGAGCGACAGCAAATAAAAAAGGGCACAAGCCGCGAGGCCCAACCAACTGCTCCATAAGGTGTTGACCGTAATCCCTGTAAATATAAAAAACCATAAGGATCACAAAATGTAGCATTCTTTATCTGGGATATCCCTTCCATTTAGTTGAGGTATAATTTTCCTTTTCTCTTCGTCCATGGGTCCAACCCCTTAAGGTCGGAGTCGGGCACTCCCCATGGCCAAAATTTGAATGGAGCACCAGAGATGGATATATTTAAATTTGTCCTCTTGACCTGGGAGTTTTGGATAGATTTTTTTTTTGCGTCTACGCTCCCTCCCACAGCAGCGATAAGACACAGTGTTCGTTGGGATGGTAAAATAACATACATAAATAATTTGTTCTCCGCTTCTTGTCTCGCACTTAATTTCGCCTGAAAGTCGTTTCTCATTGACAGCGCGAGAGCGTACGGAAAGCCGCAGGGACGCGAAGGGAATCCTAGAGACTAAGCCGAGGACTTATGGAAGGCTGCCATTTAAATGAAAGCACTTTCACTGTTTGATTAAAAGACGGCGGTGGCATCATCCACTTTTGGTAGCTGCGCGGGAGGAAGGGCGTTAAAGAGGACCCTAAAACATATCCATCGTCGTTAGATTAGATTATTTTTTGCTTTCCTTTTTATTCGCCGTTCGCCTTATTTTTATTGCGCGTCTCCCTACGAGCTGGCTGGCTTCAGCTTTCCATTTAATTTTATCGGAGAAATCCATCAATCTCCCTTGAACAGACCTCACCCCTTGCCTGCGGTGGAAGATACAAGTGCACTTCTCAATCTCGATGAAGGATAAGAGCCGGCAATGATGGAATGGATGATAGATAGTGGGGTTGACAAGTTTTTCAATTTTTTCTCCTTTCCTTCTGCCCCTCCCTCCTCTCTCTCGCTCTCTCTTGCACTGTCCTTGAGGCGGATTTGTCGATTTCGTAGCTCTGCACTGAAAGATTGTGATAGATTTCCAGCTATCCATTGCCTATTGGAGAAGCCACTTTTTAATGACCATCATTTGAGATAGGGTCCGATGGTCGGTTTACGCGAAGAAATCGATGGCGAAGGGATTGGATATGAATGATGTATGAGTGACAAAAATGGAAATGACTGCGGTTGCCGAGTGGGGTGGATGCGGTCATCTTTGGAAAATAATTAAATGTCTCCGGGGGTGATATGGGTTAAGAGCTGAACGATTTCGACCTTGGATAGGTTGAGAGGGAATGCGAAGCATGGAAAGCTTGGCTTGCATAATTAAAGAAAACCGCAATTTATCATATGCTTTTACCGGCATTTATTAAAATCTCCTTAAAGGTTCTCTACCGAGGAATGACCATTACAGAGGGTACCATTAGGAATTTCCCATTATTTGGAGTGCTTTTAAGAGGCGAAGAGGTAATAGGGGACAGTGTGAGCAAAAAAATTAATACGGAGAGTGACTTCTAACTCTTTCCAGTTCCAGAGATTGGTTATCTGTTCAAACTTTGTGGCCGTGACAATCTTCATATCTGCCGAACGAAGCCATTTTCAGGTAATTTCGGATACTGCCGCATTTGTTCCAAAGGCGCATGTGTGCAAAAATTGCCGGTGGCATCCATATACACAAAGTTGGAGTAAATTCTAAATTTTCTCGTATCACAGCATTCTGTCTATAAACCGACGAATCTTTTCGCCTGTATGACTTCAAAGTTGAAAATTTCTTGCGTAGGCAAATGAATTAACACAAATCTGAGTGGCATGCACTTAATTGTAAGCTTCCAGACAGGGTTTACACACACCTGCTCCTTGTAACGAGCAATGGTCGTACCTGATCGAATGGGTATTCTTTTGGGTAAGCGTGCTACGATCCAAAAAATATGAATAATGTTGCGAATATTCATGTCATTAAAAAACTAATTGTCTATCATCACATCACATCACTCAATAGGTCTCGGGACATACAGAGGGCGCCACTAACGAAAAAAAAAATCATATCAAATTAATAGTTTTTGTTAGTGGCGCCCCCTATATGTCCCGGGACTTACTAAGTAATCTGTTAAGTGTATTTCAAAATGGACTTACATAGAGAGACAATTCCGTTTCAAAGGGGGAGTCAGCATAAAGAAAATTGATGTTGGTCACATCATATTTGAATCTCCCTCTAACGAGGAAAATTGTAAACAGAAAATGTGAGTCGTTTATTGTATAAGTCGACCAGAGACAGACTTTTTAAAATCTTCTCATGCCTTTGGAAAAGTAATTTCTTTGTTAGCGATTAAAATGGATCTGCTGTTGCTTATCGAGTCCTAACAGCTAAATTATGAAAATTTGGTTTTGAAGCAAGTGGGTACCTTCTGCCAGATGTCAGCAACTTGAAAGAATACAAGGGTTTCAGTTTCATAATCGATTCTGGGACATTCGACATGCGAACATCGGACTTTGCCACTTCGATACACGTTCACTTCATGGGCCATGTATTATAAAGTTGGAATAAGTGAAACTTTAGAAGCCTCCGGCATGTAACTCGCACTTGTCAAGTTAATTTAAACAAACGGCCAACTCAATGAATTTAAAATTATACGTCACTGACGTAGAGCTTACTAGTCTTGACTTTTGTTTCACTGTGGGTCCGAGACCACAAGCAGTAACTCGCTTCTAGAATATTGACCTCAATCTCACTATGTATGTTAGGTTGTCAAAAATCTGAATTCCGCTTTTTTTGCTCTTTATTCAATGCTTCATAAAAAGTGTTACAGTGATCGGATTTAGTTTAAATATCCGCCGTTTTGTTTGATAATCTGTTTCCATCTAGGTGGCGCTTTTATAATACCTCCTCGTAGAAGCCCAACTTCTTATTTGCGAAGAAATCGGAAAGCCACTTTTCACTAGCCTCTTTTGGGTTCAACTTCACACCTCCAAGGACTTTCGCCATGGACAGGAATAGGTGGTAATCACTTGGTGCTATGTCCGGGCTATAAGGTGGATGCAATAAAATCTCCCATCCGAGTTCCCGTAGCTTCTGACGACTCATCAACAAAGTGTGTGGTCTGGCGTTGTCCTGGTGGAATTCTACACCCTTCTTGTTGGCCAATTCTGGACGCTTCCGCTCGATCGCCTGCTTCAATCGGTACAGTTGTTCGCAGTAGATGGTAGAATTAAGCGCCTGGACATATGGAAGCAGCTCATAGTGGATGATTACCTTCCAATCCCAACTGTGGCTTTTAACCACATCCGTTTTCACTTGATATTGTCGTATGTGATCCATTTTTCGTCGCTAGTTACAATCCGCATCAAAAATGACTCGAGTTCGTTGCGTTTCAGCAGCATATCGCAGGCGTTATTTCGGTGCATAAGATTTTTTGCGTCAAATCATGCGGCACCCAAACATCAATTTTTTTTGGTATCCAGCCTTCTGTAAATGGTTTAAAATGGTTTGGTGACTAACTCCCATCTCCTGGGCGATGTAGCGAGATGGCACATGCGTTTTGAACTCGATGATTTCCGTGATTCGATCGGTATTCGTCGTCACAGGTCTTCTGCCAGCTAGCTTATCCATGGTGTCGTTTTCACTGGCTCTGAATCGTCGAAATCATTCCTCCGCGTTTCGAAGTGATAGAGTACCATCCCCAAAAACACAATTAATATCACGGAACGTTTCTCTAACGGACTCGTCTTTAACGAATGAAAACTTTAAAATAGCGCGAATTTCGGCGTTAGTGAAATCCGTGTTTACACGTCTATAACTGTTGAACGCAATATCCAAACTAATCATGCATAGCGTCGGTTTTTAGGTTATGTCAAGAACTCTGAAATGATAGTATGCCAGATACGAGGTCTGAAGCGCTTTGTATATAGCCGGAAAATTCAAAAGACACAAAGGCAAATATTTGACAGCCTTATATTTAGTTCTTTTTTTGAAATTTTGGAAAACTGTAGGCGCTTTAAAGAATTGAGTTGTATCAAACGCTCCTTGATTTGCTTAATTAAGCAAAATTGTGACATCAGCCCAAGTGACTTATTTATGTATTTTAAGATGCAAATTAATTCAACTGTTGGAACAGAACTCATGTGGCAATTTTCTCAAACGGTCAGGGACCCTGGGTCCATAAGTGGAAACCAAACAAATGCACTCCATTGCCCTCCATTGATCAGCGATATTTGATCCTATGAGCGGAATGTAAACAAACCACTCAACAAATCCCCCACATCTCACGCAACACATGAGACGTAATGTACAAACATTCACATCTGCATTTGAGAATAGAATAGAATTTGCAAATGTACAGTTTGAGAATGAAAAATTCGTAACAAGTTTTTAATACATTTTTTCTGAAGTGAATTAAATATAATTGCCACAGAATTTTAAGGCGGCAACACTACTTTAAGAGGCAGTCTGTTTTAGCGGCGACCATCATCTGTCTGTGGCCGCCATGGCGTAGTGGGTAGAGTTCGACGCTCACACGCCCAATTGTCTAGGTTCGATTCCCGGCTGTACACCTCGAATTATTCACGGCACCACCTCTTTCGAGCTGCTGACAACACTCAAAGAGTAATAACTGTCTAAGCTTCTTAAACTTCGCCGTTCGGAGTCGACAAAATACTGTATGTCCTTTCTACTCTTGAGAAAACAGTAGTGCGCACAGTAAATCCCGAGTAGATGATGAGCACGCTAGGCCCTGGTCTCCCTGTGAACTTTCGCGCCATACAATTATTATTATCAAAATAATATAAAAATAAAAATAATAAAAATAAAAATAATTTCAGTTTAAACCATATTTTCATTCATATCGATACCGAGAATAGGCCACGTGAATAGCATTTCAAGAGGAAACTTATATCGACTATGTATGGAGGCGGGTATGTCCATTTTTTTTTAAGAATCGAAATGGACTTTATACCAGGGTGACTCAATTCTTCATTCTCAAGGTACGCTGCGTGAAGCGGGGTTCTGTAATATTTCTCCATCAGCGGCGACTATCGAAAACTAGTTCAATCAGTTTTGATCTTTGCATTGTGCGAAGGCACAGCTCTCCGCGTGATGTTTGTGGCGCTGTTTCACTTCCGGTGATGTGTGCCCAACCATGTTGGGCCAGTGCCGGCGAATTCGTCGATGAGAGAAGAATTCATTAGTTTGCACCAGAGACGACCAGGCGACCGTTAGTGTTGTGGAGTAAGGGCCCGCGAGGAGAACGTGTTGCAGGGACCTCAACTGGGGAAAAGACCAAGCTGTCACAGTGCTTCACTATGACAAACAATGCCGTTCTACTGTGACAATATACTGGAAATGCCTTAGGTGGCTTATTTCGACGACCAAAGTGGCCTTATGTAGCTTAAATCCGTTAGCTCATTTCTTTTTAAACTGGCGCGTGCTAAAGGTATTGTTTGTACCCTTAAGTCCAGATGATGTTACTGGATTTATGAATCACATGATTCAAAATCACATCCGTATCACTATTTATAGTGACAACGGAAACACTGATGGAGGAAAGATCATCTGTGGCGGGATGGCGGCTAACAGATCCAGGCTTTGAGGGAACCTGACTGGTAGTGACACCTTAACCAGAGGCTATATTCCGGTTCCGCGGGAGGTCAGGGGCCCCTGGAACTTCGGTTCCAGCCTGACCATTGCGGTAGGCCCCCTTGTGGGAGTTTCGTGGTGGCTGTGGTTTACCACCTAACATCGCGGGTAGAGTCGAGGATAGTGTACTGTGCTGACTTGTCTAGCCCATTGTTTAAGCAAAACTAGGGAAGACGGTTAGGGGACTATCCCTTCTCAGTGTGGAGTTGCATTCTCAACCGGGCGCTGCGACCCAGAGAGCGGAAGAGGTTTTAGAAAGGATTCGCATCAAACCAAGGTGGGGTGATTGCCCCTCAAGCATGATCCCAGTTTGGTAGTTGGGTAACTAAGGCGTCTATTCTTGCGTTACTTACGACTCTTGGGAAAAAGGTTCCCCTTGATATAAGCCGTAAAGGCAGGTGGGCGCGTAAAACCAAATCCCACATCTGTACCCTTAAGTGATTGGAATTAAGTAAAGTTAAGTAGAAGAAGAAACTTTTGTTGTCGCAACCGTTTACTTTGCAGAACTCTAGGAAATGCATTCTTCACAGCATTTTCAGACGTTGGAGAAATAACATATTGCATTGCCATAAAAGGAATCTAAGTATGTCGAGAAATAAATTGCCGATTCGGCAATTGTAGAGTAACTTATTATCGAAGTGCCTTCGTAAGGTGGGCTCGTCTTTTCAAAAAATGCTTAATCACTTACGGCAAACTAGTTCATGCTTTCTGGAGAATTTCAAAGAACAAATAAAATTCTCGAAAGTACTTTCCTCTCAAGAAAGTTATATTTTCTGCTGATTCTCCTCTTCTCCTTCGTCTGCTGCTTTTCTTATTAAAGAGGAACTAATCCACAAGTTTCCCACAAAGCACTTATTCGAGTTCGAAACTCTTCCCCGATGATTGCTGATAGCAGGAGGGCCTCCTCCATCTCATTTAAACTTATGTTGTACCGCTATTTTCCGAATCGATAAATTCCAGTTTATTTAAAAAACACCATGAAAACTTCCTCAGCTCAAGAAATAAGGGGCAAAATTAAAACGAAAAAGAAAAACTTTGAAAACAATGTCTGGGGACAAAAAGGAGCGATTTTTTCTTCAACCAAGACGTCAGCAGTACGCTGGAAAGAAAGTTGTCTCTCTGCAGTCCTCTAACGACTGGCGAAAGTCTTTAGGCCATAATAATCTGGAACGTATTTTTTTTCATCTCGTTCTGAACTGTCCTTTTTGTGTGCGACGGCAAGCGCCTTGGCATTCTCTCACCGAGTTGCGTTGTTCCATTCAATTATCCTTGAAACTGCTGACAATACTTCAACTTGTGTCGAGAGAGGGAAAACGACGAACTTGTCGTTCTCAACGTGTTCACTGCAAGAGGGATTATGACGAAAGGAATGCCCCACTAATAATACAATAACTGGGTCGACCGAAAACTTCAGCCACTATGGGGTGGGAACGCGGCCTGCGACAAATGTCAAATGGATGACTTCACTCTGAAGTCAGAGATGGGTAATTAGACTTCTCCCTGAGCTCTTTTCTCTGAGTTTGTCTTGGTGATTATCGATGAAGGACTGCGTCAGGATTAAATGTGTTTCGTTAATTAGTGATGTAATGGCAATTGATTGGACGGCAATGGGATGGTTTCTATGAATGGCTTCTGTAATGGATTTCCTGGAACTCAGTGTGCACTGACAAGAAATGTGCATTTGTCGTTTATGAATATTGATTTGCGTTCAAATGGAACTAAGAAATGTAGGAGGGCTTCTTCAGTCTGAGGTTCGAAGCTAAAGTAAGGAGACAACCAAAATTCGTTTCTTGGAAATTGGTTTTGGGAAGGCAATCAGTTTATTGGTGGCGTGTGTGAATCTCGGTTGAGACATCCTGGCACAATCAATTCTCTTTTCTGGGAAATGTCTTAGAGTAGGGATAAATCCTTCTAGAAATAGGGTTGAAAATCTGAAGGACTTTCTTTTAATTCAACGAAAAAAGAGAGGTTGATGGGGACACTGTAGACAGTAGTATACACCCCGAGAATTTTTTATCGAGGAGGAAAAGTAAAGTTGAATAGATGCTGCTAAGGTTGCTTTTATTCGGTTCTGAAAGTTGTCGATGTTGTGGACTCGCAGTTAGTGTTGTAGCCATTTCTGTTCTCTCAGTTTCAACGCCAAAGACTGTCCATTTGATGATGGAATTCACAACCTTCACTGAGCCAATTTTCTTGGAAATTCGGAGAGCAAAATTTCTCCTTTAAATTGATTAAGGGGTGGAGACATGCAAGTCGATTGCGTACAACTTGCAAAACTCGAAAACTTTGTTTCTCTTAAATATATATAACTTTTAAATAAATTACTAGCCAAAACTGTTCGATAAATCAACAAAGTTTTTACTTTTTGTAAAAGAATTGTGTTTAACATTAGAAATGAAATATAACTTTTGAAATAGAAATAGAATTGGCTCGGACGCAGATTAAATCTGAGGTTCAGTTATCGTGGTCGCAATGGCGTAGTGGGTAGAGTGCGACGCTCACACGCCGAAGGGTCTAGGTTCGACTCCCAGTTCAACACCAATTTTTCTAATATTTCACGGCACCACCTCTTTCGAGCTGCTGACAACACTCAAAAAGTAATGACTGTCTAAGAAAGCTTCTCAAATTTCGCCGTTCGGAGTCGGCAAAAAACTGTAGGTCCCTTCTACTCGTGAGAGAACAGCAGCGCGCACAACACGAGTAGTTGACGAGCAAGCTAGGCCCTGGTCCCCCTTTGGACTGTAGCGCTAACAATTATTATTATTATTCAGTTATCGATGACTTTTCCCACCATTCGCGGCAATATTTTGACAAGGGCTCGACAAAAGTTGCTTCCCACGTACTCAGTTTTTTTTGGGGCAAATCAACCTAACAAACTAACCTAACTAGAGACTTGACATATCGTTAAGGTCAAGTGCTGTTTAATTGCGCCTTAATGGAGGCCAATTCATGGGTTTGTAATCGGAAACTATGCGGATGCCAAACGTATTTCCCAGTTAATGAATGTTGTCACCAGCTGTACGACGTGTCTTGTTTAGGCCAAAGCTCCTTCAGATCATGCTTCAATTGGTGGATGAAAATCTCAAAAATCAGAGCTATGAGGCGGACACAATTGACGTTCCAGGCTTTGACAGCATCAATTTAAAAGAAATACAGATCAATTGCATTGCAAACACAAACCGCGCTAAGCCGACAGTTTTTGTAAACGTAACAATATCTCAACATGTCCTTGAGTTTGTTTTGTCAAAAACAAGTTTTGTCAAAATGGGCGTACTGTGCCTTGTACTTCGAACAGAACCATGAATTCAAAAATAAATTTAGACAAATTAGGTGTGTTCCAGTACTTTTTGTACTCAACTCTGTCATTTGTCAAGGAGTTGGGGAACATGGCTCCCAGAAAAAGGGAACGTACGGGATCGGATCAAAACTACATATGCAAAATTTGTTATTAGGAAATATCAAATTCCCTTTTCGATACAGAAAACAAAACAACAACACGATCTGAGACACATTCGCACATATAATGCATCAATGCTCACCTATCTCTGTGCGCAAACCAATTCATTTGACAGAAAACCAACAACCTAACCACAAAATTTGTTTAAGTTGAATTCGGCAGTGTGGTGAAAAATTTTACTCTCTCAAGAGAGCGCTCATTTGACGTAAGAACCATTTCTTCGGAATATGGGAACGGTCTGTTGTTTTCTGTTGTTTTCTCGGGTTCGGGAACACACCTATTAAAAGCGTTTTTGAGACATCGGTCTGATTATATTAATATGCCAAACTAATTTCAAAGTAAATCATTTAACGACTGATAACTTGAATGCCAGCTGAGAACATATTACCAACTTAAAGTTCTCCACCTCTTGAGAAACACCCTTCAGGGAAGATAACTTTTCTCTCAAGAATTCAAAAGCGTTCTGGATGAACAGAATAGGACACTGTATTTAACAATACAAACGTGGGTTTGAGAGAGAGTATCTTTTTGTCTTTGTCGAATTTGAGTTACGGCTAAAATTTGAGTTGCCTATCAGGTCGCAGAATTATAAAATCTGAGTCTGAGCAGAAGTGACTTGTCACTATTCACGATCCTGGGCACATAGCTCTTAGTCTCGGTGATTGAAGAGTCAAGATGACTTACATTTGCGATGACTTAAACTTTAAACCGAAGATACAGTCACCATCTCGAACCAGGAGTCGCGAATTCTAAAACAGAGTTGGCGGCCGTGAGCTCAATCTGACCGCAGATTGAGTCAGTCAGTGCAGTCAAAAAAATTTTTTTGGTTCAATTTCCGATCGAAATTTCTTCCGAGTCAGGAATTTCCACACACGACGTGGTTGTGGCAATAAATGCAGAGAATTGGAGCAACAGAAGCAACAGGCAAAGAGGACAACTTTTATTCTTCAAGACAAGCTCTCTTTCACTTAATCTATCAGCAACTAGGGTGTGGTGTTCATGTTAAGCATTCCAGCTCAACACGTCGATTGAAGCCCTTTTTCGTTTGTTCTTTTTCTTCTTCTTGTTGCGCTACAGTCCGAGGTGGACCTGGTCCTAAGCCAACATGCCAGCACGATCTTTCGCTAGCTGCCTCCAGCTGCGTACTCCAAGTTGGTTGAGGTCCTTCTCCACTAATGTGGAATAGCTCAGCCTAGGCCGTCTTCTTTTGCGTTGTCCCAATGGCTCGGATAAGAAGACTTTTCGCGTCGGAGCAGTGGTGTCCATACGCAATAAATGACCCAGTTATCTTAAGCGTTGTATTCGAAGACGCTTGACCAGGCGCATGTCACCGATAGAGTTCGTCATTAAATCTTCTCCTCCAGATGCCATCAACGCAAACAGGACATGAAATCGCGCGCAAAACAATTTTCTCGAAAAGACTAAGAGCTTCCTTATCTGCTTTAAGTAACGTCCAGGTTTCCGCGCCATAAACTAGGACTGGGATGATCAAACTGTTATATAAAGTAAGCTTAGTCCTTCAGAAAAGGGCTTTATTACTCAATTGCGTTTTGAGCTCAAACAAACCGCAAGAATGATTCTGCGTTTAATTTTCGGGTTGTGTCTCTCTGAAGTAGACGAAGTCCTTGACTACCTAGAATTTTCTGCTGCCTAGTGTGACGCTGTGTCCGTGACGTCGATGTTGTGTGTCCTTCCTTGATAACAGCATGTACTTCCTTTTGTCCTAATTTACTGCCAGAGCAGCTTTCGCTTCATTGTCAGCAGACGTCTAACTGACGACTCGCCGTCTTCATCCAAGCGCGTCAATGTCATCAGCGTAAGCTGAAGAAGTCACATGACAGTGCATCGCCCTGTCACATGACAGTGCGTCGCCTTGTCTAAAACCCTTTTTGACATTGAAGGTCTTGGTGAATTCATTACCGACCTGACGAAGCAGTGATAGTTCTCCATCGTCATGCTACACAATCTGAGTAGTAGTAGTAGCTCGCCTCCGTGCACACTGTCATGTACGGCCCTCAAAATCGTAGAATAACTTAACACTACAAACGACGTTATCAGCTATTTGGTTGGCCATCCGTAGATTTTGAGTCTGTCAATATTGCACTCGTTCTACAAAACCCGAGATGCATTAGAATCTTTTGTCCTCTTTTTCTCCGCGCTTCTGTGACTCAGATTCCTTGATAACCTTTGTGTGACAGCGCTGAGTCCTCAAGTAGCCGTTATCCTTGAATCATAAGGAACTCATAACGCTCACCAAAGCAACAAACGAGATAATATCCTTTTTCGGGCAAAAAAACCCAAAAACCCAAACATGTTGAGTGGTGCACTCCTTGCCACTCCCTCTCTCTCTCTCTCTCTCTCTCTCTCGTCTGTTACAACAGCTTATAATGATCTTATCAAAATTCATCCTAGAACCCACTGAACATAATTAAATTTTGATTCGAATTCACTGAAGCAGGTGAATTATGTCAAACGGAATCCCATTCCGTACAAGCTTCAACCTTGAACTTATCTACTTCCCATGGCAACGGAGAATAGGTTTCCACACCACTTTCAGCCGGAAAATGAGACATCCCTTTGGAGACCACCCCACGAGCAGTGGAATTATTGAGTCCAACATGGGTGACGAATACCAGAATGGGTCGCTCATCCGGCCAGAAAATCATCCGTTAAATATGGACTCCAGTGAAGAGTCCTTTTGAGCGCTGGCTGCTTTCGGCGCCCCCACCCATCTCGGCATCAACTGTTGCTCTACAAGCCAATCTGCGGAATGCCATCTTAGGTTGATCCTTTTCGACGACGACGACGACGACTACGACGACGCACTTGTTCGAACGTAACAAAGCGAATCACTCTTCGCAGCGGTAAGTCATGCAAAAAATATGAAAAGAGCGAAAGCCTGTTCACTTCCGCAGAGTGTACCCGCGGGGGGGATCGAAAGTGGGCAAAAAAGTGAAAGAAAATCATGAAATTAATTAAGGCCAAGTGGAAAGTCCCTCACCGGTATTATTTATTTGTTGTAAAAAGATGACGGGCCTTGGACTGCAATGGTATGCAAAAACAGGAGGAAAACTGTGGAGAATGTGGGTCAATCTGCCAAACGGAGTGATTGACTTGGGTTTTCGCCCTCCAACAGGCGGCAATGTTGGTCCCCCGCGGTGGCGGCGAAACACGTTCATTAAACGCTGTTGTGCGGTATCGAGAAATCGGTCGTCTTCTCTTGTTTGATGTGATAAATAAATTTCGTCGACCGTGGCCGCTTCGGAAATCGTATAATGGGCAACGTGTTCGCGATACTTGACAGACAGAGGTCGGGAAGGGAGTCATTCTGAAGTTCATTACGGGCACGTTGCTCATCGCAGTGACGTGGTGTTTTCCTTTTGGGCTGTTGGATAAACTTGGCGGTCGCCTGTTGTGGTTTTCGTTTAAAACCGCCTCTGATGTCGGACAAAGGACTGCAAGGATGTATGACTGTATTTTTCCTGCTCTCTGAAATTAAACGCACATTCGGTGGAGGCTGGAAATTGAAATTGTATTGAAAACGGGTGGCTGTTTTTCGCTTAAACAAATAGTCGCAAAAACGAACGCCTTTCCCACAATGCTTTTTGTTCTTTGATAAAATGCGTGGGTTTCGAACACTGTTGTTGACTTTCGTTGATGCCCAGTGAGCGTGGTCGCTTTACACACCTAAGAATTTTCTCGCTGGTCATCGTAATGCGTTCCCTTCTCTGGAATGGAATGCTTACTTTGTGGTGACCTAAATACATTTGTCGATAGATGACGGGGCTCATTGTCAACGGTGATGATTCCTAGAGAACCCGATTGGTGCCGATTTCAAGAACTTTGTTGTTGATTTGCATTTGGAACAGAATGCAGGGGAATGGGAAAAATAGATTCTTTGACGTTCATTTTATGTATCGCATCGTGGTTTCCAAGGGTATCCAATAAGGGGTGACCTAGAGAAAGCCGCATTGCACTGAGCAGGGAGTTTTATGATCCCAATTCTGTACAAGTCATAATTTGGGCATAGGCTTCGTACAGTTAGTTACCAGAGACAACTAATGATAGAAATTACGTTGCATTTCTTGCTTTGAAAACAGTTCCCATGCCGTGGAACGCGATCAAAGTGTATTCCACGTCATGCCTAAGTGGACGATATGCTTAAGTTGTCGTCATGCTTAAGTGGACGACATGCTTAAGTGAACGACTTCAATTTCCAATGGTACGGAAATACCGAAGTTTTTGGGAGAGTTGTAGGCTTCAGATGCTCTTAGAAGGTTTAAATACATAACCAAAGCTTCTTGGATTTTGCCTTTGAACCGGCTATAGATTCATAGACAGTAACTTTGGGATGTTTTGAAACCCCAATTTAGTCGGAATGAAGTCAGTTCGAAAAAAAACACAGCGAGTATTCAATGAAGAGTTTGCTGGCATTGATGCAGAGGCGGCTAAAATGTGTCTGCTGGTTAATTGGGTAAAACAATGTACATGCCCTCATCAAGAAAGGATACACAGCATCGCCGTCTAGAACGAGTTAGGCAGCAGAAACTTCGTGGTAGTCAAGGATCTCGTCTACATCGGATCGGCGATAAATTGAAACGACAACGCCAGTACCAAAGTCAAACGTAGAATCACTCTTGTCAATCGCTGTTTCTTTGGGCTCAAGAGGCAACTGAGTAACAAGGCCTACTGAAGGACTAAGCTCGCTTTATATAACAGCGTGATCATCTCAGTCGCAATTTATAGCGAGGAAACCTAGACGTTACTAAAAGCGGATGAGAAAGTCCTTAGTATTTTCGAGAGAAAAGTTTCGCGATTTACGGTGCTGTTTGCATTGATGGCATCTGGAGGAGAAGATTTAATGACGAACTCTATCGGTGACATGCGCCTGGTCAAGAAGATCGTGCGTAACTCACAAGTCAACACCAGAGGCGCGATCTTCCAGAAGTCAGTTCAATTGCTAGCATACGCTGATGACATTGACGTGATTGGACGAACACAGCGAGCCGTCAATGAGGCGTTTGCTGGCATTGAAGCGGAAGCAGCTAAAATGGGTCTTGCGGTAAATGAGGGCAAAACGAAGTAAATGCTGTCATCAAGGAAGGACACACAACATCGACGTCTCGGACGGAGCGTCACACTACTCAGCAGAAGCTTCGAGGTAGTCAAGCACTTTGTCTACCTCGGCTCCGCGGTAAATAGGGACAACAACACCAGTACCGAAATCAAACGTAGAATCACTCTTGCCAATCACTGTTTCTTTGGGCTCAAGAGGCAATTGAGTAATAAAGCCCTCTCTCGAAAGACGAAGCTCGCTTTATATGACAGCTTGATCATCCCCGTCCTACTTTATGGCGCGGAATCTTGGACGTTAGCAAAGGCGGATGAGGAAGCCCTTAGTCTCTTCGAGAGAAAAGTTTTGCGTGCGATTTTTGGTCCTGTTTGTGTTGATGGCATATGGAGGAGAAGATTTAATGACGAACTCTATGGGCTGTACAGCAATATTCGCCTGGTCAAGCGTATTCGAATACAGCGCTTAAGATCGCTAGGCCATGTAGAACGTATGGATACTACTGCTCCGGCCCGAAATATCTTCGAATCCGAGCCATTGGGACCACGCAAGAAAAAACGGCCTAGGCTAACATTGCGCACACAAATGAAGAAAGACATCAACCAAATTGAAGTGCGCAATTGAAGGCAGCTGGCGAAAGATCGTGCTTACTGAAGATGCATGTAATTTGAAGTCAAGCGTCTTCTGATACAACGATTAAGATGGCTAAGCCATGTAGGGCGTATGAACATCACTGTTTTGGCCCTAAAAGCCATTGGGACAACGGAACAGAGGACGGTCCAGGCTGAGATGGTGCACACACGTGGAGAAGGACCTCATCCGATTTGGAGTGCGCCATTTGGAGGCAACTAGCGAATGATCGTTCTGGCTGGAGAGGCATGTTGGTTGAAACCCAGGTCCACCCCTTACTTTTGCGCCACAGCAAGAAAAATAGGAGAAGGGGTCAGTTCGAAACCCTTGTGATTCTGCGATCTTTAAGTCCAATAAGCCGCTGCGACCATATGGTGTAGATCCTATGTGTCTGAAAGGTAAAAACTGACACAAATTGAGTAAACCCGCCTTTAAACAGAAGTAAGCCAGCTCTTAACCCGGGTCAACGTACCCTCACGAACAATATGGATTATTGAATTCTTAGGCTTTTCAGTAGGGACATTTTTGAAAGTAAAATGTTCATAATTTTTAGACGTTACTCGTTCATGTACTTTACCAGGCAAATGGATCGCATAGCAAGACTGAGTGCACGAATTAAAAAAAGTTGCCAAGTCCTTTTCCTTTTCTACACCATGGCGGCCGCAAAACTGGAAGTCCAGGCGAGTAATCTTTTCAAGGCCTTACTGATCATGGCAGAATACTCACCAGACCATCCAATTCTTGGAGTGCCTTATTTCTCGCAATAAGACCGAGAATGAGTGAGACAGCACCACCTTGAAGTGCTTTTCTCCGCTCTCCGATTTGACTGAATCGCTATTATCTAGGCCTAAACTTGCATGTCTTTAGACCGAATCATACTCACGATCCACTGTTTTAAATGTCTGTTGCTTAGTTCCGCTGCTGAGTTCCGATAAGGACGTTTGAATCGTTTCTGCCGGAATGATGACTAAAGCCCCACTTATGAAGGTGGTTAGGGCATTTTTCCTTTCATTCCAAGATTTCTTCAACAGTGCGTGTAAGCACTCGTGTGATGCTGTTTTTGTTGATTTACCTTCGAAACGTTCTTGCAAAGATATTAACGGAAAAGTTCCAGCTTCGGGGGTCGCGATTTGTTATGTTAATTTAGAAGCTTTCACCTCATTTAAGTCTGCAGTACAAAAATGTTGTTGTTAAACGTGCTGTCGAAATAAAAATGTCGAAAATGAAGAACAATAATAATAATTGTTTGCAGGACTGTCTACAAGGGGACCAGAGCCTAGCTTTCTCATCAACTTCTCGTTTTGTGCGCGCTACTGTTCTCTCATGAGTAGAAGAGACCTACAGTTTTTTGCCGACTCCGAACGGCGAAGTTGAGAAGCTTTTTCTTAGACTTAGTTATTACTCTTTGAGTGTTGTCAGCAGCTCGAAAGAGGTGGTGCCGTGAAAACTTCGAGTTGCTCAGCCTGGAAACGAACCTAGATCCTTCGGCGTGAGAGCGTCGCACTCTACCCACTACGCCGGCGGCCGAAAATGAAGAAGTGGCTATCTAATTCATCTGACATGTGGGCTCAATCTTCAAAGCGCTTGCTCTCCATCGCCAATTCACAAAGAATTTTTTTGGCTTTTTTGGAATTGCTCGGTATTCGTTTTCATCCACAACTAAGTTCAGTTTTCCTAGCTCATAAGATCGTTCAATGAAGTCGCTTCAACAATCTAGAAAGGACAAGGTGTTCAGGTTCCATATTAATGCCGTTTCAAATTTAAGGGAAACCGTTCTCTCCCATGCTCCTAGAGGATTTGCAAAACACTCTGTTTCTCAGAGCTCCTCAGTTCCCCCCTATTGTGATCCGTCTTTAAATTCAACAAATGCGAGAAAATCAACAACTGCGAGATGGATTAGCAAACCCCCATTACAACCATAATATCTTGAAAAACCGTTTTATAACCCAGAAATAATTTGAGTTTCTTCTGCATTTCAGAACCAATTACGGAGGTAATTGGCGGTCCCGAGCTGCACATCAACAGAGGATCAACAATAAACCTGACGTGTATAGTGAAATTCGCTCCAGAGCCTCCGCCCACAGTCATCTGGTCGCACAACCGGCAAGTAAGTCAATTAGCCATATTGATAGCCCATCGAAGTTTCGCACACATCTGCATGAAATGGTCGACTCGACTCATATTCATGCAGATGATGGCCTCCTTGGGCTATGGGCGCCTGAGAAGCAAGGATAATCCCTGGCCTGCCCAGCGCCCACCACGTGTGCGTACACAGTACACACACTGAGTGGTGCACATCTTGACAAGAGTCCGCCCATATAGTTGGTATCTCCTTTGCTTTGTGTCGTTTCAGGTCATAAACTTCGATTCGCCCAGAGGTGGAATATCATTAGTTACAGAAAAAGGTGTCCTTACAACCAGCCGGTTACTGGTTCAGAAAGCCATCCAGCAGGACTCGGGATTGTATACGTGTACGCCATCAAATGCAAATCCGACATCGGTTCGAGTACATATCGTCGATGGTAAGTTGGGGAGTGGGACTGGGATTGTATAGAGATTTGGATCCGGGGGCTGGAATGTGCGGGATCTGATGACGATTTCATGTCCGGTTATAAAAATTGTCTCGTCCGTTTCCAAAGGATAAGCCCGATTAGACGGCGGACGGGGACTTCTTCTGAAGCGAAATTGATGACTCGGCAGTTCGCCTCTGTGGGCCGAATGTGTGCCTGTGTGTGCGTGTGTGGGCCGCCTCTTATCCGTCAATCGGAGCTACTTTGCCCACTTTTGCGGAAAATATCTAAAAGTCAATTATTGCGAGCCGAATAGGTTAAGTGGATTGGATTTATTTGGAGCGTTGTCGGGGCGGAGTCGAATCGGCTACCGACTCATCACATTTGCAATTCCGCCAGGGTAGCGGAAAGTTCGCTGTGTTTCGTTTAATTGTACAAGTTTTTGTGAGAAGTTTATTTACCGAAGCCGCTGGGTGAGGGGAAAACTTTCAATCGGAAAGTGGTGTGCAGTAAGTTTTTATCATCGACGTAGTCGCACGGGCTTCAGGGACCCAGGACTCTGCGTCTGTTTATGCAAGTGGTGGCGGAGTTTTGGGGAAAGTTTCGCTCCACTGGGCTCAAGGTCCCAAAACATTGGATGCCATGAATATTTAAAACGATTCCCTGATTGGTGTGTGCGAGTGCGGGTCCTGCCGGCTGATCCCGTACAGACGTGCGTGTGTGCAATGCAAAATATCAATTTATCGCTGAACTACTTTCGTTAATTAGTTTAGTTTGTCTTGTAGCGATTCCACGGTGGTAGTTTACATAATTGGTTGGACGGCTCCTTGGGGAAATTTCATCGTAATTAACTTGGAAAGTTGCAGTGGAGGGGGATGAGCCTGACAGGTTAGCGAATTAAAAGCCAATTACAGGGAGAAAAGTTCCACCACTGAAAGTATGCACGAGTTACCGGCTGAAAAACGACGGCTAGTGTGCTGAAGTGAATCACCTGTGCGGTGGTTCAAGGAAATTGAGTTGTTCATAGAAATCTGGGTCAGTTTGCACTGGCATTTGAATGGCGTTGCATCGTATCGGTTTGTTGGCTTCGATTCTTTGGTTAACCGATGTGCAGTATGCGCACGCAGCACTTTACAACTGAAGCAGTGCGATACAAATTGTCGCGCTAAAAGTCTGTGATTAAAACAAGATCACTGTCGGCAGATACGAGAGCACAATTTTATGTGTCAATTGCCGGTAACGGCAGTTTTGTTTTTCACATCGGGCAGTTGTCACGCAATTCGTCATCAGTTTTAGTGGTCTGTGAATTTGCAAATTATGTTGCGTCCATAAAGGGCTTGTGGGCTGTAACTCTTTTATACGGTATCGTTACGTAAGGAGGCTGTTTGTGATTTATTACACTTTGCGTGAGCTGCGGACATCCTGTGAGGAAACCCTCTTTTGTTTTCTTCAACGGAAGCATCGGCCGGATGTTTATTCATATACACATACTTAATGCTACTGAATTCAACGGGTAAGCGGGTAAGAAAGATCTTTTCTGTGGTAATGAAATCTGGAGGTTTGATGACAAAGTCTATGCATGGTGGCACGCTTTTTATCAGGGGCTGTGTCATGTAGAGTGTAAAGAAAACAGAGCTCGATGCAAAAAATCCCTTCAATCGGGGTCAAACGGATAACGCAATAGAGAACTGCAAAAGCCCCTAAGAAAGTACAGATGGCGGGAGAACGCGTCAGGTGATGGCGTATGTTAATTAGGCTTTATCCGCACTGAAGTGTCAACCAAACAATGAGAACTTTTATGCAACCTGAGCGTACATAGAAATTTTCTTAAGGGTGTACATTCGTCTCTTATTTTGTTGAGGAAACGTAAAAATACATCACTCAAAGTATTGCCCACCGAAAGCAACTGCCCTTCCCACTCTTTCTGCTTATTTTTGGATGATAATAATAATGTTAATAATTGGGTGGCGCTACAGTCCACAGGGGGTCAAGGGCCTAGCATACTTATCAACTATTCGTGAGCACTACTGTTCTCTCACGAGTAGACGGGACTTACAATTTTTGCTGACTTCGAACGTTCTCTCACGAGTAGAAGGGACTTACAATTTTTGCGGACTCCGAACGGCGAAGTTGAGAAGCTTTTTCTTAGACAGTTATAACTCTTTGAGTGTTGTAAGCACCTCGAAAGAAGTGGTGCTGTAAAAAATTCTAGGTATTCAGCCGGGAATCGAACCTGGACCTTCTGCATGTAAATGTCCCGCTCTACCCACTACGCCACGGCGGCCATCTCTAAAAATAAGACTTCCCTGGCATCAATACATTCACTAAGCCATACTTCGATTTCTTTAAATAACCCGAACCTGTGACCCTTGAACCATTTTGCATATGTCGAAAAAGCCTGTAGTCGGAAGGACCAATTCTAGAACGTAAAGATGTTGGGTAAGTCCTGTCATTTCAGCTTTTCCAAGAAGGGACGAGCGCTATCATAATGCCACCGCAGCCTGTCAAGCATTTCTTTCGATTTTGCCCATTTCCACCCAATACACGCCTCAAACACAAAAGTTGTGGTTTTCCATCTGTTTCCAATCACTGCTATCACCTGGTTTCAACGGCTCACAGTATGCCGCACTTGTCTTTTCACACAATATGCAGAACATGACGTTTGAATATTAGATATTCTTTTTTCTTCTTTGGTGTCTACGTAGACGATGATACAACGCGTTCGCCTGGCTTTAAATAGTATTTTTTCTTCTTGGTGTTGTCGTTGTGTACCCACCTTTCATCTTCAGCCCCTTCTTCTTCTTCGTATGGCGCTACAGTCCGGGGTGGACCTGGGCCTCAACCAACACTAGCACGATCTCTTGCCAGCTGTCTCCAATTGCGCACTCCAAGTTGGTTGAGATCCTTTTCCACTTATGTGCGCCATCTCAGCTGTTGCGTTGTCCCTGTGGTTCGGATTCGAAAACTCTTCGGGCCGGAGCAGTGCTGTCCATGCACTCTACATGGCCTAGCCACCTTAAGCGTTGTATCCATAGACGCTTGACTAGGCTCATGCCGCCGTACAGCCCATACAGTTCGTAGTTGAATCTTCTCCTCCAGATGCCATCAACGCAAACAGGAACAAAAATCGCACGCAAAACTTTTCTCTCGAAGAGACCAAGGGCTTCCTCATCCGCTTTTAGTAGCGTCCAGGTTCCTGCGCCGTAAAGCAGGACTGGGATGATCAAGGTGTTGTACAAGGCCACTCTGGTCGTTCGGGAGAGGGCTTTATTACTCAATTGCCTCTTGAGCCCAAAGAAACAGCGATTGGCAAGAGTGATTCTGCGCTTGATTTCGGGACTGATGTTGTTGTCCCTATTCACCGCGGAGCCGAGATAGACGAAGTCCTTCACTACCTCGAAGTGCCTGCTGCCCATAGTGACGCTCTGTCCGAGACGTCGATGTTCTGCGTCCTTCTTCGATGACAGCATATACTTCGTTTTGCCCTCGTTTACCACCAGTCCCACTTTAGCCGCTTCCGCTTCAATGCTAGCAAACGCCTCATTGACGGCTCGCTGAGTTCGGCCGATCACGTCAATGTCATCCGCATAAGCTAGCAATTGAACGGACTTGTGGAAGATCGTGAACGTGTGAGTTCCGCACAATTCCCTCAAAGATGATGTTAAAGAAGTCGCATGACAGCGCGTCGCCTTGTCTAATTCCTTTTTTGACATCGAATGTCTCGGTGAGTTCGCTACCGACCTTGACGGAGCAGTGAGAGTTCTCCATCGTCATCCTACACAATCTGACGAGTTTGGTAGGGATGCCAAAACTAGAAATGGCACTGTATAGCTCGTCTCTATGCACGCTGTCATACGCGGCCTTGAAATCGACGAATAGATTGTGGGTGTCGATTTTTACTTTTTGGGACTTCTCCAAAATCTGCCGCAGTGTGAAGATCTGGTCGATTGTGGACTTCCCTGGCCTGAAACCACACTGATAGGGACCTATCAGGTTGTTGACGAACGGTTTCAGGCGCTCACACAGTACGGCAAAGAAAATCTTATATGCAATGTTAAGAAGACTGATCCCTCGGTAGTTGGCGCAGTCGAAGGGGACTCCTTTGTTGTAAACCGGGCAAACGATGCTGAGATTCCACTCGTCGGGCATGCTTTCCTCCGACCATATCTTACAGATGAGCTGGTGCATGCACCCAACCAGCTCATCCCCAGCCGCTTTGAACAGCTCTGCGGATAGTCCGTCCGCGCCAGCAGCTTTGTTCGATTTCAGTCTCGATATTGCTATCTTGACCTCGTCGAAGTCGGGGGGATGGAATTGTTGTCCATCGTCGTCCAAATTGAGTGGGACATTCTGCCTAACAGCGGAATTTGCGTCGTCATCGCCGTTTAGGAGTCTGCAGAAATGATCCTTCCAGATTCTCAGCACCGACTGCGACTCTACCACTAGTTGTCCATTTTGATCCCGGCAGGCTTCTGTCCGAGGCTTATAACCACCGGATAACTTCAGCCCCTATTCGGTCTAAATATACCTTCCATTGATGTCTCAAAAGAAGCAGTTCCTAGTTGAAATATACTCCGTTCGACAATTTTGTGCTTCATCTCATGTAACCCTCATCTCCATTGCTTTTGAACAGATCCAATGTTTTATTTGTTTTGGAAATGGTTTGCTGAGCAACTCCATACGATTCTGCAAGTTCCATTTCGTATGGATCTTGATCTAGTAAAGCTTCCAATTCCTCATCTTCAAAACTTTTTAGGCTGGACAAGACGCTCTTTATCTTCGAAGCTACGGTTACCTCTTTTGAAGACGCTATTTGTCTCTCTTTTGAAGTGTCAAAACCACTTTCTGCATGATTAATCGGTCAAAACAGATTTATCATAATCGTCAAGCATTCAATTGGCTTATAGTGCGCTTCCAGTAAAAAAAATAAACACTCCTCTAAAATGCTTTTTATTTGATCCAAATAAGGACATTTTCAAAGATCCAAAAAGTGAAGATTTAATCGAAAAGAGACGCCGAAGTCACTTTTTATTGCTGAACATGTCTCAACTCTCCAGTAAATTATCGCTTCCAACATCAACCGCAAATTGCAAGTGGCGCTATCTTTTGAACACGGACCAAATAAATTTGCATTTGCCGGACTAAATTCTGATGAAAGCATAAATGCCGATGTGTCAAAAATTTTTAAAAACGACAAGGAGACTTTGTAAAAAAAAATAAATTTATTAAATGCTAATAGGGAAGTTATAAGTTGGAGACGAAGTTCTGAAATATAAGTTCACAAACTGACAAAATTTCCGAAAACGAAATGCTCAAAATCTGGAACAAGCAAAATCTTGGCTTACAAAGTAACATCTTAGTCACATCTGTTTCGCAGAATACGGAAACACTCACACATCTTCTCTGTCCAAGGATAACCGAGAGCTTCGTTATCCGCTTTTAATAGTTTCCGGGTCTCCGCTGTATAGAATAGGTTCTAGTTCTAATGAAACGGGCTCTTCACTTTACCCTTAGAGCCCAAACTAGTTAGATTGATAGCAGTGATTCAACGCCGTTAATGTTACTTTCCTTGCTTATTACGGAGTCAAAGTAGACCAGTTTTTTCCTAACTTAAAATTTTTGCTGCCCATTGTGATGTTTTCTGTGGGACGTCCATCGCTTGTCCGTCCTCGACTACCGCATTTACTTCGTTTTGCCGTCCTATGCCGTCAGACCAATTGTAGTTCCTACCCTTTCGATGCCGGCAAACGCCTTATTTAGTGCCTACTGTGTTCCTTCAATCACGCCAACATCATCCGCTTAACGTAGCATTTGAACGGATTTTTCACAAATTCGGAACCCCACTGCAGGCAGACTGTTTATCTTAACCCAGTTTCTACATTGAAGGTCTCGGTGGGCTTGTTGCCTATCCAAACAAAGCAGGGGGAGCTCTATATCGTCATCGACCACCTGAAGAAAATGCCCAAACAAGCAAGGCAAGGTGGGAAGTCCGTCTCTTTTCAGGCTATTGCATGCGTCCAGCAATGTTTGCATTGCCTTCTATCAAAACCTGTAAGAAACAATAAAACCTTCCATCATATATCCTAGTTTCCTGATAACCAAGATGAATCCTTTTCGGCAGATGTGTGCAGAGCAAATCTAATCCTTCAAAGTGCCCGCTTGCTACCAGCTGTCACCCCAGCTTGAGATCCCTAACTGTCGCTTCTCACATCCTCACATCTACCCAACGGGAGCACAAGTTTTCAGTCCCACAAACACCCTGCCCATTGACTTGAAATTGACTTTCGAAAACATTACTGCAACATGCACTTTCAGCCGTTTCGACAGTCATCCCCACCAAGTTATTCAATATTCTCACAGTCAACAAAACGATGAACAGAGGGATAATGCGGCTTCGTGCCGCCTTCCGTCAGCTGCAACCGACCATCCATCACTAGGTATTCTTCCATAAATTTCAGCACTTAATATGCTTCATGAAGTTTACCCGCTCAACTAATACTTACTGACACTGCTCACGTTCCTCTTCCCCCCTTCCAGAGGCGTCGGTGGCGGCAACGACGAAGAAACTTGAAATCCATCAGCAAGTTATTTTAAATCAGCACATCCGTGTTGCGATGATGCGGGGACGACTGTGGCGGGCTCCGCTTCTCCGTAAGGAGCCAAAGAAGACGGCTAGCTCCTTGTGCGGGGGCCTTCCCAGGGACGCTTGTTGTAGAATGTTGCTGCAAACAATAATATCAAAGTACAAAAATAATAACACAAGATGTGATACAAGGACAAAACAACGGCGAGGAGTCCGGAGGGTCTCAGTTAAGCAGATGAAAACGACACCAAAGAACGAGCAAATGCATTGCACGGAGAATTTCGTTGCGGGGGGTGGGGGATATAGCATCCCTATGGCTTCCAACTAAGAGTGCACCTCAAGAAGTGCTGAAAGCGCACACGGGGACTGTGCTCCTTTTTTCACTTCATCCATTCAATTCCGCAACGGATGAGGGACGACAAGGACGACGACGGAAGCACCTCATCTATGTTCCTTGGTTCGATGTTGCTGACGCCTTAGTTTTCCGATAAGGATACCAACCCGAAAAAAAAAACGAAACCCCTTCTCACATACAGCAGCACAAAGTAAGGCTCTCTCCGCTTCGGCAGCCATGCATGGAAATAGAAGAAATTGCATTTCCCGAATACCGTATTCGGAAGCAGAAGACCGTTGGTATATTGGTAATTTCTTGCGGCGTTGGGGGAGTGCAGGGGCACAGGATTTCGAAGGATACTGCGCTTCCTGGTGATGATGGCGACGGTAGAAGTCTTTTATAATTTCATTTCCGTCGCGCCGCCACACTACGGCGGGCAGGGGAAGACAACTCAGAAAAACTTAAACTGAGTGAAACTGAAAAGGATCATCGGGATTTGCTGACGCAGTTTAAGACATTGCGCCTGACTGCTGAAATTGAAATATGCACTTCTTCTTCTGTTGGGTTGCAGTTAAGCAGGACACGGGTGTCAATTACACCGAGCGATGCTATGAGGAACAAAAAGTCGAGTGTCTGCCTGTCATCGGATAATAATTTGTTTTTGAAGGTAGCGAGCGGTGTGCACAGAAAGGGCTTTACTGTGCTTTCGGCAGACAAACAGGCACGCAGGCACATGGTTTTCAACTTGACGAATTGTGAGTAAGAACCTGGCAGCTTGTTTTTCGCACAAAAAGAAGAAGAAATGAAAAACAATATTGGATGGATTGGAGGAGCTCACAGAGTCTCAAGTATTTCCACAGTCTCAGCGTTGGAACTAACGTGTGAGGAAGGGAGAAAGAGACAGCAGAGGGTTTGCAGGGTGGTGTGTGCATTTTCTTTGCTTTCTCGGAACTTAGAGATTTAGTTCAAGAGCGGGACAGCAGTAAGTGAGGACGGAGGGCAACAGCCCCAAATCTTGTTGCCACTCTAAGCTTCACCTGCCATAATGGAATGGATCAGAAAAGAAAGATTAGAACGCAGAAATAACAACACCATGAGACACTTCTATGAATAGGAGAAATATGAAGAATAACAAAGCTAACAGTTCAGATGGTTTGGAATTGTTTTGAACTGGTGACAAAGTTGATGTGGGGAGCGAGCATTGATCATCTGGGAAATATGGGAGAATGTGTGGCAACACTGATTCAAGAGAATTAGCAAATAACAAAAAAAAAAAAGGGTTCGCCGGCAATCGATAGGTAGCCGCATAAGAAAGAGATCGTCAGTAGCTAAATAAATAATAAAGTACAATAAATATTATTGGAAATAAAAACTATCTTCTACAAGCGGAAGCACGCTGAAGTTCGACTTTTACGTGTTTCAATCATACTAATCCTACATATCACTTTCACGTCCACTGTCTGAGGCCCAGTAGTCCTCAGAATTCGGTTTCCGTAAATGGACTCTAGACAAAATTTGTACTCAAAAGTTTATTTCGAAAAATGACGTTGATGGCGATCAATTTGAAACACTGACGAATTCACGAAAAGCTGATTAGAATGATGACCGAATGCGCCACCAATGGAAAACTGGAAGCTATCACGGTCAATTTTGGTCTCAAAACCTTCAAACAATTTTAAATCCACACATTATTTCGAGTTAAAGATGCACAGTCGTGTGATCTAGTGCTGGAGAAGGTAGAAGAGACGAATAGTGAAGATAAAAAGTCGGTTAGCCAGACGCTGTGGCGTAGTGGGAAGACTGCGACACTCACTTGCAGAAAGTCCAAGTTCGTTTCCCGTCTGAACACTTCGAGTTTTTCACGGCACCACCTCTTCAAGCTGCTGACAATATTCAAAAAGTTACACTGTCTAAGAAAAAGCTTCTCAAACTTTGCCGTTTAGAGTCGGCAGAAAACTGTAGGTCCCTTCCACTCGTTAGAGAACAGTAGTGCCCGCAACACGAGTACATGATGAGAAAGCTATCCACTGGTCCCTCTGGGGACTATTGCACCATCCAGTTATTATCATTAAGCCAGCCGAAATCTATCTCGCCAATATGAACGGCTTAACAGCGTAGAGCAGGTAGATGAACCGATTCTCGGATCCACAAAAATTATGGACACCTCCTTCAGTCTTAAATCTTGTCAATATTTATTTCTTTGAAGTCTGGAGACGATGAAGTAGTAGAAGCCTGCGTTGTAGGAGGACCTTGGATCTCTATGTCACCATGATCATCCTTGCCTTTGAGTGAGGAAGATTTTGATCTTTTAGAGAGTATTGCTTGGACACCTTCTTTCAAGGGCATCCGGGAGAGGGGAAAAATCGAAATCTATATTTTCCACACTTGCTTCTTTTCAAGAGGATTTTTTTTTACAATGGGGTGACTAAGCTCTGTACAGCCGATGGACAACATAGCCTGAACTTAAAGAGCGAATCCAGGCCATTGAAGCGAAAATAACAGGCAATTTAGTAGCTAGCATGCTAGCTGGAAAGCCAAGGTGGTTGACGCCCGAGCTAATACCAAAATTAAGCGTCAACCTAAAGAGGCAAAATGTCTCTAAGTTTGAAATAGATCAGAGCTTTTTTTGTTTAAGGACCAATGGCATTTTAGTGAAGATTTGATTGATTTTTGAGAGTTTATCAAAATAGCAAGGCTTACAATTTTCAGCTCGAAGGACCAACAAATGTTTCTTAGAACACTGAATTTCTACCGACAATTAGAGCAAGAGAGTAGAATCTTCGCTTCCTCGAAGTAAAGGATTTGCCTCTGTTAATAATCCAAGAAGTTCATTGAAGCTTAGCATTTAATTTGATACTTAAATATTACGTTGGAGTTCAGTTTCGCACGCTTCGCGTCACAAGTCAAGAATAAAAAGAAATATACAAATTATGAAGAAACTTAAAGCATTTAAAAACAAATTTTGTTGCTCTTCTGAAGTCCAAGAAATCAATGAAGCAATTCCAAGTACTGCGTAAATCAACGTTGCTTTTGCTTTTTCACATTAATTTCTCAATGTTGTCGTAATTTTATTCTGTCGGTTCGGACGTAATGCCTGTGTGTCATTTTACAAAATCTGACGAGTTTGATAGGAATTCCAAAACTAGACATGGCACTATGCGGCCATAAAATCGACAAAAAGTTGGTAAGTGTCGATATGCACCTCTTGTGTCTTTTCCAGGATCTGCCGTAAAGTCAAGATATGTTCTATCGACGACTTCCCTGGTCTGAAACCACACTGATAAGGACCTATCAGGTTGTGGACAAAAAGTTTCTAACGCTCACACAATACGGCAAAGAGGATCTTGTATATGATGCTAAAAAGGCTGATCCCTCGAAAATTGGCGCAGTCAAAGTGTTCTCCTTTCTTGTGAGCCGGGCAAACAATACTGAGATCCGACTCATCGGACATGCTTTCCTCCTACCATATCTTACAGATAAGGTGGTGCATACGCCCAACCAGGTTATCTCCAGCTGCTTTAAATAGCTCTGCGGACAGTCCGCCCGCTCCAGCAGCTTTATTCGACTTCGATATAGCTATCTTCATCTCGTCTAAGCCGGTGATGGAGTTCTTGTCTATAATTGTCCAAATCGAATTGAACATTGTGCCTAACAGCGGGATTTGTGCCGTCATCGCCGAAAGGGGATGTCAGCCGTTAAGGAGTCTGCAGAAATGACCCTTCTAGATTCTCACCACATACTCCGTCTCTACAACAAATTGTCCATTTTGATCCAGACAGGTTTCGATCCGAACCTTGTGTCCTACGGATATCTGTTTACCTTAAAACTATCGGACTTCATTTCTGTCATAACAGCTTTCCTCGACCGAGCGCTTCTCATGCTTCGTCTCTTTCCTTCTGAGAAGCCGGTGCTCTTCCCTTTTTCTCTGTTCATATAGCTCACGAACAGCCCTCGTTGTTCAAAGCAGCGTTGCCTTATAGACGTCTTGTTTGGCTGCATGCACTTGCCTGCACACGTCGTCAAACCATGGGTTCCTTCTGGGTGGTGACGTGAAACCCAACACATCAGTTGCAGCTTCTTTGATGGCTTCTTGACAACGTTTCCACTCTTCATCTATGATTAGTGCAGGCAGAGTAGAACTCGGAACGAGTTTCAGGAAGACGGACCTGCTCCCCCCCCCCTCTTTCAACCAGTTTAACTGGATGTTAAATATGCTCTTAGTTCAGCAAGCTGGTTGAACATATGTTCATCTCTTGACTCCATGAGCACACCCGCTTCTCTGATGAAGATAGCCATGGACTTCTTTACGAACGGGAGTCTTATGTTTAATACTGACGATTGCGATGACGATGACGATGCATGTTTATTACTGATGATGGCGTTGAATCCTAAAACATAACTTAGGGAGTTCCGCAAGTATTAGTGCTGGAACCTTTACTGTTCTACGGCTTATGCTACAAGGTGGAGTGAAAATATTCGACTTTTCTGACAACATCGCTATTGTTGCAGTGGTAAGGCACACAGAAGACGTGGAAACTTCGAATACAGCGATCTCAAATTCAAAAGAGTGGCTCGACAATGCCGGGCTGGAACACAAAGCGGAGAATGTGCTTATCAGTCGCAGTCGAGATGGAATTTGTCAGATTCAAAGCTAGAGACAAGACGATTAGGAAGTGCCTGGAGTACCTAAGAGTCATATTGGACAACAGTCTCCTCTTCAGGGAACAAATTACTTGTACAAGACGCACTCTTTCGAATTTTTCCAAAAATTGGAGGATCCAGTTATGCACAAAGAATCCTTCTCTCACGAGTATTTGATCTAGTTCTACTGTATGCAACTACAATTTGGCCTAAAGCACCACTTCAGCGTGAGTTAAACGGATGATAGAGTAAGCATACAGACGTTGGGCAATACGGACTGTCAGTAGCTGTAGGATGATTTCTAATGAGTCGAGGTTCGCCACAGCAGGAATGCTACTAATAGCCATCCTTGCAGACGAGCTTATGAGGGGTGCCACAGAAGAACTCTGGATTGGAACCCAGCCGAACTTATCAAAGGAGAAGAACGAGCAGCATTCATTGCAATGCGGGAAGCTAGATGGGACGCCCCCGTAAAACGTAGATGGACTCATGTGTTCATCCTCCTTTACGATGCCGCAGGGAATTGCAACTAACAACTCTCACAGTTCCTTCCTGAACACGACGGCTTCCGATAATATCTGAACAGGCTTTGGCACGACAAGATGCCGCTTTGACAACAATGTCAAAAAAATGTCTCCAGATTCATGTAAGACTTTGTCAGAGAGACCAAAATTTCGTTTGAGAGACCAAATCTTCACTAAAGTCAGAGAAGTTTGTCCTGTTGGGCAGAATGCCCATCGGGCTGTAATTGCCTTGGCATCCTTCAAGAAAGTGAGTCACCTACGCAAAGACTTCGGCACATAGAATTCATTGTGGAATGTTTTGTGAACATACGAAAGGGGATGTCGGGAATAATTTGAAATATACAAAAGACAAACATATTCCAAGCAAGGAAAGTCGCTAATGCTTAGAATTTTTGGCGATTGGTTATTCACTTTTAACTCCATGTCCAAAAATTTCAGTTGAAGCATAATTTCGTTGCATAAACTCAACTCACCAAAATCCCGAAATGCCATTCTGCGTGGCATGAATGCGGCGAATTGTGTTACAGTGTCACCTATCACTTTCAGTCCCTCATGGAATGTGATCTACAAACAGCTCGACATTGCTCCAGGTTCGAAATCAAATGATATGAAATCATAAAAGAGTTCAATTGTTTTCTCCTTTTGCATCGGAAATCCCATCAACTAGTACACAAATAAATTTTCTGCATTTTTCCAATCGAAAGTATTTATTCCTTTGGAATGGACGTCAGGAATCCAACACACGATTCAAATATGCGCCACTCCCTCTGTCCAGCAATCGCATTCCAATCACAACGATATCAAATTGCAAACACCTCTCCAACGGACGTCAGCAACTCAAATTTCTAATAAAGCAAAAAATATTGAATGAATTCTTCAAAATCCCCGATTTATTGGCCATTATCTTAATTGATGCAATAAAAACCACTCGAAAGTCCCACTCAGTTGAAGTGCAGAATTTGATTCCAGTAAATGAGAGCGCAAACCGGAAGCGATGGAAAAAAAGACGCGGAACTCATCAGCCATTTCCCAAGCGCTTGACTACTCTCGCGGAGGGTGAAACTTTCGTCCTGGGATTAATATTCCGGCCGCCCGTAGTGCGAACTCATTGATAAGCGTTCACGGGTAGATACTTCGCAATTACAAACAAAATAAATTGAATCGTCGGAGAGTGCGGAAAGCCGGGGCCTCACTCAAGGGAGTATTGTGCTCAGCGTTTCGATTAGATTTCCATCTCAATAATTGGAAGTAATTGCAGAGCGATTCAATGTCATAATCCCTGCCGCTCCTCATCCGAGGCGATGAATTTATATCGGAGCAGGCTCCGCTGGAAGGTCACGGCATCTCATTTTGCCTTTGTCAACCTGTTACCTGCCGAGTGGTGAATGTTGGATGGGACCTCTGCACAGGTTGAGCGTACATAATGGATCTCCGGAGACAAACCAGTTCCGTCTCGCATGGATATGAAATTTTAAAAAATTCAATATCTCTTCTGCAGGCTGTGACGGTCGCTGGTGGTAGAGATAGAGACGGAGTGAGAGACGTGGGCGAAAATTTAATCTCACACATATCCCCGCATACGGTGATCACAGAACGTGTGTCTTTCGCTTTGATTTATACCCGCCGTGACAGAATTTTGTATCTTATGCAAAGCACCGAGGCTTCCGTGTGCTATTTTAAATGCCAGCTCCACCCAAGCCCACATGTAGTCCTTCATAAGCCCGGCTCCGAGAGAGGAAAAAAACACACAAGAGGAGGAGGAAGGAGGAGCGGCAAACTTTATGAAAAATTAATGGATTCATTTTAAGGACGTCGAAGCAGGATGTGGAATGGCAACAAGCGAGCGAACAGCAAAGGACCCTAAACGAACCCCCGACGGGCATGAAACCGAATCACTATGCATGCACTTGCGTATGTAATCGGATTAGGGAGACTGTGGGATTTAAAATTCCTTCATATAGTTAATATGAAGGATTCCGATTGGCATTTAAATAAAACAGTCCTTAAGCATGAAATGGTGGCTGTTAGCCAGGCGTAGCGCGGCACCAGGAACAGCAGCAGCGGCACCAACATCAGCATCAGCTAACACAGAGGGGATTTACGCTGTTTATAATGGGATTAGGATAGTGGAAGATGGAAATAAAAAGGCTGCTGCAAGGGACCGCGAAAGGCGAACGGAGCTAAAAGTGAAATGTTTATTCGGCTTAGTTAGCGGCAGAATTAAATAAACTTAATTCGAGGATGTGGTTTAGCATAGATTAATTTTTTTTTAAAATTTGCATACCCCTGACAGGACTCCACTCCACTTCTCCCTTACTTGTTGTTGTGCTAGAACAATTTTCCAGCACACATTCCATTCTAAATGGAGTCTAATTGTTGCAAATAAATAATGTGTCATTCCCCTGAGCATTCATAACAGTGTATCTTTGTATCGTTCACAGGCGAACATCCAGCAGCAATGCATCATGGCACTGCATCCCACAAGTGTAGTCTACCCGAAGCACTACTCCTATTGTTGTCGCTGGCACTTACATTGCGATTTCACCACAAGATTCGATGGAAAAATACAAAAACCCTGCCAAGCACATAGCCCACAATGGAATTGTCTGTGTAAGATTTATTATCCTGTTATCATTAAAATAGTTTTAGAGGAAAAGAATAAAACAAATGGAACAACTTTAACACATAAAAATACATGTAAAAGCAAAAATTGAAAAAAAAATAATAAAAATAGACCGGCATGCAGGAATCCTTTACAAAGGATAAATGCAAACAAAGAAATAAAAAGGAAAACCAGCAGAGCAGCATTTGTCGTGTGGATGTATCTTTTTTAAAATTTAAGTTGTAAGTACTACTTTTTTACATTAAATGTAATTTAAATAGAAGAGCAGATATATATATAAATATTTATATTTTAAGATAGTGTATATGCAAGGCAGAAATTTAAAATGTTTACCTAAACAGTAAAAACAGAATATTGTAAAATAAAAATTCCTCTATGTCCTCTCTGAAAATTTATATTTAAAAACCAAAAATAAAAAATATATGTAGTATATAGATTTGTTGATGTCCCGTACCTAAGAAATGGGCAGTGTGACAGAGCAGAGACGCAACGCAGTTGACGATGTAAATTTGGAAAACGGGAGAAGTGTGTGTAAATTAATTTATCTACGAGTAAACTAAATAATAGCGCATAACATATAATGTATCTTCGAGTAAATATAGACTAAGATCGAAAAAGCAAAAACCATTCATTAACTAAATGTAGTTAAAAATAGAAGATTTTCCGTTTTTTTTTTTTGCAATTTTCTGACATTTATTTAACAAGTCACAAACAACACAAATTTAAGTTTGTATATCATATATGCAAATAAAAATCTTGCCCGAAACACAAACACACAAACAAAACAAAAGAAATTCAAATAGATTTAAAATGAAAGACACAGAAACAGAAAACAAAATGAAACCAAATATTGTACGTCTATAAGAAGAGTTATTAAATCATGAGAAAATTATAACAGAGAAAAAAGATCGTATCTAATGTTATTGATAAGATAGATTTAATGAAATCCAAATCGCTGAGGTAGGTGTGCGGTGGCAACCACACATGCACGCTGTCTGGTGGCCGAAGAGGAGAGCAGTGCAGAACAACCAAAAACTGAAAATCTAGGATAATTGAACGTTTAGCGAAATAAGATTAAACTAAATAATTGTTTTTAATTGATAAAAATCAAAATAAAAGAAAATTAAAAAAGAGATGTGGACATGGATTTGTTTTATTTGTTCTTTCCTGGATTTTAGGTTGGCGTGTACTCATTTTTCCATCCCTCTAATCTTACACTAAATTTGCATGTTTTCCTTCGTCGTTTCTCTGTAGTGAATTGTAGTCGTAATGTTAATTACATAGGAAAATCGAAATGAAAATTTTAAAATGGAGATAAAAATGCACCAAGCAGACCATATTGACACGAGTTTCTTTGGGGTTTTAGACTTTAGTGAATTGAGCAAGTTTGTAGTTGAAGGGCTTTGTAGTGTACAGATATTAGACTTCAGTGAATTGAGCAGGTTTGTTGTTGAAGGGCTTTGTAGTAGTGTGGAAGATTAATTGACGAGAGGGCCGGTCAAACGTGTACTTTACCAAGAACGTGATATGGAAAATGAGCAATGACTATGATCGTTCAAAACGGAGACTGCACCTAAATGTGTTCCAAGTTTGTTACCGGTCCACAGACGCTTGTTGGCATTTCCTATATATATATTTTTCTTATATATACGGGTATCCCCGAATGAAGTGAGCTTCAAGATACAAATTTTTCGATAGGGAACATTTGTTGTGAACGAGCCCTTATTATTTTTTATTTTTTTTTTTTTGTTTGTTTGTTTGTTATGACATCTGTGAAAAAAATTTAGTATACATCATGTCATTGAACAGACAACATCATAATTTTTCGTCGTGTTGAAAGTGTTCAATTTTGTACCAAAAAGTGATGATTTGCGGAAAGCATTAAATTTTTTTTTTCATTTGAAGAAATGTGCTGCAAAGTGGCATCGAATGCTTGTCGAGCCATATGGTGATCATGCTCTATCAGAAGCAACATGCAAAAGATGGTTTCAACTGTTCAGAAATAATGAATTTGATGTGAGTAATGAAGAACGTGGAAGAACACCAAAAAAGAAGACGCCGAATTGCAAACGATATTGGATGGAGATGACATTTTGAGTCAAAAGCAAATGGCAGCAATGTTAAATGTTGCACAACAAACAATTTCTGACCGTTTAAAGCTATGGGAAAGATCGAAAAGTGTGGAAAATAGGTGAAACATGAATTGAATGAAAGACAGATGGAAAACCGAAAAAACACTTATGAAATTGTGCTTCAAAGATACGAAAGAAAATCCCATCAAAATTGTTCCTGGCGATGAAAAATGGATTTATTTTAAGAATCCTAAACGGAAAAAAGCATGGGTTAATCTGGGACAACCATCAATACCGACTGCAAAGCCAGATCGATTCGGCAAGAAGACAATGTGTGTTTGGTGGGACCAAAAAGGTGTGCTGTACCACGAGCTCCTAAAACCTGGTGAAACCATTAATACTGATCGCTACCGACAACAAATGATCAATTTGGATCATGCATTGATGGAGAAACGACCAGAATGGGCCAGAAGACACGGCAAGGTAATTTTGCTCCATGACAATGCACTTGCACACATAGCAAAACTGGTTCAGGATACAATCAAAACACTTGGCTGGGACCAGCTACCCCACCCGCCGTATTCACCAGACTTGGCTCCTTCCAACTACCATTTGTTTTCGTCGATAAGACACGCATTGGCTGAGCAGCACTTTGATTCCTACGAAGAGGTCGATAATTGGGTGTCTGATTGGTTTGCTTTAAAAAACGAACAATTTTATAGGCGTGGTATTCACAAATTGCCAGAAAGGTGGTCAAAATGTGTAGAAAACAATGGCCAATACTTTGAATAAAATGTTTTTACTTTCCCATTAATAATTAGTGTTTTATTTTCAAAATCGGTATACCTGGTACATGGGAAAATCGAAATGAAAATTTAAAAATGGAGAGAATAATTTACCAAGCAGACCATAGTGACATGAGTTTCTTTGGGATTTTAGACTTCAGTGAATTGGGCAAGTTTGCAGTTGAAGGGCTTTGTAGTATAGAGATTTTAGACTTCAGTGAATTGAGCAAGTTTGTAGTTGAAGGGCTTGAAGGGTCGGTCAAACTTGCACATTACCAAGAACGTGCTATGGAAAATGAGCAACGACTATGGAGGTACAAAACGGGGACTGCACCTAAATCTGTTCCAAGCTTGTTCCTTGTCAACAGACGCTTGTTAGCATTTCTTAATTGAATTTCTTGTTTCTCGATCTCGAGGACATTTTTTCGCTGTAAAAAATTTGGGAGAAAAGTTCTGGGTACATCTCTTGATCCTATTTGCGTTGATGGTAGAGGACAAGACTTTACGATGGACCAAATGCGCTGTACGGCGGCATGCGCATGGTTAAGCGTCGTTGAACACAACCCTTAAGGCTGATAGGGCATGCCGAGAACCAGAGAGGTCTTCGAATCCGAGCCATAGAGATAACGTAACAGAAGACTGTCTAGGCTGAGATGACGCACATCAGTCTAGAAGAACGGCAACCGACTATTTATGCAGCTGTCGAGATATCGTGCTGGCTGGGAGGGCATATTTGGTTTAGACCCAGGTCCAGCCCTGGCTGTTGCTCCAAAAAAAAAACAATTTGAGTGAAAGTTCGGTTCCTTTACGTGGCAACCACCATCACTTCACCACTGCGTGAATCAAGTACGGTTCTATGGATCACATGTGAGATTTTTGGAATGGTCACTGACACCATTAAAAAATTCGTACCATTTTTTTTTATAATAGGTGCGCGCCAAAGCTATTGTTTAAACGCTTAAGTGACCAGAATTAAGTCGCAGCACTGATCGAAGGTATAGAGGGAGAAAGTGAAAGGAGGTACTGATGCACATTGGTTTTAAATGCCTTTGGATTGTAGTGAGAGGAAAAGTGGGAATAGGAAGAGAATTTCATATACGTGTGGTGCGGCTGAAGATCGAATGTCTTTAACTGTACGTCTGAAGATGGGCTTCAGAGTGAACAGGCGGGCACTGCTAGCCAAGCGTGTAATGATGGTAAATTCTTTAAGAGGAACGCAGCTGAATAACTCATTCGAGCATTCTTTGTTGAAATAGCAATAAAATTGTACGAGGGTTGCCTTCTATATGTCGGAATTAGACAACAACAACAAATATTAATCATTGAAAATAGCTTTATTGTTTTTCAAGCTATTTTCGATGATTAATATTTGTTTTGCTTATTGATTATTGTTTTTCAAAAAATTCCCCATTAAGATCTATACACTTTTGAATGCGTTTGAACGAATTCTCGAAGAACTTTTGCCTCTCTGATAGAGGTATCTCCAAAACATGCAATCTGAACGCATCAACCGCTTCTTCCGGTGTCGAAAAACGTTGACCTCTCATTTTATTTTTTACGTACGGGAATAAAAAGAAGTCATTCGGTGCCAAGTCAGGACTATACTTCGGATGACTCATCAAATCGATGTTTTGAGTACTCAAAAGCGCAGTTGTCTGAGCCGATGTGTGAAAGCTCGCAAGAGTGATCCGTCTTCGGCGATTGGTTTTCCCGATTTGTTGGAAGACAACTGGCAAACAATTGGCTGTGTACCACACAGAATTTACTCTTTTACGTTGTTCTAGTGGTATGGTTGCGACATATCCAGTTTTTCCGAAAAAACAGGCGACCATTTGCTTGGAAGTGCTTCGAGGCCGAGCAACTTTTGTTGGATATGGATCAATTTGAAACACCTAAACAGTCGCCTGCTGTTTACTTTCGGGCTCATACGCGTTAATCCACGATTCATAATCTGTCACGATGTCATAGACGTGTTTCGAAGCACCGCGATCGTATTTTTGGAGCATTTCCAATCGACACGAGCATTTGTTTGAGCGATTGACTAGTTGCATGGGATCCAACGCCAACAAATTTCTTTGACGGTCAAATGTTCATGCAATATTGAATGTATGCTTGTCCCACTAATGCCTAAGGTTGTCTCAATCTCACGATGGGTCACGTGACGATATTGCAATATCAGTTGGCGCACAGCATCAACGGTTTCCGGAACAACAATTGATTTTGGACGATCTTCACGAAATTCGTCTTGGAGTGAGCTACGACGTCGGTTGAATTCACCATACCATCGACAAACACTGGTCCTTGATGGAGCTTCATTGCCAAAAATTGAATTAAGTTCATCGATGCACTGTTGTTGAGTTAATCCGTCTCGAAAGTTGTAAAAAATTATCGCACGAAAATTTTCACAATTTAATTCCATTTTTCGGGCGAGATGAATCTTTTAAGTTACTGTAAACAACACAAATTGCGCTCGTATGTCAAAACGTTCTGAGTACGTATAACCCTAAAAATCTGAAACTTTACGATAGAGCTGCCAGTTGCTAGATTGGAAAACTAAATTGCCCAATCCCGAAATAGTAAAGGCAACCTTCGTAACAGAGACAAAACATTTTGCCGATATTATAGCGAGTCGATTTATCTTGTAGGTGCAGAGAGGTATTAAGAGAACCAGGCCACATAGGAGCATTATACTCAAGCTTTGGGCGGATGTACGTCTTATACCATATATTGTTGCCGGGTCTAAGAGGGGTTAAGTATTCCTTGCATCGCTTTTTCTGCCCTTTTGGCGATTTTGAATATCTGATCGTTTCAACTTAGTGTGGGGTTGATACACATACCGAAGATGGAAAGTCGTTCGGTTTCAACAACGCAGGAGCCATTCACGGCTGGTTATCTTGAGATCGCTTGAGTGACAGTAGACAGCACTGAGTTTTGGAAGCAGTTTATTCTACTCCATTCTTTTTAATAAATAATAATTGTTGGCGCTACAGTCCAAAGGGGGACCAGGGCCTAGCTTGCTCATCAACTACTCGTGTTGTGCGCGCTACTGTTCTCTCACGAGTAGAAGGGACCTACAGTTTTTTGCCGACTCCGAACGGCGAAATTTGAGAAGCTTTCTTAGACAGTTATTACTCTTTGAGTGTTGTCAGCAGCTCGAAAGAGGTGGTGCCGTGAAATATTAGAAAAATTGGTGTTGAACTTTTTACTCCAATCAATTAGGCTGTCAAAATCGGAATTTAATGAGCTTAACATACGCTGCGGTTCCAAGTCAATGAAAAGATGACGAGAGCCGAGGAAATAATATGAAAAGCTGAGGGTACTGTCATCAGTGAAGGAGTGAATTGAATTAAAAGTGACAGACAAAACATCATTTAAAAATATGAGGAATATGTCTCGTAGCTTCTGACAAGTCATCAACTAAGTGTGTCTGCCGTTGTCCTGGTGGAACACTACATCTTTCCTGATGGCCAATTCTGGACATTTTTGGTCGATCGCCTGCTTCAAGCGGTCCAGTTGTTTGCAGTAGAAGGTAGAATTCAGCGTCTGACCATATCGGAGCAGCTCATAGTGGATGATTCCTTTACAATCCTACCAAACACACAGCAAACACACCTTCCTGGCCGTCAAACCCGGCTTGGCCACTGTTTGGGACGATTCACCGGTCTTCAACCACAACCGTTTTCGCTTGATATTGTCGTATGTGATCCGTTTTTGGTTGCCAGTTACCATCCAAAAATGAGTCGAGTTCGTTCCGTTTCAGCAGCATATCGCAGGCGTTGATTCGGTCCAAATGATTTTTTGATTGAAATCATGCGGCACCCAAACATCAAGTTTTTTTTATATTCAGCCTTCTGTAGGTGGTTTAAAATGGTTTGGTGACTAACTTCCATCTCCTGGGTGAAGTCATGAGATGCGCATGCCGGTCTAACTCAATGATTTCCATGGTTCGAGCGGTATTCGTTGTCACAGGTGTTCCGCCGGCTGGCTTATCGTGGTGTCGTTTTAAACGGCTTTGAATCCTAGAACCGGAGTACCATCCCTCAAAACATAATTAATCTCAGGGAACGTTTCTGTATGGGATACTTCAATAATATTTTATTTTCATTAAATTACTTTATTAAACAATGGAAATTTTCACAACGTGCTCCATCTTAAAGCCATCAATTCAAAAACCAAGAGGAAATACATAATTATTAATTAGCTTTATTTTTAAGATGTCGTACTATTTACAATATGACTTATAGCTAGACTTATATCTAAGTTTAAGAAAGTGTCGGCTCAACAAAAGGGGCCCAACGTATATCAATTGTCTTAAAACTATTATAACAATTATAATATATTTGGAGTGCTAGTTTTGTATGTGTGGTGGGGGTTTAAATATATATGAAGGTGTATGTTTCTGATGGTTTATGGTTGGGGGGGGGGGGGGTAAGGGTGATACAAATTTTGATTAAGACTTAACCTCGGTAGTGTCCCGAGGTGTTCTTTGCATAAAATGTTGCAGCTGGGTTGAAAACTTCCTGGAATCTCGAGTCTGAAATTGCTCTCACATGCAGGTATCGGTGACTGCGCTCCATAGGCTGTTCTAAAATGTCCTGTATCTCCGGATTCGGATGGTCATTGATGGAGTCAAGAAAGTTCTTGGCTAATTGTAGTTTATATTGGTCCAACGGGGTGATCCTTGCCTCCTGGTAAAGTTGTTCATTGGGGATATACTTAAAGCTCGATGAAATTCGGTACTGTCCAGTACACATCCAGAGAATCTTCCTCTCAAACAAGCAGATTTTCTTCATGGCTGTTGGGTTTATAGTAAACCAAACTGGGAACCCGTAAGTGATTACTGGTCTTATAAGCTGTTTATAAATAAGCAGCTTTGTTCTTTGGCTAAGACCAGTTCTCCTCCTTCGTAGTGCATTCACTGAATGAAGCGCAAATGCTGCTCGTCTCAGCGTGATGTCCGCATGGTTTTTGAATTTGAATCTGCTCGTAAAGTTGATTCCCAAGTACTTGGCATCATTTCTGGCAGTCACTGTTGTATTGTCCGGGAGTGAAATCGTGATGATTTTGCAGATCGTTGCGACGTTTCGTCTTGATGATGCTGGCGTCCTAAAACAGATGAGTTCTGTCTTGCTGCTGTTCACCTTCAGTTCCCACTTGAGAAAGTGGTCCCAAAGGTGATGGATCCGTTGTTGTATCCCTCTAGCCGCTATTTCAGGTGATAGTGAAGTAGCGTATGACAGGGAATCATCCGCATATAGAAGAGTCTTGCATCCACTTCCATTTATTGGCTGATCAGCTGTAAAAAGGTTGAACAGCACTGGTACCATTCTCGAGCCTTGTGGAACTCCAGCGTTAATGGCCTTCATCGTGGATTTTGCTTTGTCGGTCTGCACAGAGAAAGTTCTGTCCTTAAAAAAACTTCACCAGATGGGTCGGAAAACCAAAACCAAGGAGCTTGTAAACAAGCCCTTTGACCCGTACGGTATCGAAGGCCTTTTCAATGTCCAACAGACATGCTACCGTTGTTTCCTTTTTGTTTAGTCCACGAGTGATGTCGCTGTGTAGCCTAGGCAGAGGATGTAGGGTGCTGTGTCTGGGACGGAAGCCGAACTGGAACGGTGGGAGAATCCGGAGTTCTTCGCTTAGCACGTTGATTTGCCTAAGGATAATCGATTCCAACACCTTACTTACGCAAGAAAGTAGGGTGATAGGACGATATCCATCCACACATGTGTGGTTGCATAAGGAGATAGCGAACGATTTATAGTTATGGGAAAAAGGGAAATGTACTAGATTATTGCCAGCAATTAGGAACTGTAGTAGATGAAATAGTCATTAGAGCTTAAGGCGAATGTACATTTTATAGTCAAGAAAAAAAGGAAAATGAGATTACAAAGCAATTTCAAACAGTTTCGTTGTATATAAGAATAACATTGAATTAAATTGAAAAAAAATAACTCTTTGACTAGTCTTAACACACTCAAGTGAGAGTAGTCCATCAGACGAGACCACGTCTTAAGAAAAAATTATATGTTTTTGAAAGTTAAGTTGAGTTATGTTCCTTCACTTTAACTCATACGAGTACAACCATTGATGTGCACGACCTAGTATTTTCTGTATAGAGGACAATTCAGTTTGGGTTTCAGTCCATGAAATACACTAGCTGTCATTTTTACATTGACAACAGCTTGGAGTCAATCAAACAAACCTAGAAACAGTGCAATTAAGCCATATATTGACACATTATATCCAGTTTTTGTATAGTGCAGAATAATTATCGTATTGGAAGAGGAAAGACAGATGAAACAGCAGAAAAAAAGAAGAAAAAGTGATAATGGTTCCCGCTTAAAATCTTAAAGTACTCACATGCCATTGGCCTTGTCATCAGATTAGACTTGCAAACAAGTATTTTTATCTAAACATCGAGGCGGATACCCAATGAACTTTCAAATAAACCGTCGTTGGGTTATCTGCAGTGTTGAATTTGTAAATTTTAATTTAAAGTCCACGATATTCGTCGATTTTAAGGCCGCCTATGACAGTGTGTGGCCGCAGCTCTAGGTTCGATCCCCGGCTGAACACCTCGAATTTTCCACGGCACCATTACTTTCGAGCTGCTGACAACACTCAAGGAGCAATTTCTGTGTAAGACAATGCTTCTCAAACATCGCCGTCTGGAGTCAGCAAAAAAACTAGGTCCCTTCTACTAGTGAGAGAACAGCAGTGCGCACAACACGAGTAGTTGATGAGCAACTTGGGCCCTGGTCCCTGGTGGACTGTCGCGCCATACAATTATTACTATTGTATGAGAGTGCATAGAGACGACCTGTACAATACCATGTTTAATTTTCGCATTCCTACAGATCTCGTCAAATTGTGTAGGATGACGACGGACGATGGTCGACGTACTGTCACGTGACTTCTCTAACATCATCCTCGAGAAGATCGTGCGAAACTCACAAGTCCACACCAGAGCCACGGTCTTCCAGAAGTTAGTTCAATTACTAGTTTACGCTGATGACAGTGACGTGGTGGGACGAACACAGCGAGCAGTCAATGAGACTTTTGAAGCGGAAGTGGCTAAAATGTGTCTTGTGGCTAAGGAGGGCAAAACGAAGTACATGCTGTCATTAAGAAATGACACACAATATCGACTTCTCGGACAGAGCATCACACTAGGCAGCAGAAATTTCGAAACTCAAGGCCTTCGCCTAACTCGGATCCGCGTAAACTGGGACAACGACACCAGTACCGAAATCACACGTAGAATCACTGGGTAATAAAGCCCTCTCTTGAAAGACTAATCATCCCAGTTCTACTCTATGGTGCAGAAGCCTGGAAACTTACCAAAAGCGGATGGTGAAGCCATTAGTCTTTTCGAGAGAAAAGTTTTGCGTGCGATTTTGAGTTCTGTCTGCGTTGATGGCATCTGGAGGAGAAGATATAATGACTAACTTTATGGGCTGGACGGTCACATGAGCCCGGTCAAGCGTCTTGGGATACAACGCTTAAGAAGAGCGTATGGACACCACTGCTCCGGCCCAAAAAGTCTTTGAATCCATGCCATTGGGACAACGCAACAGAGGACGACCTAGACTAAGGTGGCGCACACAAGTGGAGAAGGACCTCAACCAAATTGGAGTGCGCAATTGAAAGTAGCTCGCGAAGGATCGTGCTGGCTGGGTAGGCATGTTGGTTGAGGCCCAGGTCCACCCCGGACTGTAGCGCAAGAAGAAGAAGAGCAAGAAGAAGAAGAAGAATTGTATAAAACAAAAGTTATGACTTACCCGCAACAGAAGCTCCTAGCCAATCTACTCATATTTCATCAAGTTTTAAATGTCTCCTGAGTATAAATATGTTTGATAATTTAACTTTCCGCACAGTGGGTGATCTTTTTCCTAGAAACTCAAATCAAAAGGTTGACTGCATGCTGTTTCGTTTCTACCGAACCTTGTAATTTGTTGTGATTGAAAATGGTGGGAGCACAGAAGTGACACAAAAGTGTTTGCTCCCCCGACAGATATCGGAAAGGCTTCAAAACGCTAACTTCCTCCGCTGATTTTCAACGAACGATGGAGATTTCTAATCAATGGTCATGCATTTGGTTATTTCCTCAAATGTTAGTGCAATTCTCAAAATGAGTCCCAAACGCCCGAAATAGAAATTGCCCACATTAATTTCCCAGGAACCAATTGTATTTCGTTTTCAGAGAACAGCATTCATGACCTACACAAAAATATTTCTTTTGAAAGTGCATCAGAAGGGAGATTTCATATTCATTTACCACTGAATTTGAATTTCTATCAGAACCTAAAATCTTCCACGTAATTTGTCCGTTTGACAGACCTCGTGAAATTAACTGGATGTTCGGTTGCCCAGTTTTCATCTGAAAGAATCGCTAGAGTGGATGAGATCGAAGACCGAATTCATTTTCTTTTCAAACTGCCTGTTTTCGCACACCAACCAAGAGTGTGGTTATGGAGCAATCGTGCGGTGTGGGCCGCAAACAATTTTATTTTGTCTTGGACAATGAAAGGCTTAATGAGCTTCGAATTCTACTCAACTCCAGTTGGACAACTAGTATTTGAGTCTGAGCGCTCCAGTCCAGTATATTCCACAATTCAACCGATTTTGTATTTGTATGAAATAACGAACGAAATAAAAAAATGCATTTAAAAAAAACGAACAGTAGAAGACAATTTAAAATCCGTCTCCAACCACTGTTCACAATGGGACTTACTTGTCCTTATTTCCATCTGGTAGTTCCTTTTATATTTGCGATACACATTTATGAGAAAAATGTTTAAATTCAAAGGCAAGTACAATTTGAATTTACAATTAGAATTTCAGCAGAGAATATCCGAAATTACGGCCTTTTTTTTTTTTTTTTTTATAATTGACGCGTGCAAAAGGGGTTGCGAGTACCCTTAAGTGACCGGATCAAGTCACAGCACGGGCCGAAGGTATAGAGGAAGAGAGGGAGAGGAGATACCGATGCACATTGGTTTTAAATGCCTGTGGATTGTAATGAGGAGGAAAAATCGAGCTGGGAAGAGCATTCCAGATTCGTGTAGTGCGGCTAAAGAACGAGTCTCTGAATTTGACTGTACGTCCGAAAGAGGGCTTGAGGGTGAATTGGTGGAGGATGGAAAGTCTTTCGGTTTCAACAACACAAGTGCCGTCCATGGATAACGGCTGATTATTTTGTGATCGCTTTAACGACAGTAGACAGCACTGTGTTTTGGAAGCATTAAATTCCACTCTATTCTTATTTCCCCAATCGATTATGCTGTCAAGGTCGGAATTTAATGTGCTTAACATACGCTGCCGTTCCGAGTCTAAGGCCGAAGTGGAGGGACGTGAGCCAAGGAACGAATATGAAAAGCTGAGGGTACTGTCATCAGCGAAGGAATGAATAGGATTAAATGAACGCCTAGCCAAGCAGATACGTTCATTTGAATTCAACCTCTTCTTGATTGTGGACATAGTTCGAAATGAATACCCAACTATCAAGCAGTTAGAAGCGAAGAACACACATGAAAACCTTCAATGTTTGAGTGTTGCTTACACATCTCCACTTAATACCTTCTTATTTTTAATGTGTTTGTACCAATGTAGAATTTGGAATTAATTACAAAATATCTTCAACTTCTAAATCTAATAGGTATTTAACGGTAAATGCAACTTGAAAAGAAGACCTTTAATTCTATCTTTTAACATGTGTGTGTTAAAACACTTTTCTTGACGCAACTCCAGAATAAGAGAGTCTGTCACAAACGAACTCCTCTGCTTGCAAGTAGTGATATCCATTAAATTTCGACATTCATTTCTCAAATGCAACGAACATGGAGTGCGGAGACGACTGGAGTGACCGAAGTAGTAAGTTTGGAAAGTTTCTTTCGTGATAACAAAACCATAAAAGGGCGATAAAGTCAACACAGGAACGGCTCAGAGATGAGGTGAAAAAATGTGGACCAATCTCTTACAAGTTTAATAGGTATACCAGTATGAAATGGGCGTTTTTTGAAAACAAAACACTAATTATTATCGGAAATGTTTTTACTTTTGTAAAATGTTACTACTTTTTTATTCAAAGTATTGACCATTGTTTTCTACACATTTTGACTACCTTTCTGGCAATCAGTGTATACCACGTCAATAAAATTGTTCGTCTTTTAAAGCAGACCAATCGGACACCCAATTTTCGACCTCCTCGTAGGAATCAAAGTGCTGCTCAGCCAATACGTGTCCCATCGATGAAAACAAATGGTAGTCGGAAGGAGCCAAGTCTGGTGAATACGGCGGGTGGGGTAGCTGCTCCCAGCCAAGTGGTTTGATTGTATCCTGAACCGGTTTTGCTTTGTGTGCAGGTGCATTGTCATGGAGCAAAATTACCTTGCCGTGTCTTCTGGCCCATTCTGGTTGTTGCTCAATACATGGTTCAAATTGATCATTTGTTGTCGGTAGCGATCAGTATTAATGGTTTCACCAGGTTTTAGGAGCTCGTGGTACAGCACACCTTTCTGGTCCCACCAAACACACAGCATTGTCTTCTTGCCGAATCGATCTGGTTTTGCAGTCGATGTTGATGGTTGTCCCAGATTAACCCATGATTTTTTCCGCTTAGGATTCTTAAAATAAATCAATTTTATATCGCCAGTAACAATCCGATGCAAAACCGATTTTCTTTCGTGTCTTTGAAGCAAAATTTCACAAGTCTTTTTTCGGATTTCCATCTATCTTTCATTCAGTTCATGTGGCACCCATTTTCCACACTTTTGGATCTTTCCCATAGCTTTAAACGGTCAGAAATTGTTTGTTGTGCAACATTTAACATTGCTGCTATTTGCCTTTGACTCAAAGTGTCATCTCTATACAATATCGTTTGCAATTCGGCATCTTCCATCTTTTTTTGTGGTCTTCCACGTTCTTCATTTCTCACATCAAAGTCATTATTTCTGAACCGTTGAAACCATCTTTTGCATTGGTCTTCTGATAGAGCATGATCACCATATATCTCGACAATCATTCGATTTGATTCTGCTTAATTAATTTAAATTAATTAAAAATTATATTAAAAATGTCGAATTTTGTACCAGAAAGTGATGATTTGCGGAAAGCATTAATCATCACTTTCTGGTACAAAATTCGACATTTTTAACGCCATGAAAAAATATGATGTTGCCTGTTCAATGACTTAATGTGTACTAAATATTTTGCACAGATGTCTTAGCAAACAAAAAAAAAAAAAATAGGGCTCGTTCTCAACAAATGTTCCCTATCGAGATATTTCCGATATTTCCACTTCATACCGGTATACCTGGTAGATTATAGATTAACCGGATGTAGCCGTCGCATTTATTTTAAGAATCCTAAACGGAAAAAAAATCATGGGTTAATTTGGGACAACCATCAACATCGACTGCAAAACCAGATCGATTCGGCAAGAAGACAATGCTGTGTGTTTGGTGGGACCAGAAAGGTGTGCTGTACCACGAGCTCCTTAAACCTGGTGAAACCATTAATACTGATCACTACCGACAACAAATGATCAATTTGAACCATGCATTGATTGAGAAACGACCAGAATGGGCCAGAAGACACGGCAAGGTAATTTTGCTCCATGACAATGCACTTGCACACAAAGCAAAACCGGTTCAGGATACAATCAAAACACTTGGCTGGGACCAGCTACCCCACCCGCCGTGTTCACTAGACTTGGCTCCTTCCGACTACGATTTATCTTCATCGATGGGACACGCATTGGCTAAGCAGCACTTTGATTCCTACGAGGAGGTCGAAAATTGGGTGTCTGATTGGTTTGCTTTAACAGACGAACAATTTTATTGGTGTGGTATTCACAAATTGCCAGAAAGGTGGTCAAAATGTGTAGAAATCAATGGGCAATACTTTGAATAATATGGTTTTACTTTCCCATCAATAATTAGTGTTTTATTTTCAATCCGGTATGCCTGGTAAGGTGGAGGTTAAACTATGGGTGACCTTTCCATGTAGAGCGTATGAACACCACTGCTCCGGCCGGAAAAATCTTTGAATCCGTGCCATTGGGACAACGCTACAGAGGACGACCTAGAATAAAGTGGCGCACACAAGTGGAGAAGGACCTCCTGGAGTCCTGGAGTGCGCAACTGGAGACAGCTGGCGAAAGATCGTGCTGGCTGTTGGTTGAGGCCCAGGTCCACCCCGCCACAAGAAGAAGAAGAAGAAGACTTTTCCAACGCTTGTGACCGTATTTAGGAAACAACGCGGCAAATGTTGTACTCTAAGTAAGCAACCGTTTCGATCTTACCGCTGTTGACAACAAGTTCACATGCGCCATCAGAAAATAGTCAATCTGATTTGAATCACACGTTCTTGTAGGAGAATTCACGGGTCAGTTGCCAGATATACCAGCTATACTAATGGCAACTATTTCCTTCAATACATCACTAGTTGCATGAGCTGTGTGACATGTTGCGCCGTCTTATTGGAGCCAAAACCTTCTTGACATCTTTGTAGCTCAAGTGATCGGCAAAAAATTCTGCAATTCATGTCTGTAAAGCGGATACAATTAGATTTAATTTTCTGGACAGCATGGTTATAGTAGGTGGCCGCCGTGGCGTAGTGGGTAGAGTGCGACGCTCACACGCCGAAGGTTGTAGGTTCGATTCCCAGCTCAACACCAATTTTTCGAATTTTTCACGGCACCACCTCTTTCGAGTTGCTGACAACACTCAAAGAGTAATAACTGTCTAAGAAAGCTTCTCAAACTTCGCCGTTCGGAGTCGGGAAAAACTTTAGGTTCCTTCTACTCGTGAGGGAACAGTAGCGCGCACAACACGTGCAGTTGATGAGCAAGCTAGGCTCTTGTCCCCCATTGGACTGTAGCGCCAACAATTATTATTATTATGGTTATAGTAGAAGTACGACCGAATTATTCCACTAACCCATAAAGCCCAAAAAATGTTTGTTCGTTTTCCTTCGTTTGCCTCAATGTGTACTTAAGGACTATCCTCAGTACGAATGTGACACTTTGGTTTAGTGACGTGTCTAGTCAATATAAAGTTAACTTCGAGATTAAAAAGACTTCTGTTAAACAATTTGAGTCAATGAACAGCTCTAGGCCTTGCTGCAATGCCAAATCCTATGCCTTGCAATTCAAAACTCAACTGACAACTGACAAAATGGCCGCCAGTGATACCAATCCAAAAGTTTTGTACCTGTAAAACAAGACGCGTTGCAATGCGTGATTTACAACATTTACAATATGACTAAGAGGTGTCTGCTCAAAAGCTATTTCAGTTGGAAGGCATGCGCAACTGGAAACACGTCTAGTGCTGGGAGTAGAGTATGAAATTTCTCATACCGGGTCTCTCGAGCTGGTCAACAACTATATCCATGACGAAATTAAGAAATGTCAAAAAGTGTGTTTTTAAGCACGTACGTTAACGACCTGCAAACTTCCCACTCGGAGACTCTCTAAAGCACAGAGCTGAAATAATGCGAACTTCTGTTGCGTTACGTCTTCTGAGTTAACCAAATTTAATGATTTCGGGAGTTGTTCTTTGCAGGCTGTGAGGAACATCGGAATTTTAATTTTTTTTCGGGCTAAAGGGCATTGAAATTTTCAATTGGTTCGTTCAGTTTTTTACCCAAAAGCCAGAAAGTTGTTACCAACTCGAACATCAACGAATCTCATTCCAACCACCAATTTACATGACAACGCTTCGAACCACTTAAAAATCAGCGCAAGAACCCCCGTGACACAATTTCACCACAAAGGCGGCATACGCAGCAAGGAAAAAAAACCTCAGTTCCACCCAAGCCAAAGCATAAATTCCACCAACCACGCTCCACACAAGCTTTCTGTTAACATTCTGATTTACATCACTTTGTGGAGTAATGGCGCTCGCCTTAAGCCCGGATCTCACATCCGACATAATCATGGATGACATTTGCAATCACGCATTATTAATATTTTGCATAAATTCGTTCAATATTCCATCAGCCATGTCGGCGCACACAATACAACAAATATCCTGAATATTCGCTTCCTTTGTGATGGAAATTGATTTATATCCAGCGGATGCGAGGAACCGTTTAAAAGTGTTTTTCTTTCATACACTCTCGTGCGATGGTGGGCTTCCGGAGAAGGGAGGCGACAGGAACAAAAATATAAAAAAATATGTTCAAGCGAGCGGTTTATGCATTTTTCGGTTTGAAAATCAAATTAAATATTTTAACAGCGCAGGGCAGAGCGACATTGTGAGTGAATTGCTGGACGTGTCCTGAGCTTTGTACGGTCGGCAGCGTCGATTAAGGAGTTCAATAATTGAACTAGCTGCCATCCGAGCTCATCCACCGAAGAGAGCCACTGGAGTTTGATTGTCCCCCGAGCATTTTATTAACTTTCTCCCCACTAGACCCCAATGAATGCTTAATGCTGAACGGTCTTTGATCAAATCCTCCGGAAAGAGGTGTTGAAACTTAATGACTGCCAAGGAATTTTCCCACCTCCGTTTTAAATGGCAATCATCCCTTCCCAGCGTCCACTTCTATGGGATCTAATTTCGCTCGAAAGTCAAGTGGAAGCAGTGGCCCAGCGACGAAGCGGCACAAGTTTAAACGGATTTACTTTAAGGAAAAATTATTTTAATCATAACGTTTTACGGCCCCATTCGAGATGTTCGCCGCAGTTTTAATTACACAAAGTCGTTCGGCCGCACACGTTGAAGCTGGCGTCGTGACCGCGTTGCCACTTCAGCGCCACTGTCCTTCGCTCGTAAGTTCCAATTTGACCTTAATTTATTCGCAGTTTTGCATAATCATCCAATTTAATTTTTCCGGGTTAAACGCTTCCAATTCCTTCATCTTCCTTCGTCTGGTCCTCGTGCGCCCGCGTTCGACTTCTAGTTTCTGTTCGGCCCCGGCGAGGCCCTGCTGGATGTCGTCTCCTTATGTATCGTGTGCTAATTATTTTTGCTCGTTTCGCAAATGTTAACCTCAGTAGCACATGCTTCGGTGCAGGGAAAGTAAGACTTTTGGACGCCATAGCGGGCCTGGGTATGGGCAGATTGCTCCTTTAAGCATCTCCCTCCCTTCGTTGGCTTTGCAATGGTTTTATTCTTCTTCCTTTTTCAGGGAACGCCGGTCGTCTTATTAGCTGAGGGCCGCAATATTTTCGTTCGCATACACTTAAGTAACAGTTTTAGTGCTCGGACAGGCAGATATAGGGGATATTTGTGGACAAAGAAGCACCTGGCACCGGTGCCTGCCGATGGCTTTGAGGGGGAATGTGTTGTGTCCGTGTATTCGGTAGATTTGTTGTCATCTTTGTTGTTCGCGTACATTTGCCGGAGATAAATATGTAATCCGGTTATAATTAGCACGTGAACAAATTAGACAGAGAGCCTGTCACGGCCCATGGGCCGGCGCTCGTCCTTGAACAGATACAATTTCGGGGCGTTACAACGGATTAAGATTAGAATGAGAATTTACTTTGCTGCAAATGTTTCCACATTATCTCTTCCTTACTGTGGCCGGTGGGCGCGGGAAAGGGCGAGCGGGGCAACGGGACCCATTTTGTGATGACAATTATTGTGGTGCGTTGGAATGGTGTGATGGAGTGAAAGAGAATGGAAGGCGATGTGTTTTTTTCCTGTTTTTCTCGGCCGGTATCTTGTGGATGTATCGCCGTTAATGATTAGCGAACGGGGCCGGAGGGAAGGTGGAATGTGTAATTAAAGGGAAATCTCTTTGTAGGAGCTGTTAACATGCGAAAATGGGAATGTCCTGAGTAACCGGAGGGGATGGTGTGGAAATATTGTTGGGTCACGGGTCATCGATTATGAGCTTGCTTTTGTCGTCAGTGTTGTTGGCGATATTACATATGATTACAAATGGATTTGGCAGAGAATTCAATCGAAGCGAGCCAATAAGAGGAATTACAACGATATCTCATGCTGACTTCAGGTCAGCCAAATACACTGTCCGATGGAATTGTGAGGCAAGGGAGACATGTACAGGCATGGAATATAAAGTAATGATACTTTGCCGGGACATTTAACCCTTTTTTCGAATTCCGATGAAGACTAATTTTTGCTGACGTCTCTGTCAAAGTAATCATTAGTGTTAAAGACATTCGTCATTTTGTTGTAATCAAATGGCATACCTTTCGACTATAAATGTGTCTGAAAGAAATCAGAAATTACTGCTGCTGAAACAGTGAAAGTGGAGCACACTTACCTTGGTTACGCTCTATCGTACACAAAAGCTTACAAGTAATAAACTAAATTCAAAGGCGGGCGTGAAAGTGTTGCAAGAGAACAGGTATCGAGTTTTTCAAAAAGTCTTAGTGAAATTCGCTTCCTTGGCATAAGAGCTGTCAAGTGTAACTTTAAAATGCATTAGAAGATGTTAAGTACCGACCTATTCCTATTCTTCTTTTTGCGCTACAGTCTGGGGTGGACCTGGACCTCAACCAACATGCCTCCCCAGTCAGCACCATCTATCACTAGCTACCTCCAGTTGCGCACTCCAAGTTGGTTGAGGCCCTTCTCCACTTGTGTGCGCCACCTTAGCCTAGGCCGTCCTCTGTTGCGTTGTCCCAATGGTTATGTTTCGAAGACTCTTCGGGCAGGAGCTGTGTCCATATTATCTACGCTCTACGTGGCCTAGCCATCTTAACCGTTGTATAAGAAGAAGCTTGACCGGGTGCATATCGCTGTACAGCCCATAAAGTTCGTCGTTAAATCTTCTTCCTCAAATGCCATCAATGCAAATCGCAGGTAAAACTTTTCTCTCGAAAAGACTTAGGGCTTCTCCATCCGCTTTGAGTAACGTCAAAGCTTCCGCGCAATAGAATAGGACTGGCATGATAAAGCTGTTATTTAAAGCGAGCTTAGTCATTCGAGAGAGGGCTTCATTACTAAATTGCCTCTTGAGTTCAATGAACCAGCGATTGGCAAGAGTGATTCTGCGTTTGATTTCGGTACTGATGGTGTTGTCCCTGTTTACCGCGGATCCAAGGTAGACGCAGTCCTTGACTACCTCGATGTTTCTGCTGCCTAGCATGACTCTGTGTCCGAAACGTCGATGTTGTGTGTCCTTTCTTGATGACAGCATGTACCTTGTTTTGCCCTCGTTTACCACCAGACACATTTTAGCCGTTTCCGCTTTAATGCCAGCAAACGCCTCATTGACGGCTCGCTGTGTTCGTCCAAGCACGTCAATATCATCAGCGTAAAGCAGCAATTGAACTGGCTTTTGGAAGATCGTGCCTCTGGTGACTTGTGAGTTATGCTCGTTGTTCTCGAGGATGATGTTAAAGAAGTCACATGACAGTGCTTGGCCTTGTCTAAAACCTTTTTTAACATTGAAGGTCTCAGTGGGTGCGTTACCGACCTTGACCGAGCAGCAAGAGCTCTCCGTCGTCATCCTACACAATCTAACGAGTTTAGTAGCAACGCCAAAATTAAACATGGCACTGTGTAGCTCGTCTCTATGCACACTGTCATATGCAGACTTGAAATCGACGAATAGGTGGTGAGTGTCAATTTGCATTTCTTGGGTCTTTTCCAGGATCTGCCGTAATGTAAGGATCTGGTCTATTGTCGACTTCCCTGGCCTGAAACTACACTGATAGGGACCTATCAGGTCATGGACAAACGGCTTTAGACTCTCACATAATACGGCAGAGAGGATCTTGTATGCGATGTTAAGAAGATTGATCCCCCGATAATTGGTGCAGTCAAAGGGGTCTCCCTTTTTTCATCGGGGATGCTTCCGACTATTATTTACAGATGAGCGACCAACTCATCTCCAGCTGCTTTAAATAGTTCAGCGGGCAGTCCATCCGATCCAGCAATTTTATTCGACTTTAGCTTGGACATTGCTATCTTTACCTCGTCCAAGTCAGGGGGACGGAATGCTTGTCTATCATCGTCCAAATCGAGCAGAACATTCTGACTAACAGCGGACTTGGGGCCGTGATCGCCGTTAAGAAGACAGCAGGAATGATCTTTCCAGATTCTCAGTACAGACTGCGACTCTACTATGAGTTGTCCATTTGGATCCTGACAGGCTTCGGCCAGAACCTTGTATCCGCCGTATAGCTGTTTTACCTTTCGGTAAAATGGTAGGACCTCATTTCTGCCATAAGAGCTTTCCATTTCCTCGACTGCGCGCTTCTCATGCTGCTTCTTTTTTCTTCTGAGAAGCCGGTACTCTTCCCATTTTCTCTGTTCGTAGAGCTCACAAGCAGCCCTCGTTGATCGATGCAGCGTTGCCTTATAGGCGCCTTGGTTGGCTGCATGCGTTTGTCTGCACTCGTCGTCAAACCGTGGGGTCCTTCTGGGTGGTGACGTGAAACCCAGAACATCAGTGGCAGCTTCTTTGATGGCTTTTTGACAACGTTTCCAGTCTTCTGCTATGGGAAGTGCAGACAGCGACGAATTCTGAGCGAGTTTCAAGGAGACTCGGTCAACAAACTTTCCAGCAATCTGTTGCGACCTCCTGAAAATTAGGCAAATAAGATGATCAGGTGTGGACACTACCATTCTTAAGCTTCGCAGACAACAACCATGAACAACAGGCAATTGTATGAAAGGGAAGAGTGCTGCAGACACAAAGCTTCCACAAGTAACGGTTGCATTCTACTCACTACCCCACAGCAGCCATATGACGACTTATCATTACAGTACTTCAAAAGTATCACTGTTGGTGTGGATTACACGCCGGAGGTGAACGCATTTGTTTCTTGATAATTCCAGTCGCCAAAATACCAAAAAGAAATGCAATTCCCACCAAGGTTAGTGATTATTTCGGCCTTGCAAAGTATGAACTTGGCCAACTTGGACGGCACCAAAAGCCACACAGTGTGTGATGCAATGGAATTAACGAAGAGTGAGTTTAGTGATCGCGTTATTTCAAGAAATTTGTCCTTGGAATCGTTCATATGATTCAACACCCTCAATCTATCTTCTGCTGGGCTACCTGATTTCTTTGTTCTATACCAACAAGCCAATAACGACAGATGAGCTTCAAACCAGTACAAAATGTAGAATAGTTTGAACTTCGATCAATTTATACGAGAAAGTTGTAGAAAACTAAGTTCAACTACTGGACTTCTAGCAGTCGAGCCAAAGATATGGAAGTTGATAAATAATTACTTCTAACTGTTTATAAGCACATATTTTCCTTCATACTAAAAAGCTTGGAGAGGCTGGTCAAACTGCACTTGCGCAAGAACGCTTTGCGATCACACTCTCTATGTCAGTTGCAACATGCCTAACAGCGTGGAAAATCTTGCGAGACTGCACTTTAAAATCTCGTCGGTAGAATTGAAAATGCACTTGATAGGAAAGAACACGCACTTCATCGACATAGAGGGTGCTTTCGACAATTCGCGGCCAGGGAACACGGCGTAGAGGAATCATTGGTTTTGTAGATAAGAGCAAGTAAAGAACAGGACCGTAATCGCCGAGCAGGAGTGTGACAAGTTTGTAATGGCTGGAGTTAACAGGGGCAGCCCATGCTGGTCAATTCTTTGCTTTCCGCTTTGAATAGTTCCATCACCTCCGCCCAGGCTTATGCAGAAAATGTAGCCGTACTGGTTACCAGACCATGCCTTGCGGCCGTCAGTGCAAGTGCGCAGGCGGCTCTTGACATGATCGATAACTAGTGTCCTAGGAATGGGCTTTGAGTCAACCCTCTTAAAACTGAGTTTGTTCTGGAATTTGACTGGTGTGACTTAACTGGTACTTAAAGGCGTCAATATCCGACTTTCCAATGAAGCCAAATATCTATGTGTTTCCCTGGACAGTAAACTTCTCTGGAAAAGACACATTGAGACGAAAACCTCCAAGGCACTGTCAGTCTTCTGGCAATGCAAGGGAGTTTTCGGCAAAACCTGGGGTCTATCACCCAAAAGATCCGTTTGGATATACACGGCAATGATAAGACCACTTCTCTCTTATGCATCAGTCGTTCGGTGGAACAAGCTTCCGCGCAAATACTTGACTGCTACTTTCACCAAACTTCAAAGAACAGTTTGTCTCAGCTGCACAGGGGCTTTCCCCAGCACGCCTGGCTCTACTCTTGATGCTCTCAAAAATCTATAGCCCCTCCCCCCTTGATGACAACATAATGGGATGTACACTCAAGGCCATCTCTCGATTAAAACGGAATGGTCTTTGGTTGCACTCGCACTGGAGCTTTGATGGCCTCGCACACCGCATCTCCTATGATACTAGTCTCATGAACATGCCGTCTGATGCGAGGTCGCCAATAATACACGATGCTTATTCAAAGTTGACTTTCCTCATGTCCTGGACTGCCTGTGGCCAGAAACTGAAACGGAAAAGGAATGTAGTCGGATATTCACAGACGGCTCCAAGACTTTGGGTTTTGGAGCTGAAGTCTTCGTGGAAAACGACAACATTAGACTTCACAACCTCTTAGGTAATTTCGCGTTGGTCTTCCAGGCCATTAGCTTTCGCAATCCTAATGGCCACCAACTAAATTGTGAAGAATAGGTGGAAGGGGCGAAGTATATGTGTCTGCAGCGACAGCCAAGCTGTGCTTGAGGCCATATTCAACTCTTTTACCACTTTCAAGATAGTTCAAGAATGCTAGTCTCTCCTTCATTTAATCGGTAGGCTAAATTCACTGAGACTTGCTTGAGTCCCGGGACATAGCGGGATCCTGGGAAACGAGACTGCCGATGAACCAACTAGGCTAGGCTCAGCAGAGGCATTCGAGGGCCTTGAACCCACCTTGGGAATACCCGCATGCTTGGTCAGGGTCTTCGTCGATGTTTGAGTCTCCCTACAGCACAACCAGAGATGACGTGACTCTCCAGGATGCAGGGTAACCAAGAGTATGCTCCCAAACGTCTGCAATAAATCCACGTCTTTTTTGATATCTCTAGACAGAAACGAGAGCAGACGAATTGTCGCGAACTAACGCGACACTTTACCTTCGCTATGCATCTAAGTCGCCTTGGACTTAGTGATGTCACACTCTGCGACGCCTGTGGAGAAGGTGAACACACTTCAGAGCACTTTCTCTGTCAGTGTCCTGTCTTCGCTCGCATCAGGTGGCGGTTATTTGGCGCAGATGGTGGGAAGTGAAAACCTAAGTTCTATATCACAGAAACAAATCTAGGTTTTCCTTTGACAAACGAAGAAATTACATTAAATGAAGGTTACTGCCTGGTAGTACAATGGAGCAGTATTAGAGTCTGAGTGCTCCAGTGCAGTTAATTCAAACCTCCAACAAAAAAAAGAAAAACACATAATAAACATTGCCTAATAATAATAATAGCTGGGGCTACAGTCCAGAGGGAGACCAGGGCCTATCTTGCTCATCAACTGCTTTTGCCGACTCCGAATGGGGAAATTTGAGAAGCTTTTTTAGACAGTTATTACGCTTTGAGTGTTGACAGTAGCTCCGTGCCGTGAAAAATTCGAAAAATTGGTTTTGAGCTAGGAATCGAGTCTACACCCTTCGGAGTGTGAGCGTCGCAGTCCACCCACTACTCCACGGCGGCCACAATAGACATTGTCTATGCTTAAATTTAAGCACCCTCAAGGAAAAACTGTCTCACATGTAAAACGAAAATGACCATATAAATAATTGGCACTGGTCTCAGGACTTAGCTCCTTCTGCCAAGCTCGATTTTACTTTCGTCAATGTCTCAACTGTCTGGTTTCGAATTCATGGCTCTATATTTGAAGTTATTTGTTTTGCCGTTTAGTTCAGGTGATGGAAAGCACTTGTGGATTGTTGGCTTTTAAAGATCCATCTCAATGATAATGAATCCAAAGACAGAAGTGAAGGGCAAATACAATCAGTTTTGAGGTGTATCTAAGTTGTGAAGGTATCGTCTCCAAACGTCGAGCAGCTATTTTCTCAAGAGAAAAGTGCTGTCCTGCAGAAATAATCCAAAAGAATTCGCCCATTCCATTAACAGCATTAAGTTCAAATCCCACAAAATAGAGCCAATGTTGCTTTCCAATGGGACTAGGTCGGATTCAGAAAATCAATTCAGAATTCGACTCAGTCCCATTGAATGCTCCACTTCAAATGCGGCCTTAACAGATCCACTCAATAATGCTGCCACTGGTATGTTTACAAACAATTTCAGAAAATAACTCGTACGTCAAACAGAATCCTCCCATTCAAATGTCAGCATTCCCCCGGCTTCCTACCAACTGAAAACGATAACCACCCCTTGCACATGCCTTCTCGTAATCACTTCAAAGCGAACCCAAGAATCTGCCTCGTACGAGTGTGTCTCCTCTGTCAGTCGACGAAATCAAATATTTTCCGAATACCGTCTCGGAGTCAGACAACCACCAGAATTTCCCCCTCGCAGCACTTCCTTGAAATGAAGTGGTTACTAAACTATTATGCATTTCGCCTTGATCCTCGCGCCCATCAGTAAACGGTCGTACATTTGCCGTCGATGTTCCAGGACACGCCGCTTGCAAAAGAAGGCGGGAAGGAAAGAAAATCTGGGATAAACATATTCAGTGGCAGCATATTGAATGCGAGGCGGGGGAGAATGATGAACGAATAAGGGACACGAGACCATTACACAGATTGCTCCTGACTTGCATACAGAAAGTGGAGTGGGCCATAGTAGTGTTACTCTTCGTAAGTGGGTGAGAAGCAGAAGCGACCATCGGAATGACAATCGTGACCAGTGGCGGTGTCCTGTTGTCAGATGAAATGCAACATCTGTGGGCCAGGGAGCTGCGCGGCGGACACTGAGGTCAGTGAAATGTTTTTATTTGCATGGTGGACGTGCACAAGTGACGGGAAAAGAATTTCTGTAACGTGATACGCTCCTTAAGCTGGTGCAACATTCTGCTCGAACGTTGACATGGACAGCAAATGCGCCAGTGGAACTCAGAACTCAGATCAAGTCACTGCCAGAGTGTAAAGACAATTTATGACATCTGTGCGGTGTCAGGTAATCGATTTGAAAAGAAACGATGTTCAATTCATCAGAATTCTCCTGCTGTTGCACCTTGGCGTTTATCGATCTTCGAATTGACAGCAATTTGACACTGAAGCCTTAAGAAGTGGTTCTTATGCTCCCAGGTCGCCTGCAGAAAGTTGTGCCTGAATATATTCCTGTTCGCTGTGCAAGTGGGTAGGTGCACACAGAACTTCTGTTTGATATCCAGAAGAGATCAATTTAATAGGGGGAGCATTAGTGTGAATTTTGATATCATCTTCTCACAAAAGATTAATTTGTTCAGATATTGAAAGCATATGTGAACAACTTGCGGAAGAATGAAGGAGTTGCTCTGAACCCAATGAGTGAGAAATTGTTTCACATACGCCGCAATGATAAATGGACTTTCGGACTTATCCCAGAGGATGGGAAGTTTTGATATCAGTGTCACCTTACTTGTTTCTAAAAGGCATACACTGTACACCAACCAAAAGGAGTCCTTCGCGAGTTCGTTCGTTGTTTTAGTTCTTCCCAACCCACTCCTTTTAAGTTGCGATAACATTCATTTTACGTGGCCAAACCAAAGCAGAACATGCAACATTTAAATAAAAGCAGTGGTTTAACTTACACTCTCTTTACAGTGTTAGTTTGGTGAATAACTGCGTCAAATGGATTTTAGTGACTTCTCTAAGCATCCACTGGAAGCATAATTTCTGCAGACTACTTAACGGCGATGACGGCCCAAATCCCGCTGTTAGGCAGAATGTTCTACTCAATTTGGACGATGATAGACAAGCATTCCGTCCCCCCGACTAAGACGAGGTGAGGATAGCAATATCCAAGCTGAAGTCGCAGAAAGCTGCTGGAGCGAACGGACTGTCCGCAGAACTATTTAAAGCAGCTGGAAATGACCTGGTTGGGCGCATGCACCAGCTCATCTGTAAGATATGGTCGGAGGAAAGCATGCCCGATGAGTGGAATCTCAGCGTCGTTTGCCCGGTTCAAAAAAAAGGAGACGCCTTTAACTGCGCCAACTACCGAGGGATACGTCTCCTGAACATCGCATACAAGATCCTCTCTGCCGTATTGTGTGAGCATCTGAATCCGTTTGTCCATGACCTGATAGATCCCTATCAGTGTGGTTTCAGGCCAGGGAAGTCCACAATAGACCAGATCTTTACATTTCGGCAGATCCTGGAAAAGACCCAAGAAATGCAAATTGACACTCACCACCTATTCGTCGATTTCAAGGCTGCATATGACAGTGTGCATAGAGACGAGCTATACAGTGCCATGTCTAGTTTTGGCATTCCTACTAAGCTCGTCAGATTGTGTAGGATGACGATGGAGAACTTTCACTGCTCCGTCAAGGTCGGTACCGAACTCACCGAGACCTTCAATGTCAAAAAAGGTCTTAGACAAGGCGACGCACTGCCATGTGACTTCTTCAACATCATTCTCGAGAAGATCGTGCGTAACTCACAAGTCAACACCAGAGCCACGATCTTCCAGAAGTCAGTTCAATTGCTAGCATACGCTGATGACATTGACGTGATTGGACGAACACAGCGAGCCGTCAATGAGGCGCTTGCTGGCATTGAAGCGGAAGCAGCTAAAATGGGTCTAGTGGTAAATGAGGGCAAAACGAAGTACATGCTGTCATCAAGGAAGGACACACAACATCGACGTCTCTGACGGAGCGTCACACTAGGCAGCAGAAACTTCGAGGTAGTCAAGGACTTCGTCTACCTCGGCTCCGCGGTAAATAGGGACAACAACACCAGTACCGAAATCAAACGTAGAATCGCTGTTTCTTTGGGCTCAAGAGGCAATTGAGTAATAAAGCCCTCTCTCGAAGGACGAAGCTCGCTTTTTATAACAGCTTGATCATCCCCGTCCTACTTTATGGCACGGAATCTTGGACGTTAGCCAAGGCGGATGAGGAAGCCCTTAGTCTCTTCGAGAAAAAGTTGTGCGTGCGATTTTTGGTCCTGTTTGCTTTGATGGCATATGGAGGAGAAGATTTAATGACGATCTCTATGGGCTGTACAGCGATATGCGCCTGGTCAAGCGTCTACGGATACAACGCTTAAGATGGCTAGGCCATGAAGAGCGTATGGAAACCACTGCTCAGGCCCGAAAAGTCTTTGAATCCGTGCCATTGGGACAACGCAACAGAGGACGACCTAGACTAAAGTGGCGCACACAAGTGGAGAAGGACCTCAACCAACTTGGAGTGCGCAACTCGAGACAGCTAGCGAAAGATCGTGCTGGCTGGAGAGGCATGTTGGTTGAGGCCCAGGTCCACCCCGGACTGTAGCGCCACAAGAAGAAGAAGAAGAAGCATCCACTGCAAACAAACAAATGCTAAAGTAATGCAAACAAACAACTGCTAAGGTAATGCTTACTCGTCACTTTTGCAGAGCAATATCACTGATTCCTCCAAAATCTCCAAATATTTCACTTTCCTTATGCAAATTTCCGGAACAATAGTTCGACTAACACACCTTATTCATTTTATTGCAATGTGACCACAACTCGCTACTAAATTAACTTCGTGTCTCGGCAGACTGGACAAAATACGTCTACGGATCATAATACGCGTCGTTACACGCCATGTCAATGGAAATCATGCCCATAACTCGGCATATCTCATGAAAACTCTTTTAGAAGTTGAAGGGGTAACAAGGCAATTGAATCAGTAACTCCTCTCTGTGATTCTTAAGCTCTTGCAGGAACAAAGGAAGAAACCAAGCTGGTTCAATCTAGGAGTGTTTGCTTGTGACAGCTACATAGCCAGCTCTCTAAGGTCTTAGATGACAGTTACGGAACTCTCGGCAAGGAATTGCAATGGACTCAGCATTAATTGTGAAATATCAAACTGGTTAGGGCTTCCTCGAAAATTACCAAAAATACATCAGCATCCATAACTGTTCTAATTGCGGTGCACCAGAGTACAAAGCATACTGCACAATGGTCAAAGGTTTGTCGAACAACAAAGAAACACTCCATCCTTACATCGGCTTATACACGCACAAAGTCTCGAGCTCCCCCTCTGAAATTCAATCTGTGAAGCAGCAAGCAATGGAAATCTACGGTTTACCAACTATAGATTTAGCAAGAAAGTGATTGCGTTTTTTTTTCGAAAATGAAGAACATTTTATTCATGGGACGAAATAATTTGTTCTGCAATGTATTGCCCATTTTGAGCAATGCCCTTTTACCGTCTCTCATGCAGCATCATAATTCCAAGTTCATGAAAGTCTATGCCAGTTCCGAGCTGACATCATCATCGTCATTAAAATTTTTACCGTTCAAGGAGTTTTACAAAGGCCGACATAACAAATAATCAGATGGTGCAAGAGAGGGGTTATATGGTGGGTGTGGCAAGACATCCCAACTAAGCTCTAATAACTTTTGCTGAGTGACCAAAGATGTGCGACGCATTGTCATGTGACATGTGATCTTCGAGAAGATCGTACGTAACTAACAAGTCAACACCAGACGCACGATCTTCCAAATGTCAGCTCAATTGCTAACTCACGCTTATGGCATTGACGTGATTAAACGAACACAGCGAGCCGTCAATGTGGCGTATATTGGCACTGAAACGGAAGCGGCTAAAATGTGTCCGGTGGTTAATGAGGTAAAACGAAGTACATGCTGTCATCAAGGAAGGACATACAACATCGACGTCTCGGACAGAGCGTCGCAATAGGAAGCAGAATCTTCGAGGTAGTTGAGGACTTCGCCTGCTCCGGATCCGCGATAAACAAGGACAACAACATCAGTACCGAAATCAAACGCAGAATCACTCTTGCCAATCGCTCTTTCATTGGGCTCAAGGGGCAATTGAGTAATAAAGCCCTCTCTCGAAAGACGAAGCTTGCTTTATACAACTGTTATTTGTATCATTCTAGTCCTTATTTATGGCGCGGAAACCTGGATGAGGAAGCCCTAAATCTTTCGAGATAAAATTTGCGAGAGAAAAATTTTGCGAGCGATTTTTGACCCTTCATCTGGTCCTTCATCTGGGGAAGAAGATTTAGCGACGAACTCTATAAGCCGTACAGCGACATGGGCCTGGTCAAGCGTTTTTGGATACAACGCTAATGATGGATAAGCCATGTAGAGCGTATGTACACCACTGCTCCGGCCAAAAAGTCTTCGAATCTGAACCATTGGGATAACACAACAGTGGAGAAGGACTTCAATCAACTTGGAGTGCACAACTGGAGGCAGCTGGCGAAAATTCGTGCTGACTGGAGAGGCATGTTGGTTGAGGCCCAAGAAGAAGGAGAGGAAAGCCAAAGATGTGTGTGGCCTTCCATTTTCGTGATGGAATACAACACCTTTTCGATTTGTCAATTCGGGGTGCTTTTCTTCAACAGCATTGTTCAATGTAAACATCTGAATTGATCGATCGATTGCGTTGTAAAAGTACAAAGTAGGCAAATGCTCTGTGGTCTCACCAAACTTACAGCCTAACCTTGTTTTGATGAATATAAGCTTTTGGTGTTGTTTGAGAAGAGTCACCTGGCTTGCTCCATGATTGATATTGTTGTAAGCAACTCATTTTTCATCACCAGTTATCATTCGTTTAAAAAATGGATCACTATCATTACGTTTCTTTAACGAATCGCAGATGTAATGCGTTGTGTTGACTCTCTTTGACTATCTTTCAGTTCTTGAGGAACCCATATGTCGAGTTTTCGTATTTAGAAAAGTTAATTTAAGCGATTGCCAATGCATGTAGCTTTTCTGCAGTCTCATGTGTTGTACTGTGACGATCTGAATCGTCACGACGACCAACTTCATCAACTTCAACTGAAAGACCAGAGTGTTCTTCATCTTTGAGTAAAATATCACCAGAACAAAATTTGTTAAAAAATTCTGACATTGCCGTCGTTTTTTTTTGGAAGCAAAGAGCAAAATATGACGAACCTTTTCGTTTTGTTTTTCATTCTGCAACAGATGCCAAATAAAAACCACACAACCGATTAAAACAAACATTTTTCAATTGATTTCCAAAATGATTCTGTGTACGTTTTTGACGTTTTCAGGTGTAACCACCTCAATTGACCTTTCAGTGCGTTCAGCATCATTAGCGTCCGTACGGCAACATTGAAAGTCAACATACCACCGACAAATAGTTGTTTTTGATGGAGGAGAGTCCCTGTAACACTCTTCAAGCCATTGCTGAGTTTGCACGGTATTTTTCCCATTAAACTTCTTCTTCTTCTTCTTCTTCTTCTTCTTCTTCTTCTTCTTCTTCTTGTGGCGCTACAGTCCGGGGTGGACCTGGGCCTCAACCAACATGCCTCTCCAGCCAGCACGATCTTTCGCCAGCTGTCTCGAGTTGCGCACTCCAAGTTGGTTGAGGTCCTTCTCCATTTGTGGTGTTTAATTAAACAGTGGTGTTTAATCAACAAAGGAAATTATTTTTTTTTCTTTTGTTTTAAAAATCGTAAAAGTAGCGTCGCTTAAGGCACTGCAACTTGATTTTTGTTGGTGGTGGCCCCTTAATGTCAGTTCCGGGATGTATTGAGTGATGTGTAAAAAGTTTAAGTACCAACAAATAACAAAACGTGTTTGACATTTCATTAAGAAGCGATGATAAAGTTAACCCCTCAACCTCCTCCCTCCTCCCCACCCCCTGTTGACGAAGTGAACACATCTGCTGGAGAGTTTATATAGCTGCAGAATAGTCTCCAAACCGAAAACACTCAACATTATAACAACTTATCTCCTGAAGTCGGAATCTTCAACAAAACTCCAGATAACAAATTATTCCTAATGTGACAAGCTGTTTTCCTTCAGTCCTCTATGGACGCAAGCTACACTTAATATTCCCCATCCCAGGACAAGATTCTAACATCCTGACGTAGGCTTTCGTCGTAAGACTTTAAAGACTAGAAGCAAAAGCGAGAAGGTTCCCAAATCAAACTTTTAAACATGAACTATCACCCAATTTGCTCTATCAGCGAGCTGCTGTAAAATAGTAATAATTGAATGGTGCTACGGTCCACAAGGGGACTAGGGTCCACGTTGATCAGCTTTTTCTTAGGCAAGTAAAGGTTAACAACTTTTTAAGAAATCCGCCACAATGACCACACATGGCCAAATTTTAGGAATGTCCTGTGAGTGATTAAGTAAATATAAACCTCTTAAACAGAAGTGCTAGTGGCAGCGAAACGAACTCAAGAATTTTTCCCAAAAATGTGAACAAAATGTAAAAAAAACCTCAGATCTATGGCGCCCTTTCTATACAAAGAAAAGTTGAGCATAAATTATCTGAAAATGATCCGACATTATCGGTTAAATGATTTTAGTATACCTTGCCCGCCTTCCATACAGCGGGCTGCGGCAAGGTGTCCTAAAATCAATAAGCCGCATGGAATGTAAGAATTCTCAACAATGAAATAAATTCCACTCAAGGCCAGTCAATTGTCTCGATTACAGCACGCTTTAGAAATAGACACCAAAATCAGGGCAATTCAATCACATCAATAACGTTTCCAACAGCAGTCTGTCCCCTCCCCACACTTCCATCACGCCACATAGGTGGGAACTGCACAATCGATGTAGTCTGTGAAAAATCAATTAGCTCGCACGTGTGGGAGCGGTTCCTTGATTAAACGCTCATAGGTTTGCACCGAAGTGTGTTGGCGGCGACAAAACGCTACCAAATCCTTCTTAATTAACGCAAGATGGCGAAACCATTTCCGCGACCGATAGGAGTACAGGCGACAATACGCTATCGCATTTCAGTGCCAGGCAGTTGGAGTCGGGAATTAATCGAAACGCATATAGTTGCGTTGCTCATGAATTATTCATCACTCAGGAGCACCGTCCCCGCCCGGAATAAATGTAAGCCCTACCGCGCCGTACGTTTCAATTATTAAATAATTAATCAACACGCAACAAAGCCCGCTAACCAATTGATGTGAGTGTGTGCCAGGGCGGGAGCGTTGTTTCTGTTTCCCGAACGCCAAACCAAAAAAGATACAGAAGACCTTTCGGCTTTAATTTGGAAATGAACGGTGTCAGATGTCAATTAAAATTACGCAAATAAACCATCCAGCTGAAGTCGAGCGGCGGCTGGAGGAGGGTATTTCTCGGTAGGCAGCCAGTCAAAAGTCGCGACACTGGATGGAAGGTAACGAGTCTAAATTTGGAAACGTTCACCTCGTATGGAGCTCTTGCACGCAATCCCCGCCATCGTCCTAGTCGTCTGCCTTGTCTGCGATGTCGTGTCGGCATTGTCCGACAGCCATGGACTAGTTATCACAATTTAACCTCTATCAGTGCTTCAATTAATCAAGTGACACGCAGAGAATGCCTACAATGTACACACAATCCGAAGGGACAATAATGTTCACTTGAAGCATAAAAGCCGTTTGTTCCAGCACAGACCGTACAACAAAGGATTCTGACCTTTTCAAAACATCGCACACTCGTTGACGTTGTCGCCGACGTCGTCCTCGTCTTCGCCCTCGTCTTCGTCCTCGTCCTCGGTTTCGTTTTCGACCTCGTCCTTGTCTCGTCATGGAAGTAGTGTGGTAGTTGTCTAGAGCGTGTCGCAATGAACAGAAGCACAATAAATTAAAACAGATTTTCCATAAGATCATCAATCAACGGAGGGAGGGTGTCCTTTGCTCTGGTTGTCATTGAAATGGGGAAATAAAAAGTGAGCCAGTAACAGCCAACCAGATTGATAGACGATATCCTGTTGGACCTTACTCCAAGGAAAAGGTAAATTCGGCTGGGAAAAAAATCATTCTGGAAGACGGTCTTTAAAGGACATGCGAGGACGAGAGAGACGCTGGGAGGGGGCTTAAGTCTTCGTGTACCGACTGGAAGCACTTTTCTAAGCAGATCTAGACATTAACGGATGTAAGGCCCTTCTCGGAAAAAGTTAAGTGCTGGGTGGCAGCGTGGGTTTGGCTGCAGGAGAAGTCGCGGTGATACGGAAGCTGATGTGGGTCTGACTTTTGGCGCAAGAAAAAAAAAATGAATTCCGGCGGAGACAGATACTTTGGAAAGAGATTTTCTGAAGAAATGGGAAATAATCAGCAGAGAGTGTGAATGGGAAGACGACTTCGTGGAATTCGGGCTGCATGCCGCCGCGTGGGTTATTTAAAATATTTCAAGCAATTCCCGAGTGTGTGTGTGGAGAAGGAGAAGAAGAAGGAGCTTGTTAAGGAGTTTTTGAAATTTTTCCAAGTAAGCTCGCCTGGAGTGGGATGTGTTGTGAGGGAGAAGTATTTAAACTGTGATGTCATATTTTGAGTCAGCATCGGGGTCTCTTTGATTCCGAATTTCTTGGATTTAAGTAAAATTCAAATGAACGCTCTGTGGTTCGTTTTTCTATCTGTTTGCGGGTGATTCTCGGAAATTGGTGGAGGAGAGAGGGTTGACAGTGATTATGTGTCAGAGTGGTACGTGTCTCAAGGCGTGTGATGATGACAACAGCACCTCATGGACGCATGGGTTGATTGATCTCGTGAGAGCGCTGTTCTGCGTGATGTACCGAAGGTCCCTTGGAAGGATTTTTTTTTCAGTATTCAGTATATAGATGTCATTTTGAATCTGGAAAGTTATAAATTCTGATATAAGACCTGATGCGTAGAGAGACGGTTCTTAGCCATTAAAGAAATTCTGTCAAATTTGTCAATGATTGAGATCATTAATTGTTTAAAGAGAAAAAACAGGGTTACAGTTTTGTGTTTAGGGAATAGTCCTGCAAGAGCGCAGGTCATTTCAGCAGGAATTATAGAGTTATTAGTTAGTACTAGATCGTTATACACCGAAGGGGTATAGTAGAACGTGGTGGCCCCCGTGGCGTAGTGGATCTGCTGATAACATTCAAGGAGTCTAAATCTGTCTAAGAAAAGCTTCTCAAGCCGTAAGGAGTCAGCAAGAAACTGTAGGTCACTTTTGCTCGTGAGAATAGTTGACGAGCATGCTAGGCCCTGGTCCCCTTTTGGACTGTCGCGCCATACTTCTTTCTTCTTCGGATGACGCTACAGTCCGGGGTGCACCTGGGCCTCAATCAACATGCCTCTCCAGCACGATCTCTTGCCAGCTGCCTCCAATTGTGCACTCAAAGTTGGTTGTTGGTCCTTTTCCACTTGTGTGCGCCATCTCAGTCTAGAACGTCCACTGTTGCGTTATACCTGTGGTTCGGATTCGAAAGCTCTTCGGGCTTGAGCAGTGCTATCCATACGCTCTACATGGCCTAGCCACCTTAAGCGTTGTATCCATAGACGCTTGGCTAGGCTCATGCCGCCATACAGCGAATACTGTTTGTGGTTGAATTTTCTCCTCCAGATGCCATCAACGCAAACAGGACCAAAAATCGCACGCAGAACTTTTCTCTCAAAGAGACCAATTGCTTCCTCATCCGCTTTAAGTAGCGTCCAGGTTTCTGCGCCGTAAAGCAGGACTGGGATGATCAAGGTATTGTACAAAGTCACTTTGGTCGTTCGGGAGAGGGCTTTATTACTCAATTGCCTCTTGAGCCCAAAGAAACAGCGATTGGCAAGAGTGATTCTGCGCTTGATTTCGGTACTGATGTTGTTGTCCCTATTCATCGCGGAGCCGAGATAGACGAAGTTCTTCACTACCTCGAAGTGTTTGCTGCCCATAGTGGCGCTCTGTCCGAGACGTCGATGTTCTGCGTCCTTCTTCGATGACAGCATATACTCCGTTTTGTCCTGGTTTACCACCAGTCCCACTTAAGCCGCTTCCGCTTCGATGCTAGCAAACGCCTCATTGACGGCTCGCTGAGTTCGGTCGATCACGTCAATGTCATCCTCTTAAGCTAGCAGTTGAACGGACTTGTGGAAGATCGTGCCTCTGATGTTGACGTGTGAGTCCCGCACGATCCCCTCAAGAATGATGTTAAAGAAGTCTCATGACAGCGCGTCGCCTTGTCTAAATCCTTTTTTGACATCGAATGTCTCGGTGAGTTCGGCACCGACCTTGACGGAGCAGCGAGAGTTCTCCATCGTAGGTCTCGGTAAGTTCGCTACCGGCCTTGATGGAGCAGCGAGAGTTCTCCATCGTAATCTGACGAGTTTGATGGGGATACCAAAACTAGACATGGCACTGTGTAGCTCGTCTCTATGCTTGAAATCAACGAATAAATGGTGGGTGTCGATTTGTTTTTCTTGGGACTTCTCCAGGATCGGCCGCAGTGTGAAGATCTGGTCGATTGTGGACTTCCCTGGCCTGAAACCACACTGATAAGGACCTATCAGGTTGTTGACGAACGATTTCAGGCGCTTACACAATACGGCAGAGAAAATCTTATATGCGATGTTAAGGAGACTGATCCCTCGGTAGTTGGGGCAGTCGAAGGGGTCTCCTTTCTTGTGGACTGGACAAACGAAGCTGAGATTTCACTCGTCGGAGTGGAGTGGATGAGACGAGGGGAGAGTCGCGTCATCCAATAATTATTAATTATTCCATGTGTGGATCTCGTTAGGAAAATCTATATCTTTATGACCCCTTAAAACATGTCACTCCAAAATTGTTTTTTTCTTTAAAAATTAAGCTTATAGGTGCACTAGAACGACAAAATGTTGGCCTTTGGCAGATAGCAATTCTAAGAAGTTAAAAAGTCGTGCACTTCTTAGATAATGCGTTTTGGAAATCTTTTCGTAACATTCATATTGCATACTTCGATGAATTTTAAACTCATCAGCCCACAGTACACAGTTCTAATTCTAAAACACTTTGAGAATATTATTTAATACGAACTTAAATAGACCAAGATAGTCCGTTAAGTGCTCATAAAGTGACGATGTGAAAGGAGGGGTTATTGATTACGATGCATTTTTTTTTATATTTCGGGATTGGGCAACCCTAGTGTTGCAATCTGGCAACTGCCAGCTCTATTGTAAAGTCTGAAATTTTTGAGGTTATACGTACTCAAAACATTTTGACACAAGAGCTCTTTTTGTGTTTTTTACAGTAACTTAAAAGACTCATCTCGCCCAAAAATTGGAATTCAATCGTGCAAATTCTCGTGCGATTATTTTTTACAACTTTCGAAGTGGATTAACTCAACAGCAGTCCATCGATGAATTTTATTCAATTTTTGACGATGAAGCTCCATCAAGGACCAGTGTTTATCGATGGTATGGTGAATTCAACCGAGGTCGTAGCTCACTCCAAGACGAATTTCGTGAAAGTCGTCCAAAATCAGTTGTGTTTCCGGAAACCACTGATGCTGTGCGCCAACTGATATTGCAAGATCGTCATATGACCTATCGTGAGATTGAGACAACCTCAGGCATTACTGTGACCAGCATACATTCAATATTGCATGAACATTTGACCGTCAAAAAATCTTGTTCGCGTTGGATGATACACAATTTGTCAATCGCTCAAAAAGAGTCTCGTCGAGTGTCGATTGGAAATGCTCCAAAAATACAATCGCGGTGCTTCGAAACACGTCTATGACATCGTGACAGATGATGAATCGTGGATTTACGCGTATGAGCCCGAAAGTAAGCAGCAGTCGACTGTATGGGTGTTTCAAATTGAGCCAAATCCAACAAAAGTTGCTCGCGCTCGAAGCACTTCCAAGCAAATGGTCGCCTGTTTTTTTCGGAAAAACCGGATATGTCGCAACCATACCACTAGAACAACGTAAAAGAGTCAATTCTGTGTGGTACACAGCCAATTGTTTGCCAGTTGTCTTCCAACAAATCGGGAAAACCAACCGCCGAAGACGGATCATTCTTGCGAGCTCTCACACATCGGCTCAGACAACTGCACTTTTGAGTACTCAAAACATCGATTTGATGTCATCCGCCATACAGCCTTGACGTGGCACCGAATGACTTCTTTTTATTCCCGAACGTAAAAAATAAAATGAGATGTCTACGTTTTTCGACACCTGAAGAAGCGGTTGATGCGTTCAGATTGGAGATTCCTCAATCAGAGTGGCAAAAGCGCTTCGACAATTGGTTCAAACGCATGCAAAAGTGTAGAGATCTTAATGGGGAATATTTCGAAAAACAGTAAAGCTATTTTCGATGTTTAATATTTGTGTTTGTTATATAAATATAAAGGCAACCGTCGTATTGAATTTTGGGTAGGTTACACTTTCTGATAAACCCAGCAGGATCCGTTAAATAAAAATCTTTACAATCGGCTTAATTCGCTGCCCAGTTTTGTAGTTCGATATTCTAGCTTACAAATTTCAATAAAAGTGCACAACTATAGCGGCTGAAAATGCTTTCAAAATGTTTTATTGAAAACGTTGCCAATTGTTTTTAGTTCGTTGGTGGTGTTTCAACATCAATGAAAGGAACTATTAGGAAAACCGTAAAATGCGACCTACATTTGAGTTTTCCTATTTAAACATTGCTTGCTGGATGAAAGCATAAGTGCACGAGACATAAAGGAAGTGGCATACTCATGGACCGAAGGAAAAATAGACTAAGGAACGGACGCTTGCAACATATGCTAGACACAGCAAAATAGAAAATAGACTATTCAAGGGAATTTGCAAAAAAGATTTTTATGTTTTCTTTGGAAAGTCCTCATCTTAAGTATAAGAAACTGTGGCAGTCTACAATACTGGTTGCTTTGAGCAATTTAAATATCGGCCAAAAGTTAATTTCAAAACTTGAACAATACGGACGTAAGGGGGCATTGTCTAAGAGAAATAAATTCCATTAATTGGAGAGAATAAAGCAGTAATTTTTAATATATTTCCAAGGGCTGTCACTCGTGCTTTTTTTCACTTTATTGCAAATTTTGAAAAAGACTCAAGGATTGAAAATTGACACTTACCACCTATTCGTTAAATTTAACGACTCAAATGGCAGTGTGCATAGACACGAGCTATACAGTGTCATGTCTAGTTTTGGCATTCCTCCCAAACTAGTCAAATTGTGTAGGATAACGATGGAGAACTCTCACTGCTCCGCGACCTTCAACGTCAAAAGAGGTTTAAAACCAGGCGACGCACTGTCATTTGACTTCTTTAGCATCATCCTCGAGAAGATCGTGCGTAACTCAGAAGTCAACACCAGAGGCACTATCTTCCAGAAGTCAGTTCAATTGCTAGATAACTCCGATGACATTGACGTGATTGGACGAACACAGTGAACCGTCACTTAGGCGTATACTGGCATTGAAGCGGAAGCTGCTCAAATAGGTCAAATATAGGTCAAATAATAAATAAATAGGTCAAATAAAGGTCAAAATAGGTCAAATAGATGATTAATGAGGGCAATAAAAAGTGCATGCTATCATCAAGAAAAAGCACACAACATCAACGTCTCCGACAGAGCGCCACAATAGGCAGCAGAATCTTCGAGGTAGTTGAGGACTTCGTCTAACTTGGATCCGCGGTAAACAAGCACAAGAACATCAGTACCGAAATCAAATGCAGAATCTCTTGCCAATCACTGTTTCTCAGGGCTCGAAAGGCAGTCGAGTAAAAACACCTCCCACGACTAAGGACTAAGGTCGCTTTGTATAATAGCTCGATCTTCCCAGTCCTACTCTATGGCGTGGAAACATGGACGTTACTAAAAGCGGATGAAGAAGCCCTTAGTCTTTTTGAGATAAAAGTTTTGCGAGCGATTTTTGGTCCTGTTTGCATTGATGGCATCTGGAGGAGACGATTTAACGACGAACTCTATGGTCTGTACAGCGACATGCGCCTAGTCAAGTGTTTTCTGATACAACGCTTAAGATGGCTGGGCCATGAACGTATGCACATCACTGTTCCGGCCCGAAAAAATTTCGAATTTGAGCCATTGAGACAACGCAACAGAGGACGGCGTAGGCTAAGGTGGCGCACACAAGTAAAGGAGGACCACAACTAACTGAAGACAGCTAGCAAAATGTGGAGCTGGCCGGAGAGGCATGTTGGTTGAGGCCCAGGTTCACCCCAGACTGTAGCGCCACAAGAAAAGGAAAGACATCAAAGAAGACATCAAAGAATAGTGTATCAGACTCGAAGAAGGCGCTGTCATCCGCAAACATTGCTATGTTGACATTGTTGCTAAATGTTGGTAAATCCGATACATAAATATTGCACAGGATAAGCCCCAGGACAGATCCCTGTGGCACGCCATATTCGATTTGTCTTCTTATTGATTTATGTGACTTAACCTTATCGACAAAGCTCCTATCGTTGAGCAAGTTTTCAATCAATTAAAGTACAGCTTGTGAACAAAGGCCACCGCTATTGTGCTATCTAGTGTCAAACGCTTTTCTGATGTCTAGTATAACTCTTACAGGATGTTTATAAGTTTGCCTGTACGAAGCAGACAAAAAGGTTCAAAATCCTACCCTTCAATTTATCCACATTACTTTGCTGCTATGAGTGGCAAGTGAGTAATAAAACGTAAGCCATGTTTAGACAGGACCAAGAAATGAAATGAAAGAGAAACAGGCGAAAAAGTCATAAGTTGACAAATACCAGTTTCTATTTGGTTCATTCTGGCATATACAAAGGAACTGAATGCAGGAAATGATCTCCTCTTGGACCATCAACATTATCAACAGCATACTGAGAGATATGAAAATCTCAATTCACTTTGAACATAATTTTCTCTTTCCTGCATGCAAAGATTATGCAAAAACGGGGGTAAACTATCGCATTGGTTTCACTTATTTACTCATAAAACTGCAGCTACAAGCATCCAAAATCAAATTTAACACAGCGCAGGTACGTGTAACGGACCAACTTATATCCCCAAAACCAAAACAACTGCAAGTATCATCGTTATTTGTCACGGAGTTTCTAAGTTTTTCCCGCTGAAATGCTTCCGTTTATCTTTCGAAAGCAGTCAAAAAACCAAAAAAAAAAAAATGCAGAGAAACTTTGGTCGCGCAAAGACAAAGACGAAACAACTTTCTTTCCTATCCTGCCACCAAATCCATTCCCCACCGCGCATTGTGGCTTACCCAGGACAACCATTGTGATATGACAACAACGGCAGCAGCGAAGACGACGACAACAGCGACTACGTCGACGAAAATTCTCTCTCATCGACACCCACAGCTTGCCTTTTATGAGCGCTCAGCATGCATTATTTCTCCTATCTTTGTTGGCAGTCTTAATGCAGCTTAATACTTAATATTCACCCTATCTAGATACAAGGAGACTTGATAAAGCACAAGGAGCAACGACGTCGGCGAGCGCACAAAAAGACATCCAGCGCTCGTCTGCATCGTGTACATCGAAACCTGGGAACAGCAACAACAACGGCCACACCATTTAGGAGCTACACCGTCAAAGACAATAAGCTGCCACCAGTTATGAAGTTCTCGCAGAGCGTGGTGGGAGAGGCGTCAATGCATATGGTACACTCTGGCGGAGGGGTTTTATTTTTTTCCCGGCATTTCACACTGAAGTGAAAGTTGGCGGGAGTCGGTTTTGGTGCAGTTTCCTATCTGTATGCGTATAACGGATGAGATGATTAATCATGAAGTTTATTGCTTTCGGTGCTCCTGTAGAAGGTGGTGCCACTGTGTGTTCGTGTGTGTGTGTAGGAAATAGCACAGAGGCATTACTTGTTGCGGATGATGGGCTCTTAAGTCGCACAAAGCTTGTTTGCTGATGACAAGTTCTGCGATGGCACTGTGCACGACAACATACTAGGTCTGGAAATTCTTAAGGACCCAAGGGTGATGATTGAGAAAGATTTTGCAAAATATCAATGAGATGCCCGGTGTATACAAACTGTGCTGTTTCATGAGCATACTCAAATCAGACTTGGTAATTTTGACTACCTGTGATGTAAATTCAGTTTTCCGTCTAAGCTGCCAAGAGAAAGATGGAAGTTTTGAACAAGTGATGGCTTAGCCTGGATGTACTCCACACAGCGATGATGTAGCCCCATGAACATGCTCGTGAGCTCCACAATTTAGGGCACAATGTGGTTCCGACTCGTACACCAAACTCGTTGCTTTTGAATAAATCAAAATTTCTCCAACCGGACGGCAGTTATTTTCTGAGTCACTTCAAAGGTTCCTTTTAATTCCCGATGCGTTTGGCACGGATCTTGATTCAGTATAGGCTCCGATTACTTACTTTCAACCTTTTTTGGGGCGACCAAGATTCTTTGTTTTCTAAGCCTCACTTTTGAAGTGTCGTATACATCGGTCAGAGCAAATTCACCAACAACTTTTACAAGCTTTCGATTGGCTTCAGCTGCACTTTGCTTCCAATTTAAAAAAAATAGCTTAAAAAATCCTCTTTGTTGTTTATTCAAAACAAATCCGGACATGTGTACTATTAACTACTGACCAATGTCACACCTTGTGGCCGCCGTGGAGTAGTGGGTAGAGTGCGACCCTCACACACCGAAGGGTCTAGGTTCGATTCCCGGCTGAACACCTCGAATTTTTCACGCCACCACCTCTTTTAAGCTTCTGATAACACTCAAAGAGTAATAACGGTCTAAGAAAGCTTCTCAAACTTCGCCGTTCGGAGTCGACAAAAAACTGTAGGTCCCTTCTACTCGTGAGAGATCAGTAGCATGCACTACACGAGTAGTTGATGATGGCCCTGGTCCCCCTGTGGACTGTCGCGCCAACAATTATTATTAATGTCACACCTTTCCACTGAAGATGGAAATCGCTTCCAAGATCAGTCACAACTTGCCGGTGGCGCCATCTTTCGAAAACGAACCGAATTCCTACCCCTGAACAAACGTGATGGTCCATTCATTGTCCAGCGCACAGTATACCTTCAGTTCTCTAAAAGTGTGTGTTCAGGAAGCTAATTTAAAGCATATTTGGCATTCACACAGATCGCTCTAAAAGATTTAATTGTAAACCCAAAATTTTGCAAAATGAATCATTTCCGAAAAATCGTCAACATCACTTAAGATTAAAAGCAACACTCATTGCATCAGCCGCAATTCAATTCGTTTCCATCAAAACCGTCCAGCAACAAAAGTGTCCGCCTGAATTTCCTTAATTAATTCATACAGCCAATCTGAAACATAATCAACAAATTGGACCTGAAGCTCCTGTCTCGCATCCACCATTCAATTAGCGTTCGCCGGTTGGCACTCTAGCCAAACGCATGGCATGACTGAGTGTGCATGAATGAAATCCGCTTAGCGCTAATTCTACACTAAGTGCCACGTCCACCACACCACAGCGCGTCCTTGACAATTGCTGCAGATCAATACCCTGCCCCGTAGAGCTGTACAATTATTCTGAATTCAATTTCCCACCGTTTGACGTCCTAACTTCCCCAATAAACGTCAACTCACCTCATGTGGCCGGCATTGCGGTCACGTTCCTGACGAAGTCATTGAGTCCGAATCCGTTGTAATTAAAATACAGGTCTGCAGTTGTTTTGCCATGCCATTTAAATGAATGCCTGCAGCGCGCCTCGCAGTCAGAAAGCCAACATTTGCATAAGACGCACAGGCAGTGTGCAGCTCTCTGGGGACGGACATGATTACGGACAGCCATGCAAACACAAATAGAAGATATCGCCAAACAATTATCTAATAGATATAATTAATAAATTCCATTGAGGTACGCTTATCGAACAACCACCAATCCTGGCCAATGGACAGCTTGGGGAGCTCAAATGGCTCTCCTGCTCGAATAATGAATGTTTATAGGTTAGACGCTAAACAAACACCACAAGGAGGTGCTTGCTCTCCCTCCCTTCCAGGTGCTCTTCAGTTCGTATCCCAACGAAGCCTTCGGCTAATGCCGGATATGACCTGCTTTGAGCTGACCCCCATCGGTGTTGGTTTAAATTAATGGCTTACCAAACGCCACCGCCCGCCGCACATAAAAACATCCTTCGAGTGCTATCCGATCACCAGAGTTGATGGGAAAATTCAAACCCAACACGGCTGCATGGATGGAAATAGAAAATTTTAATAACAGTGGAAATAGGGCTCGCGCTCGCTGCAATAATTTCATGTAAACATCAAGGATTAGCGTGTGTTCTCGATTTCTGTGGGCTCAAATTTATTCGGCGCAGCATTGTGATTACGGCTACGAGGTGCAGCCCGCAAAGCGGCGGCCTTTGTGCGTCCCGCAATTGGCGCTGGGCGGGTAATTAAATTGTTCTTCCATTGCCATTGATAATGTGAGGTGAGTGCGGTCGGTTAAATGGGCTTAAATTTTCTGAGATACACAAATGAAATATTAATCTGATTTGTTGCGATACCTGATCTCGTGCCATGCATACAATTGGGTTTTATTGTGTGCCATGTGTTGAAGTTAATTAGGAGAATTTACCAGCATTCTGGTTGACACCACTGATACGGTGGGCATTTATTTGTTTCAATGGAATTTGGATTTGATGCATTAACACCCCAAAAAACCGGATTTATTAGTTTTTCTGTGTGCCCTTGCATTTGACCTGCGGTGTGATTTTGTTGGATTTTCTGTTGTGGGGGTTTTGATTTTGAGTTTCGAGGATGGATACATTTCTATGGAGGAGCGACCTACAATACGGTAGCCACTGCTGAGAACTATTGATATACTTAACTTTAGCAAGGCATTTCAAGAGACAATAATGACAAGTCATTTACCAGCCAACTGTCTGTTATGTACAGTGGGCTGCCAAACTAATAGGGACAGTCAGATTTTTTTTTATCAATTTCTCCTTTGGGCACATTTGAATGCACTTTTAAGTGGTTTAAGGTTTAGTAGAGTATATCGTTACTTTCGCCAGACCTCTATAACTCAAACCTTAAGTGAATTTCCAGTGTTGACGGATTTTTTTTTCTACAAATATTTTAATAACGCGAGAGGCGCCGAGTCCTTTATACGTGAAGTGAAATTAAATACGTAACTAGTTATTTTAAACATAAATTTCGTAATTTTCTGCAGTAATAATTAATTGAAAGTAAGTATTATTGTGTAGTTATTCATAGAAAAGTGATTTGGAGGGTATTTAGGAACAAATTATTTTTTTTTTATTTTTTTTGCTTTAGGTATGGGTCGAGGGCTAGATCTGACTCCCAGAATAAAATCGGAGGTTAAAACCCTTCTCCTGCATACCAATAACTCTCAAATACAAATAGCAGAGTTAGCCAGTGTTTATAAGTCTGCTGTTAATAAAATAAAAATAAATTTGGACCAAAATCAGCTACTTTCATTTAAACGGAGGGGTAAATGTGGGAGAAAACGGATCACGACATCTCGGACTGATAGAAAACTTCGTGATATCTGTTTGCAAAACAGGAAGAAAAGTTCTGGTATTTTAACACTGATGGTTCAGGAATCTATATTTCGGCCCCCTATGTGTTTTTTCAGACGAGAATGGGCGAGGTAAGTGGCCGTCGTGTCGTAGTGGGTAGAGTGCGACGCTCACACGCTGAAGGGTCTCGACTGAACACTTCGATTTATTCATGGCATCATCTCTTTCGAGCTGCTGACAACACTCAAAGGGTAATAACTGCCTATGGTAAGAAAGCTTCTCAAATTTCGCCGTTCGGGGTCGGCAAAAAACTTAAGGTCCCTTCTACTCGTGAGAGAACAATAGCGCGCACAACACAAGTAGTTGATGAGCAAGCTAGGCCGTGGCCCCCTGCTGACTGTCGCGCCAACTGTTATTATTATTATGAGCGAGGTAACATCGTTGATCGCACTTAACAAGGCGAGCTGCCAACACTATCCTCGTTAGTGTACAGGTCAAGTTGACATACAGCCTTCTCGCGGCATCCCTTAGGTCCCTTAGCAGACCACGTGCAGCCGAACAACTTGCGGAGGCTCTTGATCGCTACAAGCAGGTACCATCGCCATCCAGGAAGTGTGACGGAATGGGCAAGGCAAAACAAAACGATAAAAAAACTGCGACATATACTAAAACGATTGCTACAGAGAGAGAAGGCAATGCTTATTCGGGTGCGGATGTTTTGTTTGAGGTAGACTTATGCAAAATGTCTTGAGCTACGACCCCGTCAGCAAACGCCTCATAACAATCCGCATCAAGGCTAAATTTTTACCGCTGTCAACTTATAAAGTTGACTACCGATTTGATTCCTGAGTCTAATGCGCTGTTTCCGCACAACCGCAAAAACAGAATTTCAATTTTATTCACTTTTATTTGTTGGAAATTGCAAAAGTTCGACAGTTTTCAATTGTATGTATTGAGTTGGCAAGTTAGTAATTGCTGAGATCACTGATAGACGGCTTTAGTTGTGAAGGGGTTCTTTAGTAAAAAGACAAGAGAGAAATGAAACTCTCACTTCTGAAATGTTATAACAGACTGTTTTATTTTATGCACATAACATGCCTTTATACACATTCATAGGAACTGCAAGTGTAGGGATGGCGGTACAATCATCCCATACATTGGCTCGATATCAAGTGTCTACGGGCACAACGCTTAAGATGGGTAGGCCATGTAGAGCGTATGGACACCACTGCTCCGGCCCGAAAAGTCTTTGAATCCGAGCCATTGGGACAACGCAACAGAGGAGCACCTAGACTAAGGTGGCGCACACAAGTAGAGAAGGACCTCAACCAACTTCGAGTGCGCAACCGGAGACAGCTGGCGAAAAATCGTGCTGGCTGGAGAGGCATGTTGGTTGAGGACCAGGTCCACCCCGGACTGTAGCGCCACAAGAAGAAGAAGAGCTGAAACAAAATGTAAACATCCACTGCGCTTATCGGCCATATCCGATTTTCAATCACCCCCAATCCTGTCAACCGTAAACGTAGGTCATTGTAAGCTTCGACCAAAGATTGTATCGAGAAAACGGAATCATATCTCAATATCCCTTAGGAGACCACCCGAAATCAATACCCCTTCTGACACATCCCACATCCTCAACCCTAACACTCCGATCAAATTTCAATTACCCCCAAATGACAGGAGATAATCTCTTCTGCAAGCACTCACTCAAACTCACGTCTCCCCACACCTCTCACATTTTTCATCGATTAACAAAGTAATTTCCCCCCATAATCGTTATGTCGAAAATCAGTTGACATCCGCAACAACTCCCCCGACAGGGCCAATTCATTTTCAAACACCAGCACCAGTCTCCCTGGGGTGTGCTTGCAGATACGTTGCCATAAGTTCATTGTCACCTCGGTAAAGTGCATCTGCTGTAAAACGTTGAATGAACCAACACGTCCAACATCACACATCCTGTCTGAGTAAGTCCCTATGGTGTTCAAAATGAACGACGTACCCAGTGCCCATCACACGTAGGAAGAGTGACATTTAACCAAAAATTAACGCCTCTCCTCCCCCAAGGCCGACAGCCAGTGGTCGTGATCATTCATCAAATTCTTAAGTTCAGTTTTAAGTACATTAATGTGCCCTTTATCTGAACCATAAACAGGAAGCGCTCAGCAGTGACGCTCGCAAATCCAAATGTGCGGGTGTCATTAAACTGGAATCCACTTCATCGGTCCCTGCGTTACGGGCAGGTTAAGACTTTACGGCCATCGTTAAATTCCTCAAAGTCTAGTCGCTAGGAAGTGCCGTGTTTTCGGTTGATGAACTACGACGCAGTTGGTCGGCACTGTTGTCCTGTGGACGAGTCGTCACTGAATTAGCGTTCGGCTTCAGTTGCCTTAAGAATGCCATAAAATGTCTAATTGAACAGGACTGAACAAATAATTGCAACTCGAATGAGGGTCATAATAATTCTCCTACAAGGACGTGCGGATATTGTAGGTGACCAATGGACAAGGGGTGGTCGGTTACACTTGGTATCTCTGTTGTAGGGCAGGGCAATAAATTCCATTGTGATGATACGATTCTATTGATGGACGAAAGCAGTTGTCTCGAGTGGGGAGTTTGTTTAATGGCACTCGAAGATGCTTGTAAACTCTGAATTGATGGCAGGACAAAGCAGCACTGCCCGAGTGCCATTCGAAGTGGAAGTAATGGTCACAATAATGGCAGACGAAACGATTGTTGTCCTCGTTTCAGATGTTCAATTTAAATAAACAGATGGAGAGTAGTTTTGTAGTTGTTGGCACTGTGCTTCTTCTCGTGTTCGTCGCTGTCATTCTGCGAGTATTCCGACAGTAAGTTGATCGATAAAGAGGATGTAGGTCTTCTGCGTGTGGAAAGTTGACAGAAGCCTAGCCTTAGGCAAATCGTCAGGTCCCGCTTGCAACCACATGAGGCATGCGTGGAAAATTTCCAATTAACCGTAACACCAAAGCCTTTCCCATGGTCAGCGACCAAACACAGGGCACAGGAAATTTTCCATTTTCTCATTCCACGAATGGACTGTTAATGAAAATTGTCTCTGCCGGTTCTTGCGGAGCAGTAACCAAACGGCGGTGGTACAACCGAAACCATTCCTACTTGCTGTGTCGGAAATATTAATGCCCCGCGACGTAACGCCAACCAAAACACACAGCTCAAGTCTCGCATAAAATTTACGACAGTGGACCTCTGGTCATGTCTGCTGCATCCCACTCCGCGGACGTCAACCTCGACGGCGAGGACGATTGCCGGGATAAAATATATTCGCATATTTGCGCCAAGCAATGGATGAAAAATATTTTCAAAACATCGCCCGCCAGGACAGAGCTTCAGCCTGTCAACGGGACACACATTCGAGGAAAATTTAACTTCGCGATGCACGTTTCAATGAACTCCCCCGACGGCGGGATAATGGCTGCCCCTAGCTGCGCTGCGCGGTAATTTTGTTATCCCAGTGCCATCCCAGCGAGACCGGGTACGTCGAGCGACAGACGGTTTGTCATGGATGGACACGCTAAATTGAATTGTTGTGTGCAACGGGCGAGGGGGCGGTGACGCAGCGTATGGTGTGCAGGTTCCTGAACCACCACAGATACGTCTGCAATTGCGAAATGCAATTAAATTCAAATGGCAGAGCACTTCCGGTGTAATTTCAGCTTAAGCCCGACGGACCTTGCAGCCTCTCTGCGGCTGGCCTATGTCCTCGGAGCGGTATGGTTCTTGGATTGCGGAGGGTAGCCCAAAACTCTGGGTTCCCCTGCTTTTTAATTTCCCCTCGCCCCCAATAGGAGACCTCCTAAGGACACCGTCCTCGGTGGCACTTCGCTCTGCCGCTCGACAATGTGCAGCAAAAGGATTAAGTTCATTCTCTTCGGCTGAATGGATTGTACACTTGAGTCCAATGCGACCGGAAAAGTTAATGACTTTATTTTTGACATGCACACCCACAAGCACACGAAACCCTGCAGCCCCAGGGCGCATTGGGTGGCCGGAGCGGAGTGAATAAGTGAGTCTAAGCAAAAGAGCGAGGCAATTACCGAGGACGTCGGGCGAGCGGCGCTGAGTATAGCGCTGGGCCAGATGAGTGGCTGCAGCGCCAGGAGTGCAGATCTCTGCATCCGACATCCGACGACAACGAAGAGCAAGAGAGTGCACCACCTTTGAGCTTTGAAATGAAGAGCTCCATTGCTGGAGCAGTGAAGGGGTAGTTGGTGCACTCGTGATGCACTTGGCGTTCGGCGCTGGCAAAAGGAATTAGCGAAATCCAAATAAGCATTTTAATTAATTTGCCAAATGGCTTGGCCAGGAGGGATCCTTTTCCGAAATTTATCTATGGCGTGTGACTGTGTATGTCGGTGGTGGGGGAGGGCATGAGTAGGATTGTTTTGACGACGTCGACGCTCTGCTGCCGGAGACACGCTCCCTTAAACCCACACACTGTCTGCAGCAGGACAGACATTGAAAGTGTTTTCATTTCAGATGCGACGTAGATACATTACATCCTGAGAGGGGTTAAGGGGCTCAAGGAATATTTGAGTCATCATGGAGATGAATAGATAGGTAGACATTGGATTTAATTGCTTTTTGATTGTTTACTGCTGAAGAGTGGGTCCTCGAAGAGGATGCGCTGCGATTTTAATCAAATTCTGAATGAGATGGCGCGTTCTCAATTCTCTCGAGCTGTTCATTCAGTTTGGGAGTTGAATTGTCTCACTGAACGAGTGGTGCTTGAATTTTGAACTCAAGAATGGAATGTTATATGCTGGAGGAGTTCTTGACACACACTTGATTGTGTTCACTTAGGTCCGATATCTAACTTGAGGGAAATGTATTAAACCTGCCTATTCGCACTTAGCGGCACCATCCTGAATAGAAGGACTGCGATGAGTGATCAGCTGCATATTTTAGCATCTTCCAGCTTGGTTATAGTTTCGAATTTGGAAACATAGTTCACTGTTTCAGACAAACCGATAGCCTGAATATGACTATGGGTAAGAAGTTACTAGTAACACGCTAACAGAAAGTTGACCACTTTTTAAAATGTTTATAGTTTTTGCAAGTGTTGCTCGTTCGTTTATTTTACCAAGATGCAAATGAACAGCAGTTAGAGTTGGACGATTAGTGAATGAGAGCCCTTACAAACTTGTCAATCTCTGAATATACGAGTATAGAATCCCCTCCGCAGCTCAGTCTTCTACGCCAAGGTCTTCTTAACTTTTTTTATGGGTTGCTGTAAGCCTCTTTAGTAGGCGTAAATTATGAACGGCAGTTGTCCCAATTAACTGGTGTACGAGGGCAGACCAATGAGTATTTAGGCTCACTACACAATTACGTCGCAATAGTATTTTGCGTTCCATTTTGTCAAAACTTCAACAGAATGCGACACGTGTGTATCTCATAGAATAGAAAAAGACATTACATCCTGATGACTCAGTTCTTATTCTTTTGAAAAGCAAGCGCATGGATGGTGCGTACGGTATCCTCAAATTCAAAAAACTGTGGCTAGTTGCTTTTAAAAATGTCTCCCACAGAGGAAATGTTGTTAGCACTTGTAGCCACTTCGGCGATTTCACACAGAATGATCTTTATTTTGCTACACAGTGACAACAATGTGAGAGAGAATACACTGAATAAATTATACACGTAATTAATAGGTGTATACCTATAGGCACTACTTCACAATGTGGATTTTATCATTCTCGAAAAATGTTGTTTGGCTACGTCATGTGATCTTCCTTTACTCAGTAAGGACAACATCCAAAACCATTTAATAGCATAATTTTAAACACCGAATGACTCTCGGAAAAGTCAACTAAACCTGGCAAACGTGTAGTTTAGACTAGAACAGTTTCTATCGTTAGGAGATTAAAGACAATTTACAGGGATTCCTTCTGAATGTATTATTGGAATAAATTCGACGACTTATAGATGAAGAAAAACTGCAAAACATAACTTCGCACAGGGTCTGCCTTTGTCACAGCAAAAATTGCTGTGAACTCCATCCGCATCCCCTGTTTGCTGTAGATTTGCATCTTTGCGACGTCTTGTTCTTTTTAAAATTCAGAAATTCACTACGTGTGCCTTAAACTTGACCGCATGCAGGAGTTGTTTCACACCAGAGAGGAATATTAAGCAACAGACGCAGCAAAGGACGAAACAGAAGACACCAAGGACGCAACAAAGGAGGCAACAGAGGACGCATAAGAGGACGTACCACATGAAGCGACAGATCGCGCAACAGAAGACGTTACAAAGAAAGTAGCGAAGGAAGCAACAGCCTACGCGAACAGACGCGGCAGAGGACGCAACAGAGGGCGCAATAAAGGGAGCAACAGAGAACGCAACAAAGAACGCAACAGAGGCATAACGGCAAATGCAACAGAGGACGCAACGGAGGAAAAAACAGAAGGCGCGAGAAGGGACGCGTCAGAGGACGCAATAGAAGAAGTAAGAGATTACGCAGTAAGAGAGGACGAACTGGAGCAAACAACAGAGAACGCAACAGAGGACGCAACTGAGGAAACAACAGAAGACGCGACAAGGGACGCGTCAGAGGACGCAACAGAATGTGCAGTAGAAGAAGCAACGAGGACGCAACATGGAACACAACTGAAGACGAAAAGCAGAAAGCAACATAGGACGCAAAAAAGGGAGCAACAGAGGGCGCAACAGAGAACGCAACAGAGGATGCAATCGAGGAAGCAAGAAAGGAAGTAACAGAGGATGCAACAAAAGAGCAAAAGAGGATGCAACGGAAAGTGCAACAGAGGACGCAAAGGAGGAAACAAGAGGGGAATAAACGGAGGAAAAAACAAGGACAAACTACGCAACAGAGAACGCAATAGAGGAAGTAAGAGATATTGCAAAGCAGAAAGCAAGAGAGGACGAACCAGAACAAGCAACAGAGAACACGACAGAGGACACAACTGAGGAAACAACAGAAGACCCGACAAGGGACGCGGCAGAGGGCGCAAAAGAAGGCGCAGTATAGGAAGCAACAGAAGACTCAACGAGGAAGCAACATGGAATGCATCTGATGACGAAACGCAGAAAGCAACATAGGACGCAATAAAGGGAGCAACAGAGGACGCAACAGAGAACGCAGAAGAGGACGTAGCGGAAAATGCAACAGAGGACGCAACAGAGGAAACAACAGAAGGCGCGACAAGGGACGCAACAGGGGACTCAATAAAGGAAGTAAGAAAGGACGCAAAGCAGAAAGCAAGAGAGGACGAACCAGAACAAGCAACAGACAACGCAACACAGGACACAACGGAGAAAGGATCAGAAGACGCTATAAGGGACGCAACAGAGGACGCAACAGAGGGTGCGACAGAGGGCGCAAAAGGGGACGCGACAGCGGACGCAATAGAGGGTGCAATAGAGGAAGAAACAGTGGACACAACATAGAACGTATCAGAGGACGCAATGGTGTACCAACAGAAAACGCAACAGAAAACGCAGCAGAAGACGCAACAAAGAACGCAACGAAGGACGCAACATCTTAAATGGTAGCACACAAATATAGACGATCCTTAAGCAACTTAAAGTGTATCATTGGACACAACATAGCTGAAAAGAAGGCGGTCTAACCAAAGAGGCATGCTGATTGAGGGCCATATCCACCTCGGGCCACTCAGAGTAGAAAAAGTAGTTTAAGGAGTGAGACCCTCCCTGGGTCTAGTATAGACCTAAGATATCATGACATCACTTGTTCTGATTGTTTGTTGTGATGCACAATCAAGCCTATACTTTTATACAATCGTTTTAAATGAACTGCACCTGTTCTCTATGTCAGCATTTTTCAAAAAATAAAACATCATCATCATCGGGGAATGGATTTAACCCTTCTGTCTTGAAATAATGAAAATTAAATAAGCTACTACCTGCAGTACTAACTCTTCATGACATCGATTGGTTGATGTGTGACACTCTTGGAAACTTTACTCGAAATCAGTTATTGCTGTGCACAAACAACCTTTAACCACACCAAAGTTGAAGTTAAACGAACTAAAAAAATGATGGCATAGCAATTTAATTGTACCAATCATGAGTCACAAAGTTGAAATTTCTCTGGCTTAGTGGTATTGAGTAAACAAATGAACTTTGTTCAAAAAGACAAGACTCCCGCTTCTGTCCATGATGACAAGTTCTCAAAATTCCCTTCAATTAGGGCAGAAATAAGTCTACGGACAACATCTCAGACATTGACTTCATCTATTGCTGCAAACCCCGACAATGTCCGAACTGCACACAGACAAAACGAACAAAGCACTACCCGGGTCAGTGTTCCTTCCGTCGGCCAACAAACCCCTTCATCATTCCCATCCATAATCAGCCCATCTCAACAAGGTACAACTTTAACTCAAACTTGCAATTCATTATATTCACCAGCCATTGACAAGTCCTGAGACTGAATATCCGTCGTCCTCGCCCTCCCCCACCCAGCATCCATCTTGACGACGTCTTCTTCGTCGTCAGCACTCGAGTCTCTCGACTCAAACTTATTCACAGTTGCGTATAACTTTTTCAAACTAACACTCACCTAAAAAGTACAGAGCCATGAAAATTTTGTGCTTAATTTAGACTTTCCCCTTAACAAGTCACAGTTGCCGAACAAACTTAAGATTCCAGCAAAATTTTCCAATGCAAACTTTTTCACTTAACTTTAAAGTTATTCAGTCTTCATCGTCCCCTCCCACTCCGGTGATATGCGCCGCTTCAGTGTTTTATTAGCAACCAGCAGCAGCAGCAGCTCACCTCTCCCCCCAACCGGCAGTATCTGCTGCTCCGGTCTTCTTAAATTATTTCATGGTGCCAAAAAGTCTATGAACTTGGTCTTTCCGGCTCCGGGATGCTGAATAAAACACAACCGAATTGCGAGCTGCACACCCGTGCGTGGAGACTGGAGTGAGTCGACGGCCTTATCAAATGCCGCGCTAAGACACTTGAAACGTCATACGAGCTGCCGCGAGTTGAACGCGCCTGCTTAGCATTCACCGTTCTTTCGGTTTGGCATGAATTTCGTGAATAGCTGAACGGAGGGCGGCCGTGGATGCGAATGAGTCCTTGTTTTCCGCTTTGATCTGGATTTCACGTGTGGGTTTGGGTGTGGGAAGCAACGTCACGTTGACAGCGCACTCACATCCCCGCCGTGAATATGTAAATTATCTTAATTGGCGCCCGTGTTCATTCGTCAAGCGGGGCTGTTTGCGGTTTGGGGTTTTTCGCAAATAAATCCGAATCTAATGCAGACAATAAATTTGATTGCTCCGAAGGCCAACAGCAGTCGCAGCGGCAGAGGCTCTCGAATGAATGTTGTTTTCAGATAGAGTTGGCAATTTTTCAAGCTAACATGGCGGTTAATCATGAGCTGCGGAGCCTGTGCCGTTTTTTATGTACCGCAGGAGGCACTCTCTGGCCGCTCTTTGTTGTGCAATGTGGTTCGATTGTTGAAATGCAATAAAACTGTCATCGCTGGCAAGAAAGTAGGGATTTATGGCTCACATTGCCGCAGCCAAGAACAGATCTGCTCGGGGTGTAGTCTATCCGGTGCGCGAAATAGTTTAAGAGGGTGGGAGGGTACTGATTCCTGAAGGAACTCTCTACTGCCGGCTTACAAGTGCAATAGTTTTGGAAGTTAAAGTTTGTCCAGCCATGGGAAAAGGTAAAGTTTGACAGAGAGATTGATTGCAGCCCGAAAATGGTTAAAGATCGAGACTCTTGGTTTAGGGGAATGAAGGCACTTAGTGGACCTTTAACACATATCAGGAATCTCTTAGTTTCAGTAATCTATTTTACAGAGTCCTGACAGCGATTCGAAGGCGTCGGCTGCGTCACGATAAATCTGTTCGTTTGTTTCAAATTCTTGTTGAAAGTTGCTTCTCGGGCACACATAACTTGCGTGGAAACTCTGTTCAAACTGTTCAACTTCCTTCTCAAACTGTCGCGGAATTGTAAGCACTGTGCACTACATCTACAAGGCTCACCGCTTTAGAAATTTCAACTGTCACTTGTGTTTTATCGACTTAGTCTGAGATTTTGGTAATGGAAGTAAGTATCTGCGTAGTGGTACAGTTGTTTTGACATATTGTTTCCATACCATTGGCATTTGGGCATAAAACAAACGCCTTTCTGTGGGAGGAACAGAGGCAAACAAAATAAAGTGAAATTTAGAATTTTTAAAATATTTCAGTTCTTACGAGCAAATCGGGAAAAGCCAACATCAGCGGCTGATCAGATAACAGCAACACACCGGAAGTTTCCGAATACTGAAGACATGTGCGGTAGACTGATGCTGCACATTTCTACTGGCCTTAAAACAATTTTCTTTTCAACCCAAAAAGAACCCTAAAAGAAACCCTAATCTTCCCCTTGTGTCCAGTCGAATGGAAAAACCCAGATTTGTAAACAATTTCTTTTCAAAACTCATGGTAATGTGAGCTTGGAAAACGCCGCCTTGTAAATTTCAAGCCCAAGATTGACTGAAATTTTTGGATGGGCAGCCAAGTAATAGATTATTCGTGTAGAGTTTCCGCAGTAGCGTACTCCTAAATGTAGGCAAAATTGCAAGACACCAAAACACTGGGTGCTTGTCCAGCGTGTTCGAATGGTGCTGTGTCTTCGCTATGATCGTCTTTGAAAGCCACTAACACAAATCCGCAAACAAAAGATGGTCTTTCCCTTACCACTCTTTCCATGCTGATCCAATTGCTCTGAACCACACACAAGTGTACCCAGATGTCTCACGTATACCATAGCCAAGCATACTTGGCTGTGCGTATACGGTATACTTGACTGTGGCTGAATTATAGCGAATGCCGAAATTCGCCGAAAAACTCTCAAGTGGCGTTTCAATTGCTGATTTTCTCTTAGATGAGCTCATGAGGGATTAAATTATTTTCCCTCCCTAGGTATTTCTGCTTAAGGAAAAATTTGGTCCGTATCAATTGCTTTGAATTGCTACGAATGTCAACGAATTTGCACGAAGATCTACGAAAAAGCGTTCCATTAGCTGATATTTTCGTAGAAGAGAAAGCTCATGAGAGACCAAAATATTTCCCCTCCCTACGAATTTCTGCCGAAGAAAAAACTGTGGGCAGCAGCACAGCAGCAGATGGCTGTCAAATCGAAAATAAGAAAACCTCTGACATTTAATATGTCTGATAGCTGTTTACGAATTTCTACGAAAAGTCGTTTCTGTCCATGAATCTCTTTTACTCTCTGCAAAAGAGATTCTTACCCAAACTACTCAACTACGAATTTCTGTACACAAATCAATTGGAACAGGCCTACTGTAAGCAGCAGATGACTGTCAAATTGAAAAGAAAAAAAAACTGTGACACATCATATATCTGATAGTCGTTAAAATTTAATTTTTTCGACGTTTTGTGAATTCTGTTAATTTCTTCGAAAAGTCCTTTGACAAGTTTCGGCAGAGTTGCTCTCTCCAAGAGAGATTTTTACCACCACGTATCTACGAAATTCTGCGCAGAAACTAATCTGAACAGACCTAATGATTGTCGATTGGTGATTTCAGTTCAGCATTTCAAAAGGACGAGGGAGTCTCTCTTACGGTGACAAACATTGTTTTAACGAGATTCAAAGTAGTTGCCCTCCTTTTTTAGTCACGTTGAGTGTGTGTACCTCAGTGACACGAGATCAACTACAGTGAAATGTCACGTCAAGAAGGTCTAATACTTAGCATCTTCAGATTACTTACTGCGGACGCACGAGATATCTGCAACAGCAGGCATCCTTGCATCTCTTCTGTAAATATTGGACGTGATAATTGGTGTGGCGGTTGATGAATTTGCTTAGTTTAGACGACAACAGCAAGTGTAAGATCAATTCAATAGGGGTGTTCCAATTCATTTGTGAATAGAAATTCCTAGTTGAGTAGTTTGATTAAAAATCATTCTTGCAAAGAGTACCTCTACCGAAACTTGTGAAAAGACTTTCGTAGAAATTAGTAAACAGCTAGAGGTTTTTTTTATTTTCCATTTGAAAGCCATCTGCTGCCCACAGATTTTTTTCGGCAGCAATTCGTAGGAAGGGGAAATATTTTACTCTCTCATGAGCTCTCTCTTCTACGAAAAAATCAGCTAATGTAACGCCGTTTGGGAGTTTTTCGGCATTCGTAGCTATTCAGAGCAATTGGAACGGACCTAATGTGTCGTTTCCTGATAGAAACCGGGAACTTCTTATATTCCCCAGTGGCAACAGTTGCCCTTACCCATCTTCTTGAGACGAAGGCTGATTAAATGGTGTAGGGGTCTCAAGCGGAGGAGGAGATAAGCGGATGAGCGAATGAGCGGAAAATAAAAGGCGAACGCTCTGTTGGTGTTTGGACTTTATTAAGAGGGGCGAAGTGTACATTCTCTGTTGTATTTATATGTTTAGGCTAAGTACTAAAATTCATACTGTTAGCTGATTTGGAGACATTTCGGGTGAATCGTATGGTCAAAGAAGAGATAGATAGTGCGAGCAACTATATACAGTCTGGCTAACAAGCATAGTATTTGGAAAAAGATTTTATTTTCGACTACAATGGAAACCTGAATGCACTTATATTCCAGTCAGACAACAGACAACAGTCGCTCTTAACCATCTTCTTGAGACGAAGGTTGATTAAATGGAAACCTGAATTTACTTATATTCCAGTCAGACAACAGACAACAGTCGCTCTTAACCATCTTCCTGAGACGAAGGCTGATCAAATGGAGCGAGATGTAACAGCCACTGCCTTCTAGGACTCAAATGGTGTGATCGCCATCAATAACCGTTAGAAGAAGGGCATGTTTAGAGGTGTGTGATATGTCCAAGTATAAGGCTTATTTCACAACGAATTGCAAAAAAAATGGCCTCATGTGACGAGGAAAAGAAACCTTTCCTTAATGAGAACACAGAGACGTCTACCTCTCCCGTCGTCTAGGCGTTGCAGATCGAATTAGAATATCAACAGTTGTGCCGTTCAATATATATCAACAGTTGTGCCATTCAATACATTTTCCAGATCAGTCCCTTGGGCGACTACGTTTCCTTTCCAAACTTGATTAGTTCACCTTGTAAGGCAGATATTTGAGGCTCATGACGGCTTGTCGGCACTACTAAGGCCTTTATGTACCTCTAGATATATATTTTGAACCTAAACAAGTTGGATTGTAGTCGAATCACCTACATTTCCATGTTGGGAGCGTTAGGAAATCCTTAAATTTTCAGAATGTTCGCTTTTCTTTTTGAAATTTGTACCGTGGCATCCTTGGTTTGCGGTTTAATTTGGTACCCATCAACTTTGACACATCCAATTCTTTGAAGTGACTTTCACGATTGTTATTTATTTTTACAAATACCGTTAAAAATATAACGAAACCATGCACGTGCGAGTGCTACTGGCAAGTGATCAGATTGAAACTATAGTTCAAAAATGCAAAATTTTTTGGTATGTGTCGTATCATGTCTTTTTAACAGTTTTTGGTTAAAAATGTAAAGCATCCCAAATTTTCATCCAGGTTTTAAAAATTGTGAACATTTGTTGTTTTGTATCATCTCTGTCGAATTTGTGGCAAAACTCTACTTTTGCCGGGCGGAACGAGAAAAAATCTGTAGATCTCTTGAACTTGTGAAGAACTTTAGTTCTCATACACGAGTGCTTGTTGAAGAAGCTTTCAAACATCCAGAGAGGCTCTGAGAGCCCTCAACACTTTGAGAATTACACAGGGCATCGTGACATCATTTGACGCTACAGGAGAGGCTTTGAACGGGAGAATATCTTAATCTTCATGTCTTACAAGCTTCTACAATTTTTTTTCGTGAGTTATCTGAAGTATAATCTCAGGGTGACATGTTAGCTAAGGAAGTCCTTTGTGGCTTGGATTCCAAACTGATCGAGCTCGAGCAGTTTTCCTGAGGCTTGCGTAGGCGAATGCCGTCCTTCTCATCTCCGCCTTACGATGACAACAACCTAAACAGGACCCAACATATTTTTTTCTCGACAGAAACAAGCCGCTCTTGCTATATTCAAGGTTTCCACGCCCACCTCCAAAAGTCGCGCATTGGGAGAGGTTTTCGCTTGGCCTGTTCATGCTTCCTGTGGTATTTGGCATCCTGCAAAATAAATAACTCTGGAGCTTGTCACTCGTTGATGCGAACGGACAGAGCTGATTGCCATCCGTCACTGGTAAGGATTTACAGCATCGAGCCGTTCCCCGAATAAAGCTTTTCAAAAGGACTGACGTGGTAAACCCACGCCGACTACACATCCACCCTGTCAGAACTGACAAGAACTCCTGAGTGTCATTCACTTCCGCATCTGTCAGGACAGCGAGGCAAGAGTGAATCGTATGAAAACAAACCACGCAATTAATTCATAACACAATAACTGAAACTTTATTGATGACTTGAATTCGATTCTTGGTTGAGGCAGGAATCGAAAGCGAAACAAACCTAGACTTCAGTACACGTTCAGATGACATTGGCACTGTCAATCGGTGCTTCGGCTGTTTGACAGCCACGCCTGACAGCATGTATGGCAACTGACAATGGTTCTTATGAGAATACACTACGTTACAGCTCAGTACCTGGCCATTGGACAATAAATACCTACTCGAGTGACTTAAGGACTACTTGACGAATACTATACGCGCGAATAAATTAAGTGGACGAAGCCGCGGCTGGCGGCGGCGGCTGCAGAGGCGATGATTTGCTAGACACAGGGTGGTCGGACTTAGTTGGACTCTTCTGTGACGTCCGCGGATTCGCTGGAGTCCGCCTCTATGGCTTTGGTGCTGCTCTTGGAAGATGGCTCCTTTTCGCTGGCGTCCTCGTCGAGGTGAACGTCGACGTCGGAGCGGCTCTGCAGTTGTGGCGTTGTCACCTGGTTGTTGTTCTGGGGCTGCTCTATCGCGGTGAGGATCGACTGGAGGAGTCCCTGCGAGAGGACCTCTTCGTGATTTGTTTGTCCATCGCTGTTCGACGCGGAGGCGTCTGACACGCCAGAGGACTGAATTTGAATTTGATAGGACGAAGATTGGGGATTCTGGGATGGGAGGGTGACGGACTGGGACTTCTGGGCCGAGATGACGTTGAGGCCATCGAGGCCGGGGAGGTTCTCGGCGTTCACGTCGTCCGGGAGGGATGTGACACTGGAGCGCTTGGACTCGTAGGCGATGATGTCAAGTCCACTGGAGGTTGGCGTTGGTGGGGGTCCGTATGTGTCGGCAGGGCGGCTGTAGCTTTGCAGTGGGATCGGTTGCGGTTGGGGCTGCTGCAGCTGGTAGTTGGCACCGACTAGGTTGGGTCCGTGGCCGCAATCTTGGGGCTGGTTGAACCGTGCCTCCTGGATGAGTGGCAGTCCTTGGGTGTGAATAAATTGCTGTCCGTTAACGAAGGATGTGGCAAAGTTGCCTCCCTGGTGGTGGAAGTGTTGGTTTGGTCGTGGGGGTGGTGGGAAGTAGGACTGTTGCTGCTGCAGTGGTGACGGGACCGGTAGTGGTGGGGGCAGGTACTGGTTTAAGGAGTTGCCACGGTCCTGTTGCTGGAACTCGATTTTGACTGACTGTTGTGACGTTGGTGGGGGCAATTGCGGCTGCGGCGGGCCGTATTGGCTTGACGGCTCGGCGATTTCCTTGGGCGGTGGAGGGATGTATGTCGGAGGCTGGTTTGGTGGCTTCACTCCAAATTGATCCAAGTGTTGGACGGTGGCTCCAATCGATTCGAGGAGTCCTTGTGGCACTGGGGGACGATATGTCACCGGTTTGCTGGGTGGGACGCCATTGTTCAGCCAAGGACGCTGGTTGCCGGACTGGGTGCCGTAGAGTATGCCAAGATTTCCATTCTGTGATGAATAGCTGGTGCTGCCTTCAGAGTGGTGGATGATGTTTCCTTGGAATCCACTGCCGCTCGGCGGGGGGCCGTACGATGCAGATGGTGGTAGCAGGCCTTGGGATCCCGCTGCGCTGACCGCATTGTATTTCTGTCCCTGAGAGGAGCCCGGTGCGTACGAGTCCTGTGGTGGCTTGGAGTATGAATCGTCGAGGGAGGCGAGGGAGATCTAAAAGAAAGCAGGCAGCGTACTCGAGATAATCGAATTAATCATGTCGCCGGTACTCACCTGCAGTGCTTCGGATTCGATTGAGTTCAAGTGACTGTCTCCACCGCTGCTGCTGCTACTGCTGCTGCTGCTTGTGCTGGTGCCCGCGCTTCCAGAGTGGAAGTCAACTGGTCCAGAAGAAGGCAGGGACTGGCTGGGGGTGGCATCGAACCCACCCGACTGGAGTGCTACGGCGACCAACTGCTCGTCGGTGAGTCCGCCAACGTTTCCGGTGTTGTATTGGGTGAGTGTTTGGTCGGATCCGCTGACGACTGAGTTGTACCCAGTCTGGATGTTGTTCTGCTCGACGTAGTGGCCGACTGGTGCTGGAATGGGTTTCCAACCATCGCATGAGGCCGAATGGAAATGCCCATTTGAACCGCCATGTCCGTTACCTTGGTTTTCAATTTGAATTTGAACCTGTTTCACTGGACCACCCTGGAGACCTCCTTGAATACCGCCGCCAACTCCGCCGCCGCTGGTGAGGATGATTGTCGTTTCTGGGACGCGGTTGAATCCCGGTGGGCCGTATGTACCCTTGGGCGGGCCGTAGCTAAGGCTTGGCTTACTGATGAACTGGCCGGAGGGTGGTGGTCCATATGAGGTGTGTGGCCGCGAAATGAATCCTCCTCCGTTTGGCTTGAAAATGGGACCGGGCTGGACGAGTGGCAAGGCCTGTGGCGGGGGACCGTAGCTTGCTGCGGGACGTGGTGGACCATAGGAACCTTGTGGTGGTTGTGGTGGACCATATGTGGTGAATGGCTTACCTTGTGGAGGTGGACCGTATGTGGTTGCTGGCTTGTACTGCAGATGCGGCGGCCCGTAGAACGGCTTCGGCACTCCGAAGTGGGACTTTATCTGGTCGCTGAATCCTCCTTGGAAACTTTGGCCAAGATTCAAGTTTAGCTTGGGTGGGCCGTATTTCAAAGCTGGTGGTCCGTACTCGCGGAATGGAATCTGCTGTGGAACGCCGTACTCCCTGTGCGGCACTCGCGGCGGGCCATACACGGGCGCCGGTATCCCCCTCGGCGGCCCGTATGTATCTCCGATGCCGCCATTATTCAGCACACCGCCAATTGGCGCTGCGGCCACAGCCAAAATGCATGCTATCCGTAGAATCATCTGCAACGAAAGAGGACGGAACACCGTGGATGGTTAGAAATGGGCGCTAGAACGTGCAAGTAAATAAAAGGCGTTCGCATGTGGAAATTACAGATATCGCCCGTGCAGTTGCATAATGCAGCGCACGTGCTTCTCACACCGCCACAAGCGAGAACTGGGTGAAAATCCGCTCCCCGACCCGTCGAGTGAATGAGGTTTAGAGTGACGCCATAGCTGTTGATGCTGTGCTGCTGCGGACGTCTACGCTAAGCGCGGGCATGCAGGAATTCGTTCTCGCACCCCCCAGGTGCACGACCGGACCGGCATTAGTATTCATGGAGAGCTGCGGGAAACTCATAAGCCCACATTAGGTGTTTACGAGTTCGTCACATTTTTTCATTCTCGCACTCTCAAGCTTGTGCTCGACAGTGTTACCGCGTGCGTCTGAGCAACTTCTCTGAACAGGAATTATGATTCCGTGAAGTTGCAAAATTTTGTAGTCCTCCCTCCCTCTAGCCATTGTGGAAAGAAGCAGCAACCAACTGAAATCGTGGCTAAAAGCCCCTACGCCAAGGCATCTGCGGTATACGACGCTTTGCTGAAAAGTTTCCTAGTTTCTCTACGGTGGAGCGAGAGTGTGCGTGCGTCTGGAATGGCATCGTGAATAATAGGAGTCGAGAAGCGCGCGTGTACCGCAAAAATTTCCTGTCACGCTTGGACAAAGATTGATCGGAGTGATTAATTTGAGATTGGATTTCGTTGCGTTGTGCTGTGGTGGTCTGCGTAGGAGGAGGGATTTTTTGCGTACTGGGTGGAAGGTGTTTTGGGATAAGTCAGGCTCTGAGACTCCTCTGGGTGCTCATAACAAATGTATGCCCTTGGGGCTGAGGGTTGCCTATAATTTTGAAACATTGAGAGCGATGGATATTAGATACAGTCAATGTGATGTATGGGGTACAGATAGGACACGTTATGTGTTGGGTGGTGCCTAGGCAAACGCATGACGCACACAATTCGCCGAGCAAACAGTTAAGTGTCGTATTTTGTGAACGGCGTTTTTGTGATGATTGGCGGGTAATTGGAATGCGGTTAAATGTGAGGGAGATACGTACAGGGAAGGGGAAAGGCAAACAACGGATGTTTGCCTGATACCTTGCAAGCAGATGTTGGGTTGCTCTGCTTTCTGCATAATTTAAGGGGGAGAAGGGTGTATTTGGCGAGTGACTGGCTTGGAGGAAGGTGCAGTGGAACTGCATGAGCTCCATAACGCCACTGAGTTGAGCAAGTTTTCCATTTGAGGAGGGAAAGGTGGCGATTCTCGAGGAAAACACCTAAGAAGTGGCAAAAGCACCGGTAGAACTCGTCACTTCTTGAAAAGCGGAAAAGATTGAAAATTTCTCGTTCTTCGGGACAATGGCAAAGCTAACATATAGTCCGTGGAGTGCTTTGTTGTCCGATTGAACTTCAAAGCATTTGCGAGTCTGACATTGAACGGGGAATTATTGAATGCCTCAACTGATTGATTATGCGGTGGCATAACTCGAGGCAGAACTGGAAAAGGTGTGTGAATGGTTGGCCATCGAACAGAGAAGAGATGACACTTCAATGTCTTTAGTTGAATCCACTCCCAGAAGATTCTGATAAAATCAACTTGAACGAGGTGTTCCTTAAAGGCGGTCTTGGCTTTTATTTTCTATGCTTCCTCATGGAACTGTAGAATTTGAAAGCAAGAAATTGAATCAAACCGGAAAATGTCCCTTCGAGCCTTTCAATGAATTAAGGAAATTTTACGTTAACTCAAAGCAAGTACTCACAGATAGGAGCAACCATCTGACACAGGGGCATCACGTGGACTGAGGAGCTGGAGCCGTCTTGCTTACACAGCCACAACGACCTCACCAAACTCATTTATCTCCTCTGTTATCTTCGTATGAACAGGAGCCTGAAACCTGGCAATGTTTCGGATTGTTTTTTATTTAAGACTTAGACGCTTTTTCTGGAAAAATCAAGATGACTGCATAGAACCACTTAGACTTCAATTTTTGGTGACGCGTTATCTGTTTTAAAAGTGGGCTGCATTGCTCGCAATTCCTTTTAAAGCAGGGAATGCGTGCCTTCGTCAAAATTTTGATGGCAAAGTGTACTAGCTAGTCGAGGATAAGCAGTCGTCTGTAGATGCAAAAGTTAGAATGGCTAGGTTTGGACAAGTGCATAAGCAAGGCCTTTTGTCAGAACGGCCTTCATTATTGAGCTATTGGAACAACGCCAAGCGCCGGTAAATGGACATGGTTTAGAGAGACAGCTTCTAGAAGAACAATCCTAAGGCTCTCTGCGGAAATAGAGGCAGACACAACAATAGTTCTTTCCGAGTGTAAAGAAAATGTCAGTCGTTGACTCTGATATGTAGCACCTCTTCTAATATGAAATGCGTCAGAAAGTGGAATAGCTGGTGTGAAAGGGAAAAGCTATGACTTTATGCCGGGAGAGGCTTAAAAGTGGTCGCATCATTCTGTTGAAAGTTATTAATGTCTACAAACAAGTCAACGAGGTAAGAAGTCAAACCAGGCTACAACTATCATTGCGCCACTTTAGAATGGGATCATCAGAGGGGATAAGGAATAACTTTTACATTGGTATAAGAACTCCGGTTCTTAGTTTTGAGTTGGTCTTCGTACACAGCATTGCTTGAAATCCCTGACATCGCAACTGAACTGTTAAGTGAAACCGAAGTAGAGATTCCATGTATCAGAAGTCAATCCACAGCAAGTTCGTCTTGAATGTTAGCTGCAAGCTTTCAAAAAGGTTAACATTTGATCTCCTGCGAAAATTGGCTTCACACAGTGGCACTTTGAACGAATTGCAGAGGTTGGGGGAAACACTGTCTGAAATCTGAAACCGGTCCCTAGTATAACGAGTCACTAACCTACAGTTAATGTAATTTCTTGGTCCTCGGGAGGAATATCAGAAAGCGCTTCTGAGCCTATGTTTTTAGCTGAAACCACAACAACACCAAAAATTCCCACCAAGCAACGGCGGAACATTGACAGAGGAAGTGCTATGCAGTGTGTTCAGATTTCCTTCAGGTATCGCGGGGTGTTACATCACTAAGCCAAAGCACTTTTTTAAGAACTTAGCAGAGCAGATAAAATATCCCATTTATACCAGGTACACCGGTATGAAGTGAGCGTCTAGATGCAAATGTCCCGATAGGGAACATTTGTTGTGAACGAGCCCTTATTTTTTTTTTGTTTGTTTGCTATGACATCTGTGAAAAATATTTAGTATCCATCAAGTCATTGAACAGACAATATCATATTTTTCCATCGTGTTAAAAATGTCGAATTTTGTACCAGAAAGTGATGATTTGCGGAAAGCATTAATTTTTTGTTTTCACTTGAAGAAAAGTGCTGCAGAGTGGCATCGAATGCTTGTCGAGGCATATGGTGATCATGCTCTATCAGAAGCAACATGCGAAAGGTGGTTTCAACGGTTCAGAAATAATGATTTTTATGTGAGAAATGAAGAACGTGGAAGACCACCAAAAAAGTTTGAAGACGCCGAATTGCAAACGATATTGGATGGAGATGACACTTTAAGTCAAAAGCAAATGGCAGCACTGTTAAATGTTGCACAACAAACAATTTCTGACCGTGTAAAAGCTATGGGAAAGATCCAAAAGTGTGGAAAATGGGTGCCACATGAATTGAATGAAAGACATGGAAAACCGAAAAAACACTTGTGAAATTTTGCTACGAAAGCTAATCGGTTTTGTATCGGATTGTTACTGGCGATGAAAAATGGATTTATTTGAAGAATCCTAAACAGAAAAAATCATGGGTTAATCTGAGACAACTATCAACATCGACTGCAAAACCAGATCGATTCGGCAAGAAGACATGAATGTGTATGATGGGACCAGAAAGGTGTGCTGTACCACGAGCTCATAAAACCTGGTGAAACCGTTAATACTGATCGCTGCCGACAACAAATGATCAATTTGAACCATGCATTGATCGAGAAACGACCAGAATGTGGCCAGTGGCAATGTGGACAGTGGCCAGAAGACACGGCAAAGTAATTTTGTTCCATGGCAATGCACCTGCACACAAAGCAAAACCGGTTCAGGATACAATCAAAACACTTGGCTGGGAGCAGCTACCCCACCCGCCGTATTCACCAGACTTGGCTCCTTCCGACTACGATTTATCTTCATCGATGGGACACGCATTGGCTAAGCAGCACTTTGATTCCTACGAGGAGGTTGAAAATTGGGTGTCTGATTGGTTTGCTTTAAAAGACGAACAATTTTATTGACGTGGTATTCACAAATTGCCAGAAAGGTGGTCAAAATGTGTAGAAAACAATGGCCAATACTTTGAATAAAATGTTTTTACTTTCCCATTAATAATTAGTGTTTTATTTTCAAAAAAATAACGCATTTCATACCGGTATACCTGGTACACCAACAAGTTGTCAGCAGTCTTTCCTGTCTAGAGATAACAGAAATGTCGCAAATTTCTTGCACAACACTTTAAAGCATGCGCTTAGTCAGCCTGCATCCTAAAGAGGCTTAGAAGTTTGTTCGACTTTGTTCTCCCTGGCCAGCGTGTCTAAATTTACGTTTCCCATCCGTAACTCTCTTTTTTGTAAATTAATATAACATTACGCTTTACAATCAATTTTTAGGCCCTAGCTTGTTCATCTATTGGTGTTGTGCGTGCTACTGTTCTCTCACGAGTAGAAGGGCCTACAGTTTTTTGTCGACTCCGAACGGCGAAGATTGAGAAGCTTTTTCTTAGACAGTTAAGACCTCTGAGTCTTGTCAGCAACCCGAAAGAGGTAGTGCCGTAAAAAATTCAAGGGAATCGCACTTGGACCTACGGCGTATGGGTGTCGCACTCCACCCACTACGCCACGGCGGCCACACCTTACAATCAATGTGCAATGTTTTAAAACATTTTTGCAATCTACCATTATTTCCAAAAATAAAACACAACTTACTGTCCTCCAAAAAAGTTTGAAGACGCCGAATTGCAAACGATATTGGATGGAGATGACACTTAGAGTCAAAAGCAAATGGCAGCAATGATAAATGTTGCACAACATACAATTTCTGACCGTTTAAAAGTCATGGGAAAGATCCAAAAGTGCAGCTACTAACCGTCAGCTTCCTACTAAAAACCGATAGAACAAGTTCGACTTCCGCTTTCGATGTAAAAATTTCCCCAGAATCTAGTGAAGTTGGTAAACATTTGTCGGTTTGGATTAACATTGTTCAAAGTTCTACTATTCATGCAGCTTATCAAGTTTTGAAAGCGCACAATAGCAGCAAATACCTCTCCCGTCTCCCACAAGGCAGTGTAGTGCTAGAATTTCACGCGAAATGGTTTCCCTTTAATCCCCCTTTTACTGCAGTGGAGCAACACTTCCGAGAAACAATCTTCGCATCGGCTTCCGAACAGTGCCGAACAACTTATCCATCATTCAGCTGCTTCACTGGAAGTGGGACTTTTATTTATTTTCTCAGAATACCCGGGAACAACGCAGAATGGAAAAGCGGCGTCAACAATAAACTCCAAGCTTCGCTGCTCAAATAAATGCAATCAAGAGTAGTGACTTTTTTTCAACCTCGCACTGCTCAGTGGTGATCGTTAATATCGCTGAGCGCTCCGAATTTCACAACTTTTTGTGCTGCACTCGCTAATTAAATTAATTTATCTTTGAAAGCCGTGTTTTCTGTTTGTTAAATATTTGCATATGATTTGCAATTCTAGCTTTCCCCTTCTAGTCGCAAAAGACAGGCAGAAGTTGACTTAAAAAAGACTGCAGTCGGGGGCTTATTTTTCATTCACATTGAAGGAAAGAGGAGAAAATCATGAAAATCAGACGTGGAAGTCGAATGCAAATGCAAGGGCATCGCCGGTTATGGTGACAAACTTAGACAGTTACTGTGTTGCGACGGCGACGTCTGTCTGCCCGCTTGGGTGAACATTTTATTTGAGAAGTTAACCTGCAATCTCTACCCTCTACCCCCTGTTCGGCGCACGCTCGCAATGCAGTTCATTCTCAATTATGAACCGAAATTCAACAGTCAGAGGTACAAAACTACGCACCGCCGGACCCGGAAAGCGCGAGTAAATTACGACTTGAACCGCAATCTGACATTGAACCGGCCTCGGGCTGGCAAAATGCGCTCACACTTCACGAACAACAAGTGCGTGTGAGTGTACGTGGCTGATGATTAATAGCATTTCACTTTCACCTGGGGCGCGAGATTCGCCCAGGCCCGCTGATGGATTGTTTGCCGTCGAAGTATGCGGTTGACTTAATTAAAATTCACGCAAATAAAACACCTCACCCTTGGTGTGTAAAGTGGATGAGATACCCCGCCGAAGCTGTCACAGCACGACATATGGGGGCTGATGTGGGCCCCCCAGTGAGGCGACAGTTGCCAGTTGTGGGAGTCGCAGGGAAATTGTGTGCGAAAATTATCAAACGATTGTTCCCATTGCTCACACTTCACTCCGGGCATTTGCCGTCCTATGAGAGATGGCAAGTGAAAGCAAGAAAACTGCATCAGTTGCTTAGAAGTGGGTCTCATGCACTGCGGGCACCGGTCGGGAAAGGAATTAAAACTTTTCGGGCCGCCATTCGTTATGCACGTGTTGACGTCAAGGATGGAAGGAATCATTTCCCTCATTTCGCAGCAGATGTATCTGCATTTTTCATTACTATTCGTTTTTGCTCTTTTATCTGCTGTAACAAAAAGTAGTCCAAATCAAAAAAAACATTCCAACATTTCAATTACTCCGCACAAGGGGAGTTGGAGTCGTAGGAGATTAAATCCGCAAAAAAAGGCAAAAACTGAGAGCCAGCGCATACAACTGCTCCCCCACACACTTGTCGGGGGATTTGTGGAGTTGAGTGAAGAGTGCGCAACAGCAACCAAATACAATCTAGTTGGATACTGGGAATTATCATGAACCGGTTTAGTTTTTTATCCCATTTCCTGGAGAGCACGGGGGAAAGAGAAATATTATGCCACCATTGGCAAACAGAACAAGAAAATGTTTTGGTTTTAATTTCGAGATTCTTTTGTTTCAACAGATACGAGTGCGAATTTGTTTTCTTTTCCATTTCATCCCACGTCCGGATGGCCAATTACTATCTAAATGGAAATCCTGCGAACGTTCCAGTGTGTGAGAGTTTGTTTGTTTAAAAATAAATTGAACGTGTAAATATGGAGGCCGTGATTTTTTCCGGCGAATTCACTGACAGAAGTGCATGAGGCAGAAGGTTGGGTTGCGGACTTGGCTTGAATGCACATTTTCATACAGTCCAAATTGGAATTGAGTTCAGTGAATGGGGGCAAAAATGTTTTTTGTGCCTTCGCTGACGTTGCCGAAGGGAATCAGAAAGGTGAGGACATCATGGTTAAAATTTGATTTGTTTTAAAAGGATGGTGGGATCCTATTAGTACGAGTTTCACCTAGTAAAGTGCACCTTATCTACGAGCGAGTGTGGGCAGCAAACAGTAGTTGCTCTTAAGTTAAAATCCAAGGCGACAGGATTCGACAAAAGTTATGTCAACGCATGCCAAATTGACGTTGATCCTGCACAATAAAAATATGGATTTGCAGATTCACATTTCACTGATCGATATAAACAAACAAAATAAAACAAAATTGAAATTGATGGGTAGCTGAGAGGCATGGAGTAACTTTTACAATAATGGGTGCGAGTTTGGTAGAGTTGGGGAAAAATTTTCGATTTAGCCTCTGTAAACATTGTCAGTAACATGAGCCAGATGATGTGACTGGATTTATGAATCACATGATTCAAAATCACATCCGTATCACTATTTATAGTGCCAACGGAATCGCTAATGGAGAAAAGACCATTTTGGATGGCGGCTAACAGACTTTGAGGGAACCTGACTGGTAGTGACAGCTTGACCAGAAGCTATATTCTGGTGCCACAGGAGGTCAGGGGCCCCTGGAACTTCGGTTCCAGCCTGACCGTGCGGTAGGCCCCCTTGTGGGAGTATCGTGGTGGCTGTGGTTTACCACCTAACATCGCGGGTAGAGTCGAGGATAGAGTACTGTGCTGACTTGTCTAGTTCATTATTTAAGCACAACTAGGCAAGACGGTTAGGGGACTATCCCTTCTCAGTGTGGGGTTGCATTCTCAACAGGGCGCTGCGACCCAGAGAGCGGAAGAGGTTTTAGAAAGGCTTCGCATCAAACCAAGTTGGAGTGATTGCCCCTCAAGCATGATCTCAGTTTGGTACTTGGGTAACTAAGGCGTTTAGTCTTGCGGTACGTACGACTCTTGGGAAAAAGGTTCCCCGTAATATAAGCCGTAAAGGCAGGTGTTCACGTAAAATCAAATCCCACATCTGTCAGTAACATGAGGTGAAGTGGACCTATGAAGCAATTAGCTCAGATGTGGGTAGCAATGAAATTGAAAAACTTCTATTTAGTTCTGTTTTCAAACAGAGTTCTCAGTACGTGCCTAAGTCGTAGAAACACTAACTCCCCACGTTACACTGACCAAAGATCGGATGAATATACATAGGATACAGAAGCGTGGCAGGACAGCAATAAGTCTTTCTGTCCAATTTTTATTGTGTTTGCGTGGATGGCATTTGACGGAGAAAATTCAACGGTGAACTCTATGGGCCGAATGCACCTGGTGAAGCTTGTTCAGATACAACCCTTAACACGGCTTGACCAAGTAGAACACGTGGGCATCACTGCTCTGGCCTGAAAAGTCTTCGAACCTTAACCATTGGGAAAACGCAGCAGAGGAGGGCCTAGAATAAATTAGCGCCTACAAGTGGAGAAGGACCTCAACCAACTTTTAGTGCGCAACTGGAGGCAGCTGTTAAGAGATCATGCTGGCTGTAGATGCATGTTGGTTGAGGCCCAGGTCCACTCCAAATTGTAGCGCCACACAAAGTAGAATATTAATTTACACTGATTCAATTAAACACCAAATAAACAACCGCATGAGGACTAGATTTAAAAGGACAAGGATTTTCTTTCACGACTGCGAGTCATTTCTTATGCCTGTGGCATTTTGCACAAAACTTATTTGCAGTGTAAGTTCACTCTGCAACACAAGTGTATTCCTCAAACCAAGAGTACTTGGATGGTGAATCTGTGTCAACTTAGGTAGAACACATACAGTTTGCCTCTGTCATTTTCTCTTTCACCCTCTCTGGACTTCCAACTCAGTCAAGAGGAAGTGTTGTTCACAATCTGTAGTGAACAGCACTGAATGAAGTGTAACCTGGCACAGTACACTTACCAACAAATCTTCTCACTAGATCCTATCGCATCTTTACAGTGTTCCTTGACTGCAAGCGCAAAGAAAATACAACTTTTGACCAAGCAGATTTATTAACTTATACATCTGATAGTCTGCTACTGAAACATATGGTCACGGACTCTATTGACACCTCAAGGTAAGAGCAGCGGATTCAATTCAACGAGCAGCGGAAACAATAGGCAATGAGCAGGTCTATTTACAATTTGTGCAAAAGCATGGGTTTAATTTGCGGGTATCTTCCTTTTGAAGAGTTGATATACTACGGAAACAGATCACCGTCTGACAACACGATTGCTCATTGGACGTAGTAAAAAATTAATAATGATTTTGTGTCACACTGGAAGTGCAAATCAGCTTTAAGAGAGAGAGAGAGAACAGGACTCTGAACTTCTTAGAAATGCCAATCAATCATGAGCAGATGCAGTTAAAGGAGGAAAACGTCAATGATTAGCCACGTGAAACATTCAATTCAACGTGAACGAACGTCTAAGACGTTTTGTTCGATCTACTTATCGCAACCAAAGAGGTTTCTGATGGAAAACATTCATGCACGCCTAGCTTCAGTAGTAACAAGACGTGTGACAGTTCCTGTTTAGAACAAAGTACCCACAGAATGTAACATTCTGGGTAAATATTCAGAGGAGTGAAGATTTATTTTTCTTTCAGGAAGTGGTGCAGGTTTATAAAGGAAGCTACACTGCGTCCCAATTCATTAAGTCCAATGTTTGCGAAAATGCATACAAAATTCTCAACGACACTAAAGCATTGAACGTTAAAGAATAGAACACTGTTCGGGGATGCACTCCTGTAAACAAGAAATTTCCGAATGAGGGAATTAAACGTTAAGAACATACATTTTGCTTCAGTAAACGACTCCTTTGTTGGGATGGCAAGCGTATTTGTTTAACCAACAGATGAGCAATGACTGCTTTACATTTTTGTTCCATCCAAAGCATAGATCCCTGTTCCCAGAATCACTGACAATTAAGTTGCAATCGATTGCGAAAAGGCATGACAGCCAAAACTGAAACATGTAAGTTTCAACATTAATACGGCCTCTAAGGCCAATGCATGAAGATTTCAATTTGGTTCAGTTATGCAGGCAGAATATACGAACAATCCAAAAGAAGCTGCCCCTTGTGGGGGAAATCTACGACACAAGAAGGCGCGTACCTTTCGAGGGTTTGAGCGAGATTAGAGTCAAGGAAGAATGAAGTCACCATACATGCCACACTTAAATCCTGAATATGCATACAGAAGAATATACAAGAAGGAGCCATGTGCGAGCGTGGAGGCCGTTGAAAGATCCGAAAAAAAGTGCATCGTGAGCTCAGTGGTCATCACCGAATGGGAAAAGGAACCATTTGTAGTGTAACTAAAGCCGCGATGAACAATGTCTCTTAATAGGGATCTTGACCCGACACACTGGTAGGACTTACAACACTTTGGAACACGTCAACTGTCTCATATGGAACTACCGCTATAGCAGGCAGTAGTTAAAAGTTTCAATGGATAACGAAATAGTCGGAGTCACTATTGGATTCCCATTCCCCTCTGTTTCATTCCACATCAAGAATGGGTATTAGGAGAATAGAAGGAGTATCTGACCATCATAAAGGAGCCAAAGGACGGCCTCAGTTAAACGTACGTACCTTACATACAACGGTATAGATGTAAAATTCGAGCATATACGTCATGCAAAAACCTATCGAAAGTTGTCGGTATATATGAGTCTGCAGTCTGCAGAAGGTGGCAACGTCATTGAAATAAAGACTTGACATCAACAATGCATTCGTCGCAACAACACATAAGAGAACCATTAGTGCGCATTAAGAGGTTCCACCGCATTGACCAAAATGTCGATTTCTAGCACTGAGCATCCACAAAGTGTACATTTACGTTTTAATTTCCTGAACCGAAGGTCGCAAGGTTCAGATATCTGGCAATCCAAAGAAAATAAACTCCAACAGCCATGAATCCATGCAGTGGCCAAGTGCAGATTGGTGAACATTGCACTATACTCCCCACCGACCCACATCAGCTGTCTGATGCTCCACACAACCATACGAGACAATACAAAATCCCTCCTGCTCCGAGCAATCCGCTCAAGATTTCTACGACATCCACGCAATTTGCCGCATCAGATACCACGCAATTTATCTGAACAATCGACACTCAACTTCGAATACCTTTTCACACGTTCACAACTTCTCGCACCCATTCCATCCCCCTTCCACCCACTGACCCGCCCCGCAGTCCGTCGGGAAGACTGAACTATTTCGAGCCAAAGCGAAGCGTGTTAATTTATTAATTCCACACTTACTAGCTATTTTCTTCACCTGACCCTCTTCGCTCTAATCACACTCAAAGTAAAAAATCGGATCAATTATCTCAAGCCACAGCGCTGCAAAGTACACACGGAATCCCCGCAAGTCAAGCAGCTTGTGCCGGTGACAAGCGAACACGGGCCTTGGATACGCGTGTAAGGTATCCTCCGCCAGTGAGACAAGTGATGCCGCTCGACCCAGATTCTCCGGTCCCCGTCTTGGTCTCGGTTATCTTACACCTTGTTATAGGTGTACTTTCGTTTTCGAGTAAAAGTGCCGTGTGTACTCACGATAGTGTGTGTATCTGGGGCATTGTGGTGCTTGACAATCCCGAATGTAAACAGCATCATCTCTCACGAGAAAGACAACAAAAACGTAACGACTCCACGAAAAGGGAAAGGGTTCCCTTTTCCCGTTCGGCGTGAATTCGCAAAGAAAGTTGAATGTTCACTCTTACTCGTGACTTACAGCAGACAAGCCCACCGAGACCCTTTATGTTGGTCTTAATGAAGAGAGCTGTGCATCTTTCACATCGGTTCCCATGCACCGCAGCCGAATGCACATAAATCGGATACATCACGGATGTTCAAAGCATCCGCTCCGAAATTCCGGAAAACCAATAAAACAGGTTTGCCGCGCTCGCTTAGTTTGTTGACCATCTTCACTTTCTTCTCCCTGTCCGCCTTCTTCCTCCGACTCACGGCGAGCACAAAATTCGTTCGAAATCGAACCAACGAACGAACGAAACACGAAACACGAAAAATTGAAAACAACAACTTTTACTTTCCATAGGTGGCAGTGGCCGGGGTTTTATTGCTGGCTTATGGGCAGATTCCCGCGCTTCGATTGAGAAATTAACGAAAACGAAGAAGACTAGGAAGCGCACGCTCGCGCCTCTGTGACGGCACAACAAATATTCGCCACTCATTCGTGTGGCAGATGAAAAGATACGAAAATCGAAAGTCGAAAATCACTGCTGATGAATTTATGCCGTAACTTGCTGTTCTTCTGGAATTTTTTTTGTCTGTCTGTTGTTGTGCTTCGGAGGCTTCATCAGTTTTCTCTTTCATTTGAGGGAGTCGCGCCGCCGGTTCACGATTCGATTTCGTGAACCTACGAGGTGACTCCTTGTTTGCGAATGGTTACCCAATTCTGACTCCTTGATTGTGTGCGGTGGCGCTCTCTAATGAAAACTACGGGAATTCCGGTGATTGGCAGTCGGAAGTGCTCGTAAATCATGAGGTCGTCGTATTGAGTGGTTCTTAATTAATTTTGTACACCTTTCCCCAGTGGTGTGCGCCTTTGGGCGGACTTTTTTTGCCTCTCATCGATTTTCACTCAATTGGCACCTTGACGTCTTGTGTTTGACTCGTTTTGAGGATGATAAGTTTCGCTCTCTCCCTCGGAGTGTCTGGGTGATTTATTTGCATACGCTTTGGAATTTTATTTTGTATCTTTCATCTACCTTTTAGCGGGATTGTGTATATTTGCACGTATTTTTATTTTGTTTGTTTTTGCCTTTTTGGGTGCGGAGAGCTTGTAGTTTCTCTGCGGGCAAACTGAAGTACGTCAGCGTGGAGGACAGTCTTCATGCCAGTAAGCCAGCTGTGCAATGGATGCAGTGTTTTTAAGTGAATAGAGGTTATCGGCGAGGGAAAGAACGAGTTGTTAAGTGGCATGGCTCGCGCCTCACAAATCGCTTATGACAAACGACGAATGTGATTTTTTAGACGCCCCCAGCAAACTTCGATACTAGCAGCGGTGTATTATGGGCGTCTCACTGGAGGCCAAAATAAAGTTCGTTTTTTAGAAATCATTAAATGGCGTGAAAGTCCATCAGTTCAGGGGGGCCAGGACCTAACCTGCTGATCAACTAGTCGTGTTGTACTCGCTGCCGATTTTTTACGGAAAGCTTTTTCCCCACTCCGATCTGCGAAGTTTGAGAACCAGTGTCGCTAAAAGCTTGAGAGAGTTGGTGCTGTGCTAACGAGTCTTCCAAAAACTCCAAAGCTGTCAAAAACTCCAACAATTGGTGGCAAAACAGTCGAAAAGGGGACTAGGGTCAAGCTTCTACAAGAACTACGCGGTTTTCATCCTATTGCTCTGTCAGGAGCTGAAGGAGAGCATAGTTTTTAAGTTTTGTCAATAGATAAATGGAGGTAGGATCGTAAAATAAAGGGCGGAGTTCAGTTCCGGAAGCGAACCTGGGACTATCGCGGACAGTACACAAATGCTAGATGTTCCGCCAGGAATTGAACCTGGGACCTTCGACGCATGAATGTAGTACTTTACCCACTACATAACAGTGGCATCAACTCACTTTAATTCAAGAACCGCCTGCTCCCAAGGACAAATTTGGGAGATCTATAGGTAACGTGGAGATGACCACTGAATAAAAGAAGCATGAGGGTAGAGACCATTGTCTGCATCCGCCCTTGAAATTTTGCAAATTCAGACTGGAAGACAGGAAAGGAATTGGAAAAAATTCACAGTAACCCTGTGTGGTTGCATTTGAAGAGTAAAAACTTTTAAACAACATTAAACTGTAAGTCTAAGTCTCACAGCAATGAACATATGAACATGAATATAAGCTTGCTAACGAGATTCCCAAAAACTCCAAAGCTGTCGAAAACTACAACAATTGGTGACAAAACAGTCCAAAAGGGGACTAGGGTGAAGCTTCTACAACAACTACGCGGTTTTTATCCTATTGCTCTGTCAGAAACTGAAGGAGAGCATACTTTCTAAGTTTTGTCAACTGCTCAATGGAGGTAGGATTGTAAAAAAGAAAGGTCTTCAGTCCGGGAAGCGAACCTGGGACAATATACAAAAAAATGGTTCACGAGATAAAATAAATGTTCAGCTTTGTGATATAATGCAATCATTTGAAAATGAAAAAACCAACAAGACCACCTGATAGAAAATTTTCACAATGTCCAAACTCAAGCTATGTTTTGAACTTTGATATAATTGACATTTCCTTAATAAGGAGACTGAAGTTGAGGTGTTAGATGTAGCACTCTGGAGAAATCAAGATCCCAACTAACTAATTTGAATGAAAAAGTCTATATTGACGTTTAATTCTTCCAAACATTGACTTTTTTTATTTAAGTGGACAGCAAGTTCTCCAAAGGTTGTGGTTTTAAAAAGGCAGAAGGGAAGAAATTGTAAATATAAAGGCTTCGTTAATTTTGTTTGTCTGTGGAATACAATTGTGTGTCGCCTCACTTACGTTTCCATTACTCGTATAGGGAAGAAGTGCGCAAAGAATTCAATAACTGGAAGAATGGGTCTTGAAACATTTTAGAATTCTTCAAAAAATTTCGACTTCTGGAAAAAAGGTTTAAGTGCTTTCTTTGATTAGATGAAAAGCCATTTCCATTTCAGGGAATATCAAGACACATTTGGTTAACTTTGCATTAATGAGATATGTGCAAGTTAATTTGGATACTGCCAACAAACTCTTGAATTTTTAAAAATATTTGGCATTTTCCAAATTTCAACAATAAATTTTAAAAACCTATTGAAGAAGGAATTGTACACGAAAATAATTTTTTTTTTAAATAATATACTTGTTAGCCAGACTGTATGTAGTTGCTCGCATCATCGTCTATCACTTCTTTGGTCATTTGATAGTACGATTTACCCGAAATTTTTCCAAATCAGCTAACAGCATGAATTTTAGTGCTTAGTTTAAACATATAAATGCAACAGAGAATGTACAGTTCGGCCCTCTTAATAAAGTCGAAACACCAATAGAGCGTTGGCCTTTTTATTCTCAGCTCATCCGATCATTCGCTTATCTCCTTCGCTTGAGACCCCTACAGAAAATCGATAGAAAAACGGTTTATTAACTAATGATGCTTCAGTCACTAGCAATGGGACTTCACTTAAGCATATCATGCCATGCGTTGGTTTGGTTTTTAAGGCGATAAATCACAGAATTTTCAACACTAAGAAATTGAAGAAACTTCTCGTTGACAGTTCATTTCTCTTGATTTCTTTTAGCAGTTGGATTTAAGATGGAGTCGAGGGTAACAATAGATGAACAAAATTTATTGTCGGGAGCTTCCTCTTCCTATACTTTTGATAGTCTCTCGGAACTAAAACGTTGCAAACTATATTTTTTTTTAGTTTATTTTTGAATTCAAACCTGCAGAAGTGTAAATAACCCCCTTGCGGTTGACCTAAAAATAGAGAACATCCTATTGCCACTGTTATTAATTCAAGGCATTCCCGTCTGCCGTGGCGTAGTGGGTAGAGTGCGACGCTCACACGCCCAAGGGTGTAGGTTCGATTCTCGCCTGAACACCTCGAATTTTTCACGGCACCACCTCTTTCGAGCAGTTGACAACACTCAAAGATAACTGTCTAAGAAAGCTTCTCAAACTTCGCCGTTCGGAGTCGGAACAATACTGTAGGTCCCTTCTACTCGTTAGAGAACAGTAGTGCGCACAACACGAGCAAGCTAGGCCCTAGTCCCCTGTGGACTGTCGCGTCAACAATTATTATTATTCCCGCCCCTTATTAGAAAATAATTCACTCGATCTAAGTGAAAATTCCATGTCGCAATATCTTTTTTTAGTTTTTTGGTGAATAAGTCGATTTACAGCTGTCCTAAATGGAGGAAGTTCAATTTGTAGTAATGGTAGCTGCGAGATGTGTAGAATAGGAATAGCTGACAATGGCGATCAGCTGGAGTCTATATTCTGATACCATTGGCATTCAAACCCACATAAGTGTAAGTAAGACCCATGCGGTTGACCTAAAATGGAGAACGTCCTATTGCGGTTCACCATTTACTGTGATAGTACCCAAAACAAGAATCGTAATGCGTCACTACTTACAATTTTGTCGACCGAAACTTATGCTGGTAGTACGCTAGTACTTTTCTATTTCCTTAAATTAAACCAAATAGGAAATTTGGTCAAGTAGTGAGGTTTCGTGTTTTTCGAAGCGGTCTGCAATCCTTCGGCTTGCATCAAATAATCAACCTACAACTATTTTGTAAAGTGGGCAAAACTTTTTTTCTCTTGTTTAAAATAAGACGTCCTATTCCCAAGATAAGTGATCGCCGTGGCGTAGTGGGTAGAGTGTCACGCTCACACGCCGAAGGGCATCAACTTCATTTCATAAAGCCATTCAAAGTTGGCTTTATGAAACTGGAACTCATACAACTCAAAAGACAGAGACAGTAATTTGTTGTCCCTCTTAACTGACGCAAGTGAAAAGCAAATAATTTCTCAGAAAATTCTTTGTATCTCAGACGATTCTTCAAATTAAGCATCGTACGTCCGACAAAAAGTGTTTCGTTGTGCGAAACCTTCAATGATAAAAAAAAAAGAGGCAGACTGCTGTATTGTGTGTTTTTCATCGCAGTGAGTCCTTTTCATAGGATTCACATTTCATCTTCCCCTCACTGTCCCATGTCCTTTCAATTTCAATCTTTGCATCTCAACAAAAACTCATCGTTTTGATCGTCTCCTCGAGATAGAGTTAATCCCACTTCAAATCTGCTCAGACTAGCCTTATGTTCTTAATTTGCACCAATCCCAAATCCCAGTCTTTGTTCTTCCGAACGTTGTCACATCTCCATCAGGCAGACGCAATAAATCAATTCAGCAAAGCAGAAGACCAGAAAAAAGAGATCCCTACAAATCCCCCCTGGTGGCGCCCAATCCAATTCAATGCGGAAAATCTAATTTCACTGTGGCCGACGTTCATAATTCGTGTCTAATAAGAAAAATAACACCAATTATGATCCTTGTCCAAGAATGAAGCTATTACCCTCACCATGGACGCGTGAGCGTCCCCTGATTTATGTTCGGGCCGAACTTGAATTTATTTTAACTTATCCAAAGTTATTTTGCCGGGCGCTCCTTAAATGACCCGCTTCGGGCTAATTAGATTAAAACGCTGTGCTCTCCCTCCAGGAGCGCAAACAATATTGCAAAACGTGCTTTAAGTGCGAACCTCCATTCCCAATCATATCCTGGTCCGCCCTCTTATCATTTAATTACCGCTTCACTGTCCCTCAAATTGGCGCCCGGACAAAGTTATGAGCACAAAAATAACCATGAACCAGGCGGAACAAAGAATTAATTCCAAACAGTGTGCCTCGGGTACGGGCACCTCAAGGGGTTGGAGTGTACAATTGTCAGGATCCGTATCCGGATACAAGTCAAACTTTTCATCGCTGCCATGTACCCCGCCCTTGTGGAATCATTTAGTAAATCCCTTGTAAGTCCTCATCAAATGCGGATTATTAGTTAGAGGGGAAGTTGTTCCCCGGGCTGCCTCAAGCGAGAACTTACAACTCCTTCACTCATTCCCTCTTTGTCTTCTCCGCGTTTTTATTTATCTTCAGATCTCCGCTCTACTTCGGCACATTTTTCAATATCAAAACTTTTCAGACCGATAACGAGGGATGAAAAATTAAATTCAATTAAACTGCTTCCTTGCATTCTGGCTTCAACGGCGTTTCTTCTGCCATTCACCCGCCCACCACCCGTCATTCCCTTTGTGCTTGATTTGTCCCTCGATGGGGCACGGGACTTAAGTCGCTTCTCAGCCTAGCGAGGCGAGGTGTAACGGTGCAGTCGGATGAGGAAAGAGGATCTACAAGAAAATGACCAATTTACAGTGTGCACTGGAAAACAGAATGCGCCGCTCAAAGGCACCAACAAGGACCGGCAACAAGGACAGAATGATGTCCTTAAGTGCCACTAATTACGAAATGGTTAAGTGTTTTCCTTTTAAATTGGAAACAAGCGAAACTTTCAAGGTCTAGTGGTTGTGTTTCTTCCGAGGACACTTGTGTCCTTCCACCACACCGCCATCGTTGTGTGTGGTGTCGAATCGGCAAGAGCAGAGAGACGAAACTGAAATTTCAAACAAGAGTGGCTGTGTGGGGTGAAGAGGAAAAAAACCCTTATCCGATGCAGCTGATGGGGCCTAATGGAGGGACAAAAGTATGTTAAGAAAAGTTTCGACTAACAATGGGGATTTGTGACATTTCTGAGATTTAGTTTTGAGAAAAATGGATTTCATGCGAAATCATTTGGAAAAGTTTTTGTGTGCCCCCTTTTTTTCTGTGTTGGTTTTTGTTCGTTTTTGCTTTCCTGTCAGCTCAAGTGGGACAAGGACGATTTCGCCTCCGTATAAGGTAACGGACTCTTAACGAGTCCCGGGGGTAGGTTGACGTTGATGTTGAAGCAACTCGTTGCTTTTGTCTGTGAATTCAATCAATTTGAAGGGAAAACCCAAACTTCATAATTGACTCGGATCAGCAATTAGGCTGCGGTGTGAACCGGTGGATGGACGGGGAATTCAAACAATTTCAATTTTTTTTTTTTGATTATTTCAATAGGTCAGGAATTGAGTTGTGAGGTGCGTGGCAGTTAGGGTCGGGGGCCTTTTCATAATTTTTTTTTTTGGATCTCTCTGGAAGTGAAACTCGAACTCGGACTACTCGAAATTTGGACGCAGTGCAACCTAAAGAATCAGATCGGAAAGATTAAATATGCTGATGAAAGTTTTGATTTGGCCTTAGTCTTTTGCAATTGTTGTTGGTTGTGGTCGTTAGTCTGTTTCATCAAATTCGCAGCCACTTTGGGAGGTAGAAAAGATTTGATTAGGGCAGGCCTTTAAAACAATATGATTGCCCTTAGCCCCCCTTCCTTCACAACGGCCTTCAGTATTGAAGTGGATGACCTAATAAGCCTTCTGGTAGAATACTTATGTATAAGGTTCATTTATTTCAACAACTTATAGCAGAATTTAAAAGGCCCACTAGGGAAGAAAAACCCAAAATTGTACCAAAATGTCATAAATCTCAAAGTCCAAAAGCCAAAAAAGGTTTTTTTACTGAAATATAAGCAATCCTTTCTTAAGCATTGCTCAAGTCTTTTGACTTAAGATTTTTGACAGTTGTGAGATTTTGTATTTTCAGATCAGGAATTTTGATCATTTCAAGATTTGGAATATTTGTCATCATGGAGCTTGGAAATTGTGTTCCAAAATTTATCTCTCAACTGATGAGGGTTTAATTCACGAAGATCTCTCTCCATAGTGGCATCAATGTCATTGGTTGTCTGAAATGAGCTTATTTCGAAATTTTGCCTTTTTGTGATCTTGGATATTGGTTCCTAATCCTAATTGCATTTTATTCAAAAAATTGGCTCCACCTTAAATAAAACGAATTTACAAGACATTTCCTTTCACAAGAACATAAACAAAACTCTGCACTAAGTAAGGTTTCTAAAAGTGAAAGGTCATCTAAATTGAAAAAAATATTTTAAAGGAAATGGACACAAAAGACAACATCTGCCACAGGCTTATACGGCACTAAACCACTCTGTCAGTCCTGACCGAAATCCCGAAGAGGACATAAAAAATGAGACCCTGCCTTACAAACACTTCTTAGAAGTTACCTGTTTTTTCTAAGATTGAGCTTTTTTGATCTTTGGAACACTGACAGTGAGATTTGCGGTTTCCTTGGTTTCCATCTGAACGGTTATTCTCAATTTTGTTCGATACACCTTCAAAACCCAATGAATTTTGAAGTTCGCAGTTCAATTTTTTTTTTCAAATTGATAACCTCCTTTAATCAGGAAGTCATAAATCCTCCTTTTCATATCGCAGCTCAAAACTTAAAGTCGCTTTGAATGTCAGTTTCGTTATCCCACAACAAACAGTACAAAGACCGAAGAAACTTCAAGAGACTGTCAAAAAAAATTCATCAGAGCAATAAAAGTGATTGAAACTCAGCCAGGACTCGGAATGTATGGCAATAAACCGTTGGGGGAATCCCCACAAACATACAAATTTTTTTACGATTCCAAATAGAGTCCGAATATTAACGAGCCACACTAAAGCTTCTCAGATAAACCCAATCAATTCTGACCACCCCTCGTTCCCCATTTACGGACTCACTGAAAGATATGAGTTCTGAAAAGCTGTAAATAAAAATTGTGCTCAAAGTCAGGCTTAATGTGTCACCAATAGAGTACAGTCGTACATATCGGCGTCGTGCTGCATAAAAGTCAAATAAACTCACGACAACGAAAACTTAGAAGACATCCAAACATTTAATCGAGCAGCCCGGGCCAACTAAGGCAACAGAAGAAGATGCAAACTGTTGGAGAGTAAAAGTTCGGCCATAAATGCCCGGGGAGGTAATAAAAGACTGCTACTGCCGCCTAATGAACCTTCAACGATGAACTTTCACAAGAAAACAATGACTTAACTGCGTTTTGATGCGAATTGATGCATGAGAAGTACATTTCGAAATTGAATGCGGTCGTGAGCTCGTGTTGGCGTCAGGTGGAAGACGGATAAACGCCGGGAGTTCACACCTTAGGCCGCAAGATGATTGATTGAAGGGCGGAGACTATTACGAATTGGACGATGCGCTGAATGGATTCAACGCGCTAAGACACGAGTACACACGTGTATGTGAGGCAGACCTTAAAGCGAGATTGGAGGTGATGAGAGGCACGAACATTTAGTGAGTGAAAACTGCAAATGAAGTTGCGCCGGAAGCGATTAAAGCCGGAGGAATGTGCAGGAGGTTTGTGAAGGAAATCCGATACGAAGTGTGCTTCTGATTTCGATTTGATTGATTTATCTTCTGTTGAGGGCCGTAAACGTTTCCCTGGCGTTAGTTTTAGCAAAGTGAAATCGTTGGGGGTTGTTGCAGCTTAAGAGTGTCTTGAGTTTTTGTAGCTTTTCAGGCAGATTGAAGATAACTGAACTGCAGTGGGGACATGTGTCGTCTAACATATGAGCAGTTAGTTGAATTTGAATGTCTTGGATTTCTTTCAGCTTGTGACTATACTGAGGCGAAGATCTAATGGCCTTAGAAAAGCTTTTTTTGTTGCTGGTAACTGGAAGGAAAGGTCCCGGGAAACTCAACAGAAGTGGATTTTGAGGAGGACTTGGTCGCTGTGTCGTTGAACATTTTTGAATGCTCCGTTGTGCCACTTAGTGTTAAATATTGCTCCATTGTGCCTGCAGATGACAATTTAATGAAGTCTTTTTCTCAATTTCCAATGCAGGCGCCTAAAAAGGACAACGTCATCAGCCCTTTTGCTATTGGTGTTAGATATCTGCCGCTTAAATTCAGCAGAAAAGAGAAGAAGTTGAAGAAGAATTGTTGTGCAAGGCCGTTATCCTCAGAGGCGCATCGAGGATACGATGCGATACGAGAAATGGCGACAATGTCAAATTAAATTTTCTGGAGTATCGTCGTCCTTTGTACATATATCGCAAAGTCTATCATTGCTCAGGCGCAACAGCATCAGGTGCGTAATGAAATGTTGGTGGCCTGTTAATAGAGCGCCTGTATTTGAAAAGGTGTGGAAAAAAATTAAACTTAAGCTCTGTCTACCTACTGCAGTAGAGAAGACAATTATTGGTGTCATGACTAAGCATTGTGCCACTGAATGTCTACAACAGAGATGAGTGGGAAGAAGAAAGTAATACTCTCTTGGCTGGCTGAATACTTCTTCAGACAATGTGGGACCTATCCGAGAACATGCTTCTTTGACGATTGATGCGAACTAGCGAGGACAACATCACTCAACTCGTGGACTTCGACAAGAGTTATATTTGGTGTTCCACTAACAAAGCAATGCAGCCTGTAGCATTTTACCACCGATTGATTGGTTGTTGCAAAAACTCAGAATATTTGTTGGTGAAGTTTTCGTATTTACGCCGAACTTTCACAATGGTGCAGTTTTGAACTCCACAGAGGGCTGCAAATCACGTTGTGTCAATTTTTTCCCAGACATTTAAGAACTACCTTTGGTTAACAACAATCTGTGCAAATATGAACAAAAAACTCTGAATTGTATTTGTTATAGACTCTTTTGGAAGACTTTGAAAAGAGACGGTTCATAAGGTTTGTTATAGACTCTTTTGGAAGACCATACACTTTTAAAAGAAACGGTTAATAAGGTTTAAAACACATGTAGCGTTTGTAATTCAAAACTGGGACTCTTTCTTACAACGTGACCTCTTAATGTGTTCTTACAAAAAAGGCCATCCTACATGCAAGCAGTTAATCTTACTCAAGGATTGACAATAGACAATGACTAGGTTTTTTTTTAAGCGAACTTCTGCTCTTGCTTTTGCTGATCCACGGGAAAAGTGCATCTGCAGTTCATTAATGGCTCGAATTGACTGGCTTTTGAAAGTCAATTACAAAGATGTGTGACGTGAAAAAAGGGAGTTGACTCGTCAAATGGAAGAAACTCATAATGTGTGCCGACTGCGTTATGGCGGTCGAAATTGCATGCAATCGGGCACTAATTAAGTCTAAGAAAAGTAAGTTTTTCGAACTCGTTCAATGCTTCAAAAAAAGATTCAGCTGAGTGTCAACACAAAGTTTCAAAATCAGTTGAAACCATGCCTGAAATAAAGTCCAGTCAGTTCTTAACTTTTCAATGTTTAAAGCAAGCAGACCTTGCGGAAAAACCTCATTGATTCCATCGGTTGGACATTTAAAAGGTAAGCGAGTACTAAAAACTTTGAAAAAGGTGGAACCATTAATCTGCTTATGAATCCTTGAATCGAACTCATTCGTGGACTTCTTAACTTCGCTCAAGCTTAAGGGAAAACCCCTTCGACAGCAGAAAAGTTGTATTAGCTGGCTTGCTATTCGAACGAAGGAACATTAAGGAAACAAATCAAAAGCTTCACAAAACAATGAACGGAAAAATAGAAACGGTGAACAGAATCTTCACCAAAATTGAAGCTTCCAGGGGATTGAATCCATTAAGTCACAATCGTGGTGAGTTTCGGACAACAGCAGTGAATCAATAAACCACAGCAAGTTTTGAGTACGTGTCAGAATTTTGTTCTCCAAGTGGCCGAAGATTCGAATATTTCATGAAGTTCTGAAGTTCTGAAACCGTGTCAGAATTTTGATCTCCAAGTGGCCGAAGATTCGAATATTTCATGAAGTTCTGAAGTTCTGCATCCGTGTCAGAATTTCGGTCTCCAAATGGCCGAAGATTCGAATATTTCTTGAAAAATCGACACAAACTCTTTGATACAGTGCCCACCAACCACCCCACAAGCAGAACCTATGTTCAATGAAATATCTCCCGGGAGTTCATATCGAATTTATGTGGTTTTCAAGAATCAGTGGCTACAGGAGCTACTGCATGCCCTGTAACAATTCATTCACATTGTCAAAATCAAATCACTCATATCGTCATATCCCATTTGTCTGACCGTGGATCAAAAACCCGAGAACGAGATCGTTAAACAGACAAAGCTCTATTCCATTTGAGGAGACAAAGTTCATAAACTATCTCTCATGCGACCACTGCCCACCACCCATTCGCGTTTGAATGGCAAAGCTGCATCCAGTTGAGCATCGCAAAAACCGTAATCCATTTGGTTGAAAACCAAAATCAAAACTTATTCTCGTAGACTGGTCATTTTGCACTTAAGCCCTGCACCACCACCAGCACCACCCCACCGCACACAGAGGGAAAACTATGAAACCAACATCCTGCCAAAGGCACAAACAAACAAACAAACACACATATCAAACAGATACATTTCGGTATAACATTTGAATAAATGCGGTTTCTCTCAGTTCGGTTTTTGCACTGAAATCCATTTTCGTGGTGAACAACGGAATTTATGGTCAACAAAAAGGATTCGCACACTGTATAGAGTCGTTGCAGCACTGCGCGCGATATCCGCTGTCACTGGTTTAGTACCGTATCCACTTTCAGTTTGAAAATATGAGTTGCATATAAACAAAAATTTACCATGATTCGTTTTGGCACAATTATCCTTTCGACACTGTCAGCGGGTATCCTCAATTTGTTCGTATTTTTTGTTTAATTTTTTCTATTTTTCACAGGACACGCGTGGCACTACTGGCTAATTCCGTTTACGTTTCGAGTGTTACGGATGTTGGATGTGTAACAAGCGCTTGCGAACCGTCGCTTGTCACTTTCAAAATTAAAATGCTGCCTGTCTATGCCGCCAGGTGCTATTATATTCTCTGGCTTGTCGCGGCACGATCTTATGACGAATTTCATATGTGCACATAGCTGCCGCATCGCACCGCATACCCAATGACACAAGCCAAGCCATCTCTTCCATCCCTACTCAAAATTTTCTCCGACGCCGCTCAAGTGCCGCAGAGTAAGTAAAATAGGCCCCCTCTTACCGGCCGCCCCACTATGGCGCTTCAGGTGCGTATAACCTACCGTTGGCACGACCGCGCTGCTGCTGCGCTCTGCCGTCATCTTCATATTCAAATCGCGCCAAAACCAACAGAGAGAAAAAAAAAGCAGAGTAGTCGATGGTCTCTCCACTCTTTACTTTTGTAACAGGGCACGATCACGATCATGATCACGATCACCGCCGTCGATTGCCCGCAGAGAAGACACCTCGAGACCAGTTTAGCAACTCTGCGTCGGATCTCGCGGCCAGACGGTCGTCCGTCTCGCCCGACCAGACGATCGGGGCAGGCCAATGGGAAGTAAAGAAAGACTTTTACCACTTTTGCTTTCCATTGCGGCATTCTCTCGTCGCCGATTCCGATTCCGCTTGGGGACTTTGCAACTCAGCGCCTTGGCCCATTGCCACGGCCGGTGATGCTGGCGATGGTGTGCGGCGTTGGCCGTGCCGCAGTTGAGGTACGCAGCTATGACGTGATGGTGGCTGATGGGGCTGGTATCTATTCTCGCGGTGCCCCCATGTCAATATGTGTGGCATGTCGATGAGCGGGAAAGTTGCTTTTGCATATTTTTGAATTAATTTCGATTTTAATTGACTTTACAGGTGGAAACCGCGGAATTCTGACATGCAACATGGGTTCGTGAATTAGTTTAGTTCGCGTCGCTAATGATGGTTACCCCCGTCGCCGTTTGCCTGCACCCGTAGCACACGGATTTTTGCTGGCTTCTGGCATTTCGGGGTAAAAGTTTGTCGCACAAAACACTGCGGCGAGCGAAGGTCCAGTGGTTGACATACGACATTTGTTGCGTTTTTTCGCCGCTCTCGAGGCCGAAACGTAACAAGTGGCTGAACAAAAACGAAAACAGTTGACTGCCGGCCATTAATGACTGTTTTCTTTTTTGCAAAACTGAAACGGATTGCAACACGCTACGGGAGCAGTAACGAGATGTCTATGACAGGTGACGTGATTGGAAATTTTTTCGCCGCCGAACAAGGAGTGATTAATCGTCGGGAGCTTCCGAAGGCTGAACCTAAACGCACGCTAAAGAAATTGTAACCATTAACATGTGTAAAATGTGATGCAAGAGCGACGGAGATGATTCAGGTATCGGTGGAATTTATGTGTGCGGATGTGCTGCCTTACGACCGATAGGGGCAACAGGTTCTTTGTGGGTCAGCTCGGAAGTGAAATTATTTTGCATGGGTTTGTGTCTGTGTGTGTGCGCCATTCATCAGGATTGTTACGTAAAGTTTGGATGAATTTATGCGACTTTCGTCGCATGAGGTGAGAGAGACCGCAGACATTCCGATGCGAAGCCGGCTGTGGTTGGCAGCTGGGTTTTTATTTGACCATGATGATGTTTCCTTTGGAGCATGGGGCATTTTCTGGCGCAGGCAAACTGTGATCTCTTCCTTGTTTGAAGCGACGCGTGGGACTTCCGTTAACAGTTGTTCTTCATTTTTATTGGAGAGGAATTTCATTGTCCATTTGGCTAGACGAAGAACCAAGGAGAAAGAGAAGGAATAACGAAAAACGGTTGGACCCGCTATTCGTACACTGTTTCAAAAAATGGGACACGCACTTTAACGGTGTCTTTCTATAGCACGCAATAAGAGAGGGTGAGGGAGAGGAAATTGCCGGTTACTAAGTGCAGCGTCGCTTCTTTTTCAGTACTTTGGATTAATCTTGTTCAATAGCATCACTTCGATTATGGTGTTGATAAAACGTTTATACAAAAAATCTGATCAAGAACTAGCCTCGAATTCACCCAACACGCTTAGAATCGACATAGATTTTGAAATATTTATCGGAGGATGTGAAGCATTATTTACGAATATAATGCCTCCTCAGCCCTTCTACCATTCTCTGAGTGGACTTGTCGGGACCTGATGTTCATAATCACTTCGCCTTAAGGTATATAAGTATATGAATTGACTCTCCTCTTCTTCTTTCATTGCCTCTGGAACATTGCCGCTTATTCTGTCCATGAAACTGAGTTAGTGTATAAGGTTGTCAAAAATCTCCCTTCCGCTTTTTTTTTTTAATTTTCCGGTCATGCACAAAGCGCTACAGAGCTCGTATCTGGCAATATTATACATCATTTGAAAGGTCTTGACATAACCTACAAAACGACGCTATGCATGACTATAATTTGGATATTGCGTTCAACAGTTATAAACGTGTAAGGTGGAGTTCACTAACACCGAAATTCGCGCTATTTTAAAGTTTTCCTTCGTCAAAGGCAAATCAGCTTTGAAAACGTTCCGTGAGATTAATGGTGTTTTGATGGATGGTACTCTATCACTTCGAACAGCGGAGGAATAGTTTCGACGATTTAGAGCCAGTGAAAACGACGCCATGAATGAGCCAGCCGGCGGAAGACCTGTGGCGACGAATACCGATCGAATCATGGAAATCATCGAATTAGACCGGCATGTACCATCTCGTGACATCGCCCAGGAGATGGGAGTTAGTCACCAAACTATTTTGAACCATCTGCAGAAGGCTGGATATAAAAAAAACCTTTGTGTTTGGGTGCCGCATGATTTGGCGCAAAAAAACCTTCTGGAGTGAATGAACGCCTGCGATATGCTGCTGAAAACGAACGAACTCGACCCATTTTTGAAGCTGATGGTGACTAGCAATGAAAAATGGATCACATACGACAATATCAAGCAAAAACGGTCGTGGTTGAAGGCCGGCGTATCGTCCCAAACAGTGGCCAAGCCGGGATTGACGGCCAGGAAGGTCTTGCTGTGTGTTTGGTGGGATTGGAAGGGAATCGTTCACTATGAGCTGCTCCCATATGGCCAGACGCTTAATTTTATCATCAACTGCGAAAAACTGGACCGCTTGAAGCAAGCGATCGATCATAAGCGTCCAGAATTGGCCAACAGGAAGGGTATAGTATTCCTCCAGGACAACTTTGGACCACACACATCGTTGATGACTCGTCAGAAGCCACGGGAGCTCTGATGGGAGGTTTTATCGCATCCACCATATATCCCGGACATAGCGCCAAGTGATTTCACCCTGTTCCTGTCCATGCCGAACGCCCTTGGTGGTGTGAAGTTGAACTGAAAAGAGGCTTGTGAAAAGTGGCTGTCCGAGTTCTTCGCAAATAAGGAGGGGGGCTTCTACGTGGGGGGTATTATGATTATGTTATGATGTGTATGAGTATGATATTATTTGAACTAAATCCGGTCATTGTAACACATTTTTTGAAGCATTGAATGAAGAGCATTTGATAACTTTTTTGATGATCTTTTGCCTTCTACTACAAGCTCCGCATCTGTGGTTCACGCAATATATTCATTGAAAGGGAGGAATAAACGTTTGAACTTTTTATCGCTAGTCTGACATCTTGCTTCAAGTGACAGAAGCTGGACTGCCGATTCAATTCAAAATTTTTCGCTTGATATGTTCCCGAACTTATAACGAATTGATGACATATTCTATGATTTTGAAGACGTCTGACTTATAAGTTTCTATTGTTGAAGGCTCGGGTTGTAGCTCGTGCCGCTTTCTTGAAATTTATCGAATTTCACGTTTCAGTAGAATATTTTACTTAGCTCGGAAATTTCAAAGGCGTCTAAATTCAAACATTGATAATAATAATAATAATAACTGTTGTCGCTACAGTCCAAAGGGGGACCAGGGCCTGGCTTGCTCATCAACTAGTCGTGTTGTGCGCGCTTCTTTTCTCTCACGAGTAGAAGGGACCTAGAGTTTCTCAGTTTCAATTCAAACAGCCGATAAACTTACTTTTCGAAATGAACGTACATAACACGTCAATAAATCATAAGTAATAAAGAGATAAAGGGGCGTCACTAACAAAAATTTTATATTAAATTAATAATTTTTGTTAGTGGTGTAATTTATGATCTGTTACATTTAAATTTGACTCTGTTGTCAATGCCCTGGTTTTAGTTTTGTCTTAGTGTTGCTTGAATGATCGTGTAATGTCTGGAAGATGAGCATAAAGTTACAGAGAGATCAGTTTCACTGAAACAAAATCATAAAGAATACAACAGAAGCGTCCACTCATTTCAATTTTCACTCCTTGAATCGGCTTTTTCGTAAACTGAAGATTTTCCAAGTCCGCGACGTGAGCCCTCTGCTTATTCAGCCCTGTGGTGGGGATTAACCAGTACGACTTGGAAAATCTTCAGCTTACGAAGAAGTCAATTCAAGGAGGTAAAATTTAATTCAGTGGGCGCTTCTGTTGTATTCTGTATTATAAGTCCTCTGCTTATTCAGCCATGTGGTGGGCATTAACCAGTACGACTTACTTTGAAGAATTATCATTCTAGACATTTGGTCATAAATTGGTAGATATGGGATTTGGTTTTACGTGATCACCAGTCTTAACGGCTTATACCACCATTTTCGAGTCCATTTTCCCAAGAGTCGTAGGTAACATAAGACTAAACGCCTTGGTTACCCAAGCACCAAACTGAGATCATGCTTGAAAGGCAACCATCCCATCTTGGTTTAATGCGAAACCTTTCTAAAACCTCTCTTCCGATCTCTGGGTCCCAGCGCCCGGTTGAGAATGCAACTCCATACTGCGCCGGGATAGTCCCCTAAACGCCTTGCCTGACCATGGGTTAACAAATACTAGACAAGTTAGAAGAGTACACTTTCGTCGACTCTACCCGCGATGTAAGGTTGTAAACCACAGCCACCACGATACTCCTACAAGGGGACCTACCACACAGTCAGGCTGGAACCGAAGTTCCAGGGGCTCCTGACCTCTTGTGGCACCAGAATAAAGCCTCTGGTCAAGCTGTCAGTTACAGTCAGGTTTCCTCAAAGCCTGGGACTGTTAGCCGCCATCCCGCCACAAATGGTTTTTTCTCCATCAGTGTGTCTGTTTTAATACGGATGTGTTTCCGTGGTAGTACGGATGCGATTTTGAATCATGTGATTCATAATTCCAGTCACATCACCTGGCGTAAATTGCTAGGCGTTCTATGTCGTATATGTGGCCGCTGTGGCATAGTGGGTAGAGTGTGACACTCACATGCCGAAGGTCTGGGTTCCATTCCCGGCCTCAAACACCTCAAATTTTTTCACGGAACCACCTCTTTCGAGTTGCTGATAACACTCAAGGAGTAGTAACTGTCTAGGAAAAAGCTTCTAAAATTTCGCAGTTCGGAGTCGCCAAAAAACGGTAGGTCCCTTCTACTCGTGAGAGAGCAGTAGCGCGCACAACACCAGTAGTTTATCAGCAAGCTAGGCTCATGTCCCCCTGGAGACTGTAGCCAAGTAGTTCTTTGCTTAAAACGATTTACCACTTGAAGGATAGTAATCGCTACCGACAGAGAGCCACACATGTTGTACAAGTCACAGAAAATTGTATTATTCGCTGAGACTATTTTTAAGCAAGGTGGAGTGCTACATAGGCCCAGGTCCACCCCGGACTGTATCTATCCGAAGAAGAACTAGTGCTATATACCAAACATTTAAACGAAATTAAAATGCCAGAAAGTATATTTTGTATAAAGAAAATACCAAGCCAATTAAAATAAGTCATTTTTTACCACTTTAATTTCAAAGTGCTATATACAAGAGAATGTGCGCTCACGAACAAATTTAATCGACCCGTGTGCTAAGCGACTGTAATAGTGTGGCTATGAGGAAAGCAGTTTAAATGACAACTTGTTTGCTGGGCGGTAATCTTACAAGTGAGCTCGCAAAAAGCAAGAACACATTCCTCTTCTGAATTGGAATTGGATTTAATGTGTTTCCTTTTAACTTGATGCCGGTGCGCCAGTCTACATATGCATTCATCAGAACTGAAGAAGGGCTTATTTTATTTCCAATCTTGTTCTGAGAAAGTTTGGTTGTAATATTGAGTGAACTTACTGTCTACGATGAATTGGAGAGCCATGGTGAATCGCTATGTATGGAAATTGGCGTGACAGACAGGGAGTTTGATTTTTTTAATTTTTGTTTCACCTGTTCCACTTCACAGGCTCCAACAACCAAAAATTTGTAAAAATGATTTTTCTCCTAGGGACGTCCGAGTCTTCATTACAACCAGTTACTTGTGCTCCGAAGAGGAGATCTTCAGCAATATGAAAGGGAACTTTGGAAAAATACCATTTTGTAAGATTTTTCAGTTCATTTTGTCTTACCATACCGACTTTTCCTTGCCAATTATCTTATTTGTACATCACTCACCTTGATCCTGAAGGAAACTTTCTTTTTTCAAAAATCTTAATCTTACTATATTTTTGTAATACAACGGTGTTTTTGACTTTTTAGCCATAGGGCCCCAATTTAACTTCGAGAATCTTTGTCTACCCATGTCTGTTCAAAAAATAAGTATTAGCTTGTTGATTAATAAAGAGTTTCCTAGGAATGTCAACGCTTTGCAAATTCTGGTCTTGGTCCATTTTTTCTCCGATTTTATAGACCACTTTAGTGATTGCCCGATTTGGGTGAAACTCGAACCGATCGAAGACGATCAAATCAATTCGCTAATTCCTTTCTGTTTGACAATGTCAACATAACCTTCAACAGGGCAAAAACAAATAACTCTGCTCGAATTGAGCTATTTCCAAAGTACAATTCGTTTCCCAATACTTAATACGTGCAATCTCCTGAATCTGCTTTTTCATTCCAGCATTTATCTGCTTTTGACTTGCAACAAGCATCTTCAAGTCTGGTATCCCGACAACAGTTTGACTTTCCCAATGAAATATGAAAAGACTGCAATTCGAAGTTAGTTCTCCTGAATAGTGCAAACACCTCATATCGAATATTTTTCTTCAAACCTTTATTCAACGCAACAATCTATATACATATGACCTAGAAAACCACATTTAAATCACACTCACACTCGAAGTGGCAACTCACTGTTTCTTGTCTCTTATTTCCTTTGAAAATGTCGTAACTCTGGAAAAGCCAACTCATCTCATCTTCTCACAGCAAGTAAGTGCTTTTCGAGTAACCAAACACATTCCGGTCGTAACTCAACTCCAGTCCCATATCATACATTTTAATGGCAAACGTTTGAATGGTTTTTCGAAAGTTTATCTGTCATCACTGTTGTCTAACTAAAGACCCATAAATCGATTAGGCCCCATCTATCGATCGAGTGAGTTGCCTCGAGGCCGCCATGTCGTGGGAGGTGTTTCGCAAGAGGAAATTATAAAAGTTTGACAACTTGAGCGACGACGTACTTCAACTTGACGCTGATGAAACTATAAAGTCAAGTGGCTTTCTTTGTGCGTAAGAAGGCAATGGCCATGAATGGGCTCTTTGTAGATGTGTGGGGGAGCTTGCATTGGAAGCATGGCATTCTTATAGTGGCGGAGTTATTGACAAAATTTTGTCGAAAAAGAATAACAATTTAGTTTAACTAGAAGACGTTTAGTCCATGAAAACGAATTCTTTGCCTTAGCTTTAAGATATAAACTGTAAGAATTTCACGCCGTTTTAGATCTAGGACTTCGACAGGAAGGGGTGGCGCGAACTATGGATATAGGCATGAAATCATTGTTTTGTTATTTCAGTGTTCTGTCTGATAAGCTAGGTATAACTATTAAGAGTCGAAAAGGAACTTCAACAAATTTGTGGAGGACAGAGGTCGTGTAAGCCAATTCGGATGCAACTAAATGTTGGGGAGGTGTAGATCGGTTGTAAAGCGGTTTCGGATTCCTCTTCATTCATTCAGCTTCTGAGCATCCAGGGATGTCATTTTTAATAGCATACTCGGCGAAAGTGCGCATACTTGCGAGAGTGGGATTAATGAGGGCAAAACGAAGTACATGTCGTCGTCAAGGAAGCACACACAATATCGACGTCTTGGACAGAGCGTAACATTAGGCAGCAGAGACTTCGGGATCGTCAAGAACTTCGTCTACGCAGAAAATAATAATAATAATAATAATAATAATTGTTGGCGCTACAGTCCAAAGGGGGACCAGGGCCTAGCTTGCTCATCAACTACTCGTGTTGTGCGCGCTACTGTTCTCTCACGAGTAGAAGGGACCTACAGTTTTTTGCCGACTCCGAACGGCGAAATTTGAGAAGCTTTCTTAGACAGTTATTACTCTTTGAGTGTTGTCAGCAGCTCGAAAGAGGTGGTGCCGTGAAATATAAGAAAAATTGGTGTTGAACTGGGAGTCGAACCTAGACCCTTCGGCGTGTGAGCGTCGCACTCTACCCACTACGCCACGGCGACCACCTACGCGGAAAATAGGGACAACAAAATCAGTCCTGAAATCAAGCTTTTCAGCTTCAGCTGCAGCTGTTCAGACGCAGTTTTGTCAGTCACTGTTTTTTGGCCTCATGAAACAATCAGATAATAGGTCCTCACCCGAAGGTATAAGCTGGCTTTGTATAACAACTTGATCGTTTCAGTCCTGCTCTACGACGCGGAAGGTTTGATGTTACCTAAAGCAGATGAAGAAGCCGAAAAAAGTCCTGCGAGCGATCCTTGGTCCTGTTTGCGGTGATAGCATCTGGAGAAAAAGATTCAACTATGAGCTTAATGCTGAGCTGTACGGCAGCTTACAACTGGTTAGGAGTTTTCGGATTCAACGCTTAAGATCACTAGGCTATGTAGGGCATTTGGACACCACTGCTTCATATCGAAAAGTTTACGAATCAAAGCCATTGGGACAGCGCAACAGAGGACTGCTAAGGTGCCACACAAAAGTAACCTCAACTAAGTTGGAATGAGCAACTGGAAGCCAATGGCCAAAGATGGTGCTGGCTGGAGAGACATATTGGTTGATTATCTTCACGTTCACTATCGATTTCAAACTATCAACGTGTCCCTTCATCCTACTTTTACAGGAAACGCAAGTATTTCAGGTATTTGACCACTCTGCGAAAACCCTCTTGAGTTTATCGCAATTGGAGAATGTCTCACTTCCCACTGTTCACTTGACACGTACAAGGAATCATGTTTCTTCTTAGAAACTGATTGACTATAGTCGTCAAACTCAGCAAACACTTCTTATCCTGCAGAGAAGTCGCTTTGAAATCATTACTGCGCACCGCTTCGAAGAAGAGATCACTCAGTGCTTCACTGGACAAGGTAACGTTGTTCACAATTGTCACGGAAAGAACACCGCGCACCGCGACTCCGACCACCAGCAGCAAGGAGAACCAAGATTTGGCCATGGCCGGAGAATAATCGCACACTTCATGCCGAAACGAATGAAAGTTCGCACTAAAGACTCACACAGGCTTGTCAAACCTTTTATCATCGCCTCGGGAAAGAAACGATCATCAAATAACAACAGAGATAATCTTCAACCGATTAGGCACATAGGTTGAGTGAGCAGTCCTAATCTCGATGTGCTTAGCGCAACTTTTCGGAAAACTTGAAACATTTCAGATTCATATCCAGAGGAAACACCCGTAATCGATTTAAAGAAAATCGACACTTTGGTGCTTTACCTGAATTTATTTGTACACGCGGATGACTGTGGTTGGGGTGGGTCTTGTTCTTAATGTGCCGATATCTGTGAATGAATTTAAATCGTGATTTGGGGCTGAAGTGGATTTCTGAATATTGGTTGTGGTGACTCCTTTGGCTGATACGATTTGTGGACTTTCAAGGGGCCATAACTCAATCTTATGCCAAAAACCACACGCGTTCGTAAACTCAAATGCAAATGTGTGTATATTTGGTCAGAATCACCAATTGGTGTGAATTTACCTTCGTCCACGTTTTCATGGAATATGTTATGCATCACTTCATCTTCACTCTCTCTCTATTTGTTTGAATCGTTGGAATCAAATTGTCAACCATCTCCTGTAAAAAAGTAGCTTTGCAAACCTGTCAAATTTCATAAGAGCTTTTCCGTTTTCTTAGAAAGCTTCTCGCCATCATCTACAAAACACTATTAAAGATCTTGATCAGGCACTTTCATTTCGCAAATCGCTTAGCGATGACATCCTGCCGCACTTTGAACAAACCCTCCAAATTATGCTACAGAAAGATGTCGCTTTTTATAATAAACTTAAATTAAATTATTTTAACATTTTAAACCAAGGCCATCTCCTGTTACTGCTTCATACAAAGTTCTGGGACTCTTAAAATCTATAGTTGATGCAAGCCAAAGTTATAGAATCATCAAGATCAAGAAGAAGTCCATACGTACAAGCGATCGACAAAAGGACATCAACTGAAGCTCTCTATGTGAATAAATTTCTTTCTTCACCACTTGATTTATGTGAGGCAACCTGTTGCCTTTTGGATGTCTTATTCTCGCAAGTAGAATTTTAACAATAATCTATTTCCACTTTCTTATGCTTGCCACATTCAGAGCCATCGAGTCTATGCCACCACTGACGAGCAACATTTACGCACCATGACTTGAATCGCTTAACAAACAAAGCTCGCATTAAGGCACGGTCCACATAAAATTTGACTGCGAATGCAGTTAAGATCTCTTCAAAATCACCAGCACACGACCTGATGCATGGTATGCGTCGGAATTTTAATCAGTGAAGAGTAGCCAAGTGGCAGTGAAAACCCAGCAATCTGGGTGCGTTAATGTCAAGATGCCTCAAAATTAACAAAATAAATTTGTTTGCTCAATCCATAGTGAGACGGATGTCTTGCCAATTTTTTTTCGTTGCCCCTTGAGATGATAGCAATTAAGTACAGGATTTCGAATGGACGGCGATGTGAATTCAAAATTAAGGAAAGTGTTCGCATCGAACAGCGGAGCGGACTTTTAAGTACTTGGCCTTCAATCCGGCCGGCTCGTCGCCGCCGTTTCACTAGATCTTAGCACATGCATCATCGCTTATTTATACAGAGAACGTCGCAGATATCCTCCCCAGATGAGTATCTGCTGGGAAACGCCACTTTAAGTGGCTTCATAAAAATGTTAAGCAGAACGATAAGTGGATTCATATGCTGCTGGAACTATGCTTTGATTCCTGTTGAAGATGAGAACGGATAGGAATGTGTTGTGATCGTTGTTTGCTGTGACTCAACAGCCGTCGTGGTCATCGCGGCCAAGAGGCACTTGTGCGGACGCCTACATTGTCTCAGTGGGCACTTCAGCAAATCGGTTGCAGCTATTCACGTAATTATGTCATTATGTATTGATTTGTGCGTCGTGGACCGCTGTGCTACTTGCACCGCTCGGACGTGTCGCTGAAAGTGAAAAAAAAAACTAATTGTCTGCAAGATGATCGGGCTGGGATAGCGAAATGCGGCCAATCCGAGGTGAAAGGTTTCGGCGAAGTGTTTGAGTGGCCGGCGATCGATATCCCCGGATGAATGTGGGCCAAACAACAGCAGCAGAATTCAAAGAGGTAAATTTTGCGAATACGTGAATACGCTTATACCACGTTGCGCAGATAATCTCTGGTAACGAGTACAAAAGTCAATGCACCGGCGCTTGAGTTGGCAAGAAAACTGACAATGCGGACAGCCGAACATTTGTCGGACATGAAGGAACAACTTTAGCACACGCTCTGTGGCAAGAAAGTGGAATGTTTGTTAAGTGTGTGCTGCTACACGCTGAGCCTGACATTGTTTTTGACTTTCGATCTCGAAGTGCTTCATTTCCGGCACCGATATGATTCGAAATTCAAGGTTATGTGGAGTTCGCTGTGAAGGTTATGTTGTTGTTTTATTTTGGGACTACGTTGGTGCAGAAACGGAAAAGGTGACTCTACCACACAGCGGCAATTAGGATTCGGTTTGGTCTTTGGAAGCAATTTTATAAAACCATCACGGTTGCTGTCCAGCTATGGACAACAGGACAAGCCAAGGTCCTGGGAAGGTCTGTCTTCCGTTGAGGTATGGTCGTGGTGTCTGTGTTTATATTGGGTGACGCTACAGCTTATTTTTTTTTTTTTTCATTTTTAGTGCGTTTTTGTTTCCACTTCATGACAGACTAACGTACTAGACAAAAAAAATGCTTAAAACTAGTTGGACGTACATTGTTTTTTTTTTTTCCCTACAATCTAACTTGCTGGCCCTCGACGGGCACTCTAAGCTAAACTTATCCTTAATCTATTGTCTTTCGACCTCATTTTACATTTCATATATTTATGGAGCTCATTATCATTATGTTTACTAATTATTATAAGGAAACATTTTAAAGATAAAATTTAATAACTGAACATTTTTTCGCTACAGCTCATGAGAGGACGGCATGGCGGCCACGCGGTCAGCTGTTTTAAAAAGAGCTCCAAATGAGATTCAATGCATTTTCTAGAGTTCTGTTCCATCATTACGTGGTTGTTGCGTCTCCAAAATCGTCCTTTCCTACACTCTGGAGCCACGATTCTTCATGAAATTTGCCTCTTAAATGCGGCGAAGAGAATGCAGTGCATTTAGTACCCAAGTTTCTGACCCTGTGCTGGTAGGCGCACCGTATCTACAGCTGCTTTATGTTCAATGGGTTTGAGACTGCGGTGGGTACTGTGGCGTGGAAGCAGACCCAATGCACTTCCTAGCTAGCTGAAAAATTGCACTGCATCAAATGCATGGTTCGCTGTCTTGGTAGTTCGACCAACAAGACGATGGTGCTCGGCATCAATTTGACAAATCCCTTCAAAGCTGGCTTTTTACAGATGCCTTCACTGGGTTGATAGGGATCCCTTGCAAAGGAATGCCCAGGTCCGCCAAAGAAGATGTTCCTATGTCTCGTGATTCTTCTTGAGGCTTTTTATCAAGCTAAGCTACTTGAAAATGCTCGAATGAATAATCGTTTCATAAGCAAATCCAGGAACCAAAACCTGCTTATAGAGCGTAAACTATTTCTCTCAGTGCTCAATTGACGAAGCGCTGATTTATATATTAAATTAAGTGGTTTATGTATATGATTTGTATGGTATTAGACCAGTGCAAGAATTATTTATATAAAATGTGGAGCTAGTTAGTTTTACTCAGATATCGCGGGTGCCAGTTTCTATTTAAGTTTGAAAAACTGGACTTTTAGACAACACCGCCTCGTTTAAGTCGACAATATTAGAAAAGTACTAATTGTTTGTAAAGAGGCTTCTCAAAACACTTAAGAAGAGAAAAGCAGGTCAAACAACACGGGTTGCCTCAGGCGTCTTGTGGAATGTCGCCCCATCTAAAATGTTACAGATCACTCAATAAATCCCGGGGCGCCAGTAGCAAAAAATTATAATTTTTTATTATGTGATATGTTATGTCTGTATTAATATATATGACGCCCTTGCTGGTTCGCAATTTTGATTAAAAGAAATATCATTTATATGGTTATATTTAGAAATGAAGGCTTGGTGTGCTAGAAGCATCCCTCGCGAGCATCTCTCTCCAAAGTGGAGAGAAGTTCTTCGTGATCCCTGCTATTCCATCCGCCCGTAAACCCTTTTATTCTGTTGGGACTGAAGCCGGAGACTTGAACGCTAAAAACAGCATATGGGGCAACACAGTTCTTCATTGTTTAATTTAGCTCTGTGATTTGAACGGTTAAAAGAGCATGTCGGGCAACACAGTTCTTCATTGTTTAATAGAATCCTGTAAAAAACAGTCAACTAAAACTGTGGAAATGTTCTTTAACAGTCCCTTCCACAAGATGCACATTGGTGAGTCAATTGTTTGCTCCAGCTGGAAATTCAGATTTTCTTACATATGTATGTCTGACGTGCAGGTAGGAATGCATGTGGCATGTTCGAAAACTCATCTTGTACAGCTTATAGCTGTGTAATGGACAAAGCAATGGGATCTTTGAGGAAAACAACTGGGTTGTGGGCATTACCGACGTGCATGAATAAAAACTGATTCATGTGATTAGCGAAGCACTCCATACGCGCAATCGTATGAGCCTGTAGAGAAGCGTGCCGTCCGGGCATCTAACGAGCGCGTGTTATTTGCATTCGATTTTTTTCAGTTTTTGAAAAATTTAATAGAAGAGTGTCATGTAGGTTAAATATAAAAAATTGGATTTCTTCTTCCTCTAGGATCGGCCTGGGCCGCACCCAGCAAGCCTCTATAAATTACAAGACCTTTAACCAGTTAATTTAAACTTCTTCTTCACTTGTGTGCGCCATAATACTATCCTCTATTGCATTGTCCCATTGACTTCCAGATGATGCCACTAAATTAAATGAATGAACCATTCAAAATCCAATCCGCAACATCCTTTTTTAGAGTCAACTCATGAAACCAAAGATCATTTGGTGCAATGGCGGCTACAAAACCCACCAGGTGAGGGAACCCGATTAACATCTTGACCAGATGTTTATTTAAGTGCCACGGAAGGTCCTGAACCTCAGTGACAGTGATCAGGCTCCAGCCTGATCGTACCGTAGGCCAGCTATAGTGGTGACTGTACTTTAAAACCTTATACAGCGAGCAGAACCATGGTGAACGTGTGTCTACTGGTTACTTATTAATAATAATTGCTGGCGCTACAGTCCAAAGGGGGACCAGGGCCTAGCTTGCTCATCAACTACTCGTGTTGTGCGCGCTACTGTTCTCTGACGAGTAGAAGGGACCTACAATTTTTTGCTGACTCCGAACGGCGAAATTTGAGAAGCTTTCTTAGACAGTTAATATTATTTGAGTGTAGTCAGCAGCTCGAAAGAGGTGGTGCCGTGAAATATAAGAAAAATTGGTGTTGAACTGGGAGTCGAACCTAGACCCTTCGGCGTGTGAGCGTCGCACTCTACCCACTACGCCACGGCGACCACCTACTGGTTACTTACTCCTTGTTTAACCCAGAGGCTAGGATCAGGTGCTTAGAGAATTTTCACTGTTCAGTACGTAGTTCCATTTTTAGCAACCCAGAAAACGGTAGAGATTTCAAAAAAAAATCTCGATCCAAACCAATGTGGCGTGAGTATGATATCAATTGGGTACTGAAGTAAACCCAGTAAGTGGCCGCCGTGGCGTAGTGGGTAGAGTGCGACGATCACAGGCCGAAGGGTCTAGGTTCGATTCCCGGCTGAACACCTCCAATTTTTCACGGCATCACCTCTTTCGAGTTGCTGACAACACTCAAAGCGTAATTAATGTCTAAGAAAGCTTCTTAGCCTTCGCCGTTCGGAGTCGGCAAAAAACTGTAAGTCCCTTCTACTCGTGAGAGAACAGTAAGTGCGCACAACACGAGTAGTTGGTGAGCAAGCTAGTCCCTGTTGCCCCTGTGGACTGTCGCACCAACAATTATTATTATTATTATTACTTAAGTAAAGGGCGCTTGGTCTGCGTTATCTACGACTCTTGGCCATCACCAATAAAGCAGGTGATCACGTTACTCCAAATACGGATTCTATCACACGGTTTTGGGGAGGTGAATACTTTTCTGACTGGAATGTGACCCATGCATAGGCGTTGAATACGCAGACCAAAGGTTAGACCCATGTCACCTTGATTGAATCTTCTTCTTCAAAAACCGTCAACGCAAACAGGACCAACGATTGAAAGCAAATTTTTCGTCTCGAAAGAGAAAAAGTTTCACTCGCATTTGCAAGATCTGCATCTCCACGAAAATCAGACAGAAAATCGAATACGTGATTCTACTTTTCTATGACAAACAATAGAAAAAAATGATTGCGCCAAGCCAACTCTTCAAACATATCTCCCTCCGATGCCAAAAGCCTGCTGCATTTCTGTCGTCACAATTGTTTGCCTACACGATGTAAATCTCAACACGGTGGAGGTTCTTCATCGCCAAGTGACCTTCTTGTCTCTGTCTTACCATTTCCAACTTGTGAGTGCAAATATTTGAAAATTACCTAACCTGGGCCAACACCGGCTCACAAATCTGTCCATTTCGTGATCTAACTGGAACACACCCCAAAACCAAAAAATACACAATTGTCACAATTCCGTCACCAGCAAATAAATCTCAAGCAAAGATTACGTTTTTCAAAGCAAACATTTTACAATTTGGAACTTCCTGCTAACCGCAACACTTTCGATAACTGGATCCAGCCTCGCTACCGCGGCACACCCGTAGTTCATTCTTTTTTCTTCTAAAGCGCAAATTCATCTTTCTCGCTGTGTCGCTCTCCGTCTTTCCCTCCCTGTCAAAGCAAAAGAGGAAAACACGTTTTCGCTGCGTGTGTCACAAGGTGGGCCTAGTGAAATCACGCCTCTGTGTACACTTTCTCGGATAACAACAAACAAGAAGGAATTCCGAATTAGGTAACCATGCACATAATATATGCTAATTGACAGCCCATTCCAGCATCGGTAAGCATCCATTGAGAACTAGATTCCTCGCGGAGTGTTTCTTGACCGGTTCGAGCGCTAGCCGTGGTGATATTCCAAACAAACTCGATCGCTACAGAAACCGCATCCGTGGGCGTTGAATATTCATGCTGCGGGCAGTTTTGCTGCTACTTATGAGCATGCAGCTGGCGTTTTCTTTTGGTGATAAACAATCGCAATTGCGGGCAATTTCCTCGCTGGTTTTGATGAATCAACTAAATTTTCGTTGCCTGTGCGTCAAGCACAAGCCATTCAAAGACTCAACAAATTGAAGCAGCTGAAGCCACCGAAGCTGTGCTGAATTTTATTCGAACTGATTTATTCATCGGAAGAAAGTTGCTGCCAGCCGTCGATGAGTGGCAATTGTTTTGGCCGTTCGTCGTTTGAATGCACGGCTGAGGTGCGAACTCACAGAGGAAAGTGCCAACCCTCCGCCCTGTGGATGCCGTCTTCTGCTTGAACATTGCCAGATTTTGAGATTGAGCACGTAGTGCAGGCAAATCAGCTTCCCTCTCGTTACAGCGCTCCCCGGCGGCACAGTGCTAAACCAATTATTGTATTTCTAAGGAGACCGGGTTCGTGTACAAGACAAAGGCCCGCGCTTACGAGAGCAGAATTCGAAATCGGCTGCATCATTTTTGGGTATTTAAATTCCCCGAGAGTAAGTTCAGTCGATTGTTATCGCGGCGGTGAACGCCGAAGTTTACATAAGTCCATGATCGTGGATGAATTTTCATTTAGGGGGCGTCTCGGCCAGGTGGGCTTTCGATATCTTCCCTCCCACCCTCTGGGTGGCTTGTGTGTTCGAAGTTCGGAAGTGATAATTTGATTACTTTAATTAAGGCTGCGCCGAAATAAGTCGAAATAAGAGGCAAACTTTTTGAAGATCCGCACAGATATGGAAATAAGAAAAACTCTCTCAGGCACATCAGCACAGCAGAGACAAAGTCCTTGGGAAAGTTTTCCTCCTTGGAGTCAAATGGTGGTGAGGAAATGACTGGCCGAACAAAACCCGTCAGACAATCGCATTATTTCCCTCCGGAGGGAATTTATATTGGATGGTGGAGGTCCGTCCAAACGATGGTTGGAAGTTCGTTAAATCAAATTCTGCTTAAGTCTGTCGCCTCTGTGCTGACTTACACCAATCAACATAGAGGCGAATTCTAACCTCAACTGTCAGAGTAAATCTGAAACTCCCCCGACCAACTATGTGACAAGCGCAAAACCGCAGCACAACGGCAGAGTTCCACGAACGCAAAGATTTCGTGTTACAGGCACTCAGTCACACTCAACCAGATCGCAGGCAAAACCCGAAACGAAACGAAACGAGAAGCGAATGTGAAAATATTAAGAGAAGTGAAACTGCATACCACATCAATGACGACAGCATACAGAAACACTCCAGCATCCACCACACCTACCTCCCCTAGCGCATGACAAGGCGCTCATTGCATGCACTTAGCATGCAGCGAACGTTGCGCTCGTAGCGCTCGTAGCTAACTCGTTCACTGTGTTAACAAGACAACTTCCGACCGGCGAGGCAGCGGCGGTGGCGTTGTCACTTCCCCCAGCCGGATAGAGTGCGTGCACTTATTCCTCATTCGCCTTACTACCCGCATTTTTTTCTTACCGACGTCCGAAACTGCCGCTTGTAAGCGCTGGAATCAGTTTTGCAGACTTTCTTTGGGCCACACATCTACGGCCATCAGTTGCAGCCGCTGCGGGCAAGACACATCTGGCGGGCCGGCCAATGTGGAAGTTGCTGGTGGAAGAGGGTCTATGTGTGAGCCATGCAATTACGGGTGCTTTTCCTGATTGCGGGGGAAGTTATTAGCGCCACAGAGGCGGGCACCGACAGGCCGGCGATACATTCACATCAGGTATCTATAATTGTGATACGTGCTCGGTATGATTCGAATGCTTAAGGAGGAAGAAGTCTATTTCATAATGTTATGAAGTTGCTTGTAAGTGGACCAGAGACGTGGCAAACGGCGGTGAGCAGTGAACGGTGATTTGGATTCGCCGCCGATATGGTGCAGCTAATGAAGTGAAATTTGAAATGCTCGGCGCTGTGGTGCGGCGTGTGTTTGAATGCTTAACGGAGCTCACAGTGCGATTATCCAATAAGCGATTATCTTATGAAAGAGTGCTCAAATGGAAGCGGAGAATATTCGTTTGCTGGGAGAAGACATCTGATACCGGCGCACCGCACATGATTGGCATGGGAGAATTGAAATTGCTATGGAATGTGCGTGTGGGGGAGATCGGTGAAAAGTTTCACCTAGGTGATTAGGAAGCACTTTTGGAGTTGTTGGAGAGTACTCTTGAATGAATGGTTGAGCGGTTGAAATTTTCAATTGAATTGGTGTTTTATTTTTTAGTGGAAGATCATGACTTGAATTGGCAAACAGGAGGCGCCAGGGGATTTTTTCCGATAGTTGGGAGAGGGCGATGTACTGATGGAATATGGAGACTTTTGATGAGATATAAGGGTTTATGTCAACAAATTTAGCAAAGTCATACACCACAGACAAAACAAGATTGGCTGCTAAATATCTTAATTCTTTTCACTCAAAATAACAAAAACGATAACTGAGAGGTAAATCCCAACTGTACTTCCTCAAATGAGACCCTATTTTCCACAGTCCGAAAGGTATGGCATATTCATGCTTCCCAACGGGACACAGCATGAGTCTGCAGTAACTAAAGGGTGAATGAATCGAACTCCAACTTTTTAAAATGCAGTCCACTTGTAGACTAGGGCACTATCCAACATAACGGTTCACTCAATATGTCCGCAGACTGACATCAAGGGTGCCCCAACAGGAACGCAAGATTTAAATGACTGATGCAGCAACTGAATTGTTTCTCTGGCTGTATGAGATGTGGTGCCGTCTTGTTGAAATCAGATCCCCTCCACATTCATTTCTTCAATTCTAGGCAAAAAAGTTGGTTATCATTTCACGATACCGAACACCATTGACTATTTGCGCTTGACCTGACTCATTTTCATAAAAAAAAGGTCCAATGATTCCCCCAGCCCAAAATCCACACCACACAGTGACACGTTGAGGATGCATTTGCTTCTCGTGAATCACTCGAGGATTTTCCTCACCTCAAATGAGACAATTCTGTCTATTGACGAAGCCATCAAGATGGAAATGCGCCTCGTCACTAAAGATTTTATCGGCAAAATCAGCATTTGCATGTTCACAATGAGAATGCGTTGTTTATTCGTGTAGCTCCATTTTTATTGACCTTATAGCTTCTACTAACAACCAATGATAATTGTTCAAATATCAAACAATGACAATTCCGATGGCGCCAAATTTGAATCTTGTGTTCTTGTTGGAACACCCTTAATGAGCGGTGCTATTAACAAAAATTCCAAATTATTTGTAGGAAGTAAAGCCATAAAGTTGAAGACGTGAAGGCGTAGTGGGTAGAGTGCGACGATCACACGCCGGAGGGTCTAGTTTCGATTCCAGGCTGAACACCTCGAATTTTTCACGCACCACCCCTTTCGAGCTGCTGATGACACTCAAAGAGTAATAACTGTCTAAGAAAGGTTCTCAAACTTCGTCGCTCGGAGTAGGCAATAAACTGTAGGTCCCTTCTACTCGTGAGAGAACAGTAGCGCGCACCACACGAGTAGTCGATGAGAAAGCTAGGCCCTGGTCACCCTGTGAACTGCCGCGCCAACAATTATTATTATTGTAATTAGCGTTGGTAGCTCGCCTTGTTGAGTGCGATAAACGACGTTGTCCCTCGATGTTTTTCCCCTGAGTTGAAAGCTTTTAAGGCACCTGGACGTGGCTCATTCAAAGCCGACGTGCAATCACAGTGAAACTCATTTAAGCCAGGTTCTGATGATCACTAGTGGGCATTGAAGGCGTAGAGTCAAAGTTTCCTATGCTCTTTGTCTTCTCTCAATGGAGAAATCGAAACACGGACAGATGAAATTGCTTTACTCCTTTTATATCCTCAAACGTGGGTGGCGCGCACACGACTCCCCTGATAAAAGTTTTCATGAAGCTATGCGGTAGCAGGACACGCCTGTAAAAAGAAATTTCTGGCAATAGTGGATATTTGTGCTATGTAATAGTTAGATTATGGACTTATCACCCATTGCTTGGCAGATTCTATAAATTTGTTGCCTGTCCACTACGGCTGATCCAATGAACATTTCTTCCTTTATCTGATAAAATTCTAAATGAACCTTGTCCTCAGCTAAGAAACCCTTTCCAGCGCGCCCTATGTTTTCAGATCAGCTATCAGTTGTGGACGTAGTCGGGCGGTGGAAGTCACACAGTGGTGCCATTGTATGAGAAACGCGAAAATAAAGGGGAGGAATGCAATTGGCTAACTTATTACAGCATTTTATGCTGAAGTAGCGACAAATAAGTGTTGAAGACGCAGCATAACGTCGACTAAAACGACTTCGCAATTTTATTATTAATCGCCTTTCACTTCTATCTAGTAAGTGCAGGAAGGGCGTGGGCGGCCGCCGTGGCGTAGTGGATAGAGTGCGACTCTCACACGCCAAAGAGTCTAAGTTCGAGTCCAAGCTGAACACCTCGAATTACCTCTTTCGAGCTGCTGACAACACTCAAAGAGTAAAGTTTGTTTAAGAAACCTTCTCAAACATCGCCGTTCGGAGTCGGCTAAAAACTGAAGGTCCATTCTACTGTTGAGAGAATAGTAGCGCGCACAACACGAGTAGTTGATGAGCAAGCTAGGCCCTGGTCCCCTGTGGACTGTCGCGCCATACAACAACAAGTGCAGGAAAGATTAGCAGCTCCAGATTAGAAAGCATTTTATTCTCAAGCTTTGCCCTTTGAAACGCAAAAACGCTTTGTATATTGTTGCCACATCTAGAGGAGTGAAATATGTCTTGCGTCGCTTCAAGAGATTTAGACACTTTGCTGCGTTTTAGTCGATCTCAAATGTGTCATGGCTTAAACTAAGTGTTTATTTGATACACAAACCAAGGATACAAAGTCGTTCGGTTTCAACAACACAATAAGTATTCATGGATAATGGTTGCTTGATTTGACAGCACATCAGTGACAGTAGACAGCACTGGGTCTTGCGACCATTCAATTCCACTCGATTCTTTTGCCACCCATGAATTATGCTGTCAAGATTGGGCGAAAGGACAATCTTTTCATTTGTCGAAACAAGTGGGCTATAGCCCAGTTTTTGCAAAGAATAGCGTTGGTAGCTAACTTCGACGTTCGGAGTCGGCAAAAAACTGTAGGTCCCTTCTACTCGTGAGAGAACAGTAGAACGCACAACACGTGTAGTTGATGAACAAGATAAGCCCTGGTCCCTCTGTGGACTATCGCGCCAGCAATTATTATTAAAGCTATTCAAATGATACCTGTAAAATTTTCATCATAATCTGTTTATAAGGTAACAGGTTACAGTGCTTCAAGTGACGCTACTTTTGTGATTTTTAAAACAATAGAAAATGCAGAATTTCGTGTGTTGATCAAACACTGCTTTTTGATGAGAAAATATGCAGGAACTAATAAAAATATGCGTTCTGTAACTCTTTTCTTAGCCTGTAGTAGAAAAATAGAATTACCAACAAGTGCAATTAGGGGATCACCTTTTTGAAAATGTGAAGATTCTTTGCTTTGAAATTTTGTCTGCTGGCCTACCTTCCTGCCTAATATTATTTTTTTGAGAGTTGTGAGACATGGCACAAGCTTTGTTTGAAGTTACATTACATAATTTTTCTTATAAGTTACAGCTGTGGGTACTTGGTGGTAGTGCTTTCATTGTGCACTGTACTTGAGTATAGTCGAGTGTTCCTTATCGTCAAAGGTTGTTGGTTCTTCAGTTGTTGAGCGTTTTCTTGGGCTGTCTTTACGATATATGTGTTTCAGTGGGTAAGAAATCGGATTTACAAGAATTTTTTTATCAAATTCCTTGCTTACCACGTATCCCTCATCACCCATGACAAGAGTGTGTCCAATACGTCGTGTGCAGTTATTCCCAACATCGCCTACATCATTAAATAATTTCATGTTACTTAATAGGAAGCAAACTAGCAACAACAACAAACCCTCAGCCGTCGCAGCAAATATTACATCGTCTGCCATTGACTGTGTAGTGAGTTGCCCAAATTCAAAGTGCTATTGGGAGCAATAATAGCTTCTCCGACAGCAAGCATTTGGTTCAGTAAATATTTGCTTCTCAAACATATTGAATTGTGGCCAGTCAACGGGAAGTCATAGTAATTACAAAATACCAGCAAATATTCTCCGAATGGAATTGAATATTTGTCAATATCCATTACCACTTCTTAAGTGCTTTGTACAGGTCGATTCAAAGTAGGGTAAATTAAAGTAATTTTGAAAGAAACCTTTTTGTCCATAGCATTCAACTGCAAAGCAAACGCTCTGTTTGTATACAAATATTCGATCTTACGAATTAAGGGACAGACCTTGTAGTTGAGTATATGGTCCTCCTTTCTCAATTGGGAAAAAAAATATTAACACAATTTTAAAATTGATGTGTAACAGTTAGATTCTGGACTTATCACCCATTGCTTGGCAGATTCTATAAATTTGTTGCCTGTCCACTACGGCTGATCCAATGAACATTTCTTTCTTTATCTGATAAAATTCTAAATGAACCTTGTCCTCAGCTAAGAAAAGCTTCCCAGCGTGCCCTTGTATGAGAAACGCGAAAATAAAGGGGAGGAATGCAAGTGGGTAACTTATTACAGCATTTTATGCTGAAGTAGCGATAAATGAGTGATGAAGACGCACCATAACGTCGATTCAAATGACCTCGCAATTTTATTTATTAAATATTAATCGCCTTTGAATTCTATCTAGTAAGTGCAGGAAGGATTAGCAGCTCCAGATCAGAAAGCATGTTATTTCCAGCTTTGTGCTAATACTCGCCTTGTATCATCAATAGGAGTGAAATATGTCTTGCGAGGCATAGACACTTGAGAGTAAAAATTAATTTTGTTTTCAACTTTTCTTGTTGAAAAAAAAGCTCAAATTACATACCTAAAAGTAGTGTCCGACGGAATCGATAACTTTTTCCATTTCTGTGGTAATTTCGGAATACGATCTCTGTAAAATGAGCCGTTTCTGGGATCAATCCAATCATTGAGCCAATTTTTGATTTCTACAAATGAACCGAATCGATGATGCCCTGATTCATTTTGCATCCATCGAAAAAACCAGTTGTCGGAAAGAGCAATGTTTAGAGAAAACAACGGGTGAGCTAAGGACTCCCAATGTGCTGATATGGCTTTCTATCGACGGCTTAAACAGCAGATGGTGCAGCACACAAACAAAGAAGAAACAGGCTTTGCATGGTTTCACTTCTTCTTGAGGTTATTATGGTTCATTGATACAGATATTCCGTACTTTGATCCCTGAACGAGAGGTGTGGTCGGCTAACCCACAATGAGTTGCTGACGCTACGTGCATCTACACCGATGGATCAAAAACAAACGAAGGCGTTGGTTGCGGAGTCTACTCTGAGGATCTTCACCTTAGCCTAAAATTCAGACTTTCCAATCACTGTAGCGTGTTCCAAGCTGAATTAATGGCCATTCGCGAAGTACTGTCTTGGCTGAAGAGGAATAGAATATCCTCAGCTGATATCCTTATTCTTACGGATAGTCAGGCAGCACTCAGTGCCCTGTAATATGTCTCATCAAACTCTTTAGACGGTCATGAACCGCCGCACATCCTTAGATGAGATGGCTGCGCAGTTCAATATATGCCTGTGCTGTGTGCCAGGTCACAGAGACATTCCGGGTAACCGTCAAGCAGACGAATTGGCCAGGCTTGCCACAATGCAACCACAACTTCAGGAACACGAACACTTTGGTATCTGTCTCGTCACATGCAAGTCAAAACTGCACTTGAAAGCGATCCATCAGACTAATCAAAGGTGGTCCAACCATAATCTTTGTCGCGTCTCTAAGGAGGTGTGGCTCTCTCTTGAACCCAAACGCTCCAGGCTGCTGCTATCCCTCAAAAGATCAGACATAGGCCTGGTTATGGTAGCCATAACCGGGCACTGTCTAATCGGTGAGCATGCTAGCAGGCTAGAGCTCCCTCAAACGGTTTTGGCAGAAGCTGCAGGAATGAGGAAGAATCAGAAACTCTCCTACACCTGTTATGCACATGCCCGGCGCTCTCGCGCCTAAGATACAAACACTTCCTCAACGGCATACATGACCTCAATATAAACCCCTCCCGCCGACATTTTAAACTTTATTATCGGCTCCAGCTAGTTTTAGGTTCTTCCCACATGGTGTGGCAGCACAATGGTCCTGTATGGAACTAAGTGCATTCATCAGCCATCTTAACCTACCTACCTATTATGGGTCATTCATTTTTGATCTCCAGACTCTCCCAAATGTCTTTCATGAAACATTTTCGAGATAAAAAATAGCTTTTGAACATTTTTCGGTTTCCAATTTCGGCACCCAATTTTAAGCCTTTTGTAAAAATCAATTTTTCCGTAATCGAACGAAAATTGTTTGCTAAGTCACTTTCAAAGATTTTGTTAGTTCAGTAAGGCATATCACATTTATTCGTTGGGGCCTGAAAGCTCTTTGACTTCGGTTATTGTCCGCATAACTTATTGATCGGAACAGATTCACCAAACACTTGAATACTTAAAGTATTCGATGAGGCTAAGGTCCACCGCAGACTATAGCGCCACACGTAGAAGAAGAAGCTACGTGTGGCGCTATAGTCTGCGGTGGATCTGGGCCTCAATTAACATGCTTCTCCAGCTAATTGATCTATCGCCAGCTGCCTCCAGGTACGCACTCTAAATTGGTTGAGGTCGTTCTCCGGTTTTGTGCGCCACCTTAGCATAGACCGTCCTACGTTACGTTGTCCCAATGGTTTGGGTTTAAAGACCTTTCTGATCAGATTAGTCATGTCAATACGTTCTACATGTTTTAGCCATCTTAAGCCTTGTACCCGTATACGCTTGACCAGGAGCATACCGCTGTTCAGCCCATAGAGTTTGTCGTTCTCTTCTTCTTCTTCTTCTTCTTCTCCAAATGCTGTCAGCACAAACAAACAGTGGGTAAGGAGGCAAATCGAAGTCCAATTCGTGTAATTTGGCCAAGATAGCGAACGGCCTGTGACACGGTGCACTTGGTGGAAGAGATTGGGACGGTTTCTTTTTGCAATTTCTTCCTTCAAATAAACCAATAATGCCATGTAGTAGTCACCATTGATCTTTTTGCTCTTCTCAAGATCGTCGATGAATAAAATTCCCAAAATACGGATGCAATGACCTCGCCAGCCGAACTTTGCTTTTTTTTTGTCGATTTGGGCGTCATTCACTGGCTGCTGTCCACTCCGCTGACTGCCGATTTCACTGTGGAGTGTGGTGATGTATTCATGTTTCAGCCATTGTCACATACCAATGCAAAAAGTCCTGTTTATTCTGGCGAAACAGCTCCAAACAGCTCTCACAATCATGGACACGTTGTGGTTTTTGATGCATTGTAAGCAAACCCGGCATCCATTTCGAAAACCGCTTTCTCATGAACAAATATTTATCCCAAGTAGTGTACACACTGCCTTCTGATATCTTTAAGGTGCAATTTATGCAATTTCCCTTTGCAGTTTTCCGAAACGATTTTCTGTACCTTTTTGACGTTTTCAGGTGTAACACACTCAATTGGCTTTCAAGAGCGTTTAGCATCGTTGGTGTCTGTACGGCCACGTTTAAGTCAGCATACCACTGACATATAGTTGTTTTTGATGGAGCAGACTCCTTGGAACACTCTTCAAGCCATTGCTGAGATTGCGCGGTATTTTTTCTCTATCAAAAAACAATGTTTAATCAACATAGGAATTTCTGTTTTTTTTTTTATTATTAAAAATCGCAAATCTAGCGTCACTTGAAGCTACTGTAGCTTTTAACCTAATAATCAGATTGTCATGAAAATTTGACAGGTATCATTTGAATATGGATTCTTTGTTAGTGGCGCCCATTACATATCTGTTCCGAGACTTATTGAGGGATGTGTTACTTCTCTCATAAGTTTATGAATTGTAAAATTTACTCCTTCTTGCGCTTTTGTTTCATCCATACTGGTAACAGTGGAAAGCTCGTTGCTCTAGGTAGAAGGACACCAACAGTAGTCTCTTGGTGTCTTTTTATTTATTAAACTACTCACATCCATTGAATGTCGATAGTCAAAATCTGCTATACTTTTCTTCGTCCTTCTTTCGAAAGGACGAAAAGTATTACAAGCAAGAGTTTCTTCGGTTTTTTGCAGACTTCTTCGCACAGAATTATCTTTGCGAATCGCTACTTCTTCGGACTCAAGAAAAAGATTAACTTTCTAGTATAAAGACTTGATCTCCATAATCCTGACTTAAATTGCATAAACTTTGACGTTTCGAAAAGACGATAAGTATGACCTTAATTTTTAGAGGGAAAAATTCTGCCTGCAATTTTTGGTCCTGTTGGCATTGAAGGCGTATGGAAGGGACGATTCAATGACTCAATCCATAGCGTATACGGCGACATGCCCCACTTAAGCGTCTTCGCATTCAATGCTTCAGATGACTAGCCCATGTAGAGCGCATGGACGCCACCACGGAGCCATTGTGATAACCCAACAGAGAACGGCATAGGCTGAGATGGGACACACAAATTGAGAATTCCCTCAACTGGAGGAAGTTGGTGAAAGCAGTGCTGGTTGTATAGGCATCCAAAAATAGACCATTGGCCCAAGTTTGAACAATCTATTTCTGTTATCTTATAGAATGAGGCCTTTCTTATAAACTACACATCAACTTCTCAGAGTACAAAACCAACAAATCACGCATACGGATTTGCCCAACCCTAGAAGCTCTCAAATCCCCACTTTCCGTCCGAAATATCCTCGTTTGATAGAAGATATTATATTTTTCTTTTCTTTGGTGGACGCTTCAGCTTGGTACACTTAAAACATCATTCAATAAGTCCAGGGACATATAGGGGGCGCCACTAACATTAAAATTAATATTATGAGGTTGTCAAATATCTTCATTCCGCTTATTTGCTCTTCATTCAATGCTTAACAAAGAGTGTAACAGTGATCGGATTTAGTTCAAATATGCGCCGTTTTGTTCGATAATCCGTTTCCATCCAGACGGCAACTTCATAATACCCCCTCGTAGAAGCCCCCCTCCTTATTTGCGAAGAACTCGGACAGCCACTTTTCACAAGCCTCCTTTGAATTCAACCTTACACCATCAAGGTCGTTCGCCATGGACAGGAAAAGGTGGTAATCACTTTGGGCTATGTCCGGGCTATATGGTGGATGCAATAAAACCTCCCAACCGAACTTCCGTAGCTTCTGCCTAGTCATCACCGAAGTGTGTGGTCTCCCGTTGTCTTTGTGGAACACTACACCCTTTTTGTTGGCTGATTTTGGACGCTTCCGGTCGATCGCTTGCTTTAAACGGTCCAGTTTCTTGCAGAAGATGGTAGAATTTAGCGTCTGGCCATATGGCAGCAGCTCATAGTGAATGAATTCCCTTAGAATCCCACAAAACACACAACAAGTCCTTCCTGACCGTCAATCCCGGCTTGGCCACTGTTTGGGACGATTCACCGGCCTTCAACCACAACCGTTTTCGCTTGATATTGTCGTATGTGATCCATTTCTCGTCGCCAGCCACCATCAGCTTCAAAAATGGGTCGAGTTCATTCCTTTTCAGCAGCATATCGCAGCCGTTCATTCGCTCCAGAAGGTTTTTTTGCGCCAAATCATGCGGCACCCAAACATCAAGGTTTTTTTATATCCAGCCTTCTGCAGATGGTTCAAAATAGTTTGGTGACTAACTACCATCTCCTGGGCGATATTACGAGATGCCGCATGCTGGTCTAATTCGATGATTTCCATGATTCGATCGGTATTCGTCGCCACAGGTCTTCCGCCGGCTGGCTTATCCATGGAGTCGTTTTTACCAGCTCTGAATCGTCGAAACCATCCTTTTGCGGTTCAACGTGATAGAGTAGTATCCCCCAAAACACCATTAATCTTACGGAACGTTCCTCTAGCGGATTTGCCTTTAACGAAGAAAAACTTTAAAATAGCGCAAATTTCGGCGTTAGTGAACTCCATATTTACACGTCTATAACTGTTGAACGCAATATCAAAATAATAGTCATGCATAGCGTCGTTTTGTAGGTTATGTCAAGACCTTTCAAATGATGTATAGTATTGCCTGATATGAAGTCTTTGCACATAACCGGAAAATTCAAAAGACAAAAAGGCGTAATGGAAATATTTGACAACCTTATAAAGCAAAAATGTTTGTAAGTGGCGCCCCCTATACAAGTCCCTGGACTTATTGAGTGGTCTGTTAAATTCTCTACTCGAAATGCATTTAACTTTCCACATTTCAGAGCTCGATGCCGCGTTGCCCACTCTAAAAATATCTCAATATAAAAAAATCTGTTCATAGTAATTTCAAATTACAAAAATAAACCTCATTCACTAGCGGTTAAACTCAACGAGCAGAACTAAAAAAAATCCCCTTCCATAGTGACACATCTCTTCGTTCAAGCCAAACAAAAAAATTAGCAACATCCAAACCAAACGCAATCAACTGTCCTGTCTGTTGAAAATGAGAAAAAGTTATGGTCACCGCGCAGCGAACATTAATTCGTTTCACTTCCATAAAATGTTCAAACATTCAGCTATTCAGATTCTGTTTTTTGCGCTGTTATTAATAATTTTAATGCTTAATAGTCCAATTACAACATGGCAACAGTTTTGCCATTTCCAACGTCAGCGTGCTGTCAGCAATTAAAAACTGTCAAATTAAACTCAATGGAGATAAAGAAAAAAACACAAAAATTCACAAAAACAGAATTCAATTTGAAATTGCGGAAAAATTGAATTCAATTATGAATGGCTGTTTTTTTTTTGGAATTTGAATTAAATTCCAAGCTACTGGGTTATTGTGCCGACACAGATAAGTTTGGGGATCGTTTAATTATTTTGAGGTTTGACGTTTGGAACGCTCATCGGCTTGTTATTTTGTTGCACTTGCTATTACTAGAATGCGGGCTCCTTGACAGACACATCACAGTAACAAACGTTTTATGGGACTGCGCACATAATCTTCCAAAAGCACTGTCGCCGACTGAGAAATGGGGAGAGCACTGACGAACTTGGCGAACAGTGACGTCACAAATGCGCCGATTAGCGACAAGTAAGGGTAACAGGAAGTGTACATCAAGGCTGATATCTAGGAAGGCTGCACAAAATTGACGTTTCCGGACAGAGGACAGGTGGTCAAAACCTTTGTCTGCTTTGGTTCAGCAAAGAAAAGTAACGAAAATCAAGCGAAAGCTGGTTCTTCTCGTAATAGAGGTCTTGTTTGAAAGACAAAGCATTTCAGTCTGAAACTCCCAGTTCTTCTGTATGGCAAAGACACATGCCAGTCACTTCACACAGTTGAAGAGGACTTTAGTGTGGGATTTTCGCCCTGTTTGATTAAACGTCTTCAACACACCATGGCTCAGCTGTGACTTAGAGAGACCCTATGGCCGCAGGAGCCTAGAAAAGGTTTCAGTTAAGGAGAGCTTTATTATATCGAGCGAATGGATGTTGCGGTTGCAGATCAAAAAGTTTGAGAGTCTCATTCATTGAAAAGGAGAGATGACGGTTGGGGTGGCGCACAGTGGTGCCTCAACAAAAACAAAAAAAAATACGTAAAACTGAAATAATCTTTTCAATCAAGTGGAGTTTGTTTTCTGATTATGAGAACCTAGAAAGCCAAAATTCTGTTGTCTAGTGAGCCGTTTCTGTGGGTTCAGTGGTCGCCGTAGGTAGAGTGCGACGCTCACACGCCGAAGGGTCTAGGTTCGACTCCCAGCTCAACACTGATTTTTCGAATTTTTCACGACATCACCTCTTTTGAGCTGCTGACAACACTCAAAAAGTAATGACTGTCTAAGAAAGATTCTCAAATTTCGCCGTTCGGAGTCGGCAAAAACTTTAGGTCCCTTATACTCGTGAGAGAACAGTAGCGCGCACAACACGTGTAGTTGATGAGCAAGCTAGGCCCCGGTCCCCCTGTGGACTGTAGCGCCAACAATTATTATTATAAGTGAGCCGTTTCTATGTACGACTAGCTCAAAGTTGGGACTTTGAAATGTTAGATATTGAATGTTTTTTTTTTCAAGAAAATTCGGTGTGACATATTTTTTAAAATAAACACCTTGGAATTTGATGTCATATTTATTTGAAAGGGCGTACATTTAACCTTCAAACTGCATCAAACGTTTTTTCATCTATACGCCCAGTTTTCTAGACCAGGTTTTTGGTCACCTTTTGCGGGAAATACTTCCATCTTTGGTAAAGCATAACAAAAGTACTCCTAGGGGATTCAATGGGATACCACATTTTTCTGAAAGCTTGAAATATTCTCTTTCGATGGTGCAGGAATAAATTCGCTGCATGAACCACTAAGTAGTGAGGCGCAAGCCATATTACACTTAATTCAGATTTAGAAAATTTCTTACAACGAAAGTATGTTAGTAAATGGCATTGAATTTAATTTTTCTTTATAGGCACGAATTCCAGCTTCGTTTTGAACCTAAATTTACTGTAGTAAATTGCAATCAAATATTATTTTTATGAAAATAAAGAGAATAAATGCGTTTTTTCAATTTTTTTAATTCAATATTACTTTGTTATCCTTCATTCACATGACAGCAGAATGAGTTTAAGGCACTGATTCTAAATTTAAAAATTTCATCAAGTCAATGGGTTGAAAAGTTACGGATTTATTTTCTCATACAAGGGCAACACTGTGTGACGTTCACAGCCCGACTACGTCCACAACTGAAGGCTGATTTGAAAACATAGGGCGCGCTGGAAAGGGTTTCTTAGCTGAGGACAAGGTTCATTTAGAATTTTATCAGATAAAGGAAGAAATGTTCATTGGATCAGCCGTAGTGGACAGGCAACAAATTTATAGAATCTGCCAAGCAATGGGTGATAAGTCCATAATCTAACTATTACATAGCACAAATATCCACTATTGCCAGAAATTTCTTTTTACAGGCGTGTCCTGCTACCGCATAGCTTCATGAAAACTTTTATCAGGGGAGTCGTGTGCGCGCCACCCACGTTTGAGGATATAAAAGGAGTAAAGCAATTTCATCTGTCCGTGTTTCGATTTCTCCATTGAGAGAAGACAAAGAGCATAGGAAACTTTGACTCTACGCCTTCAATGCCCACTAGTGATCATCAGAACCTGGCTTAAATGAGTTTCACTGTGATTGCACGTCGGCTTTGAATGAGCCACGTCCAGGTGCCTTAAAAGCTTTCAACTCAGGGGAAAAACATCGAGGGACAACGTCGTTTATCGCACTCAACAAGACGAGCTACCAACGCTAATTACAATAATAATAATTGTTGGCGCTACAGTCCACATGGGAACCAGGGCCTACCTTGCTCATCAATTACTCGTTTTGTGTGCGCAACTGTTCTCTCACGAGTAGAAGGGACCTACAGTTTTTTACCGACTCCGAACGTCGGAGTTAGTTACCAACGCTATTCTTTGCAAAAACTCTGCTATAGCTCACTTGTTTCGACAACTGAAAGGATTGTCCTTTCGCCCAATCTTGACAGCATAATTCGTGGGTGGCAATGGTCGGAAGATCCAGTGCTGTCTACTGTCACTCATGTGTTCTCAAACCAACCAACCATTATCCATGAATGCCTATTGTGTTGTTGACACCGAACGACTTGCCATCCTTGGTTTGTGTATCAAATAAACACTTAGTTGAATCCATGACACATTTGAGATCGACTAAACTGCAGCAAAGTGACTATGTCTCTTAAAGCGACGCAAGACATATTTCACTCCTCTAGATGTGGCAACAATATACAAAGCGAGTAGTAGGGCAGAGCTGGAGAATAACATGCTTTCTGATCTGGAGCTGCTGATATTTCCTGCACTTGTTGTTGTATGGTGCGACAGTCCACAGGGGGCCTGGGCCTAGCTTGCTCATCAACTACTCGTTCTGTGCGCGCTACTATTCTCTCACGAGTAGAAGGGACCTACAGTTTTTTGCCGACTTAGAACGGCGATGTTTCAGAAGCTTTCTAAGAAAATTATTATTCTTTCAGTGCAGCCAGCAGCTCGAAAGAGGTAATGACGTGAAAAATTCGAGGTGTTCAGCTGGGAATCGAACCCAGACTCATCGGCGTGTGAGAGTCGCACTCTATCCATTACGCCACGGCGGCCACCCTTCCTGTACTTAGAATTCAAAGGCAATTAATAATAAAATTGTGAAGTCGTTTGAATCGACGTTATGGTGTGTCCTCATCACTCATTTATCGCTACTTCAGCATAAAATGCTGTAATGAGTTAGCCAGTTACATTCCTTCCCTTCAAGAATTTCACCGCAAAATACATCTTGCTATGAATGCCCACCTGTTTAATCTTAAGCTCTCGTTTGGGCTTGCAGTTAAGCTTAGAGACGCGCTATACACTACAGGAATATAGAATTCTATTTCAAGCCAAACTTTTCCTATCATTACATTCCACATGCAAGTTAGCACTTCGATCCAATCCTAAAATACACTGGACAAATAATACTAAATAATACAATGTAGAATTCAGGAAAATTATGATTTATGACCTAAGCGATCCTAAAATCCGAGAAACCACTTGAATACCGGAATGATTTTCAAACATGTGCATCGGTTCACATTTCAACCCTCATCCACAACACATCAGACTAAGAATACCGAGGTAACTTACTCCGAGCAGCATCCTACAATAAGTAATCGAGATCCAGACGTCGAACGATCCAGTCATCGAGATCCAGTCGTCGGGCGGTCCAGTCCTCGGACGGCGCAGTCCTTGGACAGCCCAGTTGTGTTTGGCATTTTTTTTTTAATATCTAAATTGTACGACTCCGAGCGGCGAAATTTGAGAAGCTTTCTTACACAGTTCTTACTCTTTGAGTGTTGTCAGCAGCTCAAAAGAGGTGGTGCTGTGAAAATTTCGAAAAATTGGTGTTGAGCTGGGAGACGAACCTAGACCCTTCGCGGCCGAACCTAGACCCCCTTCGGCGTGTGAGCGTCGCACTCTACCTACTACGGCACGGCCACCGACCTACAGCCAAATTAGACAGCGAATTACTGTGCAATTTAAGATGTTCTCCAAATTTGGTGTCTGATCCTCCCAAAAGCATCCTAAAGTCACGTGCCATGCAATATACGAATGAGGGAGTTTTCCCCTTTTTGAGGGCTTACTCTGCAGACCACCACAAAATATGTTTCTCAGATGGATTGAAAAAGTAGTACCACCTCATGTCCATCCGAAAAGGTGAATTCCATCTCCGCATGGCAACCCTCTGTGTCACAACAAGAATCACAATTTGTATACGACCCTGATGTTGGTGTAACCCTGACTTCACCAGAATCATCCTAAGTCATGGCCACGTTTTTTCTTTCACAAGATTGCACTCAAACCGTCAACAAGCAGATCTCTCCAATCACACACTGTGAACGAGGCAGATGATATCACTTGAAACCCGTACAACAGCGAGTGGTTTCCCCCGGAAAATGATCCCACTCGAGCAGGCATGCTTTGAATGCGGAACCACCCACAACAACCCCCAAAAATCATAGACTAATTAAAAATAAATACTAATCACTATTTCCCAACTGTTCGTGCGTCTAATTCGCTGAATGGAAATCAATTTACCCACTTGCGAAGCAGCGCACACTATGCAAATGCCCCTGCGAGTGCAACGGCACGCAGGTGGTCAGCAAACCGATGACGCCGATGCCCCTAATGATCAATGTGAACCGAAACCAATGACTTTGGGAACGGCGGTGGTCTTCAATTAACGTGGGAGTTCTGGAAAATCCGTTCGACGATGCGAGGCAATTAATAGGCACGAAGCAATGGAGAGTGCGTCGACTTTCACACCTCCTCAAACGCACTTGGCCAATGGTATCAGCCAATTTGAGTAGATAATGGCAATTAAAAGAAACGACCCCTTGGCGCACCGAGCGTAGCTCCTCTGGAAGTGTCGATTTCTCTGCACGAAGCCTTAATTAAAACGCAAACACGGAAGTGCCACTTATATCGCTCGCCGATACACATTTCATAATCTCTTTGGAATGATTTTCGAATTATTCAAAATTTGAATACGAGGCAGAGCGTGTGCCTGTGTGTGTTGCATCTGCTGGTCATGGTTTTTTAAAGTGCGTCGAGGAGATTCATCGAAAACTCAGTGGAGCATGTGGTGGAGTTGGTTATTAGCTTGATTTACGGGGTGACGGTAAGCCGCTTTGGAGGGGATTTAAGTCAAATAATTCACACGACTTTTGACCTATGTTTGAGCAGATGGTGTTTGCCGTCTCTTCGAAATGCAAGTCAATTAATCATATGCAAGTCGAAGTGATGGGTGAATGGATTGGGTTGATTTATTCGGGGGGTGGTGCAGACATAATGAAGACACCCAGCAATCACCAACAACACTCTGGCAGAGTTGGACTGTTAATTTCATAACCGGGGAAAGTCACCTGCATACAACGGGGGGATGCAAATGTTTGAATGAATACGCATGAGAGGTGTGAATTTAATATGCTGACGAATTCATCTTATTCATTATCAATTCCCTATTTATACGTGCATTCAGTGCATGTCATTTCTGTGGCAGCGTCTTGCAGGTAATACTCGTATGTGCCACAAGTTCAACGTTCAGCGTGTTTGCGTCTGTCTTAAGAGTCGCGAAATGATGTATGTCGAAGAAGATGGCTGAGCTAGTAGGAAATTGGAGCTTGAACTGAAACACCTCCCTCATTTGAAGGACATAAGACATGTCGTCGATTGCTTTGTGAGCAACAAGCAAGCATTAATGCTATTCGCATGACGTGTTCAACTCCTCGTCACAAAAGCTTTAAGTCCAATAGAACTGGAATCACAATAGACTCCCGTCAATGATTTCTTAAAGAGCACTCATTCTAAGGAGTCGTGCTTTGAATCAGATTCCGTGTCAAATGAGATATTTTCGGCATTGATTGGCAACCCATGACGAAAACCCCGTCTCCACCCGATTGGGTACTTTCATTCTTTCAGTCATTCTGTTACGAGCGCATTGCCACAAAATTTTAATTTTCACTTTTCTTCTCATCACGTAACAATTGCCTGCGCACACAAAACACCCTCGTACAGATAGAAATCTGCACAAAGAGATTTTTTTTTATTTCGCCGAGAAGACAAACATTAAATGGCCATCCATTTGAAAGTGCGAATTCTATTAGGCGTCTACAATTCCATCTCAAATTTAATCATTCGGCTTCGTTTTTCGTTTTCTACACACAACAACAAAGCCGTCCGCCGCCATCGTCATCGGCAGTGGCGGGCGTGGCGCAATCGTTGACCAAAATCAATCAGCACTTCATCCGTCACGGTTAATTTGTTACTTGGATGTCAACGATCGGCCATATTACTCCATAGCAGCAACCAAGCGGCAGGCAACCATTGTGCGCATGGTTTTGGGGCAAAAAATTTTCGGGCTATTGTCAGTCAGAAATTCAAAGTTGAATAGTACCACGGTTGAGGGAGTTTTGCCCGAGTGTACTGTCTCTAAATGCAATTGACAAGCTTGAAATTTGCAAAGCAACCGATTGACAGTGTCCAGTGCTGCAATGAAATGCGATACAGACACGACTTTCTCCGCATTGAAACGACTGTTTTGGGGTTGCTGGATAAGGTGTTCTGTTTTAGGTGCATACACATACACTCCACTCCAGCCAACGGACTCACATGTTTCCATATTTGTTCCAAATGAGCGAACACAGTCCGCAGCTGTCCTTTATTCGAATTCGTTCACGAGCTATGCATTTTTTAAATGACGAATACATTGTGTTCGAAATCCATTGCAAATCTGCATCCCTGGACAGCTGTGCGTTATGGATTGGTATTTCGGGCAGTTTTGACAGACAGCTGAGCTGGTGCTTGTCGTTCACTAATTATATGCTTACCCGTGATGGTGTATGAGCTTTTGACGTTTTTAGGGGATTCGCATTGTTTACTGAAAATTAATTGAACTGCCGCTTAGGAGGCATTAGAGTTCGTGAAAATTATTCAATTCCCGGATGAATGCTATAATAATAATTGTTGGCGTTACAGTCCAAAGGGGGAACAAGGGCCTAGCTTGCTCAGCAACTACTCGTGTTGTGCGCGCTACTGTTCTCTCACAAGTAGAAGGGACCTACAGTTTTTTGCCGACTCCGAACGGCGAGATTTGAGAAGCTTTCTTAGACAGTTATTACTCTTTGAGTGTTGTCAGCAGCTCGAAAGAGGTGGTGCCGTTAAATTCGAAAAATTGGTGTTGAGCTGGGAATCGAACCTAGACCCTTCGGCGTGTGAGTGTCGCACTCTACCCACTCGGCCACGGCGACCAGCCGGATGAATGCTTTGGAAGTTAAGTTTTGCTCACACTTGATTGACAAGCTAGTGGTTTGGGACTATGATTGCTTTCGATTTCAGCTGAAGTTGTACAATTGCTCGCACAATACCAGTAGTGTTGAATTAGCTAGGCTTTAATGCCCTTTGAAGTGGTGGGCCAAACAATTGAAGTTCAGCTGAAGCTTCTGGGGAAAATGTTCGAAAACATGCAGACGTCATTGTGGAGTAACAATATTTTGCTCTTCCATTCTTCTTAGTAATCTGTGGAGTTACTGGAACCTAGTATGCTTTCAAAACAGTATGGGGACGTTAATGACTTTGGTGGTTAATCTCTTTTTGAACTGAGCCATCTATCATGCAGAGTTTCAGCTGTCATGTGAATTGGAGTTCCCCGTTCTCTAAGACTCAACTCAACTCAACTCCAACTCCAACTCCAACAGAAATGCCTTTAATGGCTGTGATCAATAATAACTTAAATTCAGTGAACTGTATTTTTGCACATTTTTAGTTTCTGTTCAGACTCAAGTGAGCCCGAGATGATGAATTTATCCTGGTGACCTTGCAGCCGATGTTCTTATGCATGTACCTACCGGTTTGATGGAAGGATATGTACCGCTGCAGATGACCTAATGCCCGTGCTCCTTGTGCATGGGATGTTTGGAGCAACTGCTCCTGGGCTCTTGTTATTTCCTGGGCTTTTTTCCGCTAAGGAGATCGCATTTTATGGCAATCACGAGTCAAGCGGGCTCTTAACTGTCTTAGGTAATCTGTCTATCGTTGTATAGTTGGTCGACTCAAAGTCGGTTTAAGATTCGATTTTGATTTCTAGACTGACATCTGGTGTGCGATATGTGAATCTTTCGCCCCAGCAATGGAATTTTATTTAGTCCATGGTTAGTCGTGAGTCGACAAGCTTCACGTTTGTATTTAATTTGAAGCATTAATCGCTAGGATTGGCCGCCGTAGTGGGTAGAGTACGATGCTCACCCGCAGAAGGTCTAGGCTCGATTCCACGCTGAGCACCTCTTTCGAGCTGCTAACAACACTCAAAGAGTAATAACTGTCTAAGAAAGCTTCTCAAACTTCAAGTCGGCAAAAAACTAATGAGAGAACAGGAGCGCGCAAAACACGAGTAGTTTATGAGCAAGCTAGGCCCCTGTGGACTATCGCGCCATACAAATATTATCATTAATCGCAACGAGGTGTTCGTCTTGAAGCTCGAATTCTTGACTCCCAGCACATCGTCGAGGTCAGCTCCAGAAGTTCGGCCGTTGAAACCTAAGGTTTTTTTGCGGCAGAGATATGTTTGATTATAACATCGGAATCGTCACGCGCTCCCATTAGTCGGCTGGTTAATGGGAGCGCGTGACGTTGAGGACCACGAAAACAATGTTTCCTCACACACCACCTAAAAAAAAATAAATCTTACGATTGACAACTACAGTTGTGGAAGTAGAGCAAAGGTAAAATGTAAACGGAGAACCGCCAGAAGAACCTTCATTGCGAACCGATTTTGAGTTTCCTCCCCGAAACAGATACCTCCCGCCGAAATAGATGCTTCTAAGGACTTCTAAGGACTTCTGCTTCTGACTCTAGTACTGACAGCCGTGCTATATGGAACCGAAAACTTCCCTTAAATCAAAATTGCAGTGAAGGGTGAAGTCTATGACCCACGACGTGAATGTGCCCACTACGTGATGTACGACCCACAATGACCATCGACGTGATGTAGCCCAATCGACAAAGATCCACCGACTGGACTGATTCTTCCTTATTGAGTAAATTTCTCTCCTTGAACTAAATATATTGAATACAGAAGAAGAGAAAGGTCAAATAAAAAATACGAAAACCATGCAACCATGCATGGCTTGGTGACTGGAAGTGGTGTGTCCAGAGTCATCAGGGATAGAAACAGTTATTTTCCACCGGCCTGATAAGTAATACTCATTATGTATATAAAGAGATGTCAAACTTGCATGCCAGAAGTTTGACACTTTTCTACAAAGGAAGTATTAAACAGGTCCAGCACTTTCGAGCAACCATAGAGACTAGTCTGTAGGCTTTCTGACCCATGTCTACATCTGTAGAAATTCGGTTTACCAGCCCATTGCACCCAAAATTGAAACATCATGGAATACATCAACAATTGCGCTTCACTTTATTGAATGCCCGCAAATCAACGGAGTCAAATGTGAACTCAAATCCTCTTCAGCGCCGAACAGAAGTCAACGCCAGAGAAACGTAATGTTCTACCCAACAACCCAAGTTAGTCACCATCAACCTAAAGCCCGCCACCAAATCTCCGCCAGCGCACGAGAAAATATCTGTATTCTCCAAAACAGCCAGGACACTCTGGGATCACACATGTTCAGTGCTCTCGCCGTCAGTTCGCATTCCCAGTTCACCTGTTCCCCCAAGTATTTGTCAGGACTTACGATTTTCCATTACGCCCCAAAGAACCGCTCATTCACCGTATTTCACCCGGCACATTGTTTCCGCAGTAACAAGTTTCGATCGACATTACGAGTCATAATCTTTTCGCCGCCACAGTCGGTGGTGCGTCGTCGACAGGTCAAATGATTTCAATTTTCGTAGAATTTCACGCGGACGTCGAATACCTTTAGACGGAAATCCGCACAAAGTGGTGCACTCAGTGGTCGTGTTCGGCGACTTGTGTGGCATCGAACTTGGAGCCGGACCAAGCTCTCTGTGTGAAGTTCGGACGGGCGCTGCGGATGCCATCAGCTGCGCGAAAGGTATTTAGACGGCGAGGCGGTTTGTAATCCCAGCACAAATATGCAAAGTTGAATGAAAGCATCGTGGAAACGTCGGATGGTTCTCAATTGACGCTGTCTTTGTGTGCGGTGGCTTGCTCTGTGCTAAAGACAAATTGAGGTCCGCCCAGGGGAGGTTGGTCTGCAGTGACAGGACAACGTCACCTGGCCGGAATGTACTTGACCGAAATAAAATGGTAATTTATGGCTCGGAGTGGTGTCAGAGTCGTTTTCCAGGTTAACAGAATAGCAAAGGAGACGCGCACCGACAATGGCAATTGCGAGGTCGTTAATTGAAATGTTTCAGCTGGTGCCCGGTGTAACCGCTGTGCGACGATGGCACTCACTTGGTTGGAGGTGCCGTCACAATTTAGTGGTAATGCAAAATTATTCATAAACAACGTGGAAAGTGGCTGTGGGACTGTGGGAGAGACTGAAGGACTTGCAAAATGGGGCATACTGCGAACTCGTATACGCCGTTAGTTGAAATGGCAGAATGTTGGCATTTTTGGTTTTTTTTTTTTTTTGGAATTTCGTTAGTGGGCATTTTCAATGAGCTGTGGCTTGAAATTTAAGCTGTAAGGAGTCTTTCTGCGCATTCGATGGAATAACGTGCACAGTTGAAGTGTTTTGTGGGAAAACAAACACGAATGGGGAGTCAGCCCAAGTCAATGTGAGCCACTTTACAAACTGAGAATCGCAGTTTACCAGCGTTTGGTTAATCAAATATTAAAGAAATGTAATGCAGTGTATCTTGTTGACGCTTTGAGATCTTAATGTCTTGAGAACTATGTCTTCTGCAGCCAGCTTAAGTATCGAAGAACTGATGCTGTTTTCCTAAGTATTATCGAAGGTCACATCGAACAGGAGGATAGAAGGCAAAAGAGTGGACGTCTACCAGAGGAAGACGGAAGCTAATCAATGAGCTTCGAGATCGCTTGTGACGACCTTTAAAGCACAGAATGTGGTTAACGGGACCTTTTAAGCCTAGTGAATATACTGCAGAGCAGGGAAACTTCCAATTTCCAGTGAAACATGATGGGAAGCATTCACATTTGGCTTGGAGGCACTCAATCATTACTTTGAATTGACTTTATGTATGCATTTGCAGAATTTCCTATTTTAGCTGACGATTCGGTGCAACAAAACGCTTTAAATAGCCATGTGTTGATCGGTGGCGAAGCAAAGCATTTCGAAGAAAGTGATTCAAGCAGAATTTCTTCTCTGGCTTCCTCCAGCAACAAGAGTTCTCAATTTTTCGATTATTCCCATCTTTTTTTGTGTGATAAACGTCATTTATGGTGGCCTTTATCATCTACTAGCCTACAATCTCATTACCTTGTTGTAACCAAGGTAAGAACCCGGATATCGAGAGAGCAACGGAGTCGAGAAAGGCCAAAACGGTTTGACGTCAAAAAGCTACACTCGCAGCTGATTGCTGGGAACTTTGCCGACCGAGTCTCCCGGAAACTCGCTCAGAGTTCGACGCTTCCTGCACTAAGCATAGAAGAAGAATGGAAACGTTGTCAAGAAGCCATCAAAGATGCTGCCGCTGATGTGCTGGTTTTCACGTCACCACCCAGAAGGAACCCATGGTTTGACGACGAGTGCAGGCAAGCGCACGCAGCTAAACAAGACGCCTATAAGGCGACGCTGCATCGAACAACGCGGGCTGTTCGTGAACTCTACGAACAGAGAAGAAGGGAAGAGCACCGGCTTCTCAGAAGGAAGAAGATGGAGCATAAGAAGCGCGCGGTCGAGGAAATGGAAAGGTGCTTTGGCAGGAATGAAGTCCGAAAGTTTTACCGAAAGGTAAAACAGCTATCCGGAGGATACAAGGTTCGGACCTGATAGGTCCCTATCAGTGTGGTTTCAGGCCAGGGAAGTCCACAATAGACCAGATCTTCATATTACGGCAGATCCTGGAAAAGACCCAAAAAATGCAAATTGACACTCACCACCTATTCGTCGATTTCAAGGCTGCATATGACAGTGTGCATGGAGACGAGCTATACAGTGCCATGTCTAGTTTTGGCATTCCTACCAAACTCGTCAGATTGTGTAGGATGACGATGGAGAACTCTCGCTGCTCCGTTAAGGTCGGTACCGAACTCACCGAGACCTTTAATGTCAAAAAAGGTTTTTAGACAAGGCGACACACTGTCATGTGACTTCTTTAACATCATCCTCGAGAAGATCGTGCGTAACTCACAAGTCAACACCAGAGGCACGATCTTCCAGAAGTCAGTTCAATTGCTAGCTGACGCTGATGACATTGACGTGATTGGACGAACACAGCGAGCCGTCAATGAGGCGTTTGCTGGCATTGAAGCGGAAGCGGCTAAAATGGGTCTAGTGGTAAATGAGGGCAAAACGAAGTACATGCTGTCATCAAGGAAGGACACACAACATCGACGTCTCGGACGGAGCGTCACACTAGGCAGCAGAAACTTCGAGGTAGTTAAGGACTTCGTCTACCTCGGCTCCGCGGTAAACAGGGACAACAACATCAGTACCGAAATCAAACGCAGAATCACTCTTGCCAATCGCTGTTTCTTTGGGCTCAAGAGGCAATTGAGTAATAAAGCCCTCTCTAGAAGGACTAAACTAGCTTTATATAACAGCTTGATCATCCCCGTCCTACTATATGGCGCAGAATGTTGGACGTTAGCAAAGGCGGATGAGGAAGCCCTTAGTCTTTTCGAGAGAAAAGTTTTGCGTACGATTTCTGGTCCTGTTTGCGTTGATGGTATCTGGAGGAGACGATTTAATGACGAAATCTATAGGCTGTACAGCGACATGCGCCTGGTCAAGCGTCTACGGATACAACGCTTAAGATGGCCATGTAGAGCGTATGGACACCACTGCTCCGGCCTGAAAAGTCTTTGAATCCGAACCATTGGGACAACGCAACAGAGGACGACCTAGACTAAAGTGGCGGACACAAGTGGAGAAGGACCTCAACCAACTTGGAGTGCGCAACTGGAGACAGCTGGCGAAAGATCGTGCTGGCTGGAGAAGCATGTTGGTTGAAGCCCAGCTCCACCCCGACTGTAGCGCCACAAGAAGAACAAGAAGAAGAAGAAGCCTACAATCTCAAGAGAACCTATCATGCATCTTGAGCTAGCACAATATTTCCCCAACTTGTCTTAGATTCAGCTTGCGCAGTAGTATGCTCTATCTAAGACGAGGAAGTCGTCGGAAGAGTTCCCAAATCGTCAGGAATTCAATTAGCCCTTCACTTTATTTGTTATGAAGAATTCCTTGCTGAATCACGACTACATTCCATCAACAAAAAGTGTGCTCATTTCCTTAATGGTTTCTCCTTCCAACATTAAAGAACTTTTACTGAGCCTCAGCCTTTAAAAATATTCTTACAAGGCTTTTGTTAAAACACAAGTTGCTTTCAGCGGTTGGCACAATGACAACAAGAAGTATCGCCTTTGTTTATAAACCTAAATAAAGTAGTCACAATCGGTGCTTCATGCCGGCCGAAATAGCTTTTCAAAAAAGGCGCTGTTGGGGTACTCCTGCTGTTTTACTTTAAGAATGTGTTCAAAAATAGCTACTTATTTCGTGAAAGGTTTGCGCCTTCTCTAAAGGCTTTGAAAAATACCTTCGTGTCGAAGCAGCGGTAGACAAGTGAACTATCAGAAGAATCGTGCAATTCAGTTAAAATGTGACGGCTAGCAGTAAGAGCTGGATCGTTGGAGGTTGGGAAACACTGAGTGGAGCCCTCAAACTTAAATATTGGTCCATTCTACTACCAGACAGTATCCTACATTTAATGAAATTTTTTAGTCTTCCGGAGGAAATTCAGCGAGGGCTTCTTTGATAAAGAGCTAAGTTTTTCAACTCCCACCATATCAGCTCCAAACAGCAGCCATCTGATACGAGAAAAGGTGGGAAATTGACAGGAAATGTTCTCTGCAGTATCTTAAACTTCTCTACAGCCGTCGCACTGGATACCATCACTAAGCCCAAGCACGCCTAAGTGCTTAGCGAAGGTGAAGCGCCCTGTTCATTTTGCAACAAGTCATCTGCAGTCTTTACTTTATAGAGTTAGAAGAACAGCCGCGAATTCCTTGCTAGCGTTTGGGAGAATGCACTTTGTCAGACTGCATCCTAGAGAATTATGCCATCTCTGATTGTTCTATCGAGAGACCCAACTGTCGACGGAAGTGCTTACCAAGGACGCAGGGAGTCCCAAGGGTACTTTGAACACCCAACGTTTGTGAACACCTCTTTGCACCTATTCATCACAAAAGTTCGTTGCCATTAGGATCTTATACGTTGCAGCTGGAAGACTACACGAAGTTATTTAAAGAGATGTGAAATCGAATGTTGTGTTTTTCCCTCTATAGTCTTGCAGCCATGAAAACGAAAGATGATTCCCTTTCCAGCTCAGTTACCAAAGCGAGTCCTGGACACGGGGGGTCAGGGAAAGACAGCGCAGACGAGCAGGTTACTGACGAATAATTTCTAAGACATTAATTTCTTAAGAACAACTGTTAAAAGAATTGAAGATTCAAATGTGATTCTGCAAACAAGATAAAAGTGGAGTGGGCGGCAAGATCTTAGTGCAACTATCCGCACTTGAGGTCGCTCTCATAATTTCAATGCCAATGAAAATATGTGTGAGAGAGGAAAAACAAGGTACAGAATACGCCTTGCCTTGTTCATAAGCGGGCTACGGCAATTATGTATGTTCTTCACCTAGTTTTTCTTTTTGTGGCGGTACCTGTACCTGGACCTCAAACAGCATGCCTGTTCAGCCAGCACGACCTTTCGCTAGCTGCCTAAAATTGCTCACTTCAATTTGGTTGAGGTCTTTCTCCATTTGTGTGCGCAATCTTAGCCTAGACCGTTCTTTGTTACGTTGTTCCAATGGCTCTGATTCGAAGAATTTTCGGTCCAGACCATGAAAAGACATGGCCTAGCCATGAATCCGAAGACAATTGGTGAGGCGCATATAGAGCTCGTCATTAAATCTTCTCCTCCAGATGCCTTCATCGCAAATATCGCACGCAAAACCTTTCTCTCGAAAATAACTGAGAGCTTCCTCATCCGCTTTTAGCAACGTCCAGATTTACGCACCATAAAGTAGAACTGGGATGATCAGGCTGTTATATAAAGCTAGCTTAGTCCTTTGAGAGAGGGCTTTATTACTCAATTGCCTCTTGACCACAAAGAAACAGCAGTTTGCAAGAGCGATTCTGCGTTTGGTTCCGGTACTGGTCTTGTTGCTCCTATTTACCGCGAAGCCGTGGCAGTCGAAGTCCTTGACTACCTCGAAGTATCTGCTGCCTAGTGTGACGCTCCGTCCGAGACGTCGATGTTGTGTGTCTTTCCTTGATGACAGCATGTACTTCGTTTTGCCGTCATTTACCGCAAAGACCCATTTTAGCCGCTTCCGTTTCAATGCCAGCAAACGCCTGATTGACGGCTCGCTGTGTTCGTCCAATCACGTCAATGTCATCAGCGTAAGCTAACAATTGAACTGACTTCTGGAAGATCGTGCCTCTGGTATTGACTTGTGAGTTACGCACGATCTTCTCGAGGATGATGTTAAAGAAGTCACATGACAGCGTGTCGCCTTGTCTAAAAACCTTTTTTGACATTAAAGGTCTCGGTGAGTTCGTTACCGACCTTGACGGAGCAGCGAGAGTTCTCCATCGTCATCCTACACAATCTGACGAGTTTGGTAGGAATGCCAAAACTAGACATGGCACTGTATAGCTCGTCTCTATGCACACTGTCATATGCAGCCTTGAAATCGACGAATAGGTGGTGACTGTCAATTTGCATTTCTTGGGTCTTTTCCAGGATCTGCCGTAAAGTTAAGATCTGATCTATTGTGGGCTTCCTTGCCCCGAAAGCCCACTGAGAGGGACCTATCAGACGCTCATACGATGTGGCAGAGAAGATCTCGTAGGCGATGTTAAGAAGGCTGAGTCCTCGATAATGAGCGCAGTCATAGAGGTCTCTTTGGACCGTGCAAACGACGCTGAGATTCCACTCATCGGACATACTTTCTTCCAACCATATCATACAGATGAACTGGTGCATACCCCAACAAGGTCATCTCCAGCTGCTTTAAATAGTTCTGCGGACAGCCCGTCCGCTCGACCAGCTTTGCTCGACTTCAGTTTGGATATTGCTATCTTCACCTCCTCTAAGTCGGGGGACAGAATTCTTGTCTATTATTGTCCATGTTGAGTAGAACATTCGACCTGACATCGGAATATGAGCCGTCATTGTCATTTAGGAGTCTACATTAGACTTTAGACGCCTATTGATGTTATCAACTAAAATAATAAAGAAATAAATCAGAGACATTATGCTAAGCCCTCAGATTCGGTTTTGTTTGTCTAAAGAATTGCTCATATTTCTCTTAGTCCTAGACTCTTCTTAAATTTATTAGTTGCTGCAAGAATTTCGCAGACTTATGTAATTACCAAACTTCTTGTCTCTTCATCAAGATATCTTCCTCAGGAAAACATTATTTGCTGGTATTTAGACGGAATTAAATAATGTAAGAAATTCCCCACCACCTTTCCATTTCGTCCGCATATTGATGAACGTTTTCATCTGCAGAACCCATGTCCATACAGGTATGAAGTGTTGTAAGGTGGACTTTAATCTCGTCAATCATGCAGGCATAGCCCATTTAAACTTAAAGCACATTCAATAGAGGGACTCAGGGACGACTTTGTAATCCTGTCCGGATTCTTGGGAATGAGTCTCCACTCAAGGTGAAGTTCTCCCCATTTAATGAAAGAATACTATTGCTCGACGATTTGTACAGCTTACACTGAATTTAACTTCAGTGTCGGTTTAAAGTAAATAGGAGGAAGATGATGTCGTGTGCTGTGATTAACTGAATGAATCATTTGAATGAAATATTCTGCTGAGCTAACTGACTGAACCTTATGCAAAGTTTGTGCTCTGCAAGCAAAACATAATCCACTCCAATTGCTCAGAAGAAGAAACAAACATCGGGCGAACATAAAAGATGACCATTTGGTTTATGGTTTCTGTTTGGTAACTTTGTATCTGCTGAACTCATTTGTAATTTAATGTATGACAATATTTGCACAATATTCCTTGAATAATGCGTGAAGTTATTGCAACCTTAAACTTCAGACTAAAGTCAATTGTTGCGCATCATCACAGAAATCACAAGATCGAAGGACTTCGCTAGCAGACGGTAAAACCGTGAAGAAATTTGAAAAGATTCGAAGCGAAGATTAAACAGGGTAACAGAGTAACAGTTGTTATGTGCGATCAGTCGGGAACGTTGCTACTTTAACCGCAAGTGTTGCCTTCTCAACCACTGAACATGTCTTGATCATCACTATGTGGTGATGTATCGGAATTTGAATTCCAACCTGTTTGGAGTTCACCTTTGTCCACCTTTTGCAATTTATCTTACCTAGATATTGGAACAAAGGAAAATTTAAAACTGATTTTTCAAAAAGTATTTCTTTAATGTGGCACATTTCCCGCTCCGCGATTTGCTAACTAAGAATGCGGAAATGGTCTTGATAGTCATCATTGCCGTTTTTGTATTCCTGTTGTGGAAGAAAATTTAGCTTGTGCGGTTCGATATTATTTTTCAACTTCACCGCGACGAAAACTTTAACTTAAACCAATCTGAGTACTAACCCAACTACAAAAATAAAAACAAAAAACTTCACTTTTCCATTGACTTTATGAATTTTTGCACTTGTGTGCTATTATTTTGCACAATCCGAAACTCTGTGCCATTCCGAATAACGGGCCTTTTCTAAGTACAGAATGCACTTTTTCTTATCTTGTCTATGGGTTTTATTACTGATGGAATGTTGTGCAGTAAATACGAATATCATGTGCTTGCATGACGGTAGGAAAAACTTATTGCCAGAACTGTTAAAAAATAGGCAACATGGCTTCATGCGAGGTAGGTCATGTTCTACTAACTTATCTTTATTTACAAACTATTTATTTACAAATTTAGAACATCACCTACAAGTTGATGTGCTTAATACTGACTTTTCGAAAACCTTTGATAAAGCGCATTACACTTTGCTTTTAAACAAACTTATATCCATGGGAATTCATTCAGCAATGCTAGAATGGTTTTCCAATTATTTAAAGGAGAGGAAGCAAATGGTTAAGGTCGATAGTTATATTGCTCGCGCAATAAAAGTAACATCGGGCGTGCCACAAGGTAGCAATTTGGGCCCATTATTATTTCTTTTATTTATAAACGATGTTTACGAGATATTTAAATTCTGTGAAATTCTAACATTCGCGGATGACTTTAAATTATTTCTGTCGATTAATAGTATAGCCGATTGCATTAAGTTTTAGTCGGATATACATAACCTAGCGGAATGGTGTAAACATAATGCTCTAGATCTAAACATTTCAAAATGTAAAATTTTTCCGGCACGTAGAATAACATCTCCAATTGTCTATGATTATTTTATCAATAATCATAAACTTGATCGCCTCGAAGAAGTTAAAGACCTTGGAGAAATATTCGACCCCAAGTTGGATTTCTCACTACATTATGATTACACCATTGCGAAGTCTGATTCTATGTTAGGATTTTTAAAAAGAAATAGTAAAAATTTTCGCGACATATCCAGTTTAAAGACCATCTTTGTTTCGTTAGTAAGACCCTATTTGGAATATGCATCCATTGTCTGGGACTCACCTTACGGTAATCAAGAACTTAGACTCGAATGAGTTCAAAAGAATTTCACGAGATATACTCTCTGAAAATTGTATTCCTTTGAAGATCTTTCTAATAATGTTGAAAGATGCAGAACAATTGACTTGCAAACCTTTGTTTTTTTTTTTGTTTTTTTGTAGGTTGGGATCAACTACACTGGAGCACTCAGACTCAAATACTGGTCCATTGTACTAACAGGCAGTAACCTTCATTTAATGTAATTTCTTGGTTTTCCGAAGAAAAACCAAGATGCGTTTCTGTGATATAGAACTTAGGTTTTCAGTTCCCACCACATCAGCGCCAAATAACCGCCACCTGATGCGAGCGAAGGCAGGACACTGACAGAGAAAGTGCTCTGAAGTGTCTTCACCTTCTCCACAGGCGTCGCAGAGTGTGACATCACTAAGCCCAAGCCGACTCAGGTGCATAGCGAAGGTAAAGTGTCCCGTTAATACGCCAACAAGCCTTCTGCACACGTTTCTATCTAGAGATAGCAGAAAAGAAGCGGATTTCTTGCAGACCTTTGGGAGCATACGCTTGGTCACCCTGCATCCTGGAGAGTCACGCCATCTCTGGTTGTGCTGTAGGGAGACCCAACCATCGACGGAGGCCCTGACCAGGGACGCGGGTAATCCCAAGGCGGGTTCGGGTCCTACGAATGCCTCTGCTGAACCTAGCCTAGCTAGTTCATCGGCAATTTCGTTTCCCAGGATCCCGTGATGCAAACCTTAAGTTTCAGGCGTAAGGCAACGTCAGCCATGTCTATTCGTGATATTATTATCTATCAGTAAAATTCACCAGAATTACTTTTTCTCATAAATATGTATATATGCTCCCCAAACATCTCTACGGGTGAGAAACTTACTTTTTGACAAAAGTGAACCTATTACAAGGTGTATAAATACATTTAAGGATCTTTGCAACGAATTTGATTTTATTTTTTAGAATTTAAAAACATGATTTTTGCATCGTATTTGAATGAATATTATTTATTTAAGTAATCTGTAGAACGATAAGCGTCGGTAGATGATCCTTAGTCGCTCAGGAAACATCTGCTGTGTAGAGCTAGATACTAGAGTTAACACTTAGAGAACGTAGTGTTTTGTGATACTCTGTGATGGATATAACATTCAAAAAAAAAAAAAAAAGTAGTGACAAAGTCGAACATGACGCTATTATTTTGCACACTGCTGCAGGATAAACGGTAAGTGGATACCATTAAGGAGAGTACCATATCCATACGTGTACAAGAATCGAAGAAGCTTGTAACGGAAGAAGGGACAAAGTTAAATGATTTGGGTGGTCGGTCCAATTCATACAGGAGTATCATCGTCCGATCGTGTTAACCTTCAATGTACAAGAAAAGCTTGTTTATTTCCATTGCATTCGAATAATAATAATTGTTGGCGCTACAGTCCAGAGGGGGACCAGGGCCTAGCTTGCTCATCAACTACTCGTGTTGTGCGCGCTACTGTTCTCTCACGAGTAGAAGGGACCTACAGTTTTTTGCCGACTCTGAACGGCGAGATTTGAGAAGCTTTCTTAGACAGTTATTACTCTTTGAGTGCAGCCAGCAGCTCGAAAGAGGTGGTGCCGTGAAATATTCGAAAAATTGGCGTTGAGCTGGGAATCGAACCTAGACCCTTCAGCGTGTGAGCGTCGCACTCTACCCACTACGCCACGGCGGCCACATTGCATTTGAATAAAAACTTTTATTTACTTACTTGACATCCATGTTTCTTAAGCTCAAGATGGAAAGCAGTAAGAAAGGGCTTTGTTGCTGGCTTGGATTTCTTTTCTGTTTTTATAATCTCCTAACGATCCTTTAACGCCTTGTTCGTCAATTTTTTTTTTTTTGGTATTCGTCTGATGTCTTACCAGTTTAGCTGTACTCAAAAGCTGATACCTCACAATCATGGTATTCAAAATTTTCTGAACAAATATCATCTTAAAGAAACCTTACTTCAAAAGAGGTTAGAAGTGTGATTTATATTTTAATTTCTACCCCTACATTATAAAGCGGAGATAGATGAAATAAAACAACCACACAGCAGTCAATCACTGAGTGTCTAACGACTGAATTGCTTCAGTCTTAAAATTTAACTCATGGTTGAATCATAACAACTTTGACAACTCAATTAAAGGAACCCAACAAAACTTGTGTTGCCCGGTCCACAAAAAAGGAGACCCCTTTGACTGTGCCAACTACAGAGGGATTAGTCTCCTGAACATCGCATACAAGATCCTCTCTGCCGTATTGTGTGAGCGTCTGAAACCATTTGTCCATGACCTGATAGGTCCCTATCAGTGTGGTTTCAGACCAGGGAAGTCCACAATAGACCAGATCTTCACATTACGGCAGATCCTGGAAAAGACCCAAGAAATGCAAATTGACACTCACCACCTATTCGTCGATTTCAAGACTGCATATGACAGTGTGCATAGAGACGAGCTATACAGTGCCATGTCTAGTTTTGGCATTCCTACCAAACTCGTCAGATTGTGTAGGATGACGATGGAGAACTTTCGGTGCTCCGTCAAGGTCGGTACCGAACTCACCGAGACCTTCAATGTCAAAAAAGGTTTGTAGACAAGGCGACACACTGTCATGTGACTTCTTTAACATCATCCTCGAGAAGATCGTGCGTAACTCACAAGTCAACACCAGGGGCACGATCTTCCAGAAGTCAGTTCAATTGTTAGCTTACGCTGATGACATTGACGTGATTGGACGAACACAGCGAGCCGTCAATGAGGCGTTTGCTGGCATTAAGCGGAAGCAGCTAAAATGGGTCTAGTGGTAAATGAGGGCAAAACGAAGTACATGCTGTCATCAAGGAAGGACACACAACATCGACGACTCGGACGGAGCGTCACACTAGGCAGCAGAAACTTCGAGGTAGTTAAGGACTTCGTCTACCTCGGCTCCGCGGTAAACAGGGACAACAACATCAGTACCGAAATCAAACGCAGAATCACTCTTGCCAACCGCTGTTTCTTTGGGCTCAAGAGGCAATTGAGTAATAAAGCCCTCTCTAGAAGGACTAAACTAGCTTTATACAACAGCTTGATCATCCCCGTCCTACTATATGGCGCAGAATCTTGGACGTTAGCTAAGGCGGATGAGGAAGCCCTTAGTCTTTTCGAGAGAAAAGTTTTGCGTGCGATTTTTGGTCCTGTTTGCGTTGATGGCATCTGGAGGAGAAGATTTAATGACGAACTCTATAGGCTGTACAGCGACATGCGCCTGGTTAAGCGTCTACGGATACAACGCTTAAGATGGCTAGGCCATGTAGAGTGTATGGACACCACTGCTCCGGCCCGAAAAGTCTTTGAATCCGAGCCATTGGGATAACGCAACAGAGGACGGCCTAGACTGAAGTGGCGCACACAAGTGGAGAAGGCCCTCAATCAACTTGGAGTGCGCAACTGGAGACAGCTGGCGAAAGATCGTGCTGGCTGGAGAGGCATGTTGCTTGAGGCCCGGGTCCACCCCGGACTGTAGCGCCACAAGAAGAAGAAGAAGAAGAACAAAACTTGTGTAGGAGGAACGAACTGCTGTGGTTGAAACACTTTGAGTCAACAAATCAATAAGAACGAATTAAAATATTTAAATAAACGAAACGAATTGAACGTCTGGATAGAACTGAATACGGAAAGCAATACTTTAACGAATTGATCAATTGAAATACTCTAAACGTAAAATATCATGCATTTTTTAAATCAACACCTTCATGACGTACTAGGCAACCAGTGGCCCCTTGCACCATAACCCCCACGAACCGGCCTGATTTGCAAAAATTTGCACACATGCTGCACACAAAAATACACAACTGCAATCAGTTATGAAATATCAGCTAACCATCCTTGCAGATTGGATAAAACAAAGCTCTCCAAAGTTGTGAAAGACAAAGTGGATACTTAATTGGAGACGTAAATTGCAGACCACTGTCACAGTAATTTGCCCACTGTGTCACAACACTTCCAATAGTCATCTCAATTTGACACCCACTGCGAAACCTTGCAGCACCTCACTTCAATCATCAACTCAAGCAATTCGCTTACCATAATTCAAAGCTCTCGGCCACAAACAATAAATTACCGAAAGTTATCTAATCTCGCAGATGCGGGCCTCCCCATTTTGGTGTTCCGTTTCCCCACTGCCTTTGCAATTCCGATTCAAGAGCGTGTATAAATTCAATTTTGCTTTAAATTATTGAAACATTTCCCAAACCCCCTTCCGCCCCACGAACAAATCACATTTCCATCACAAGAAGCCGGGAAAGGGCAAACAAAAAAATGAACAGTAAGCAGAAACATCATCACGTCGCCAGCTGTGCTGCGGCAATGCGTCTCGTTTCGTAACACCACAAGCCGGCCAAATCCAATCCAACTTCTGGAATAGAAAACAATCCACTTAGAGAAATTATCATTTTAATGTTGAATAATATTCGCCTGAGGCCAAAGAAAGTATGTGTATCCACAATTCCGCGAGGCTCGGTGGAACTTGACACATTCTCCTCCACTTCGCAGAGCGCCCCTCAATCGGGATGGAAGTGCGTGCAAAAATAACTTTGGATGCGGTAAATCAATCATTTCGAGTCATCTGGGAGCAGGAGACCCTCGTCCATGTCTTAATTAACCTGTCCAGCCCTAAGTGGAGATGGCATTCCAAGTGATTTACACAGATTCGGTTGGCTATAGATAACCGTGAAACCCTCGTTCTGTCGCATGCGAAGTGTCAAGCGTCCTGCCTAACCCACTCCGGCCTCTAGCGGGATATTAAAATGATTTTTACAGCCTTTGTCTGACTCGTGGAAACATATTTAGACACGCTCGTCCGGCAGCAGGTTGGATCATGAATCATTCATTTCGACTCCGCCATCCCCCCGCCAATCATTCCATCATTAATCCACTTCATCTCGATTGATCTGGGTCGACTGCACCATGGCGACGATGGCTGCGATGTGACAAATCTATCGTCGGCCCGTCGAAGTTGATGTGTGCTCCTGTGCGCGCGCACAGATGTCCATTTATTTGCCCGTCTTGTGACATAAATCCGAATCTCATCGTTTCTTCGGCTCATTCATATGCATAAGGAGTAGCTTGGAATAATCCCTCGAGGGCTGTGCTCGTCGCCGCTGGACTGCGGCTGATTTATGAGAAACGGAACTGTGACAAGTTGGCGGAACAATGGCCTGATGCGCGGGGATTACATAAATTTTGGGGATGACGTGAACGGCGATGCGTTGGTCTTTGTCACATTTCCATGGACATTGGTCACGTGAATGTGTCACGGGAAGTCATCCCATCTGTCGGTTTGAGCAGGATAAGCTGCGACAAAGTCAAACTTACGCCATCGCTCAACGGGAGAAAGCTCAAATACACTCCAGGCTATCTGCGATCTCCATCACAATGCCTAAACGAACAGTTAACACAGCGACCGCACACTTAAACACTCGCCACATATTACAAAAGCCATTAAAGGTGTCTTAGATGACCTAACACTCCGGCAATCAAACAATCTTCTCGAATTAAGTAATAACCTGCGGCCGCTCGCTCCACAAAAGTTATCCGCCATCTGGAGACCAATTTTCTTCTCGCACACTCTCCGCTGATGCTAATTAGCACAAATCTCTTGGACGCATTTACATTCCGGACAGTTCCGCTCAGAGACAAATCCGTGACGGTGCAAATTGTGCAATCAATAATATTCCTGCAGGGGAGGGCGGTTTGGGGAGACGCAGTAATGCTTTAATGACACGTCCACGTGCCTGCACAGCGCACCGTATGGGCACGCATGTAAGGCAAATGTTTACACTTTCGCCAAATTAAACGAAACGACTTGCATGTAAGTCACTAATCGTTTCGGCAAATATGAGCGGCCGCGCATATTGCGAGCGGTCCGCGCTGCCTTTACCTAAATCCACATCATCTCCATCAATTCATCATCACCGGGCACTCATTACGGGGATGCGCGCCACTCCAAGATGCCATCAGTGTCATGGGGTTCATAAATCAACCGGCTGCTGCTGAGCTGCTTTGAGGTGGCAGTGCTTCAGCTTGCTTAGGCAATCGCACGGAACCATCAGATTCCACTATCAACAAGATACCCGTTCGCAACCGTGCAAGCATGATTCATAGTCGAGGATGCACGCACCGCAGCCGCCCGCTCGCCCATCTGGAGCACGACCGCGCGTTTGTTTGCGTATTTGCCGAACCGGGGGCGTCGTATATTAATGCAATTAGACGGCAGAATTTCCATAGTTGTTGGCTTTGCTGTGCCGCTTGTGCCTGCGTCCTCAGAAGGATGCAGTTGCATGTGGGCCATATAGGTTCTTCAAGCATCGACTGCGCGAGGTCAACGCGTTGCGGACCAAACAGGGAGAGTCCAGAAATTCATTGACAACTTTGTCATGTGTCAACTCGACTCCGAACGACCGAGTTGACTTTTGCTTTGCAGGCGAGCGGGTGGATTTCCGGGCAACCTTGTTTCTGGAGGAGACTTCAGGGCGTTGCTGGCGTGTTGGTAGCTTTAGAGGGACACTCTCCACGTTTACCACACATTCATGGATGCTCGGTCTGGGGGCATTTTCGTTTTCAGTTGAATCACAATTACTCACGCTGTGCGGTAGGACCGAAGGTTAAGGGAAGAGTGGTGCGCTGGGCGGTTTTGAAATGGTTTGCGGCAAATTTTCATGATAGATCGTAATCTAGACAAGGTCGCATGGGCGCTGCTGTGAGTAGTGTTCGAGGGAAACTCCATCTGCGCGATGGTTGGTCTTCGTCAGAAGTTTGCAAATAATGAAGTTGGAGGGCGTATGCTATTGGGGCAAGTTCACTTGGTGAGTGCATTTAAATTGGGTGAAGGACGGTTTGTAGCTTCCACGGCTGGAATGGTTTAATGTTGCTGGGTTTAACTTGACTAACTGCTGCGCCAACACTGAAACAGACAATTTTCAACAAGGAAAAACATTATTTTGATGCGCCATCAGTTCTAAGTTTGCAGTCTTGAGGAGAAGATCGAACATACTGCAAATAACGTCTGTCAATCATGTCACTCAAGACTTTTGTTGTTCAATTGATTGTAACGGACTTTCGAAAATGAACTTTTTCGAGGTGCATGTCATTGAAACTACCTACCATCTGGTCAATTTTAAATGCATTTGCTTAACCAAGTTGTGGGAAGTTTCCGCACTTTCGTGCACAAGTTTGGATGTTATTCTCAATACAATGAGCATAATATTTAGAGATATATTGATTTCAGCTTAGCTACCGTTGTCATTCAAAACAAACACAGCTTCAACTGTTCTGACGGTAAAACAGGTCAATGCGGGCAGTATGTCCTCGTCAGAAACAATAAAATGTGCAACACAAATGTGGAAAAAAGTCGAATTTTCTTGATTGGATGGAGAGCGGCAACAACGATTAGAAACGGAGTTTTATTCTTGTCAATTGCCGCTATAGAGCTGTTGATAGGAAGATAACAATACGTGCACAGCTGGGTTAGCTTTTAGCCCCAATTTAAATCCTTTTGAAAAGCAGCACTTGCCATCGGAGTTACCAAGCGACTTCGAGCAGAGGTGCTGCGCAACGCGATTCTAAGCTTTCGTTTAACAATAGCAACCAGATACGTGAAGTTACCGACAAATCTCAAATAGAACTCATCTCTTCACAATAACAAACAACAGATTTCTCGTGTCCGTTCAGTGATTAGTTGTATTGAATTCCCGACAAAGAAATTGAGGGAACTCGCTTCAATTTGTGCAGGAAAACAAACTTTGATTAAGCGCTTATGATGGTGCTGTTTGAAGCAGTTTTGAGTTAAGTATATAGGATGTCGTGGCCGCCGTGGCGTAGTATGTAGAGTCCTACCCTCACACGCCGAAGGGTCAAGGCTCGATTCCTGGCTGAACTTCTCGAATTTTTCACAGCACCACCTCTTTCGAGCTCCTGACAACATTCAGGAGTACTAACTGTCTAAGAAAATGCTTCTAAAACTTCGCCGTTAGTAGTAGGCAAAAAACTGTAGGGCTCTTCTAATCGTGGAAGCGCGTACAACAAGAGTAGTTAATGAGCAAGCCAGTCCCTGTTCCCCTGTGGACTCTCGCGCCATAAAATTATTATTTTATAGGATGTCACTGGACTTCGTGGCATCACTGGGACAATAAGAAAGCTGGGTCCACTGTATTTTAAAACAGGACTAGGCGTGAAGCGCATGTTTTCGTTGCAGAAAATCTTTTAGTTCTGTGTTTGCTTGTTGCTTCGTGGACTCTGCAGTCCCTACAGCCGGAATTTCTTATCGAAATACCCTCGTTTGGTATAATTTTTTGCAAAGAAATGTTTCTTCGACTTAACCTTCCCCAAGTATTCCTACTACAACGTTCCCTTATTACGACATGTAGATAGCTGACAGAGAAGTGCATAGTCGATTCGCTGTACCCAATTTTCAGGATTTGGGTGCACATTTCAGAAACGACTATTTTGTATGCTCAATGTCCGCTCTGATCTCTTCTTTAATCATTGGCTTGTTGGCGTAGTGGTCGCAGTGGCGTAGTGGGTACAGTGCGACGCTCACACGCCGAAGGATCTAGGTTCGACTCCCAGCCCAACACCAATTTTTCACGGCACCACCTCTTTTGAGCTGCTGACAACACTCAAAGAATAATAACTGTCTAAGAAAGCTTCTCAAATCTCGCCGTTCAGAGTCGGCAAAAAACTGTAGGTCCCTTCTACTCGTGAGAGAACAGTAGCGCGCACAACACGAGTAGTTGATGAGCAAGCTAGGCCCTGGTCCCCCTTTAGACTGTAGCGCCAAGAATTATTATTATTGTTGGCGTAGACCAGTCAGATGATGGAGCCCCATAGAAATTGATTAAGCCACGTAGAACTTTACTTACGATGTAGCCCGTTGGTTGAGTTATCGCCCTCAACATTTTTACTCTACTCTACATTCTTTTGAAACTACCTGCAATCCAAGTCCAATCATCTTTCAATTCGGGCCGAAAATAATCCAAAATGTTGTAGCAAAGTGGCCGACTTTCCACAGTAACGAGATTGCCGTTATTTTCGAAGAAAAAAATATGGCCCCAGTACGCAGTCGACGAAAAAATATGGCCCAAGCACACCGTGGACCAAGAAATATGGGTCAATCACACCGCGGATCAAAAAATAGGACCCAAGCATGCCGCCAACCAAAAAATATGGCCTAAACACGCCCCCTGCATGCAAACCGCGCCAAATATTTAGTTTTTGTGGATGCAAGAGTGATTCATGAAGAAAGTTTGGATTTTCACGGGACTAATAACGCTTATTGGCGAAACCATTGAGACAAACATTAGCTTCGTCACTGGAGATAAGTTTGCGAAGAAAGTTATAATCGGGACGCATTTTATGTAGATCCCGACTGGAGAACGTACGTCCGTTCAAGTGGTGCATATTCTTGAGTCGGCTTGATATTCTAAGGATGTTAACTTAGATAATAATTAATAGTTTAATAATAATTAGGTGGCGAGACAGTACACAGGGGGACCAGAGGCTAGCATGCTCTGTAACTACTCGTGTTGAGCGTGCTACTGTTCTCTCACGAGTAGAAGGGACCTACAGTTTCTTGCCGGCTCCTAACAGCGGGTTTGAGAAGCTTTTTCTGAGACAATGATTACTCTTCGAGTGTTGTCAGCAGCTCGAAAGGGGCGACGCTGTGAAAAATTCGAGGTGCTTAGCCGGAAATCGAAGCCTGACCTTCAGCGTGTGAATCTCGCACTCTACCCACTACGCCACGGCGGCCACGTAAACTCAGATCCTTGCATAAAATATGCCAAAATATAGTCTGAGCGATACAAAATTTCTGAAAACGACGTAGAGTTGACTGTTGTGATGTATCGTTTGTTATGGACGTGCGAACGACAGCAATAGTTTCGACACTATGGTCAGCCCGTTGCCTCGCTGTCACCGCAGTATCACACAACAAATATGTAGACCCAAATTTTTGCACATACCATGTTATAGCCTGCCCAACTGGGCGAGATTTAGAGATTGGAGTTTACGTTCTTTAAGTTGCTCTCACTGACACCGAAATTCGGTAAACGATTTTTATACGTCGCAGGTGTTGCTTGTTTGTATATATGAAGAAAAGTTGAACGTTCTAAATAAATTGACAGTGTGAGTTTAATTTTAATTATGACAAATTAATTTTAAAGTTGTCAAGACCCTGGTGGAAATCCTCTCTTTTTTTTTTGCTCGCCACGTAGTCCGTGTTGTCCTTGACCATTCTTCTAGTTCACCTCCTTAGAAAACAAACAGCGTTTGTACATGCAGAAGCACCATGATATCATGCATCACCGGCTAAACCCTAGCAAGGAAACCTGAACTTCCCCAACCAGCCGATATAGAGCGTTGTGTTCAGTTTGCAGCCGTGGCGTAGTGTGTAGAGTGCGACAATCAAACGCCGAACGTCCAGGTTTGATTCCCGTAGAACAGTAGCGCGCACAACACGAGTAGTTGATGAGCAAGCTAGGCCTTGATCTTGCTGTGGACTGATTGTTATTATTCATTTTGCAGCACAAATGTTATTTCGGCCTTCTTGGCTTTCACAGCTTGGGTTGGGTCGTCCATGGTTTTTCAGCTTAAATGACTGCTTCAATGCCTTAGGAATGGGCCAAGGTGTTAACTGCTCGATTGACTACAGGTTATCCCTAGTCCTGTCTTCGTCCAGGCAATTTGATAGCCAATCGCAACAAGTCCTTGTCAAAAATCACGTTTTAGGAGATAAAAGAGACTTAAATTTGCGAGATAGTTTTTAAAACGGAGCGGAAAGTTACTCCACATTTAAGATCCAGGTCAAAGAAACAACGCAAAAGTTTTTGTCAAGTGTAAAGTTGATTTTGCTTGCACCTGGAATCCGTCCTTCACACAAATTCAGTTAACAACCCACCCGCAAAAATATGAAAACAAAATTTATGTCTCGAATTTCTATTCAGTTGACAGCCCCACCAACCTAACACAACCCAGTCACTTCGACTCCCGTCATATCTGCCGATCACCCTCATCAACGAAGCCCCTAAGTGTGTTGCTACCTCACACTTGATGTGACAGCCTGAGGCGTTGTATAATACTGTCGGTGACATGTGTGAGAGTGACAAATTACATGGTTCCACTGCGACGTGTGTGGGAGTGAATCTAAGTGAATTTCAAATCCCAAATAGAAAGGCGACGCAAAGAGCACTCGAAGCGTTGACTCATCCGTGCAAAAACACGATCACGTTGCGCATAGCAGACCGCACCGATAGCCGGTCTAGGCTCCAGCTCTTCAAGGCACTTCCCAGCGAAAGAGAAACCGCGTTGCAAAATCTTAGAAATCGCCAAATCACTCGATTTGTTCCGGTGCCCCTTTCCCAACTCCTCTCCCATGCCGCTAGTCGCCGCAGCCATCCAAAATTCAATTTGAATCCGATAATCCATTAAAGGCACCTTTACTCACAGGGCTACAAACACTTATTAATCGAGCGTTCAATTAAAGCTGACGCAGACCGGGTACATAACGCAGAAAGGTTAAAGATTCGAATTTCTTCTGAATGAACGATGAATCGCTGTACGTCCGCGCCACTCTCTGTCGGCTTAGTTTTCGCTTCGATTCGTCTCCTCCTCACCTCTCCCTTTTTTTTTTCTTGTTTTCTTCTTCTTCTGCGTGAGAATGTGCTGTCTGAAGAGATGAAGCAAGCGAAGAGCGATGACGGCGGGCGCGGAGGTGAAGGTTGGCATAAATAAATCGAAAGCTCCCGAGATGGGGTTAATAGCCGAATCGGAATAAATACTTCCTCTTGAGTGGCGGGTTTTCTTTTGTTCGAAATACTGCTGAATGAGGCTTTTAATGGGCGTGAAGAGTGCCGTGTACACGTGCGATGGGAGAAGTTGTGCGGAATCGCATTGAGTGGATATGCCATTTCGGCAGGTATACGAATAACGGGTGATTTGAGTGGAAAAAGGATCAAGTGCTGACGGATTTAGTTCGTAATGGTTTCCTCGTTACGCTTTCGTAACTATGATGAGGTAATAAGTCCTTTTCCTCCATCTTCTCGTTGCTGCTGCTGCCGTTGAATTGCCATCTGCTTGACATTTGGATCAAATATCCCATGGATCTTAGCTGTGAGTAATGACTTCAAGGTCAAAGTGGGCGTTTGTTGAATTTTTATTTGTTTCCCTTTCTTATGACTGGGAGATGCTTAAGGAGAGCTTCTCTTGTAATTCTGAACCGACATGGAGATGAGGTTTCTGTACGAGCTGATATTCGACTCTAACAGAAAAAATGTCTCAGCATGCACATTTCCTTTGAACCCTGGTGTGGAGCTAAATAACCCCACATGGACGTTGTTGAGGGACCGTCTACTTCTGATGTGAATTGAATTCGATGAGGATGGTGGAGTTTGAATTTATTAAAACTACTAGGTCGTCTTCCTTAGACATCATTCACTGCATAAGGCAGATCTACACTTGGCAGCTTCACACTCGTTTCACATAAAAAGTCCCCCTACTTCATACATATTTTCGCCTCTGTGCGCACTGATGGCTTTTGAAAGAAATCAATGGTGGAAAAGCTATAGACGAGGCTAAGAAAGTGTAGACAAAGTGTGGTCTAAATCATGTTTATGATGAGTGCGAGGACACCTCATATGTCCTTTAACAATTTTCCAAAATAAGTATTCATGTCGCACATATTCACGGCTTCATTTTTGTCTAGTTGCAGGTTGTGGTCATCACCCGCAGAGTGCAGCTTGTGTATTGAAAGCTACCCAAGTTGTAGGCCACTTTAAAGCAGCAATGAACTTTAAGGCGCATCCATTATAAAAATATCAATTGAATGTACAAAATGGGTTGTAGCTAAGGAAGCTAGGTTCTAAGCCCGTCTAATTCATTGATTATACTTCTCCAAACATAAATAGGTGACCTGTCTCGGAGAGTATGTTACGTTGGTGGCGTGACAAGCTGTAAGAGCGAAAAAACGCACTGTGGTTGGGAAAGTCTATTGGCCACATTATATTACAAGTACATAATTCAAATGGACACAGAGTGCTTAGACAATTTATAAATTTACGAAAATAAATTTGAGTTCTTTTTGTTTTTAATCGTATAAGATAAATGTGCTTTATAGAAAAACTACATGAGTAGTTGATGAGCCAGCTAGGCCCTAGTCCTCCGTGGACTATCACACCAACAATTATAATTATTATAAAACAGATCCTACAGCGCAAGTTATTTCTTCTTCTTCTTCTTCGGATGGTACAGTCCGAGGTGGACCTGGGCCTCAACCAAAATGCCTCTCCATCTAGCACGATCTCTTGCCAGCTGCCTCCAATTGAGCACTCAAAGTTGTTTAAGGTCCTTTTCCACTTGTGTGCGCCATCTCAGTCTAGGACGTCCCTGTGGTTCGGATTCGAAAACTCTTCGAGCCGGTGCAGTACAGTCCATACGCTCTACATGGCCTAGCCACCTTAAGCGTTGTATCCGTAGACGCTTGACAAGGCTCATGCCGCCGTACAGCCCATACAGTTCGTGGTTGAATCTTCTCCTCCAAATGCCATCAACGCAAACATTACCAAAAAGCGCACGCAGAACTTTTCTCTCGAAGGGACCAATGGCTTCCTCATCCGCTTTACGTAGCGTCCAGGTTTCTGCGCCGTAAAGCAGGACTGGGATGACCAAGGTGTTGTACAAAGCCACTCTGGTCGTTCGGGAGAGGGCTTTATTACTCAATTGCCTCTTGAGCCCAAAGAAACAGCGATTGGCAAGAGTGATTCTGCGCTTGATTTCGGTACTGATGTTGTTGTCCCTATTCACCGCGGAATCGAGATAGACGAAGTCCTTCACTACCTCGAAGTGTCTGCTGCCCATAGTGACGCTCTGTCCGAGACGTCGAATGTCTGCGTCCTTCTTCGATGACAGCATATACTTCGTTTTGCCCTCGTTTACCACCAGTCCCACTTTAGCCGCTTCCGCTTCGATGCTAGCAAACGCCTCATTGACGGCTCGCTGAGTTCGGCCGATCACGTCAATGTCATCTGCATAAGCTAGCAGTTGAACGGACTTGTGGAAGATCGTGCCTCTGATGTTGACGTGTGAGTTCCGCACGATCCCCTCAAGAATTATGTTAAAGAAGTCGCATGACAGCTCGTCGCCTTGTCTAAATCCTTTTTTGACATCGAAGGTCTCGGTGAGTTCGCTATCGACCTTGACGGAGCAGCGAAAGTTCTCCATCGTCATCCTACACAATCTGACGAGTTTGGTAGGGATGCCAAAACTAGTCATGGCACTGTATAGCTCGTCTCTATGCGCGCTGTCATACGCGGCCTTGAAATCGACGAATAGATGGTGGGTGTCGAATGTACTTCTTGGGACTTCTCCAGAATCTGCCGTAATGTGAAGATCTGGTCTATAGTGGACTTCCCTTACCTGAAACCACACTGATAAGGACCTATCAGGTTGTTGACGAACGGTTTTAGGCGCTCACACATTACGGCAGAGAAAATCTTATATGCGATGTAAAGGAGACTGATCCCCCGGTAGTTGGCGCAGTCGAAGGGGTCTCCTTTCTTGTGGCCCGTACAAACGATGCTGAGATTCCACTCGTTGGGCATGCTTTCCTCCTACCATATCTCACAGATGAGCGAGAGAGATATCATCCCAAGCCGCTTTGAATAGCTCTGCGGATATTCCGTCTGCGTCAGCAGCTTTGTTTGACTTCAGTCTCGATATTGCTATCTTGACACCGTCGAAGTCGGGGGGATGGAGTTCTTGTCCATCGTCGTTCAAATTGAGTGGGACATTCTGAGTAACAGCGGGATTTGCGTTGTCATCGCCGTTTAGAAGTCTGCAGAAATGATCCTTCCAGATTCTCAGCATCGACTGCGACTCTACCACCAGTTGTCCATTCTGGTCCCGGCAGGCTTCTGTCCGAGGCTTATAACCGCCGGATAACTGTTTTATCTTGCGGCAAAAATTTCGGACGTCATTCATGCCATAGCACCTCTCCATTTCCTCGCCGCGCGCTTCTTGTGCTCTTTCTTTTTTCTTCTGAGAAGCCGGTTCTCTTCCCTTCTTCTCTGTTTGTAGAACTCACAAACAGCTCTCGTCGTTCGATGCAGCGTTGCCTTGTATGCTTCTTGTTTCGCTGCATGCGCCTGCCTGCACTCGTCGTTAAACCATGAGTTCCTCTTAGGTGGTGGCGTGAAACCCAGCACATCAGTGACGGCCTCTTTGATGGCTTCTTGACAACGTTTAAACTTGTCTTCTATTGTTTGTGCAGACAGTCTCGAACTTTGAGATAGTTTCAGGGAGAATCGATCGGCAAAGGCTCTAGCAATCGGCTGCGATTGTAGCTTTCCGACATCAAACCGTTTTGTCCTGTCTCGGCTCCGTTGCTCTCTCGATATCCGGGTTCTTACCTTGGCTACAACAAGGTGATAATCCGAGTCGATGTTTGCACCTCAGAAGATTCGGACATCGAGAATACTGGAGGAGTGTCTGACGTCGATCAATCTGGTTGACGGTTGATTGATCAGGTGATCTCCAGGTACCTTAATGAATGTTGAGGTGTGGGAACCGCGTGCTGGCCACAGAGAGGTTTCGCCCCGAGGCGAAGTCAACTAGCCTGAATCCGTTTCCGGGGTTTTGGCGTGCAGGCTGTGTCTTTCGATGACTTTAGCAAAGCTTCTTCTCTTCCTAGCTGAGCGTTGAAATCTCCTAGAACGATCTTGGTGTCGTAGCTAGGACATCGATCGTATGTCCTTTCTAGGAGCTGATAGAAGTCCTCTTTACTGCTGTCATCTTTTTCCTCTGTCGGGGCGTGGGCGCATATGAGGTTTATATTCCCGAATCAAGCCTTGATGCGGATTGTTATGAGGCGTTCGCTTATGTATTGGAAGCTTAAAGCTTTTTGCCTAAGTCTGCCTCGAACAACAAAACCGCATACAAATAAGCGTTTCCCTCTCTCCCTGTAGCAGTCGCCGTGGTATATGTCGCAGTTTCTCACTCTTCTCTTGCCCGGCCCATCCCACCGCATTTCCTGAATTGCGGTAATGTCTGCTTTATAGCAGTCCAGGGCCTCCGCAAGTTCATCGGCTGCACGTGCTCTGTTTAGGGACCTCACATCCCACGTGCATATCCATAAAGTATTATCCTTTTTTCGTTTGAGTGGGTTGTCAACAGTATATCCATCCATATCCGAGGCATGCGGATGGTACGTAGCCGGTTATTTTTTATATGGCCGGGCAGGTACCCCGACGCACACCCCAAACCTGGAGGATCAGGCTCTTTTGTATACCTCTTGGGCGGAGGTCGTACATATAGGCTTAGCATGTTGAGTTCGGATGAACAACAACCAGTACCCAGTGGCTATCAACGTGGAAATAGAATAAGCATAATTGATATGTTGCAGACAGTTACAACAGCTGGGCACCGCCAGCTTGATACCAATCAGTGCCTACCCTGTTCCCACATCACCCAGCCACCAGCCCAGCGCAAGTTATTTACAAGGAATAAAATCCGTGTCCACCGATAGTAGGCGTTCAGACAGACATCGTCTAATTCTACAATGGCGAAAACTTTCTGAAACGTTATTTCAAATTTTAAGAATGTCAATACAGCTGTTCTTAGAACCTCCGCGGCATTATGCCAAATTCTGTATTTCTTAAACAAATATTTTGACACACTGTCGTCTTAACATATTAACAGAGTTATAGGTAAACGCCATTAAAGTTGAGATGACTTTTCTTATTGATTGGGGGAAAGCGGATTGAGTTTCATAAAGTTATTTTTTACTGAAGTAAAGTGAACACCCAGTTCTAATTTGTTTCAGTTGATAAGACTTAAAAATAAGGATTAGGTCAGCCTCTTGGAATTAAACTCAGAGGATTATCATTTTCTTGCGATCATGACGACTGCCTACAGATCATTTTCTTGCGATCATGACGACTGTCTGCAGATAATTTCTTGTGTTCATGACGACTGTCTTCAGAGTTTGCCATTTCCTGTACATCATTTCCTTTATTGATTAACGAGTTGGATTGTGTCCTTAATTTACCTCCAAATGATTTCAAAAACAATAAATTAGATGGCGCTGCAGTCCATAGTAGCTCGTTGCCACAAGTATGCCCTACTTGGAGTTAATTAAAAGGCGAGGAGTCGATTTATGTATACAATATTTTATTTAGATAAGTTATCATCGGCGATTTCAATGTAAGTATTGATCAGTGTCACTATCCCACTGCTAGTTATGATCCGTGTGACTTTCTAATTGCGAGTCTGTGTGTGACCCAACCCATTCCTTTTATTGCTCCGTAGGCACATGCCCACGTTGCATCCCTCGGCGTTGGTGGGATGCGAAGGATATCCTCTTGTGCGTCGCGGGTACCGTTGGGTTCGTTGGGTTGTTTACCCAACGACGTACGGACCGCGATCGCAGATGTTATTTTGCGTGGAAGGATATCCTCGCGTGGGTTATGTGCCGTTGGGTTAGTTCACGTACTGCGATGTGCTGCTGAGTGTGCCGTTGCGTAGTCCGTTCAGTATGCTCAGCTGCACTGGTTGGCCGGACCGTTGGTGTGGTTGTCTGCCACAGAAAGAACGAGGACCAAGTTTCTTCAGTAATTTACTCAGTTGATCGCGTTAGTCTTTGTTTGCGAGTACAGTGGTCTTTTGCCGCCTTCGAACTGAAAAGTTTAAGAAGAGCCTCAAAAAAATAAAAAAAATAAAAATTTTCATTAATTTTTATTTTTTCCCACTCAGTTATAATACACTCCTGTCAGCGTTTCTTATAATCTTCGAAGCAGTACTCATGTGCCCTTTTTGGTAAACCTGTAAGCTCTCTCAGCGATTCGGCTTGTATCTCCTCAATCGCCGCAAAACGTCTTTTTAACTAAATACCCATGATTCGCCACCAGTTACGACTCTTTAAGGCAAATCTGTATCGCCGTTGACCTCAATTTACAACTACTGAGATCATGTAACATTTTTTTTATCAAAATTCTGCAATTTCGGAACGTATTTATATGACACACACTTTATACCCGAAATTGGGATAGATCAATCAGAATGCTCTACGTCAGCAACATCTTTATACCGAATCAACCTCTTGTTGATGTGGTGAGGCGACCAGGCTGAACGTCGTCATTCACATCTTCTCGACATTCTTTGAAAAGCTTGTACCACTGGTTTACATTTTTATGAATCAGAGTTCATTAACCGTATTCGTCTGTCAGTATTTCAAGTGTTTCTAGCACGTAACAGTTTTCACACAAGATTTAATGCAAATTCCTTCATCCATTTTTTCGACATCGGAAAATTGCAGAACACGCGAAACACGTCTCACTTCTATGCCTCTAACAAGCAAGCAAAAATGCTATACAGCTGAAACTGTAAGCACATGTTCGAGACGAATGTACCTTCTTCTTCTTGTTGTAGCGCTACACTCCGGGGTGGACCTGGGCTTCAACCAACACGCCTCTCCAGCCAGCACGGTCTTTCGCTAGTTGCTTCCAGTTGCACACTCCAAGTTGGCTGAGGTCCTTCTCCACTTATGTGCGCCACCTAAGCCTAGGCTGTCCTTTGTTGCGTTGTCCCAATGGCTCGAATTCAAAGAGTTTTCGGGTCGGAGCAGTGGTGTCCATACGCTCTGCATGGCCTAGCCATCTTAAGCATTGTATCCGTTGACGCTTGACAAGGCGCATGTCGCTGTACAGCCCATAGAGTTCGTGGTTGAATCTTCTCCTCCAGATGCCATCAAAGCAAACAGGACCAAAAATCGCACGCAAAACTTTTCTCTCGAAGAGTTTAAGGGCTTTTTCATCCGACGTGCCAATATAGCAAAAATTGAAAAAAAATTGAATGCACGTAGCTCGCGGAATGTGAAAATTCACTTGAGTGCTGTCAACAAGTCGAAAAAGATGGTGCTGTGAAAAATGCGAGACGGTTAGTCCAGGAGTCAAGCTTTGGTCTTACAAAGAGTAAGTGACGGACATACCCATTCTACGGCAGCGTCTAGGAAGCAACGATTTAGTTTCGGACCCGCCTTAGACCTCTTCGTAGTAAGGATGTTTTATTTCAACGGTTTTGTTGTACACAATATGTTACCGGCTGAACACCTCGAATTTCTCACGACACCTCCTTCTTCGAGCTGCGGACAACACTCAAAGAGTAAGAAGTGTCTAAGAAAAGAAGGTCCTCAATTTTGTCATTCGGAGTCGGTCCCTTTTGCTCGTGGAAGAACAGTAGCGCGCACAGCACGAGTAGTTGATGAGCAAGCTCGGTTCAGGTCCCCGGTGGACTGTAGCTCCCCCTAATTATTATTATTATTATTAGTTTTTTGAATTGGTTCCACAGGGAGACATATGCGGGTGGGAGAATAAGGCTACTCAAATCGTGGAGTTCAGGAAAATACCGTGGTGGCCTTATCTTCTTTCTTTGAAACTCTTTAGGTGTTTCCCAAAGTGAATGTGTGCCGTACATTCTGCCTCTTTCACATGCACCATTAACTTGATTTAAACGTTGTTCTGTTGTGTCTTTGTCTTTCTTCAGATTAAATTTCCTTTTGCAATAATTGAGGTTGGCCTGTTGAATAACCGATCCACCGACAGTCTGGATCGGGCGTGGGTAGATGGATACTCTTAGACTCTATTCCAAACATAACACATAAACGCAAGTCCTTCAAAAAGAATGTTTTAGGTCAACAAGCAAGGAAACTTGAGAGCCGAAGTTCGTCCTACAAATGTTACATTTTCATTTGTTTGGTCGGACAGTTTACGGGTCTTAAATGATGAGCCTCCCCAGTCGACAAGAAGTTTACATCTCCTGCTTCCTGCCTTCCTATTCCCAATGATTTGGAAAATGCCCTTCTGTACTCATTTACACCACCTCGGACAGAAGCGTCATATGTTACGTTCCCGAGGACATATATTGACGTCAAAGCGTTTCTAGACAAGTGAACACTGTGCCATACTGCAACAGCGCTTACAAGTAGGACATCAATCCATAAGCGGATATATGCTGTTGAAACCTGTTGAAACCTTGGCCTCGACCTTTGATACAGGGGCCGCATACATACCCTCAAAAGCGGTGTTTCTTTCAATGTCATCTCTCTTTGCCCTTATGTTTATCCCTTTGCCTCTTAAGATTGAAGAATCAGCTTATCAATTCGGATCTAGTTTTCACTGTTCACCACTGCTAAAGACCCGGGCCTGTGTATACAGAATGTAATGCACAAGAACTCGGTTCGTGTTATAGTATTCTCAAAGCACCTTCTTCCGATGCTGCTTTCACTGGATGCAAATGTAAATCGAAGACTTTACCTAGAGTCGCTACAAACCCCACCTGAACCTTCTCCATGTGTTCGCAAATCTTTCCCTTCCAACAAAACCTTTCCCAGTTCTATAAATATCATTGGAAGTGAAACTTTTTTAATCATTCCCTTTCTTGTGGATAGCCGCGGCAACCACAGCCACGCCTGCCTCTGCCTCTCTAATCAAACACTGTGACCGTTTTCGCCGAAGTCAAAGTAATTTGGAAAGTTTTTGCATTTCTCCGGAACTGTTGCCGAACACAACTCGAATAAATTTCGCACGTAATCCACACCTCAAGAACCAGCAGAGTCTGTAAGTCTGCCCGAGTAGCCAAAGCCAACGTTAATGTCCCCAGATGAGACAAGATTAACTTCTCTGGCACCCAGACCACAGAGCTGCTGAAGTCACTTGCAGTCTGTGATTCCATTGTGCGATGGGGGAGTGTGGCGTGTCCTAGCACAAGCAGCAACGTCTTCTGCTTCTCTGCAGAGCTGGGAGCTAATCCTGCTTCGGTTTCTTTTTTCGGGAGGGCTTTTTCCATCGGCGCGTCGCAATGAATGCTATCCTGATGAGGAATTCTTCTTGTGTGCGCTCTCCTGCTTGGGCTATTTTCATTTAGCCACCCCTGGGATGGGAGTGAGCGGCGCCACAACATTCTGGTTCGAAACTCATTTCAATTCGGGTCACGATCAACGAGACAATTGTCAAACTTATAAGATATCTTTATGGTGCTGCAGTGCGCGTCTGGAACGGCAGCAATGCTGCAAGACATTTAATCCGTCAACCGAGGACCACCACGAAGCGGTTGTGGTTGGAGTCACGCCCTGTGTGCGTTCATGTGAGTTCAAAACGTCCTCAAGGGTTGTATTTTATGAGTGGCTCTTATTTTAACGGCGCACATAAAAGACTGGATGATGGTAAATGGAATTTCATCCGAGCCAAGTGCCTGATGAGCTAATGAACTCCGCCACAAGATGTAATGAAGAAATAAGCCCGGATTCTGTGGTGCAGCAGCAGAGGACAATACTGCTTCAAAGTAGATAATTGGGAAATTTTATATTGGCTTGATAATAGATCCGTTGGCTTCCTTCCATCGCAGGGCTTTTACGAGTGGGCGAGGAGTTAGTTACGTCCACTGTCCTCAAAAGTATTTTCCAAGCACACCCCACCCTTGCATGTCCAAGATTGTGATCAAATCTTGACGTTCAAGCACTTGTCGCCCCGGCCACGCGACCGACACGCGCACAGCCGACTTAGCAGTCTTTCAAGTGTGTCGGGAAGCAAGTTCATATCTGGATTGGACTGAGCGTGTCAAACGCCACTTAAACGAGGTGTTCGAGCCTCATTACCAAAACAAGCCGTTAAGTGGTGGCCCTCGCAGGCCACTAAACAAATAAACCAGAAAAAAGTATTAATTACGGACCGTCAGCCGGACGTTTACACTCTCTCGTGATAAAAGTGCGCATAAGTGCGTAGTGGAGAAAGTACACACATTCCCCGCCCGGCGCACGAGAGCACAGGAACCCTTCGCCATTAGACTCAATCATCGACATCTGTTAAGTCATAATTGGATGTGAAGCGATGTGCCGTCAAATTCACTCAAAACTAATGGCACACGGTTACCGGCAAAAAGAGCTGCCCGAAAAACCAGAGCCAACCACGCACGGTGCAGAGACAGCCGTCCCAGGCCCCATCCCCCAGCCACGGCCGCGGAGAGAGCGAATTTATAACCGAACATAGAATTAAATAAAGCCCTCCACAAAGGTAATTAAAGTTAACTTCAGTTTACTTTTTACCCCGGCCTCCAGCAGGGAGTTGCTGCCGTAGCCACTGCTGCTGCTTCTGCTGCGGGAAGCGATGAGTTTAATTGGAACCGACTGCTTGCCTGGATGGGGGCCGGCCTGCCCGCCTGTGTATTTGCACTGTCTGACGTTCACGGTGTGGCGTGGTGCTACAGCCGTAATGACCTCGAGCTCGCGGTGGTATGGACCGTCGGTAGACGTTTTAATGGATCTGCCAAATAACAAGGACTTATGCGCTTCAAGTCTACTCCAATGGGGAACTGGTTTAATTAGAGCACTGGGTGGGCGGGTTGTCGCAGGCATTGCCGATGGACTCGACACCTCGAAGGAGCACACGGCGTTGATGGCGACGTATTTAAGGGCGACTCAAGGCGGGCATGTTTGAGTTCTTAATTACCCCGGAAAGTTGTATTTATTACGTTGAATTAGGCTTCAATTGAAAGTGGTTTTGCAAGTTTCATGGGTTGCTTGTAGAGAGCGTATCTGGGCAGCTGATGTTTGATGGGATTACTAGTTCACGTGGACGTGGGCGCGTTGGGTTGGGAGTTGCTAGAAGGACTGCTGCAAATTGTGAGTGGTTATCATGGTGAAACCCAACAAAAGTACTCAATGGCATTTGGCTATGAAAAACTTCAACAAAAAAATAGAGCAATTCAATAAACAGATCTGCGATAAAGCTAAAGCACCTATTCTCAAAATTTTTTTTTTCAATATTTCGTAGCAAATCCATAATTTTTGATAATTGCTTGACTTCCTCGGGGCATCAGTTCAATTAAGTTATTTATAATTCCCACAGGGATACTTTTCCAAGCCTTGTTCTTGCACTTTTCACGCTGAATCCGCCGATCTTCAATTTCCCATAAATTCTCTATAGGATTCACATATGCTGACTGTGCTGGAAAGTTCAAAACGGTGATTTTATTTTCCAAAAGCCAATTTTACATAATTTTAGCAGGGTGCTTTGGATCATTGTCAGGCTGGTACATCCATTTCAAGGGCATCTCTTCTTCGGCATACGGCAGCATCACGTTCTGAAAATAATCCTAATACGAGAAACGATGCATTATTCCATTTGGTCCAATTCCATGACTGAGAAACATCCCTATACGAAAGTTGTCTTTTATATTTCGGGATTGGGCAACGCTAGTGTTGCAATTTGGTAACTGCCAGCTCTATCGTAAAATTTGACATGTTTGAGGTTATACACACTCAGAACGTTTTGACATACAAGTGCTATTTGTGTTGTTTACAGCAACTTAAAGGATACATCTCCCCCAAAAAATGAAATTAAATCGTGAACATATTCGTGCGATTGTTTTTCACAACTTTCGACGTGGATTAACTCAACAACAGTGCATCGATGAACTTAATTCAATTTTTGGCAATGAAACTCCATCAAGGACGAGTGCTAATCGATGGTATGGTGAATTCAACCGAGGTCTTAGTTCACTCCAAGACGAATTTCGTGAAGGTCGTCCAAAATCAGTTGTTTTTCCGGAAACCATTGATGATGTGCGCCAACTGATATTGCAAGATCGTCATGTAACCTATCGTGAGATTGAGACAACCTCAGGCATTAGTGGGACCAGCATACACTCAATATTGCATGAACATTTGACCGTCAAAAAAATTTGTTCGCGTTGGATCCCACACAATTTGTCAATCGCTCAAAAAATGGCTCGTGTTGATTGGACGAAAGAAATGCTCGCGGTATACGATACGACCGCGGTGCTTCGAAATATGTCTATAACATCGTGACAGATGATGAATCGTGGATTTACGCGTATTATGAAAGTAAACAGCAGTCGACTGTATGGGTGTTTCAAATTGATCCAAATCCAACGAATGGTGCTCGCGTACGGAGCACTTCCAAGCAAATGGTCGCCTGTTTCTGCGAAAAAACTGGACATGTCGCAGCCGTACCACTAGAACAACACAGAACAGTCAATTCTGAGAGGTACGCAACCATTTGTTTGCCAGTTGTCTTCCAAGAAATCAGGAAAACCAATCGCCGAAGACGGAGCACTCTTCACCACGACAATGCGAGCTCTCACACATCGGCTCAAACAACTGCATTTTTGAGCACTCAAAACATCGATTTGATGAGTCATCCGCCGTATAGTCCTGACTTGGCCCCAAATGACTTCTTTCTATTTCCGTACGTAAAAAAATAAAATGAGAGGTCAACGTTTTTCGACACCTGAAGAAGCGGTTGATGCGTTCAGAATGTATGTTTTGGAGATACCTCAATCAGAGTAGGAAAAGTGCTTGGACAATTGGTTCAAACGCATTCAAAAGTGTATAGATCTTAATGGGGAATATTTTGAAAAACAGTAGGCTATTTTCGATGATTAATATTTGTCTCTGTTCTCTAATCATGAAATATAAAAGGCAACCCTCGTATTTGAATATTTTAGTTTGTAATTGGCGTGAGCTGAAGGAATTCTTTGACACCCTTAAGTGATCGGGACTAGATCAGGTAATGGGCCAAGGGTGAAGAGGAAGAGAAAAGAAAAGGAAGAGGGGGTACCAGTGCACACTTCCACTGTCGTTGTCCCCTCCAGGTTATGTGACTGGATTTATGAATCACATGATTGAAAATCACATTCGTATAACTATTTATAGTGACAACGGAAACACTGATGGAGAAAAGACCATCTGTAGCGGAATGGCGGCTTACAGACTTAGGCTTTGAGGGAACATGACTTGTAGTGACAGCTTGACCAAAGGCTATATTCCGGTGCCACGGGAGGTCTGGAGCCCCTGTAACTTCGATTTGAGTCTGACTGAGCGGTAGGCCTCCTAGTGGAGGTATCGTGGTGGCTATGGTTTACCACGCAACATAGCGGACAGAGCCGAGGTTAGTATACTGTGCTTACTTGTCTAGTTGTTGTTCTCCCTAGGCTAGACAAGCCTTTCAGGGAACAGTCCCGGCTCAGTGTGAGGTTGCAGTCTCAACAGAGCGCTGGCACCCAGAGCGCGGCAGAGGTTTTAGGAAGACCTCGCATCAAACCAAAGTCGGGTAGTTGTCCCTCAAGCATGATCCCAATTTGGTACTTGGGTAACCAAGGCATTTAGTCTTTCGCTATCTAAGAATCCTGGAAAACTGAACCCCGTGATATAAGCCGTAAAAGCAGTTGATCACGAAAAACCAAATCCCACATTTGTAGGACTAGAACTCTGTACTGTGGGAAGCCAAGTCCAGGTTGGGGCACTATGTGCCTGTCCTTTTTAGGAGATCATTTATGCTTGCCATAGTCATATATGGACATGTGCGCGGAAAAGACTGGTATGCCAAAATTAATCACCGGTGGGTGTAAGTCGTTCCGTAAAAGCTTAAACCTGCTCCGACCGACGACCCCGTATTTGCCTTTTGTTCTGCATCGAGCCTGCGTTCATGTCCTGTCATGATGTCTTGTCGATTTTGGACTTCAGCAAAGATGTCTTCCGATTTATACTGTGTATTGCAGTTTCTTGAGGTTGCTGGGACATTAAACGTACGTTTCTTCCTAAAGATCGAAAAATCTTTTTTCTGCCGAGGCATTGGCGCATAGCGGCCCGATTTTCCAGAGTTATGTTTTGATGCCGATTCTAAGGAAACGTTTGCATAGGGAACAATGCCATAAGATATTTAGCTCAATGCTGCTTTAAGTGGCCGTCGTGCCACGCCCACACGCAGGAGGTCTGGGCTCGATTCCCGGCTGAACAACTCGAATTTTCCACGGCACCACCCCTTTCGAGCTGCTGACAACACCCAAAAAGTAATAACTGTCTAAGAAAGCTTCTCAAACTTGCCGCTCTGAGTCGGTAAAAAACAATATGTCCCTTCTACTCGTGAGAGAACAGTAGTGCGCACAACATGAGCAGTTGATGAGCTAGCTAGGCCCTGGTCCCCCTGTCGACTGTCGTGCCATCCGATTATTATTATTACTGCTTTAGGCAGCATTCGGCTTAGTGCTGCCTTCCCTCCCTGCTTCAATCACATAAGCAAATGCCATGCTCTCGTTCCATGTCCACTCCATCCTCCGATTGTTATGGTGGTAAAGTCCGCAGCACTCCAGTTCAGGACCCACACAAATTCTTCGGCTTCAGAAAGTCTGTTAAAAGTCTTAATTTTCCACCTGCGGCACTGAAAGCCGTTGCCCTTATTTATTGGCAAACTATAGCTCTGCCGCGCTTGAACATGCAAGAGGAATAAACGCACAAGACTGAACCTTCTCATGTCTATTGTGTCAATTCCTTTTCTGTCATTTTGACGGAAGGAGTAGAAAGTTGGCTAGAGCGTCACAGCTTAAACCAGGGAAGAAGCAACGCCCAGTCAAAAGCGCTTGCAACCAGCATTCATATTTGCCTCCACTAGACCCGACCTTGACGAAAACATCCTGAAATCTCTCCGAATCTCCGTTGTAATCCTTAAATAGAATGACCCATGATTCAAGAGCCTTCCCAACTAAGGTTCCCTCATCAAAACTGTCTTGTAAATCTTCCGCATAAACCCAACTGCAAAGTCTTCCCCTTCGTTTCGCCTGAATGAGCAAGGATTCAGTTCTTCAAAATTCCAATTCAGACTCACAAAACCATGAACTTCAGCCCGGCAAAAAAAAATCACAGACATTACCCAATGAACGTGCTTTAATGAAAATATGCAAATTTCCCCAGAAAGCCGTTGCCGCTTCATCTCGGGCAGGACGAGCACACGTCCGCCGGCTGCCGCAGTGCAAATGGAGATCCGTATCTATCAAAACTCATCAACTTCAAACGGAGATAATTGCACGTATTCCGTTCGTCATCCGTCAACTCGAACGCACGCTCTTGTTGGTCTTTCTCAAGTTCAACTCGTAAGCTGGCAGCACTGTGCGAGCCCTCGGCAGCAGTCGAAACGAGATGGAAACAAATTTCAGAAACACTCCCAAGCAATTGTGAACTGTTCATCATCACTCAGCAAGGGCAAACAAAAATTTCGGCGGGCTTCACATTTCTTTTCTGCGGTTCGCTATACAAGCAATGGCAGTCTGTCCTAGACATGACTGTGCACACACACGCTTTGCTTGTAATTACAGCGCGTTGTGCGTCGTCGGCGTCGTCGTTGTCGCAGCCCATCCTTGAATTGACAATTACCAGCCATTCAAAGATATTTGTAAAGCAAATAGCTGGAGATATTTTCGTTTTCGTTTTCATTTGAATTTCAGTTGTCGCGGCGGTGGCGGCGCTGTCGTTTTCTCCGCCGCAGTCTGCTGCTTTCTTCATCTCCAGCCGCACAACAAAACGCCGAGCAAACAACAACAAAGCAGCCAACAAATGAAAACGAAAGTTTACGGCCATCCACCATCAATCGCCGGGCAGATGGACAATGAGGCAACGTATCTATTAGTAACCTGTTCGTCGCTCTGTGGATCGAAAACACAATTGCATCATAGGAACGTAATGAAGGTGGGAAAATAACAAAAACAAGCAACAGTCCCATTATGACATTGACGCGAGCTTCTACTCGCAGGCTGGCATCACGCAGGCGTCTATCAAACCAGAAAATCGCGTCTGGCCGCCCATTCGGCCGACTGATTAACGATTCTAGAAGAGACCGACGCACGTCCGCTTGAGTTACGTGGCCGATCGGATCAGTTTGGCTTTAAATTCCGTTCGAGTCATTTCCCATTTTCCCCCGTGAAGCAAGACGCATCGGCGGCAGCGGCGTACGTGGGCTCCCCGCCGCGCGGCGGTAGCGTGCACACTTGCTGCGTCCAATTAGGCAACGTAAACAGCGGGGCCACACTCTGTGGGAAAATCCAGAATGAATGGCTGCTCATCTTCTCTCTGCTCCTGGAAGGTGGGTCGATTGATGCGCCGAACTTTCCATGCTCACAACAATTTCTCCCGAAAGTTACGCGAAGTTTATGCAACACGGGGCGGCGGCTTCAGTTATAGTCATAAATGTAATTTGTGCCCGCCCAGCCGGTCCCAGAACGCGTCCGGCCGAGGGATGAAGTTTCTGCCGTGCTCGTCGAGCACCCCCCGCAGGGCCCATCAGCTGAGGTGGAAGGCCCATATGACTCTCGTGATTTTCGACCGTTGGAGGAGGGCAGGGGCACACCCATTAAATTCCAGAGATACTCGTGTCTCGTGTTTTTGTTTTGTGTTGCTGTTCGCCTGAGACTGCTGACGGCGAAAGTACGTGTGTGTGGGATGGGAGCCCGGTGAGAGATGGATCTTTGGAATCGGAAGGTGTTTGGCATGTCAAATAGTTTGACATGTGTTTCGTTCGAATTTATGAGGTTTAAAATTTTGAAGGCACTTGCCAGACACTGGACTGAGCACTGAGAAGCTGGGCGCGTGTGAGATTTGTGGATGGTGGTTCATTTATCAATTTATTAAGAGAAAATACAAAAGACTGACTTGTGCAGACGTGGAGAAAGTTAACCTTCGGAAAAGTTGAACTGACTGGCAGACTGACTGGCGAATTACTGGCTGTTTGTGTTTGCTGGGAGACAACCGAGTTCAAATGAGGGAAATTACACGTTCTCCTGTTAACATAGTTTGGCTGGAGACTTGGCGGAGGGTGAGAGGGAACAGAACTTCCAATCCTTCTGTTTGGTGGATTTTGTAAGCCGGCTGATTGGAGGACAAGTGACAATTTCTACCAATTAGGCGAAGGTCTTGGGAAACACAACTTTCAAGGTGGTTGCGGCACGGTAATTCAATTTCAATTAAATCAGATTCTAGTCTCAGTGCTTCAACATTCTCCCTAGACCTCCCGCCTAAGACCTGCGCCAAAGAAGAGCATAAAGCCTTTTCACATGAAAAAAATTGCTGCAGACTGGCAGGAAAAAACAGGGAACACTTCACCCTGTGCATTATATATTTTTTATTGTGCCCCGCAATGTGTGTTACACGATTTTAAATATTGTGGAGTAAGCAGGGGAATTTCGTAAGCTAGGTTCAAGGACCTTAAAAACGAATTAACGGCGGTTTATTTACATTACGCATACAGGACGGGCAAGAATTGATGGCAGGCTGAGATCAAATAACACTTTTTGACTGTATTTGAACTGAAGGCCAAGATCAACTACAAAAAATTTCAAATAAGGCTAAGGGCTAACGGCAGTTTTGAAGGGAAGGATGTCGAGTTCCAAAAAAAAACAGTGAACGAGTTTGATTGGATATCTCCCTCAAAAAAGCAGTAGAATATTTAATTTAATCGGAAGTTACTTCTACTCACTTAGTGTCGATTGGTGATAATTTTTTTTTATAATTGACGCACGCTAAAGGAATCCTTTATACCCCCACGTGACCGGAATTAAGTCACAGCACGGGCCAAAGGCAAATAGGAAGACAAGGATCGGAGGTACAGATGCAAATTAGTTTTAAATGCCTGTAGATTGTAACGAGCGGGAACAGTTGGGCTGGAAAGTGCATTCTGTATACGTGTGTTGCGGCTTAAGAAGGAGTCTATTAGCTTAAGGGCGAACGGGTGAGAATTCCTAGCGAGGCGGGTATTGGGAGTGATTTCTTGGGCAAGAATGCAGATGGCTAACTCACTAAAGCATTTTTTGTTAAAATATCGATAAATGAGTGATAAAGTTGCAACACTACGTCGATGTTCTAGCGAGGCGATTGACTGCGTAGCGTTATTATTATCAATAAGTTTAATCGCTCGTCTTTGGACTCCATCTAGTAGGTGGAAGGAAGTCTTAGGAGCACCAAACCAAATAGGAGCGTTAGTGAATCAAGATTTGGGCGGATGTACACCCTATATATTGTAAGTAATAATAATAATAATTGTGAGGCGCTACAGTCCACAGGGGGATCAGAGTCTGGCTTGCTCATCAACTACTCGTGTTCGCCCGACTCCGAATTGTGAGGTTGGAGTAGCTTCCTATTCTTATTATTGTTTGCGTGTTATCACCAGCACGAAAGAGGTGGTGCCGTGAAAGATGCTCGGGGAGGCGGGTATTTTTCATAATAAGTGCCGAAATTAGATCAAAAACAGTTTCATTTGAGCTGTGCCAATTTTTCTAGAAAAAAAAACGTGTTGAAAGGTGTTTTTTTTCTCGAAAAATGTCTCCTCATTTATCGAATGGCTGGATTTTGCGAACGAAACAGCTCTAGTCTGGTGCTTGAAGACTCATTAAGAGCTTTCTTAATTTTTGATTTGTGTTAACAGAAAAAGTGAGTGGAAGCCTAATTTTTTTGCTCGAGTGTAGCCCGAATGGAGTAAATAAAATGAGAGTCTTCGTGTCAGACTGTTGATGACAAATAAGACGTATGAGAAAGGCTAAGACAACCGTGAAGCTTAAAAAGATGTATTCAGAATTATTTAAGTTTTATTTTTTTTTTTGCGCATTTTTGTTGATATATGTGTACGAGGGTTGCACCGTATATTTCGGGATTAGAGATCAAAAACAAATATTAATCAACGAAAACAGCTTTATTGTTTTTCAATATATTGCCCATTAAGATCTATACACTTTTGCATGCATTTGAACCACTTATCGAAGCACTTTTGCCACTCTGATAGAGGTATCTCCAAAACATGCATTCTGAACGCATCAATCATTCTGAACTCTTCTTCAGGTGTCGAAAAACGTTGACCTCTCATTTTATTTTTTACGTACGGGAATAAAAAGAAGTCATTCGGTGCCAAGTCAGGACTAAACGGCGGAAGCCTCCTCAAATCGATGTATTAAGTGCTCGAAAATGCACTTGTTTAAGCCGATGTTTGAGAGCTCGCATTGTCGTGGTGAAGAGAGATCCGTCTTCGGCGGTTGGTTTTCCTGATTTGTTGGAAGACAACTAACAAACAAATAGTTGTGTACCACTTAGAATTGACTGTTCTGCGTTGTTCTAGTGGTACGGTTTCGACATGTTCAGTTTTTCCCAAAAACAGGTAACCATTTGCTTGGAAGTGCTTCGTGCGCGAGCAACTTTTTTTTCGATTTGGCTCAATTTGAAATGAAGTGAGTGTCAAGATACAAATGTCTCGATAGGGAATATTTGTTGTGGACGAACCCTTATATCTTTTTTGTTTGTTTGCTATGACATCTGTGAAAAATATTTATTATACATCAAGTCATTGAACAGACAACATCATATTTTTTCATCGTGTTAAAAATATCGAATTTTGTACCAGAATGTGATGATTCGCGGAAAGCATTAATTTTTTGTTTTCATTTGAAGAAAAGTGCAGCAGAGTCGCATCGAATGCTTGTCGAGGCATACCATATGGTGATCATGCTCTATCAGAAGCAACATGCAAAAGATGGTTTCAACTGTTCAGAAATAATAAATTTGATGTGAGAAATAAAGAACGTGGAAGATCACCAAAAAAGTTTGAAGACGACGAATTGCAAACGATATTGGATGGAGATGACACTTTGAGTCAAAAGCAAATGGCAGCACTGTTAAATGTTGCACAACAAACAATTTTTGACCATTTAAAAGCTATGGGAAAGATCCAAAAGTGTGGAAAATGGGTGCCACATGAATTGAATGAAAGACAGATGGAAAAACGAAAAAAACACTTGTGAAACTTTCCTTCAAAGACACGAAAGAAAATTGGTATTGCATCGGATTGTTACTGGCGATGAAAAATGGATTTGTTCCCAAACGGAAAAAATCATGGGTTAATCTGAGACAACCATCAACATCGACTGCAAAGCCAGATTGATTCGGCAAGAAGACAATTCTGTGTGTTTGGTGGAACCAGAAAGGTGTGCTGTACCACGAGCTCCTAAAACCTGATGAAACCGTTAATACTGATCGCTACCGACAACAAATGATCAATGTGAACCATGCATTGGTGGAGAAACGACCAAAATGGGCCAGAAGACACGGCAAGGTAATTTTGCTCCATGACAATACACCTGCACACAAAGCAAAACCGGTTCAGGATACAATCAAAACACTTGGCTGGGAGCAGCTACCCCACCTGCCGTATTCACCAGACTTGGCTCCTTCCGACTACCATTTGTTTTCATCGATGGGACACGCATTGGCTGAGCAGCACTTTGATTCCTACGAGGAGGTCGATAATTGGGTGTCTGATTGGTTTGCTTTAAAAGACGAACAATTTATTGGCGTGGTATTCACAAATTGCCAGAAAGGTGGTCAAAATGTGTAGAAAACAATGGCCAATACCTTGAATAAAATGTTTTTACTTTCCCATTATTAATTAGTGTTTTATTTTCAAAAAACAAAAACGATCATTTCATGCTGGTATACCTTAGAGAAAGATAACATCTTACGTTTGTTTTGCAAAGGACCTTATACCAGCTGTAGTCTTTGGCTGACTTACATGTCCTTGGCTTTCGGTTTTAGGGTAGAGTTAGGTTTTAATGTATTAAAAAAATATAAAAAACAGATACAGAGGAAAACAAACAAAAAAAATACAAAAAAGTGATACAAAGTAAGAACATGTTAAAACAAACAACAAGTCTTGTAAATAAGGCTTAAGAATTTTTGTCTAAAATTGTGTTATTTTGTAAACTGTGTTATTTTTTAAACGAATAAAATAATAATAATAGTAATTGTTGGCGCGACAGTCCACAGGGGGACCGGGGCCTAGCTTGCTCATCAACTACGCGTGTTGTGCGCGCTAAAGTTCTCTCACAAGTAGAAGGGACCTACAGTTTTTTGCTGTCTCCGAAGGGCGAAGTTTGAGAACCTTTCTTAGACAGTTATCACTCTTTGAGTGTCATCAGCAGCTCGAAAGAGGTGGTGACGTGAATAATTCGAGGTGTTCAAAAGGGAATCGAAACTGGACCCTTCGGCGTGTAAGCGTCGCACTCTACCCACTATGCCACGGCGACCACTAAAATGAATAAAATGCAAAAATAAATTAAAAGACATCTCTTCACTCTCAAAACAGCACTTGAATTTAAGTTTAATTTTACCGGAGCATCTTTTTATTCTTATTATGACGCTACAGTCCGGGGTGGACCTGGAGCAGCGTTACAACATGATTTTATATAATCTTGCTACAGCTAGAAGGAAAAACTGCAAAGTCTGCTAGAAAGATAAATAAGAAATGCTAAAAACTGAGATTGTTTTTTCGTTGAAAATATTATTTTTTTTATTATTAGTATAAATTAAGGCAAATATTTGAATTTCACATTGCATTTTAAAAGCTCTATATTTCTTAATTTGTTCAACTTAAAACATATAATATTTTTGATAAATAAATATCTTAATGGAATGGAAAAATTAAACAATGTCTTTACATTTGTGTTATTAAATGTTATAAAATGAAACTATTGTGACGCTTTGCAAGGAACACTAGAATTCATTAAAGATAACATTTTATCTCTAGGAATAAACTTGTAACAGTTTTCACTTTCTGAAACCCCTTGCTTGACTTGCAAAACAAGCAACATTTTCGTTATTTAAAAGATTAGGAGTTTTTGTTTTTTACATATATACATATGTACCTGTGAAAATAGTCTTTCACAAGCAGCGTTAGATGTTAGTAAAATTAACATATATTTTGCAAATTTTTACACAAGTAAATGAAAATTGTTTGATTTTTTCTGGATTTCTTTTGCTGTCGCCGTCCCTTTTATTTACACGAAATAGCTTCAATCATCCCACTCGCAAAAGGGGGAATCACACAAGAAAGCTCACTAGTTTAATGATTTTGACACTACGATTGCATGTGTGCGTGTTTGTACACATTAAATAAATTGAGAATGATACCAAATTTTCGTTTATGTTTTTCTTCTTTTCGTTTTTCTTTCGTTTCGTTTTTTATAGTAAATAAAATTGTGTTTCTACTTTGTAAACATTTTTTAATTTTATTCATTTTAAAAACTTCTAAAAACTGCAAAATTTTATGATATACAAAAAAATCTGCTCCATGTGATTTTAAAGATGAAATCCTACTAAAATCGCAAAAACTGCTAAATCTGGTAACACTGACCTGGAGCGTCTACTAAAAAAAATTTGCTTTAAAAAAATCATCATCTTTCTAAATTATGATTTCTACTCCTGTTCGCGGTTCCCTGAAACTCCAAAACTTCTCGCTCAAATGCATTCCATCTGTTACCTGCCAGACTCACATTTTGATCTCACTCATTCCGATGTCACATTATTGTACATGACTGTACAGAAAGAAGCGTTCGATTTGTCCAACATCCCAAAAGTATGCAAATGATCCATCGTTCACGTACGCTCTTTTACGATTGCACATTAGATGGATGGGAGCATCAAGTTTTGATGGCCAACACGGTCCACGGCCACGAGAGTGTGCAGCCGAGCCATAAAAATGTTTTATTCGACTAGACACATGTCCGAATTATGTCTTTGTCGCTCGTGTGCGAATACATTTACATTTACGAGCCACTTTATGCACTCCGCCTCACCTCCGTTTGATGTCGTTGAACACATATGTCTGAAAAGTTTTAAAATAAAATGAGGGACTTCATCATCCGACAAGACAAGTGAATGCGCTCAGCGTTCCCCTTTTTTTGGAAATTCCAGCTTCGCCTTACTGAAGGAGCGTTCCGCTGATTACTCGACGGGCTGCCTCTACTCAGCCCGTCACCTTTCGGCCACTACCGTCTTGGGCGGTTTGGCGGGTTTTCATTCAGCCACCCTCACAGTGCAAACTTGAAAATTTATTTCTGGGACAAGTCATAATTCTCCTCGCTTAGAATGCGGCCACACCCAATGAAGCCCTATATCTCTGGGGGATAACTTCGGTTTGCCTTTTGCGAAACTACGCTCTCGCCCCGGTGTTTGGTGTTGGGAAAGTTCTTCCACAGGGTCCTTCAACAATGCAAGCGTAATGGCCTAGTCGAGATTCCAGGAAAACCAATTGAATTTCAAGTGGTCCAGCGTATTTGCATAAGGAGCTGTGGCCGGGCAGTGTGTAACTCAATCGAATGGCCGCAAAGTTCTGCAGACACATTCCCAAGCAAGTCTCGACTTACGCCCGCAAGATATTGGACAGCTCCGAGATGCTGGCAATCATTTAGAGCGGGGACACTTGGCCGCCCTCACATTGCTGCTGTGGCCAGGGACACTTTAATTTCGTCCTGTATTAAGCAACAATGTCATGTAAATATTGGAAGTTGTTTAATTAGAAAAGTTAGTGTAGTTTATGGGCATTCCTGGTGGACGGGTGTCGGCCTGCTGTGCGCGTGTGTGTGTGGGCCGTGCTCGGACGGGCTTCTGTTTGTTTGGCTTGTGTTTTGTGAGTTTGATTAGTGATTTAAGTTCGCCCCCCGGGGGTGGGTTTCCAATTACATATTGCGAATACTAATTCTGTCGTCTTGGCTATTGACTTGAGTGATTGGCCGGCGGAGTTCATAGTTTGCCTTGTCACACAACCAATTAGAGTTATTGATTGGGGAGTCAAATTCAGATAATAGTTAAGACTTGGTGATGTGTAGTAATTTTTGTTGGCGCTTGTGATAGTGTTTGCGTCCTTCAGACAATAAAAACTGGGTAAGAGGATGACTGAAATAACGTTAAGCTGCTTTGAGAAATGGGCTTTTGGCTGAAAGGACGCGTGGGCGAATAATCCCTCAGAAATCCGTCACATGACACTCAATTTGTAAGAGGAAGGTATATAAATAGGACGAAGGCGTTAATTGTTTAGTTCAATGCAAACACAGGGTTCGGTATTGTAATTGAAATGTATTTTTGCCTTTGCTTGTGACAGCACAGAAGTCTTGATGGGGTACCTCCGAACATGTTCAGATTCATACTTTCATTTAAAAACACTTCTTAAAATCCGAAACTATTCCATTTTCGCCCGTCAATCACTCAAGGATTGCTAAAAGCCTAGTTAAGCAACAAGAGGAAATTTCCAATTAACAAAGAAGTGGAGGACTCGTCTATTAAATGTCTGCACACAAACCTGCGAGTAGTAGCCATTGTGAATGAAGGTGAATAGTGTCTGCGTAGTGAATAACTTGCCTTTATCCAATGCATTCGGTGTTATGGAACCACGTGCCATGACCGCGGTATTTGACAGTAGATACGAATTTTGCCTAAGTGACACATACTTTTTCAATGGTCACTTCCGCTAAAGCATATCCGTTCGCTCGGTGGTCCCATTCCCAACATTTCATAATAAACGGAACGCAAGTGGAGTATCGGTTATCACCATATCGCGACATTCAACATCATGTGTACAAGTATAGCACAGCTCTCTTCATGGATAGCGATGGACAACCAGGGAGTCGGATCTAATCCATCGAGTTAAACAGTTCGTTCTTTTATATTTTCCACACAGCACAGCATAGGCTCACTTTTAATATTAAAAGAAATTCACTCAAAAATACTGAGTTACCCACAAAGGATCGGAAAATAAATGTACTCGAAGACTCGTAGAACAGGAAAGGAGGAGTCCTTTGCTGCTTTCAATGCCGAGTGTTCCTAAACTAGATACTCTCTTTCAATTTGCCGGAACGCCTAAAACCCTTCTTACTAATTCGGAAGGGTCCATTGTCGCCTCAGGCCAGAAAAGTCAATTTTGAACTAAATTTTCACACTGCGGCAGATTCACGAAAGCCCTTAGAAGGTCCAAAACCACGCCAGCACCTATTTGTCGATATCATGGCTGCGCGCAAAGAGCACAGTACACAGTGCCATGTTTCATGGTTTGGTTACAAAGTCAGGTAATGCCCAAATTCTCAAATGGTCCAAATACCAACAATTTCTCAGAACTGTATGCCACTGAAAGATTTGAAACTAATGCTGAATCCCTATCCAGGAAATTTTCAGAAAATTATTTCAAGATTTTGGCGGGTTTTTCGTTTTGTGGCGTTTGCCCTTTTTTGGGATTCTGTTTGGATCCAGCTTGAATTTCGGGACTCGGTTCATCTCTCCGTAGCTGGTTTTGGTAAACTAATAAAAAAAATCCTTTCCATAATGTGAAGATCAGTACTAAACATATTGAAACCAGTAACGTCAAAAAAAAGGTTTAGGACCAATACCAAGTATACCGGTAGGAATACACTAATTATTAATGGGAAAGTAAAAACATTTTATTCAAAGAATTGGCCATTATTTTCTACACATTTTGACCACCTTCCTGGCAATTTGTGAATACCACGCCAATCAAATTGTTCATCTTTTAAAGCAAACCAATCAGACACCCAATTTTCGACCTCCTCGTAGGAATCAAAGTGCTGCTCAGTCCCATCGATGAAAACAAATTGTAGTCGAAATAGGCCAGATCTGGTGAATATGGCAGGTGGGGTAGCTGCTCCCAGCCAAGTGTTTTGATTGTATCCTGAACCGGTTTTGCTTTGTGTGCAGGTGCATTGTCATGGAGCAAAATTACCTTGCCGTGTCTTCTGGCCCATTTTGGTCGTTTCTCCACCAATGCATGGTTCAAATTGATCATTTGTTGTCGATAGTGATCAGTATTAACGGTTTCACCTTGTTTTAGGAGCTCGTGGTACAGTACACCTTTCTGGTACCACCAAACACACAGCATTGTCTTCTTGCCGAATCGATCTGGTTTGCAGTCAATGTTGATGGTTGTCCGAGATTAACCCATGATTATTTCCGTTTGGGAATAAATCCATTTTTCATCACCAGTAACAATCCGATGCAGAACCGATTTTCTTTCGTGTCTTTGAAGCAAAATTTCACAAGTGTGTTCTCGGTTTTCCATCTGTCTTTCATTCAATTCATGTGGCACCCATTACCCACATTTTTGGATCTTTCCCATAGCTTTTAAACGGTCAGAAATTGTTTGTTGTGCAACATTTAACAGTGCTGCCATTTGCTTTTGACTCAAAGTGTCATCTCCATCCAATATCGTTTGCAATTCGGCGTCTTCAAACTTTTTTGGTGGTCATCCACGTTCTTCATTTCTCACATCAAAATTATTATTTCTGAACCGTTGAAACCATCTTTTGCATGTTGCTTCTGATAGAGCATGATCACCATATGCCTCGACAAGCATTCGATGCGACTCTGCAGCACTTTTCTTCAAATGAAAACAAAAAATTAATGCTTTCCGCAAATCATCACTTTCTGGTACAAAATTCGACATTTTTAACACGATGAAAATGTTATCTGTTCAATGACTTGATGTATAATAAATATTTTTCACAGATGTCATAGCAAACAAACAAAAAAGATATAAGGGCTCGTTCACAACAAATGTTCCCTATCGAGACATTTGTATTGTTTTGAGGCTCACTTCATACCGGTATCTGGAATAGTTGTTTGAATTGAGCCAAATCCAACAAAAGTTGCTAGCGAACGAAGCACTTCCAAGCAAATGGTCGTCTGTTTTTGGGAAAAACAGAACATGTCGAAACCGAACCACTAGAACACTCAGAAGAGTCAATTTTGAGCTGTACACAACTATTTGTTTGCTAGTTGTCTTCCAAGAAATCAGGAAAACCAACCGTCGAAGACGGATCTCTCTTCACCTCGACAATGCGAGCTCTCACACATCGGCTTAAACAAGTGCATTTTCGACTCAATACATCGATTTGAAGAGGCATCCGCCGTGTAGTCCTGACTTGGCACCGAATGACTTCTTTTTATTTCCGTACGTAAAAAATAAAATGAGAGGTCAACGTTTTTCGACACCTGAAGAAGCGGTTGATGCGTTCAGAATGCATGTTTTGGGGATACCTAAATCAGATTGGTAAAAGCGCTTCGACAATTGGTTTAAACGCATGAAAAAATGTGTATAGATCTTAATGGGGATCATTTTGAAAAACAACAAAGCTATTTTCGATGATAAATATTTATTTTTGTTCTCTAATCCTGAAATATAAAAGTCGTATTAGTTAAAAATAAACCGTGGGCATGCTGGGAGATTGAAGACATGTCGGAGACTAAGTACTTATTATTACTAACGAAAGTTCAGACGAAGATGTGCTTCGCTTCGCGATTAAAAATAACTGCATGGCACGACATCTATACCCTCTGCGCGTAAGTGTCGCACTCTACCCACTACGCCACGGCGGTCTCTTAGCGATTATTCTAAAAAATGTTGGAATTGGGTATGCACGGAGTGTAACCCTGAGGTACGTCTTGTTCGGTCAAGAATAATTCATTTTTGAGATGTACAATACACATAATGGCGTTATGAACGTAGGGTTCTCCGTTAAAATACTTTTATCGGACATGTTTGGGCACAGGTTTAAGGGTACAAATTCGAGAAATGAGTTCCCATACATAGATGAACCCAAAAAATCTGAAATAAATCGAATCGTATTGCGAAAAAGCTTAAAGACCAACTTTGTTGGCGTCAGGTAGAAAATAAACCGCCTCTTGCTCGAACACGAAGCAGTCAAACCATACACAATTTGAATTCAATTAAAAGTTATGCAAGCTATCGACGATTACTTCAAACTGTTTTCCAAAATCCATCCCGAGGAGAGTCTCTTGGGTTTTCTTCTTTAAGCGTCTTGCTTGATGTTGAAGATCAAATTAAGTCAATCACCGGCAGTGAGCATCATCTGTCGTAAATGAAACACAATCGTTTCAAAGTCACGACAAGAAACCTTTTTCTGGCAAGAGGCAAGAAGAAGTGCAAAAGGCCATTAACTTGAAATCAGTGCAAAGCTTACAGGTGGCCGAGCATAGCAAGTGGGCACAACAACGGCTTAGCTGGCGAGTCTTCTGTGCAAATTTACAAATTACCAGACGTTTGACGGTTTGACTTATGATAGCCACTCAGGAGAGTGAATGATCTTGTGCATTGTGAAAGGCCGAAATGACGTCAAATGATGGGGGAATTGAAATATGGAGTGTCTGCGCAGGTGAAATCCGTTAATTACGCCAATCTGTGGAGGGAAAGTGATGAATTGTGATTAAGAGGACCACACATTGATTTCGGATTTTAATTGATTTGCACGTCAGTGGACGCTTGGGAGTGTAGCGCGTCATTAATTTTGGGACAGTGTGGGGATGCCTTAAAAATGTGGAAAGGAATGGTTTGACTTAATGAGGAAGGCGGTGTTCATATGTGTGGCTTTCCAGGCTTAGGAATAATGTGCCAGATGCACAACACAAGGTTGGTTTAGTTTATTCAATGTGGCCGCTTAACCGTCATGCAACCACAATTAGGCGGCAACGGGCGTTATTATGACGCCGCGCGGATAGCTCGCTTTGTACGCCAGCCTTGTTCGTGTTGGGACGTCCCTCTCTAGATGTCGCTGTGCTCACTAAGGTTGTCAACAAAGTATTATTTGTACACATTCCCACTTCAAAGAGCTGGGTGAGCAGGGGAGATGAGAAGTGGTTTTTATTTCCTCCTCTCTTCTGCAGCTCCTGCCCAAGTTTTTGTGATGAATGCCCAGTTTGGAGGTATATATTCCAGTTGTGCAGTGGATGCCAATTACGGCTCACACGTCTGCTTTGTTTGGGCTGACAAGGTATAGGGAGCCTTCAGAATTGAGGTGTGGCCCAGTAGCTTTCACTCAAATCTGACCACCGTTTGTTTGGCTCGCTCAGTGTGTGGAAAAGGGTCGGTTACCCTTTGGGTAGTTTGCTGATTATGTGCAGCACTTGGCGAGTTCCCCTTGAACTTTCCCCGTCAGTCCCCGCATCCATGCCAGATGAACAATAAAGGTCCAAGACGCATCACAAATATCTGCAAAATCAACATGATCTTAGTCACATTCCTTAACATTCGATTCACAATTCATCGAGAACAATAATTTTCCCCATCTTCCATTACAACGGAACAGTGCTGAGGCAACAATTCAGACAACTCCCGTCAAATGATTCATCATCGCCCCATTTCCGATGATGTCTAATCTGATTCCGTTCCCGCAAGAAGTTGTCGCTTCAGGATTCTCGCTGTATTTCCTGTCAAAAATCAAGTGAAACACCTGAACGTCTTCCCGTCTCCCCGCCCTCGAGCTCACATCCGCTAGTCATCTGATTATGATTGATCGCATCTCGTATCTCGCCAGGGACTCAGCCACTGCGTCGAGTCTTTTACGCCAGAATAAACCCACTAATGTTGACTAACTGTCGCCCTAATATCACCCTGCCGCCGCCGTCGCCATGCTGTTATGGTAATTCCGTGTAACCAAATATGGTGCCCCACCTTTTGTTTTGATATCAATTTATCAGATGACTCCCGCACTTGTGCTCCGGGAAAGAAACCTCATTACGCCGAGAAGGGCGCACCATCGATCAAATTTCCATCCATTACACGGCCAGGCCAAGGTGTTCCTTGCTTCTCGGACCTTGTCGTGCGCCCCTCGGATTCGTTTGTTTTTATCCCCGGCGGAGGAGGGATCTCCATCTTAACACACTCAGTGGCAGCCCTCTCCGTCGCTCTGCGGGTAATGGGATGACAAATCGCCGAACATCAAGCCCAGCCCACACAATTCTGTTCGCGTTGCGACGACTTGTCTACCTGTTATCCGTGTGTGTGCTTTCGTCCCTGCTACCACCCCGCCTCGCCACCACCTGTCTGGCAGCTGTCACAATGAAATATCACTTCCAAGCCGAGTTCCGTGGTGAGCCGTAAGCCGCCCCAAGGGATGGGTTCATCAAACATTCAGTTGAGGTCCTCCCGTGCGTAGACACACACAATCAAAGTCCCCCAAAAATGCGACGGCATATCCCGCCGCGCACGCCACCCGCCCCACCAGCCTTCACTTTAAAATCCAATAAATCTTTCAAGGGAGCACCACACAGACGATGATATTAATGCGATGTTAACATCAGGAAATGCTTTTAATACTAAGTTCGTTCGCCCATGCGGCTCCGGGGAGCCAGCGCTCCGTGTAAAGTGGGCTGTGGGGAGGGGCATTGGGGCGGGTCGGGGCTGCAGCTGGAAGTTAAGGCTGGTGCAAGCTGTGGAAGGCCGGCATTTATTCATTTATCCGTCGTATATTAATTTGCAGCATGCTTGTATGGATTATGGGACGGGTTCAGGATGCACCCGCACACAATGCGGGGGCGGGCATGAACATGCTGCACCGGCAGCAGCAATATGGCGGAGGTTTATTTTCGGGTTTGCAAGATAATCCAGCTTTTGAAGTTCCTTCTTTTTTTTCCCTCTCCTCCCCGTTCCATTCCGCCGACGCTGTTCGTCTCCTGTAGAATGATGCCATTCGCCAGGCAGGAGCACGGATGAAAGAGATGAGGTCGGCTGCCACCCCGGCTGTGGCTTATAAACTTTGCCTAAGTAGATTACGTGGATGTGTTTGTTGTGGCCATGTCAATGGAGGATTTAAAATGGGATGAAGGTATGTTACACATCCTTAGATTATTTATGGTTGCTCGTACAATAAATGAACCGGAATTCAGGATGAGCTGGATAAGAGGAGCATCTGCGTTTGTTTTGATGTATTTGAGCGGGTTGATGTGCGTTCGGATGTCTGGTGCTTCTGCAGAGCCATGTGGGGCAGTGCAAGTGGATCGGGTGTGGGGCTGTGACCTTTTTATTGTGAGTGCTCATGTTGGAGGGGGCTTGTGTGGTGCATGGCGCGCAACTGGGTTATTCATAGATTTTCTTTTGAGTGCACAAACTGTACGTCTGTTGACGATTCGGGTTTAAGTTACCGGAGTAAGTGCTCAATTTGATTAAGCAGATGCAGAGAACGATACTGAATTTGTCGGTGGCACCAGCCAACTTAGTATTCAAAACCCAGTCAGGTCAGTAGGTCAACGAACAGACCGGCTTTCTATGTGACATTTTGGGCTGAAATTAGTGGATACATGTGGCAGTGATTCCCGAAAATGCTGCATTATAGGTTCTTTAGAACAATGCTTTTCTGGAAAGAAATGACTTTGAACATGCGGGTCAAAATTTAATCGATTAACACTTTGATTCATATTATTCTGTGGTCGCCGTGGCGTAGTGGGTAGAGTGCGAAGCTCACACGCCGAAGGGTCTAGGTACGACTCACAGCTCAACACCAATTTTTTGAGTTTTTCACGGCACCACCTCTTTCGAGCTGCTGACAACACTCAAAGAGTAATAACTGTCTAAGAAAGCTTCTCAAATCTCGCCGTTCGGAGTCGGCAAAAAATAGTAGGTCCCTTCTACTCGTGAGAGAACAGTAGCACGCACAACATGATTAGTTGATGAGCAAGGTAGGCCCTGGTCCCCCTTTGGACTGTAGCGCCAACAATTATTATATTATTATTATTCATAACATTCTCATTGATTAGCACCTTTACCTCTTTTTAACATAAACCCCAGAAATTTTGGTGGTTTTTGAACCTCTTGACTTTGACGAAGTGAGCAGCAGAAGTTTCATGGACCCTCGGAAGAGTACTGGACTGCGACCTGCGACTAGTCAAACGTTTGTTGATACAACCCTTAAGTTGGCTGGATTACTTAGAGGGAAAGAAAAGGCAGCAGTGTAGGACGTCCGTGTGTGTGACAAGTGCAAAAAGAGCTCAACTAACTTGACGTGTAAAATTAGTGGGATTTAATTTCAGGCTGGAGACATGGGCCACGTGTTCACGGTGGTAACGTTGTTGATCACACTCAAGAAGCGAGCTGCAAGCACTATGCTCTCTAGTGCACGTACAGTCCCTTTGTGGCGCCCTTTGGCTAACTACCACAACATCGAATGTGTGCTGAATCACCGAACGTAGCGTAGATTTTTACACTGCGACTGAACCTTCTCCTATGGGCTCAAGAGGCAATTGAGTAATAAAGCCCCCTCTCGAAGGTCTAAGATCGTTTTATATAATAGCCTACGAAGTGCGTTATATTCTCGGTATCGGGTTGAAGCTGTGGTTATACATATAAATTGAATTATTTATCAAGTAATACTATTATTTTAGTGCATCTATGTAGAATTTCATATGAATGTGATTATTAGTTCGCGTTTTATCTCTAGTTAAACAGCAACTGAAACGATGATAGTGAAAATTGAGCATCGCGCTGTAATTAAATTTCTCACTAAGCAAGAAAAATGTCAAAAAACTATTCATTAAGAGATGGTGGCTGTTTACCATGGTTCCGCACCCTCATTATCAACTGTGCAAAAGCGGTCAAGATAGTTTAAGAGAGGCAGAGAGAGCATTGAAGACGACCCCCGCTCCGCTGCCCCGACTACTTCTTTTACGGAAGAAAGCATCAAAAAAGTCGAAAAACTTGTTCTTGAGGATACCCGAATAAAGGTGAAAATGATGGCAGAGATAACCAAGCCTTCAACTGGTACCATTCACACCATTCACAGCATTCTTCATGACCATCTTAACCTTTCAAAGTTCAGTGCAAGGTGGGTGCCTCGAATGCTCACAGCGCCTCAGAAAAAAGTGAGAATCGCATGCTGTAGAGAGCTTTTGGAGATGTGTAGGGAGTAAGGAGTAACGCGGACAGTGTTATGGATCGAATTGTTACTGGGGACGAAACATGGGTTCACCACTATGACCCTGAAAGCAAGCAAGAGTCCATGTAGTGGCATCAAAAAGGAACAGACGCCGAAGAAGTTCAAAGTCACTCCGCCTGCCGGGAAGTTCATGGCCACAGTTTTTTAGGACCCGAAGGGAATCTTGTTCATTGACTATAAAAAAAGGTGAAACCCCCAACGTCACAGCCTACGCTTCTACTTTGCATAATTCTCGGGAGAAAATGAAAAAGAAAAGACAGGGTAAACTCACAGCGGGTGTGTTGCTTCTTAATGACAACGCTCCTGTTCACACGGCGCGAGTTTCCAAGGCTGCTGCGCGAGATTGTTTTTTCGAAAAATTCCCACACCCACCCTTTAGTCCAGACATTGCCCCTAGCGATTATTTCCTGTCTCCGGATTTGAAAAAATGTTTTCGTGGAGAAAGATTTTCGAATGATGAAGAACTCAAGTCGGCAATAATTGGGTATTTTGCAGAGAATTATTATTTTTTTTTTGTGAGCTTAAATTTTTTTTTTTATTTTTTATTTTTTTATATTTTTTTTTTATTTTTTTTTATAATATTTAAAAATTATCTTAAGATGTAACAAATGCATGAATGTTAGGAGAGATTTTATTGAAAATTAAAAACAATTTAAATTGAATTCGTATTTTCCTTCATATCACCGAGAATATTTTGAACGCCTCTCGTACTATATGGGGCGGGAACCTGGACATTACTAAAAGCAGATGAGGAAGCCCTTAGTCTTTTCGAGAGAAAAGCTTTTACATGCGAGTTGGTCCGAAAATTCTTCGAATCTGAGCTATTGTTACAACGCAACAGAGAACGGCCTAATCTGCGTTGGCAAACACAAATTGAAAATGACCTGAAACAGCAAGGAAGGCGCAACTGAGGGCAGCTGGCGAGAGATCATGGAGGTTGGAACGGCATGTTCTTTGAGACTCAGATTCACCACGAACTGTGGCTTCACAAAAGATTCCCAAAAATTCTGCTCATAAAATTTACAGCAATGAGCAGAATTTTTGGCAAAACAGAAAAAAAAACTTGGGACTTGCTGGTTCAAATTTCAAATTGTCTCACTTCACACTTCGATTCAAAAACTTTTCTTTGAGCAGCACAGTCGCTATGACTGACTCGAGTGATCTTGGTTTCTGGACATCTTTACGTTGGTGAACTTGTGAGCAGAATTTCCTATGACCAGCTGTGTCGCTGCTGACGGTGCTTTCTTTCTTTTTGTCGAATTAAATAACATACAATCAAGGTAGGCTTGTCATATAGTATTATATGACAGTGTAGCACCCTTGCTACCCCATCAAAGGTGATACAAAACTCAGAGGGATCTACAAATTTGAAAGCAGTTTTACTAAAACGTTTACTAAGACGTTTGTGCTAAAAATCTTAAAAGTCTCACTAGTCAATTGCAGATGTCCGATCATTTAAATGACTGCTCAGCTACGGCTTGCGTGGCTGACATTGCAACGACTTGACAAATACAACGAGTTTTCAATAAGGGGCATATTCCGAGACAGACGGAAATGGCTAAAATGCGCCTAGCAGTGCACATTGGCGAAACTTCTTCTTCTTCTTCTTCTTGTGGCGCTACAGTCCGGGGTGGACCTGGGCCTCAACCAACATGCCTCTCCAGCTAGCACGGTCTTTCGCTAGCTGTCTCCAGTTGCGCACTCCAAGTTGGTTGAGGTCCTTCTCCACTTGTGTGCGCCACTTTAGTCTAGGTCGTCCTCTGTTGCGTTGTCCCAATGGCACGGATTCAAAGACTTTTCGGGCCGGAGCAGTGGTTTCCATACTCTCTACATGGCCTAGCCATCTTAAGCATTTTATCCGTAGATGCTTGACGAGGCATGTCGGTGTACAGCCCATAGAGTTCGTCATTAAATCTTCTCCTCCAGATGCCATCAACGCAAACAGGACCAAAAATCGCACGCAGAACTTTTCTCTCGAAGAGACTAAGGGCTTCCTCATCCGCCTTTGCTAACGTCCAAGATTCCGCGCCATAAAGTAGGACGGGGATGATAAGGCTGTTGTATAAAGCGAGCTTCGTCTGTCGAGAGAGGGCTTTATTACTCAATTGCCTCTTGAGCCCAAGGAAACAGCGATTAGCAAGAGTGATTCTGCGTTTTATTTCGGTACTGGTGTTGTTGTCCCTATTGGGACATTGGCGACAAAGGATGCGCTTTCGAATCGGTCAGGCCTTCATAAATGACAGAAGAAAGAAAGTCTATCAATCTGTCTTTCAATCGACAAGAGGTTTTGTTCCTCACTACTTTGGGGAGGCAACTGAATATAAGCGGATTTTGCATACTGTCTTCGTTGTCACATTTTTGCTTTTTGAAATATAGGCTTGCATGCTGCTGAAAGTGGAAAATAATGTCCCCAGTATTTTCAGGGGAAAATGTCTAGAAGAAATTAGGGGATTCATCGAATACCCTTTAAAACCTGTGCGGTAGCGTGCCAAAAGTAACCACAGGCCAAGCCTAAAGTGACTTCAAAACCGCTCTAGAAGGAACATCCTAGTTTGATTGAAGCACTTAAATGGAGGAGTACCTTAACAAGCATGGTTTATAAGATCAGAAGCAAGCGACCAGAGACGCGATCGCGAGATGAACAGGCATGTCTTTCGATAATTTGATTCACCCCGAACTGTAACTTCACTCGAAGTACAACGGCAAACTTTTGAATTTCCCTAGTTTCAAGATTTTATTACAATTTGTGCAAAATTTGTAATACGTATGTGTTGAGATAGACGTGCCTCAAGCCCCATTCAAAATGTTCCTCGTGGCAAACTGTTGTTTGTGGAAAACTGTGGACTCCAAGCAACTCTACTACATGACAAAATTCGCGGATGTAAGTCTTAGTTCCCCCTTGTGACTTTAAAAGCTAGGTTCACGGATCAATCCAAGTCTCTTTCTTTGCACATCAAATCATCGTTGCTGGAGGAATCAAGTTGGCAAATTAAATGATTTAAAGGTCATACCTGGAGCACCTATTTCCTGTCATTGGAAATGCCTCTTAGAGATCTGTAGGGAATCTAACTAACCCATAAGCTTCCACATCCATTTCAAAGAACAGCACTTCACTACCAGACTGAATCCGGAGTAAATAACTAAGTGAATGGGATGTACGGAAATACACAAAATATTGGTCTCTCAGAGTCCTTTCCCAACATCACTCCCACTTCAAGTGCATTCGATTGCTTAGCAATAATTTCCACATTGCAAGGGTTAGAATTAACCGCTTGTCCACCAGCAAAGCATCCTACTCTTCCTTACCAATCCTGGACTCCCCTGAGTGTGTTGGACACTCGATATCCGGTCGAAGCGCCCTGATTCATTTTCTCTTCGCAAAATAAACAACAGATAGAATCAAATTGAATGTGTATTGCCCTGGCATCAGTCCGCCCCGCAGAGGCTACAAAATCCCCGCCGCCCACTGCGCATATTGTGTCACTCACCAATGAAGGAACCCTCCAGCGCTGGCTGATATGTTGATATGTTCGTTATCCCTGCTCAATAAGAGGATTAGATTTTTATGTGATTGTCCCGAGTGAATTTTATCCAAAAACAACGTAAGCGCTGATAGAGAATGGGGTGGGAGAAGGGGCGAGGAAGCGACTCGGGTTGAATGAGCTCCCCGCATGACACAGCGCGCTGCAGGTCAAAGGTGGCTTAGTCATGGAGATTTATGCGCCGGAGGGGGAGTGTGTACGAGTGTATCCGATTTGCGGTCAATGGGACAAAACCTATTAAGATACTGATCGAATGCTATAATATTAACTTTGGTATTTATTTCCAATCCTCGTCTATGGTGAAACCATTTTCACACATCACTTCCTGTAAATTCCATTTCGGCTCGGCATGAGTAAGGTTGGGTGTGACGTCTGTGCTTGCCTTGCCGTCACTATGGTGTGCTATAATTGAAGGTTTAGTTGTGAAATGTGGATCGTTGGTTAGTTTTGGCCACTAAGTCCCACGGGACTCTCGGAGCCAAGGTGTGTGCGTCCATTTGGTTTATTTATTCCAGTCGTGAGTGGGGACGCCCTGCTGATGTGAAGGGGGTGAAATGATGTTGTGGGGGTTTAGCCTGCGGGACAGTTGTTGTTTGCTGGTGTCGCTCCTTTTGCGCTCATTAAATGCAGGTCTCGTCAGGTGTGCTCGAGTTTTCGCACACAAAAGGATGTTGGCTGCGAATTTGTGGCTTCAAGTTATAAGGATTGCCGTTAGAGTGAATGAAAGCTGGCGGGAAGATGTACATGAAAAGGAGATGCGAGTTGAAGTGCTTAAAGTAATCCGACGAAGGGATTTTTAAAGTAAATTTTATGTATACAGGGATTACAAGCGGAACATAATTAAATACTGTTGGGCATGGATCTAGGAGCTCAGCTTTACTTACAAGCAATCTTGTGAAGTAACTGTCCTTAATACGGAAAATGTGCACCTACCTACAAGTAAAATTAAACAAAGCTAGAATTGTATTTCAAGATACCGGATAGGACATAGTTCTAAAGTTCCATGATAGAATGTTGGAATCCGATTTGTTTTTCAACATGTCAAGCAAATCCAAATATTACAGTCCTGTGAAGAAGTCTATTTCCTTGTAAGAATTTCATGCACCTCCCCATTTTGGATTGAATTTGAGAATGGTGGGCCTCCCATACACAATGTTCTTAAACTTTTTTTGGAGTTTTGTTGATTTTGGTGCAGTTTTCGAATTTTGAGCATTTAGATTCTTTGATTTTTCAGGACTTAAGGCATTTTGGGTGTTTTACAATCTTTATCCTCTGAATTCGGTGTTACTGTAGTGTTACTTTATCTTTCTTATATACAACTACTATCTCTAACAGGCCGACAGACGAGTACGACCTTTGTTTATTTCATTTCCCTATTCAACACACTATCTTAGGACAACTGCGTTCTTCTATGTGCTATCGGGGGACGGCGGGAGTCAACTGAAAACGAAGTGAACTGTAGAAGTGAGCACTCCATATTTATATACCGGTGGAAAACTCACACGGTTTAGAACACTCAGGCTTAGGTGTTCCTTTCACCTCTAATCATAAGGTGCTCTTCTTCACTGTAACACGTCAACGTTTGTATTTTTTTTGATTGAAAGCTTGGTGATCTCTGTCATCATTTTCACCTTTATTTGGGCATCCTCAAGAGCAAGTTTTTCGACTTCTTCTTCTTCTTCTTCTCCCGTACAAGCAGTAGTCGAGCCGCCGGAGTGGGGGTCGCCTTCAATACTCTCTCTGCCTTTCTTGAACTCATTTGACTACTTTTGCACAGTTGATGATGATGGTGCGGAACCCTGGGAAACAGCCACCATCTATGAATAGTTTTTTGAATTTTTTCTTGCTTAGTGAGAAATTTTATTTGAGGCCGATACTCAATTTCGACTATCATCGTCTCAGTTGCCATTATGATTCTGTTTAACTAGAGATAAAACGCGAATTAATAATCACATTTAATAATAATTGTTGGCGCGACAGTCCAAAGGGAGACCTGGGCTAGCTTGCTCATCAACTGCTCGTGTTGTGCGCACTACTGTTCTCTCACGAGTAGAAGGGACCTACGGTTTTTTTGCCGACACCCAACGGCGAAGTTTGAAAAGCTTTCTTAGACAGTAATAACTTTGATTATTGTCAGCAGCTCGAAGGAGGTGGTGCCGTGAAAAATTCGAAAAATTGGTGTTGAGCTGTGAATCGAACCTACACCTTTCGGCGTGTGAGCGTCGCCCTCTACCCACTACGCCACGGCGGCCACAAAATAATCACATTTACCATATATGAAATTTTACATGAATGCGCTAAACTAATAGTATTACTTGATAAATAAGTCAAGTTATATATGCGTATAACCACAGCATAACCCCGATAACTAGAATATATTGAAGGCCCCTCGTACTTATTAATGACATCTCCGTTTTGTTGCTTCTGACATCACTTAAGGAGTAGTTAGTTGTCTGCAAATCAGAATTTCGAATTTAAACGTTCGGCGTCTACAGAAAGGTGTATGGTACTTTTGCTCGTTAGAAACCAATCGCAGGCACAAAACCGATTGTGGTCCACTCCTAGATTGTGGAATGGCATGGAATTCAAAAGGTTTAAGTCTTTTCCAACCCTCCAAGCAGTCATATTGAAGAAAACTTTGAAAACATTACAAATGCTCACTTCAAATAAGACAGAATTTATTGCATACACAATGAAACGCTGATCAGCTCATAGCACGCTCAATTTAACACTCTCTGTCGCACTTTGATCTTTAATCGATGACACAATTGTAACTTCATGCCACAGTTGAAACTTAAAATGATCACGTGCATGTGTTATCCAGTATTCCAGGAAGTACATTACCTTCCCATACAAGCTTTTGCAAATAACGAGCATGCCACCCACTGCACTAACATCATTCTTTCATGTCGAAATTTGATATCTTGAGGGCAGCAGGGAAGTTTGTTGTATGTTGTCGCATCATGTGTATGAACTCCATAAAGTCCTAACAAGGTCCTTTGACTCTCGAAACCGATGAAAGTTTGATTTGTGGATTCTATGAATCCCCGGGATGGAGTTCACAACCCTCTGGGTCTAAGAAGCAATTCAATTGTCAGGGGGAAGGACTACGTTTCCGAAAACACTCCTAACTTATTATTCCATAGTTGACACGCTACAACAATCGAACCAGTTTCCTCCCATAAACACCCAACTTCATCAAAATGTCAAAAAATTAATCTCGCACGCCGGGATAATCTAATCACACCCGATTTCCACGACGATTTCAATCGAGACACAAACCTCCAAAGCAAACATATCGTGTTTCGATTCACTGCGATGAATATGGAATACATTGACATCTGCAAGCCCAATCATTCTCAAGGGTCCTTCTTCCAAACAGAGCAGAATAAGGAAAACGTCCAACTTCTGAAACAAGGAACAAGTTAGCTGCTCCGCAGTTGCTCATTGCAAAGTTGTTGACGTTGACAGCGTTTTCTCCCTTTTCCAAGAAAATTGTGTTGATTTCCTTTGAAATTGCCGTCGCCGTCAACGTGCGTCGTATGCATGGCATCCTTCAGCCTACGACTTCGCTCCAAAAGGACAAACAGCACAAAATTAAAGAGAGAACTTCACAAGATATAGTCCGAAACAGACTTTCTGATAAAATATGTAGCACGCCCAGCTCGTGGGTGACGTGCACGTGTGGGGCGGGTGGATCGGCGGTATATTAAGGTTGTTTGTTGCAATGCTGATGTGCCCCGTATTTAAATTTCCGAAACGAATAATACGCCCGCACATCTAATAGCACGTGGCAGAGCACTTAAGTCGTTTCCTAGCTGAAGGATATGCTCAACAGACGATAAACACTTTGAGCACACACACACGCGCGCATTCACACAACCGTCGGAGGCTTTGAGTCGTTGTTTTTCGTTGTCTGCCTCGCGGTTTATTAGGCATGCCAATAAATCCAGACAGAGAGTGGATCGCTTCAGGTGAGAACTCTACCAGAATGTAATTGAAGGAGACAGTAATAAACATTGCCATGCCGCTCACACAGAAACATTCAAACGAGGATTCGACTTCCGCAGGACTTCGAAATATGTCGCATGTAAGTCTCCTGGGCATAGCAGAGACGACTCCAAAGAAGTCTGCTTCATGGCATGAAACCTCTTTTTTCTGCCTTCACATCGTTCCATTCAATACGTGTCGATGGGACTAATGCCGGTCTGTATGGTGGTCCTTCAAGTTCATGTCATGCCTCAAATACGTCCAAGCGCTCGAGTGTGTGCACTGGGGCGGCCGTCGTAAAAAATTCACTCTAAGCCGATTACCCTGAGGGTGAGGAATCCCAACCGGAAAAAAAAGAGAAGAAAGACACCACTCACCAACTTATTGACCCTTTTTGTGGGTGGATGGATGGAGTCTCACATCAGACGTGAAAAGAAAGAGATTTCCGATAGAATAGGAGCATGGTGTTTTTATTTAGTATCACGTCGTTAAAAGGTTTGTGATTCGGGTGTATAATATTGACAAAGCCCTTCCTAGGACCTTCCACTGCAATGTGTGGGCGTGTCGTGCCGGGAAAAGGATCAACAAATCGATTTGGGAAAACAAATGCGAACGTTGAAGTGGAGCGCGTGATTTAAATGCGCGAAATTTGATATGTTTGTTGGCCTATCCCAAGAAACCCATGCTGTCGTCCTTGTGGAAAACAAGTGCCTTACTATGGTATCCATTCGCCGGTAATGGTTTTGAATTTTATGGGGAAAGTTTTATGAGATTTTACGCGATTATTGTCTGTAAGATGAATGGGAGTTGCTGAGAAGTTAAATTTTTGTCAAGCCTTCGATTTGCTGAAATAGCAGTTGGGGCAGGGTGCGTGAAAGTTGGGCTATAGAAACTTAGTTTTGCCGAAAATAGCATCAGTAGAGAGACGAAAGCGAATAAATTATTTTCTAATGACATTGGGAAATAATTGTTAATTTGAGACTAATTATGAAAGGATTTGGCCTGAAGAGGGTGGAAATGATGCTATGGAAGTGAGAAATGGGGTAGTTTTATGAGGAGAAGCATCAGCAGCAGCATCAGCACCAGTATCAGCATCAGCATCAGCATCAGCATCAGCATCAGCATCAGCATCAGCATCAGCATCAGCATCAGCATCAGCATCAGCATCAGCATCATCATCAGCATCAGCATCAGCATCAGCATCAGCATCAGCATCAGCATCAGCATCAGCATCAGCATTAGCATCAGCATCAGCATCAGCATCAGCATCAGCATCAGCATCAGCATCAGCATCAGCATCAGCATCAGCATCAGCATCAGCATCAGCATCAGCATCAGCATCAGCATCAGCATCTGCATCAGCATCAGCATCAGCATCAGCATCAGCATCAGCATCAGCATCAGCACCAGCATCAGCATCAGTATCAGCATCAGCATCAGCATCAGCATCAGCATCAGCATCAGCATCAGCATCAGCATCAGCATCAGCATCAGCATCAGCATCAGCATCAGCATCAGCATCAGCATCAGCATCAGCATCAGCATCAGCATCAGCATCAGCATCAGCATCAGCATCAGCATCAGCATCAGCATCAGCATCAGCATCAGCATCAGCATCAGCATCAGCATCAGCATCAGCATCAGCATCAGCATCAGCATCAGCATCAGCATCAGCATCAGCATCAGCATCAGCATCAGCATCAGCATCAGCATCAGCATCAGCATCAGCATCAGCATCAGCATCAGCATCAGCATCAGCATCAGCATCAGCATCAGCAGCAGCATCAGCACCAGTATCAGCATCAGCATCAGCATCAGCTTCAGCATCAGCATCAGCATCAGCATCAGCATCAGCATCAGCATCAGCATCAGCATCAGCATCAGCATCAGCATCAGCATCAGCATCAGCATCAGCATCAGCATCAGCATCAGCATCAGCATCAGCATCAGCATCAGCATCAGCATCAGCATCAGCATCAGCATCAGCATCAGCATCAGCATCAGCATCAGCATCAGCATCAGCATCAGCATCAGCATTGGCATCAGCATCAGCATGCACAGCTCAGATTTAAAGTCTACCTCTGACTTCAAAATGTGTCACGTATAATTCAGGCACAAAGTAAACGCAGGGCGTGTATATGCCCTCCACTTAGGCGCCAAGAGTTCCGTGTTTAATTGCGATGCCACGTGTTGAGGCGAAACCGGTTAAATTATTAACCTTAATCAAGTGCTGAGAGTGAAGGGTTTTGGCCCACCAATTAACAAGCATAATGAAAAGTAATTAATTTAATTAAGCTAGTAATTGAAAGCCTAATGAACTCTCTCAAAGAGAGCAGCCCCGGGGGAGCCGAATTGTAGAACTTGTGCCATGCGAGATATATTACCACCACTTTCTTTCAAGTGGCACACGAAATTGACATCATTTATAGGCTGCTTCAGAATCAAAGGGAGATCTGGCACGAAATGTGTGGTAGACTACTTCAAGTGATATTTCAAAATAACGACGTCCTGGAGACTGCTGGGACTGCAGTAGGGGAAATGAAAGGATTGGTCCTACCAAATTGGCCGGTGCTTAGAGGATGGAAGAGCGAAACGACAAGCAGGCATATGGGCAGATGTAGTGGACGTTGTGTCATTTTCAAGTGGCTGTTGACACAACGTGGGTGATTGAAGGCAATTTTGATACGGTAGGTAGATCTGAAGATTGTCTGGGTATACGCATGCGTATTGGGAGGCAACCGTTGATAACCCTACTATGAGATCTTTAGTTTAGAAGGAACCGGCGCGCTTTGCTACGCGTAAAATAAATCAAATTAAAATCGAAGTTAATGTTTATACATATACTAAAAAGAAGATTTTTATTTTTTATTTTGTTTATTGAAGTGCTGTTGGATATACAATATTTTTTGTTTTTCTATCTGGGGCATAAACGAATAAATTAGAAGGCTTTCCGACGCGTGAACAGACCACATACAGTTGTCCATGAGAGAAGCACGGATTTTCTAAATTCAGGCCACACACTTGTAAAGATTGTCCTTGTGCCTTGTTGATGGTAATGGCATAGGCGAGTCGCACTGAAAACTGCAAAGGTTTAAATTGGAATGGTAAATCAGTTGGGATCATTGGAATGCAAGGCAATAGGACATCTTCTCCTTTGAATACTCCATTCCATATAGTAGCTTCGATGATATTCGTCATCATTTTTTTTACTGAAAGCCTAGTGCCATTGCAAATTGGTAGTGGATTAATGTTTCGAAGCAAAATGATAGGCACGCCAATTTTCAATGTTAAAACGTGTGGAGGCATGCCAGGTAGGTCAAGTGAATTCAAGAACTTAGTTGGATAGTTGACAACTTCGTCTTGGTTCATCATTGGATTTATATGTTTTCGCTTCTCCAGGTATTTCACCTTGAATGGTGAAATTAATTAAGTTGACATCGTTGTTTTTGGCTGCTAATATAGCACGTTCACTGAGCCATGTATTATGTATTGGCTCGTCTGCATTTGATGCGAATACGCAGAAGTCTGGTGGCAATAAGATTAGATAAGAGATTGTTTGACCTTATCGACAGTCAATTTACCATTTCCATCATCCAATTATTGTTTTGCAAAACGTTTAGCGGATCCATCAAGTTGCAATTTGGGTTTATAAGTATAGTGTCTGCACATGTGGTCGCCGTGGCGTAGTGGGTAGAGTGCGACGCTCACACGCCGAAGGGTGTCGGTTCGATTCGCAGCTCAACACCAATTTTTCGAATTTAACGGCACCACCTCTTTCGAGCTGCTGACAACACTCAAAGAATAATAACTGTCTAAGAAAGCTTTTCAAATCTCGCCGTTCGGAGTCGGCAAAAAACTGTAGGTCCCTTCTACTCGTCAGGGAACAGTAGCGCGCACAACACGAGTAGTTGATGAGCAAGCTAGGCCCTGGTCCACATTGGACTGTAGCGCCAACAATTATTATTTATTATTGTCTGCACATGCCACCATAAAACGGATAATGTTAAATATGCATTCAGTTGGTCAGCCAGCGTTGAACGCGGAATTGCGGGGAAATGTTTGTTCAAAAACCCGAAACTATAATATAAGCGCACCTCCGAAAACACATTCGTTTCCTCTTAAGTCCTTTAGGGCCGATTTTTCAATAGTCAGATAAACAATCAGATAGGAGTTAACTGACAGTTAAGACATAAATGCGTTTTTCAATAGTTGTTTAGCAGCTATCTGAGGAAATTTGAACACCAAATCCATTAACAACCGCGTTTCACTAGGCAGAAAATTAACAGCCCTCTCGCGCTTTTTTGTCTGTAGGTCAACGTTTTCGATTTTAACTAATTATTACTTGAAACTTCGAAAATACTCGGGAAATTATTTAAAATATACGGAGATCTCAAGATAGACGTTTATCTGAGAGTATAACCAGCTCATTTGCTCTAACACAAACAATTACCAATTAATCTGTTTCATTCACACAAATACCATGTGAAGTTAGACACAATTGATATTTGCCGCTCTGCAAAATACGGTCAAATAACTATCCAGCTGTTAGTTTTCGATTGAAAAACTGAAACTACTTATCTAGCAGATAAAGAGTCGAATAAATTTATTCGTTCGTTAGCAATCAGTCTGTTTATCTGACTATTGAAAAATCGGCCCTTAGTGTGCAATGAGCGCTTCCAATGATTTTTTGTACGCCATTGTATATTGACATTGATTTGCTATGGTTGGAGTAGTTTAACATTCGCTATTAACATTCAAACGTGATACGAAATAATTACACTGTAATGTACATTCAAATACCGTATACCGTATTTGAATGTACAAATCCAAATTCAGATTTGGACCAGCGGTAAATTTATGCACGGGCATACACGCATTTACGCACGTGTAAGCATATATACTTCCCAAAACAACCCACGATCACTTCTTCTACGCACACTAGGTTTGTATTTAGGGGTTGAATTGTACAATGTGCGTGACTCCACTGAGGCTCGTTTCGATTCACCGGTTACAGTGAGAAAAATATATGGGAAACAAAAAGCATTTAACCTGCGATATCTTCAATTTATTATTCGAAACGATGGTTGGATAATTATGTTCCCTTAGCGCGTTGACCCAGATCTTCAAAACCGCGTTTTTAATTTTCCAAAATTTGCATATTGATGTTTAAAAGATTGGTCTCTTCGAGAGAAAAGGTCTGCGTGCGATTTTTGGTCCTGTTTGCGTTGATGGCATCTGGAGGAGAAGATTCAACCACGAACTGTATGCGCTGTACGGCGGCATGAGCCTAGTCAAGCGTCTACGGATACAACGCTTAAGGTGGCTAGGCCATGTAGAGCGCATGGACAGCACTGCTCCGGCCCGAAGAGTTTTCGAATCCGAACCACAGGGACAACGCAACAGAGGACGTCCTAGACTGAGATGGCGCACACAAGTGGAAAAGGACCTCAACCATCTTGGAGTGCGCAATTGGAGACAGCTGGCAAGAGATCGTGCTAGCTGGAGAGGCATGTTGGTTGAGGCCCAGGCCCACCCCGGACTGTAGCGCCATCCGAAGAGGAAGAAGTTTAAAAGATTTTGACTAAAAACTCCCAAAGTGTTTAAGCCTGAATAATAATAATAATAATAAAGCGACAGTCCACAGGGGGACCAGGACGTAGCTTGCTCATCAACTACACGTGTTGTGCGCGCCACTGTTCTCTCACGAGTAGAAGGGACCTACAATTTTTTGCCGATTCCGAAGGGCAAAATTTGAGAAGCTTTCTTAGACAGTTATTAATCTTTGAGTGTTGTCAGCAGCTCTAAAGAGGTGGTGCCGTGAAAAATTCGAGGTGTTCAGCCGGGAATCGAACCTAGACCCTTCGGCGTGTGAGCGTCGCACTCTACCCACTACGCCACTGCAGCCACTAAGCCTGAATGCTTGAACTAATTTTAGTTGAAAGTATTCATTGAGACGGATTTTCCATGATTTTTCCAGATTTGTAGGCACAACTGTGTGGAAATTAGAGGCGGTCAAAGTTTTTAAAGCTTCATATCTTTCTTACGCTACTCTCCAGTGAAAGATTTTAAGGAACGCCTTACCTTTCTACAAAAGAATGGGAATGCACAACGATTGTGTTTTCTTTTATGGTTCAAATCGACTCACATTTGGCATGTGCTACACTCAGCTGGCATCTTAAATATCACAAATAATGGCCTAGCTTTTTCATTAACTACCCGTGTTGTGAGCGCTACTGTTCTCTACAGGACCTACAGTTTTCTGCCGACTCCAAGCGCCGAAGTTTGAGAAGTTTTCTTAGACTGTTATTACTCATCGAGTATTGTCAGCAGCTCGAAAGAGGTGGGGCCATGAAAAATTCCAAAAATTGGTATTGAGCCGGGAATCGAACCTGGACCCTTCGGCGTTTGAGCGTCGCACTCTACCCACTACGCCACGGCGACCACCAGCGCCATCTTTGGAAAACGAATTTGACCGAATAAGTTTGTACGCGTTGTGCTTCGAGGCATTACGACTTCTCACTTCTTTAAAACAACCGCAGCTGACGGTCAGCTGAGATGAATAACGTCTGTTTGTTACACACCTCAAACTACGTTAGGCTACTTGCGCAATGAATTCGAAGGCATTCTCGTCGGAAATCAGCCCGAGCTCATCTACACCAAGTGACGAAGGATACATCGCTTATGGACTTTAAGCATTATATTTTAAAAGATAACCGGCGGTTGGGAATGCAAATTTATTAAGGGCCGAATTTAGCCCTGAGTGAGCTATAAGTCCAAGAATCAGTAAATCCTTGTTATTTCAAACATCTTGAATTTAACCTAGTTTTGTGATAATTTTGTCCAACTCGATTATACATCGACAACTGGCACTTGAACTCGATTCTGACGTAACACTCTGAAAAGCAATTACAATCTCTATGCAATGCATTAAGTCAATTCAGGGCAATCGTGCATTCAGAAGGATAAGCCCAAGCACATGAACATAAGATTCACTCACTGTCAGTGAGGAGGAACTTTTCAGAAACATCCTTCTGCTTAAACAGCACAGCCTCCTCCACCGAGTTGACACCACCTACTTCACATTACACACTCTTAATTAACACACAAATTGTGAGACTAATATACCACGCACTCCTGACCTGCGTCAACTCGCAGTCACCGCATTCATCCTCATTGCGTAATCACCGTCTGCTACACCAGTCCATTAGAGAATTTTTAAGAACATAACGAAAACTTAATTGAATGTGCGGAGTAAGACAGAATTTCTTCACGCACCACTGGTGTCGGAAGGGGGGAGGGAAGAGGAGAGAGGAGCAAAACTCGAAACGAGGTCAAAAAGTTGAATGTCATAAAAGTTGCTCCGTCTTCGTCCGCTTGCCAACGAAATCCTACACATCAGCATCCGGATGCCGTTCACGCCGCACAGCGTCTAATGACGAACTTTGTCGCAGCAGCCCACAAACAATGTCACGATATATCGCATGTGCCATATTTACGGCCATTAGCTGCGCCACGTATGGCGGTGGTCGGGTGTAACCGACCTCACCCGCCTCCTAATCTTCGGATGCTGTAATAAAGAATCGCATATCCTTTGCCAGGATGCTGGGTACTTTGCGGTGGTGACAACACGTCGATCCTTACTTTAATTTTGTTTTTCTTCCCCCAAAATCCCTCTGCATGCGTCTCCTTTGTTGCTTCAAGTTCATTACCTAATGAAAGAATCAAGAAATTTGGCGTCGTCCCTGCTACTGCGCACACACACGAGCGCGTAACGTAGGCTGCCAGTCGCTCCCGGCTAATCGTAAATGAGTTTTTTATCACCCACGTTTTATGACTTTCGAAGATTTCGCGCCCTTAAGCGGTTTTCCTGTCGCTGCCGCCGCCCGAACTGGTGCGACAGATGTATGTGTCGTCTGATCGGGGAGCACCCTGCCACAGTTTGGGGGATACGCCCATTCCTGTGGGCGATGGAATTGTCTTACTAAAATATTTTCCTTTTATTGGCTTTTATTAGGCGAATTTAATAAGCTTGTCATTCTTAAGCATTCGCCACGGCATCACACACACACGGGCGCACCCTGGTTTGGAGGTTGCTTTCTGCGCTCCGTCGCCCCAACGAGCTCACTGACAAGTTCATTGGTTGGCTGAATTTAAGATTATTGCCAGCGTTCGGGAGGCACGTCGTTGGTTGTGCGTTTGATTTATGCCGCTTAATTATCCTTTGAGGGGAGCATCCCTTCCAGTGGCGCTGTCTCTGCTGGGCTGTCATGTGGGGTGGTGGCAGTTTAAAATTAATTAAAAATTAAGTAGACAAACGGATGTGAATGCGATGAAGACTGTTGCTGCTTTAATTGATGCGTTAAATGGGCCGCCACGGAAGATATATGCGATTGAGTGCTAATGGGATAAACAAACACACTGACAAATCCGTGCAGTGTTCTGGAGCGTTTCAGCAGCTAATGGCGCATAAGAGGGGATTTTTATGCTTTCGTCTGGCGAGAACAAGCGAGAATGGCAGCCTGTCCGGTGGCAGGTATTCAGTTGTCACTGAAAGAAAAATGACACAACACCTCCGTTTCACACCCCAGATGAGGTGTCGATTCACAGCGATATTGAAATGGTTCACCCATCAGTTTCAAGGTTTGAATATCCATGTTTGCCTTCCACTTGCCAGTGTGCGTCGAGAGTGCTCTCGGAAATTCAGCACTTAAATGTCAAGCGACGTAACTCGAATCCTTCGGATGATGCGTCCCCACTTTCAGTTTATACCTGGATGTGCACACAAGGCTCAGGAATTGGGGCACACTCGCTGCCTGTGACAGTGACTCTAGTGCAAGTCCCTAACAAAAGAACAATACAATGCCAGTGTCCTTGAGAGTGCGCTAAAGACAAAAGGAGACGAAGCAGAAAAGCACAAAGAATGGAAAAAAACAAGCGAGCGCAAACACATGCGCTTTGTGTTCGCTTCAAGAAGAGCAACGTGAATGATGTGGCTCCCACACTGAATACAAAGCGCTTAATGAACCCATCGAAAGTTTTCCCGTATGCATGACAGGGGTACATCACACCGATATGAGGAGGACAACCGATTCCTGTCTCATTCATTTTCATTGTCATGCATTCGCACATAAGCCACTCAGTAGATAACATAACCTCAAAAGTGGTGAAATTTGCGAACAAGTAAAGTTGGGTGCGATCCTCCGGCCAAGGCCCAGTCAATGATGTTACTCAAGGCTGTCATGTCAGTAGACTGACGTGCGCACAGGTACGCATGCATTCACTTGTGAGTGGTGCCCTCTTTGCTCCTAGGATTTAGTGGTTAAGGGAGCTCTGTGGTGGCATGTGGGGTTAATGCACGGGCCGAGGGAGGGAGGGCATTCATTATTCTGGTCAAGGTGTTTCAGTTGGAAACATCTTGCGGATATGGAGGTGGTGAGGCATGCTAATGTGAATCGCAATTAGAGTTAAGTAATTCCAGTTGCGGGCTCGTGCATTTGCATAACAATTTCTATTCCTTCAATTTGATTCATTGGCATGGAAATGGAGACTTAGTTGAACGGCTCAGTTGCTGCAGATGTGTGTGCGTGTGTGTGACTGAGTTGACAATAGAACAGTGAACCGGCCGTGTACGATACACTTGATTTCGACTGCAGGTGGATGCACCTTCTGAAGAGATCGGATGCTAATGGTGTGGCGAATGCTTTGTGCATGTGCGAGTGAATGAAGAGAAGCAGAAAAGTGGATGGAAGGCGTTTAAAGTTTGAGGAACGAACTGGCACTTTATTTTCGGAAATTTTTCAATGAATGGCTGTCAATTGCATTCCAAAACTAACTGAACTGACGAAACGATTCATTCAAAATGAGCGGGTGGTCTCTGCTCGCTTCACCATGTCCCTTTTCCCATTTTTCCTGCACCTGCACCCTGTACCTTGTACTCTGTCCCTTGTACTCTGTCCCTTGTCCCCTGTCCCCTGTCCTCTGTCCCCTGTCCACTGTCCCCTGCCCCCTGTCCCCTGTACTTTGTCCCCTGTCCCCTGTCCTCTATAACCTGTTCTCTGTCCTCTGTCCACTGTCCCCTGTCCCCTGTCCACTGTCCACTGTCCACTGTCCACTATCCACTGTCCACTGTACACTGTACACTGTCCCCTGTCCCCTGTCCCCTGTCCCCTGTCCCCTGTCCCCTGTCCCCTGTCCACTGTCCACTGTCCACTGTCCACTGTCCACTGTCCACTGTCCACTGTCCACTGTCCACTGTCCACTGTCCACTGTCCACTGTCCACTGTCCACTGTCCACTGTCCACTGTCCACTGTCCCCTGTCCCTTGTCCCCTGTCCCCTATACCCTGTCCCCTGTCCACTGTCCCCTACCCTCTGTCCCCTGTACTTTGTCCCCTGTCCCCTGTCCTATGTCCCCTGTCCCCTGTCCCCTGTCCCCTGTCCCCTGTCCCCTGTCCTCTGTCTCCTGTCCCCTGTCCCCTGTCCCCTGTCCCCTGTCCCCTGTCCCCTGTCCAATGTCCACTGTCCACTGTCCCCTGTCCACTGTCCCCTGTCCCCTGTCCACTGTCCCCTGTCCCCTGTCCCCTGTCCCCTGTCCACTGTGCCCTGTCCCATGTCCCCTGTCCTCTGTCCCCTGTCCATTGTCCACTGTCCACTTTCCACTGTCCACTGTCCCCAGTCCCCTGTCCGCTGTCCCCTGTCCCCTGTCCCCTGTCCCCTGTCCCCTGTCCCCTGTCCCCTGTCCCCTGTCCCCTGTCCCCTGTCCCCTGTCCCCTGTCCCCTGTCCCCTGTCCACTGTCCCCTGTCCACTGTCCCCTGTCCCCTGTCCCCTGTCCCCTGTCCTCTGTCCCCTGTCCCCTGTCCCCTGTCTCCTGTCCCCTGTCCCCTGTCCCCTGTCCCAAGTCCCCTGTCCCCTGTCCCCTGTCCCCTGTCCCCTGTCCCCTGTCCACTGTCCCCTGCCCCCTGTCCCCTATCACCTGTTCTCTGTCCTCTGTCCCCTGTCCCCTGTCCTATGTGCCTGTCCCCCATCCCCTGTCCCCTGTACCCAGTCCCCTGTCCCCTGTCCCCTGTCCCCTGTCCCCTGTCCTCTGTCTCCTGTCCCCTATCCCCTGTCCCCTGTACCTTGTCCCCTGTCCCCTGTCCCCTGTCCCTTGTCCCCTGTCCCCTGTCCCCTGTCCCCTGTCACCTGTCCCCTGTCTCCTGTCCCCTATCCCCTGTCCCCTGTCCCCTGTCCTCTGTCCCCTGTCCCCTGTCCCCTGTCTCCTGTCCCCTGTCCCCTGTCCCCTGTCCCATGTCCCCTGTCCCCTGTCCCCTGTCCCCTGTCCCCTGTCCCCTGTCCCCTGTCCCCTGTCCCCTGTCCACTGTCCACTGTCCCCTGCCCCCTGTCCCCTGTCCACTATCACCTGTTCTCTGTCCTCTGTCCCCTGTCCCCTGTCCTATGTGCCTGTCCCCCATCCCCTGTCCCCTGTACCCAGTCCCCTGTCCCCTGTCCCCTGTCCCCTGTCCCCTGTCCCCTGTCCCCTGTCCCCTGTCCCTTGTCCCCTGTCCCCTGTCCCCTGTCCCCTGTCCTCTGTCCCCTGCCCTCTGTCCCCTGTCCACTGTCCCAAAGTGAGAACTGCGCCGTCAGGCATTTTGCACTGGCGCCTCGCAAAAGTCACATCATTCACCGAACGCCACCAGGACCTCCCGTTGGCACACCTCGGGACACAGGCTGACTCAATAATTTTTCGTTTCAAGCTGCGAAAATTTGAATGGAACAAACTCACAAATTCGGATTCTCCTGCCCGGTGTCGGCCCATTTGCAATGCGCACCACCACTGCACTGACACCATCAATCCTTGTCCACGCAGCGGATGGAAGACAGAATCTACAAACCCAATATGCACATCGTAGCACTCCGTCCTGAATCTGTGACCATGAGTCTCGTTTTCCGCAGTTTTGTGCGTTTTTTTCACTTCTGTCCACTTCGGGTACAATCCGAAGGACGAGGCGGGAGGTGCCGGACAATGGTCACCAATTTGTATCGGAATGGGAATCGCTGATGAAATTATTTGGACAGACACATTTCCACACATGTCCCCGACTAGGAAACGAACAGACAGACGGACTGGTAGCAGGCTAATGTTGTCACGGCTGGGTTCGGGAAGACTTGCAATTGGATTGAAATTTAGGCTATTGACTTTGAAGTGGAGCAAATTACACGCTCGATGGGAATGCGCTCGTCTCTGGGTGCAGTTTAGAAATGTCTTTTTTCTCCTTCCCATTTACTGTGCGGAGGGCGACAGAATTTGCTGCGCGGGCTTTGGCCAAATTGGATAATCGATGAATTTCCTCTGGGGGCGGCTTGTAATTAATTTAATTGCATTTCTAATTTGCGGACATCTGTGTGACATTGGGAGAAAGTGATAGATGCTGTGATTTGAGTTTCTGTCGTGTCAGTATGTTTTCTTAATCCTTCTGCAGCTTTCCATCGGCGTAGTTCGATGGTGTTGGCTGTGATGTGATTTCGTGCTCAATGGACGTCTTAATTGACCATAGAATGTTGAACGGAATTTTTTATTTTTTTTCTGAAACTTTAAGCGTGAACTTTAAAGAATGTCAGCAAAATCAGGAGAAAGGGAGAAGAGAATTCAATTCGGAGAACTTTGGCATGCGCGAAGGAACTACCGGTGATGTTGGAAGTTGGTTCGTCTTAGGTTGCCCTTTTCTGTAACTTTGATTTTAAGTTTAAAATTCTGAACAGATGCGACGATTTGGTATGTAAACGTGTCAGAGATCACAGTATGGACATAATTTCATTCGAATGTTTGTTTTGTGATGAGCGCTGTAAGCTTATATGGTGGGAATCTTTCAGTCTGTCCCAGGGTGGACATATTTTTGCAAGTGTGTCATAATCAACAAACGATCTCTCTGAAATTTCTCATGAACCCCAAAATGTTTCGTATACGCCCCATTGACAGAAAATATTCCACTTGTCTGCCATTATCTTAAACCGATGCGAACTTATTGATAATAGACTTCAAAGACCAGCAAAATATTGCACAGCCTCATTTTCTGCACAAATGGAAGAAAAAAGGAGCACGAAGAGTGGGTAACAAAGTACCGATGAACGTTGGCCTCAAGTCTTTGAGTCACTCTGATACACAAGGTCAGGGAGAACCTTCGATGTCTGTGAAACAAAAACTCCTGACTGAAATTGGAATTCTTTATTCGATCTTAAATGGCTTCGAAAATGGGCTAGAGGCCATAACTGGGCGTGCTTAAATTTAGGATTACATTAAGAATAAAGAGAGTTATGTCGTTGAGTTTAACAGGAAGGACAGTACCTGAAATGCTTTTTTGGCACTGATATCTGCGTTAGCTTTTAGCTTTTGTAGAAATGACTAACTTAATACTTTGTGACCGCCATGAAAAAGTGAAAAGGTCTTAAGTCCGATATCTGGTCTGACCACATCGCAGATTATTGCTTACCCTCTATGTCTTTGAGAAAATTTCGGAGTTCAACGTCGAGAAAAGACTGCAGGTCTCTAATTTTAAGAGAACGGAATGCAAGCACAAGACGAGTTGTTGATGAGTAGATTTGTAGACACTTTTGCGCCGTCGAGCTGTGCAATATGCAATACACCCGTGCTTGAGACATTAATTTGGAAACAGTCTGCAGCTCCATACTTCTTGTACCTTTCTACTCATAGGGATGTAACCCAAATGTAAATCAATGACTTATACGAGGTTTGCCTTTTTTATTTCGGGATTAGAGACCAAAAACAAATATTAATTAACGAAAAAAGCATTATTTTTTTTACAAAATTTTTCCCGTTAAGATCTATATACTTTTACATGCGCTTGAACCAATTGTCGCAGCACTTTTGCCACTCTGATAGAGGTATCTCCAAAACATGCATTCTGAACGCATCAACCGCTTCTTCAGGTGTCGAAAAACGTTGACCTCTCATTTTATTTTTACCCACGGGAATAAAAAGAAGTCATTCAGACTCATCAAATCGATGTTTTGAGTGCTCAAAAATGCAGTTGTTTGAGCCGATGTGTGAGAGCTCGCATTGTCGTGGTGAACAGTGATCTGTCTTCGGCAGTTGGTTTTCCTGACTTCTTGGAGGACAACTGGTAAACAAATGGCCGTGTACCACTTAGAATTGACTGTTGTGAGTTGTTCACGGTTGCGACATGGTCAGTTTTTCTGAAACAGGCGACCATTTGCTTGAAAGTGCTTCGTGCGCGAGGAACTTTTTTTGGATTTGGCTAAATTTGAAATACCAATACAGTCGACTCCTGTTTATTTTCGGGCTCATACGCATAAGTCCACGATTCATCACCTGAAACGATGTCAAAGACGTGTTTCGAAGCAATGCGATCGTAATTTTGGAGCATTTCTTTCGACCAATCGACACGAGCCTTTTTTTTAGCGATTGACAAATTGTGTAAGATCCAACGCGTACACATTTTTTTTGACGGTCAAATGTTCATGCAATATTGAATGTATGCTGGTCCTACTAATGCCTAAGGTTGTCTCAATCTCACGATAGGTCACATGACGATCTTGCAATATCAGTTGGCGCAGAGCATCAGTGGTTTCCGGAACAACAACTAATTTTGGACGACCTTTACCAAATTCGTATTGGTGTGAACTACGAACTTGGTTGAATTCACCATACCATCGACAAACACTGGCCCTTGATGGAGCTTCATCGCCAAAAATTTAATTAAGTTCATCGATGCACTGTTGTTGAGTTAATCCACTTCGAAAGTTGTAAAAAATAATCGCACGAAAATTTTCACGATTTAATTTTATTTTTTGAATCTTTTAAGTTACTGTAAACAACACAAATAGCGCACGTATGTCAATACGTTCTAAGTACGTATAACCTCAAAAATATCAAACTTTCCGATAGAGCTGGCAGTTGCCAGATTGCAACTCTAGATTTGCACAGTCCCAAAATGTAAAAGGCAAGCTTCGTATTAGGTGTGGCAACAGAATTAGGCAAGGTTACCCCGATAGACATGTATGCATGAGTCACATAGATATGAGGTGGAGGGGGCGAGTTGTAAGCTGTTATTTGCTCCCACTTCTTTACCAATTGCTCGGTTTGGTTAAATTTCTTCCATGAACACGAACCAGTAACAGACGGAATCTTTGCAAATAGGATCACAGCACTGGGATAAATGATTCTCCGACTCCGTTGGAAGTACAGTGCAATTAACATATGTTTCGCATCTGTTTCATATGAAGAAGTTTCATATGTTGCGAGAAAATCGATAGACAGTTCGATTGTCTCCGGGTTTTCAATTTTCTGAAAATGGCATCATTCAGTTCGTTCCTCATACGCCACTTCAATTGTTAAATGAAAACTAAATAACACCATCAATGCCTTCAAGTAAAGCAGAAGAAATAAGCTTTGTAGTGGTTAAAGGGCGGCACTAATTGCCTGCTGGTCCAATATCATGTCTGTGAGTGAGTAGAGAATGAGTATAGCTAAAAAATTGCCTATCATCTGAGGTGGTCGTCATTATAAATGATAGTTGCAGAGTACTGGCGCAACAACACTCAATTTGTTTTCCATCATGGCTTAATGTTTAAAGCATAGTATCAAGGAAATTTTGTAGTTTCCAAGTGATGGCGCCACCTGTCGTTGTGACTATTCTTGGAAGCGATTTCCTACTTCATTGGAAAGGCTTGACATTTGTAAAAAATAATTAGTGTACTTCGGCGTCTGTTTCAGGTAAAAGCATTGGTTTTGTCTCTTCAAAATTGTCCGGATTTGCCTAACATACCCAGCATAAAGGAACGTTTTGATTTTGATCATAAATGATGACATTTATGATAGGGACAAAAGGGGTTGCGAGTACCCTTAAGTGACCGGATCAAGTCACAGTGCGCGCCGAAGGTATAGAGGAAGAGAGGGAGAGGAGGTACCGATGCACATTGGTTTTAAATGCCTGTGGATTGTAATGAAGAGGAAAAATCGAGCTGGGAAGAGCATTCCAGATTCGTGTAGTGCGGCTAAAGAACGAGTCTCTGAATTTGACTGTACGTCCGAAAGAGGGCTTGAGGGTGAATTGATGGGCATTCCTAGCGAGGCGTGTATTGCGGGTGAATTCTTGAAGGGGAGGAATGCAACTGGCTAATTCGTCTGAGCATTTCTTGTTGAAATAGCGGTAAAAAAGTGACAACGACGCGACATTACGTCGGTGTTCTAACGAGTCAATCGACTTCGCAATATTACTGTCACCTATAAGTTTTATCGCTCGCTTTTGAATTCTATCCAGCAGGTGCAGGGAGGTCTTAGAAGCACCTGACCAGATAGGAGCGTTATACTCAAGTTTTGGGCGTATGTATGCCTTGTATATTGTAGTCAGATCAGAGGGGGTGAAGTACTTCTTGCATCGTTTAAGGAAACCTAGACATTTCGTAGCATTTTTGGCGACCTCAAATATGTGATCGTTCCAACTAATTGTTGGGTTGATACACATACCGAGGATGGAAAGTCTTTCGGTTTCAACAACGCAAGTGCCGTTCATGGATAACGGCTGATTATTTTGTGATCGCTTTAACGACAGTAGACAGCACTGTGTTTTGGAAGCATTAAATTCCACTCTATTCTTAATTAAATTCCACTCTATTCTTAACAAAGTGATAACTTAACAAAGTGATCAAAGTTGAAAACGTTTTGATTTTTTTATCGAAAAAAATGCAGTTAAAGCCCATCATATGCTTGTAGAAGTTTGTTATGAATCTGCTCCAACCGACAAATGCTCCTTAAAAGGCAATAATGGAGATGAAAAATGAATCCGTTTCATCATCTTCTGAAGCGACCAAAGGAACAAACAACTTTCACGGTTCTAGAGCTATGCGCTTCATTTGCTGGGGTTTTAAATTACTTAGAAGAGGTGAAAACATTTGGGGTACAAGTTACATCTAACGCGTTTGTACTTTGCACTGGACGCAAAATATACCAGAAACCACAGAAAGGCTTGACAAGGTGACAAGTCAACATGATAATGACTGTAGTGATCAAGAATTACGTGGAAACGCTGATATGGGAGATCTTACTTCATCCGCTGTATTCTTCAAACTTTCCAACAACCGTCTTTTTAGACGAAAGGAAAACAATTTGGGCGGTTCTGCGTTTTTGGAGAGATTGAAGAAAGGCTCATGATTGGGTCGATTGTAAAGATGATTTTCGAAAATTATCAGAAGGGTAGGAAAAAAGTTATTTTCGACAGACAATACATTGGAATAGACATCGTTTTCAACAGACAATACGTAGGAAAAAGTTGTTTTCGAGAGACAATACGTAAAGTGATGTCTTTTGTAAGTTCATCCAATAAAACAGACTGAATTAACTTGTAATTCCTATGCTGAAAATTTCATTCAAATCTGCACAAATAACCCGCGGCGTAAAGGCGAGTCGTCTTATCTGGGTGCGAATCCAGTTCTAGGGAATTTTCGTTTACTAACGAAAATTTCCTTTTTCTGGAATGGGTGCAGGAATTAATTACGCTCAACTTGAACTCTGTATAGTTAATACAAAAACCAGTTTGGAAAGAGAGCAAAAAGTCTGCTGGTCGTAGCAAACATTCATAGTATGGACAACGACCTATATCCCATTTAGTCAAGGCTCTTTCTTAATGGAGTCGAGAGCTCTTAAGGAAGCTGGAAAAACTAAGTTTGCTGAACTTCGTGCTATCTCCACTCAAAGAAGTGGAAAATCCTCTCTAGGACAACCCTTTAAAGCTAATCAACTCGTGTTAACCTAGTGTAGTCTAGTCAGTCTAGTTGTTTTCAATGCCCTTCAAACTATCCTTAAGACAAGAGCAAGTGAGCAAGTTTTCATAAAAAATAAAGCTTAGTAACAGATCATTCAATAAGTCCCAAGACATAGCGGGCGCAACTTACAAAAAATAATACAACTTAATAATATTTTTGTCTTTGTTTGTGGCGCCCCCTTAAGTCCCGGGACTTATTGAATGATCTGTTACTTTGCTTTGTATTTGATGAAAACTGAATCATTGAATGATCTCTTACTGTTACAGACAGGAAAACATCATATACTCACACGTGCCTTCACACATTTTAATGATATACGAGTATATCCTTTTTTTGTTCCAAACTTTTTGGAAAACTTCCACCTCCACTAGATGTTTGCGTTGAAAATATCCCCAATCACACCTCCACTTATTTCGTTCCCATTGTCTTCTTTCTGTCTTTCAAACTAACCTGTCTTCGTTTCCCAAATCCCAGAGAGAGAAGGTGCAATCTCAAAATAACTCAAGAACCGGATGACGTGGCAAATAAGTCAGTTAAGTGAATCATCAAATTCGTTTATCATCCCTCCCTCCATTGAACGATGACACCCTGCAATCCATAATCATTGCCAAGTGGTTAAATGGAATCGTTGTCGGTATCGAACCAGTCCTCATCCAAGACTGTGGGTGATAAATACACTATTGGCATCCACAGCACGTGCTCTCCTTAATATCCCTTGTTTTGCATACGAGCTGTGCACTCCCTTTGCCCTTCCTTTTTTCATAATGTGATTGTACACATATATACACTCATTGTTTATGGAAGGAAATTTTTATAAGGATCGTCTAAGTTGGAATTTATTCCCGAAATAAATACCTCAGCCGTACTTCGTCATGCGCATATAAATGAAACGTTTTCGTCTGCCGCGCGCGCGGGTATTGGGTAGTCTCTGAATTTTGAAATTCAGCCATTAAACTTATAAACGTGTGTTTGCCATACTTTTGGTAAAGAGAGTCTGCTTGAAATTGTTAGCTGAAAGCCGGAATGTTAAAAAACATTCTTTTGCTAAAATTTAAGACATGAACCTGGGCGAATTCTATCTCATGCAGGATCACTTACCGTGCTTGCTCACTCGATCCTTTTTGCTGTGATTCATCTTGACGAAGTCCATTGGTTGCCTTTTGCGATTTTATGCCAAGAATGCAGGCGGTCAACGCCTTTTAATTGAAATTCCAAATAACCAGCAAGTTCTTTGTGCATTGTTCCGCGCCAGTTTCATTTTATTGCATTTATGAAGAAGATCTTGTCTCACCCTGTAAATTGAGCTAACATTTTACGCGTTTCCTGTTGAACCTGATAGCTTCCTTCTTACAGTGTAAACCACTCGTCCTTCATCCTTAAAATATTTACAAGCCATCAACCTTTACGCGGACTTTTACTTCAATAAGCCTGTCCAATGTTAAACCCCACGAAGGTTACCTATACACACAAGACGGAGTCACTTGTCATGCCCATGACCACAGCTCACAGCCTGTCGTCGCAATAGAAGTAAGTGCCTTTAAATTTATGCTCAGAGCCACTCGTTTCCACATCCTCCTCGGATCATACCGCTTGGCTGTCATCCATTCAGCCACGAGGGACGCACTCAGGATGGCCCCATGCTTACCGATGATCTTAAAAAGATTGTGAATCCATATTCGAATGGCCCTAATCAAAGCTGTGACTTCGCCATTTCACGAAATCTCGACCAGGCAGTACACATACGTACTTCAGCGTGGGACACACACACTCACCCTCGTGTATGGCGGTTGGCAGGCGGCTGGGCAGACCAGTCGGGAGAAAGGGAGGAAAAAAGCGCTGGTAAACATTATTTCATTGTGAGCCCGGTCATTGGTCGGGCGAACTCTGTCCCCACTTCGGCCGTGCCAAGATGTCGTCTGTCGTAACATTTTGCTGCCACTTTAAACCATAATCGAGTGGATATGCCCATAAAGGACCTCAGTAATGGACTCGGTCAGATATGTCTGCGAAACTGGGGAGGCGAGCGACGGCTCCAATGGAAAATCTGTCATCAAAATTCAACAAATATTATTGTTGACCAAATCGGCGAGGGGGTCGTTCATCTGCCAGCGACACGAGGCGTTCACTGTCAATACATGCATGACCCTGGGGGCAAGCCCCTTTCGCCCGTCCTATTATGTAATTCAATTAAGTAATTTTATTGAAGGATAAATTCCCAATCTCTGGGTATGGCGCTCCATAATGCTAATGTATGGAAGCAGATAAGCAGTTCCAGACGTCAGCAAATCCGCTGTCGCTTGGCAAAGTGTTAGACTTTGGGCAGAGGAGCTTCGATTTTGCATTGTTCATGTTCAGCGAACTTTTATTGCCTTTCATTGAGTAATGGATCCGTAAACATTATCGTTATGTTTCGAATCGATTTTTATGAATTCCCGCTGAGATGTCTTCTTAGGAGAGCTAAATATTCTTTGCAAGGAGCCAGCAAGTCATCGGTTCGAGTATCGGGAAGTTGGTGTTGTTTTCGACTCGCTGCGGTGGGGGTGTTTGGGTGTAATTGGTTCGTAAGTGATACTTGCCTTGGATTGGGAACGATGTTCGGCGATAATTTGTGGAGATTAAAGTGACCCGTTATTTCTGATTAATTCTATAAACGTGTGTTTATGTTAGTTGCAAAGTTTTCTGAAATTGGCAAACAGTTAGAAAATTGTATTTTTAAACATTTCCCACCTGAAACTACACACACTACATTCAATTAATCGCATAAAAGGCTACTTATCCTTGCATTCAACAGTCTATCAGTTAATGGATCTGAAAAGCAAACATCGATTCGTTAATCGAAAGGAAATTCACTTACACGAGCGAAAGAGGTAACAAAAACAAAAAAAAAAAAAAACCGCCGCGGTTGTCATGTGCCATACAAAAGCTGCAGCCAACCTGGATTCGCAAACACCATGGGATTTTACGACTCAACGGACGCAACACGGAGGCAAGAACAAAAACTCCATGGTCTCGTTGAAGGTGCTGCAGGTCGCAGGCTTATCGAATGGTTTCACGTTTTTTTCAACGTCCTCCAGGCCGATGGAGAGAGTGTAACTTGGAGCCGATTCAATGGGGAGACGGAAAGATATGCCACAACTGTAATAGTTACTTTTGTAGAACGGTTGTGGAATGATTTTCAATGAAGTAAAACGATGTTGAACGACTAATAGTCATGGGAATCGCAGTGAATGGAAACGCTTTAGAGTTGTCAGGTAATTCTGTGGATTGTTTATTTACTAAGCGTGCGGGATCCAAGGTACGCACGCAAGGCAATGTTGAGAGTGTACGTCATCAACAATTTATGAGCAGGCAGGTGGTCTGAGAAGGGGTTTTGCAAGTTGTTTAAAACTTATGAGACCGTTAATTTTGATCAGAACGAATTCGGACTATTGTCTGTTTCAAAATTTTCCGCGATGACGGAGACTGAAAAATTGAGGTGAGTGAAGAGGGACGCATTCAAGGTCTTGGTCGAAGAAAGCTGTGTCGAAACGAGAAAACTTCTACCACAATAATCTCGATATTTCTTGGTCGAAAGCCGAGAAAAATGTGTCGAGGAAAAAAATTTCTACCACAATAACTTCGATATAAGCATTGTGAAGCCCTTTAGAGAAATCCAAAGGACGATGGAGTGTTTTCGAATATGGGCATAGCCTGAAAAAAAAGGCTAAACTGTAAATCTGTTTATGATTGTTTATTGATTGAAATCGACAGACGATCTTTTTCTACTTTGATTAGCGCTTCAGATTGCGATTGTCCTGAGACACATCCAACATGACTCTCTATCTTGCATGATCTCTAGCCAGTTGCTTCCAATTACGCACTCAAAATTGACTGACTTCCTTCTCCACTTGCATGCACCAACTCGGACTTGTGGCTCAATAGCTCTGCCTAATGTGGCGCTCTGTCCATGACGTCGATGTTGTGTATCCTTTCTTGACGACTGCATGTACTTCGATTTATCCTTATTGACCGACGGATCCATTTTAACCGCTGCAGCTTCCAGATAATCTCAAGCTGTGTTTAATAGCTCTGCGGGCAGTCTGAAGTCTGCAGAAATGATATTTCCAGATTCTCAGCACCGATTGCGACCGATTGTGATGGCAGATGACAGAAAATTTTAAGCTCCATTTCGTACCAGGTAAAGCTTCTTCACGAGAAGAGGCGAAGGCGATAGTGGACAGGACATGAGCCTGTTAAAAAGGTAATATGATTTGGTTTCTTGTTTCTGAAATGTATTTCATTATCTTTTGTTTTGGTAGGATGGTTAACCGAGGTCAACACACCACACACTTAATCCATTTCCCCCACATATCCGTCACATGTTCACAGCACATTCACCACATTCACCACAATAAACACTGCACACGGTACACATTCCCTGCATTTCCTAACCTTAGTGCGATTACCCCAAACGCGTATCGCCAATTCAGCAATTCGCGCACAAATCCCAACAACGATAATTGTTAAGGTAGGTTAAGGAAGACAGTGAAAGAAAAATACAAATGAATCAGTCTTGATTGACTCCCACAAGGAAACGAAGTATTTTAACTAGTACAGTGCCTTCAAATAACTTCAACGTGGAGACATATTAACGAGCTTATAATATTTTGTTGAAACGCTTAGGAAAGTTTACAAAATAATTAAATTCTAGAACCGGGACCAGCAACCTGGGTTGAGCCACGAGTGATCGACAGTCATCGATGAACAGCAACAACGACTTGACTTGCCATCTACATAGTCTCACCACTTCTTCTTATAAAGGTTGTCCCAGCAAGAACGCAATATTTAAATTTTAAATAAAACGCAGATATTTAAAAAAAATCACAAATTCTTTATTATATCGTAAAGTAGACCGGATGAGGTTATGTGTGGAATAACACATCGGCCAGATGGCCGCTGCGGCTTTGCTGGCACATACGCGATCTTTTAATGAAATTTTCAATGACCGTTCTGCATAAATGCTGCGGTATTTCATTAAGGCAGCCTCCAATTTCCTCTTTTAAGGCTTGAGCCGTCGTCGGCTTATTCGCATAAGCCATCGACTTCAAAGAGGCCCAAAGAAAAAAGTCCAATGGTGTTAAATCGCACGATCTAGGCGGCCAATTCTGGTCTCCAAAACGCGAAAAAACACAACCGGGAAATGACTGATGCAGCAGTGGAATTGTTTTTCTGGGTGAATGATATGTGACGCCGTCTTGTTGAAACCACATTCCTTCCATATTCATTTCTTCGATTCTAGGAACGAAAATATTTGTTACACATTTTACGATACCGAACACCATTGACTGTTTGCGCTTGACCTGACACATTTTCATAAAAAAAGGTCCAATAATTCCTCCAGCCCAAAATTCACACCACACAGTGACACGTTCAGGATACATTTGCTTCTTGTGAATCTCTCGAGGATTATCCTCGCCCCAAATGCGAAAATTCTGCCTATTGACGAAGCCATCAAGATGGAAATAGGCCTCGTCACTAAAGATGATTTTATCGGAAAAATCAGCATTTTCATGTTGTCTCTCCAATACCCAATTGACGAACTCCCTGAGCTCCATTTGTATTAACCTTATACCTTCTACTAACAAACAATAATAATTGTTCAAATGTCAAACAATGACAATTCGAATGGCGCCAAATTTCAATCTTGCATTTTTGTTGGGACACCCTTTATAAGATTTTGCGTGGTGGATAGAGTGCGACGCTCACACACCGACGGATGTAGGTTGGAATCCCGGCTAAACACCTAGAATTTTTTCACGGCACCACCTCTTTCGAGCTGCTGAGAAAACTCAAAGAGTAAAAACTGTCTAAGAAAAAGTTTATCGAAAATTCTCCGTTCGCAGTCAGCGGAAAACTGCAGGTTCCTTCTACTCGTGAGAGAACAGTAGCGCGAGTTGTGTTTTCGGATTGAATAAAACACGTGTTTGATATAGAACACAAAATGTATTCTTACTATTGAAATTACGACTAATCTGATCAGTGGTGCCATAACAACTGCCCTCGCCTAGCATCCATGCACTTGACAAAACTGTTAACATTACAGCTAAAACATTTATTGGTCAAACAAACAGTAGGAGAAGGAATATGAAAGAGGACGACACTTATCACAAAAGCGTAAACGAATAAGACAATGAAAGTATACGAAAACAATGAGGTTATATTTTTGTTGGCACAAGTGCATGGTGCATGGATACAATGATGCGGTGGAAGTTGCAGCGACATGTTGTTTCGCATAGCTCTACATGTTGCAGCACTTCACTCGCGCACAACAGGAGTAGTCGATGAGTAAGCTAGGCCCTGGTCCCCCTGTGGACTGTCGCGCTAACAATTATGATTACTCTCAGCGTAGTAATCGATACCATTGACATAAATTCCAAGCGAAGGCGGCCAACGACCCTGCGATTACAAGATCAGCTGCTATGACGATCGTCTGCAACATTGTTTGCCAAATTCTCGCAGTCCTTTTGTTTTATTGCATACTGGCGAACGCCTCAGTAAATCACCTATGGCGCTGTTCCAGCAGTATAAGTTAACACAAAATTTATTAAGCGTATTCATTCCAGTGCAACGATAATGCTACGTGACCGAATTCGCTTTTGCGCGAAAAGTCACTTGAGTCCACCGATCGACAAAGATAAAGTTGTCAACGATCAAGCCGCCGCTGCTGTCACTTGTTTGTCCAAGTCTCCATTTCCCACATTCTTTTCCCACATTCCCAAATGCACCGTAGGTTAAATTTAAAGTAAGAATAATAAGTTTGAATTTGAAATCGGGAGAATAAAGAGGCAAAGCCTCCAAAATATAAATTTTTCAACTTTTAATAAGGAAAAAGTTAATTTATACAAGCTCGATCGGCTGCTTCAGTATCGATGCACTGCTCCCAGTGGCAGTGTACAAGTTAACAAGCAAACGGCCACTTCGACGGCACCGCATTGATGACTCCTTATATTGATCTATATCAACGAGATGCGGACTGACCCACTTGGGTGCCAATGTCAAACCCCAAATGTACGAGTATATATACATATGTGTATATGACGAGAAACTTAAGCTATGATTCCTATGGTTTTTGCGTTTAACATCGCAGTGAAGCCTCAAAGAACAGGCTGAGAAATTCACAAGTGCAAAACATGCTCTGAAACGTTCGTTTTTGATAGACATGAATTCCGTCATCTCGACTTCAGTGAAGTCAAGAATATCGAGACTGAAGCCATGCGAAGCAGCTGGGGTGGATGAACTGTCCGCTGGAGATGATATGGGTTGACACACCAGCACATTCGTCGGAGGAAACTCGGGGATGGTAAACTTAGTGGGAAAACTTAGTGTGGATTGTCCGGTACACAAGAAGGAGCCCTTTGACTGCGCCAGTTATCAAGAGATCAGCCTCCACAACGTCGCCTACAAGATCGTCTCTGCCATATTGTTTGAGCATCTGAAACCGTTCGTCCATGGCCTGATAGGTCTCTTTCTGTGAGATTTCAGGTCTGGGAAGTCCACTATAGACCAGATCTTCACATTGCGGCAGAAAAAGACTCAAGAAGTGCAAATCGACACCCACCATCGTCGATTTTAAGGCTGCATATGACAGTGTGCATAGAGACGATCTATAAATTGCCATGTCTAATTTTGGCATTTCTACCAAACTCGTCAGATTGTGTAGGATGACGATAGGGATCTCTCGCTACTCCGTCAAGGTCGGCAACGAAGTCACTGAGACCTTCAATGTCAAAAAAAGGTTTTAGACAAGGCGACGCACTGTCATGTGACTTCTTCAACATCACTTTCGAGAAGATCGTGTGTAAATCACAAGTCAACACAAGAGGCACGATCTTCAAGAAGTCATTTCAATTTCTAGCTTACGCTGATGACATTGGCATGAATGAACGAACACAGCGAGTCGTCAATGATGCATTTGCTGGGATTGAAGCGGAAGCGACTAAAATGGGTCTAGCGGTAAATGAGGGCAAAACTAAGTACACGCTGTCATCAAGGAAGGACACACAACATTGATGTCTCAGAGAGAGCTTCACATTAGGCAGCAAAAATTTCAAGGTAGTCATGGACTTCGTCTACCTCGGCTCTGCGGTAAATAGGGACAACAACACCGAAATTAAACCAACAATAAGTTTTGTCAATCGCTGTTTCTTTGGGCTCAAGAGGCAATTGAAAAATAAAGCCCTCTTCCGAAGGACAAGCTTGCTTTATATAACAGCTTGATCATACCAGTCTTACTCCATGGCTTGAAAACCTGGACGTTAGCAAAGGAGGATGAAAAAGCCCTTAGTCTTTTCGAGAAAAAAGTTCGGTGTGCGATTTTTGGCTCTGTTTGCGTTGATCGAATCTTGAGAAGAAGATTCAGCGAACAGCTCTATGGGTTGTACAGGGACATGAGTCTATTCAAATGTCTGTGGTTGAAATGCTTAGGATGGCTAGGCCATGTAGAGCGAATTGACATCACTGCTCCGGCCCGGAAAGTCTTCGAACTCGAGCCAAAGAGGACGGCCTAGTCTGAGGTGGCCCACATAAGTGGAGGCGGACCTCAATCAACTGGGGGTGTGAATCTGAAGGCAACTGGCTGGAGAGGCATGCTGGTGGAGTTCCTGGTCCATCCTAGACTGTAGCGTTGCACAAAGAAGAAGATGAAGCCATTCGTTTGTTTGAAAAGGGAAATGGACAATAGTAGGAATAATGTCCAAATGTGTCACACACTCCGCCGGGAGCCTTGAAACCTTTCAAAGCTTGAAAAATGGAATATGAAGTTATAAGATTTTTCTTACAGCTTGTCGTTAGGTGCACTGTTCCTCACCTTCTACATACATCAGTTCCGCCCTTTCTCATTCCCTCACCCACTCCCTCGCCCTTCCTTCATCCGATCCCAATTCTTAATCTCTATCCTGTTCTCTAGAATTCCTGACAACTGTCAATAAAAAAAAAAATGTCTTAAACCGGTTTTGCTATTGAACTCTAGGTTTCATTCATTCTGAAAATTACCACAAAGTGATTGCTGAAGCACATCTCTCTCTATTTGCGTATTTTACCCACGAAGTTAACTTAAATTATTTTATTTACAGCACTATATAAAATCAATTGTATTTCAACCCTCATCCACAGTTGCCACGCGAAGAGCACTTTGCTCGGTGCCACTGGCGCTCTTGAATCGCAAATCACCATCAAGTGTATTTATTTTATTCCATTAAATATCAATGGCACCGCCCCAATCGACTTAGTGCCGATTCAACACAAATGGAACGTGTCTGAATAAAATCCTTAAGCCCTATCGATGGGAATTCGGATCGACCAATGCAACACACATACACACACACTTACACGGTTGCATCGTGGGGTCGTTTGCAACTTTCTCAGATTGCACACAACCGCAATCCGAAGCGATAGCATGACAACCGGAAACCTATAAATGTCAACGGATTACAAATCCAATTGAATTTTCAATTAGATCTCACTCAGAGCGAACACTTGGAAAAAGGATAAATATCCGCACGGTGTGTGTGTGTGTGTGTGTCTGTTGGCGTGTTTGCATCGAGTGGCAGGGCGGCTCACGGCTCTGACGCGCCACTTGCAAAGTCGTGTGTGCGCTGTTTGGCAGAACTTATCCCAGATTGCGGTAAATTGGACATAGAGTGAAACCTGAAAATCCTCGAATTACACATTCACAAAGCACACCAGCCAAAGGGACGCAGTAGGCAGACTTCCATTTGAAGTTTCAGACCCTCAGGTGATGAGGCACACTCGTGTGCTGCGATGCCCTGTCTGCCCTTCTAAATTGTCTTTCAAGGGACTCAGCTGAGTGAGTGAAAAGGGCGAAGTTGAGACTTGAGATTCAAAGCGGAAAGCATGGCAATACCCGCTGGCTGGTTTGTGAAGAATCTTGTGTTTGTTTTTAAGGAAATTAATAATTCATCCATGACATCCCCACAATAAATGTAGAAGTTCAGGAAAGCGTCAGCTCTGTATACAGTGTTATGGTGATGATATTTCAAAAATGGTAGGAAATGCATTTGTGTGTGGAACTAGGAAATCATCATATTCCTTGAAATCGGCGAAAATTCACAACTCTCATCGTGTTCGATCTAAAAGCAAAGAAACAAACCTTCTGAGTCAACTGCCTCCGGCCAGGAAATCGCAGCCAAAGTGCATTTGGACGCAAATTGAAAATCCAGCATTTTATCTCTCGCCCTTCGCATATCAACCCCGACGGCACTGTTTCCGTCACACATCGTGTGCAAACCCAAGTCAGGCGGGATTACCGAGGGCTTCCCTGCTGCCACAGGCGCTTCGAGCACTCCCGCGTAGGGCTTTGTTTAATTTTTACCAATCGCTTTTACTTTTGTGAACTCCTTTTTCGTGTATTTTCCAAATATCCGGTTGTTCTCGCAGCAGGCAGCAGCGGAAGTCGAAGAGATTTATCGTTCGTTTTATTGCCGCTCATTGTTTTTAAGTGGATACACACCACCTATCGGCGTGATGGGTTCTGCCGTCGCTTCCTGCTCGGATCCTGTGCGTGCCAGTGTGTGTTTGACTGAAGGACTTACGCACCAAATGCAGAAGCACCGCCACTAAATGTACTGATTTACATTCGAACACAGACAGGAGATGCATGGGTGGTGGGGGTGATGTTTTGAAATTCCTTCATAAGTGTTTCAAAAAGTTTACTTCGCATTTTTTGTGTCGAGTGCCGGTGTTGTTTTCGCTTCGTCTCGAGACAAGTCCCTGCCAGAGATATGGCTAGGTAGGCTAAATGTGGGCGGGGAGTAAGTAAATCGTCGTTGTAGACATTTAAGGGCCGTAATAAATTTTCTTAAAACGAGCATACCTTTTAGTATAATTGCATCCAAGAGTCCATTTAATTCAATTTTATTGCAGAGGATGCTTCGCACTTGGAAGATATTTAGTTGAGCTGTTTTCATTGTGTTGGGTTGTGTTTGAATTTGTTTGTGAGTGTATGGTTGGTGTCCGCCCCTCGTAGGGGGAGGGCAAACTGTGCGATGGACACGTTTCTGGTTCTGGCGCGGACATGAACCAAGAGGAAATGAGAGAAATGTGAATTAATGTGTTTTTGGTACCGGTGGCCGTGGGTGGGAAAATGAGTTATGGGAACGGCCATTACGTGAAGATGTTTCTAGTTGATGCCCGGGAGCGGGTATTTTTCATAATAAGTGCCGAAATTAGTTCAAAAACGTTTTCATTTAAGTTGTGTCAGGATTTCTAAATAAACGTGTCGAAAGGTGTTTTTTTCTCCAAAAATGTCACCTCATTTATCGAATGGCTGGATTTTGCGAAAGAAACAGCTCTAGTCTGGTGCTTGAAGACTCATTAAGAGCTTTCTTAATTTTTGATTTGTGTTAACTGAAAATGTGAAAAAATGCATGAGTGGGAGCCTTATTTGTTTGCTCGAGTGTAGCCCGAATGGAGTAAATAAAATGGGAGTCTTCGTGTCAGACTGTTGATGACAAATAAGACGTGTGAGAAAGGCTAAGACAAGCGAGAAGCCTAAAAAGATGTATTCAGAATTAGGTAAGTTTTATTTTTTTTTTGCGCATTTTTGTTGATATATGTGTACGAGGGTTGCCCCGTATATTTCGGGATTAGAGATCAAAAACAAATATTAATCAACGAAAACAGCTTTATTGTTTTACAAAATATTCCCCATTAAGATTTATACACTTTTGCATGCGTTTGAACCAATTGTCGAAGCACTTTTTCCACTCTGATTGAGGTATCTCCAAAACATGCATTCTGAACACATCAACCGTTTCTCCAGGATCTCTCATTTTATTTTTTACGTACGACAGTAAAAAGAAGTCATTCGGTGCCAAGTCAGGACTATACGGCGGATGACTCATCAAATCGATGTTTTGAGTGCTCAAAATGCAGTTGCTTGAGTCGATGTTGTGAGAGCTCGCATTGTCGTGGTGAAGAGAGATCCGTCTTCGGCGGTTGGTTTTCCTGATTTCTTGGACGACAACTGGCAAACAAATGGTTGTGTACCACTCAGAAGTGACTGTTCTGCGTTGTTCTAGTGTCACGGTTGCTACGTGTCCAGGTTTTCCGAAAAAACATTCAACCATTGGAAGTGCGTGGAAGTGCTTCGTGCGCGAGCAACTTTTGTTGGATTTGGCTAAACTTGAAACACTTATACAGCCGACTGCTTTTACTTTCGGGCTCATATGCATAAATCCACGATTCATCACCCGTTACGATGTCATAGACGTGTTTCGAAGCACCGCGATCGTACTTTTGGAGCATTTCTTTCGACGAATCGACACGAGCCTTTTTTTTGAGCGATTGACAAATTGTGTGGAATCCAACGCGAACAAATTTTTTGCTTTCGTGTCTTTGAAGGAAAGTTTCACAAGTGTTTTTTCGGTTTTCCATCTGTCTTTTATTCAATTCATGTGGTACCCATTTCCCACACTTTTCGATATTTCCCATAGCTTTTAAATGGTCAGAAAGTGTTTGTTGGAAAACATTTTACATTGCTGCCATTTGCTGACTCGAAGTGTCATCTCCATCCAATCTCGTTTACAATTTGGTGTCTTCAAACTTTTTTGGTGGTCTTCCACGTTCTTCATTTCTCACATCAAAATCATTATTTCTGAACCGTTGAAACCAGATCTAATAGAGCACGATCACCATATACCTCGACAAGCATTCGATGTGACTCTGCAGCACTTTTCTTCAAATGAAAACAAAAATTTAATGCTTTCCGCAAATCATCACTTTCTGATACAAAATTCGACATTTCGAACACGATGAAAAAATATGATGTTGTCTGTTCAGTGACTTGATGTATCCAAAATTTTTTACCCAGATGTCATAGCAAACAACCAAAAAAAAAAAATAGGGCTAGTTCACAACAAATGTTCCCTATCGAGACATTTGTATCTTGGCGCTCATACCGGTATACCTGGAAGTGTTTCGAGAAAGGTTTCCCCATTTTCAGCACATGCTTCCATTTAAGATTTTCCTTTTTCTTGTTCAAATCTCTTTTAGGAATCCTGTGCATTGTGTCTGTAACATAGGAATTGCACTGTTGGACTCCACAATCAGTCTTCTTTCCACTCGGATTCATCTCCAGTGCGTTGTCTTCCACAGATGGACCACTCGATTGAAAATAAAAAGCTCTTAAAATGATGTTTGCGTTGAATTTATACTCACAGAAATTGATCCAGCTTCACTTCTGCCTTTTTTTTGTCCGGTATACCGGTATGAGCTGCTATATCTTTATTTTGGATTTATTTGATTTGTTTTTAATTATTTCAACTTTGGACAACTATTGTTTACATACAATTCTCCATATAACTGCTGAAATTGTCAAAGTTTTGTGTACTCATTTTGGTTAAAAATAATCCACCAGGGTGCCCTAGTTTCCATGTTGAAACAAGTCAATGGTATTTATACGCATTCCAGCTGAGCAGAGTAGATGTCTGAACAGTAAATTGAGGAGAGGAATTGAAAGTGCATCTGTAACGCATAAGTAGGTCTGATGTCTCTTATCCTGGGAACAGCTTCGTCCATATGTAGGAAGTTGGCTGTTCAAGGAGGGCACATGGACTAAGACAGCTCTTTTCATTGCTCTTCCTCAAAGTAAAGACAAAAATGGTGCAACAATCGAAAACATACTTTAGGTAATTGTCTAAAATTTGTATATTGCCTTTTACTTGGCATAAAGACCCACTTTGTATGCTTTGAAAATAGCTTCCTCTTATCCTAAGCTGGCCTCTTCATATCTTTAATCTTAACCTAACCCTAATGTCCGTCCTTGTTTTACGTACAATTGTCAACTCCGTATAAGGAATAGTTTACTTGCGTAGGCCAAGTTAGACGAAAACATCTTGTGCTGATTTTTTTTTTCAATATGTCCGTACACCGTGAAAGGCATAGCCAACCTTAGTGTTCCTGCTAGCTCCCAACTCCCATGGATCCAATAAATGCTCGTTGCATTGACCACATTGAAAATGTGAACAAAGCCTGTTTTATCCTTTCTTCTCAATTTTCTAGTTTTGATCGTCCACACCGTTGCCATATGATCGTCTGTTCCCCTTTCTACAAGGAATCATTCCATTTGTGGTTGGAGTAGACCAAAACCGGATTTTCAATTTTGGCTTCGCACAAATTGCCCACACTCACTCAATTCCACTTCAGTTTGATGGCATTCACGCGTGCAAAGCAAGGCCCACGCACGAATCATCCGTCCAGGCGCCGTGGGCCGTCGTCGTCGTCACAATGACGACTATCCTCATCATTATCGCACACACAGTTTGCCGCTGCCAAGGACAAAGGAGAGATAATTCAGAATTGGATTTTCACTAAATTAGATTCAGTCTTCCGCTCGCTAGACCGACGCTGCTGTGCGAAAGTATTCACTCATGCCTTCGCCATCTCCCACATTGGGGTGCGACCGCAAGCTGTCACCACCTACCCGCATGCAGTGCCGGAGAACCCTGTGTATCCTGTGCAATGCATCATCTCAATAGGAAATAATTTGCTTCATGCCGGCTTCCAGGGTGCCCACTCGCTCGCAACTGTGGATAAATAATTGCGACCCCGGCCGAATAAGATGCAGTTGCTCATGCGATGTGCGGTAGTTAGCTGCAGGGGCGGGGGTGGTTGAATCAGAATTTGCATACGCTGATGCAGATACACAATCTCGTTCTGTCACAGAGAGAGAAGGTCATTGTTTGCCGATGGATTGCGACTTTGTGTTGGGATAACAAACGATAACGCGTTGTCCTAGATACTCAACGGAATTGAATTGAATCAAATTGATGTTTACACGCAAGGATGTCGACTGAGCGTGGGGAGGCGGTGTCTTGACAATATTGCTAAGTGGTATCGGGATTTGTTGAACATCTGAGAGGTACTCACAGCTGCATCTGCCAGTGTAAATAGGCCACAGTTAGAAACTTGATATGGATTATCCCTAAACACCTTGTGCTACACGCTGAGGTGGTGGCATGAATTTGCATGGTCGATTAGTATCGGCTTTTGATTGATTTGATGTATTGAGTGGATTACTGTGTACCCATGCGACGGCTGTGTGAAGCCGAACACGTGTGCTGGCTAAGGCCGCATTTCACGAAAGTGGAGATCTTCATCTAATCCGATCATTAAGTCAAATTACGGTTCACAATACCACAATATCCATTGGGGCTTTGTCCACTTTCAGTCTGCCATAAGAACCGAGTCGCCACAATAGGTATGGCCTTGTGGAGTGGTTTCTGTTTTCCAGAAAACGTACTCAACGTCTATGCCGACGCGTGCGCGCCACTGTACTTTCAAGAGTGCTTCCCGAATCTGCTGAGCGATTTTTGGAACAGAGTAGGTGTGCATTTATTTCGAAATATACTTTTCACCAGGATTGGCAGGGTTATCCAACTCCTTTCCTTGTGACTAAGGCAGAACTGAGTCAATTTGATCTACTACTTGCACTATCTTTCATTTAAAAAAAAACAACAGGCAAGATTGCAAATAAATGTTTATTCACACTCTATACACCACTTCGCCGCACCGCTGCCTTCAAAGTTGACGACAAGGCTGCCGACCACCCCAAAACCGCTACATTTAATCATTAGAATCCTCTCGGACACAGTCGAACTTGTCTGTCAACATGGAAGCGTATTAATCAATTAAATTCCCAAACAAGTTACAAATTCGTTGTTTTGTTTTATGAGCGCCACTCAGGAGGCTGCCTGGTAGCAGTTTTGTGTTCATTTACATTTTTTTTGTTGGGAAAAGTTGGGAAATACTGAACTGGAGAACTTAGACTAGAAAACTGGTTTATTCTACTACCAGGCAGTTACCTATATTAAATGAGAATTCTTGCTCTTCTGGGGGAATACCAGCAAGGGCTTTTGTGGTGGATAGCTTAGTTTTTCAGCTCTAACCACAGCAGAAGCAAACAGCAGCCACCGAACAAAGCTCTGCAGTGCGTTCACCTTATTTACAGGCGTCACAGAGATTTCGTCTCCAAGCACACTTAAGTTCTTGGCGGATTTGAAGTTTCTTGCAAGCATGCAAACAAGTCTTCGGCTGTCATTCCTGTCTAGAGATAGCAGAAATGGCTGTAATTTTTTGCTGACGTTTGGAAGCGTGCGCTTGGTCAACCTGTGTCAAGAGTTATGCCATCTCCGGTTAAGACCCAACTGTCCATGGAAGCCCTCACAAAAGACGCGAACAGTGTCTGGGTTTGGGCCTATGGGTACCTCTTTGAATTTTGCCTATCAAGGTTATTGACGACATGGTTTCGGTTGAAAGATTTATGACAACCGTTCGAAAGTGCACGTGTCTGTAGGAAGGAAGGAAGCGTAGGTTGAAGGAAGCGTCACGCTGTATAGCAAATCTAAGAAGCCTAGCCTTCTTATTGCTTCTCCTTTTTCAATGCATTGTCAATTAAGGAATTTACGATTCAAGGCTCTACACTCAAATTTTAACGTCTTCCTTTGATCTTTGAGGAATAACATTTCTATCAGTCATCGGTCGTTGGTCGTTGGTCGTTGCTCGTGGGTCGTTGGTCGTTGGTCGTTGGTCGTTGGTCCTTGGTCGTTGGTCGTTGGTCGTTGGTCGTTGGTCGTTGGTTGTTGGTCGTTGGTCGTTGGTCGTTGGTCGTTGGTCGTTGGTCGTTGGTCGTTGGTCGTTGGTCGTTGGTTGTTGGTCGTTGGTCGTTGGTCGTTGGTCGTTGGTCGTTGGTCGTTGGTCGTTGGTCGTTGGTCGTTGGTCGTTTGTCGTTGGTCGTTGGTCGTTGGTCGTTGGTCGTTGGTCGTTGGTCGTTGGTCGTTGGTCGTTGGTCATTGGTCATAGGTCGTCGTGCGGCGGTTATCGGTACCAATCTCGGTGAGTATGGAGTCACCGATACCACACCTGCGCGAGCTGCGATGATTATTGCAACGCAAGCATTTCTAAGAAGCCGTGACTTAGTTTTCAAAATCCTTAAAGCTCGTAAATTGATTCTGCCATTAAAGCTTAAATTTCTTCATGTCGATTGGAAAATAAATTTCAGAAGCTATGCTTCAGGCTTCTGTGTAGATGATTGTCTCCTCACTCGACAGAAGGAAGTCACATGAAGGAAATCTGGAGAGTAGGTAGCATAGCTTGATATTGGCAAACATTTGATCGGGTACATTATCCTGGTGGAAGAGTTCTTCTATTTAACTTGGTATCAAAGTAGAACACTGTATTTGTTTTGACCATATTCAGAGAGAAGACTTGCGTCACACTTTTTAAATTTCAGCATTGTCAATATCTAACGGATTGCTGGCCTATGGGACAGCTTTAAGATTCCAATGATTATTATTGAAATATTCATCTGTCCAATATGTGGTCTCTGTGTTTAATAGTACCAGACATAAATTTTGTTAACGGTAACAAAGTGATGCAACAGTTAAAAAAGTTCCTTAAAGTTTTCAACGCAGACTCTGACATAGCCTTGAGCTTTCAGTGTTGCGCCTTATTCGTATTTCCATGTTAACCATAACCAGAACGGTTAAACAACGTCGCAGAATTTAAAAACTTTTCCCAAATTTATCGACTTATTTCAGGGATAGACACAGCGCAGACATCTTTCTGATGCTCGGTTATTTACGAACGTTATGACTTTGCCTTGCAATTGTGCAATTGTGGATCTTTGTCATGGATAACTCCATAGACCAGTCTTGATTATCGTTATCAGGGGCGAATAGTGAATGTTAGTGTGCAGCGTCTATCGCTTACTTTGGAACCAAAAGCAGTTTCTCCATTTAAGGCAACATTCGACGTTTATCTAAAATTGTCGATTACTCAGACTAGGCGACTTTCTTTTCGACAAAAATGTTGACAGAGGTAGTTGACGAGGATCCACCATGCTTGCTTATAGCCATGGTGAGAAAATTCTAGTTTATGGTGATTTCCAGGTGGTTTCGGCTCTTAACGGACAAGCCGGCAAATTAATTCTTATTAGAAAGCCACAATATTCGGCTTGAACTTGACAGGTACGATGGGGATTCCTATGGAGTCGGTCTATGTTATTATTGTCCTCTATGAGGCTTAAAGCCTCGAGGCTTTGAATCTCTATCGTTATTCCTTCTTCCCTTATAAACGAGGATTCTTCTTCGCTTATGAAGATATACGACGAAAGTATCTTCTGATTCTCTTTGCGCCATCCAAAATTTTTTCAGAAATAAGTCTAAAAAGTGTATGCGTCACCAAAACTGTAAGTCACGAGAGTGAAGCATTTCTGAAGACCAGAGAAGCATACAAGTCAACGTTGTGTGCGTTAAGTTTCTAACTCCAGTTTGTGGCACTTCAAGGAAATTGCTGGTCACTGTTTCCGGTACAAATTTGAACAATTCACCAAATACACTCTGCAAGGATGCAATTCAAATTAAACGCAGTCCATGTACTGCGATATTTTTCATTTCGCTGAAGAGCATGTTGCAGTACGCTGCAGTTGGTTTGAAGTTGGCACTATGTAAGCACTTCGTGTTTGATTTGATTTAGAAAAATCAACAACTTCAATTTGTTTTCCTGCTTGGTTGCTCTGGCTCTTGAAGTGGAAGTGGGTACATTTGATTAATTTGAACGAATATAAAGTGCTTCAGAAACCTGAAGAAAAAAGCCGCTGTGGTGTAATCTCACACGTCGAAGGAAGCAGAGTCCAATTTAGGGCTAAATGTGCATTTTACATTCGTTCTCACCTTGTTTTCGCATTCCTCAAAAATCTCAAATCGTCCTTATAATCTGTGACAGTTGCTTAAGTGCTTCAAATATTAAGGAAAACATCATAATAGCTTTCAGTATTGAGTTGTTATCATAGAATAATAATAATAATTGTTGGCGCTACAGTCCAAAGAGGGACCAAGGCCTAGCTTGCTTATCAACTGCTCGTGTTGTGCGCGCTACGAATAGAAGGGACCTTCAGTTTTTTTCCGACTCCGAATGGCGAAATTTCAGAAGCTTTCTTAGACAGTTATTACTCTTTCAGTGCTGTCAGCAGCTCGAAAGAGGTGGTGCCGTGAAAAATTCGAAAAATTGGTGTTGAGCTGGGAATCGAACCTGCACCCTTCGGGGTGTGAGCGTCACACTCTACCCACTACCTCATTGCGGCCGTGTAAGACAGTTTAAAATACTGAGCTTAAGATAACTGTCAGTGTGATGCGTTGTACGTTAGGGCTATCTCCGAACGACAGAGACATCTGGGAGTTCTATTTAAAGGAGTGTAACAAAATTCTGTCATTGGGCTATTGTGTCATTGGGACAACGCAACAGAGGACGACCTAGACTAAAATGGCGCACACAAGTGGAGGAGGATCTCAACCAACTTTGAGTGCGCAACTGGTGACAGCTGGCGAAAGATTGTGCAGGCTGGAGAGGCAAGTTGGTTGAGGCTCAGCTCCACCCCGGACTGTTACGCCACAAGAAGAAAAAGAACAAAGTTCTGCATCATTTCGTGAACACAGTAATTCAACAGACCCAAACAAATTTAATGGACTTTACTTAACAAACGTAAATTTCCCAGTAGTCATTATTTTTGAAATTTTTTTGAGAAAGTTTACAGTGACCACAATGCTCTCTCATGTCGGCAAATGGAACAAAAGTTCTTCTCCACCACGATAACCCACCAGTAGCAGTAACTTCACCAATTCAAGTAGGTCAACCCACAGTCGATTCGGGAGCGTGCAGTTACTGCTTATTTCCAATTTCGACGAGGTCCTCGTTGAATTAGGAAATAAGGAGAAACTCAAAAATGGAGATCGTCACAACAAAGGCTTTCTTTGCAGATAATCGTAAAATGAGGTTTCAAGAAAGGTTTAAGAAATTGAAGTATCACTGACTCATAGGGACGTTAAAGGAGACTGCGTCAAGAAATAATGTGCCACTTATGTACTTTTGTTTGCTTTGGAAGCTAAGTACCTTTCGTAAGACCTATAAAACACATTTCTGAAAACTTTCATCACACCGGAAAAATTAAGCCGACACAACGCCGACGTGCTGAGTGACAGAGTTAAAAAACATACGCTTCAATATCGTCTGCTTACGAATTATTGTTGCAAATTGCAAATGTCTTTTGACCTTTCTATATGAGCAATTGAAAGAGAATGTGGATTCTGCGTAAAAGCTTTCAAGTCAAGTCTTTGTACTTTCTCATAATTTATTTACGCGCCGCGTCCATAAAAGATTCATTCATAATCCAAATTCACCAAAATGCTGACCATTTCTAACGAACCTGAACAGAGGACCGAGACTGATGCTAATCGCAAAGGCGTTACAAAGAGCATAAAGATGCTATAAATAAAGTGAGACTGTTCCACATGCACAACGAATATGACTTCAGTCCTTAATCCCAGCCACCACGTGCCGCCATTCATTTAGGGGAAATTTTTCCCGGAGTGCCCCTCTCTTGACGTAATCCTATCTGGAATGAAAGTCCATCATTCTAAGACGACACTTTTTCCCTTCTGTACGATGTACTTGCGATGTACTTGCTGCCGTCCCGTTCATCTCCTCTCGAGGACTGCAAAAACTAAATACACCACTTTTTTAGTGTGGCCAATAACACCCACCCTTCGAGCCGTAAAAATTATCTTGATTGAAAAAACGGACGATCAAGTCCTAAGCTCGTGCCTCGTTAAAAATTGCAATCATTCTTGATTCTTTCCTGAGACCACCCTTGGTTCGACTGCGCCCACACGCCCTAGCGGCGCTGTTGGGGTAAAAGAAAAACAGCACATAATTAAAAGCGCCACTGATCCTTGTCAACGGAAGTGCACTTTCGCCACACTGTCCCTTCCCACGCTATGTTCGTTCATTTATTAGGTTTATGTCCCCCGTCTTACCCTCCCCCACTCCTCCTAGTGGAGCATACAACATAACAATTTTCAATTTCCCACCAAACGACTTCCAGCTTAGCAGGGTTAAATTGATGGCCTTACATTAAACGCACGCAATAGAGCGTCGTCGACTGTGTACGCCGCTTACACATGTGTGCGGGGGAGGGTAAGCCTTCCCCGCCATCCACCGCTGTCACATCAAGGGTTTTTAATAATTTTCAACTTTATTGGTACTCGACACGGACGAGGCCAAAGAACAGTGCACTCAGGCCCTCCCCAGAACAGCTGATGGTTCCGAGCCTAAACTCCGCCCCCAAATAAAAATGAATATTTCCTTCACAAAGTTAATTCCGTTCTATTAGGAGCACAAATTTCGGTGAAAATTAAATTAAACTTCTCCATTGAAAACTAAACAATTTGAATTCAGAACGGAGTATCTCGAACACATGGGGATGCAACACATCCGCACCCGAATCGTGAGCTCCCCCATCAGAATCATCCATGAGCCGGGAACCCAGCGATGGGTGCGAGGAAAATGAATGAGCCTTGGGCTGATAAAGCGTTTCATGATGAAGCATTGTGAAAAGTTGACGCAGTGTGTGTGTGCGAGGGCGGGTGCGAGAGTGGAGGGAGTTCGCTTGGTTTTGTTTAAAAATGAAACTTTAATGGTCCGCTCTGTGGAATTGACAGTGGCTGGGGTGGCAACCCACATGAGTAGCGGTTTCATTTAATCACTTAAGCCAAATAACTTTTGAAGTTTGGGCTCGGATGAGTGCGGGTTGGTGTGGGTGCGTGTGTTTGGAGGTGTGTATGTTGCAGATCCTGGACATGGTGAGCGAATTGAACTCCACAGCGATAAGAACAACTAAATTATTCATGAACGCTCGGGATGATGACTAAAATTAGTTTTCTAATTAAATTATTGCGGTGAAGGATGAGTTTTGAGTACGAAATGGAACGGCACCGCCATTATGGGATTGTATGTGTGGGGAATTGTGGAAGTTCCTCGCACCAATTAGGGATGATGCTTTCTCGGAAATAGATACGGAGTGGCTTGGGTGCCTCTTCTCAATTATGATATCACGCTAAGTTCCATTAGATGTCTGTCAGAATACATGTGGGAACCGCAACTGGCATTTTGGAGTTTATTAAAGAAGAGATTGTTCGGGCCATGAACCACAATTGAAACGTGTGTAGTGATGACTTCGGCACAACCTGAGCTATGTCGAATTATGGACATTGCAGACCATAGACTGACTCGATGCGAGTTACTCTTGCGTATATATGGTTTCTTCCTTTTATGGTTTTTCCTTATTGAAATATTCCACAGCAAACCTAAATATATCAATATCAAATATCTCCTATGTACAAAGCGCTACAGAGCTCGTATCTGTCAATACCACACACCATTTGAAAGGTCTTGACATATCCTACAAAAGGACGCTATGCGTGAATAGTTTAGATATTGCGTTCAACAGTTATAGAGTTCAATAATGCGAAATTCGCGCTATTTTAAATTTTTCCTTCATTGAAGGCAAATGCGCTAGAGAAACGTTCGGTGAGATTAATCGTGTTTATGGTACTCTATCACTTCGAACAGCGGAGGAACGGTTTCGACGATTTAGAGCCGGTGAAATAGACACCATGGATAAGCCAGCCGGCGGAAGACCTGTGACGACGAATAACGATCGAATCATGGAAATTATCGAGTTAGACAGGCATGTGGCATCTCGTGACGTCTCCAGGAGATGAAAGTTACTCATCAAACCATTTTAAACCATCTGCAAAAGGCTGGGTACAAAAACGAGCCTGATGTTTGGGTGCGGCATGATTTGAAGCGAAAAAACCTTCTGAACCGAATCAACGCCTGCGATATGCTGCTAAAACGGAGTGAACTCGACCCATTTTTGAAGCGGATAGTGACTGGCGACGAAAAATGGATCACATACGACAATACTAAACGAAAACGGTCGTAGTTGAAAGACGGTGTATCGTTCCAAACTGTGGCCACGCCGAGATTGACGGCCAGAAAGGTTTTGCTGTGTGTTTGGTGGGATTGGAAGGGAATCATCCATTATGAGCTGCTCCCGTATGGCCAGACGCTTAATTCTACGATCTTCTGCGAGCAACTGGACTGCTTTAAGTGGGTGATCGACCGGAAGCGTCCAGAATTGGACAACAGGAAGGGTGTAGTGTTCCACCAGGATAACGCCAGAACACACACTTCGTTGATGACTCGTCAGAAGCTACGAGAGCTCGGATGGAAGGTTTTATCGCATCCACCATATTGCCCGGACATAGCACCAAGTGATTTTCATCTGTTCTTCTCCATTGCGAACGTCCTCGGTGGTGTGAAGTCGAATTCAAAAGAGGCTTATGAAAAGTGGCTGTCCGAGTTTTTCGCAAACAAGGAGGGGGGCTTCTACGAGGGGGATATTATGAAGTTGCCGTCCAGATAAAAACGGATTATCGAACAAAGCGGCGTATAACTAAATCCAATCACTGTAACACTTTTTATGAATCATTGAATTAAGAGCAAAAAACAGAAGGGAGATATTTGACAGCCTTATATTACCAAATTAATGTAAAGCACAGCAAGTAATTAGCCATGCAATATATTGCGTTCGTTGCATTTTGTGGGTTCAAATCAGACTTTGAATTACATTCGCTACCGTGAAAATTAAGTTGGCGCACTCAAAGCAGGGAACAATATATGTACATGCTTAGTTGCAACTCAAAATTTCCTATCGACTGCAATAATAATGCGTCGAAACTATGGGGACCGCTAGAAGACCTTAAAGTACGGTGATGTTGAAGTCAAGAATCTATGCAATACAACAGTTTCAGAAAATCTCGTCAACTGTACATTCAATCAAAATTTTAAAAATAGAAGCCCGTTTTATTTGACATATCACTCAAAAAGTCACACGACTAACCAATGAAAACACATTCTGAAGACAAAATTGGTCTTTATTCCTTCAAGACTGATACAATAAGTCCATCACAGCTTCAAGATCTCCATACCTTTTTTATAGAACGATTTATCTTCGGCCTGAAAATAGGCTTCATTTCGGCGATCATTTGAGCCATAATTTGCTTCCGCGGACATCTTTTTCAGGTTTGAAAAGAGGTAGAAAACGCTGGGGGCCAGATCTGGAGAATAAGGTGGTTACGGAAGCAATTAAAAGCCCGATTTGTGCAATTTGACCATGGTAGCATGTGACATGACGACATGTGAGACGGTGCATTGTCTTGGTGAAAGAGAATTGTTTTTCTTCTTCATATGGAACCGTTTACTTGCAATTTCTTCCTTCAAATGCATCAATAATGAGATTTAGTATTCGCAGTTGATCCTTTTGCCTTTCTCAAAATAGTCGATGGATAAAATTCTGCGCGCATCCCAAAATATGGATGCCATAACCTTGACAGCAGATTGTCCTGGTTTTGGACGCTTTGGGCGTAGTTCACCGGCTGCTGTCCACTCCGCTGACTGCCGATTTAACTCTGGAGTGTTGTGGTGGATCGATGTTTCTGGAGTGTAGTGATGGACCCATATTTCATCCATTGTGATATACCGATGCAAAAAGTCCTGTTTGTTCTGCCAAAATAGCTTCAAGCAGTTCTCGGAATCATTAATACGTTGTTGTTTTTGATCCATTTTGAGTAAATCCGCAACAATTTCGAAAACAGCTTTTTCATGGACAAATGTTCGTGCAAAATAGTGTATACACTGCCTTCTGATGTTTTTAAGGTGTCAGCAGTCTCACGCAATATCGTTTTCCGGAGTTCCAAAACGATTTTGTGTACTTTTTTGACGTTTTCAGGTGTATCCACCTCAATTGGCCTTCCACAGCGTTCAGCACCGTTGGTGTCTTTACGGCCACGTTTTATGTCATACCACTCACAAATATTTGTTTTTGACGGAAAAGAGTCCCTGTAACACTTTTTAAGTCATTCCTGAGCTTGCGCGATATTTTTCCCCATCAAGAAGCAGTGTTTAATCAACACACCAAATTTCGCACTTGAAACACTGTAACTTGTAACCTAATAATCAAATTTTCATGAAAATTTGACACGTATCATTTGAATGATTGTACCAGGGACCAATAAGGAGACAGCCAACTCCCTCGTCTCCCACCCTTGAATACAGCGCTTACCTTATTGCTTTCTGGCTTATATTTCCTAAAAACAATATGGATTCGTTGTTAGTGGCGCCCCCTATATTTTAGTGCCGAGACTTATTGAGTGATGTGTTAAATATCATTATTACACTTTTTTTGAAATTAGCCAGAGGAATACAGCGATTTGGTGGTCGCCGTGGCGTAGTGGGTAGAGTGCGACACTCACACGCTGAAGGGTCTAGGTTCGACTCCCAGTTCAACACCAATTTTTCTAATATTTCACGGCACCACCTCTTTCGAGCTGCTGACAACACTCAAAGAGTAATAACTGTCTAAGAAAGCATCTCAAATTTCGCCGTTCGGAGTCGGCAAAAAACTGTAGGTTCCTTCTACTCGTGAAAAAACAGTAGCGCGCACAACACGAGTAGTTGATGAGCAAGCTAGGCCCTGGTCCCCCTTTGGACTGTAGCGCCAACAATTATTATTATTAATACAGCGATTTAAAAGACGGTGTCAGTTGTTGCTGGAAAAAATCGAAAAACATCCTCAAAATAAAAATTGGATACGAGGTGTGGACAGAGAAGCTAATATGTTTGAAAATTCAAAAAGCAGTATCCTTGTGAATGTGGAAGTTGCATTCTAGGAAAAAATAATGATATTTCCGGTGATGTGCTTCTACAGAATAATCGGTCAAATCTTATATGTTCTGATAGCTGGAGTTGTTCAAAATACTGATTCAATCAGGTCAACTGGATAACATGGATAGTAAGTGATCGGAGCCACATATGTTGACTTAAAATATTGAGTTTAAAGCTGCATATCCAACGCCTTCGTGTACAACAATCATTGTATGGCACGACAGTCCACAGGGGAACCAGAGCCTAGCTCATCAAATACAAATCCAATATACGTGTTGTGCGCGCTACTGTTCTCTCACGAGTAGAAGGGATCCACAGGTTTTTGCGAACTCCGAACGGCGAAGTTCGAGAAGCCTTTTCATAGACAATTACTACTCTTTAAGTGTTGTCAGCAGCTCGAAAGAGGTGGTGCCATGAAAAATTCGAGGTGTTCAGTCGGGAATCGAACCCAGACCTTCGGCGTGTGAGCGTCGCACTCTGCCCACTAACCCACCTCGGCCACTTCGTGTACAATGCAGTGTGTCAAAACGATTCTAAAAAAATAATAATTCCTCAAAAAGGAACATGATAACTTTAAGAAAAGAAGACTCCTTCGTACAATTTTCCAAGGTACAGTGATACAATAAATTCATTCATTTTTAAATTCTTAATTACTTAATTCTATTCCAAGGGCATAACTTCAAGGTTCACCAAGAATATGTTCTGGAAAAAAATAAAAATCGTAAACGTAATGTAGGCGGGGGTTCTTACTAAAAAAAGTAAAACTAGCACTGCTGCGTTGACATAGCAGACTCTTTTATTTGTTGTACATAACATGCTTTTATAGACATTCATGGGTACTGTAAGTATAAAGATGTCGGTAGAATTACCTCATGCATTAACTTGGTGTACAGAAAATGTTACTCATTGGAAATTTCTTTATATACAAAGTGGTGCGAAAAAGTCTATATCAGCTTAAAATGATTTCTTCTTCTTCTTGTTGTGGCGCTACAGTCCAGGGTGGACCTGGGCCTTAACCAAAATGCCTCTCCAGCTAGCACGATCTTTCGCTAGCTGTCTCCAGTTGCGCACTCCAAGTTGGTTGAGGTCCTTCTCCACTTGTGCACGCCACTTCAGTCTAGGCCGTCCTCTGTTGCGTTGTCCCAATGGCTCGGATTCAAAGACTTTTCGGGCTGGAACAGTGGTGTCCATACGCTCTACATGGCCTAGCCATCTTAAGCGTTGTATCCGTAGACGCTTAACCAGGCGCATGTCGCTGTACAGCCTATAGAGTTCGTCATTAAATCTTCTCCTCCAGATGCCATCAACGCAAACAGGACCAAAAATCGCACGCAAAACTTTTCTCTCGAAAAGACTAAGGGCTTCCTCATCCTTAATTGTATGCTGTTATTATGAAAACAGCCCAACAGCCGAACAACATGACCGATTAATCACCATGTTTGCTTTGCTTCTCTATAGAGCTTTACATCTTCTCTACCATTTAAACGCCATCACTTCTATGGAAAAAGGATTTACATTTCTTTCAATTATGCAGCATACTTTCTTAACAAAGCAAGTCGTGTTATAAGGTTTTTTATGAAGTACATTCATCTTCTTTCAAGGTTATGGAGAGTTTGGTTTGCCGTCTATCGCGCTTCATGTTTTTGTGTTGTTCTTTAGCGGTTGAAACACTCCAAGACAGAACTTCTATATTTCAGCTTGTAGCACTTTCTTCTTGATTACATGTTAAATTGACACACAATATTGTTTCAGTGTGGATATCCTTGAAATAAATCGCAAAAATGTTCTTATCCTATGACATTTTGACTTTTCAACAACTTTTCGGGCACTTTCTGAGACGAACATTTATACCTTCTTACCATTCTTTTAAGAAATGCAAATTTTTGCTTCTGATGTTTTTTTTCCTATTTTTATTTCTGTATCAAGCTTTTGGTGGCCGCCGTGGCGTAGTGAGTAGAGTGCGACGTTCGATTCCCGGCTAAACGCCTCGAATTTTTCACGGCACCACCTCTTTCGAGCTTCTCAAACTCGAAGCTTCTCAAACTTTCGTTCAGAGTCTGCGAAAAACTGTAAGTCCCTTCGAATCATGAGAGAACGGAAGGAGCACAACACGAGTAGTTGATGAACAAGCTAGGCCCTGGTCCCCCTGTGGACTATCGCTCCAACAATTATTATTATTATTATTATTATTATTATTATCAAACTTTTGGAATACATATTTTTTCAGACAAATGTCTATCTTCTACAAAACAAAAAGGAGTTCCGCGTCTCTTGTGTGTCAATGCAGATGTCAATACTCTTACGAAAATTACCTAACAGGACAAGAAAGGCGTAAAATGCCTCTTAGACTATATATGTTGGCATCTTGAGAAGAAAAACCCTCGATATGCTTGAGTTCATGACTTTCAGACTCTGAAATTATGTTGAATAAAATTTTCACAAGTGTACGCTGTGCTCGCAAATCGTCTAATTAATCAACTAAATCTGTATGTTATTTCTAAATCACCGAAAAATCCTGCTAATTTTAATTATTGTTAATTGATTTGGCATTATTATAAATTCTAATAAAACCAAACCCAATGCATGACCTTGCAAGCAGTCTAGCGAAAACGTTTTCCCACTTATTCTCTGCATTTCCTTCTCTAAGTTTACTAATAAACAATATTTAATCCAAGAAAACAGGATTAAATTAATTTTGTAATCGGAATGGCAAATTTATTCCATCAGCAACCGCCGTTCCCAAACACCCACCCCAACCCTGACCCTGGACATTTGCGTGAACTCGCAATAACTAACTCTCACTCAGGTCCGGAAGAAGCATACTGGAGACGGACAAGTTCAACCCGATAGCATCTACCACTTCATACGAAAACTTGGATAATTATTCCCCATTGATTACTCCTGAAGATGGGTCCGGTCCCCTGCCATCCATTGTCATCTTCAAAAGTTATTTTTTTTTTTTTTTTGTGACTTCTCGCTGTCCCATTTCCGTTGTAGCCATATGGCAAGGAAGCTGTCATGATCTGCACTCCAAAACAGAAATTGTGACGAAGGACTTTTGAAACTCTGACTTGTCGGGGCAGTGGATGAACGTTGAATGCATAAATTATTCAAATTTAGAGGGAATGCACGTTCCCCGGCCTGGGATGAGAAACTTGCAGAGAACTTGAATTTATTTCCGATTTGGCCATTGTGGGCAAATTATCCATCAGTTGCTCGAGAGTATGGCAAAAGTGCAAATGGCCAGTGGTAGCGAAATGTCCTTCCATTGAACACGGCTACGAGTCAGGAATGCGGTAAATTCGATTGGGATGAAGCTGCGTTGGTAGGAACAGAGCGATTGGATCGGAGTAGTTGCGAAAGCACTGTTTGTTTATTGGCGAGTCTTTGTTAACATATTTCAATGAAATGATGCACTAGGAAGGGTTCGATTAGCAGCTGTTCCTGGAAAGGAATTTTTAAAGCGGTGGAAATTTCGGAATCCTTAATATAACTGTGGGTTTCATTTCTTTGTTTTTTTCATTTCTTGTTTTTTATCGCTTTAGTTGAAGCGAAGTGTGTAGTTAGTTAGTTAGTTAGTTAGTTTGACTTTTATTTTCAATAAATGTTTTACAATGTAAAGTTTAACCTAAGTCATTTATAGTTTGGCCTATGGCCGTCTACCAGGTTGACAAAATACATACAAAAGTTTTACATTAAAAATCTCCATCTATGATACGTTTTCTATAACAAAGTGCTGCTACTGAATAATCGTATAAGGCCTTCCATCCCTTTTCTCCATTTAAGATGCACGTTACTTCATATTCGTCTAAAACAAGTTTTTCGAAAATTGCTAGTCGAAATTCTTTTAGAATCGGACACACACCAATTAAATGTAAGGTGTCTTCTCTCTTCCTCATGTTGCATAGGTTACAAAGAATTGGTAAATCTGGTCTGTGGGGGATAAAGTTTAACTGAACGAGTTCTCCTCTCAGTTTAAAAATTGTGCTTATTTTTTCGATTGAGTGACTGTCAAGGAAGTATGTTTTTTCATTTAAAAAATGGTTTAGTTTGCTATAGTAGTTCCTAAACAGTGAAGATTCAGCTTCTTCGACATATTTGTCATATGTGTGTCTACCAAAATTCTCCAAAACAGAGTTAAATTTTTTTCTTAAAAGATGAGGCGGCTCGTCCGCCTCAATAGACAGATTTAGACCGCATTCAGAAGCTGTTTTTTTCCATTCCTCGCAAATGTATCCGTTTGTTCTAATTATACTTCTTAAAACTACGTTTGGTAATCTGCATTCGCTCATCTGTATTTTTTTTTAAATATAGTTGAAGTGCATTTTGATGGTATTCAAGAGCAACGGAGGAGTTCCCGTTTCAATATGTAGCATATACTTGGGGGTATTTTTTGGTAACCGAAAGATCTTCTTCAAAAAGTAGCGAAGGAATTTTTCCACACCATCATAGCCTTTGTAGCCCCATACCTGAGCTCCGTAGAGCATTATTGAAGCTGCAGTTGAGTGGAATAAAGTTTGTTTTGCACTTTCCGATACGTATTTATTTTTGAAGCAACGTTCCCAAATCAAACAGATAGTTCTTTTAGCAACAGCTAATTTTTCCTCAAAGTGTGGTTTCAAATTTAAAGAGGACGATATTAGGATACCTAGGTATTTGTATCTGGATACTACCTCAATTTCTTCCCCGTCCAACTTCCACTTTTCCAAAGATGACACGCGTCCCCCTGCGTTTCTGAATATCATCATTTTCGATTTACCAAGGTTTATATTCAGATTCGTTAATCCTGTCTATCATTAATTCCATACCTTGGATAGTGTCACACAGAAAGACGATATCATCAGCATACATCAGCGCGGGAATGGATACATCGTTGAATCTTATTCCACCTTTGACATCATCTATTATATCATTGATGTATAGTATAAAGAGTAGTGCACTTAGAGTACAGCCTTGTTTAACTCCCATTGAAGTTTCAAACTCGTCGGAAATTAAGTCTCCATACCATACATGTGCAGTATTGTTCTCATACAAAGCTCTCAGAATTCTTATAACTTTGCTTGATACGCCGATTTTCGAAAGCTTGAAAAAGAGTGCTTCACGTGGTATTGAATCAAACGCTGCTTGAAAATCTACGAAAAAGGCGTACAACTTTTTTTTCTTTCTCTTATATGTTTCGGCAATGTTTGTTAAGCAGAATATCTGGTCGATTGTAGAATAACTTTTTCTCAATCCAGCTTGAAACTCTTTAAGGATCTTATGTTCTTGAACCCAATCATGCAATCTTTTGTAAATTAATGAGGCAAACAGCTTGGCAGAGGTGTTTAAAAATGTGATTCCTCTGTAGTTCTTCGGGTAACTGTAAGCGAAGTGTGTACAATGCTGAGCCAAAATAGACATTATTTTCTTAAATTAAGTCACAAGCCACCCGTGTATTCATCCCACAAAAGTTCCTGCTAACTTCATATTTTCAATATTTATGCACTTAGATGCAAGCGTGCATGCATCTGTAGCTTTTGGCATTGCAGGAATGTCTGCCTTGTATTCACATACTTCGCTCGATACAATCAAGTAGAAGATCATTAATCTCGCAGTTTTGAAGATAGAGATCCATAAAGACATATAGCCAAACATATTTTATGGACGTTCCGATTTCTTACAAATTTTGAACTTTGATTTCGAGAAGACTAGACGCAGTCTACTTTGAGGTATTTTTTGACTAGATTCAGCCTACTTTGAGGTAATGTATGACTAGATGCAGCCTACTTTGAGGTAATCTTTGACTAGATGCAGCCTATCTTGAGGTAATATTAAACCGCTCTTTGCATACTTCGGAAGGTACAACGGCCGTAGAATTTTAGAATATTATTAATGTAAACGTTGTCGTTTGCGAAGACCAACAGAACCGTTTCAAAATATTGTTGAACAATAAATTCGCCAAAAACATACGCCTCAAGGTCAATTTCAACGCAATGAAGCCGTCACTGTCCATGTTTCGTGTGCTGTTGCCTTCACTGCGTAGAACCATTTGTCATCCAGAGCATAGTCGATAATTGCCAAAAATTATTCGTTTCTGTCTGTACTTGTCAGATTCACAGTTCCATGCACATTAGAGAGGGAAAAGTTGGTCGCCAATAGACATTTTCAATTAAATACGAACCAATGACATGTTTCAAACATGGAGCATATGAGTACAAGCGGTTACTTTACCAGGATTCGGTGAAGGGCGCATTTCATCATGAATTTTGACGTAAATTGTAATACATTTGCTGCGTTATTTGTAAGCTACGCGATCCATTGTTTTAATGACAAACACTAAGCATAAAATTTGATACTCTAAATGACAGTTTAGTTTAACAGTTGTCAAATGCCAGTGCTACAAACTCAAAACCGCTAAATGAAAGACTCTCTATGAGAGCATGCGTCAATCATTTTTGCTGACTATATGTAACGACAGCGTCAAACACAATTTAGGTGTCGGACCGCATCTTGTAACCCAACGCAGGCGTCAATGGATATGAATTCAATATCCTCGACTACGGTAACGTCTCGGTCTTTAAACTAAATCTACGAAGGTTGGCTTTATATTTCGGGAATGGGCAACCCTAGTGTTGCAATCTGGCAACTGCCAGCTCTATCGTAAAGTTTCGCATTTTTGAGGTTAAACGTACTCAGAACGTTTTGACACACGAGCGCTATTTGTGTTGTTTACAGTAACTTAAAAGATTCATCTCGCCCAAAAAATGGGATTAAATCGTGAAAATTTTAATGCGATTATTTTTTACAACTTTCGACGTGGTTAATCTCAACAACAGTGCATTGATGAACTTAATTCAATTTTTGGCGATGAAGCTCCATCAAGGACCAGTATTTATCGATGGTATGGTGAATTCTCCATAGTTAACTCCAAGACGAATTTCTTGAAGGTCGTCCAAAATCAGTTGTTGTTGCGGAAACCATTGATACTGTGTGCCAACTGATATTGCAAGGTCGTCACGTGACCTATCGTGAGATTGAGACAACCTTAGGCATTCGTAAGACCAGCATACATTCAATATTGCAGGAAGATTTGACCGTCAAAAAAATTTGTTTCGGTTTGGATCCCACACAATTTGTCAATCGCTCAAAAAATGGCTCGTGTTGATTGGTCAAAAGAAATGCTCCCAAAATACAATTGCGGTGCTTCAAAACACGTCTATGACATTGTGACAGGTGATGAATCGTGGATTTACGCGTATGGGCCCCAAAGTAAACAGCAGTCGACTGTATGGGTGTTTTACATTGAGCAAAATCCAACAAAAGTTCCTCTCGCACGAAGCACCTCCAAGCAAATGCTCGCCTGTTTTTTTCAGAAAAACTGGATATATCGCTAGAATAACGCAGAACAGTCAATTCTTAGTGGTACACAACCATTTGTTTGCCAGTTGTCTTCCACGAAATCAGGAAAACCAATCGCCGAAGACGGAGCACTCTTCACCACGACAATGCGAGCTCTCACACATCAGCTGAAGCAACTGCATTTTTGAGCACTCAAAACATCGATTTAATAATACATCTACCGTATAATCCTGATTTGGCACCGAATGACTTCTTTTTATTCCCGTACGTAAAAATTAAAATGAGAGGTCAACGTTTTTCGGCACCTGAAGAAGCGGTTGATGCGTTCAGAATGCATGTTTTGGAGATATCTCAATCAGAGTGGCAAAAGTGCTTCGACAATTGGTTCAAGCGCATGGAAAAGTGTATAGATCTTAATGGGGAATATTTTGAAAAACAATAAAGCTATTTTCGATGATTAATATTTGTTTTTGTTCTCTAATTCCAAAATATAAAAGAAAACCCTCGTACATACAGCCGGCGCCGGTGGACTCACTATTGCACTTTTTTAAGCAGCTGGTAATGCGGTTATATGAAATATAATTACTCCAAAGAATCTTGTAAAATTCGCTCGGCAGTGAAGGCAATCTTGGCACAAGCTTTTCGACCCTGAAGAAAGGCGATATTTTTTTACTTCACATAATACAAAGATGTGAGTTTCCCAAAATTTGCTTATAGGGTCCTCTCTGTTGTTTGTATCACCAGTTGTCAAAACCGATGTGGACCAAGGCGTACAAAGCTCACGCACTTAAGAAGACACAGATTTTGAAAGAAATATTCACCAATTATTAATCGGCTTTAAGTCGTTTAGGTTTGTTTCAAACCTGGATGGATTCTTGAGGATGAGGAAGGAGCAATACCGCTGTTCCGTTAAAGTCAGCAAATGTTGCTTGAACTCCGCTGATGTCATCACTGCATCCAGTCTTTAAGGCACTTTCCCGTGTAGCAGGTACTGAATTCAAATGGTCAGTAGAATTAAAATTCAAATTCTTCTTCGAATTAAACGAAATACTGTAAGGAACAACCGGGTGGAGAGAAATGAGTATTTAGTAACGTTATGTATGAGTTATAACGGAAAGATTTTTCTTAACCCAGATATCACCGCCGGACACGATATTCCTCAAGCGTGTTTAACTTCTTGCATTTGACGATGACATTGACACTGTCATATACAAGAAGTTAAACAAGACAACAGGCAAAGAAAGGGGGAGGAGGCACCTTTGGCTATTGTGGAAAGATGTGAAAAAATGTCGGTCTCACAGGCAGTGAGGGTAAAACTCTGTACACATACATACACTATCGGAAAAGTTCTCAGTGGAACATCGCTATTCACTTTAGGCAGACACCCGTCCCGGATAGGGAAAAAAGTCACCGCAGAAAAGGGACGAGAGACCAAAAATACCGCCGTTCCCTGGATCTTTCACGACAATTCCTCCCATTTTATAAAACTCATTGATTGTCCTTGTTCTGTTGCATCATATCTACATCAAGTGTGGCCAAGCACATCCTTTGAAGAAAAAGAAAAAAAAAATCTTTTTTTGCAACTCTCACAAAGTTATAATTTTGTGGACAAAATCGAGACGAAGTCTCTTTCTATCTACATTTAAAAGTTGAGTTCCTGAACTGAGGAAACCAAGTCTGCAACGGAAAGGAACGAGTCAAAATGGGAAAAGGGCGTAAGTTTTTGTTGGGAATTGTTTTTTTCTTTTGGTGTCGATGGGTTGGAAAGAAATTCGCATTCTCCCACGTTGTTATCGAAAAGTCGCAGACGCGTTAAAATTTTGTTCCAACAACAGTGCTTCCATTAATTTGTACAAGCTGAAAAACATACAAAATCGCCGGAATGCTGTCTGCTGCTAAATCAGCCCATAGTCTCTTACCGAAAGTTGAGGATCGAAGCGTTCTGGAATCTCTTTTCCACAGTTGCTCAATTTTGAGTGAGTCGGTAGGTTGCAACTCCTCTTTCTAATTCTCCCCCTCTTCCTTCTCGTCCTCCTTTTCCTCGTCCTCCTTCTCCTCGTCCTCCTTCTCCTCGTCCTCCTTCTCCTCGTCCTCCTTCTCCTCGTCCTCCTTTTCCTCGTCCTCCTTCTCCTCGTCTCCTCGTCCTCCTTCTCCTCGTCCTCCTTCTCCTCGTCCTGCTTCTCTTCGTCCTTCTTCTCCTCGTCCTCCTTCTTCTCGTCCTCCTTCTCCTCTTCCTTCTTCTCCCCGTCCTTCTTCTCCTCATCTTCGTCCTCCTCGTTTTCCTTCTCCTCGTGCTCCTTCTCCTCGTGCTCCTTCTCCTCGTGCTCCTTCTCCTCGTGCTCCTTCTCCTCGTGCTCCTTCTCCTCGTCCTCCTCCTTTTCGTCCTCCTCCTTCTCGACCTCCTTCTCCTCGTCCTTCTCCTTCTCGTCCTCCTTCTCGTCGCCTTCCTTCTCCTCGTCGTCCTTCTCCTCGACCTACTCCTCCTCGTCCTCCTTCTCCTCGTCCTCGTCCTCCTTCTCCCCGTCCTCCTTCTCCTCGTCCTCCTTCTCCTCGTCCTCCTTCTCTTCGTCCTCCTTCTCCTCGTCCTGCTTCTCTTCGTCCTTCTTCTCCTCGTCCTCCTTCTTCTCGTCCTCCTTCTCTTCGTCCTTCTTCTCCTCGTCCTCCTTCTTCTCGTCCTCCTTCTCCTCTTCCTTCTTCTCCTCGTCCTCCTTCTCCTCGTCTTCGTCCTCCGTCGTCCTCCTTCTCTTCGTCCTCCTTCTACTCGTGCTCCTTCTCCTCGTGCTCCTTCTCCTCGTCCTCCTTCCCCTCGTCCTTCTTCTCCTCGTCCTCCTTCTTCTCGTCCTCCTTCTCCGCTTCCTTCTTCTCCTCGTTCTCCTTCTTCTCGTCCTCCTTCTCCTCGTCCTCCTTCTCCTCGTCCTCCTTGTCCTCGTCCTCCTTCTCCTCGTCTTCCTTCTCTTCGTCCTCCTTCTCCTCGTCCGACTTCTCTTCGTCCTTCTTCTCCTCGTCCTCCTTCTTCTCGTCCTCCTTCTCCTCTTCCTTCTTCTCCTCGTCCTCCTTCTCTTCGTCCTTCTTCTCCTCGTCCTGCTTCTTCTCGTCCTCCTTGTCCTCTTCCTTCTTCTCCTCGTCCTCCTTCTCCTCGTCTTCTTCCTCCTCGTCCTCCTTCTCCTCGTGCTCCTTCTCCTCGTCCTCCTTCTCCTCGTCCTCCTTCTCCTCGTCCTCCTTCTCCCCGTCCTCCTTCTCCTCGTCTTCCTCCTCCTCGTCCTCGTTCTTCTCATCCTCTTCTTCCAAAGGTTGGTACTCCCTGAACCATGTGCGTTAATTTTTTATTTCCTTTCAGGAAAAAGAAAAAAACCCCAAACTTTCCTTTGAAGTTGTAGAGTCTACCTGAAACGAGCTCTTTCACACAGCATCAGTTACAGTGTCGAGTATAATTGATCGGATGGCCTATAATTAATTTAAATCACCTGTAATCCGTTGACGAAGAGCCCTATTATCGCCCCAGACGCCAGAAGATACTGAAAGGCTACAAATTTGAAAGTCAACTCCTTCAATCAAATCAGTGTAAATGAGGCCCCTACACAACCACTTCTTAGCCGGCACATGGGTGTCCTCAACCGAGCCCACCCAGTCGATATGCATGTGCGAGCAGAGGAATGGCCTCAAGGCAAACAAACTCTTGCCAATAATCAAAACTGCTTAATTGCAAGGAATGGGATATGCCTACCTCTCCTTCTCCCCCGGCCACTGTTTCATCAGCCCAGGAGCATAACGTTTGATTACCACATACAAACACGATTAAGTTACGTTTCCAGGCACCGGGAAGGTGTGGCTCACTTCGCATTTCAATTGAGTGCGACTCTGGCTGTGTGCGTGTGACTTAAATTTCGGTGGTCAGTGTAAAGAAGTTGAAAGCAAACCCTCTTGTCATGTAATCACGAAAGGAATTCTAAAATCATCGTCCCCCCTCCCCCAAACAAATAGACTAACAGAAACTGTAATTCATTCGCTTCGTTCCCCTAAACAAGCCTTGGGGTGGCGGTGGTGCTGCAAGATGCTCGCCTTGAGGAATATTATGCAAATCAGAGAAACAAAACAAATTTGTTGGGCAAACTTTGATAACAAAGTCATCCGCATTGAAGAGACGAAAGAGTGAATCGAGAGGCAACCGCCCTCCCATGTCTTTGCCCTGAATTCGAATTTGAAACAATGCCCGCAGGGAACAGAAGGGGCAACGTAGCTTCCCTCCCAGAAAAGCAACCGAGTAATTAAGGAAGAAAACTTTACATTGTAATGCGTACACAACTATCTGTGAAGCAACTACGTCTATCTGGACACCGGAATTCCCAGCAGCCCGGAGGAGACCAATGGATACTGGAGAAAAAACCGAAGCACAGAGCAGAGAGCCAGTGACGCTTTGCGGAATGCTCGTACACTGGGATACGGTCCTGGTATTTGTCTACAGCGTGCTATCGTCATAGTCATCGTTGTTTGGCTTTTTTTTGGGGGGCCTTGGCAATCACATGAAGATGCCGCACAGATACTCCGGCCGTGTATACGACCGACTCGGCCTTATCGAGTCACATAACATGAACACTTTTGTTTATTACTTCCTCTTATCACAGAAGTCGTTTGCCTGAATGTGTGTGGGCGGGTGTGGCACACACACGGACGGAAGATATTGAAAGCAACTGCTTTAAATTTTAATCTCGATACTTTAGAAGTGGATTCTCTCCGAGCACCGAGCGCCGGACTTGAATGCGTCAAGGCAAAGTTTTAAGTTTGCTTTTAGTTGTATTTGAATTTTATTTTTGTTTTCTTTCACGCGCCGCTGAGAGGATAAAAGACTTGGCAGGATGGACTCATATTGGGCGTTCCGCCTGCGAGGCGTGCTCTGAATGGCGTGTTAAAGGGGGGGAACTGAAGCGGACCGAAAGGCAATAACGAGCAGTCCCCGATGTGGATCATTAAACCGGAAGATAGCAGATTTTTGAATTTTTGGAACGTGTTTGTGTAGTTTTGATAATTGCACAAGAAAATGACTCTTGACACTTGGAACGGATTTCGGGGAAGAGATTCGTGGAGTTTCCTTGCGATTCATGGTGTTTCTTGGCTAATTCTCTGAGGGAGGTGAAGGGACTTATGTAAATGGCAGTTTCCTACTCTGAGTGAATGAAAGTCGAGTTTGAAAACTAAAAGTGTTTATCATGCCAACTGACAGTTCTTAGCAGTAAGTCGGCTTAACAAAGTGTCTGCCTCTAAATGGAAAGATCGTAATTTGAAGAAAAACGAAGAGCTTGCTTATCAACTACCCGTGTTATGCGCGCTATTGTTCTCTCACGAGTAGAAGGGACTTACAGGTTTTTGCCGACTTTGAACGGCGAAATTTGAGAAGCTTTCTTAGACAGTTATTACTCTTTGAGTGTTGTCAGCAGCTCGAAGGAGGAGGTTTAATGAAAAATTCGAATAATTGGTGTTGAGCTGGTAGTCGAACCTAGGCCCTTCGGCGTGTGAGCGTCGCACTCTACCCACTACACCACGGCGACCACTTCATTCTTAGTTATTTTTATATAAAATCGAGAATTGACTAGTCATTCAAAACGCCGTCTTTATATTTATTTCACCGTTCACCCACACAAACCTGAAATATCAACCTCTAAAGGACCACAAAGCCAAAGAACAACCCGAAAAGTGCGAATTTAAGAAAACAGTTCGAACACGTTAAGTCAACTTGAGGCGTAGAAGCAGTTCCCAAAGACTGGACAGCTTCATCATCTTTATTTATCTACGTTAAGTGTGTGACAGCAATTTCTCAGTGCCAAACTTCAGTGTCACTGTTTGGACCGAAATTTCAAGGAAACCCATCAAGGACACACCATTTCAATTAAATGGATGAAGAAACACAACTTCAAATATCCGACCTGTCACCCCTTGTTAGGGACATACCCATACATCAACCCAACCTTAATTCGACGCAGGAAACGAACAGCACATTCGTTTAATTTCGGAGAAAAGAATTCCAAATGAGAAGTGAAACATCTTCATCGTCGCCAAGACAGAGGTGTGTGACTTTCCAGCAACGTGTGAGTGTGGGATATTTATTTATATCATAAGCCACTTCAAGTTAATCCAATTTAGCACCTCTTTCCCTCCGCCCGGTGCGTGTGAATGTCGTTGCTTCCATCAAGGCGGTGGCCCGCCATGCCGGGCGCAATAAATATCCTCTTCCATATTTACGCCCGCACTTGTGACCGAGTGTGTGCTTTCATCTTATTATTACACGAATATTTAATACAATTACCGTTAATAATTCTGTCTCCTCACCAGGACATGTACCTATTCGGGAGCATGTCGTTTGAATGGTGAAAACACTTCTCCAGCAGCGCCGCCGGCGCTGACTGCGTCTGAGTGCGCCTCCATTGTGTAATTACAAAAGTGTCATGGCGCACGTCCTTATGCTAAATACTCGTGTCGCTGAAGGTGAATTGTAGTTGTCATTAAATATTCATTAAAATTGCCAGCGTCGAGCGCGTGAAGGAGGTTTTCTAAAATAAAATAAATAGGACCTTTCTAAATGAGATGCTGTGGCATGAGTGAGTGTTGCCAGGAACTCGTCCTCGCCAAATTACAACGCACCTGCTGGAAGCAAATGTAACACAATGTTTCTTTCTCTCGTTGAATTGTGCAGGGCTTCGCAGTCTGAGGTGCGCATTCCAATTCGCTTTCTCCGACCTCGCCCCCCACGCCGCCGCAAGCAACGCTGACGAACTCCGTGACTGGATGTTGTCCTCCTGTCCTCCGTGCTGCGCGTTTGTCATATGGAGCCGGCTGACTGGTGGCAAGTGTGACTTGGCCTGGCCACGCGGTGATAGTGCAAGGTGTATAAAGAATGAGGTTTTAACTCGGGCAAAACGGTTGTGGCGTTGCCTTGGTCTTGGGCAGGGGACCGCACGTGAAAGGGAATCACGTACCAGATTTTAAGTAGAATAATTTGAGATTCCTCTGTAGGTTGGCGTACCGACGGAGAGTGCAGGTCATGCCGCTGGATGGAGGGAGCGTGGCCGTGTTTGATCCCCGACCGGAGGGATCAGGCGGAATGCAGGGCTCGTATCACTTTTATATGACACAAGGAAGCACAGCCCTTCAAAGCGCGGCGCCGAACAAAGCGAACTGCTGCCCCTGTTCGCATACAATGGAATCCTTTTATGGCTTCAAGTGTAACTGCATTATGCCTCGTGAATAATTGATTTTTATGACGGGGAAAAAGTCAGAGGCAGACCAAGAGTCACTGCGGTCGGGTTGGGGGAGCAGCGGCCACTGTCTTACTGTAAGGTGTGTGTACACTTTTATCTTGTGAATATGGAAATTCGCTTTGCATCCGCCGCAGCCGCAATCGAGGTGGCCTTAATTCCACGCAAGCTTCTGTCCTGACTTATGCATCGTTTTATTACAAATCGAAGTGTGTGTAGGGCAGCGTGTGTGCGTGGCATACGAATGTGGATCCGGTTTATTGCTGCACAATGCAAGCACCGGTTTGAATATGATTTGCTAGCTTGCGTGCTTATCCGTGCTTTATGAGCATCGTAGGATAGCTGGGAGCATACGAATGTTCTTGGATCGCATGTGGGGTTAATCTTCCAAGTTATTGCGGCATATGTTGTTGGAATGGACGCGTCCTCTGTTTTACAGCACGTGTACAGTTTTCCGTTTCTGATTGCTTAATATTGCAGACAGGAGGAATTGTGTGCGTTGATGGTGTTTAATTGCGAGGATTGAAGTGTACACAGCATGGGTCATAGGGCTGACGACTGACTGTCTGCTGCTGTTTTCAAACAATTTCAACTTCAGTTTCTTGAAAACTAAGCTCCTTCGGTACATATTGGGTTTGTCAAAATCCCATTGAGGGTTCAGCTTAGCTTCGCCGTGCACCTGAAATCGATTCACTTCGGGAGTGAGACACGACCAAGTTCGAGCAAGCTCAAGCAGAACCCGTCATCCATCCATCTCTGGAATCCACTGCACTGAAAAAGGCAAACTGAATGAAAACTGCACAAAATGTTTAATTTGTATTTACGTACTAATTCTACAAAGTTTTCACCTGCCTTCAGCGTCAACAGACGCAGCAGCAGCAATAGCAGCGGCATCAGCCACCACGTATTTTAATTTCGCGCAGCAAACACCCACTTTGGTACGTTCCCTTCTGCTCGCAGACACACGGAATACTAAGTACTCATTGGGTGGGTGCGCACAACTGGCATAACCCACATGCCCACCGCCTGCCCCCATTGCGCGAATGCTCATTCACTTGAACAAAACAAAACTTAATTAGTCTCCACCGCAAAAGTTCGGCAAACACCTGAAACTACCTTCCTTCCACACATAACATGGACGTGTTACTGCCACTTCCTTCCTGCAACGAATAACCTCCTGGTTGGCCAACCATAGTCTGGTTCTTGCAGCCTCCCGAGTACCCTCACCGACACACTTCGTGCCGTTGTTTTGCGCGGAATACGAGTCAATTTTGAGGTGGGATGTGACTGAGTTACTAATTAGCTAAGACTGCGCGTTCCGATTATTTCGTCCATCTCCATGATCTTTCAGGGCCGAAGGATATGTTTGGCATAAAGCACTACTTAGGTACAGTAGGATTTGCACAGTGGTGCCGCGAAGTGTTGGCGTCTTGCTTTTCTCTGTCCATGACTCACGGGCAGGAAGCAGTATTTGGAATGACACACTTTCAACTCCTGAATCGTATTTATATCTAAGAAACATATTATCCGTTGTTTCCACTGAGGAATTTCGGTTACTGAACAAATAGACGCTAGGGTTTTGTTCATCATCCAAATTGCGGTGAAGCCCTGCCATCAGAGATTCTTCTTTGCTTTTTGGACTGTCAGTCTTCTCCTCAGGGCATGTACCAAATTTAAGCATTTTTCTGACTTTGTCTATCATGTGTCAATCTCATTTTCATTCTATTCAAAATTTATCATTCATTCATCATTCATTCATCATTCATTCATCATTCATTCATCATACATTCATCCTTCATTCATCATTCATTCATCATTAGTTCATCATTCATTCATCATTCATTCATCATTTATTCATCATTCATTCATCATTCATTCATCATTCATTCATCATTCATTCATCATTCATTGATCATTCATTGATCATTCAATGATCATTCATTCATCATTCATTCATCATTCATTCATCATTCATTCATCATTCATTCATCATTCATTCATCATTCATTCATCATTCATTCATCATTCATTCATCATTCATTCATGATTTATTCATGATTCATTTATCATTCATTCATTATTCATTCATCATTCATTCATCATTCATTCATCATTCATTCATCATTCATTCATCATTCATTCATCATTCATTTATCATTCATTCATCATTCATTCATCATTCATTCATCATTCATTCATCATTCATTCATCATTCATTCATCATTCATTCATCATTCATTCATCATTCATTCATCATTCATTCATCATTCATTCATCATTCATTCATCATTCATTCATCATTCATCCATCATTCATTCATCATTCATTCATCATTCATTCATCATTCATTCATCATTCATTCATCATTCATTCATCATTCATTCATCATTCATTCATCATTCATTCATCATTCATTCATCATTCATTCATCATTTATTTATCATTCGTTCATCATTCATTGATCATTCATTCATCATTCATTCACCATTCATTCATCATTCACTCATCATTCATTCATCATTCATTCATCATTCATTCATCACTCATTCAACATTCAACATTCATCAGTTCATTCTGTTATTTTTTCACAATTTCCCCTTACAAACCGCACAGTCCTTTGCGTTTCAAGACATTTCCAAAGCAAACCATACACTTAGACTCCCAAACGGTCCCGGTGACGATGGGTGGGAAAACGTGATGGGAAATTCCGATAGGAAACAAACACACATACACACCCATCCAAACACATATCGGAAATTAGTAAATTTGTCACACTTCGGCATTTCTGTCGTCTTCTGCCCTGCCGGGAAGGAGGTGTCTTTACGGGAGTCCCCAATAATTTGTGAATAAACCACGTTCCGGTTCAAGTATCAGTCAAACTTTTCCGCATCATACTCCGCAAGGAACTTTCGATCAGGGCATCAACATAATTCACCGCACAGGGATGTATGGAAAAGCCCCCAACACACACATAAACGTCACCATCGTGTTGGTGGGAAACTATTTTCAGCGAGGAAACTTATTGGATCAAAGTTCGCCCGAAAGGTTTCGCGGATTGTTCGGTCTGTCATTCTGGCAGTATTTTGATAAACTCACTTCTGAGTTTTTTGGTTTTTTCGGAGAAAAACTTTTCGCGTGCTGCTGCGTGCCGGTCTTACTCTCAAGGTGATTACGAAAAACAAGATTTTCAGGGACCTTAGACGCCCGTAATTTTTGCCTCACTTTACCAGTCGTCCTGGCCAACTTTGTCCTAGAATTATTGACAGCTGGCGGTCGGGTGTGTGTGAACTCTGACAGCGTGTTTGCGTGGAAACCACTGCTTGAATTTTCATCGTAACAAGTGAGTTTGCAGTTGCGCCGGAGGGAATGAGTTCGGAGCGAGTTGTTCCGCGTGATAAATTGAATTGCAATGAAAAGGATGTTAGGCGAGCAGTTGGATCGTGCGTTGCACAAAAAGGTCTTTAATTTTTAAGCAGTGCTCGTCGTTGCATGTCACAGGAGAAAGAGTTTCGCGATGTTAAAACTGTCAAGGCGAAATTCACTTGCATGCGTTGTGCAGTTCTGGAACAGAAAATGACAGTGTTTGGGGTGTTCAGCACCGGAAACGGGTGTGCATCTGTAAACAAGCAGGATGATAAGTTGTAACGAGGGGGGAGGGGGAGCAAAGTTGGTAAAACTTTCACATGGCTTTCACTGGAATTGCAATATGTACGTTTGTGCTTCCGATGAAAAATCTTACGTTAGACGGACTTGATGATTCACACCATAAAATATAAAGCAGTAAAAAGATGCTCTCACCAACGCGTTGAATAGCAGAGAATACTCTCTGCCGAGCTCAGTGAAGATTCACACATTAGACAGACGCGGCTGAAAGGAGGACAAGGAATTTACGTTAGTTGTTGAAAAGTTGCAACGTTCGGTTTCCTGATTTCATTTGGAATGAATTTGGAGATGCTTGCCGAACCATGAGCTCAAGATCGTGCACATCACAAACTATAGCATGACACCTAGGACTTAAAGTTCGAGTTCGATATTTATGTCATTCTTCCGAATTCGACATTCCACAAAAGTTATATTTGGTGACTATAGTGTGCATTAGGGAATGCTATACTGTGTCATGTGTAAAGCTCGTCAAATTGTGTGGGACGAAGATGGAGAACCTATGGTCGTCCGGGAAAGGGCCGATCGAACTCAAAGGCAAAAGTGAGATGGCGACGTCTACCTGGTTACTTATCATCTTAAGAAGATCATGCTCCAGTCGCATATCAAGGCTAGAGATATTGTCTCTTAAGAGTTCGTTCAGCTGATGGTTTTTGTGGATGATATTGCACAAATTGGGCGAACACAGTGAGCTTGGATGACAAGGGAAGCGGCTACAATAGGTTTTGGCAGTAAACTAGGAATTTATCATGTTTATGCTCCTTTGTGGCGGACAGAACTTGGCCCCTTTGAAATGACACCATCAGAGTGGGAAACAAGCGTAGAACCATTGCTTTCTGGGTATGATGTGCCAAAATCTGAGTAGAGCATTCTTTCTAAAGACTTGATCCAAGACCTTTATTATCTCTTGTGTGCCATGTAATCCAGTATCATTGGAGTTATTTTCATTGGCTTAACCTTTCGTACTTTTGAGAGGAAATTTGTACTCGCAATGTTTTGCATTGCGGATGCCAAATGGAAGAAAAGATTCAATGACGAAATCTGCAGGGCTTAGAACAACACGTGTCCAAATTGACAACTCTTCTTGGACCAGAAAAATCTTCCAATCATTGGGAAGTTGTGTTGGATCTAAACAATCTTGGGACAGTAAGAAGCCTTCCGAGAGGCTGCTTAAAGCTGGAATAACATGATCAAGTCAACCCTTGACTCGCAAAAAAAAAAAAAAAAGAAATAAATTACGCCCTTTGTAAGATCATATGTCTAAATGTGTTTTCAAAAACATCGTGGAATGAAACGAAATTTGTATTTAAAGGCTTGAAACAATGCTTGTGCTCAAACTGCACTTACTTTGGGTAAATTTATGAAACTGGTGTTGTTATCAATTACAGTTCCACTTGTCGCTTAGTATTGGCAAGAATCTCTGCTAGAAACACCAGAATTCTGCACCGCAAAGGAGTTATCCAGTAGTTCTTTAACGTCCAAGATCACCTTCACAAAGCTCTGTGTGACTGTGGATTGAGTTGAAAAACCATTGGTGACATTAAAATCAGATGCCAAAAAGGAGATATTGAATAAAGCGTGATAGCGATATTGGCAGATCCTGGAAAAGACCCAAGAAATGCAAATTAACACTCACCACCTATTCGTCGATTTCAAGGCTGCATATCACAGTGTGCATAGAGACGAGCTATACAGTGCCATGTCTAGTTTTGGCATTCCCACCAAACTCGTCAGACTGTGTAGGGTGACGATGGAGAACTCTCGCTGCTCCGTCAAGGTCGGTACCGAACTCACCGAGACCTTCAATGTCAAAGAAGGTTTTAGACAAGGCGACACACTGTCATGTGACTTCTTTAACATCATCCTCGAGAAGATCGTGCGTAACTCACAAGTCAACACCAGAGGCACGATCTTCCAGAAGTCGGTTCAATTGCTAGCTTACGCTGATGACATTGACGTGATTGGACAAACACAGCGAGCCGTCAATGAGGCGTTTGCTGGCATTGAAGCGGAAGCGGCTAAAATGGGCCTAGTGGTAAATGAGGGCAAAACTAAGTACATGCTGTCATCAAGGAAGGACACACAACATCCACGTCTCGGACGGAGCGTCACACTAGGCAGCAGAAACTTCGAGGTAGTTAAGGACTTCGTCCACCTCGGCTCCGCGGTAAACAGGGACAACAACATCAGTACCGAAATCAAACGCAGAATCACTCTTGCCAATCGCTGTTTCTTTGGGCTCAAGAGGCAATTAAGTAATAAAGCCCTCTTTCGAAGGACTAAACTAGCTTTATATAACAGCTTGATCATCCCCGTCCTACTATATGGCGCAGAATCTTGGACGTTAGCAAAGGCGGATGAGAAAGCCCTTAGTCTTTTCGAGAGAAAAGTTTTGCGTGCGATTTTTGGTCCTGTTTGCGTTGATGGCATCTGGAGGAGAAGATTTAATGACGAACTCTATAGGCTGTACAGCGACATACGCCTGGTCAAGCGTCTACGGATACAACGCTTAAGATGGCTAGGCCATGTAGAGCGTATGGACACCACTGCTCCGGCCCGAAAAGTCTTTGAATCCGTGCCATTGGGACAACGCAACAGAGGACGACCTAGACTAAAGTGGCGCACACAAGTGAAGAAGGACCTCAACCAACTTGAAGTGCGCAACTGGAGACAGCTAGCGAAAGATCGTGCTGGCTGGAGAGGCATGTTGGTTGAGGCCCAGGTCCACCCCGGACTGTAGCGCCACAAGAAGAAGAAGAAAAAGAAGCGATATTGAAAATTGACTTTCAGTTAACTAGACGAATAATCACACTGCGTTGTTGTTATTTAAAGGCTCTGAAAGTGTCTTAAATTTTAATTTTTAAATCAATCTGAATAAATTAAATTTTTAATCTCCAACATTCATTGAAGCCTAAGTTTACAAAGAATTTGGTTCGCAGGGCATAATTTAAATGTTAGCTTAAAGGCAAAAATAATGTTTTTTGACTTAGCTCCTCTTATGATTATGATTGCGAACGTTTACTTCCATGCTTCAGAATGTCCACAGTATAGGTAAGCAGGCTGTAATTGTGCCTCAAGCCAAGCACTTTCAACGTTCTGTAGCAGTTTCAGCAGTAGTGAAAACTGCTTCTTGATTGAAGAAGTAGACACAATATATTCTTAGATGTCTTTTACCAGCCACAAAGAGTCCTTAAGCAAATACTTTCGAAATACGATGCCATAATTGGGAACATGTTTGTTGAAAGCAGCTATTAAAAATCATATCTTATGCTGTGTGGGCGCTTACATGAATTGAATCAAGACCAGTCTTTTAAAAAAAGTGTAGTGAAGAAAATCTGTAACAAGAATCGACGTCATCCGAATTTCCCTTTATAAAATGTGGAAATGTAGGCTTATGCCAGTATGCTAAACGATTGATTATTTGGCAGGCAATATTAGTTGCGTTATTGCCATATATGTTAGAAAAAAAAAAAAATGCAAAAATGTTGACCTCTGTAATAAATTACGTCCGACAGAACAAAGTGGTCAAATCTCAGATTAAGGTTATAATGCCAGATGATTATCTTTCAAACCAAGTAAATATTATGCCATTTTAGAAAATTTGTATTTGCTCTTTTTCATTTCAAAGTTCTATGTTTCTGAAAAGAACACCCATAACTCGCAACATCTTCAGACAACATAAGTAAGCATGACGGAGCAGCCTGGCAATTGTTATACGCAAAGGCTATGCAACTTTGTTCGAATTCAGACCACAAATTGGAATTGTTTTAAAGTGTTAAAACATTCCTTAAGAGGTCAGGAAATTCATTTTTACAGGGATATATAAGGTTGTCAAATATCTCCCTTCGCCTTCTGTCTTTTGAATTTTCCGGCTATGTACAAAGCGCTACAAAGCCCGTATCATGCAATACTACACATCATTTGAAAGGTCTTGACATAATCTACAAATGACGCTATGCATTATTAGTTTGGATATTGCGTCCAAGAGTTATAGACGTGTAAACATGGAATTCACTAACTCCGAAATTAGCGCTATTTTAAAGTTTTCTTTCGTTAAAGGCAAATCCGCCAGAGAAACGTTCCGTGAGATCGATTGTGTTTTGGGGCATGGTACTCTATCACTTCAAACCGCGGGGGAATGGTTTCGACGATTCAGAGCCGGTGAAGTAGACACTATGGATAAGCCAGCAGGCGGAAGACCTGTGACGACGAATACCGATCGAATCATGCAAATCATCGAGTTAGACCGGCATGTGGCATCTCATGATATCGCCCAGGAGATGGGTGTTACTCACCAAACCAGTTTAAACTATCTGCAAAAGGCTGGATACAAAAACAAGCTTGATGTTTGGGTGCCACATGATTTGACGCAAAAAGCCTTATGGACCGAGTCAGCGCCTGCGATATGCTGCTGAAACAGAACGAACTCGACCCATTTTTGAAGCGGATGGTGACTAGAGACGCAAAATGGGTCACGTACGACAATATCAAGCGAAAACGGTCGTAATTGAAAGCCGTCCCAAGCTGTGGCCAAGCCGGGTTTGACGGCCAGAAAGGTTTTGCTGTATGTTTGGTGGCATTGCAAGGGAATCATCAACTGTGAGCTGCTCTCATATGGCCAGATGCTCAACTCTACCATCTACTGGAAACAACTGGACCGCTTGAAGCAGGCCATTGACCAGAAGCGTCAAGAATTGGACAACAGGAAGGGTGTAGTGTTCCACCAGGACAACGCATGACCACACACTTCGTTGATGACTCGTCAGAAGCTACGGGAGCTCGGATGGAAGGTTTTATCGCATCTACCATATTGCCCGGACATAGCGCCAAGTGATTCCCATCTTTTCCTGTTGATTGCGAACGCCCTTGGTGGTGTGAAGTTGAACTGAAAAGAGGCTTATGAAATGTGGTTGTCCGAGTTCTTCGCAAATAAGAATTCTACGAATTTGGCATTATGAAGTTGCCGTCTAGACAGAAATTGAGATAATTGATCAAAACAGTGCATATTTGAACTAAATCCGATCACTGTAAGACTTTTTATGAAACATTGAATGAAGAGCAAAAAAGCGGAAGGGAGATATTTGACAACCATATATTTGGCAGAGGACATTTCTGATTTCTTTCAATTGCAATTGCTGGAAGAATTCAAGGAGTAGCTTCTAAGGTATTCAGCATTGCGGTTTCTCCAGACCGATCAAGACTAACCAGTCCTTCTAACATATCTCGGAGTGGGCGAAGAAGAGTTGACTCCTTCTCCTCGAGAAAAAATAAAAGCTCATACAAGGGGAGTATTTGATGAAGAAGGTGAGCTTCGGTCACCATGTGGATTGTTACTTCCCCAACTTTTCTTCCCCGGAGTTCTGTCTTGTATTCAGGCAATCCTTAATTTCTGGCAAGTAACATTTTTCTTCCTGCCAACGAACGATGATGTAGCCCCTCGTTGAAAAGTATTCATAAATGTCAAAAAGCCCAGTTGGGGTTGAATGCTTCTTCTTAGAGCAGTCACGGGTGTTGTTACGAACTTTTTGTTTGGTTTCAATTTCAATTTCGCTTTTTGTAACAAAATACACCGAAATAACCAGAAAGAGGAGATCTCATATTTTCAAAAATTAGCACAACATCCAAGGATTCACCCATCCAATAAACTGACTGCCGCCCCTCCATACTCATCATAGCACTTTTCGTAAACACGCCCTTAAATCAAACCCAAGCACTCTCCATCTTTTTGGCCAAGACCATACGAAGCACAGCACAAATAAATACGAACGGGTAAAATATGATATCGAGCCAATAACGCAATCCATCCACCCAACCGGGCACCCAGAAACATATTGCATGCACAATACTGCTAAGCAAAATTGACAGCTCGATTTGTCAGTGGGAATAGAATTACCCCCGAAAAAAGGGATGTGCCACAAAAAAGAAAAAAAAAACGAACATTTGCAAGGCAACTACACGACCGAACGAGAGACCGGAATTTTTCAATATTTCTCCCGTTGCCGAGGACAGAAAAACGTTCGCCGAGAGGTGGAGCGACGAGCGACTGTTAGAAAAAAGAACAAAAGCTCAAAACAAGGACAACATAACACCGAAAAACAGAGCCAACCCAACGAATTTGAATAAATTGATCAAATTTCGAGGAGAACTGCAATAGTTTTTGGTCCACCGATAGCCGGCCCGATTGCACGGCTCCGTCGGCAATAAATTGCCAATAAATTTCTCGGACTCGTATCAAAGGCGGGAAATAATAAATGATTCGGTCTGTATGGACGTGAAAAAGGATGATTAAACCAATTCCCGGTTCGGTCTGTCCGCATTGATCACACAAGCGGGGCAGTGGGCTGGGTCGCCTCACACGGAAGTTACGAGACGTCGACGACACGGCTACACCCCACAAATTGCCGACCACGAGGACAAGACTCGTGAAACGTTAACCACCGAATCGGAGGGGATGGAGACAGGGTTATGAGTGGGAGGACAATATCGCAGCAGCGACAACTTTTCGCTCGATAAACCCCGTAAAAGGATGGCAAAATAGTTCGGAGTAAGAAAATGGCTAAAATATGGATGAAACACCCCCGCCGACAACGGTATTCGCATGCAGGTACTTGGCTAGGTATAAGATCGAACACGAGTACGTTGCCAATTTGGGGGTAACCGAGACCAGAGTGCCGGAATCTTGTCCTGCCCACTGAACAATGCGGTGTTTGCACGGAAGGCACAATTCTGGGGCAAACTGAAGTATCAGCCAAAAATTAATGTGCCCGGTGTTGGAGGACACAACAAACATCGTTACGCTTCGAGGTGTGTGAGCCAAATGTTTGATCGGAAGGGTGAGGTTGGACAAACATTTTCAGAAATTGCTTTTGGGAGTGCTGTGGATGCAAGACGCGCCCGTGTAGAGGCATGTGTGGTACTTTGTTCTGCTGACGCGTGGGTTGGGTGAGATTTTCAAAGTGGACGCAGTCGGTGCGGTTTATTTTGAAATGAACAAAGAGCAGGAATTGGTTTTCCAGTCATCTGGGGCGATAAGAGGCATAAAGAAAAAAAAGGGGAAATGTGTATATGAACGTTCCAATTTAGAGTCGAGTTGATACGCATACAGATGATGGAGATTCGTTTGATTTCAACTACTAAGTGGTGGTTAATTAGTCATTCCAGTTATTCCAGACGAGAACGTGAAGACCCTTTAGTTACACAAGTTACTGTTAATGGTAGGCTCAAAATGGCTCCATTTTAGAACACCAAGGTTGTTGATGGAACTGATTGCTCGACTGTCTAGAATTTGAAGACTATCCCAGCAGAGGGGAAAACGTATAAGATGCTGAACTTGGTGCCAGATAGTATACAGTTAAATCTTATTCCTGACTCCGTAAACGCCACCGAAAAAAGAAAGTTCATGACCGACTTTTTTGACAAACTGAACCATGTGCTTTTGATCTAAATCTACTTTCGTCAACTTGATGAATCTGTTCTTTTCGGCACATTTAACTGCTAAATTGTCAGCCCAACGAACCATCTACAGGTATACCGGTGTAAAGTGAGCGTGAAGATACAAATGTATCGATAGGGAACATTTGTTGTGAACGAGACCTTATTTTTTTTTTGTTTGTTTGACATCTGTGCAAAATATTTAGTGTACATCAAGTCATTGAACAGACAACCTATTTTTTCATTGTGTTAAAATTGTCGAATTTTGTACCAGAAAGTGATGATTTGCGGAAAGCATTAATTTTTTGTTTTCATTTGAAGAAAAGTGCTTCAGAGTCGCATCGAATGCTTGTCGAGGTATATGGTGATCATGCTCTATCAGAAGCAACATGCAAAAGATGGTTTCAACGGTTCAGAAATAATGATTTTGATGTGAGAAATGTTGAACGTGGAAGACCACCAAAAAAGTTTGAAGACGCCGAATTGCAAACGATATTGGATGAAGATGACACTTTGAGTCAAAAGCAAATGGCAGCAATGTTAAATGTTGCACAAAAAACAATTTCTGACCGTTTAAAAGCTATGGGAAAGATCCAAAAATGTGAAAAACGGGTGCCACATGAATTGAATGAAAGACAGATGGAAAAATGAAAAAAATTGTGAAATTTTGCTTCAAAGACACGAAAGAAAATCAGTTTTGCATCGGATTGTTACTGGCGATGAAAAATGGATTTGTTGCCAAACGGAAAAAATCATGGGTTAATCTGGGACAACCATCAACATCGACTGCAAAACCAGATCGATTCGGTAAGAAGACAATTCTGTGTGTTTGGTGGGACCAGATAGGTGTGCTGTACCACGAGCTCCTAAAACCTGGTGAAACTGTCAATACTGATCGCTACCGACAACAAATGATCGATTTGAACCATGCATTGATCGAGAAACGACCAGAATGGGCCAGAAGACACGGTAAGGTAATTTTGCTCCATGACAATGCACCTGCACACAAAGTAAAACCGATTCAGGAAACAATCAAAACACTTGGCTGGGAGCAGCTACCCCACCCGCCGTATTCACCAGACTGGGCTTCTTCCGACTACCATTTGTTTTCATCGATGGGACACGCATTGACTGAGCAGCACTTTGATTCCTACGAGGAGGTCGAATATTGGGTGTCTGATTGGTTTGCTTTGAAAGGCAAACAATTTTATTGGCGTGGTAATCACAAATTGCCAGAAAGGTGGTCAAAATGTGTAGAAAGCAATGGCCAATACTTTAAAAAATATGTTTTTACTTTCCCGATAATATTTAGTGTTTTATTTTTAAAAAAACAATTCATACCGGTATACCGTCTTGTCTATATATTGTCTTGTCATCCATATTGTCCGTCGTATTGTCTGCCAGCAGGTCACCAGATCTTCCAAGTGACACACAGCTTGAACCTTTATTACAATTGCCTTCCACGTCACTGATTAAGACTAGGCCGGGATATATCAAAGCGGGCAGTTTTAAGAGAGCAACCACTTATTTATTTTCCTTGAAAATTATTAATAAATCTCTCTACGGTTTATAAGAAGACCTTCGGCAATCTAGGTTGTCAAAAAAAATGTCCGTTGACCTTTTAATTATAATCTTCTGGGTGCTTTGCAATCGCAGTGAAATCGAAATATGAAGTTAAACGTTTTTTTAAATCTTTATAGCTCTAAGAGATGTGGTTTTGAGGGATTGCGGGTCTGGAGGAATATGCTCCGGACGGCTGTAGTGACACCTAGTGTAGTTTGTAGATAATAAGTGGATGGCTTGACATTCCACAGGGGGACCAGAGCCTAGCTTGCTATTCGTGTTTTGCGCACTACTGATTCTTTACGAGTAGATGGAGCCTGCAGTCTTTTGCCGACTCCGAACGGCGAAGTTCGAGAAGCTTTTTTCTTATGATATATTGACTGTTGTCAGCAGCTCGAAAGAGGTGATACCGTGAAAAATTCGAGGTCTTCAGCTGGAAATCGAACCTAGAGCTTCGGCGTGTGAGTGTCGCACTCTACTCACTACGCCACGGCAGCCACGTATTTTGTGGATTAATTTCATAAAACCTTTAAGAATTTATTTGTGGCCAGACTGCTTTGATTGTAGAGTGCAATGCGCGCAATATTGGGTCCTATATTGCCTGCAACGTAAACGATGCGCTGAAAAAAAAACAAATTCAACCATGTGGCGTCTTTTCAATCGTTGCAAGTGGCGTCTTTTCTATCGTTGCAAGTGTGAATATAAGCATTTCGGATGCAATGCCATTAATGAAGCTTTTGCTGGTAGGGAACACCCGTTCCAATCCATACTTCCTTAAGATGGAGAAGCAGTTTAGGTAACGAAGCTCCTCAGAAAGCAGTGATCGTGCGTGTTCTGTGCTTTGGCTCGAATCCTAGTACTTGATATAACGCAGCAGATGGCGGCCAAGAATAAAATGGCTCTCTCAAGTTGGAAATGATTTGAAGCGTCTTCGGCTGTGCTACTAGAAGCAGCGGAGCAGGAAAGAGATTGTTCTAGTTAGAGACTCATAAAAGCATCATGGGGCGTCATACAAAGACGAGGAGGAAAAAAACCGTTGACGATATAGATAAGGGTGGTTTATTAAACTAAATTCTTAGAATGCACCGCACCTTTCTCCTTTTCAGATGTCTATGAATACAATGCCTGTGAAGGCTAGTCCATAAAGAGGTTACGAACAAAATACAGCAGAAGCTCTACAAGTAAAACAGGACGTCAAGCATTGCGGGCAAAAGTTGATGAGAGCTTCCTGATTGAAAAACAGCTGATGAGGCACTTCGGCTGAGCACCAGGTTTATTCTGGTCCGTAACACTCACTTCCATTCTCAAGGGGAACAGACGTTTATGTGGACAATTAAAACTTTCAGCATTCTAAGAATCGAGAAGAGTTGAAAGGAAGGACTTGCAATCATCCAGATTCATGCTTGTGAATGTGGGGTGGGTTACTTGTCCTAAGCATTCTAAACTCCTAAACTGAAACTAAGGTGCTTCAAGCACAAATTCCTTTCAAAGGGTAAAATTCATTGAAGGTATCCCATTACTGAGACATAAAACTATTGAAAACGGTTCAAACGACTCCACATGCTCAAACTCAGAGTTCCAATCCAAGAGGATATCAAATGTACGAAGCTCCAACCAAAATTCTGCTGAACTTTTGCCCTCCCCAACAGTCGGCAATTAGGATAAATACACCTGCACATGTGTGAGCAATTATCCCCTAAATTGGATAAACATTTAAAAGCCTCTTTTCAAAAATGCAAAAATTCCTACAGTCTCCTGATGTGAGACGTAAGTATTCTCCGGTTAAGGAAACACCCTGGGGTCAGTCTCAAATGTGCGGTCTTCCTTCTCTCTTCCAGGAAACCCCTCGAACCTCAGTCCAGACTGAATCCCATCCACTTCCCTTGACGTTCTTTCATAATGACCTCAAAGGCTCACAAAATAAATAAAACAAATTGAGGGGCCTTAACCGATCACATGGCAATCCCATCCTTTTGAGCGAAGGGGACTCAGCCAATTTACCATCGCCACCTCACTCCAAGGACACATTAATTTTCCTCAAACTCTTAACGAAATTGCATCTAACCCCGATATGCCAATGTCAATGGACTTTATAAATTAGGATGAGTGCGAGAGTACAGCAAGCGTCCGGTTTCCTCTCTCACTCTTTCGCTCTGTCCTTCTCTGACAATTGAACAAAACGGAACACAACACATTTCGACATATCAAATGTCTCCGGCCAACCATTCGGACAGAAATTCAATTTCAATCAATTTCATTGGAACGATGCGGTCGATAAGATGCTACAACAAATTCGAATTTCAATAAAACGCCCTTCGGGCCACCAACCGATATAGCAGCTGTAGCCCAGCAGAACGAGCGTAACGAGCGGGTCCTTTGCCTTGATGTATCTGAGGTTAAGGTGAAACAACAAAACACAGCACAGCTCTGACGCCACATCATTATTTCCTAACCCAAAACTGTTTGTTCCCTGTCCGAATGGGAAATCGAAGACTATTTTTCGTTCGGGGGTAAATTGTCGGTCTGCAGAGCTGCCGGACACTGTATGCCGGCTGGACGCTGAGTGCTGAATCGTTGGACGCTGGACACTGGGCGCTTGGCACTGGACGCCCGTGTGGGTTCTTCAAGCTTGCACATTGTCATTTGTAATTTTAACGGCCCTCAAGGGTGACCTCCCCGTCTTCGTTGGAAGCTGGAGGAGTTGTGCGGCCGAGTGACAGCACTTTATATTTGTTTAGAAAAGGCAGTGGGGATTGGGGACATGGGAACAAACCTCGGTGTGTCCATTTTTATTTGTCCCCATCTGTGTATGTGCGAACGTGTCTCTTTTTCTCGCAGTCGGATTCCCATCCAAGTGGTACTTCCTGCTGTGACGACAGACTGCTGCTGGCGCTGCCACTGGGCGCTGTGTTCGTGGGGATGTTGTGTGGCCGTCTACAGCGCCGGAGATGGTGACTTAGAAGCAAGATGAGCAATGAATCTGGACGCTGGACTCGTGTAGCAATTTCAAAATGTCACACATGTGCCCTCGTAATGGTTAATTAGAGCTGGTGCCGTTTCAACAGCGTTTTGGTGATTGCCAACGTTAATTTATTCTTGTCATTTTGCTTTATGGCCGCCATTATCCTGTGTAATAGAGAAGATAATGCAAGTTATTTCATTTGCGTGAATTCGTTGCTGCTGGTGCTGAAGGGTGCTGCTCGCGGTTGGTGCGGATGGTGGTGCCGGTTGGCGTGTTTAATTAAAGTCGACCCTGCTTGAGGAATCCGCAGGGGAACGGAGGAATTAAGGATGGATAATCGTTATTAAGTCCTATGTTCCTCGTGAAACAAATGAGATTTCTTTTTAAGGACGTCTTGCAATTCCCTCTTGTGCTTGTTAGGTCGCATGACCTTCAGTGAGTCCTTAAGCGGTGTTCATTGTTCACTCGTGTCGGCGATGAATGGCGTGCGTGTGTGTGTGTGTGTGTGTATGCACACTTCTGGAAAGGATTAGCTGCTAAGGAGATTTCACTGGGAATCCTGCAACTGATATGATCCCTTGATGAAGAGTTACCACTTTGGTGTGTAGATTTGAGAGATTGGGGGGAAACCGTGAAAAAGCTATCTTCATGGTCTTCGAAAAATAAGTCCTCTGGCAAAGGACTCGTTTAATGAGATGAACTCATGAATGAATGTCTTTTCCTTAAAGGCAGCGAGGACTTACGGGACATGCTAAGCCATAGAATTCTGATTTGACAAGCAAAAGAAGTATTTGATGGCTTGAACGGATAATGCCAAACTGAAGAAATCAGACGAATACGCGTATTTCAACCACAACCATTAGAGAATGACTCTAATGGTGAATCAATTTTCACGGTGCATCGCCTTCTTCTAAGTAATTTGGATTACCATTTCCAATCCGTGGCCGCCGTGGCGTAGTGGGTAGAGTGCGACGCGCACACGCCGAAGGGTGTAGGTTCGATTCCAAGCTCAACACCTATTTTTCGAATTTTCACGGCACCACCACTTTCGAGCTACTGACAACACTCAAAGAGTAATAACTGTCTAAGAAAGCTTCTCAAATTTCGCCGTTCGGAGTCGGCAAAAAACAGTTGGTCGTTTCTACTCATGAGAGAACAGTAGAGCGCACAACACGAGTAGTTGATGAGCAAACTAGGCCCTGGTCCCCCTGTGGACTGTCGCGCCAACAATTATTATTACTATTATTATTTCCAATTCGGAGATTGCGTCCTTTGCGATGAACACTGTCGAATGCAGAAGTTTAGGAAAAGTCTTCGTCAACGCCTTTAAACATTTCATGTGTTGAATGATCTACTTGCCAGATCCGAGGTTTCAGTAAAAAGCCTCAAACTCTGTTAAAGAAAGCGTTCATTGCGTCAACTTGCCAGATCAGAGGTTTCAGTATAAAGTCTCAAACTCTGTTAAAGAAAGCGTTCATTGCGTCCATACAGCTTCTGGGCGATGTTCTTCTAGTGACGCTAACAAAGATAGTTCATGAACGCAGATGCCTAGAAGAAGCCAAAGTAGACGAAGTCCTTTCTTCTTCTTCTTCTTCTTGTGGCGCTACAGTCCGGGATGGTCGTGGGCCTCAACCAACATGCCAGCACGTCTCCAGTTGCGCACTCCAAGTTGATTGAGGTCAGTCTCCACCCTAGTCTAGGCGAAGTCCTTTACTATCTGAAATTTCTGCTGCCTTGTGTGACGTTCTTTTCGAGACGTCGATCTTGTGCTTCCTTCGCTGACGAAAGCATGTACTTTGTTTTACCCTGATTGACCGTCAGAGCCATTTTAGCCGCTTCCATTTCAATGACAGTAAACTCCTCATTGACGGCTTGCTGAGTTCGCCCAATCATGTCAATATCATCCGTATAAGCTAGCAGTTGAGCTGAAGGTCGTCCTCTCTGGTGTTCATTTGTGAATTACGCACAATCTTTTCAAGAATGATATTGAAGAAGTCACACGACAGTTCGTCGCTTTATCTAAAACCAGAATATTTTAGATTTGGGGAACACAATGTTGATTCCACTGTCTGTGGAATGTCAATGATACCAGAAGACAGAATGACAACGACGTTTATGGGATCAGAGAACAAAATCTCAAGAAATAAGTTATTTGAATCTTGCTCTTGGTGGGTTCTTACCCCTCAGTGGGAATATATGCCCGTAGGTAGGACCGTAAATAGAGAGACTACATGAAATTACACTCCAGTCCTAATGAACTTGTACACAATAAGAGCGATTTAGAGACGGTTTGAAAATTCGATTAGTCGGAGGAGAAGGTTATTCTGAAGACGTTGAGTCTGTTCAGACAATAGTTAACTATACATGAGGTATGCATGCCCCGTCTTACACCTGGTGTAGGACGGGTTCTGCTCCTCTTCGTTCAAACAACTTCTGCAAAATATATTCGAAGAAATTCAACGTCGACAAGGGTGGTCGGCAATCAAAAATTGTCTGGTGGTCGGTTCTACAATAACGATTTTGTATATTTTATTGAGCAATAGCAGGAGTCTAGAGTATTTTTTTTCAAGGAAGAGTCATATTTCTCTTAAAACGCACCAAAGAACATTACTCTTGGGTCGGATTGTGTACATATGAAGTTTTGCCTCAAATGTGAGGAAAGGTTCTAATCCAAGGAATGAAAGAAAGGAAATAAAGAAAGATACGGTTAAGATTGAGCAGCTCAAAAGCAATCAATTTACAGTGAAATAAGGCTCATACGGCTCATTCAAATAACGAACTCAAGCCATCTAATGTCGTGGAAGCGTAAAATCTGCTAAAAACTGCGAAATTTCAGGAAATGCTAAAAAATCGGCTGCATGTGAGTTTGAAGATGAAATCCTGCTAAAATCGCAGAAAACTCCTAAATCTGGTAAAGCTGCACAATTCATTCAGGTTTCTCTGCTTTTCCACAGAAAGTGCTCCGGAAATACCCATAGCTGGGTGTATCAAATATTTTCGAATATCAAGGTTCGAATGTTGTTAAGTATTTAACATGTTTGCACACGCACCCTTAGCACGGAGTCTTCTGCATGGTGACGCACAAACTTTGGTACATAAGCGCTGCTATTATGTGAATAGTGTCTTAAAACTGAAGTTTTTATTGTGTGTGTTTATGAGCATGAATCTGTATATTATTGCGGCCGCCGTAGCGTAGTGAGTAGAGTGCGACTGTCACACGCCGAAGATCCAGGTTCGATTCCCGGCTGGACACCTAGAATTTTTCACGGCACCTCCTCTTTCCAGCTACTGACAACATTCAAAGGGTAAAAACTGTCTAAGAAAACTCTTCTCCAGCTTCGCCGTTCGGAGTCGCTAAAAACTGTAGGTCCCATCTACTCGTGAGAGAAGAGTAGCGCGCGCACATCACGAGTAGTTGATGAGCAAGCTTGGCCCTAGTCACCCTGTAGACTGGCGCGCCATATAATTAATTAATAGAAATTTTAGTTCATTTTTCTGTCTTTAAAAAATCGGTTTATTGAATAACGTAAAAATACATCAATCAAGTTTTGTCTACTGGAAGTGACTGATTTTTTCCATCTCGCTGGCAATATTCATACACGGTCTCATTGAAAAAATGGCTTCTCTCTAGCATCGATCCAAATTGCATCCTCTTTCCATTTCTTCAACCCGAACTGGTAATCATTGGTTCTGCATCCGCCAAAAAAGCCAGTAGACGGAAGGAGGAAGGTCTGGAGAATACTGCAGTTGGAGTAAGGTGGTCCATTTCGGCGTCTTCAGGTAGTTTTGCAACGCTGCAACCACTTGAGACGTAACATTATAATCTTGAACAATCACCTTGTCATGCCTTTCGTGTGTTTCTGGTGGTTTTCAAGCAACATCCGGCTCAAAAACGTTAGTTGTAATCGAAAACGTATTCCATTTATGGCTTCCTCTAATTTAAGTAGCACTTACTACAGCACATCCGTCATGTCTCATCATATCCAGACCATGACCTGGGATCCGCGGAAGCTTTTCTCAGGCGTTGAGGAACTGAGTCGAGCTGCCAGCATTATCCTCTTTAGTGCACAGGTCAAGTTAACATACAGCCTCCTGGCAGCGCCTCTGGATAGCCATCGCAACACCCGTTGTATGGTGAATGAATGTATGCAGCGAACCCGACTGTCCGAAGATTTATATAATGGGCAGTCTGTGGGTTGTGCGTGAAAGTAACTTCCTCACTACGTAAAAAGAAATAGTTAAGAAAAACCGATATGCATCGGATAAGGACGAATAAACTGTTGACGACCCCAGCAAATGTTTTACGGACAACGATGTTCGGTTTTGAACGTGGAATGCGAGGTCCAGACAGACCACGTGCAGCCGAACAACTTGCGGAGGCCCTTGGCTGCTGCAAAGCAGACATTACCGCCACCCAGGAAGTGCGATGGAATTTGCCCGGCAAGGAAACGTTGAACAATTGCGACATTTATTACAGCGATTGCTACAGCGAGAGAAAACAGGGCTTATTCAGATACGGATTTGTTGTTCGAGGGCGACTTAGGCAAAAAGCCTTGAGCTACGACATCGCCAGCGAACGCCTGATGACAAAAAGCACCTAGGGTAAGCATCAGCCTAATTTGCGCTTACGCCCCGACAGAGAAGAAGGATGACAAAACCAGGGATGACTTCTATCATCTCATTAAAAGAACATACAATCGATGCTCCAGCTACCACACCAAGATCGTTCCAGGGGATTCCAACGCTCAGCTGGGAAAGGAGGACATCTTTGCTAGAGTCAAAATAGGTCTGGCGGTAAATGAGGGCAAAACTAAGTACATGCTGTCACAAAGGAAGGACACACAACATCGACGTCTCGGGCAGAGCGTCACACTAGGCAGCAGAACCTTCGAGGTAGTCAAGGACTCCGTCTACCTTGGCTCTGCGGTAAACAGGGACAACAACATCAGTACTGAAATCGCAGAATCACTCTTGCCAATCTCTGTTTCTTTGGGCTCATGAGGCAATTGAGTAATAAAGTCCTCTCTCGAAGGACTAAGCTCGCTTTATATAACAGCTTGGTCATCCCCGCCCTACTTTATGCCACTGACTCTTGGACGTAGAGACGAATTTTACAATGCCATGTTTGGCATTCCTACCAAACTCGTTAAAATGTGTAGGATGACGATGGGGAACTCTTGCTGTTCCGTCAAGGTTAGCGGCGAACCTTCAATGTCAAAAAAAAAAAAAAAAAATAGACAAGGCGACGCACTGTCATGTTACTTCTTAAACATCGAGAAGTCCTCACAAGTCAACATGAGAGACACGATCTTCATTTCAATTGCTAGCTTATATTGACGTGACTGGACGAACACAGCTAGGTGTCAGTAAGGCGTTTGTTCGCATTGAAGCATCGAGGTAGTCAAGGACTTCGTCTACCTCCGCGGATTTTGGGAAGCTGGCAAAAGATCGTGTTGGATGAAGAGTTCCCAAGAAGAAGTAGAAGAAGCCTCAACGTCGGGGTCTGAGGTCGATTAAGACTTGGTATCGTTTAACAGAGATATTCTTCCACGCAACCTGCACAACATCCCATAGCTATTTTGTATTTTTGGGTTGTACTCTATATACAGCTTTCTTTACATCTGTCTAAAGGTTTTCAATGGGATTCAGATCCGAAGGCTGAGGAGTCCACTCCATAACTTGAACTTCATTGCTTAAAAAAATTCTTTGACAAGTTTACTCTATTGTCTAGCTGTAGAATCCATCTAAGCGGCATATTCCACTCTGCGAAAGGTAGTATGTTTTTTCTCATTATGCTGTCATAAACTCCAAAAATTGGACCAGTACCACAAAAGGAAAAGCATCCTCAAATAAGGATGTCAAATATGCGTCGTTTTCTTCGATAATCTGTTTCAATCTAGATGCCAACTTCATAATTCCTCCTTCGTAGAATGCTCCCTCCTTATTTGCGAAGAACTTGGACAGTCACTTTCCACAAGTCTCTTTTGAGTTCAACTTCACACCACCAAGGGCGTTCGCAATGGACAGGAACAGATGGGAATCACTTGGTGCTATGTCCGGGCTATTGTGAATGAGATAAAACCTTCCATCCGAGCTCCTGTAGCTGCTGACGAGTCATCAACGAAGTGTGTGTTGGCCAATTCTGGACGCTTCTGGTCGATCGAATACTTCCAGTGGTTCTGCTGTTAGCAGTAGATGTTAGAATTAAGCGTCTGGCCATATGGGAGGAGCTCATAGTGAATGATTCCCTTCCAATCCCACCAAACACACACCAAAACCTTCCTGGCCATCAATCCCGGCTTGGCCACTGTTTGGGACGACTCACCGTTCCTCAACCACGATCTTTTTCGCTTGATATTGTCATAAATGGGTCGAGTTCCGTTTCAGCATCATATCGCAGGCATTGATTCGGTCCAGAAGGTTTTTTCGTGTCAAATCATGCGGCACCCAAACATAAAGTTTTCTATTTGTATCCAGCCTTCTTTTGATGGTTTGGTTTGAAATGGTTTCGTGACTAACCCCCATCTCATAGGCGATACTCGTGTTGTGCACGCTACTGTTCTCTCACGAGTAGAAGGGACCTACAGTTTTTTGCCGTCTCCGAACGGCGAAGTTTGAAAAGCTTTCTTAGACAGTTATTACTCTTTGAGTGTTGTCAGCAGCTCGAAAGAGGTGGTGACGTGAAAACTTCGAAAAATTGGTGTTGAGCTGGGAGTCGAACCTAGACCTTTCAGCGTGTGAGCATCGCACTCTACGCACTAAGCCACGGCGGCCACGGCGACCACGACGAAGTCATAAGTACCATCTCCCAAAACACCAGTAATCTAACGGAACGTTTCTCTAACGGATTTTCCTTTAACGAAGGAAAACTTTAAAATAGAGCGAATTTCGACGTTAGTGAACTCCTTGTTTACACGTCTATAACTGTTGAACACAAAATCCAAACTATTAATGCATAGCTTCGTTTGTAGGTTATGTCAAGACCTTTTAAATGACGTATAGTATTGCCACGTACGAGCTCTGTAGCCCTTTGTACATAGCCGAAAAATTCAAAAAACATACAGGTGGAAGAAGGATATTTGACAACCTTATTCCCAGTACAGGCGTTCTTTGGCAAATTTCGTTCATTTCAGTAGGTTGACAGTAGTTGTACCTTTCTGGGACTTCTAGCAGGTAAATTCTTCTTTACCAGTCTTCTTCTTATTGTAGATGTCACCGCGGGTAAATTTAATTTCTATTCTGTTTTCTTAGCGTCATAAACGAGTTACGTTTGACTTATCTTTGTATTTGTCTTTCATCGGTGGGGATAAGTTACGGTTTTCGTTATTTTTTTTTCCTTTTCAAAATAGTTTCTAGCATTTGCCATCGTTTTTTTAAACATCTTATTATTTCACCTATAAATTTGTAAATTTTACCCTCAGAAAGCATTTTTTTTTATTAAGGCACGACTCTCGGGAGTTCATTTACCACGACCCATCTTACTTTACTAACAAAGCTGCGCTTTTGAAATATTACCTTTTAAAAACTACAATAATATTATGTGTGTGGAATTTGTTTATAAACAAAAAAATCGAAACACTGGTGTTCACTTCAGAAACGCTCCTTAGAATCACGTGGTGCTATTATTTTGCACATTCGAATTCGGTTGTGTCTCCGGTAAAGGGACCTTTTTTATTATCTTTTTTATGGGTTTTGTGACAGATATAATAAAGGTGCAATATATTTGAGGCCCCTGCCTGATTATAGGAAAGAGAAATTAGCATATTAGTGACAAAGTCGAACATGGTGTTGTTATTCTGCACAGTTCTGTATTTTGAAAAGCAGTTCAGAGGTTAAAAATCGCATTTTGAAGTCTCTCAGTTTCAACCTGTACGGTTTTTAAGTGATTCCAAATATCTTAAACCGAGGTAACTGTTTGCTGAGTCACATCCAATGATTCCGGGAGTGCACTTTGCTTTTGGCATGGAACTTGATGTAGCAAGGCCCCTAATTCCTATCTTCAAACTTTTTCGGCTGGCCAAGAAAGCCTTTGTTTTCCATGCTACAATTAGCCAACGAAACCACTCTCTTCTCAGACGCACAAGCCTTTGTTTTCCATGCTACAATTAGCCAATCTTTGCAAATTCGCCATAAACTCTTTTAAACAAATAACGTGCTTCAGACGCACGTTATTTCTATATAAAAAAGAAAATCAAAGTTTTTCGCAAATGTTGCTTGTTTAAGACGAACTGAAATATTTACGAAAAGGCAAGATGTAACGTTGTTATTGCTGCTGTCAAATGTCACACCTTTCCAATGAAATAGGTAATCAGTTCCAAGATCAGTCACAACTCGCATGTGCTGCCACCTCTTGGTTGGGAATTTGTACCAGCAAAATTTACAATATGTTTGTCTTATAATTTTTTAGTGATATTCCTTCCCTTAAAGTGCATAAATAAAATTTGAAAAGTTGTCACAGCTCTCGCTATATAAAAACAAAGTTCCCCAGGCCAGTTTGCTTCCAAGAACATGATTTCAGGTATCTTCAATCGAAATACGCGAATGAAAAAAATCTGTTTAACCCTAGAAAGGTAATCTTCGTCGATTCGACGAACATCATTTTTTCTTTTTTAAATTTCTATTTACTCTTTTTCGCGATCGCTTTTGTTCTTTGTGTAGCTCTAGTTATCCATGATTTCTTGTTGTGTGCAGATGTTCATTGGCATATGTTCAAAGGTAACTGTACTTTTCTCCAGATGATGTGACTGGATTTATGAATCACATGATTCAAAATCACATCCGTATCACTATTTATAGTGACAACGGAAACACTGATGGAGGAAAGACCATCTGTGGCGGGATGGCGGCTAACAGACCCAGGCTTAGAGGGAACCTGACTGATAGTGACAGCTTAACCAGAGGCTATATTCTGGTGCCACGGGAGGTCAGGGGCCCCTGGAACTTCGGTTCCAGCCTGACCATTGCGGTAGGCCCCCTTGTGGGAGTTTCGTGGTGGCTGTGGTTTACCACCTAACATCGCGGGTAGAGTCGAGGATTGTTTAAGCAAAACTGGGCAAGTCAGTTAGGGGACTATCCCTTTTCAGTGTGGAGTTGCATTCTCAACCGGGCGCTGCGACCCAAAGAGCGGAAGAGGTTTTAGGAAGGCTTCGCATCAAACCAAGGTGGGGTGATTGCCCCTCAAGCATGATCCCAGTTTGGTACTTGGGTAACTAAGGCGTTTAATCTTGCGTTACTTACGACTCTTGGGAAAAAGGTTCCCCGTGATATAAGAAGTTAAGGCAGGTGATCACGTAATATCAAATCCCACATCTGTACTTTTTGGGAAAAAATGGAGCAAATGTTCGTCGAAACGACGAAGATTACCTTTAGTGTAACTTTCAGTGTTCGATTACAATTTTAAACGTGTGAGTTTTTTTACGTTATTAGCTTCAGTTACAGAATGGCTTCGCGATTGTTTTTTTCGACTGAGGAAATAGAGAGCTTTATAGGAGCAGGTGACTTTTGTGAAGACGAGAATTCCGGTGTTAGCGAACAAGAATATGATGCGGATGACAATGTGGAGGCTGAAGATGACTCGGATTGGGAAGATGACAATGAATCAGACGTCGAAGAGAACATACTTACCTCTTAGTTTATTGAGACAATATGAAAGAACAAAAATAATTTCATTCCCTAAAAACATTTTGCGAGGTAAGAACAGGCATATATGGACGACTAAAATGAAAACAAGCTGGAGGTATGGTGCAAACATTGTGCATCAAGCGATGTTACCTTTAGTAATCAGAAACCATTGAAAAGAGGAGATTTTATGAAGAACCTACATTCCAGTCTTGTTGCGCCTTCGATGAAAAAGCGAATAGAAGCACCAACTTTGCACACAAAAATCAGGACCAATATTAACCAAAATATTGTTCAAAGTGAAGGATTTACATCAGAGAGTAACGAGACTGCAATCAAAATCAAAGGCAGAAAAATCTGTAAATTTTGTCCATGCCAAAAACGTCGTTTGACAAAATCAGTGTGCAAAAATGCAAAAAGAGCATTTGCGGCGAGCACAAAATTGAACTTTGCACAAAATGTGCAAAATAATTTAGTTTTTTCTTATTGTAATTTTTTATTGTTTTAAATGAATTTATCTTTAAGTTTTTCCTTTCTAATGAATTTTGTTGATGTTTTTTAGTTATTCCTTAAAAAAATAAGTGCTGTTAAAAAACTGTGTTCATAAACTTTTAAGAAGAATAAAAAGGCGCACACCTAAAAAAAAATAAAAAGTGAGCTTTTATTAAAAGAAATATTTGATAAAAATAAATTATTAACATCTATAAACATATGTTAATAACTTTTCGAAAAAAAATTCATTTAAATTTTACTTCGTCGATTCGACAAATAATTACCTTTAACGTACTAAGAAATATAATTTCCTTTCCAGGGTTAAGGAAGCTTTTGAATCCATTTCTTTTCCATATTTAATTTCTTCGCGGATCAGAATTCAAGTGCAAATCTATCGCTTAAGTTTGCATTCCTTGCTTAAATGATGTCTTCCATTTTAAAGCTCATCTCTCTAGTTTATCACAAAAATCTAGTTTTTTTTTAATGTTCCTCTTACCGAAAGAAGAGCGGAATTTAAACTGTGAAAATCAGACATTCACAAAAATAATCAAGGACATCTGAAATAAATCCCCTAGTCCTTAGTTTCTTTAGCGACTTTTCATACGGGAGCTGTTCCCTCGTTGAACTTCACGCACAAAGTCATCGTAAAAAGGATATACGGGACTCCGGAAAAAATGTTTTAAAATTATTCTCAACGTCAATGCATGCCTTCCCCTAATTAACGCCTTATCATATCTCGGTCCCCACGCGCACGAGGCTCATCACAAGCAACAAGAAAACAGACAAGCACCAAAACCAAGAACGAAGTAACGCCGGAGTGTAGGGGGAGAAACGGTTTCCTTTGAAGAAGACGCCGGTAGCCAGCTTCGCCTCAGAATCCCTCTCAAAAATAATCATACATCACTAAGTATGTTCGCTGTTTTATTTGACTTTTCCTCAGCACCGCCTGGAGCTGGATAATAATTGCCTGGAATTCCAGGGGTGCCTCACTGTGAACGTAATTATGGTGCGCTCATGGAACGGGGCTGAGCCTTCGCAAGCACCTTTAATCCACGAGGATATGCTTTCAAAATGAACTGACTTATCCTGCCGGACTCTGGCCACTTACTCGTGCATCTCGCGCTCTCCCCTGACCGCACTTAATTACTCGTAAAATTCGTTTTAAATTCACTGAACTCAAAATGAGTTGCACGCCGGCCGCTCCACGCATGCATCAGCGTGCTTACAACAAACGGATAAGTGATTTTTAATTTTGCAAAGATTAATTAAAAATTGGTCAATAAATTTGCCCAGAACCGCATCAGCAGCTGGCCGCGAGGCGCGGTGATGGGGTGTGATGTCTCCACCAGCGACTGAGGGTGCCCATGGCCACGGGATGGGCTGCAGGATAGTGGTGGCCTCGCATTTCACTTAAACGATTGATTTCCGAGGCAATGGAGAAATCAGGGCGAGATCGTTAACCGCTGGGCCGTTGTAATAAAGCTTTTCGGCCGAAAATGAAAATGTTTAACGGGGATTGGCTTCTCGTGAAGTATTGATTTATGCAATGGAGCACATGTCGGTTTTGTCAACGCCCCACGGGCCGAGCCGGCACAGCACTTAAATCATGGGTTAAATTGAATTTTTTGTAATTTAACGCGAGCACGTCTATTTTGGTCTTAAATCGACACACACGCGCTCACGTTCCCTGGCGGCCTTTGTCGTGTCAGAGGCAACGCTATAAATGTGCAAAGCATTGCACATTACTTTTTTTTAATTAATCCGAAAATAAATGGAGGTGATGCAAAACTGAGACAAAAAATGAAAGGGATTGCGTGGCCGCGTTGAAAGCAATTAATTATTTCGGTACGATGGATAGTCCGGTTACAAAGTTGTCAATTATTTAATGGGGAATCAGCTATGCAATTAGTTGGCATTTTATCCAACTTACACCGGGTGTATCTTCGTCGTCTGTTAGAGGGATCAGTTCAGCAATGATCCCTGATCAGATCTCGTGGCTTAAGGTCATTTGTGCGACATGCGCAATGACGCACGTGCGTACTCCATGGTAAAACCATTCAGCAAAACACTGCTACTTTGTGGTCAGATAAAATGAATAACGAACTCGTCTCATGGGGGGCATGGACCTGTGCACGCGAGGTAACGTCGTTACTTACGCTCAACATGGCGAGCTGCCAATGCTATCCTCGTTAGTGCACAGGTCCAGTTGACATACAGCCTCCAAGCGGCGCCCCCTGGATAGCCATCACAATACCCGTTGTATGGTGAACTAATGTCTGCAGCAAGCCCCTCTGCCCGGGGGTTTAAATAATGGGCCTGACCTACCAGTATGTGTATTGTGCGTGAGGTTAACTTCCTCACCAAGTAAAAAACCTTTAGTTCAGAAACGCCGAAATGCCTCAGATAATGTAAGACCAACTGTAGATGACCCCAGCAAACGTTATAAGGACAACGATTCTCGGTTTTGCACGCGGAGTGTGAGGTCCCTTAACAGACCACGTGCAGCCGAACAACGTGCGGATGCCCTTGATTGCTACAAGGCAGACATTACAGACATCCAGGAAGTGCGATGGGATGGGCCTGGCCTAAAAACGATGAAGAACTGCGATATCTACTACAGCAATTGCTATAGAGAGGGAAGGCAGCGCTTATTCGGATTCGGATTGATCGAGGCAGACCTAGGCAAAAAGTCTTGAACTACGACCCGGTCAGCAAACGCCTCATTACAATCCGCATCAAGGCTAAATTCGGGAACATCAGTCTAATTTGCTCTTACGCCCCGACAGAGGAGAAGGATGACAACATCAAGGATGACTTCTATGATCTCCTAGAAAGAACATACGATCGTTGCCCCAGCTACGACACCTAGATCGTTCTAGGAGATTTCAATACTCAGCTGGGAAAGGAGGACATCTTTGCTGGAGTTATCGGTAAACACAACCTGCACGACAACACATCCGGAAACGGACTCAAGCTGTTGGACTTCGCCTCGGGGCGGAACCTCTCTGTGGCTAGCACGCGGTTCCCACACCTGGACATTAACAAAGGGACCTGGCGATCTACTGATCAATCAAACGTCAACCAGATTAAAACGTTGCGATCGACGTCAGATACTCCTCCAGTATTCTCGATGTCCGAACCTTTCGAGGTGTAAACATAGACTCGGATCATCACCTTGGTGTAGCCAAGGTAAGAACCTGGATATCGAGAGAGCAACGGAGTCGAGAAATTTCGAAAGTTTTACCGAAAGGTAAAACAGCTATCCGGAGGATACAAGGTTCGGACCAATGCCTGCCGGGACCAAAATGGACAACTCGTAGTAGAGTCGCAGTCTGTGCTGAGAATCTGGAAGGATCATTTCTGCAGACTCCTAAACGGCGATGACGACCCAAATCCCGCTGTTAGGCAGAATGTTCCACTCAATTTGGACGATGATAGACAAGCATTCCATCCCCCCGACTTAGACGAGGTAAGGATAGCAATATCCAAGCTGAAGTCAATCAAAGCTGCTGGAGCGGACGGATTGTCCGCAGAAAGCAGCTGAAGATGACCTGGTTGGGCGCATGCACCAGTTCATCTGTAATATATGGTCGGAGGAAAGCATGCCCGATGAGTGGAATCTCAGCGTCGTTTGCAATTTTCACAAGAAAGGAGACCCCTTTGACTCGCCAACTACCGAGGGTTTAGTCTCCTGAACATCGCATACAATATCCTCTCTGCCGTATTGTGCAAGTGTCTAAAACCGTTTATCCAAGACCTTATAGGTCCCTATCAGTGTGGTTTCAGACCAGGGAAATCCACAATAGACCAGATCTTCACATTACGGCAGATCCTGGAAAGGACCCAAGAAATTCAAATTGGCACTCACCACCTATTCGTCGATATCAAGGCTGCATATGACAGTGTGCATAGAGACGAGTTATACAGTGCCATGTCTAGTTTTGACATTCCTACCAAACTCGTCAGATTGTGTAGGATGACGATGGAGAACTCTCGCTGCTCCGTCAAGGTCGGTACCGAACTCACCGAGACCTTCAATGTCAAAAAAGGTTTTAGACAAGGCGACGCACTGTCATGCGACTTCTTGAACATAATTCTTGAGGGGATCGTGCGTAACTCACAAGTCAACACCAGAGGCACGATCTTCCAGAAGTCAGTTCAATTGCTAGCTTACGCTGCTGATATTGACGTGATTGGGGGAACACAACGATCCGTCAATGAGGCGTTTGCTGGCATTGATGCGGAAGCGGCTAAAATGGGTCTGTTGGTAAATGAAGGCAAAACTAAGTACACGATGTCATCAAGGAAGGCCACACAGTATCGACGTCTCTCACAGAGTGTCACACTAGGTAGCAGAAACTTCGAGGTAGTCAAGGACTTCGTCTACCTCAGCTCAGAGGTAAACAGAGACAACAACATCAGTACCGAAATCTAACGCAGCATCACTCTTGCCAGTCGCTGTTTCTTTGGGCTCAAGAGGCAATTGAGTAATAAAGCCCTCTCTCGAAAGACGAAGCTCGCCTTATATAACAGCTTGATCATCCCCGTCCTACTATATGGCGCAGAATCTTGGACGTTAGCTAAGGCGGATGAGGAAGCCCTTAGTCTTTTCTAGAGAAAAGTTTTGCGTGCGATTTTTGGTCCTGTTTGCGTTGATGCATCTGGAGGAGAAGATTTAATGACGAAATCTATAGGCTGTACAGTGAAATGCGCCTGGTCAAGCGTCTTCGGATACAACGCTTAAGATGGCTAGGCCATGTAGAACGTATGAACAGCACTGCTCCGGCTCGAACAGTTTTTGAATCCGTGCCATTGGAAAAACACAACAGAGGACGTCCTAGACTAAGATGGCGCACACAAGTGGAGAAGGACCTCAACCAACATGGAGTGCGCAACTAGAGGCAGCTGGCGAAAGATCGTGCTGGCTGGAGAGGCATGTTGGTTGAAGTCCAGGTCCACCCCGGACTACAGCGCCATAAGAAGAAGATGAATCAGATTGTTATAAAAATTTGACAGGTTTCATTTAAATGTTTGCACTTCCTAAAATTAATATGGATTTGTTGTTAGTGTCGCCCGCTATATTTCAGTCCCAGGAGTTATTGAGTGATGTGTTATTTAAATATTTATGTACCAAATCATGGAGCTGTCCCCACTACAATAGCGTTTGAAAGCTATTCAAAAGCAATGCCCTTTGGCAATTTAAAGGGCATTAAGTCTATTTTTTGACGCCATCGCTTGTCTGACAAGTCAGCAATTCGGCGTCTAGTTAAAAATTTGAATCCAGTTTTGAGTTTCATATGTATGTTACCAGTGCCAGTGAAACAATGCAGTGTGCGCAGTGAAGAAAGCATGACCGCCGGAAGCGCTTCCATTCAAGACCAAATAAATCATTGACGCGACGTTCTACACGACTATGGTGGCCCAAATCCTGCTGTTGGGCAAAATGCTTTACTCAATTTGAACAATGATAAACAGAAATTCCTCCCCACCCCCTCACTTTGGCGATATCAAGATGGTAATATCAAAAATGCAGTCAAACAAAGGCGCTGGTGTGGACGGACTGCCCGCAGAACTATTTAAGGAGGCCGGAGATGATTTCAGTGTACGCATGCTGTGCGCATCTGTAAGACATAGTCGGACGAAAGCATGCTCGATGAGTGGAAATTCTTTGTCATTTGTTCGGTTCACAAATCAGGAGACCCCTTAGAATGAGGAATAAGCCTTCTTTACATCGCCTTAAAACTTCCCTCTGCCGCATTGTGTGAGTGTCTGATAGGTCCCTCTTAGTGGGGTTTCAGGGCATGAAAGTTCACAATTAAACAGATCTGCACTTTTTGACAGATCTGGAAAATATCCACTTGGTACAGACCGAGTGAGTGAGATACATTCACCACCTATTTGTCGATTTTGAGCGACAAAGGGCGAGCTATAGGGTGCCATGAATAGTTTTGCCATTCCTACCAATCTCTATAAAGGAGGGTGGAGGACTAGCGTTGTCCCATCAAGATCGGTAACGAACTCACCGAAATCTTCAATGTCAAAAAAGGTTTTCCACAAGACGATGCACTGTCATGTGACTTCTTTAATGTCTCTAGAGACACGATCTTCCAATAGCCAGGTCAGTTGCTAGCTTATGCCGTCGACATTGACGCGATTAGATGAACACTACGAGCGATCAATGGAAAGTTTACTGGCATCGAAGTGGAAGTGACTGGGTTTGATGGTTAATGAGGGTAAAACGAAGTACATGCTGTCATCACGGAAGGATACACATCATCTACGACTCCGACAGGGGGTTATAAAGGCAGGAGAAACTTCGAGATAGTAAAGGACTTCGAAATCAAACGCAGAATCCCTCTTGCCAATCGCTGTTTTTCTTTTGGCTCAAGAGGCAATTGAGTAATGAAGACCTCTCTCGAAGGACTAATCTTGCTTTATATAACAGCTTTATCTTTCCAGTCCTACTTTATGGCACTGAAACCTCAACGTTACGTAAAGCGGATGCGGATGTATGGTCTTGCTTGCGTTGATGGCATTTGCAGGAGAAGATTCAACGACAAACTCTATGGGCTGTAAAGCGGCATGTGCTTCAATTGCTAGGCCATGTAAAGCGCAAAGAAACAGCTTCTCCAACCCGAAAAATCTTTGAAACCTAGCCATTCTAACTACGCAGCAGTCCACGGCATAGTCTGAGGTGATGGTGCACACAATTGAAGCAGTACGTCAAAATTCAAACGACATAACATTCATTTTTCCATTTTGACATAAACAGTTCGCTGCGACTAACTCGGATACTGCACTTGTCCACTCTGAAGTGTAAGCTGAACAACGACTTGGGCACCCATAGACGAATGGATAAATAATCCCCGCCACTGGAACAATTGGTCGTACCTGAGGCAGTTCAACTGCTTCACCAGGCTTGCCCATGCATGACACTCCACCACGAAAAGAAAGAATATGAGTTTGACTGCTTCTGGGGCACACTGCTGCTGTTTGCAACTTAAAGCAAAGATCTGATAAGTCCTAGATGGAATACTGACCTTATCCATTCCTAAAAGATGGAAGAGCGCTTGAAAATATGAGAAAAACACAAATGATGTACAACCTATTTGATTTGCATTACAAACTGCTGAAAATAATCTTCTCAGAATCAAAAAATATTTTTTTTTTATTAATTATGCCTTCATTGAGGACAATGCAAAGCAGGAAATTCCCCGAATCAACCCCAGCCACCTCCCACATGAGTACTCCACGAAGAGAAAGAACAAAACATCAGAAAACAGAATCATAAACGATTTGAGCATAATCTTCCCAAGGAAGCTCACTTCACTTCCCCACAACACTTTCCTGCATGCAAAAGTTTCAAGACTCTTCCATGAGTTACACTGTTACCTTGAACGTTGGATCAAGCGCCGACACTCAGTTTGACTCTAGGTGAACGTTATTTTAAAATTCCCACTGAGACGTCTCCTCTTAGCGACTAGAAGTTTGGAAAAAGTTCAATAGCAATCAGGAAGCAGCTGGGACGATGTTTGTCGTGTTTTTTCCTTGCGAGTGTGCGCAACTAAAAAATACCCCGACCACAGCACAACACGACAACGAAACGCCATGGGAAAGTTTATTCGATCACAACTCAACTTTCAAAGTATTTTCTCTTAGCTGCACGTAGTCCCGCATCCTTAGTCATCCTTCAGAAGGGGGCGTAGAAAATAAGGCAGCAAAACAGAGCGAAGGAAAATTGTTTCGCTTTTGATAGTGTAGAATCGCCAACCCGCATGAATTTTATTCAAGCCATAAAATTTTACATAGATTATATCCTTTTCTCAGTTGCAATGCAGCAAATTTTGCTGGTTCTTGTTGTCTCAGTTTTGTTTTTGCCAGTGATGGGGTCCGCTTAGCACATCCTTTTGTACCACGAGTATTGCCGAGGGACAAGTTTGTTCCATTTACCGTTTCTTTGCGTTCTTATATTTTGCGTTTTTTGTGCTCCTTTGAAGTCCATTTCGGATTTGCATTCGAATTGAGTTGTTGAATTGAATTGCGAAAGCATACCTTAATTGAGAAAAAATAACCTCGCAGGTATCGTTATTTTCCGTCTGATGTCTGCTAAAGAAAGAAGACGCTTAAAAAAGTTTCTACTTTATTGCGAAAGTTAAAGACGGCAGTATTACGGGAAATTGCACGCAAAATAAAGTGAGATTCAAGACAAAGCGCTGCATCTTGGAAACATCGTTGAAGGACGTGGAAGAAAACTGAGCCAAACTTAGTTCGTAAACACCATTCAAGGCTTCGAATCGAAGGAAAAAATAGAAAAGTACTGGAATGAAATCGTGCAGAATTTATTGACTAATAATTTACATATCTTTATAAGTTAAGATTACTTATGAGACTAGTCAGTAGAATAGTCAAACTGAATGGTCTATATACAGCTCTGAGGTATCTCCCATCACCTCAAGGGATTGCACCGCACATCTCCAAGCCAACAAAAATCGTCTGCTCAATAAGATCACTCTATTATCTCAATGTCCTCTTGCTTATAATTCAAGCTTTCAATCCAAAATTAGGAAGGGCTTATTTATCTTTGCTTTCATTTCCCTGCGTATGCATATTCCGGCTTGAACCAGGTCCTTAAACAATCAGGACAAAATTTCAAAATAGAGATAGAGAAATTGCACAATTTACATGACTTGGGAAACGTGTTACAAGAAAGGGGAGGACTGGTTTAAATTGGATTCGCAGCGATAATTTAAGTAGGCCAGATTGGTTATAACTTTCTACTCAAGTGAATTATTCATGGAAATAGTCTTTTCTTCATTTGGCGAAGGAAAAATTTGTTTTTCACCATCTTCACCTCCATTACCGCCATCACTGCCATCACCGCCATCACTGCCATCACCGCCACCACCGTCATCATCACCATTAACGCCATCAGCGCCATCATCCATCCGCCACACGCCATCCGCCATCCGCCATCCGCCATCCGCCATCCGCCATCCGCCATCCGCCATCCGCCATCCGCCATCCGCCATCCGCCATCCGCCATCCGCCATCCGCCATCCGCCATCCGCCATCCGCCATCCGCCATCCGCCATCCGCCATCCGCCATCCGCCATCCGCCATCAGCCATCCGCCATCCGCCATCCGCAATCCGCCATCCGCCATCCGCCATCCGCCATCCGCCATCCGCCATCCGCCATCCGCCATCCGCCATCCGCCATCCGCCATCCGCCATCCGCCATCCGCCATCCGCCATCCGCCATCCGCCATCCGCCATCCGCCATCTGCCATCCGCCATGCGCCATCCGCCATCCGCCATCCGCCATCCGCCATCCGCCATACGCCATCCGCCATCCGCCACCCGCCAACCGCCATCCGCGGTTGATCCGCCATCCGCCATCCGCCATCCGCCAACCGCCATCCGCCATATGCTATCCGCCATCTGTCATCTGCCATCCGCCATCCGCCATCCGCCAACCGCCATCCGCCATATGCTATCCGCCATCTGTCATCTGCCATCCGCCATCCGCCATCCGCCAACCGCCATCCGCCATCCGCCAACCGCCATCCGCCATCCGCCATCCGCCATCCGCCATCCGCCAACCGCCATCCGCCATCCGCCATCCGCCATCCGCCATCCGCCATCCGCCATCCGCCATCCGCCATCCGCCATCCGCCATCCGCCATCCGCCATATGCTATCCGCCATCTGTCATCTGCCATCCGCCATCCGCCAACCGCCATCCGCCATCCGCCATCCGCCATCCGCCATCCGCCATCCGCCATCCGCCATCCGCCATCCGCCATCCGCCATCCGCCATCCGCCATCCGCCAACCGCCATCCGCCATCCGCCATCCGCCATCCGCCAACCGCCATCCGCCATCCGCCATCCGCCATCCGCCATCCGCCATCCGCCAACCGCCATCCGCCATCCGCCAACCGCCATCACTGCCATCACCGTCATCATCACCATTAACGCCATCAGCGCCATCATCCATCCGCCACCCGCCATCCGCAATCCGCCATCCACCATCCGCCATCCGCCATCCGCCATCCGCCATCCGCCATCCGCCATCCGCCATCCGCAATCCGACATCCGCCATCCGCCATCCGACATCCGCCATCCGCCATCCGCCATCCGCCATCCGCCATCCGCCATCCGCCATCCGCCATCCGCCATCCGCCATCCGCCATCCGCCATCCGCCATCCGCCATCCGCCATCCGCCAACCGCCATCCGCCATCCGCCATCCGCCATCCGCCATCCGCCATCCGCCATCCGCCATCCGCCATCCGCCATCCGCCATCCGCCATCCGCCATCCGCCACCCACCATCCGCCATCCGCCATCCGCCATCCGCCATCCGCCATCCGCCATCCGCCATCCGCCATCCGCCATCCGCCATCCGCCATCCGCCATCCGCCATCCGCCATCCGCCATCCGCCATCCGCCATCCGCCATCCGCCATCCGCCATCCGTCATCCGCCATCCGCCATCCGCCATCTGTCATCTGCCATCCAGGGCAAGAGGTTCTCATCAAAGAACAAGTCATGAACGGCAATAACAGGGCATCGTACAAGTGATGCGCTTTATTCAATGCTCCCAAATATTAATAGACACGGTTATGAACGCAGAATCCTACTTTCAGGAGACTTCAATTCGGTCCACCCATATACATTCCCGGTTGGATTAGAACACTTACTTTATTGCGACTGAAGTGAACAGACTCTGCGCAATATGTACCATCAGTGGTTTCAGAACCTTTTCAGACAAGACGGCATGCTATGCTACCCCTAGACATTCGTGCAGATGAAGGATGGGGAACAACTCCAAGCCAAGCAGAAAAATGAGCGTGCAGCTTCGCCACTCTGCACACAATGTCCAACACAGAGGACACAGGGAAATCAATTTTTTCCTTCGCCACTTTGCGCAGGAGACTTTCCAAGCGTCGACAACATGACCCCCTTCTTGATGAAATCTGTTGTGGATCATTATGACCCATAAAGTAAGCCTCGATCCCCCACTTAATATTACGCACGTGTAAGATGAAAGTTGTTACCAAATGAACTTAGAACCAAATGTTTAGTAGATGGTTTCATCATCCAATTGTTCTCAATCGATACTTACGGTAAGCCCATTTCCCCTTTCTGCTTTGAAACAGAGGTATATGCAGGCTACCAACTAGCACGCTAGTACACCAGGCACAGCCTCAATCTCTTCTTTTTCAAACTTGAAAATTCATAACAACAAAATTGCGTCTGCAACTCACAGCACACCTTATTGGTTCTTTTGACAATCCCTATTGGGAAACTTAACTTCTCCTGAGACGAAGTTTTTCCCCAGTTCAATGATATTCGTTGTTTCTGCATAGGACATCAACATCGTGCAGACCCTTTCGAAACAAAGGACTTGTCAGGCTTTAAGCAAACATATCGCATCGTCTGGAGACAATTCGAAAATCAATGCAGATTACTGGAGACTAGATAAACAGCACCTAAAGCCCAGTCCACTGAGCGATTATCCCAACGAAGGAATTTCAGACGGTATGCAGAGATGAGTCGATCTGAAACCATGACAACTGTAATCACACACTCACAACATGAGTCAAGTAGTCACCCCCACTCCGGCGGCGCACCAAGTGCACTGGAGTCAAATTGAATCCACTGGATGCCGTTTGGCATCCAATAAATACGTAACGCGTTCGAAAGTACATAAATTGTGTTTGTGTGTATGCGTTTCGTTGCCATAAAGCTAATTTCCATTCATAGCCGGGAGGAGATCGGTACCATAGCGCTTATCGCCCATCGGCAACCTTCCGTCCCACTAACCCATTGCAGGCATTTATTTCCAGACGAACAGTTCACTGGGCTTGCAACCTTCAAAGAACATCGATTCCGAATAAATTGTGAAAGGATTATGCAGTCCAAGTGCAGAGCGGAGCACAGCGGCGGCAATGGCAGTGGCTGCCCCAGTGGAATGAACGTCGCTGACGCGGGCTAGAGCGCACACAGTGTTCACCTAAAGAGACATCGATTAGTGAAATCTCTTGATTTGATACCCAGAGCTGCAGTTTGAAATCGCTTGCGGGGCGACCGCTTCAAAGGACAGTATCTTCATGGTTAATGCCCCGGAACCTAATGTGTACTCGTCGAGGCCGGAGTCACCGCTGAATGGCTTTGGCGTTGTTCAGTCGGGGGTTAAGTCACCACCATCACTTTGCCGGGGGTTAATTTATTGGAGCATAGATGCAGGCCGAGCTAACTGGTTGCCACGTACGCATATGGCTTGTGGCGACAATGTTCTCGCCGTGCCGCGCCGTGTGGGAGAGTGTTATGCTACCGTGCTGACAGAGGTTATCGATTTTTTTTTGTGTTTTGTTTTTTCTCCGATCTTGCAGCAGTCTCTGAGTTCGCACTTGTGCATTGGTTTATGAGACAGGGAAAGGATGAGAACGATTGCCTCTGGCTGAGACCACAGTTGCATCTTGTGGTTAGTGCAGTGCATACCTCAGCTTGTCGCTGCCAAGTTGCTGCACAATTATCTGGCTGAGTGTGAAGCAGAGATGGAAGGGGTGCTGCGATGCCTTTATGAGGTCATGGCTATGTGCCAACGTGTTAGAACACCCCATTCATATTTTTGAAGTCTGCGAATGCACGCAAAAGAATTCTGAGAAAAGATTCCTCGATTAGGAACTGCCGTCAATCAAATTGTGTGGAGCCACGCACATTAGCGATGCCCTCAAATGAGTCCTCTTATCAACGCCCACATAAAGTTTAATTCATCAAATCCGCACCCAAGCTCACCGATAAGTAATCATCGCCCCATTTTCGCATCAAAACGCGTAACAATCGTCATCCATTTCGCCGAAAACAAAGCATTCATCACCGCTTCTCAAAGCAGCAATGTCCCTGCTGACAGCACCGTCAAACGGGAGGGAAAACGAATAAATTACACTTGCGAGTGCGGAGTGTGGGCACCTTTGATCGAATTATTCCGAAACTACTCAAGGAATAATAAATATCCGAGCGCCAACGGTTGATTAAGATTATCAGGCAACGCAGTGGCGGCGAGCGTGAGGCGCGCCACTGTTCTTTGCAACAGTTGTTCCCATTGTCTTGCTTGGCCCGCTTCAATTTCCCCAGAAATTCCTACCGTTTACGACCATAATGAAATGGTCGTTAAATAGCGTCAGGAATTATTGTATTTCCGCAACGAGCATACCGGAGCTACGGCTGTGTTTCATTTGTCGCTGAGGGCTATTCATAATTTTCCAAAAGCAAACACAAAGCAAGCGCCCAGTGGATGTTCATAATGGAAAACCGCACTGAAAGACGCACACCATGACGCGCCGCCACCGAACTAATCCGCCCGAACAGAGGACAATGGATTCATTATCGAGTGAAAGGGAGAGCCGCAGCCGTCCTTCTTGGAGGATGCTGATGATTACGCGCGTGAGGATATTCACCAACAACAACGACGAGTTGAAGTAAGATCACGCTGAAGTGTAATTTGTTATGATAATTTATGTCTGCTGTTGGTTGTAGTTGGAGTAGGGGTGGCAATAGTGTCTGGTATCTTAAATTCGTGGATAATGAGGAGTCCTTGGTTGGGTGCAGACTTAATCGGCGAAGGACACGTAGCTTAGTTGAAATTCATGGACTCGTCGACGGCCAGCTTTGAAGGACATTGACATGTCTGCTTGGAATTAGTAAGAGAGCTGAAAAAACGCAGAAAAAAAAATAATGTCCGCCGTTTTGTGCCTTGCTTTCGGTTGAATGAATTTGAATAAGTTTCTCTCAAAGCACTGCTGTGTGTCACGTTTTTATGGTTCCGTTTTCACAATAGAAACCAATGATATATCAGAATGCGCGCTTGTCATAACCTGCACATGTCTTTCCTTAATGAAGAGTTTTGTATGACAAGGAAGGGAGCGAAGGCTTCTAGGAAGCAATGTTTGGATGGTGCGGCAGACCCCAGCGATACCAGGGCCTATCTTGCTAATCAACTACTCGTACAGTGCACGCTACCGTTCTCTCAAGGCACTACAGTTTTTTTCCGACTCCGAACAGCGAAGTTTGAGAAGCTTTTTCTTACACAATTATTGTTCTCTGAGTGTTGTCAGCAGATTGAAACTAAGCTGTGCCTAGAAAATGCGAGGTGTTCAGCCGGAAATCGAACCTAGGGCCTTCAGCGCGTGAGTGTCGTACTCTACTCACAACGTCACGAGGGCCGCAGAAAGCAATGTTTTGCTAGACCAAAATGAGAAAAATAAAATTCTCAAAACATCCACATCTGTGGTAGAGTTCACAGCGAATCCGACCCAGCGACTGTAAACCGCTCAGAGCGGCGGAAACATTATGAAGGCAACTTATCGATGTAAGCTTCAAGCATCGACCACTCACGAGGGGCGTTCAATATATTCTCAGTATCATTATGAAGGAAAATGCGAATTTAATTTAAATTGTTTTTATTTTTTCAATATAATCTACCCTAACAGCAATGCATTTGTTACATCTTGAAATAAGCTTTTCCAAACCCTTAAAAAGAAAATAGCAATATCCAGGAAAGCATGCCCGATGAGTGGAATCTCAGCGTCTTTTGCCCGGTTCACAAAAAAGGAGACCCCTTTGACTGCGCCAACTACAGAGGGATTAGTCTCCTGAACATCGCATACAAGATCCTCTCTGCCGTATTGTGTGAGCGTCTGAAACCATTTGTCCATGACCTGATAGGTCCCTATCAGTGTGGTTTCAGACCAGGGGAGTCCACAATAGACCAGATCTTCACAATACGGCAGATCCTGGAAAAGACCCAAGAAATGCAAATTGACACTCACCACCTATTCGTCGATTTCAAGGCTGCATATGACAGTGTGCATAGAGACGAGCTATACAGTGCCATGTCTAGTTTTGGCATTCCTACCAATCTCGTCAGATTGTGTAGGATGACGATGGAGAACTCTCGCTGCTCCGTCAAGGTCGGTACCGAACTCACCGAGACCTTCAATGTCAAAAAAGGTTTTAGACAAGGCGACGCACTGTCATGTGACTTCTTTAACATCATCCTCGAGAAGATCGTGCGTAACTCACAAGTCAACACCAGAGGCACGATCTTCCAGAAGTCAGTTCAACTGTTAGCTTACGCTGATGACATTGACGTGATTGGACGAACACTGCGAGCCGTCAATGAGGCGTTTGCTGGCATTGAAGCGGAAGCGGCTAAAATGGGTCTGGCGGTAAATGAAGGCAAATCTAAGTACACGATGTTATCAAGGAAGGCCACACAACTTCGACGTCTCTCACAGAGTGTCACACTAGGCAGCAGAAACTTCGAGGTAGTCAAGGACTTCGTCTACCTCAGCTCAGCGGTAAAAAGGGGCAACAACATCAGTACCGAAATCAAACGCAGAATCACTCTTGCCAACCGCTATTTCTTTGGGCTCAAGAGGCAATTGAGTAATAAAGCCCTCTCTCGAAGGACTAAACTAGTTTTATATAACAGCTTGATCACCCCCTTCCTACTATATGGCGCAGAATCTTGGACGTTAGCAAAGGCGGATGAGGAAGCCCTTAGTCTTTTCGAGAGAAAAGTTTTGCGTGCGATTTTTTTCCTGTTTGCGTTGATGGCATCTGGAGGAGAAGATTTTATGACGAACTCTATAGGCTGTACAGCGACATGCGCCCGGTCAAGCGTCTACGGATACAACGCTTAAGATGGCTAGGCCATGTAGAGCGTATGGCCACCACTGCTCCGGCCCGAAAAGTCTTTGAATCCGAGCCATTGGGACAACGCAACGGAGGACGGCCTAGACTGAAGTGGCGCACACAATTGGAGAAGGACATCAACCAACTTGGAGTGCGCAACTGGAGACAGCTGGCGAAAGATCGTGCTGGCTGGAGAGGCATGTTGGTTGAGGCCCAGGTCCACCCCGGACTGTAGCGCCAGAAGAAGAAGAAGAAGAAACCCTCAAAAAAGAAATTTCCTCTTTCTCTGCAAAATGCAATTTATTGCCGAATTGAGTTCTTCATCATCCGAAAATAGTTTTCCACGAAGACCTTCTTTTTCAAATCCGAAAACAAAAATAATCACTATGGGCAAGATTTGGACTGAGTGGGTGGATGTTGGATTTCATCGAAACCACAATCCCGCGCAGCAGCCTTGGAAACTCGCGCCGTGTAAACAGGAGCGTTGTCATGAAGAAGCAACACACCCGCTGTGAGTTTACCCCGTCTTTTCTTTTTAATTTCCTCGCGCAAATTACGCAAAGTGGAAGCGTAGGATGTGGCGTTGATGGTTTCACCTTTTTTTTGTACTCAATGAGCAAGATTCCCTTTTAGTCGAAAAAAAAACTGTAGCCATCAACTTCCCGGCAGACGTAGTGACTGTGAACTTCTTCGGTCGGTCTTTTCCTTTTTTATGCCACTGCATGGACTCCTGTTTGTTTTCGGAGTCATAGTTGTGACCCCAAGTTTCGTCTCCAGTAACAATTCGATCCATAACACCGTCCGCGTTTGCACTACACATCTCCAAAAGCTATCCACAGCATGCTCTTCTCACTTTTTTCTGAGGCACTGTGAGCATTCGTGGCACCCAGCTTGCGCTGAATTTTCAAAGGTTAACATGCTCATGAAGAAGTGTATGAATTGTACCAGTCTGCCACCATTTTCACCTTTATTCAGGCATCCTGAAGAACTGGTTTTTCGACTTCTATGATGGTTTTTTCCGTACAAGCAGTAACTGGACCGCCGGAGCAGGGGTCGTCTTCAATGCTCTCTCTGCCTTTCTTGGACCCATTTGACCAGTTTTGCACGGTTGATAATGAAGGTGCGGAATCATGGTTAACAGCCAGCATCTCTTCATGAATAGTTTTTTGACTTTTTCTTTGCTTAGTAAGAAATTAGTTACAGCGCAATGCTCAATTTTCACCATCAACGTCTTAGTTGCCATTATGATTCCGTTGAATTAGACATACAAGTCGAATTAATGATCACATTTATATGAAATTGAACATGAATGCACTAAAATAAAAGTATAACTTGATACTAAGTCACTCCACATGTCCTTCCACATGCACCCCAATCTCAAGACCTCAATCCAATTGAGTATTTGTGAAAAGTGTTGGATAAAAGAGTGCAACAGCGGACAATTTCAAGTAAAGCTGAGCTCAGACATGTGTGGATAGAAGAATGGTAAAAGATTACATGCGAAACCACGAAAAATTTGGTACGTACAATTTGGCCGTTATTAAACAAAAAGGGTTACCAACTAAATAATAAACTTGTTCCTATTAAAATGTTTAAGTACTTTTATTTTAATACTTTTATTATTTTTATTTATTTATTTTTATTTATTTATTTTTACTTTTATTAATTTTATTTATTTATTATTTTATATTTATTTATATATTTATTTATATATTTATTTATTTTATTTATTTATACTTTTATTTAATATTTATATGAAAATGTAAAATGTATGTATGTGTTTTTTACCTACTATTTTTTTTCTTTGATCGTACCAATACTGTTTTTTAAGAATTGAATTGCATTTGAAAGTAGATACATGCAGCCAATAGAAAAAAAAATTAACTAACGAATCCAGGTTTTTACAAAGCCTTACACTAGGAATAAACTTCAAAAACATGGTGTGCCAATAATTAAGTGCGGCACTGTATATAACCATAGCTTCACCCCAATACTGAGAATATATTGAACGCCCCTCGTACATAGTTACTAACAGACCCATGAAGGGTCTGAGCCTGAGCTATCGCTGCCTTTCGTTCATGACGGTTCCGCACACGCTGCTTCTAGTAGTCAAGACCAAGCTCTCTATTGCTCGCAAACACTTGGTTCCTACCATATACCGGAGGTTGGGCCTTCCTCTCCTCAAACGAAGACCATCTTCGCTGAAGCGTTGCTGTCCATTGCCTCGATGTGAACGAGCCACTGTAAAGGACGGATTTTTGCCTTTTCAACCACATCTTCGTGCAACGCATAGAGTTCGCAGTTGTGTCTTCTCCTTCATTTGCCTACTTCGTAGACAGGATCATATGTCCGTCGCAGAATTTTTTTTTTTCAAAGAAACCAAGAACCTGCTCTGCCGGTTTGCTTATCGTTCAGCACTCGGTTTTGTATAAGAGTACGGGTGACATTCCCTTAGGTGGCAGCCGTGGCGTAGTGGGTAGATTGCGAAGCTCACACGCCGAAAGGTCTAGTTTCGACTCCCGGCTCAATACCTCGAATTTTTTCATGGCAACTGCCACTTCCGAGCTGCTGGCATCAATCAAAGAGTATTAACTGTCTGAGAAAGCTTCTCAAACTTCGTCCTTCGGAGTCGACAAAAAACTGTAGGTTCCTTCTACTCATGAGAGAACAGTACCGCGCACAACACGAGTAGTTGATGAGCAAGCTAGGCCCTGGTCCCCCTGTGGACTGTCGTCGTGTGTCAACTATTATTATTATTATTAACTTTACCTTAGTCCTTTGATTCTGGAGTTTCGACCCCAGCTGTTTGAAAAACCGAAATAACTCCGGTTGCCAAGGGTATTTCTGCGCGGAATATCCTCTTGGGTGCTGTTGAACTTAAGTGCACGGTGCATCGCGTTTGTTTTAGCGTTTTGCGACACAGCCAGATCAGTTTTCCCGGGATCCCAATTCGGCCAATACTGTCGTAGGCGGATTTAAAATTGATTAAAAGGTGGTGTGCATCGAATTGAAACTCACTGGTCTTTTCCAGGATTTGTCTTTGTGCGAAAATTTGGTCTATAGTCGGCGCGGAAGCCGCACTGGTATGCTCCGATTAGTGCTGTGCAAAACTGCTTCAGGCGTTCAAACAATATGCTGGACAGGATCTGGTAGGGGTTTACCTCCATAGTTCATGCATGAGGTAGGATCGCCTTTTTCTAGATGGGTCATACTCAGCTAGTATTCATATCATCGAGCATGCTTTCCTTGAAATTATACAATTGATCTGGTGTATGCTTCAAACCAGAACACTGCCGCCAGCCTTGAAGAGCTCTGATGGCAAGCCGTCAAAACCAACAGCTTTACTGTTTTTTTAGCTTTTGGATGACTGTGCTGACTTCTTCAACACTAGCGGGGGAACTAATACATTTCTCAATAAGTCCCGTGCGAACCTAACAAACAATTCATATTATTTTTAGGAAGTACAAACATTCAAATGTTAATTTTTCACGACAATCTTATTATTAGGTTACAAGTTGCAGTGCTTCAAGTGACGCTTATTTTGCGATTTTTAAAACAATGGAAAGCACAGAATTTCCTGTTTTCATTAAACATTGCTTTTTGATGGGAAAAAATACAGTGCAAGCGAAGCGATGGCTTGAAAGGTATTGCAGGGACTCAATCAAAAACAACAATTTGTCGGTGATATGCTGACACTCAACGTGGCCGTACAATCGATGCTTAACGCTTTGGAAGTCCAATTCAGGTGCTAACCAGATATACCGGTATGAAATGAAATAAATTTTTGAAAATAAGATACTAATCATTAATGCGAAAGCAAAAACATTTTACTCAAAGTATTGGCCTTTGTTTTCTACACATTTTGACCACCTTTCTGGCAATTTGTGAATACCACGCCAATAAAATTGTTCGTCTTTTAAAGCAAACCAATCAGACACCCAATTTTCGACCGTAGGAATCGAAATGCTGCTCAGGCAATGCGTGTCCCATCGATGAAAACAAATAGTAGTCGAAAGGAGCCAAGTCTGGTGAATACGGCGGGTGGGGTGGCTGATCCCAGCTAAGTGTTTTGATTGTATCAACTGATTTTGCCTTGTGTGCAGGTGCATTGTCATGGAGCAAAATTACCTTGCCGTGTCTTCTGGCCCATTCTGGTCGTTTCTCGATCAATGCATGGTTCAAATTACCTTGCCGTGTATTCTGGCTCATTCTGGTCGTTTCTAGATCAACGCATAGTTCGAATTGATCATTTGTTGTCGGTAGCGATCAGTATTAACGGTTTCACCAGGTTTTAGGAGCTCGTGGTACAGCACAACTTTTTGGTCCCACCAAACAGAACTTCTTGCCTAATCAATCTGGTTTTGCATTCGATGTTGATGGTTGTCAAAGATTAACTCATGATTTTTTCCGTTTAGGATTCTTAAAATAAATCCATTTCTCATCGCCAGTAACTATTCGAAGCAGAACTGATTTTCTTTCGTGTCTTTGAAGCGGATTTCACAAGTGTTTTTTCGGTTATCCGTCTGTCTTTCATTCAATTCATGTGGCACTTATTTTTCACACTTTTGGATCTTTCCCATAGCGTTTAACCGGTCAGAAATTGTTTGTTGTGCAACATTTAACATTGCTGCCATTTGCTTTTGACTCAAAGTGTCATGTCCATCCAATATCGTTTGCAATTCGACTTTTTTGGTGGTCTTCCACGTTCTTCATTTCTCAAGTCAAAATTATTATTTTTCAATCGAATTGAAACCATCTTTTGCATGTTGCTTCTGATAAAGCATGATCACCATATGCCTCGACAAGCATTCGATGCGACTCTGCAGCACTTTTCTTCAAATGAAAACAAAAAATTAATGCTTTCCGCAAATCATCACTTTCTGGTACAAAATTCGACATTCTTAACACGATGAAAAAATGTGATGTTGTCTGTTCAGTGACTTGATGTATACTAAATACTTTTCACAGACGTCATAGCAAACAAATAAAAAAGAAATAAGGGCTCTTTCACAACAAATGTTACCTATCGAGAAATTTGTATCTTGATGCTCACTTCATACGGGTATACCTGGTAGACCTCAAAACGTCAAAAAAGTGTCAAAATCGTTTTCAATACCGCAAACTGAAATTGCGTGGGTAAGCAGAAGACAGTGTGTACATTATTTGGCATGAACATTTGTCCATTAGAAAGCTGTTTTCGAAATGGTTGTCGCGGTTGCTCACAATGGACCAAAACCACCAAGTATGGATGATTCTGAGAGCGGTTTAGAAATGCTTTGCCAGACTAAACAGGACTTTTTGCGTTGGAATCTCACAATAAATGAAACATGGATCCACCACTACCCTCCAGAGTCAAATCGGTAGTCAGCGGAGTAGACAGCAGCCGGTTAACCACGCCAAAAGCGTTAAAAGCAGGTTATGGCATCCGTATTTTGGAAGGTTATGGCATCCGTATTTTGGAATGCGCACGAACTTTATTTAACGACTATCTTGAGAAAAAGAAAAGGACTAAATTGCATTATTGGTTCAATTGAAGGAAGAAATTGCAAGAAAACGGCCCCATATGAAAAAATTCTCTTCCACCAAGACCATAGACTGTTACAAGTCATTGATTTTCATTTCACCAAGACAATAGACTGTCACGAGTCATTGGTTTTCATTTCCAAATTGCACGAATTGGGCTTTTAATTGCTCAGGATTTGTTTTTGGCATATTTTATTGAATATTTAATGTAATCTCATATTAATTCTAGAAAAATTTGTAAAACAAGCTTCCATTTGTCTTAACAATAGTTCTGAAACTGCCCATATCTCGGGCAATTAACTCTCCAGATCTGGCCCTCAGCGACTTTTATCTCTTTTGGGACCTCAAAAAGATGCTCGCCGGAGATAATTATGGCTCAAATGAGGAGGCAATCGCCGAAACTGAAGCCTATTTTGAGGCCAATGAAAAATCTCTCTGTAGACATTAGAGCGGCCATGAAATTATCGTTTCACTATTGAAGGAAACTATGTTGATGCATAATGTCAAATCTTGTTTTCAAAATGTCTTTTCATTGGTTATTCCCGGGACTTATTGAGTAATGTGTTAGTTCTCCCGCCCAGTGTTGAAGAAATCAGCAGCGAGGAGCTCCCGAACCAAATCTAAAACGTCAGAAAAAAGAAACAAAGATCGCCTGGCAAGACAGCCTTGTATCAATTTATATCAATCCCTGGACTTATTGAGTGATGTATTAATCCATCGATTGGAGCTGGGGTTTCCTCGTCCCCTAACACTCTCTCCTGGTCAACTTCGACTAGAAATTAAAAATCTGAACAGAAGCAAATGACACTCCCGCCAAAGAAATCCTTGATCGAACTGGACACCATTAAAGGGCTTGTGTTTCCGCAGAGTAATTTCACATCAGCCACTCTCCTAGGCTACTAGCTACTGACAGTAGCCGAGCAGATTTTGCGGCCTTTAGTGAAGCAGCTGTCAGGTGTATCTGTTACCTTTTCGCATTCTTCTCCGGAGATATGGCTTTCCATTACATAAGCCAGCCAATTTGCTTTGCATCGCAACGGGTAAAGTTTCAACGGTCAGTTTCAATCAGTCGTTGGACCTAATAACTGACTATTTTTCACATAAATTGGCTGAAACTTAAGCTGTTTCTCACTCATAGACCCTATGCCCTATGAAAGGTTTGGCTGCTCGTTTCTTGGACAGGATGTCAGACATCACCAATGACCAGGTACGCTGCACAGTCTTGCCATATTCCTGCTGCTCGACTGCGGAAAAAATTCCCGCATTAGTAAAAGTCGGTACTCCCTATTTGAAACAAAGGCTGCATCACTGTTTAGATTAGATGGATTTCGTCAAAACTGATTTCAACACATCTGCTTTTAATGAGAAGATATTGAAAGATGTGTAAGGTATGGAAGATGTGTAAGGCGTGGAAGATGTGTAAGGCGTGGAAGATGTGAAATATGAGTAAGATATGGTAGATGTTGACACAATTCCTATGTGTGCGAAGAACAAGCTGGATCCACATGCGCTCGTCCCATTTCGATTCTTCAAAATGGCAAAGAAACCTTTTCCTTCACCTCTCTTGCCAAAATAAAAAATCAAACTTTTGCCCTTTCTTTACTCACGCCCAATTCAACACAGTTTCCATTCACTCATTGAATAAATCGTATTCAATCGCCAATAAAATTAACGCGAATAGATGCGTCAAACAAAATCTGGAAACGTTCATCTCTCAGACGAAAAGCCATCGAAGAGGCGTTGTCCTAGGAGCCCCAGCAGCGGCAATTGATTCTACAAGCCGCTCACCCAACCGTACGAAAGTCAACGACTGACTGAAACTGTCAACTATAATTGCCTGACGCGGGCCACAATCAAAACGACATTGAACAAAACAAAATAGCCCAAAAATAGTACTAAAACCCACCAGACATGTAAATAACCATTTCAGGAGTCATCTCAACGGGATATCCGAGTCATTGAGTTTGGTCAACGACAAGCATCTCTGGCCCACACCATCGCATCGCAACGGCACCTCCCGCACAGACAAGGACTTATAATTGCACCCCGTGGTGATATTACTATTATTGTGATTATATCACAGAGCAGAGCTGAAACTTTCACCCCCGACAAGTTTGTGTGAAAATTGAAAATTCTACAACGTCCCCCGATCGCGCAGGGCTTCCTAACAGCATTCAAAGTCCCAAATACAATTTGCATATTTCTGTTCTGTAATTTAAATGCTCCCCAAGAATGGGGATGCGCTCATCCGAGCAGTGTGCAAAAGTTCACGGGGCCCTGTCTTCGCGGTCCGTGCCATTTTCGGGACACCACCGCCACTGCTGGCAAGGAATCCGAGTCTGTGTGGTTTCGAACGAGCACCGCGGACGGGGCCTGCAGCAGACGGAGGTGCCTGGAAAGTGGTTTTCCTTCAAATCAAATATGAATTTCCCGAGGAAAATGGGACCGAAAGCCATCACCACCAGCACTGCCCCGCCACCATTCTTGAGGTTTGCGTCCTGACGAAGGATTAAGCGGTGGCGAGATTGGGAGACTTCGATGGTGCTTGCGAGGAGGTGAGGTGACTTCTGTGGGCTGATGCCATATAATCAGCAGGATCAATACAATAAACTGGAGTTCCCTGAAAGATTTATGACCTCCACTCGCACCGAACCGATTTGCGGTCGCACAAACATCTGCAGCGCGGAGAAACTCTTCCGCCATCCGGCGCCGCGGAACCAAGCCACCGATGAAGCCGTTAAATGCAAATGAAATATTTTCCTTGTTACCAGTTACCATTAGTTGACTGGCGCTGGAATGTATTTTTTCGCCCCCTCCCCACGAACATGCTGGCAACGGTAACGGCAACGGCACACAGACGCAAGCCTCCTGCGAACCTGAATGTCAATCAGGTTCGTCTTATTGGGAATTCAATTTGGCTTCGGTGATGGCTTTCCTTTTTTGCGCCCCCTCCTTGTTGGGCTTTGTTGTTATTGCGACTTTCTCGGGTCAGCATTCAGATTGAGTTAGTAATTCGAGACCCTGATTGATTTGATTGGTTGCAACTTGAGAGTTCCTTTTTGAATAGTGTTGCCAGCGGGGGGATTGGAGGGCGCTGGGCGGAGACACACAGATCTTTTTCAAGGTAGTGAACTCAATTTATGGAGTGATTGTGTGGAAGTGAGGATTGAAGGGCTAGTAGGTCCTTAAGGGGGAGATTAACTGCGGAAATTGCAATCGAGCGACAAAATGTACCGATTGTCAGGTTGCTACGAATTAGCAAGGAAGTGCAGCTGAGCTAAATGGTGGCCTTAATCAACTCTTTTGTGGTGCAATGCAAGTCAATTCGAGTGACATTAGCTGGATGTTGTGGGATGATGGTGTGTGGAGAAATTGTAGGAAAAGAAGTCCAATAGCGAGAAAGCAGTAAAGAGGTGTTGAGAGAAGTGCTGCCCAATTTGGAAAAAAAGTCTTCGACCACCTTCGGTTGACACTGGGAAGGGGAGAAAGGTTGCTATGACTGAGATTGCTGAAACCCACACAATTCATAAGCGGGATGAAACTTTACCGAATGATTGTTGTTGTTTCTTTTTCCTCTTGGTTTGTGTATTAACACGTCCCCCGCCAAGCTGTTTTTCACTAGGTGTCATTTCTACGCCGCGTGTACCGAAAACAGTACACGGTAAGCGTTTTAATAATTTTGTATAAATTCTTATTGCTTTGCTTTGCTTTGCTATCATGACTAATCACCACGCCGCGTGTACCGTTATCAGTACACGATGCAAAAATTCCTCTAAACATCACTAAATAACACAAAACAATCATAACGAGAATTAAAATTTAGAAAAAAAAAAATTATTTAGAAAAAAACACGTTGGCGTAGAAATAAAGTTAAGCGTGTATTGTTTTCGGTACACGCGGCAGGGAACGTGTTTAATATGTCCTTTTTACTCAAACATAGTCTAGACTGTTCCAGAAGATTTTCCGTTGCAGCCTTTTGACACCTTACTGACGATGGGCAGATTCCAAGGTAATAGACGGCTTACAAAGTTTACACATCCTTATTGCGGCAGCTCGCACGGAAGTCATTATACAGAAAGTCTTACATTCGTTAATGGTTTTCCATCAGACATATGGACCCTCACTCTTGCCAATCGCTGTTTCCTTGGGCTCAAGAGGCAATTAAGTAATAAAACCCTCTCCCGAACGACCAAAGTGACTTTGTACAACACCTTGATCATCCCAGTCCTGCTTTACGGCGCAGAAACCTGGACGCTACTAAAAGCGGATGAGGAAGCCATTGGTCTCTTCGAGAGAAAAGTTCTGCGTGCGATTTTTGGTCCTGTTTGCGTTGATGGCATCTGGAGGAGAAGATTCAACTACGAACTGTATGGGCTGTACGGCGACATGAGCCTAGTCAAGAGTCTACGGATACAACGCTTAAGGTGGCTAGGCCATGTAGAGCGCATGGACAGCACTGCTCCGGCCCGAAGAGTTTTCGAATCCGAACCACAGGGACAACGCAACAGAGGACGTCCTAGACTGAGATGGCGCATACAAGTGGAAAAGGAACTCAAACATCTTGGAGTGCGCAATTGGAGACAGCTGGCAAGAGATCGTGCTAGCTGGAGATTCATGTTGGTTGAGGCCCAGGTCCACCCCGGACTGTAGCGCCATCCGAAGAAGAAGATATGGAACCTCTAGCGAGTCTGATAAGGGTTTTGGCCAGTGATCGAATAAATTTTGGCCGTAACTGCCTCGAAGTACTACAAGCATCTATGAAGCGACTAGAACTCTTGATGGCATTCCTGAAAAATGTCGTTTTCTTCACTTGAATAAGGAAGTGAAGTACTTTCTGTTAGGATAAGACTATTTCTAAGTTTTTGCTTTGCTCGACGATTCTCCTTGTTTCTTTTTCTACTAATGGATGACACCCAACAATTTCTTTGGACACCGATAAAGCAACTTCTTATAAAAATATTTTGAGAATTTTCTACTAGAGGTGGAGGCATGGAGAAAAAAGGAAAACGAGAAAAGTTTGGATCACTTCTTAAACTCTTACTGAGAAAACTCAGTGCACAATTATAAATATTAACTCAAGAGATAATTATAGAGCCTGAATTGATCAATAACTTTGAAAGAATATAGACCTAAAGAGCACCTTTGTTTTCAAAACATTAACCAAATCAATTATCTATTTAGTAAGAATGAATGAATGGAAACCTTCAGGGAAAATTTGACACAAAAATTGTAATCTTTAATAAGTCTGATTATAATTGATTGAACTCTAAGCAGAACTTTTAAAATCCCACTTAATTATAAGATTAAATATCTCCCTTCCGCTTTTTTTCTCTTCATTCAATGATCCATAAAGCAGTGTTACAGTGATCGAATTTAAATCAAACATGCGCCGTTTTGTTCGATAATCTGTTTCCATCTAGACGGCAACTTCGTAATACCCCCTTGTAGAAGCACCTCTCCTTATTTGCGAAGAACTCGAACAGCGACTTTTCACAATCCTCTTTTTAGTTCACCTTCACACCACCAAGTGCGTTCGCCATGGACAGGAACAGGTGGTAATAACTTGGCGCTATGGCCGGGCTATATAGTGGATGCGATAAAACCTCCCACCAGGGCTCCCGTAGCTTTTGACGAGTCATCAACGAAGTGTGTGGTCTGGCTTTGACATGGTGGAATACTATACCTTTCCTGTTGGGCAATTCTGGACGCTTTTGGTCTATCGTCTGACTCAAGCAATCCAGTTGTTCGCAGTGCAGTAGGTTGTAGAATTAAGCGTCTGACCATATGGGAGGCGCTCATAGTGAATGACTCCCTTCCAATCCCACCAAACACACAGCAAAACCTTCCTGGCCGTCAATCGGGGCCTGGCCACTGTTTCGGACGATTCACCGGCCTTCAACCACGACAGTTTTCGCTTGATATTGTCGTATGCGATCCATTTTTTGTCGCCAGTCAGCATCCGCTTCAAAAATGGGTCGAATTCGTTCCGTTTCAGCAGCATATCGCAGGCACTGATTCGGTTCAGAAGGCCTTTTTTCACGTCAACATCAAGCTTCTTTTTGTATCCAGCCTTCTGCAGATAGTTTAAAATGGTTTGCTGACTAACTCCAATCTCCTGGGCGATGTCACTAGATGCCACATGCTGGTTAAACTCGATAATTTTCACGATTCGATCGGTATTCGTCGTCACAGGTCTTCCGCCTGCTGGCTTATCCGGCTCTGAATCGTCGGAACACTTCTTCTACGGTTCGAAGTGATAGAATACCAACCCCCAGAACACCATTCATCTCACAAAACGTTTCTCTAGCGGGTTTGCCTTTAACAAAGGAAAACTCCGTGCTTACCAGGTATACCGGTTTCTGAAAATTAAACACTAATTATTAATGGGAAAGTAGAAGCATTTTATTCAAAGTATTGGCCATTGCTTTTTACACATATTGACCACCTTTCTGGCAATTTGTAAATACCACGCCAATAAAATTGTTCGTCTTTTAAAGCAAAGCAATCAGACAATCAATTTTCGACCTCCTCGTAGGAATCAAAGTGCTGCTCAGCCAATGCGTGTCCCATCGATGAAAATAAATGGTAGTCAAAAGGAGCCAAGTCTGGTGAATACGGCGGGTGGGGTAGCTTTTCCCAGCCAAGTGTTTTGATTGTATCCTGAACCGGTTTTGCTTTGTGTGCAGGTGCATTGTCATGGAACAAAACTACATTGCCGTGCCTTCGGGCTCATTCTGGTCGTTTCTCGATCAATGCAGCGTTCAAATTGATCATTTGTTGTCGGTAGCGATCAAGGTCTTAGGAGCTCTTGGTACAGCACACCTTTCTGGTCCCACCAAATATACAGCATTGTCTTCTTGCTGAATCAATCTGGTTTTGCAGTCGATGTTGATGGTTGTCCCAGATTAACCCATGATTCTTAAAATAAATCCATTTTTTATCGCCTGTAACAATCCGATGTAAAACCGATTTTCTTTCGTGTCTTTTAAGCAAAATTGTGTTTTTTCGGTTTTCCATCTGTCTTTCATTCAATTCATGTGGCACCACACTTCCACACTTTTGGATCTTTCCCATAGCTTTTAACCGGTCAGAAATCGTTTGTTGTGCAACATTTAACATTGCTGCCATTTGCTTTTTACTCAAAGTGTCATCTTCATCCAATATCGTTTGCAATTCGACTTTTTTGGTGGTCTTCCACGTTCTTCATTTCTCACATCAAAATCATTATTTCTGAACCGTTGAAACCATCTTTTGCATGTTGCTTCTGATAGAGCATGATCACCATATGCCTCGACAAGCATTCGATGCGACTCTGCAGCACTTTTCTTCAAATGAAAACAAAAAATTAATGTTTCCGCAAATCATTTCTGGTACAAAATTCGACATTTTTACCACGATGAAAAAATATGATGTTGTCTGTTCAATGACTTGATGTATACTTTATTTTTTTCACAGATGTCGTAGCAAACAAACAAAAAAATATGTAAGGGCTCGTTCACAACCACTGTTCCCTATCGAGACATTTGTGTCTTGACGCTCACTTCATACGGGTATACTTGGTAAAGCGTTTTTCCATACTATCAATCGTTTAATAATTTGAGGACGAACTCCTTCACGAGTTGCAAAACTGACATTGCCGATTTATTCAGTAAACCCAATGGTTTGAAAATAAAAAAGGCCCCAAATCAAAAAAAGTTCAAGAAGCATATAAATTTGACTGCTCACTGCCTGAAAAAGCGTTTCAACCCTGACCTGGTGTTTTATATTTCCACTGCACACACAGCAGCTCTGGTGTGTGTTGGAGGTCGACACTCCGAAAACTGACGCTCTTTTAAAGTTCTTCTTTTAAACATTGTGCGAGGAAACAAGGACTCCGCCTTCATTGGCTCATTGAACCAATATCGGTCAACGACCTCCTAAACAATGCTCTCAATTTATACGATTTATAAGACGCTTCCGTTTACGACTTTCCACAACAAGCACTCCCGAAATTGTCGCCCACCGACAAGTTTCCGCACTTCTCAGCCAAATCCGAAGTCTTACTCCCAAAGTAATAACAAAATTCTTATCATAAAGTCCTGCAGAGCAGATAACCAAAAACTTTGCAATTTCATGAGATATCCGTACACCCTGGGCGCTGGCATGGGCGGAGAAGCCACCATGTGACCTTTTGCGGAATAAAAGTACCCAGCATTCCACATACTCAGAGATATTGCTAAAGTACTCATTACACTGCGAGCTAATGACATTTCACAGTCGGCCCGTCAACCGACACATACATACAGCTGTGCCCGCATAACATGGTTTCACCGCAGTTGTCGGTTCGCCAAACAGTCCCGACCGAGAACACATGAACAATTGAGCTAATTGATGGCAGCCTCCCCCAGTGCTTCGTGAATGTGTTGCGAGTGAAGTTTCAGAAAATCCACTCTGCCGGCACCCATTCCCCGCCGACAACACCACAACCATCACGGCGAAAGTGCCGTCCTTCTATTACTGAGTGTCCTGGATGATTTCCAACAGAACGACTTGGGCAAACACCAGGAGTACGCTCGAGATGGCAAACAATGGTTGACAGGTGATACACCTGTTCAAATTGCTCCGGGGACGATAAGACAGCAAGCTAGCCCCACATATGCACGGCAGTCATATGCAGAGGCTCGAGTTGGGCGAAATGACAGCTATTTGCGAGGCAAGACAAGGCACCTAATTCTGTGGCAAATGGCTTGAAAACGATGTCAATTATTTAAATTTCCCAAAAGGAAACCGTTCACTCCACTCCTCAGGTGCACACCGTGCATTTCATCAACAGAACTTGTGGTGAGTGGGGCGTGATTGTGAGTTTCCATGACGTCGCGCAGCGATACCTCTGACAGTCATTATCGATCCTGCAGTTGCTTTCGTTTATCCCGAAGACGTGCTTATAATTGAATTACACATCTATGGGTGTGCGGCGTTAATTGAAGCTCTCTTAGATTGATTGCCTTTCTCTGCGTGACGGTGGTTGTGTGCAATTTTAGTCGACGTGCATGCATAATCGGATTATCGACTAGAGCCACATTGGCGGAGTGTTAATTAATATTCTTTTGCGGTAATCACTCAAAGGCGTTGGAAGGTGTCTCTGTGTGATGAGTGGAGCACCGGGAGGGCGGTATGCCACAAAAGAAAGTATACACGTTGATTACACAAAGCGGAGTGTTCTCACGGATAATGAAAATTTCGGCAAATAGTTGCGGTAAATTTTAGTGGGGATTGTGGCTGGTGCGTCTCCACAAGCAGACGACGCCTGAGATGGACAGTTATTAAATAATCCAGTGCTGTACGATGATGCTTAAAACGGATTTTTGCACGTTCTCTCTTCATTAAACTACTAATGGCAACAACAATGCGATGTTTTCCCAATTCTTACCTTTTGAAACATTCTTTTTTTTCTTTCCTGCAGACAACTAAACAATTGCTTCATCAGACTGGCTGAAAAATAAGCTTTGACTAAGCTCAATAAACTGGGAGGATGTAATCTACACTCTTTAACAGACAGACCTGTTACCTTAGATTACTTAGTTACTTTAGATTATCAAATCTACTGAGAATATTTGAGAGCTTCGCCCCAATCGATTACTACATCCCACAGTATACGAAGGTTGCATTTTATAAATCGAAATTAAGCAACCCTAGTGTTGCAATCTGGCAACTGCCAGCTCTATCGTAAAGTTTGACATTTTGGGGTTATACGTACTCAGAACGTTTTGACATGCAAGGGCTATTTGTGTTGTTTACAGTAGGTTAAAAGATTCATCTCGCCCAAAAAATGGAATTAAATCGTGAACATTTTCGTGGGATTATTTTTTACGACTTTCGAAGTGGATTAACTCAACAACGATGCATCGATGAACTTTGTTCAATTTTTGGCGATGAAGCTCCATCAAGGACCAGTGTTTATTGATGGTGTGGCGAATTCAACCGAGGTCGTAGTTCACTCCAAAATGAATTTCGTGAATGTAGTCCAAAATCAGTTGTTGTTCCGGAAACCATTGATGCTGTGCGCCAACTGATATGGCAAGACCGTCATGTGGCCTATCGTGATATTGAGACAACCTTAGACATTAGTGGGACCAGCATACATTCAATTTTGCATGACCATTTGACCATCAAAAAAATTTGTTCGCGTTGGATCCCACACAATTTGTCAATCGCTCAAAAAAGGGCTCGTGTCGATTGGTCGGAAGAAATGCTCCAAAACTACGATCCCGGTGTCTCGAAACACTTCTATGACATCGCGACAGGTGGTGAATCGTGGATTTAGGCGCATGAGCCCGAAAGTAAAAAGAAGTCGACTGTATGGGTGTTTCAAATTGAGCCATATCCAACAAAAGTTGCACTTCGAAGCAAATGGTCGCCTGTTTTTTCGGAAAACTGGACATTTCCCAACCGTACCAGTAGAACTAGAACAACGCAGAACAGTCAATTCTGAGTTGTACACAACCATTTGTTTGCCAGTTGTCTTCCAAGAAATCAGGAAAACTAACCGGCGAAGACGGATCTCTCTTCAGCACGACAATGCGAGCTCTCACACATCGGCTTAAGCAACTGCATTTTTGAGCACTCAAAACATCGATTTAATGAGTCATCCGCCGTATAATCCTAACTTGACACCGAATGAATTCTTTTTACTCCCGTACGTAAAAAGTTAAGTGAGAGGTCAACGTTTTTCAACACCTGAAGAAGCGGTTGATGCGGTTAGAATGCATGTTTTGAAGATACCTCAATCAGAGTGACAAAAGTGCTTCGACAATTTGTTCAAACGCATGCAAAAGTGTATAGATAAGATTTATGGAGAATATTTAAAAAAAAATAAAGCTATTTGCGATGATTAATAATTGTTTTTGTTCTCTAATCCCAAAATATAAAAGACAACCCTCGTACAACCAGCATTTTTTAAAGAAAATTGAAAAGAGCAACGCTTATACATACGAGGTCTGATCACAGAATTGAATTTTTAAATTTCGCGGACTACGTTTCATTATTTTTATCATTGAGTTTCTCTATTTTTTGTTATTTTGGTACACTTATCTCGAAGATATGATTGCAGTGTCAGCTAAATAGCATATTTGTTTTGTTTGTCAGGACCATAAAAATTGGACGTGTTTCGCGTTTTCGGCAATTTTGGCATTGGCTCTCCTCGGGTCTTGGGACGATTGATCTTCGGTTTCAATGTCATTAACATATATCCACGATTCGTCAGCACTTGTGACCCTTTAAAGCAAATATAGATCGTTGACTTCATTCAATATTTCCTGGGCGATTCGCATGCGACATTTGTTTTGTGTCAAAATTGAATAATTTTGGAACAAACCTTGCTACCAAACTCCCGAAATTCCCGAAATGTGCATGGCATGAACCGACCGCTATATCGATATCTTCAACATTATCTCTTATAGCTATTCGATGATTCTCCACAACAATTTGCTTTACTTTCTCAACATGTTCATCAGTTGTTGATGTACGGTTTTTATGGTTTTTGCCACTGGTCCAGGTAACAGGACTGGACTTTGGAGGGTGAGTCGATCGAAGTTGTTAAAGAGTTCAACTACCTGGGTTTTGCTATAAAATCGAATCTTAATATGAGCGCACATGTTCACAAGAAAGCGGTATAGGCTAATGTGGAGAACTTTCTCTGGTAACCACCGAACCGGGAGTGCGTCAAAGTTCAAGGTGTTCAATTGCACTGTGAATTCATCTCTCTGCTACGCAAACCAAATGTTTGGATTTACGTTCTTTAAAGAATGCGAAAATGTCCAGCGGTTTTCATTCAAGCGAATTCTTAAACTCCCGCCACCAACTCCTTCATAAGCTATCTTTGTGGAATCTGGGTTGCCGCAAATCTACCATACAAATTTGAAAGCGAATACAGACTATTTAATTAAAATAATGCGTAGGTCGAATAATAATAGTCTTTCAAAGAGGCTTCTCAAGTTGCACTTAGATATAATCTATCACCTTTTAATGAATGGCATGAGCTCGCAACCTCATTGAGGAAAATTCAGATGAATGGGAGGATAAATTATACAAATGCATTGGGAAACGCGATGACAAGGTGTATCTAGATTATCTGAATCGAGCTTGTTCGTCTTCGTCGAGACATACTGTAAACGTAAAAAGGGAGAAAACAAATATCTGATTATTGTATAAAGATGAAAATTGGGTCAAAACAACAACAAAACTCAAAATCCATTGACTCGTTCAACTGATGAACGAAAAATTCAGGGATCATGGCTCTTAAGCGATGATGATTGACTGAAACTTTCTGAGCAATATCTTCGTTAAAGAAGTACGAACTAATATATACTGTGTCCACCAACCCATACAACACACAAAATATATTTTTGTGGATGGTATGGTGTCTCAATATATAATTGAGGAAAATCTTTACTCTAAGTACGCCGGTTTTGATACTGAAGTATGCATAGGCTTCCCGCTAATCAAAATTCCTAATACCTACAGACCAATAGAATGGTACTAATTATGTAGCGTTGCTAAGGCGTCCGCCTTTTAGCTTGACGGCTAACGAAGTGACCACCAGTAATAATAATAATAATAATAATAATAAAAATAATAATGATAATAATAATAATAATAATAATAATAATAATAATAATAATAATAATAATAATAATTGTATGGCGCGACAGTCCACAGAGTCCCCCTGTGCTCCTAGCTTGCTCATCAACTTCTCGTGTTGGGCGCGGTATTGTTCTGTAGAAGGGACCTACAGTTTTTTGCCGACTCCGAACGGCGAAGTTTGAGAAGCTTTCTTAATCATTTATTTGAGCCGGGAATTGAACCCAGATCCTAGGCGTGTGACCGTCGCAATGTACCCACTACGTCAGCGCGGCCGCCAATTAAGTGCCGACAATTTAGAGTCTCACAGACCTTAATGAATGCCCGATTTAATATTGAAGTAGGGTCAAGGGGGATAATTGTAAACAGGGGTAATTGCTGCAGTTTTTGACTTGTAATGTTTGAATTCATCATTTGTTGCAAAAACGTTGAAATAAAATCTGTTTAAGGAACTATCTCTAAGTTTTGTTCCCTAAGTAAATTTTTTGGGGGTAATTGTGAACACAGCATTTTCGGTTTTTTGTCATTAAATGTTTTCATTTTGATTTCGTTCGCTTTTACCCCAAATATTTTAATTCTTCAGCCGTAAGAGGCTGAGTTCCTTGTTTACATTCACCCCATATTTCTCATTTTCTAAAAAAAAAAGGCCGGGGGTAAATGTAAACACGAATCTTAAAAAAATCAAATAAACATATACACTTACAACAATTTTTTTTTGTAAAAGATGAAAGAATTCAAATTAATGTTCAACCAACACCAATTTCCAATATCACATAGTTAAGCTGCATGATAATGAAAAATCGTTGACATTTACCCCCATTGGAACTAGCAAATGAGTTTTTGTACAAAAAAAAAAAAAAAATCGCGTCGCATATATCCTCGCGTCTGCTAGGAAGGCGAATGTAGAAGACCAACCGCGAACTCAGCCAGCTATTGTAAGATGGCAAATAACCTTGAACTGCGACATCGACTGCTCGGAAAACAACGCTGCAATAAAGAGTCTTTAAATGTGAGTCCCGTGGTTCGAGAACAAAAATCCAGCCTCCGGTATAGAGGCGAAGTAATCGTGCATGCAAAACATTTATATCGTGTTGACTGAAGGCACGATACCTAGGACTATCCAGGATAGATAGCAACATTTACTCAGGACCGAGCCCTCTATTGGCCGCTGGCTTGATAAGTGAGCGTCTTAGTATTTTAGTCTTTTTTAAATTTCAACGGAGTAGGACATCTTCAGATTAGTTCTTAAATACTAGAATATTCGTCCTTTTTGATTAATTGCAAAAACATACTTCAAAGTTATCTGATAATTGACGTGAAAGTATACAATGCAAAAAAAATGCTTTAATGAATTTGCAGACCATATTCCTTCGCTGAAAGGATTTATTCCAAATAAACGCTTTGTTCGCAATGCTAATTAGATCAATATGCTTCCCATCCATTACAATCAATTGCCAATTAAACCTTATGTGAGTTGGTTTCTTTCCGTCTCTAGCTCTACAACTTTAGCTTATGCTGCGAGATTATACTCGATTGCTTAAGAACTCGGGGTATTGCAAATACAAAAAATATTCCAGCATGACAATGTCAAAGTGTACAGTAACGATCGGACGAACGCACAAAGAAAAAGAGACACTTTATAAATGGACATCCGGTGAAGTTGACTTTACTCCTTCCAGATGTTTTAAACCCAATTTCAGGAAAAGGAATCCTCTATCTAATATTCAAGTGAAACATTGTCTTATTAGAGGACAGTGAAAATGAGGACTTGTGTTCGAAGTCAATCATCGTTAGTCGGTGCATAATAATAATAATAATAAATGTTAGAGCTACAGTCCAAAGGGGAACCAGGGCCTAGCTTGCTCATCAACTACTCGTGTTGTGCCCGCTACTGTTCTCTCACGAGTAGAAGGGACCTTCAGTTTTTTGCCGACTCCGAACGGCGAAATTTGAGAAGCTTTCTTAGACAGTCATTACTCTTTGAGTGTTGTCAGCAGCTCGAAAGAGGTGGTGCCGTGAAATATTAGAAAAATTGGTGTTGAACTGGGAGTCGAACCTAGACCCTTCGACGTGTGAGCGTCGCACTCTACCCACTACGCCACGGCGACCACATCGGTGCATACTCCACACAATTTCAAGCACACACTTTTCTCGTCACCACTCAAGCCAAAAGTTATCAGGTATACAGCGTTTTCTTTTGAAAGTAAAACGCTAATTATTAATGGGAAAGTAAAAACATTTTATTCAAAGTATTGACCATTGTTTTCTACACATTTTGACCACCTTTCTGGCAATTTGTGAATACCATGCCAATAAAATTGTTCGTCTTTTAAAGCAAACCAATCAGACACCCAATTTTCGACCTCCTCGTAGGAATCAAAGTGCTGCTCAGCCAATGCGTGTCCCATCGATGAAAACAAATGGTAGTCGGAAGGAGCCAAGTCTGGTGAATACGGCGGGTGGGGCGACTGCTCCCAGCTAAATGTTTTGATTGTATCCTGAACCGATTTTGCTTTGTGTGCAGGTGCATTGTCATGGAACAAAATTACATTGCCGTGCCTTCGGGCTCATTCTGGTCGTTTCTCGATCAATGCATCGTTCAAATTGATCATTTGTTGTCGGTAGCGATCAGTATTAATGGATTCACCAGGTTTTAGGAGCTCGCGGTACAGCACACCTTTCTGGTCCCAACACACAAACATACAGCATTGTCTTCTTGCTGAATCAATCTGGTTTTGCAGTCGATGTTGATGGTTGTCCCAGATTAACCCATGATTTTTTCCGTTTGGGAATAAATCCATTTTTCATCGCCAGTAACAATCCGATGCGAAACCGATTTTCTTTCGTGTCTTTGAAGCAAAATTTCACAAGTATTTTTTCGGTTTTCCATCTGTCTTTGAATTGAATCATTTGGCACCCATTTCCCACACTTTTGAATCCTTCCCATGGCTTTTAAATGGTCAGAAATTGTTTGTTGTGCAACATTTAACATTGCTGCCATTTGCTTTTTCCTCAAAGTGTCATCTCCTTTCAATATCGTTTGCAATTCGGCGTCTTCAAACTTTTTTGGTGGTCTTCCACGTTCATCATTTCTCACATCAAAATCATTATTTCTGAATCGTTGAAACCATCTTTTGCATGTTGCTTCTGATAGAGCATGATCACCATATGCCTCGACAAGCATTCGATGCGACTCTGCAGCACTTTTCTTCAAATGAAAACAAAAAATTAATGCTTTCCGCGAATCATCACTTTCTGGTACGAAATTCGACATTCTTAACACAATGAAAATATATGATGTTGTCTGTTCAATGACTTGATGTATACTTAATATTTTTCACAGATGTCGTAGCAAACAAACAAAAAAATATGTAAGGGCTCGTTCACAACAAATGTTCCCTATCGAGACATTTGTTTTCTGACGCTCACTTCATACTGGTATACCGTATGGTATAGAGTATTTTTGAAAATTTGAAGGCTTTTATTCTTAAATAGGTACAGAGTGAAGAATTATATTGGGATGAGATATAGGATGCAAAATATTAAAAAACTTATTCCCAAAAAGTGATTTATGTCACCCAACTAATCACGTTTCTTGAAAAAAGTCTTGACAACTATTGCTACTGTTTTGAAGCACATTGCATTATAGACTCGTAAGTCCTTGTCCCGTTAAAAATTCATGTCGCGCTATCAATTTCAAAACGGATTTTGTGTTTGTTGTAATTTTTATATACTTGCCTTTAGTCTTTTCAAAAGTGCTCCAACACAAAAACTGATTGATTGTCAGACAGTTTTCAATAATCAAATTAAGTCAAGCGTACTCTTTGCTCACCATGATCCACACATATAATTCGTTCCTTTGTAAGTCTCTTCATTTCACAGCAAATGAAAGCTGAAAATAATATTTCCTCGTAATTAATTATCACTATTACGAACACAAAACAGCTCTTTCTCATTAAAACTCTTCTGACGCAACAAAGATCTCTCTAGCAGTTGAGTCACAGTTAATGCATCAAAGATTAATTCGAGGAATATATCAAACGTCAAACGCCCTTCAGTCGAATTCCGATTCAACGTCACGCGGATGAGCAGACCGCCACCCAGCGATCACCCGCTTTCTGTCACAGTAAAGCACAGAAGAATTAAAGAGATTTCAAACGGGAATAAAACGTCAAACCAACAACAACAATAACAACGAGCAAATTGAATCAAATTCGAAAATATTGATTAAATTGAAAAGAAAAAGAAAGTCCTTAGAAATGCCTCACAATACAGCCGCGTTGCTGGAGCGCGCTCTTTTGCATTCTGAAAACCTCATTCGCAGAAAGAAAAATTGATTTTGCCTACGATGAACCATGAACCCGCTCCTTCGCTGCTGGCGGTTCTATGCGCCAAGCAGCGCCAAGCAGCTCCCTGCCAAAGCTCATTCCTATGCAAATGTTTGAAAAATATAAAGCGATTTGTAAAAACTCGCAGAAATTCCGCCGAAAAGGAAGGGAGGGCGCGAAACGCACAGAAATCAAAACCTGCTTGTTCCCAGTGCGCCCGGGGCCCCAGGATGCTCATTCTCGGCCAAGAAGGGGAATGGGAATGAATTTAATTTCTCAACAATTCAATTCAATCAGATTCCCAATTCAAGTTGAAATTATTTGACGGCATGGCGGCGGCGATTGCCAGCCAAACTCCAGCCGGATGGATGATGAAACGATGATGACGACGGCAGAGGCTACAACGACAGCCACGACGACTTCAATGACGACAATGATGGCGCTCTGATGTTTTGGTCCTTCCTTTATGCGTTGACATTAGTGAATAATCCCGTCGTTATTTTGGCTTAACTTCGTTTGGTTGTTTTTGAAGAAATAAAAGATGGCGAACTGCTATCCGTTTGGTGTTAGCGGCGCGAGTTGTTGGCTTCGAACAGTTGGCTCCTGCTCACAGTGGCGCAGGCAGGACAATTGGCCCCATTATGCTGTGTACTTTTCAGAAACTTGGAAACACTTCCTAATGTAATCGTTAGAAGCGGCGAACGGCCTAATGGGGCCGTCGTCGCTTTCTGCCTCCTATGCGCCACCTCCCCTCCGGCACGGCTTTTATCCGCCCTGCAATTGCCTATTAGGGGTTATGGATTACAGGCGAAAGTGGTTCTTGAATGGAAATTAATGTCAGCACAGTTTTTTGTTCATGCGATTTTTAATCGGACTGTGACTGTTCCCTTGTCCGTTAGTTATGCCTGATTGCTTAAGCTTTAGTAAAGGCATGAATGGATAAGATGTGGGCTGGGGAGACTGACTTGGTTTAGAGCGGGGTGGAAAAAGTAATTTTTAATTTCGACGTGACATGATTCTGTACGTCAAAAACAAATGCTTGCGGGAAGGCCCCAATGACTTATTGTTACTGTAAAAAAATAAATAAGTAAAAATAATTTTCTCAAGGAGGATCAGATGCACAACTATGCAAACATAACACTAAATGCATTTAATTCCACCCCATATCTAAAACGAATTTCTACATTTGTATAATATTTCAAAAATGCAATTTCCAGAAATTGCTTTTCTTCGATCGTCAGATATTTTAAGGGCTGAGTTGATTTTTTTTGTGCAACCCATTCATTCAGCAACGTCTGTTAATACTCCGTTCTCAAGTACTCATTTTTGAAGGGGTCTCGAAAGAGATAACTTTAAATTCAATTTGTAAACACACTTTTTCCTAACCATTAATCCGTGGCTGTCAATTTTCTCAGTATACTGAACATCTTCCATAAATTCTGCTATCTATAAACATTTTTTACGAAATTCGGTCTCAAAAATGGTCTCAAAAACGATCTCGAAAACTTAAGGAGCGCTTACTCGAATTTTCAGTCGATATTCTGGACCTAACAAAAATTTGAATGTTAATTTTCTTGTTGGATGTTGTCATATCAGTAAGACATCGGATTGTACATAGTGCCGAAAATATCGGTGCTGTTCAGTCGTCCGTAGCAAAAAATCGAAATCAGTCAATTCCAGGCCCACCCAAAATTTGGGCATCTCTCAGACCATACTATGGTGCATTTTATGTACAGACCTTCATTCGCACCCAAACCGTATTGGGCTGACCCAAGAATCGATGCCAGTAGACTTTTTGAAGCGATGGACGATCTTTGATTAGGTTCTTGGGAATGATGAATGTCATTGCAAAATCATCTAGAGCGACGAAATTCATTCATTTCGTAGGTTCGTTAATAAGCAAGTTGTGCGTTATTTGTCGTATGAAAATCCACATAACCGTTTTGAATCTTAATTTCATCCACAAAAAATTAGTGTTTGATGCGCTTTGCATATCGGTGTTGCAAATTGGAACATATGAACGTGAACTACGAGGGGCGTTCAAACTATTCTCGGTATCGATATGAAGGAAAATGCGAATTCAATTTAAATTGTTTTTATTTTTCAATATAATCTCCCCTAAAATCAATGCATTTGTAACATCTTGAGATAAGCTTTTTTAAGCCTTCAAAAAATAAATTTCGTCTTTCTCTGCAAAATACCCATTTATTGCCGAAATGAGTTTTTTATCATCCGAAAATCTTCTTCCACGAAGATATTTCTTCAAATCCGAAGACAGGAAATAATCACTAGGGGCAAGGTCTGAACTGTGTTGGATTTCTTTGAAGCAACAATCCCGGCCAGCAGCCTTGGATACTCGCGCCGTGTGAGCAGGAGCGTTGTAATGAAGAAGCAACACACCCGCTGCGAGTTTACCCCGTCTTTTATTTTTAATTTCCACCCGCAAATTATGCAAAGTGGAAGCATAGGATGTGGCTTCCCAGATTCCCTTTGAGTCCCAAAAAACTGTGACCATGAGCTTCCTGGCAGACGGATTGACTTTGAACTACTTCGGTAGGTGTGTTCCTTTTTTATGCCACTGCATGGACTCCTTTATTTTTAGGGTCATAGTGATGAACCTATGTTTCGTCCCCAGTAACAATTCGATCCATAACATCGTCCGCGTTCTCACTACACATCCCCAAAAGCTCTCTATAGATTGCTATTCTCACTTTTTTTTGAGGCGCTGTGAGCATTCGTGGCACCCACCTTGCACTGACCCTTGAAAGGCTAAGATGGTCATGAAGAAGTGTGTGAATTGTACCAGTCTGCCATCATTTTCACCTTTATTCAGGCAGCCTGAAGAACAAGTTTTTCGACTTCTTTGATGCTTTACTCCGTACAAGCAGTAACCGGGCCGCCGGAGCGGGGGTCATCTTCAATGCTCTCTCTGCCTTTCTTGAATCCATTTGACTACTTTTGCACAGTTGATAATGAAGGTGCGGAATCCTGGTAAACAGCCACCATCTTTACATGAATAGTTTCTTTTACTTTTTCCTTGCTTAGTGAGAAATTTAATTACAGCGCAATGCTCAATTTTCACCATCATCGTCTCAGTTGCCATTATGATTGTCTTGAATTAGACATAAAATGCACTAAAATAATAGTATTATTTGATATTAAGTTAATTAATATATATAACCAAGCTTCACCGCGATACCGAGAACATATTGAACGCCCCTCGTACAAACCAGCACCCGTTTCACTCAACTAAGAGTACGTACAGTGGGCACATCGCTTAAGTAATGGGCCAGTCAAGTAGCCACCTCCTTTGTTCAATTGAACGCCATTTGACTATTTTTTGTGAGGCTAAGTTAAGTTATTAGTTTATAACAAGGTAGGAAGATTCAACATAAATCACATTTTAAATTGTGCACATGGTGGCATGATGAAATGTTGTAGTCATATTGACAACTAAGTAATTGCTGTGGCCGCGGTGGCGTAGTGGGTAGAGTGCGACAATCACACGACGAAGGTCTAGGTTCAGTTCTAGGCAGAACAGCTCGAATTTTTCACTTTACCAGTCCTTTCGGGCTACTGAAAACACTCAAAGAGTATTAATTGTCTAAGAAAAAAATTCTCAAACTTCGCCATTCGGAGTCGGCAAAAAACTCTAGGTCTCTTCTACGAGAGAATAATAGCGCGCACAACATGAGCAGTTGATGATCAAGCTAGGCCCTGGTCCCGTGTGGACATTCGCGCGATGCAATTATAATTATTGTTATATAATTGCTTCTAGTTAAATTAACTGCATTTAGTTAAATGTTTGTAGGCAAATTACAAATAAAGTAAAAATTAATATTGATTCATATAAATAATAATAATAATAATAATAATAATAATAATAATAATAATAATAATAATAATAATAATAATAATAATAATAATAATAATAATAATAATAATAATAATAATAATAATAATAATAATAATAATAATAAATAAAGAAATACTAATGATAAATTTAAATAATAATTTAATAGTGCGACAACTACTCGTGTTGTGTGCGCTACTGTTCTCTTACAAGTAGAAGTTTTTTTGCCGACTCCGAACGGTAAAGTTTGAGAAGCTGATGTCAAATCTTTCCTGGTTCACTTTTTGCTGATAAAAACCAGACGTTTTATGAAGGTGGAAATATGATGCTACCTGAAAGATGATAAAAGGTCATTACTCAAAATAGGCATTACATTACATAGCAAAGTAAAGTATTTCGTTCCGTGAAAAAAATTGTTTTTTATTTCGTAAAAAAAACAAAAAATCAGCAATCATTTAGTTGTCAACCATATAGTTTGTTCATATTGTCTTGCATAAAGTGGTTTGAAAAAAATTAAAACCAAATAAAGGGCAATCATTTTTTTTTTGTAAACGGAATTTTATTTCAGTTTACTTTTATTAATAGCATATCAATTGAAATTAACTTTAGTTTCGGTGGAGAAAATTTTGTGTTGAGTTAAGATAACGGGACAATAAGACCCTTTAGTTTTAACACAAGTTTAACTAGTCGCAAGTTATCATACAGCCTGAAGTGTACGTCGCTGAACGTTCTCCTTAAGTGCCATCAAGCCAAACAAAACCAATATTCGTATGCAGAACATTCGCAGGCAGAACTTACCTTTATTTAGAATATTCCTGTACAATTGAGTAGAAAAATCATTTGACCAAATGGGTTTATGCCCCTATGAACGAGCGATTGGCAAGAGCGATTTTACGCTCGATTTTGGTGCCTATGCTGTTGTCCTTATCTGTTGTCTCACAACTTTTTGCTGCCCAGAGTGACATTCTGTTCAAGACTTCACTATTTAGTTTCGCTTTTTCATGACACCATAGTTAACTGTAAGGTTCTTCTAAGTCCCTTCCGTTACAATGCCTAAAACAACCTCATTTACGGCTTGCTGCTCATACAGTCAACTTTGAGGCAGTTGCGAAAGCTTCTTGGGAGTGAGGTTAAAAAAGTTGCGTGAGGGAGTACTGCATTCTATTTAACTTAGCATTAAGAATCTTGTTTTGTTCGTAACCAGCAATGACGAAACAGTGAAAGTTCGCCCCCGTCATCTATCATAACACAAGGACGTTGGCATTTATGGTAAAGATTACCACGGTACAGCAGAGCTCGTCACTATACACGTTCTCATATGCGGCCATAAGGTCAAAAAAAAAGCTCTGAGTGCCCATTGTCTAACTTTATTCTTTTGCGAGAGCTGCCACTGTATGCAAGTTTCCTTGAGTCACATTCATGCCTTACATGCAATGTATGACTGTACCTCGTGGTCACAGATTTGAGCGGCCTATCAATTAGTGGAATGATCGAACTTGCACATTCTCCGGCTCTTATCGCCAACTCGACAGGTCTTCCCCTTTCTCTTTACACGAGTGAGAAGTTAAAGACAAACCTTCTGCTGGGCGAACTCATTTGCATGCGGAACTTTATTTCTCTTTTCTTCTCTCGCTCTCTTTCGCTACTTCTTTTTGGTACTATGTTGGTTTATCGCCAAAAACATTATTTGTACAGTCTGTAATGGACAGATATGTTGCCACTCTTATAATTCGTACATAGATAATAAGATGTACTGTTGTTCTTGTATTTTAAGATACATAATTTTTCAAAGAAATAAATAGAAAGCGTCACTTTAGGTTTGGACGTCGAGCAGTGAATATTGTTTTGTTTTTTTTTTTTTTGAGCTGTGAGACGGTTTCTCACATAACTCTTGGTGGTGATTATTGACCAAAGGGGACTTCAGGCATTCACCTCATCCGACCACTTCTTGTTAATAATTGCTCAGGTTGGGAATATAGGGTTTGAGCCGTGGATATCTTCGAAATACATAGTCCTGGAAAACGTTTGCTGAAATACAGAAGATTACTGATAGATTACTGATTACTAAAAAGGATTGTTAAGCTTCAAGTTACCCTCGTGCTGTTGTCCCCGTTCAAAATTATGTGACGAACACAGGCGAATGTGCTAAATTCCTTAGCATTTGGCTATAGAACACATGTGGTCGCCGTGGCGTATTGGGTAGAGTGCGACGCTCACACGCAGAAGGGTCGAGGTTCGATTCCAATTTTCCACGGTACCACCCCTTTCAAGCTGTTGACAACACTCAAAGAGTTATAACTGTTTAAGAAAGCTTCTCAAATTTCGACGTTCGGAATCGGCAAAAAACTGTAGTTCCCCTCTGCTCGTGAGAGAACAGTAGCGCGCACAACACGAGTAGTTGATGAGCAAGCTAGGCCCTGGTCCCCCTTTGGACTGTAGCGCCAACAATTAATATTATTATTATAGAACACATGTTAAACATGTCATCCCCTTGTCAAGTTTCTATCAGCACAAACAATGTGCATCTGCCTTTTGCACCACAAGAAAAATCTTTCTTTACAGTCTGCGTTCGAAAAGGAGGAGTGTGGTGCATATGGTAAGAATGACTTTCACAGGCTTTTCTACAACGGAATCCCCATTGTTAAAAAGCAATTTAATTAATCCATTGTTTAAGAAATCACCTCCGGGAGGGGCAAAACGAAGTGTATTGATTCGCTTGCAGTCCTCGGGGGAGGGCGCATTCCTGTCCAATGCAACTCATTCCTTGTTTGTGAAATGGAAGCTTTTTGCAGCACACCGCGATGGGACACCGAGAAAAAGAAGAACCAAGAAAGAAATTTGCAAAAGGAATCGAAGAGTTAACGTGTTCCCTGCACCTAATTACGTGAGAAAATGGTAATTCCCTCAGTTCGTCCTCATTGCATCCACTCAGGGGCTGTATAGTCGGGGATTAGCGATTCCTACAAGACCATTAATCCGGGGAAGTTGGTCGGAAGTGACTTCTATTGTCTGGAAAATTCATTAGTACAAGTGCTATCTGACGACGATGGAGCTAACTCCTCGGTTGGTTTCTTTCTCATTTCACATCTTTGCATCCCCCTTCTTTTTCTCACTCCCTCTTTGATTTGTTAAAACGTTTAATTTAATCTGGTTAGCTGATTCCAGCTCGCCTTCGCTTTAATTCGCGTCGAAGCGAACGCACTACGTCTCGTCCTGATTCTCGCTCCAGTGTGGACGTATTGCTGCGGTAGTTGATGTTCGGCATTTAGTTATTCAGTCGTCTAATTAATGCAGATGGGTCCTGGCGGTGAATTATACCTGATTAACATTTCGTGCTGCCGAAGGTCGAAGGCACGGTGGCGTGTATCGTGTGCCGTGTGGATGGTGTGGTGGGGGGGAGGGAGGTGTCTACTCCATTTGGTCTCCCGTAATGGGAACGGTTTGTGCTATAAAATAGCGAACCATTGACGTTTGCTCGGCAAATGGAATCACGCTGAATGGATTGGCATAAGTGGATAGATGGAAATTGCGTCATCTGCGTGGAATTTACACGGTGGACGTTCCGGTGGCGGATATTAATTAGGGGGGCTTGCCGGCAATTAAGGCTTCGACATGCAAGTACCATATGTGGAGCACTTTTACGACCGGTTCGAGGACTGTGCATTTCAGAGTAATGGATTGGAATAGATTCGGATTAGGAAATTAAGCAAATTCACCATCAAGGTTCCCAAGATTCTCCTTCTCATTCCACTTCACAGAAACCCGCTGGAACGCTGGCAAAATTAACGAAGGAAAAAAATCACACCGCGAACGAGTGAATTCACAAGATTCGAATAGGAGCACTCAGTTTATATCGTCTGGCACACAAGTGAGACGCGAGCTTCTCGGAGCATTGCACTTTTCCATTTCAACTGCAGACGGCAAAGAATTTCCACAGAATTCCCCTCGGTGCTCAGTCATCTGGATTCGATAAAACAGCTTTTCGATTATGCTATTTGCATCAAAGGCAATCAGGATTGGATTTTCTCCTGAGACGGGAAGCAACGCAGCGATAGATAGTTTCGGCGTATTCACCGAACTCGCTGCGCATTAAAGTGGAAGGTTACTTCTAGGAAATCAGTGACTGGAAAAGATGATATTTGCTGATTATATTTCGAATGATGTTGCCTTGGGATCGGAGGGCTGGAGAGACATTGTTGCTTCATTTGAATGTGGAGCTGCTTGTGGGAAAATTTCGTGGCACCATTTGAGGTAAGAATGTGCGCGACATTAAATTCAATGGAATTTGTTTAATGGCGAAACTTGTGCTACACTATTTGACGTTTGGGGTTTCCTTTCTCGAACTCAAATGATAATTGCTTTGAATGTTGCTTTTCTCGAAGAGTGTTTTACGAGGTCTAGCTTTTCTGAAAAGGAAGTCCATTAAAACAAATACGTGACGTTTTCATAAATTGTTTCTCGTTTCTGAGGTAAGTTTGAGGTAGCTCTTCATATTTGTATTTTTCTTCTTTGCGGAGCTCTACAGTGTCTCTCCAGCCAGCACGATCTCTGGAAAGCTGCTTTTAATTTTGCACACAAAGTTGAGGTTGAGGTCCTTCTTCACTTGTGTGGAGCCTAGGCCATACTATGATGCGTTGTCCAGTTAGCTCGGATTCGAACATTTTTCGGGCTGGAGCAGTGATGCCTATAATTTCTACATGAGCTAGTCATCTTAAGCACTGTATCGTAAGACGGTTGTCCGGGCGCATGCCGCTGTACAGCTCACAAAGTCAATCAATGAATACAAAGGGTTGGCAGCTAAGTAATTGACAAATTTTTGTAGAAAATAAAAGGTAATTTTTTCATTGAACAAAATAACTTAACTCTGTAATGTATTTCGTATTTTGAGCAAAGACCTTCTGCCATCTTTCAGGCAGCATCTTAATTCCACGTTCATAAAACTTCTGGTTTTTGTCAGCAGCAAACTGCAGTACGATATGACATCATCATCATTATTGAAATTTTTACCATTCAAGGAGTCTTGCAAATATCGAAACAATAAGTAATTAGATGGCACCGAGACCTTCGATGTCAAAAAATGGTTTAGACAAGGCGACGCGCTGTCATGCAACTTCTTTAACATCATCCTTGAGGAGATCGTGCGGAACTCACACGTCAACACCAGAGGCACGATCTTCCACAAGTCCGTTCAATTGCTAGCTTATGCGGATGACATTGACGTGATCGGCCGAACTCAGCGAGCCGTCAATGAGGCGTTTGCTAGCATTGAAACGGAAGCGGCTAAAGTGGGACTGGTGGTAAACGAGGGCAAAACGAAGTATATGCTGTCATCGAAGAAGGACGCAGAACATCGACGTCTCGGACAGAGCGTCACTATGGGCAGCAGACACTTCGAGGTAGTGAAGGACTTCGTCTATCTCGGCTCCGCGGTGAATAGGGACAACAACATCAGTACCGAAATCAAGCGCAGAATCACTCTTGCCAATCGCTGTTTCTTTGGGCTCAAGAGGCAATTGAGTAATAAAGCCCTCTCCCGAACGACCAAAGTGACTTTGTGCAACACCTTGATCATCCCAGTCCTGCTCTACGGCGCAAAAACCTGGACGCTACTAAAAGCGGATGAGGAAGCCATTGGTCTCTTCGAGAAAAAAGTTCTGAGGACGATTTTTGGTCCTGTTTGCGTTGATGGCATCTGGAGGAGAAGATTCAACCACGAAATGTATGGGCTGTACGGCGGCATGAGCCTAGTCAAGCGTCTACGGATACAACGCTTAAGGTGGCTAGGCCATGTAGAGCGCATGGACAGCACTGCTCCGGCCCGAAGAGTTTTCGAATCCGAACCACAGGGACAACGCAACAGAGGACGTCCTAGACTGAGATGGCGCACACAAGTGGAAAAGGACCTAAACCATCTTGGAGTGCGCAATTGGAGACAGCTGGCAAGAGATCGTGCTAGCTGGAGAGGCATGTTGGTTGAGGCCCAGGTCCACCCCGGACTATAGCGCCATCCGAAGGAGAAGAAGTAATTATACGGAGAAAGGTTAGGACTGTGTGGTGGATATAGCAAGACATCCCAACCAAGCTCCAATAATTTTTGCCGAGTGACCTGAGATGTGTGTGGCTTTGCATTGTAATGATGAAATACAACAAATTTTCGAATTGTCCATTCGGGCCTCTTTACTTCAACTGAATTGTTCAATTTTGTTAGTTGTTCAATGTAGACATCTGAATTGAACGTTCAGGTTGGTGGTAAGAGTTTGAAATAAACAATTCCTTTGTAATTCCACTAAACTTTCTTTTAATGGATATCAGCTTTTGCTGTTGTTTGAGCTGGTTCACCTGGCTTGCTCAACAATGTTTTTCCATTGATATTGTGGCCGCCGTGGCGTAGAGGGTAGAGTGCAATGCTCACACGCCGAAGGGTCTAGATTCGATTCCCTTCCAAACACGTAAGGCTTCACCTCTTTCGAGCTGCTGACAACACTCAAAGGGTAATAACTGTCTAAGAAAGCTTCTCAAACTTCGCCGATTGGAGTCGGCAAAATAACGATAGGACCCTTCTACTTCTGAGAGAACAGTAGCGTGCACAACACGAGTAGTTGATGAGGAAGCTACATCGTGGTTCCCCTGTGGACTGTCGCGTAAATGCGTGTCAATGCGTTGTCTTGAATGATTTTCCTTCAGTGCTTGAGTAACCCATATATCGAAATTTCGTACAAAGCACAGTGTATGTGATACATGAAGCTTCTCTGCAATCTCACGATACGAATCGAGTATCGCTTTGATTTGGTCGTCATCAATTTCAACGGCGAAACAGATTTTTTTTTATATGTTTGACGCATGCAAAAGGGTTTGCGAGTACCCTTAAGTGACCGGATCAAGTCACAGCACGGGCCGAAGGTATAGGGAAGAGAGGGAGAGGAGGTACCGATGCACATTGGTTTTAAATGCCTGTGGATTGTAATAAGGAGGAAAAATCGAGCTGGGAAGAGCATTCCAGATTCGTGTAGTGCGGCTAAAGAACGAGTCTCTAAATTTGACTGTACGTCCGAAAGAGGGCTTGAGGGTGAATTGGTGGGCATTCCTAGCGAGGCGTGTATTGCGGGTGAATTCTTGAAGGGGAGGAATGCAACTGGCTAATTCATCTGAGCATTTCTTTTTAAAATAGCGATAAAAGAGTGACAATGACGCGACATTACGTCGGCGTTCTAACGTGTCAATCGACTTCGCAATATTAATGTCATCTATAAGTTTTATGGCTCGCTTTTGAATTCTATCCAGCAGTTGCAAGGAATTTCTTAGAAGCACCTGACCAAATAGGAGCGTTATACTCAAGTTTTGTGCGCATGTAGGCCTTGTATATTGTAGCCAGATCAGAAGGGGTGAAGTACTTCTTGTATCGTTTAAGGCAGCCTAAACATTTCTCAGCATTTTTTGCGACCTCAAATATGTGATCGATGCAACTAATTGTTGGGTTGATACACATACCGAGGATGGAAAGTCTTTCGGTTTCAATAACACAAGTTCCGTTCATGGATAACGGCTGATTATTTTGTGATCGCTTTAACGACAGTAGACAGCACTAGGTCTTGGAAGGATTAAATTCCACTCTATTCTTATTTCCCCAATCGGTTATACTGTCAAGGTCGGAATTTAATGTGCTTAACATACGCTGCCGTTCCGAGTCTATGGCCGAAGTGAAGGGACGTGAGCCAAGGAACGAACATGAAATGCTGATTGTACTGTCATCAGCGAAAGAATGAATAGGATTAGAAGTAGCAGACAAGAGATCATTTATAAAAATGAGGAAGAGTGTCGGAGACAAAACTGAGCCTTGGGGAACACCAGCATTAATATGGTGAATATCAGACTTGAATCCATCCAAAACGACTTGTATTGAACGATTCGAAAGGTAATTTCTAATCCAATGAAGAAGAGACTCATCGATCCCAAAAGCACGCTTTTCCGACAAGAGAGCCTGATGCCAGACCCTGTCAAATGCCTTTGAAATATCAAGTGCACCAATCTTGCTTTCTCCTACATTGTGCAAAGATTGGTTCCACTTTTCAGTGAGATATGCCATCAGATCACCAGTGGAACGGTTGCTTCGGAAGCCGTACTGCCGGTCATTAAGAAGCTTCTGAGACTCAAGATATTTCATAAGCTGACGGTTTATCAGCATTTCCATGACGTTGGAGAGAAGGGACGTTAGTGCTATGGATCGGTTGGACCCATAGTGAGTGTTGTCAGCAGCTTGAAAGAGGTGGTGCCGTGAAAAATGTGACGAGATAAGCCTGGAAGTCAAACGTAGGAACTTCGGCGCGTTAGTTTCGCACTCTATTCGCTTTACCAAAGACGCAAGATGGTAACAACGCAAATACAACCATGAATCGGACGTAAAACTTTTCTCTCAAAAAGACTAAGGGCTTCATGCTTACGTAAAATTTAAGTTTTCACCCCCTAAAGCAGGGCTGGAATGACCAAACTCTTATACAAAGCAAGCTTAGCCTTTCAGAAAATAGCCTTACTACTCAACTGCCTCTTGAACCCAAACAAACAGAGATTGGTAAGAGTAACGCTGCTTTTGATTTCAATATGGATGTTGTTGTCCAACGTCCGACGTCCATTGCCCCACGTCGGTAGTCGAAGTTTTTGAGGACCTCGAAGTATCTGTTGCCCAGAGTAACGTTCTGTCCGTGACGTCGATGTTAGTTGTTCTTCCCTGACGACAGCATGTATTTTGTTTGGCCCTCCTTTACCACCAGACATAGTTTAGTTGCTTCCGAGTCAATGTCATCAATCGACGGCTCCTTGGGGATACATAAAAATACCATCCGATCATTGGGGTTCCAACATTTTATTTTATTGACAAAATATAACAAAAAATAAATCACTCAATGTATTGCCCATCAGAAGGGACTAATTTTTCAAGTAATCCTGATAATCTTTGAAAACCGTCTCTTAAGCACACATAAGTCCTCTCTGGCATCGCATCGGTCCGACCATTGAGCTATTCTTCACTTTCTTCAAAAGACCCAAACCAGTGACGCTCAAAATTATTATCATGTTGTATCCATCGAACAAGCCAGAAGTCGGAAGAAGTCAAGTTAGGAGAATGCGATAGATGGGATAAAACACCATTTTCAGATGGTTTTAAGCACTTGAGCAGCGTGTGGCCGTCGTGATTTTTGATTCTTTCTGGCTGTTTTTCACACAGTGCTCGCTTTAAAAGCATTATTTGTATTCGGCAACCCACTTGAACTGGTTTACGCGGCTCATGTCTCACCACGCCCTACTGGTCACACCGTGTGCAAGCATGGTCTTGAATGATGATAGAACAGGTTTACTAGTCTTTGAATATCATTTTTTCTTCTTAGAATTGCCGTAGCATGTCCACTTTTCAACTCCTGCCACGATACGATGAAGAAGCCCCTTCCTTTGATGCCTTTCTTGATGCAATTCTAGGTTGACAAATCGGATGTCGACATCCTTTGGTGTCAAATTCAACGACTTTTGAGTAATTCAGAATTTCACTAACCGATCGGAGAATGTTTACGAATTCACTTCTAGTGATACTGCGAGTTTGATTTAGAAAACACTTCAACTTCAATCCCTTTGTGCTGGCCAATATTCAATATGTCTTCGACTCCGAAATCACCACTCTTGAAGCGTCATAGCCACTCTCTGGATAATTTATCGGTTACAGCACATGCACAATAAGCTCTTACATCACATACTCCTACAATGGGCTTCAACAACTCTGCATTCTAATTAAAAATGAAAATCAAAATTTCCGGCAAATGCTTCTTACTTACGACAGACAGGTAAATGTTTAAAGAAGTAAACAATGATGTTCCTGCCTAAATCAGATTGTGACAAATGACCATTCCAATGAAGTATGCAATCACTTTCAGGATCAGCCACAACTTGCAGGTGGCGCCATCTTTTCGAAAATATAAAAATAATAATTGTTGCCGCGACAGTCCACAGGGGCACCAGGACCTAGCTTGCTCATGAACTACTCATGTTGTGCGCGCTACTGTTCTCTCACGAGAAGAAGGGACCTACAGTTTTTTGCCGACTTCGAACGGCGAAGTTTGAGAAGCTTTTTTAGACAAGTATTACCCTTTGAGTGTTGTCAGGAGCTCGAAAGAGGTGATGCCGTGAAAAATTCGAGGTGTTCAGCCGGGAATCGAACATAGACCCTTCGGCGTGTGAGCGTCGAACTCTACCCACTACGCCACGGAGGCCACATCTTTTGAAAATGGCCCTCAGAATAAAGGCCGAATCTCTAATTCAGATGGCTGGGTCTAACAGAATACAAAAGTATACATTCCGCAGATCGAAACAAACGACAATTTTGGAGTGTAAGATCTGAGCTGTTTGGGGGATAGAAATAGAGTTAGTCCAGACGACTTCAACTCAAAAAAAAAGTTTCAGTAGAAAGAACACCTCAAAGGCCTATCTCTCCCTTGTTCTGTCACTGCTTTTGGTGCGATTGATTTTGGAGTTTCAACATTTTTTAGAATCTGTATCGCATCCGATCAGGACAAGGACAATGCTTAATCAACAGAATCAGTAAATGTTTCGCTACTTTACAACGTTGCCAAAGGATGTCCGGGAAGGACATGAAAAGTTTTTTTTTCCAACGCCACATTAATTTACGAAAAGAAAGTCAACACCGAGGCATATAAAACATTTTCATGTAGCGTCCGACAGCAGGAAAGAAATCTAAGCAGGGACAGGGACAAACACAAGGTAGGTTTACCATCTCGTTTGTCTCACTCGCCATCACCGTTCAAAAATTCCAGACATTTAGATGATTTCCAGCTCCACTCTCGCTTACACTTTGTTTCAAAATACCAAACGAACGAGCAATAAAATGTAAAAGCCAGGAGACAGCTAACATTCGAGACATAAAGGGACCAGCGGCACCAGCACCAGGGCGAGATTCGAAAGGACATCAGAAAGTACAAACAAATAAAACACAAGTACACACCAACCCTGAGTGTCGTTTATATGACAATCTGTATCCTTGCAGCAATAACACCAGAATGACACAGGGATACATGGGAGATGTGTTTTCTCGGCGAAATGGATTACAAACTGTAACGGTGAGGGCTCTCGCGGCATGGACATCAGACCGGGACACACGTCCCCACAAGGAGTTTAGCAAATTGTAAAATAAAAAGACCCATTCATCGTTCGGTGTGCTGCCGGAGGGGTGACTCTAGCTCTCGCTCTCAGTCCCGAGGGCGACACACAAGTCACTCTCTCAAGTCCTTTCGACAAACACACAGACACTGAATCGAGCAGGCGAACAGAGAAGTACTTGAATCCAATAAATCAAAGCCGGAAGACACCCGCCCCCGTCAGACATTCAATGAAACTGCGGGACATTATCCCTTCCGACTAGCGGCACTCGCTACAGTTGAGGTTGATTTTAGCACATCGTTCCGGAATCACATGTGAGAGTTGCGAAACAAATCACCAAACTAATCCGGGAAGCTTAATGAGCCCTTACGCACAAAGCTCTCCCTCCGCCCGCCCGCCCAGATGCCGTGTCCAGCCCGGTTTATCCCCTAATCCGTGTGTGTATCTCCAGCGATCGTCAAAAGTGTTCATTTCGATGGAAGTTCTTTTTGCGAGTTCGAGGCTGCGTCGCCTACCATAAGCCGCCTCGTCACATGGGACTGGTTGAAAATTTATTTATTTTGCTCCTCCGACCTGGTCTTCGACACAATGACACGGGACTGGCAAGGGACCGCCTCGGAAATGGGAAGGGACTGTGAAAAATCGACTCTTAACTTTGAGACAGAGTAGCATTTCATCTTCTCCGGTCGCTCTACTTGTGGGGCAGCAGAAGCGTGCCGAAGGACCCCGTGACTGCGTTCGTCCCCGTGCTCGTTTCTTGTTTTATTGTCGAATCGTTTTATTGTTAAAGTTTTATGAGCCCGACCGTGAGCGGTGGCGGGGGTGCCGAAATGTACCTACAACCGATTCCTTTTTTATTGTTATTCATGATAGTTTATTTTATTTGCTCGGATATGAATTCATTGGATTTTGTTCGTTTTCGTCTTTGGTCGGTTTTTTTCTTTTCTGGAGTAAATCATCTGTCGGACGGGAGAGAAATGTATCTGAAAAGTTTGTTTTTCGTTGGGTCGCTCTAGTGGTGGCGGAGGAGGAGGAGAAAGTTTCACGCGCCGAAGAGAAATGTGTGTTTGGCGAAAGTTTGAAGGGGATGTGCGGTAGACACATGCCTGAGTTAAGATGTCTCAAGGAGCAGTGAGGACTTCCGACGAACTGCACGTGTGTGTGTATGTTGGATGTAGTATATCGCATTTGTTGTCTGCTGTAAGTTATTATTACTGTCAGCTCAAGAGGTGTTAGAGTTTCACGAGCAAGAGTTGGAGTAAATTGGCAGGTTTTTGTTGTTTGCGTTCTTTTCTCGTGGAAGTGTTTTTCTTTATGTAATCGACACTTTAAAACTTCGATGCGTTGGTGAAAGTTTTTCGAATCTCATGCGATAAGTATGGGACGTGGGTCGATACATACAGGACTGGGTGTTGTTGTTTGGAAGTCTTTGTTTATCATATTGAGTGAGGCTTTTGTTTTGAGAGAAGCTAAAACGTCTTCTGAATATTCGATATGTTGTGCATAGTTGTACCGAAGAAGTGACTCTTCCGCCATGACGTATCTTCATGCGACTGCCTAAGTAAGATTGCTAAGTCTTATAACTCTTGTCATTTCAATGCGACATGTCCATATTGTTATCCTTTTTCTGTTTTTTTTTTTACCACATGAACTTCTTACAAACCTTCAAAGCTCTAGATGGCTAAATTCCCTGAGGATTCCCCTGATCTTTCGCACTAAAACATCATCCAGCTGATGTAGAAGAAGTTACACACCTTTGTCTTCCTTAACCTTGCATTAAAGGAACAGGTTCCATTGTTGTGAAGGACGGTCTTCTACTCATTTTTATCTCGGCAGTTACTGCAAAAGCCGTTATAGAGGAAGCCCAACCTTCTGGAATGGTTCCCTCAAGTGCACATCATTGGACGAACATCACTTGTTCCGAGTTCGATGAAGGCCTAAGTCCGTGATGCATTGAATAGTACAAGCTTCTGGTTTATCTCCAATCAATAAAAAATCACAACGGCTACACCTCTGCTGACATTTCAAGTAATTCTTGTTTTTATACTTCTTCAATTGGGAGCAACAACAACGGGCTGATCGGATCTTTTGTTGTTTGGGTAGACGTCGTAAATTGTGTGATGGATGCAGCAGCTAACTCAGTGAGAAAAAGACGGCACAGCTTAAGCCATTAACATATATTCAATGGCGTGTTTAGAGCCTGAGTAGACGATAAGCTTGCTAACTTCTTCTTTTCCTTGTGGCGCTACAGTCCGGGGTGGACCTGGGCCCAACCAACATGCCTTTCCAGCCAGCACGATCTTTCGCTAGCTATCCAGTTGCGCACTCCAAGTTGGTTGAGGTCGTTCTCCACTTGTGTGCGCCACTTTAGTCTAGGTGATCCGCTTTCGCGTTGTCCCAATGGCACGGATTCAAAGACTTTTCGGGCCGGAGCAGTGGTGCCCATACGGTCTACATTTCCTAGCCATCTTAAACGTTGTATTCATACACGCTTGACCAGGCGCATGTCGCTATAAAGCGCGTAGAGTTCGTCATTAAATCTTCTCCTCCAGATGCCATCAACGCAAACAGGACCAAAAATCGTGCTAACTTGCGTTTTATAAACTTCACTGTACCCAGATTTACCGTCTCTACACTAGTAATTGTTCTTCTATAACCGCCTATGCGTCTTTCACCTTTTATTTTAAGAAAACATATGCGCATGTATGGGGATGAACGAAAATGACCCGAATTGAAAATCCATCCGATCTCATTTATATGCCTATCTTTAAAGACTTTACTACTTTGCTTGAAATGCTGACAAGCAAGGTAAGTGCCCCTAGAGAACTGTAGTTCCCTTTGGTCTCAGGGGCTTTCATATGTTCATAGAGCAACCTTTAAAATGCTATCAACTGTAATTGTTTCCAGGCCCAGCCTCAGAGCAAGCTGTTAACCCTGCGATTTGAATTTCAATTCTTCGTTTCTTAAGTTTGGTGAACAAGATGCAGATGTGACCGCCGTAGTGTAGTAAGTAGAGTGCGAGTCTCACACGCCAAAGGGTCTAGTTTCTCTAGATTCTCGGCTGAACACCTCGATTTTTTCACGGCACCACATCTTCGGAGCCGCTGACAGTAATTAAAGAACAACTACTATCTAAGTAAAAGCTTCTCAAACTTCGCCGTTCGGAGTCGGCAAAAAACTGTAGGTCCCTCCTACTCGTGAGAGAACAACACGAGAAGTTGAGCAAGCTAGGCCCTGGTCCCCCTGTGGACAGTCGCGCCACCCAATTATTATTATTATTTTCTCTTTCCTTTTAGCCTTTTCCTCTCATTACAATCCACATACATTTAAAACCAATGTACACCGCTACTTCCTTTTCCTCTTTTCCTCTATACCTTCTGTCCGTGTGGTAACTTAATTTCGATCACTTAAGGCTACCAAACAATCCCTTTAGTACGCTCCAAACAAAAATAAAAATATAGCCGCTGACCATACTCAGTGCGTTTCAAGTCAGAAGGGAAGTCCCATTCCATCCACTGGTCAATAAAACGTTGGCCCCGACTCCATTATAAGTTGATAACCAAATTTACAATCTTAGACCTTTCAAGTCTAATCCCTTCAGAGGTTTTGTAGAAAAATATGGACAGTGGGTCGTAATCGTCTGGCGCGACAGTTCACAAGGGGACCAGGGCCTAGCTTGCTCATCAACTACTCGTGTTGTGCGTGCCACTGTTCTCTCGCGAGTAGAAGGGACCTAGAGTTTTCTGCCGACTCCGAACGGCGATGTTAGAGAAGATTTCATAGACAGTTATTACTCTTTGAGTGTTGTCAGCAGCTCAAAAGAGGTGATGTCGTGAAAAACTTGAGGTGTTCAGCCGAGAATCGAATCTAGACCCTTCGGCGTGTGAGACTCGCACTCTACCCACTACACTACGGCGGCCAGCAACAGTGGGTGGTTTCTGCAAAAAAAAAAAAAACAAACATGAACGGGGGGAAGGAAAAACTTCTCTCCCCAAAACCCATTTTTGAGAAAACTTCTTTAAATTTGTCCAAACGCACTGAATTCCCGTGGATTGCAAAGACTTTTCATGGGCCTCCTAGATATTCCCAGACCTCAAGTTTTCATTTGACATGACTTTAAAGAAAGCTTCAAAACCACGCTCACGACGATGAAATTTTTTTTTTTTTCATTTCACAAGCGGCAGCCACCCGGAGTTCATAATAGACACGAAAAACTCATTCAACACGAGAATGTCATGAACGAGTAACGTCACCGTCAAAGGCTTTCCGGCATTCCACTCTTGTCCTCCTCCAGTGACCCGCTACCATCAGCCATCAACCTTCGCCATCCACGCCGCCTCGCCACCGTTGAAAGACACATCCTTTAGTCCTTTTTACAGCTTCCAGAAGGATGAGTTGTAAATCCGTTTACTCGCCTCTTCACGCTCCATGCAATTCTCTGGCTCCACTTCTGCCGCCACTAACCACCACTCGAAGCGCCAAAAAGTAGATTCTTTTGCCCATAAACTTGAGCGGACTTTTAGTGAGTAATTTACGAAACGAGATTCAAAGAACATCCAGCGGGTTATTCGCAAAATTCAACGAACATACCTAGTTTTTGCGAGCACCTCTCGTCGTCTTCAACTTTATGATACCGCCTCCAGGGATTCCGCTTCGTAGCAGCGGTCGTGGTATGGGTCTCCGGAAGATGCGCCTCGCTCTCTCCCTCATCCTCTCTCAGCCCCCAGAGGCGTGATAAACATTCGAGATTGTAAATTAAGTTTGTTTTCACACTCACACCTGCCGCTCGCTCACTGCCCCCGCTCCCAATGATTTCTGTGCAATTACCTGGCACTTTCAATGGCAGCAGCGATAGCTAATAGTTCCTGAGGTTAGCACCGCCGACAATGTACAGAAGTTGAGGTGTTCAAAAAACGCACGAGTAAATTTAATTTTCTCACCCCGCTAGATGTTGCGCGAACATAGGATGCTCCCCAGAACGAGTTATTCGCATTTTATAACCAACCGCCTCCCACCCACGCCGCCAACAAATTGCGACAGCTTGCATCTTTGTGTATGGCTGCTTATTTCGGCGGGAGCGATGCGGAGTGTACCACTGCCGGCGTCGGAACTGGATGGCCTTCGGGGACCTTTTTTTTTTTGGAAATGCGATGGTTTTAATTAATTTTTTGGGTGTGTAATTTTCGAAGTTAATTTCTTTTACGGCAAAGCAGCACCAGAAGCAGGCGAAAATAAGGCGAAATATTGCTCTTTGGTGTGGTGACGGGTGCCTTCACATAGAAGGTTGATGTAAGCAGCATGCTTTATGGTGAGTTTTAAAATGTGTTCTATATCTGTTCGGGTACCGGAAATTAACTCTTTTTTAATGTGTGCAAGTGTTTCCAAGGAAGGTTGCCGCTCTTTGAGTGCTGATTGTACACCTAAGGCGGCAGGATGGAACATTTTATGCATGGCGGCGCTTAAGTCGGTCTCTGTACATCGTAGAAATGTTAATATGATAAAGTGAAGCAATGTTGCGTTAAGACTCGCCGAGTTTTTCAACGGAATATAAAAATGAGATGCGGTGTGGAGCTCGTTGCCTCAAATTTTATGTTTGCCATAGATGTGGCAGGTTTTTTGATTTCGTCATAATTCGCCGTAATGTTATTTATTTCTTTATATGGAAAATATAAACTCGTGAAGACGTGCTGAGTCATAATTGTCAGCCAGGTGGTTTTGCAATTTTTTTTTTTTTGTTGGAGGTTGAGATAAACTGCACTGGAGCGCCCAGACTCAAATACTGGTCCATTGTACTTGCAATTACGATGTTCAGGGGCAAGAATATAGGAAAAGGAAAGTAATCAATAGACACTCTGATCATCGCTGCCTCATTACACTGGACACGCAGACTACTCACAAGCAATGATGTGTGCTGGTTGTAAGGAGGAATGACTGTAGGCGCTTCTATGACATCATGAGCCATCGTCACATCAACGCCCTAACTCCTCGGCGTAATCCAAGTGCAGGCGAGGCAATGACGGAGGAAGTTTTCTGCAGTGTTATGGTCCCCACAGGTGTCACAGAGGTTTTCATTGTACCGGCTGTGACCGGTTTTTTTTCCCAACTAGTCGCCTGTAGTTCTTTTAAGAAAATTCTCTGGATATCCTTCTGATTTCTTCTTCTTCTTTATGTGGCGCCGCTAGTCATCTGTAGTAATAATAATTGTTGGCGCCACAGTCCAAAGGGGGACCAGGGCCTAGCTTGCTCATCAACTACTCGTGTTGTGCGCGCTACTGTTCTCTCACGAGTAGAAGGGACCTACAGTTTTTTGCCGACTTCGAACGGCGAAATTTGAGAAGCTTTCTTAGACAGTTATTACTCTTTGAGTGTTGTCAGCAGCTCGAAAGAGGTGGTGCCGTGAAATATTAGAAAAATTGGTGTGGAACTGGGAGTCGAACCTAGACCCTTCGGCGTGTGAGCGTCGCACTCTACCCACTACGCCACGGCGACCACTCTGTAGTCCTTTTGGAAAAATTCTCTGGATATCCTTCTGATTTCTTCTTCTTTGTGTGGCACCGCTACAGTCTGGAATGGACCTGGGCCTCAACCACCATGTCTCTCCGGCTAGCACGATTCGTCGCCAGCTGCCTCCAATTGCGGAATCTAAGGTGGTTAAGGTCCTTATCCACTTGTGTGTGCCATCTCAGTCTAGGACGTCCTCTGTTGCGCTGTCCCCGTGGTTCGGATTCGAAGACTCTTCGGGCCGGAGCAGTGTTGTCCACACTCTCTGCATGGCCTGGCCAGTGTGTTGCTATTCTAAGGCGCTTGATCAAACTCATGCCGCCGTACAGCCTCTAAAGTCCATTGTTGAAGCTTCTCCTCCAAATGCCATCAACGCTAACAGGACCAGAAATCGCACTTGTTCCTTACGAAAAGACGTATGCAAGACTCTTAGAATGACCTTTAGCTGTATCATCAATTGACGGTTTTCGAAGTTTTTATGTTTAATAAATTTTCGCTTAACCCTTAAACTTCACTTCCCTACATCCTTCAATGCGTGTCAACATTTTGCTTCACTTGCCTTGCTCGTCGTCCAGTTAAGCGTTCTCAAAGTCTCATTTAGTGGACAGAAGATCTCCATACCCGGCTGCTTTTTCTTCAAACTAGAGAAAAACAAACGCGACTCCTTTTCAAAAATATGATTACAGCCATTTCTTGAAAACAGTGTCACCTCCCTGGGAATTAAATTATCTGCAGCATCCCTCAGATCGAAAGCACTGAATCATAAAATCATCCGAAAACACGTTAAACTACAATACTCATTCCCTTGTTAAACTCACTGAGCTCGTCTAACAGACGACAAGCGTTCATGTGCACAGAACCTCTTGAATTTGAATTTAAGGAAAAACATATCCCGTCGAGTGAGGAATTTGAAATGCTAATGCAATGCTAATGTATTGCTACTCCAATCGCACAGAAGTCAAGTGTTTCATTTGGTATTTTAATTTATAGACTCTGTCTGGAGTCGATGATGACTGCCTGGATTTGTCGTGAAGATACGCCACGTACATACTTTTTTTAACATTTGACACCCCACCCACGAAACAAGGAGGATACACGATATTCTGTAACATGGGTTGGAAAGTGCACAGTGGGACAGTTAGATGACATGAACAGGAAATTGTAATAAAACTCATGGCGTTTCTGTCTGATTGAAAACAATTTTTGAAGTTTTTACAGGGCTTCAAATTTTATTAGTTCTACTTGGATGCTTCGTTTGTCATTTAAATTTGTTTAAAGTTTCAGCATGAAGGTTAGCTGTTGGGAAAAGTTTTATCCGTATGTCGTGTTTACAAGATTTTGATTGATAAAGTTAAACTTAGTAAAAATAATAATTTAAAGACTCGACAGTCCACAGGGGACCAGCGCCTAGCTTGCTCATCAACTAGTGCTGTGTGTGCTCCCTCACGTGTAGGTGCCAAAAATTGTTTGCCGAACGGCGAAATTTGAGAAGCTTTCTTAGACAGTTATTACTCTTTGAGTGTTGTCAGTAGCTCGAAAGAGGTGGTGCCGTGAAAAATTCAAAAATTCCTGTTGAGGTGGGAATCGAACCTAGACCCCTCGGCGTGTGAGCGTCGCACTCTACCCACTATGCAACGGCGACCACAAAAGTTAAACTTAGTAAAAATAATAATTGAAAGACTCTACAGTCCATAGGGGCCAGGGCCAAGCTTGCCCATCAACTACTAATGCTGTGTAACCTCCCTCACGATTAGGGGCCAAACATTTTTTTCGGCGAAATTTGAGAAGCTTTTTCTTAGACAGTTTTTACTCTTTGAATGTTGTCAGCAGTTCGAAAGAGGTGGTGCCGTGAAAAATTCGATACGTTCAACCAGGAATCAAACCTGAACCTTCGACGTGTGAGTGTCGTACTCTACCCACTACGCCACGTCGACCACAAACTTATACTTGCAACAACGACTTGGTATTGGGTTGAAGGAAACAGGTACAGCGTCTTAACCAACTTAGATTAAGAATAAAAATGTATCGGCTCCAGCCAAGAAAATGGTCTAGTTTTCTTTTACCATCTCAGAAAATCAATTAACGCTTTTGTCCAGTGACCAAGAATTTTTCAAACAAAGTCTGCTTATGACCGAGATTGCGCAACAGTCTTCAAGAGGGTAAGGCTTAGCTTCCTCATTAGCTACTCGTGTTGTGCATTCGACTGTTCTTTTACGAGTGGAAGGGACCTACAGATTTATACCGACTAAGAACCGTGAAATTTGAGAAGCTATTTCATAGACAATAAGCAGTCATTGAGTGTTCTCTGAAGCTTAAAAAAGATGTCGCCGATGAAAACTGCTAGGTGTTCAGTCCAAGAATCGAACTCTTCAGTTTTCTCACGAGTAAAAGGGACCTACAGTTTTTTGCCAACTCCGAACGACGAAGTTTGAGAAGCTTTCTTAGATGGTTAATATTCTTTGAGTATTGTCAGAAACGCGAAAGAGGTGGTGCCGCGTAAAATTCGAGGTGTTAAGCGTGAAATCGAACCCACCCTTTCGGCGTGTGTGAGTCTTACACTCTACCCACTACTCTGATGAGTTTAATAGTTGATCTTAAACTGAACTGTCATGTCATGTATTTGACGTATTTACTATAACGTTGCAACCGTCAAGTGCCAAACGATCTTCATCACGGATTTCTTCATTGTGCTCACGATTGTACTTGGTGAGTTGCCACCTCTACGAAAGGTTTGGAGTCACATTTGCCTGAGAAATTGGCACCACGCGAAGCCTAAATAACTTGAGCCCTGCAACAGTCGCTGTCACAGCCATGATTGGCTGTCCGATATGCATACAGTACCTTGCGGTTTGCCAAAGGGACCTCTCATTCCAGTTTGGAGCCTATCAACTCTGGCGCATAACAACTTTTTGTTGATGCGGATGTTGTGGAATGGATGCAAACGCGTACGGATATGGAACTTGCTGAAAGGTTTCACCAGGTATATGTTGCCGCAACTACGTCCAACTTCAAAGGCCTCACTGCTAAGCTGTTCAAACTCCTCAGAGACCAAACGCAAAGTGGCCTTCTTCCTTCACATATCGTAGATATGAATCTAGGGATGTGGGTTTCGGGTATGGCTTTGCTGGAAGAAAACCCATATTTGGATCTTCTCTTCACTGGCCTGCAATAAAAAGATTTTCATCATCTTGTCGCTTAGTCTGTGGATCGCCTTTGATCTGAGGGAAAGGATTCTTTTGAATGCTTACCGCTTTTTATTGCTCATACAAATAGTATATAGTACAAATAAACTTTTAGTAGACAATTCATTGCCAGTCCTACCGAAAAGGAGGAACTAGCTTACTTGCCACCCATTTCCGGCTGGTAAGTAGAACAACATTTCTAAAATTGTCCTAAATGTTCCCAGTTCGGTCAACAGTCACCGTTTGTTTCAATAGTGGATTGGGTTGCAGTCCAACAGTGATTCGCAGCTGGTTTCCACAGGAAGTGCTCCCAGTTTTAACTTTAACGTCAAATTTTGAAAAAAATGTTGGCTGAGTGGTGTTTCTGGATCTACCAGCACTGTTTAAATTAGCGTCCCATAGTACAGTCGTACAATCGACTAACTGCAAGTGAAAATTCAGCAAGCGTCTTGTTCCAATAAATCGTATGAGCGTCATTTTCAAACGTTTTGGTCAAGAATGATAGAAAAAGAGATTGCGCAATAGAGTGTTCAATTTTCTTTCGTTCTGCGCAGCTTACGTCACGCGAGACTTCTGATTTGACAGCTCTTTGTTATTGTTTAATATCTTCATACAAATTGCAGCAGGAAAAGTAATTAGTTGATTTTTTTCTAATATTATTCACGTTTTAAAAACATTTTAACATAAAATAAGTTTCGACTGAATGTCCAATTGAGTTAATTTAACTATCCAATTACTTTCAGGGCTACTAATTCAAGCATTTTGCATGCAGAGTGGAAAAAACTTTCACAGAGTTTCGTAAAGCAATAACCATAATTGTGTAAAGCTTTAGAATTGCCATTAATAAATCAATTTAACTAAATTTTATTATTGCATGTTTTATTTCCAAAATAGGAAAGTAACAACCAAGTTATTGAAATAAAAGACTATATTTAAATTTTCAACTAGTGGACAATTTTATTATATCTTCTTTTTTTCTGAATTGAAACTCGGTATTTTTTTTGTTTAGTTTCCTTATCCTAAAATACATTCGTGCTCTAAAATAAAGCTTTTTTTTATTTTCTCCTCACATATCACATTTTTGGTCAATTCCAAATGAGTCTTAAGATATTCGGGGGAAATCAAGAGGTCATCCCCATTCACACTTTCGAAAATATCTTCGAGTTGCTTCATGTGAACCATTAGTGCAGATGTGAGTTTATCCAGGCCCACTTCGTTGAGATGGTTAACCCACGTAACAGTCGTGTCCTTATTTTGAAGAACACGTATGTCGGGAATTTCATCCCCCAACGTATGGCAAATGTACCCAGCCAAGTTTTCAAACCCATCGTGAGCTAAACATTCCAATTCATTGTCCACCTAGCTGTAGACATCAGTGCTCGGAGGATTTATAGTTATACTCTTAAGTATCGTACCTTAAAGTAAAAAGAATATTAACATATTTATATATTTCAGATATGTATGTAGATAAAACATTACTTGTGAGAGTACATTCGGAAACTGAGTCAGGCGTGTCATCCGAAGCAACTGTTTGGTCACCTAAATGACCTAAGCTGGCGGCTCTTGTTATTGCCTGAGCTATAGTGTGGGAAAAGTTTTGTAGCCATTTTAACTTTCTGTCTTTCAGTTCTAATAACGTTTAAATGTCCTGCCGATATCTTGTGGGTGACTGACATCCAGACGCTGTGCACGTTAGAAGCATAAGGACTATGTTTTTTTTTACTTCCTTTCCATTTATGTTAAACCCTTGGTCAATACAATGATTCCGAAGGAGTTTAATCAAATGTCAATGCCACTGGTTTCTGCGCTAGTAGCTCTGCAATCATTTCATGTATTACCTTTGATTGCATTCTGATGTCGCGGGATGAAGGAGCGACTATTGCTCTCCTTTGGATTGTTGGAATTGTTCCCGCCTTTAACTTATATCCATTATTATTGCAAAGGCCTGTAATAAAATTGTGACTTAATATGTAAGTAAATAAACAAATCATCTTACCCATATCAAAGTTTCTTTCAAAACTATCCGTAGTGAAATGTGCAGAACATATATGTGTTTGGATTGAAATTATCCTTTCTCCTGCATAGGTGAATCCACTGCTTCCGTAGGATGTTGTGTTTTGGAACCGAATAAAACCGTACATTCGGTTCTCCTTGTTGTTGTTTGCATTGCAGCCAAAAACACAGCACACCTCATTTTCAAAAATTTCTCTTTATTTAATTGTTAATAAATTAGAAAATATTTTAATTTCATTTTTTTTCAAATCGCAGTCAAACGTAACATCCGTATATAAAAAGTAAATATCCGTTGTCTCAGCCTACGTCATCAAAAACTGACAGAAGGTGACAGACATGCGCAATGCGTAATCTGTATTTCTATCATTCTTGCGTTTTGGTTAATTCTTGAAGGCTCTCTCCCTCTATTTTCCACAAAAAATCATAATTCTGCAGTTTTAACTTTTTCCTTTACATTTTCCACCGCCCAGACAGCGACCCCACTGTACCCATGTAAAATCAGAGTTTCCAATTAATTCTGGAGAACCTGACTGACTGATTACGGATTCATAGAAACACTTTTGTTAGGCACGTATGCGATTGTGTTCTCCACACGAATCCGCTCCACCGCACCCACAGGAGCAGAGCGCACGAAGCATGCAACTCCCAAAGAATCAATGAAACCCACACAATGATGATTATACGTTTTTGTTTCTTTTCATTTTTAAACCCCCGCAGAGAATCCGAGAAGTTACGAGAGTGCATGTGCACGCTTGAATCTAATGAGATACAGTACTTGTGACACCGAAAGCGGAGCAGCAGACGGACAATCCTGCAACTCCAGAAATGCAAGGATGTACCAAACGGAAGCGGACTATCTCTTCTCAGACTCGATCATTTATAATCCGCTCTGTGAGACATAAGGCGGCGGGTGGAAGTGAGAGAAAGATGTAACAAGGCAACCCCGAAGGAGCAACACAATTTATTTGCAATTCTATTCTGTGTCCTGTGTGTGTTTGGGGGTCCGTTGTGCAGCACTGCAAAAACGACGGCGTCTGTGGCATTGGCGGTGGTGGGACACATCCACTGAGGACGCACATGATCTCATTAAAGACCAACTGTGTGTGCACACACTGTATACGAGTTCCTTCCGGCAGCCCGTCTTTGGGCTCTGGCTTTCCTTGCCCCGCTTTGTTTTCCAGTGGCTGTGTGGCCATTGTTGTCCACCGCCTGTGCCGGTCGGTAAACGTTTTACTGCACCACTGCAGTCGCATTCAAATGGTTAAATTTACGTAGAACGTCCCTGCGGTCGTCTCCGCACGAAACCTCACGTACACACCGAAAGGGTGTCTTGACTTATGCAAACAAATGATGATGGCCCACTCGTTGTGTGTGCATACATCACTTTGACGCGAGTTGTCCAGCACTCTCCCGAGCGTCGAGTTAACCAGCCGTCCGAATAAGACGTCACCGTAATGAATAAGGACTCTGCGCCAAAGCTGCTGCCTCTGAGCCCCTAACTCCGAAGATAAGTCCCGTGCATGTGCATTATGAGAGTGTGGATAAGTGTGTCATCCCGGGAGACTTCTTTGAATGAAATTAAAGCGACCGTTGAATTTTATGCACTTCCACCGTTGCTGCCGATGCCTCAGTGGCGAGAGCAATGCAGACGGTGCCTGGCTAGCACCTTTCAGGGTGCACGGTGCACACTTCCAGGTTAGTCATCCTTTTCAATTTGAAAAGATTTATCCTGTTTTGCTCCCTTCGTCGCCGCTGCCGCTGCCGCCGCCGAAGCCGCCACCACCGGTGCACAGTCGTCAACGGAGCCGAGCTCCGGAGGAGGATCTAAATAGCGACCGGCACAAGAATTATTATGTTTCCCTTACTGAAGTAAAATTTTGAAAACGACAATAATTTAGTGCGGTGAGGTGGGCGGGTGGGACTCAGTGGACATTTATAAAGGACGATGAACGGATTTATGTAAAGCGTTCACATCGACCTGGCGATGCTCGAGTTAAGTCAGTGACAAATGTCTTGCATGGTCATTTGTCAGAGTGGATTTATCGTAAGTTTTGTGCTTCTTTTTGAATTTTATGCTAAGACATTAGTCATCCGTGCGAAGTGATGTCCTAATTGGAATCCCTTATCGTTGACAAATTAATATTTCTCTGTTTGTTTGCATTTGATGTTTGGGAAGATGTGTGGCAAGGTATTTTCCACTGGCGAACAAACAGATTGTGAATTTGATGCATTGTTGGGGAATGAAGAAAGTCTGGGTATTATTGAGATCAGGAATTAAAACACAAAATGACGTTCAAACGCTGTTCGATTTGGTTAGGGCGTCGATTTTTCAAGGATGATTTAAGGCTCGTGGTCGCCGTGGAGTAGTGGTATAGTGGGTAGAGTGCGACGCTCACACGCCAAAGGGTCTAGGTTCGTCTCCCAGCTCAACACCAATTTTTGGAACCTCTTTCGAGCTGCTGCTGCTACTACGAAGGTTACCTTTAATATTTCGGGATTGGGCAACCCTAATGTTGCAATCTGGCAACTGCCAGCTCTACTCAGTACTCAGAACGTTTTCACATAAGAGCGCTATTTGTGTTGTTTACAGTAACTCAAAACATTCATCTCGAACAAAAAATGGAATTAAATCGTGAAAATTTTCCTGCGATTATTTTTTACAACTTTCGACGTGGATTAACTCAACTACAGTCCATAGATGAACTTAATTCAATTTTTGGAGATGAAGCTCCATCAAGGACCAGTGTTTATCGATGGTATGGTGAATTCAATTGATGTCGTCGGTCACTCCAAGACGAATTTCGTGAAGGTCGTCCAAAGTCAGTGGTTGTTCCGGAAACCATTGATACTGTGCGCCAACTGATATTGCAAGATTGCCATGTGACCTATCGTGATATTGAGACACCCTCAGACATTAGTGGGACCAGCATACATTCAATTTTGCATGAACATTTGATCGCCAATAACATTTGTTTCAATTTAATCCCACACAATTTGTCAATCGCTCAAAAAATGGCTCGGGTCGATTGGTCGAAAAAAATGCTCCAAAATTAAGATCGCGATGCACGTCTATGATATCGTGACAGGTAATGAATCGTGAATTTAGGCGTATCAACCCGACAGTAAACAGGAGTTGACTGTATTGGTGTTTAAAATTCAACCAAATCCAACAAAAGTTGCTCGTGCACGAAGCAATTCCAAGCAAATGGTCGCCTGTTTTTTTCGGAAAAACTGGAGATGTCGCAACCGTACCACTAGAACAACGCAGAACAGTAAATTTTGAGTGGTACACACCCATTTGTTTGCCAGTTGTCTTCCAACAAATCGGGAAAACCAACCGCCGAAGACGGATCACTCTTCACCACGACAATGCGAGCTCTCACACATCAGCTGAAGCAACTGCACTCAAAACATCGATTTGATGAGTCATCCGCCGTATACTCCTGACTTGGCACCGAATGACTTCTTTTTATTCCCGACGGTAAAAAATAAAATGAGAGGTCAACGTTTTTCGACACCCGAAGAAGCGGTTAATGCGTTCATAATTCACGTTTTGGAGATACCTCAATCAGAGTGGCAAAAGTGATTCAACAATTGGTTCAAACGCATGCAAAAGTATATAGATCTTAATGGGGAATATTTTGAAAAACAATAAAGCTATTTTAATAATAAATAATACATTTTTATAATAAATATGTAAATAAAGCAATGATTAACATTTGTTTTTTTTTTCTTATCCTGAAATATAAAAGGCAACCCTCATATAGTGCTATATTTAGTTATACCGGTATAAAGTGAGCGTCAAGATAGAAATTTCTCGATATTTTTTTTTTTTTTTTTTGTTTATTTACTATGACATCTGTGAAAAATATGGTAAGAGACCGCGCGGCGGTGCGATCCTCGACGGAACACTTTTAATCTTTCACGGCATGACCTTTTCATAATATTCTATTTCTATTTCTTAAAAATAACTATTTAAGATTCTCAAACTTCGTCGTTCGGAGTCGGCAAAAAACTTTAGGTCCCTTCAGCTCGTGAAGGAACAGTAGCGGGCACAACACGAGTAGTTGATGAGCAAGCGAGGCACTGGTTCTTCTGGAGACTGTTGTGCCATCCAATTATCAGTTATTATTATCTGGTTTCGATATTCCTAAAATTACCACGTGTACACAATATTTAATATTTCGGGTAATTTGCGAGAAAAAGTGAAAGAAAAGTGGATGCCCGTAGATGTCAAAAATTGCGGATAACTACTTTTGGATTTCCTAATCCCAATGTGTGTTCTTTTTCATTTTCTTTGTGTGCCGCTACAGTCAAAGGTGGACCTGGACCTCAACCAACATGTCAGCTTACATAATCCATCTACCGCTGCTTCCAATTGCGCTCTTCAAGTTGGTTGAAGTCAGGGCGTCCTTTGTTGCGTTGTAATAGAATAGTCTAAATTCGAAAACTTCTCGGGCCGGGACATTGTTGTCCATATTCTCCACATGGCCACATTTCACATTTTCAGCATTGTATACGAAGACTCTCTACGAGGCGCATGTTGCCGCCCAGGTCCGAAAGTCCGTTGTTAAATCTTCTCCTCCACATACCATGAACGTAAGCAAGACCATAATTGGCACTCAAAACTTTTCTTTCGATAAGACTAAAACCTTTCTTTTCCGCTTCTAGTAACATCTAGGTTCACGAGCCATAAAGAAGAACTGGGATGGTCAAGCTGTTACATAACGCAAGCTTAGTCCTTCGAGAGAGGGCTTTAGTACTCAATTGCCTCTTGAGCCCAAAGAAACAGCGATTGGCAAGAGTGATTCTGCGTTTGATTTCGGTACTGATGTTGTTGTCCCTATTCACCGCGGAGCCGAGGTAGACGAAGTCCTTCACTACCTCGAAGTGTCTGCTGCCTAGTGTGACGCTCCGTCCGAGACGTCGATGTTGTGTGTCCTTCCTTGATGACAGCATGTACTTCGTTTTGCCCTCATTTACCGCAAGACCCATTTTAGCCGCTTCCGCTTCAATGCCATCAAACGCCTCATTGACGGCTCGCTGTGTTTGTCCAATCACGTAAATGTCATCAGCGTCAGCTAGCAATTGAACTGACTTCTGGAAGATCGTGTCCCTGGTGTTGACTTGTGAGTTACGCACGATCCTCTTGATAACGATGTTGAAGTGCGTCGCCTTGTCTGAAATCTTCTTAGACATTGAATATCTCGGCAAGTTCGTTATCCAAGGTGACGGAGCAGCAAGAGTTCTCCATCGTCCTCCTACACAATCTGAAGAGTTTAGTAAGAATGCCAAAACTAGACGTGCCACTGCAAGGCTCGTCCCTATGTACACTGTCATATGCAACCTTAAAATCAACGAATAAGTGGTGAGTGTCGATTTGTACTTCTTCAGTCTTTTCCAGGGAGATCTTGTCTATTGTGGACTTCCCTAACCTGAAACCACACTGGTTGTGCTCTACTTTAAAGACTTTCAATGTATTCCATTCCCTTCCAAAGACATTGAACGTGCAAGTTTTCGTTTTCACAAGAAACTCAACGAAAGTCCTTATAAGGCACCCACAGTGAATTAGCATTTGAACACTACCTGTGTCAAATTTCGTACACATTGCTTCAGTCCCACCGCGCGACGTGCAATTTACCTCCGACGTAAACGAAGAACACCAACGACACTCTAACGGAGAGAGAACATCTCAATCGAGAAACTTTCAAGTCGGTGGTGTACAAATTAAACGAAATTCGATATTTTTCTCCTTTTCGAGTTCATCAAAACTTTATCCACCACCCCACAGTAGACGATAATTCCCCGTCACACTGTGGCATCTCCGATGTTGGTGCGCGTTTTCATAATCCAAGTAAAATTCGCTTATCTTACGAGTTAACAATAAACCGGTTTACTTCACAAAGAAACTCTTCAACTAGTCTTGAAAGTCCTTCAACAGCAGCAGCCCTTCCTTCTCCTCCAACTACTTTGTATTGTTTCGAGTGTTCTTTGGCACCCTTTGCTCTGAACGACTCGCAGAAGAGGTCTTTTCACACGATGTAGTGAGAATTGAAAAATTGGGCGCATTGCAGCAATTATCTGCCACTACGTTTTTCCCAAATAGACGAGAAGCTGTGAGACGAACTCACCCCGCTGTGCGTTCAAGAAGCAATTAATTTGCTGCAGTTGTTCAGCAGTTTCGCACCTTTGTACCTCATTTCGTGCTGAAGACCTCCTTTAATTTGTTCCTCATTCGAACATCCACAAAGGGAAGGGGAATTGCAGCCACTTCTTGGAAACCAAAGTACAACTTCAGCAGCTACAGCATCACGGAGCAGGCACGCGAGCTGCTTGTTATCATTCCTCGGCGAGTGTAAATCTCCTTAAGAGTCCCTCACATCGGAAAACACCTGCGGTAATAGATGAGGTCGGCGTGAGTTCCCAGAACACTGAGTGGAGTCCCTAGTTGATAGCTTTCTGGGGTGGCTGGGAGAAATGAAGTAATTGTCGCCGCCAGCATCGTGGAAACTGCTGCGGAAGTTATCTGAGTTAATTAGAGCAGAGAATTTTGACGATGTGCGTGAAGTTGACGCGCACACCGCAGATCCTTGCATCCGGATAGTGCGAGCGTGCTAACGTGGCATACTTCATCGTCACTTACCAACTATGCAAACATTCCTAATTAATAGACAACAAACAGCGTGATGATGTGATGGCAGGCAAATCGGCGCTCGAAAGTTTACTTGTTTGCTCGCCGCTCAAGGAGCAAATGTTTATGCTCCGGCGGGTGCGGGACTCTCATTACACTGCCACAATGAGGAGGAGGTGGGGAGGTGCTAATGCATTGGTTAAATACTCGTATAATTGGAATCGGCGTGCCTTTCTGCGTATGTGCGGGATATATGTGGTCTACCAGCTTCGCAGTGCACAGAACAAAGGACTCGCAAATCAACACTGCTCGCTTTATGTTGGGAATTGTAATGAAGTCGAAATTTATGTGATGGACGAATGGTGAGTTGAAAGAACGGAAATCTGTGGTACTAACGGGTATGTTTCTGATTCCTTCGGTTTTGTCTTTTAACGAGAGAACCACTGGAACTGGCTCCATCTGACCAGTTCTGAACTGTTGTGCCAACTGCCGGTTTAAGGGCTGTTCCCCAGCTATTCGTGCATTACATGCTTTTTTTCTAACACTTGCCACAGAAGACATTTCTTAACAACTCTTAATGGTGCCCTACGTTTTTTTAAAGTTATATTTTTTCAAGAATTTTAACTTTCGGGCACTGTTGCAATGCAATATGTACCATCTGACTGCAAAGGACATTGGAAAATGTGTTTACAACCAAATCTGTTAATGTAAAAAAATTAATGTGTGGTGCCTGCAAAAGTATTCTTCTTCTTCGAATGGTGCTACAGTCCGGGGTGGACCTGGGCCTCAAACAACATACCTCTCCAGCCAGCACGATCTCTTGCCAGCTGCCTCCAATTGCGCACTCCAAGTTAGTTGTATACGCTATCTCAGTCTAGGACGTATTCTGTTGCGTTGTCCCTGTGGTTCGGATTCGAAAACTCTTCGGGCCGGAGCAGTGCTGTCTATATGCTCACCTTAAGCGTTGTATCCGTAAATGCTTGACTAGGCTCATGCCGCCGTACAGCCCATATAGTTCGTGGTTGAATCTTCTCCATCAACGCAAACAGGACCAAAAATCGCACGCAGAACTTTTCTCTCGAAGAGACCAATGGCTTCCTCATCCACTTTTAGTAGCGTCCAGGTTTCTGCGCCATAAAGCAGGACTGGGGTGTTGTACAAGGTCACTTTGGTCGTTCGGGAGAGGGCTTTATTACTCAATTGTCTCTTAAGCCCAAAGAAACAGCGATTGGCAAGAGTGATTCTGCGCTTGATTTCGATACTGATGTTGTTGTCCCTATTCACCGCGGAGCCGAGATAGACGAAGTCCTTCACTACCTCGAAGTGTCTGCTGCCCATAGTGACGCTCTGTCCGAGACGTCGATGTTCTGCGTCCTTCTTCGATGACAGCATATACTTCGTTTTGCCCTCGTTTACCACCAGTCCCACTTTAGCCGCTTCCGTTTCAATGCTAGCAAACGCCTCATTGACGGCTCGCTGAGTTCGGCCGATCACGTCAGTGTCATCCGCATAAGCTAGCAGGTGAACTGACTTGTGGAAGATCGTGCCTCTGGTGTTGACGTGTGAGTTCCGCACGATCCTCTTAAGGATGATGTTAAAGAAGTCGCATGAGAGCGCGTCGCCTTGTCTAAATCCTTTTTTGACATCGAAGGTCTCGGTGAGTTCGCTACCGACCTTGATGGAGCAGCGAGAGTTCTTTATCGTCATCCTACACAATCTGACGAGTTTGGTAGGGATGCCAAAACTAGACATGGCACTGTATAGCACTTCTTGGGACTTCTCCAGGATCTGCCGCAGTGTGAAGATCTGTTCTATTCGTGAGAGAACAGTAGCGCGCACAACACGAGTAGTTGCAATCCTGCATTGCTATAATTGTATTGAAATCGCGTGATTGCATGTAGTGTGCGTAGGTTCAGTGAACAATTCAAACTTGTATAACTTCATCAAAGCAGTGTAAGTGCTTGTTTAAGCAGACAGGTACGGCATTTCAAGCCATAATCATTCCTCTGAATATTTTTGCAAGCGCTTACAACATACACACCTCAGCCTCCAGGTGAACCGGAGGTTTTCAAACAAAGACAACATTTTGTGAGTGGTTTTCTTTGGAGTGAACTTGCTTCTGAAGTTTCTTTCGTGTGCGCCCTTTACAAGAGTACATCCAAATCTCACCAGAAATGAGAAATGCTGTGGCTATCCACAATTCCAAGTATCCCTATAAACATAGCTCTCCGTGGAATCCATTAAAAGTGAAATAACCGCACCGGTCAGCCACAAACTAGGCGAAAACTTCTTCAGCAACTTTATAATTATTCACCACTCCCCCACCACACATCCAATGTCATTTATTTTCAAGAAACCTAGAAAACTCCCTCCCAGGAAACTATTCCTCTTGTGAAACATTTTTCATTGAATTACTTGAGAATGATCTTGTGCCCATCTTCAAAGCACAACCAAGACCGCCCACTGGCCCGGAATAATAACATCAAAACCCACAGCTCTCCCAGTTAGACTCGGCGTACCTTTGCGCAAAGTTCAAGGCACTTTAAGCAGAAACTCATTTTCAAAAATTAAATTCAACACAACTCTGGCCGCATTCTGACCCATTTCTGTGAAAAGGATAAGCGAACAATGCACACACCTCACCTCGGCCACAGTGGCTAATGAATTTTGTTTCCCCAACGCAAATTGTTCAGCAAACTATCTCGTTTCAGTGTACAGTTCGGGAAGCAAAGACAAAAAAAAACAACGTTTCCGGCAGCCAAACTCTGAAGAAACGCACTGAACTTCAGGCAGGGGAAAGTTTTTTGGGGATTCTGCAGGGGAAACCCGTTCACATCCCGACGCAACTCAATGTTTCGAGAATCCTGAGGCGTTCGCCTCTCACAGGGAGCAGCAGTAAATTCCAGGAAGATGACAAATTTCATAAAGTTTGAGAGCAGTTTTGTGCAGTTTCGTTTCACCATTTAACGACTCATAATCAGAGCTATTATTCTTCGGTGTCCTTTCTTGTCGCCCGCTTCGGCGAGCCGTCATCCCATCGACATCGTCTCTGGCCAGCGACGAACTTTCGCTCGCCACCGCCGAGCGAAGGCTATTTCCACTGCAAACAGCGTCTCCGGCACTGCGCATTTGTTGTGTCCGTTCGAAAAGTTTCTCCATTAAAATTTTCCAAAACGTTAACATTAACTTTTGCGCGGGGAACACAGAAATTGAACAACTTCTGCGTGTCGTAAAGCGTTCTTAAATGTTTTCCCATCGAGTGTTCCGCCCCAGCACCCAACTGCCAGGATGGATTGGCTGCACTTATTTTTAGCACGGATGTGCCGAAGCCGCAAAAAACACATTTTGTAGAGTACAGTGGGTGAATGTTAAAATTAATCACGTCCGCGGAGGGATGGGACGCACGCCGACGAGGCGAGAGGACCATTAATGTCGCTCTGACCAATGACAATCAATGTGCCTGCTTATTAATTCGCACATAATCCAGACACACAGGCACTCCGCATCACTTCGCAGTTCGCAGTCTGGACGTAAGGACTCCATTATTTGTTTCGGTCGTTTAACGAATTTAATGGTCCTCACGTGGGGATTTTTTGTTTGGCTTGCCCTCGTCCGCAGGTATCGAGTTGTAATTGCATTCCGCTTGTGCCGTGATAATAATTGCTCATGGTAATTAAATGAAGGGCCTGGAAGGACCGCAAATAACAGCGGTACGCGTTGTTTGCGTTGATGTTTATGCCCTGAATGTGAAGTGAGACGAACAACAGGCACTCGTGAGTTGGCTACATGGTAAGATTTTTTGTTTTTAATTGTTCTAAGTATCGCAGGCTCAATGTATTATTGATGAGCTGCACAAAGAGCATGCTTCCGACGAATTCCAAATTTTTATTCATACGAACTTAAATTAGGGAAACTTTCAGGAGACTCATTTAAATTGAAAAATGTGTTTTTATGAATAAACTAGTCGTCCGTGTGGGCACGATGCTCGTCGACTGACTACAAATGAACCGCAATGAAATATCAACTGCCACCAATTAAAGCACAACACGTTTGACGCGTGAATGAAGTTCATTAAGTTGTTCGCAGTTAAATCATTGCGGTTAGCTGTCATTGAGCGCAGTCATGCATTTCTGTGGGCGCTATGCTGGACAAACCTTGGTTCGTGGTTAAAGTTTCGTCCAATGGCACTCGATTTTGAACGGTGCAAAGCGAAAGACTGGCAAGCTTAAAGATGGGTTTACGTCGGAAGCTTACTTTGAGCAATTGCCAAATGGTCAATTGAGGTTTGAGGTACAAGTCCACACAGCCCGTAACAGGCAGGATTACACAAAACTGCGTAGCCTACGTGCTTTGAGAAATGTCTATTCCATACAACAGGATGTTATTAGCTCCTTTTAAGGCACTTGGCATCATGAGCAAGTTTTCCGCCGTCTTTTTAGTAACAGTAGGTCGGCAACTCTCCGTCATTTTTATGTTTGCATTCTATGCATGAGGGTTTATTTCTTAAACGTTCAAAGTTGCAAAAAGCTGTAATGCCCAAAAAGAATGAAATCATCATGCATCTAAGGCTTTCCAAAAATAAAAACAAATTCTGGACTAAACAGAGGAAATTGGAGAGTTTTCAAATGTTTGCATACATCGTTTAGTTCACTCAGTTCATCGAAGAAGTATGCTCAAATGAGAACAAAGACAGAGGCCCTTCTAAAGAAGACTTTATCTGCGGTTTGAAGCAACGTAGCAGCTTTGTTAAGTAGAAGCCGCTTGAACACTGTTTTCAAAAATATATCACTGCACCAAAATCCTTATCTTCGAAATCCCCCTTAACGTCTTCGATCATATTTTTGGGTACTGTGTTACCGTCGAATTTTGAAAATTCCCGATTGGGGTCGAACGAAAAGCGCCAAGCCACTCAATGGAGTATGGTCGTGGGAAAGATGGAATTAGGGCGCCACGCAGTTGCCCTTCCGCTCGACACGGTCCGTGCCCCTAGAAGTGCGACTAAGGGCAAGGATCCAATCCGTCCCCGCAGAAACAAAAAAAAAAACAAAAGAACAAAGCAAAAGGAAAATGACTAAAAGGAACCAAACAAAAAAAAACGAAACTCAGGAACTGAGGATGGAACAAGATGAAAAAATACAGCAATTCACCTTAAACCTATACAATGTTTTTTTATTTAAGTTTCAATTTATATACAAACTTCATTTATGCCTTAAGAAAAACTTATCAATACTTCACAATTAATTCTTACAACTATCTTAACCAAGACACTAAACACCACAAAAGAGGGAAAAAAAGTGGGCAAATAAAAAAAAAAATGTCCCCGAACCGTTCTCGAACCCGCGACTTGCGATCGGTAGTACCCAGCGATCCCACGCGAACGACAACACTAACTCCAATTTCTAACTCGTTTTAACAAATGCTTTTATAATCTATTTAAAAAAAATCTATTTAAAAAAAAGCCAAAGAAACAGAATTAAAAAACTAACAACTAAATAAATTGAAGAGAAAAATAATGCTAATATAACTAGGTGATAAAGATCAAACAAAAAAAAAAGAAATTCTTCCCTGGAGAGGGGTCACCTGCCGTCCTGGTTGAGTTCTTAAGTTCACTCTATTTCACGTTTTTTTTTGTTTTTTTTTTTTGAAAGAGGTGAGGAAGAGGGGTTGGCTTTTTAAAGATTACTCTTTCTTGTTGTGCGGTCTCACACACTAACACACACTATTCGTATTTGTTTTTTTTTTCTTTCTTTGTTTGTTTTATTTGTTATTAAAAGGCTTCGAGAGGGGGGTTGTATATTTGTTTTTCTATTTATTTTTTTTTTTTTGGTAGTTTATTTTTGGTAGCACCACTCAACACCACACTACACTATTCTTATTGGCGGGTTTCGTTTCTTTTGGTGGGTGGGGAGATAAATTCTCACTATCGCATTGATAATACAAAAAAAAACTTTCGTGGCCACTAGCACTAGCTCAACTTTAGATTTTGTTTATTTTTTCCCTAGCTTATATAGTCTTTGATCTTACTTCCTTCCGACTTGTTACTTGGATTAGAATTTTCCGGATCGCGCCCAACCTAGCCGACCGATTTCAATTTTCGCCTCCCAATCTCATCTTGTCCAACCTACGTCGAACTCCTGGCTGATCAGACGATCGATATCTTTCGTCCACTTTGGTACATGATCGCCTGACCACCCGTACCGGTCGAAATAGATCGAACCACCAGGAAGACCGCAAACTCTCCATCGTACCATCCACTAAACAAAGAACGGCTATCCTCACGTTTCATTCGAGGAGGATCAAGGGTCAGTCCATTGGTTCACAAAAGCTAGGAAAACCACCGACAGGACAGAAGGAAAAATAACAAAATAAGCATGCTGACAAGACCTGGGATTGAACCCACAACGTTCAGCGGCCCTAGCGACTACTCCACCTCTAAGCTATCTGGCTAACTCATCCACGATGGACGTACAGCCTACGTCACGATCCTCACCATTATCCACCCACTCAATTCAACCAATCCAATTCAACTTTCAGGCGAAAACCTTTCAACTGAAGGAAAATCATAACAACTGTTGCAACATTGACAAAACAAGTGCTCTGCAGTGGCCTTCAGTTGTCGTGGTTATTGAATTGGAAATGTCCCGTCAGAGCGCAACAAGGCATTTGCAGTCGTTTCTGACTAGAGATAGCAGAAATGCCGCGGGATACTTACTGACGATTCGAAGCTTGCGCTTCGTCAGCCAGCATTCTGGAGAGTCATGCCATCTGTTGTTGTGCTTACGAGAAACAAAGCTATCGATGAATCCCTATCGAAGGACGCGGGCTGTCCTAAGATGCGGCTACTTTCATCGAAAAATTTTAATTAATACTCTTTTAACTTCAAAAAACTTGTCGTTGGCATTTGTTTTTAAAACTCTCTTTCTTTCAAGAATATTTGATTTTAATTAAAAATTCGTCTGCATGTCTGCCTCGAACTGTTATGTTCCATTTAATTTGCACAATTAACATGCGATTGCTGAACAGTAGGAAATGTTACCCAAAACCTTCAATTTTATTCAGAGCAAATGTGTATGCCGACAGAGAGGTTGACAGAGGATGGAAAGCATTGAAAGTGATTCACGATCGGCACGACTAAAAGCATCAAAATCAAGGAATAGGTGTTCTTAAACCGTCAACGGATTGTCCAAGACCTTTCAAGATCTTCTTACAATGTCCAAAGTTTGACTTGAAAATTGTATGAACGCCCTTTGTTGTCATCTGGATTGATAACAAAAACGCTTAATTCCACCACGCCGCAAGTTTGTCGAATATCGGGCTATCATGTCAAAAAGCGTCAGATGGAGCCTGGAGCGGTTCAAATTCTGAAACCGAGACCGACAATCTTACATCAAAGCATGTCTGCGTATTGCATCGGGTAAACAAAGTTAAAAAAAATGAATACAGATCTTGCCCACATGTTACCACACAGCGCCATGAAACTCTGGAAATCTACCTCAAATTCACATTCCATCTAACTGACTCAAACCCTTCCACAAAACAAATGAGCGTTTTTCACACAAATCTTCAACCACTCAAGTCCATTAGAACGCAACTGCAATCACCAGCAGCAGCAGCTCCACAGCTCAGGATCTCCAAGATGATTAAAATGTCACCGCGAGACTGGAAAGACATTTCCTCTGCCAGCAAGCGTAATCAAATAATTGATCTATTTCCCAGAAGCACACAGAATAATACACCCCCCGAACCGCTGCTAGATAAAATCATCAAAAGTTAAACAAACTCATATTCCTCACATGAGTCCTCCAGCTGAACGCACCTCCATTCAATACGTCCCTTAACTAAGCCGTTTCACGTTCCTCCGCCACCAGCCCCCGCAGAATTGTTTATGGTTCGTTTAGACAGCCTCTCCTCCCCGCCCCCAAAAGAAAAAGGAAAAACGAAAACAATTTCGGAATTAATTATCTCAGTCACGTCTCATAATTTCGCCACCACCGAATCCGAGAAGCCATGGCTTGTGTACGTACGTATGCGGCGTATGCGAGTCGGATGTTACTTCAGAAATGTGATCATTTTTCTCAGAGGAGCCGAGTGGCATATGGTGGCAACAGCGAGCCACGAGAAAATAAAAAGGAACAAAATAGTTAGAACCCGTCCCAAACGCATTGTTCCGTTGGTGGTGGCGATAGCGGAGACTGTGGGTGTGTGCGCGGGTGAGACGGCCAGTATCACATGGGATTTGCTGGCTGGTACAGCGTGGCTGGATGGTGAATAATAATCCACTTTGCTGAGTCAACAGACGTCAACCACAGCCCCCGATGGAGATGAAGGATGAATGGCAGGCGGTCAAAAAGTTTTAAAAATATTCATGCCAAAGCCACATGCAGCGGTAATTTATTGCCCGGTCATGTTAAGCGATGTGAACATACTCAGGTTCGTTTTTTTCTTGTTTTTGTGCTTTCGTTAAACGCCCTTATGTTCATTGAAAAAACAGAATACGCCGGGGAACGTTTAAAAGAAGGAGATGATTGCGCAGTGTGGCGATGCAGGAATAGGCGATCCGAATGAGTTTGAATAATTTGATGGACACAAGGAATTCCGGGGGAGGAACATTTTTAAGCGTCAAATCAAACATGAAAAGGATTAGACTCAAAGACTGAGTAACGGGTTCTTTCATCATTATCTCACCCCGATTCTTCAAACAGGACAAATATAAGTTTTGGTTTTAAGTGATTACCTGCCTGAACGGCTTATATCACGGGGACCAATTTGTTAAGAGTCGTAGATAACGCATGACTAGACGTCTTAGCTACCCAAAAACCAGATTGGGGTCATGCTTGAGCGGAAATCACTTCAACTTGGTTGGAAGCGAGGCCTTTTTAAAACATCTGCTGCTCTTTGGGTGTGTGGTTGAGAATACAACTACACACTAAACCGGAAAATTCCCCTTACCACCTGACCTAATTCTAATAATTGTTGGCTCTACAGTCCAAAGGGGGACCATTGCCTAGCATGCTCTTCAACTGCTCGTGTTGTGGGCGCTGCTATTCTCTCACGAGTAGAAGGGACCAACAGTTTTATGCCGACTCCGAACGGCGAAATTCGAGAAGCTTTCTTAGACAATTATTACTTTTTGAGTTTTGTCAGCAGCTCGAAAAAAATTGGTTTTGAGCTGGGAATCGAAACTACACCCTTCGGCGTGCGAGCGTCGCACTCTACCCACTACCCCACGGCGGCCTAGTTCTGTTTTAATAAAAAACAAAGCAGTCAGCACAGCACACCAACCGCTACCTTGGCCGCGATATTGGTTTTAAACCACAGCCACCACACTACACCCACAATGGGTCCTACCGCGCACTCAGGCTGAAGCTGAAGTTCCAGGGACTCCTAACTTCTCAAGGCACCAGAATAGCCAGCCTCTGGTTAAACTCTCACTTCCAGTCAGGGTCTTTCAACATCTAAACCTGGTAGCTGCCATCCTCCCAAATGGTACTTGGTACCATCAGTATTTCCTCTGACACTAATAATATTGTTATAAATGTGATTCAAAACCACGTGATTCATAAAATCACCTAGTTTTCAGATAGGACAGATCATTGCAAAAAACATCATTACAATTATCAATTGGTTCATGGTCGCTGTGGAGTAGCGGATAGAGTGCGACACTCACACGCAGTAGGTCTGGGTTCGATTCGAGGTGTTAAATTCTTTACGGCCTCTTTTGAACTGTTGGTAACACTCAAGCAGTAATAACTGTCTAAGAAAACTCGGCAAAAATCTGTTGGTCCTTCTTCTAGTCGTAAGAGAACAGTATCGCGCACAACACGAGTAATTGATGAGCAAGCTAGGCCGTGGTTCCCCTTTGGCCTGACGCGCCACTCATTTATTATTAACTATTATAAATTTGGTCCTTGGGCGCAATTGCTCTTCCCTCCGCCATCGAGCCCAAATTATCAGAGGCTGTGCCCAAGTTAGTATAAGAATCTGATGCATTTGTCCCGTGTTGTGTCTGGCAACCGTTTACAAATTAATTCGCCTTCAGGGGTTACTTTGTAAGTGGCGAGGATGGGAAAAGTAAAGTACGACTGGCCAAAGTCGGCATAGTTTGAGACCCCTTTTCGTTCTAAAGAGCAGTAGCTTAAAACTAAGTTTTTAGCTGGCTGCTTAAGACGTCCAAATTCGCCATATGTACTCACAATCCTAATTTAATAGATTCTGTTCAAGTTTTAAGGCCGTAGATTATAAGTGCAATCAATTCTTATTGAAAAAACCAAGAACTTGGCTCTAAAAACAAGCTCTAATTCTGTTTTCAAATTTAACCCACTACCAGGTATACTGGTAAGAAATGAGCGATTTTTTTAAATAAAACACGAATCATTAATGGGAAAGTAAAAACATTTAATTAACACACATATTTCTACACATTTTGACCACCTTTCTGGAAATTTGTGAAAACCACGCCAATAAAATTGTTCGTCTTTTAAAGCAAACCAATCAGACACCCAATTTTCGACCTCCTCGTAGGAATCAAAGTGCTGCTCAGCCAATGCGTGTCCCTTCGATGAAAACAAATGGTAGTCCGAAGGAGCCAAGTCTTGTGAATATGGCGAGTGGAGTAGCTGCTCCCAGCCAAGTGTTTTAAATGTATCCTGAACTGGTTTTGCTTTGTGTGCATTGCATTGTCATGGAGCAAAATTACCTTGCCGTGTCTTCTGGCCCATTCTGGTCGTTTCTCTATCAATGCATGGTTCAGCCTGATCATTTGTTGTCGGTAGCGATCAATATTAATGTTTTCACCAGGTTTTAGGAGCTTGTGGTGCAGCACACCTTTCTGGTACCACTAAACACACAGCATTGTCTTCTTGCCGAATCGATCTGGTTTTGCAGTCGATGTTGGTGGTTGTCCCAAATTAACTCATGATTTTTTCCGTTTAGGATTCCTAAAATAAATCCAATTTTCATCGCCAGTAACAATTTGATGCAGAACCGATTTTCTTTCTTGTCTTTGATTCAGAATTTTAGTGTATTTTCTGTTTTCCATCTGTTTTTCATTCAATTCATGTGGCATCCATTATCCACACTTTTGGATCTTTCCCATGCTTTTAAACGGTCAGAAATTGTTTGTTGTGCAACACTTAACATTGCTGCCATTTGCTTTTGACTCAAAGTGCCATCTCTATCCAATATCGTTTGCGATTCGGTGTCTTTAAACTGTTTTCGCGGCCTTCCACTTTCTTCATTTCTCACATCAAAATCATTATTTTTGAACCGTTGGAACCATCTTTTGCATGTTGCTTCTGATAGAGCATGATCACCATACGCCTCGACAGGCATTCGATGCGACTCTGCAGCCCTTTTCTTCAAATAAAAACAAAAAATTAATGCTTTCCACAAATCATCACTTTCTGGTACAAAATTGGGCATTTTTAACACGATGAAAAAATATGATGTTGTCTGTTCAATGACTAAATACTAAATACTAAATATTTTTCACAGATGTCATAGCAAACAAAAAAAAACAAAATAAAGGCCCGTTCACAACAAATGTGTAAGTTCCCTTCCTGCTTCAATGAAAATATCCGCCTTCAGCTCGCATTTTCATGGGCATACTTTTTGCTTATAAAAAAAACCCTTGACTTGTCCACTTTAACCCGTATGCAAGCATTGGCAGACACGGTTATAAACCTATCTTGAGCAGACTGCAGTTACGCTAGGGTGGATAAAGGGTTGACTGCAACATGCTCAAAATGAATGCGCCCAGTGTCAAACATTCTCTGCGTTATAAAGCGAAGAAGTCACAAGGCGAACAGAAGAGATTGAAAGTCACTTAACAGCGGACTTGAGTTCCCGTGTCTATACCGCTCTTGAGCGAATTTCTTAGAAATTGCAGACCACCTTGGCATACCCCCAGGCTTTCTTGGCGAGCAAAACTCATGTCAGAACGATGGCTGCACGAACCTACCCATAAACTGGGAACGACTTCACAAAGCGGTGCCCTGGCAGAACACATTTACTTACCTTTTACTTGCACTCCACCAGACAAGACGTTCAATGCCCAAGGGCGCCCTTGTGTTCTTTGTTCTTTGTGTTTTCTGTTTTTCACTGCAGATGTAGTTAATGGACTTTCAAGTCCGAACCGAAGAAGTTTGAATATAATCCCAATGTTCACCTAATTCATCCTCTTCTCGAATTCTATCGCCTAAATACACAATAACCTACAGATCCTCCTTTTTGGTGACAGTAGACAGTGTCACAACCTGGTCTTTTGTGGATTGCACCGTCGTTTAATTTTAATCGAGCCAAGGTATCTCAGAAGGCGGTGGCAGGTGAGCAAGGACGATTAGCACTGGCAAGTTGTTGAACGAAGCCAAGAAATCGCAGAAGGCGATGGCAGGTGAGTAAGGACGATAATCACTGGCAAGTCGTTGAATGAAATTGCCAGACATCCTTTACGTTCTCTAGTTTCCCCTCAAAATACGCTTAACTTGTTTCGAAGCTCCTCAAAAATGCGTCACGTATGACTTAGGGATAATTTTTGATTTAATTTGTGAACGCACTATTTCACAAATAACTTAATCAACTCAACACATTCATATACAGTCATATAGGTTGGAAAAGTCATCGAAAATTAGACCTCCCAATTACACAATATTGAATTTGGCCGCTATAATGTCAGCCATTATGGCCGCCGTGGAGCAGTGGGAAGAGTACGACTAAGGTCTCAATTTCATTTTCGGGCTGATCATTTCACATTCATGGGGCCAGCTTCTTCGAACTGTTGACAACACTTCAAGAGTAATAAAAGTTTCTCAAACTTCGCCGTTCGGAGTCGGCATAAAACTGTAGGTCACTTCCACACGTGAGAGAACAGTAGTGCGACCAACACGAGTAGTTAATGAACATGATAAGCAGTGGTTCTCTATGGTCAGTCGAGCCCTCTAATGTACAATAAATGTTATAGCGCAGAAGATTGTATTTCGATTAAAGTAAATTTCAGAAAATTACCTTGCCCTTATTTTGTTTTAAAGTTGCATACCTCTTTTTATGTCCCCAGCGGAGGAATGCGTTGCGCTGCAAACTTGACTCAGCACGACGTCATGGCGGACATATTTTCAGCCCTACCACACCAACCTACAACACCAGCTGCGCACATCCCCGAAATTGAATAAACACCAGCAGTGTCAATACGACAATAAATGGCTTTATTATTAATTATTTCAGAGTTAATAAAATAATATTCTTGTAAAACATTCGCTCAACCTGTGGTATTTATTGGAAGTTTTTCTGTTCAAAACTTTTTTTTATTAAAAATCATAAAATATACATCACTCACAGTATTGACCGTCGGAAGCAGTTACTTTTTCTCATCTCTCTGGTAATTTTCGAGTAAAAATAATAATTGCATGGCACGGCAGACCACAGGGGACCAGGGCCAAGCTTGCTCATCAACTACTCGTGTTGTGTGGCAGACAGGCCAAATCAAATTGACTGTTATAATAACGTAAATTGTAAGTAACCACCTTTTTTGGAAAAAAGTAGTCTAAACAACTAACTACTCCTGTTGTGTGCGCTACTGTTCTCTCACGAGTAGAAGAAGGACCAACCGATTTTTTCCGGCTCAGAAGGGCACAGTTTGAGGGGCTCTATCTTAGACAGTTATACTCTTTGAGTTTTGGTGCAGCTTGAAAGAGGTGATGCCGTGAAAAGTTCAAGGTGTTCAGCCGGAAATCGAACCTAGATCCTTCGGCGGGTGAGCGATGCACTCTACCCTCTACGACACGGTGGCCATGTTAATTTTCGATCTAAAAAAAACTGAATTCTCTCTGACATCGATACAATCACTGAACCATTCTTCGACCCAAGTCGGTGACACCTCAAATCGTGTTGCCTCTATTGAAAAAGCCAGTAGTTGGGAGGAGCAAGATTTGGAGAATACGACGGGTGGGGGTGAGACCTCCCATTTCAGTGTTTCAAGGCAGCCACAGCTACTGAAGCCAAGCATCGCCATATTACAAAATCACTTTCTCATGCTATAATTTGTTTTTAGCCGTTTTTCACAAATGGCTTAAATGCAGTTATTAAACACCGTTTCCAAGCAATGGTTTCGCCTAAATTTACCAACTGATACGAGTAGCAATACACAACACCCGTCCGTTCTAAACATAAAACAGATCACTCAATAAGTCCTGGAACATATAGTCGACAGTGAACTTTTTGTTGATCATTTTCTTCTTTTTTGTGGCGCTACAGTCCGGGTAAACCTGGGCCTCAACCAATATGCCTCTTCAGCCAGCACGATCTTTCGCCAGATGTCTCCAGTTGCGCACTCCAAGTTGGTTGAGGTCCTTCTCCACTTGTGTGTGCCACCTTAGCCTAGGCCGTCCTCTGTTGCGTTGTCCCAATTTCTCAGATTCGAAGACTTTTCAGGCCAGAGCAGTGGCGTCCATACGCTCTACATGGCATAGCCATCTTAAGCGTTGTATTCGAAGATTCTTGACCAGGCGCATGGTGCTGTACAACCCATAGTGTTCGTCGTTAAATCTTCTCGTCCAAATGCCAAAAGCGCAAACAGGGCCAAATGTGTTAATGATAACCCCTTTTTATCCCCTTTTGTCCGACTTATTGAGTGATGTTTTACATAGCGTGACCTTTGGTGGAACTGGGGTCTAATCACAGGTGACGACTATCGTGCGACGATATCGTTGAAACGAGAGTCTTGCATCGCGTAAGCAAAAAATAAAGATATCGACAAAACGATATCATTTTGGTTGCTTCATGTATTCTCAAAACTGCCTATCGCTGTCGTCCTGGCGACTGGTTTTTGACGATAGCTATTTCACTATCGTTTTGCGCCGGGCTTGCATGAAAGTGGTGAAAAATTGAAGAAAAAAGTAAGAACAAAAGTGTAATCAGTAATAACAAAGTGTTTTTGATCTAATCCTCAGCTTAAGGAAATATGAATGTACATTCAAAATTATTTAAAAAAAATATTCCCTGAAATAAAACTTCATACATTTTATGAGCTGCACTCGCACAGCCGTTCGTAATGTGAACACACACAACAAACCAATGAAAACCAGAAAGCAGTCGTTATTCATTGTTTTGTTGTGTGTGTACAATTATGCCAAGAGATAGTTACGGTCAGTAGCGCTCAAACTGTGCATAAAATAGGCCGTAGACGAGACGATAGTGGCGGAATTATGTGATGCAAATTATCGACGATATCGTTTTAGTGCATCGTAAAACGTCGTTTGAAAAGTTACGTTTACGTTTACTTTTCCCTTCCAGTCAAGATCCGGTGAAAAAACCTAATTCTTTGATGTTTTTGAAGAAACATTTCCGTTGTCAGAAATCATCAGCCGTAGTCGTACGGCACATAATTTTCTTTTTTTTTTTTTTTTTTATAATTGACGCGTGCAAAAGGGGTTGCGAGTACCCTTAAGTGACCGGATCAAGTCACAGCACGGGCCGAAGGTATAGAGGAAGAGAGGGAGAGGAGGTACCGATGCACATTGGTTTTAAATGCCTGTGGATTGTAATGAGGAGGAAAAATCGAGCTGGGAAGAGCATTCCAGATTCGTGTAGTGCGGCTAAAGAACGAGTCTCTGAATTTGACTGTACGTCCGAAAGAGGGCTTGAGGGTGAATTGATGGGCATTCCTAGCGAGGCGTGTATTGCGGGTGAATTCTTGAAGGGGAGGAATGCAACTGGCTAATTCGTCTGAGCATTTCTTGTTGAAATAGCGGTAAAAAAGTGACAATGACGCGACATTACGTCGGTGTTCTAACGAGTCAATCGACTTCGCAATATTACTGTCACCTATAAGTTTTATCGCTCGCTTTTGAATTCTATCCAGCAGGTGCAGGGAGGTCTTAGAAGCACCTGACCAGATAGGAGCGTTATACTCAAGTTTTGGGCGTATGTATGCCTTGTATATTGTAGCCAGATCAGAGGGGGTGAAGTACTTCTTGCATCGTTTAAGGAAACCTAGACATTTCGCAGCATTTTTGGCGACCTCAAATATGTGATCGTTCCAACTAATTGTTGGGTTGATACACATACCGAGGATGGAAAGTCTTTCGGTTTCAACAACGCAAGTGCCGTTCATGGATAACGGCTGATTATTTTGTGATCGCTTTAACGACAGTAGACAGCACTGTGTTTTGGAAGCATTAAATTCCACTCTATTCTTATTTCCCCAATCGATTATGCTGTCAAGGTCGGAATTTAATGTGCTTAACATACGCTGCCGTTCCGAGTCTAAGGCTGAAGTGGAGGGACGTGAGCCAAGGAACGAATATGAAAAGCTGAGGGTACTGTCATCAGCGAAGGAATGAATAGGATTAGAAGTAGCAGACAAGAGATCATTTATAAAAATGAGAAAGAGTGTCGGAGACAAAACAGAGCCCTGGGGAACACCAGCATTAATATAGTGGATATCAGACTTGAATCCATCCAAAACGACTTGTATTGAACGATTCGAAAGGTAATTTCTAATCCATTGAAGAAGAGACTCATCGATTCCAAAAGCACGCATTTTCGACAAGAGAGCCTGGTGCCAGACCCTGTCAAATGCCTTAGAAATATCAAGCGCAACAATCTTGCTTTCTCCTGCATTGTGCAAAGATTGGTTCCACTTTTCAGTGAGATATGCCATCAGATCACCAGTGGAACGGTTGCTTCGGAAGCCGTACTGCCGGTCATTAAGAAGCTTCCGGGACTCAAGATATTTCATAAGCTGACGGTTTATCAGCGTTTCCATGACCTTGGAGAGAAGGGACGTAAGTGCTATGGGTCGGTAGGAGGTGGGTGACGAACATTCGCCCTTTTTAGGGACGGGCTGGACAAATGCAGTTTTCCACTTACTCGGAAAGAGCCCTGAAGAGTAGGACAGATGGAAAAGCTTACGCAGTGGTTTTGCCAGCGTAGAAGAACACCTCTTCAGAAGAACAGGGGGTATACCATCCGGGCCAGCGGATTTGTGTATGTTTAGATCTTTAAGTACTCTTGCTACTGTACGAGTGCGAAAATGGATTTGCCTCATGGAGAAATTTACGCTCTCAAGTACAGGTGGGGACAAAGTGTTATCTGGCAGCGTTGAGCTAGCTGCAAAGTGTGCAGCAAGCAGATTAGCTTTGTCCAAAGAGCTGACAGCTGGAATGTCATTGCAAATGAGCGTTGGGATCGAAGACGAGGCTGAATTCCTTATGTTTTTTACGAAAGACCAAAAGCTTCTGCTACCCTTGGGGCATTGTAGAACTTTTTGCCTCAACTTTTGGTCAAAGGAGAATTTAACACGTCTTATTAATGCATTACAGTCATTTCGGATCCGTTTGAACTTTTTCCGGGCTTCCTCAGAAGGGTTGGCTTTATAATCCCGGAAACTCAACTCTCTCACCCTGATAGCCTCTTTGCAGCTCAAGTCGAACCACGCGTTTGCCTTAGGCTTGATGCTCTTCACTCTGTGAGGAATGAAGGATCTCATGCCCAGCGAAATAATGTTTGTGATCGCATCAGTAGCGGCATCCACGTCACTATCGAGGAAGCATAGTGACCAGTTAAAATTCCTAAAGAAGTTGTTAAGTCCGCTCCAGTTGGCTTTCTCGTAGAGCCATACTGTTCTTTTCGGAATTTGTTCTCTAACTGTGTGGGAGGAGTACGAGAATTTGGCTGACACGACACAGTGGTCGGACGAGCCTAGAGGCGACAATATATCAATTGAATATTTTTCCGGATGAGAGGTGAGAAACAGATCCAAGGTGTTAGCGGTATGATCTGCAATGTCAGGTATTCGTGTTGGCTCATTCACAAGCTGGGTTAAATTATTTACCTCAGCGAAGATTTCAACATACCTTCCTTCGGGTGTTGTCTGGCCTGAATGTCGAAGCCAAGTAGAATTGTGTACATTGAAATCGCCCGCAATAGCGATTTCAGTGCGAGGGTACAGGGATACAATTCTTGTGATGGAGTCAGACAGCGCATCAAACTCATTATAAGTTGAGTTGCTGTCCAGGTTTGGACTTCTATAAATAAAGCAGTAGTGGATTAAATGCTTACGGACAAGGAGTTTTAACCACAGAAAATTAAATTCCGGATTGGAACAGTGGCCATATTGTGGTTGAATTTGGTAAGCAACATCACTACGCACATAAATGGCGAGACCGCGGTGTAAAAAGAATAAGGGCACCAAGCTATATCCAGGCAGGTTCAAATCCGATAAGTCGGTATTCTCACCCACCTGTGTTTCGCTCAGCGCCAAGACAGCTGGTTTGTGACGAGAGAGGTGGACGTAAACGGCAAAGAGATTAGTTCTCAGTCCGCGAATGTTACTCACGTCAACACGAAATTGCCCCCTCATGTCAGTCGTAGGCATTTGAAAACCAACTCCGACAATGCAGTTGGTGAAAGTAAGCAGAGTTCAGAAGTGTAAATTCAGCGATTAGCTTCACAAAACAAATCAACGTAGGTGTTATGCCCGTACATTGACTTGAATTGGTCCACTAACAAAAATTCACACTTCCGAATCCGCTATGTCAGATGTTAGGCAGACTCGGACATCGCCCCAGCCCGTCTGGTAAATCAAACGGGAGTTGCGACCGAGAATGCCCAACAGTGGCTTGTGAAGGAGTGGGAGAGGGGGGAGCGGGCCGAGTGCGCTCTACCGAATCACTTCACTGCACTACACTTCACTACACAGCACTTTTTCTTTATTTTTTTTTTTTTGTAAGAAATTATTTATTTATTTTTTTATTTATTTATTTTTTTTTTTCACTCACGGAGGTGTTGGGCGGACCGCGTTAAATGTTCTTAAGAACGACGCGAGGAATTCTTTTTTTTTGTTATTTATTTAGTGCATGCAGCGACGACACGTGTGCATGCGTCGGAGGATGACACGGCACATAATTTTCTTACTTTTGAACAAGTCCTAATTTTTTTTCTTCCTTTGCTGCGTCAATCAAAACAGTTCCGGGAGTTCAATTTTCTTTTAGCTCGGATTTTGATCCAGTGAAACCTGCAATTCCTTATCCTCAATTTTTTCGGTCTGCTCCAAAAGGTCTTTGTCTTCGACACTACAGCCGCCACTTTTGAAGTGTCAAAAAAACTCTGTACACCATTTCCCGGTGGAAACCATAAACCTCTACAAACATTCCACGGGCTTCAGCTGCACTTTTCTACCAATGAAAATCGAAAATCAAAACGTTTCACAAAGTTTTCGTTTCTTTAAGACAAAACCGTTCACTTTCAAATAATGTTGTCTAAATTAAAGTCTGATGCACAATAATTATTGCTGACGACCATCACAACTTTCCAATGAAGTAAGTACAAGCTTCCAAGAACAACCACAAAATGCAGGTGGCGCCATCTTTAAAAAACGGACCCCCGATAGTATTTTTATAGAATTACGACTTGCACGCGTCTCTTTGTTTAAAGCAAGTATGGAAATGATGCCTAATTTGCCTAATGCCTAATTTGCTTCGATTATCTAATCTGTATGTGACATTGAAGATCATTAATCAATTCAAACTTTCCTTCTTTCTATTACCCAGGTTTAACACCTCTTGTTTCCATACTTGTAAAAGTACCGCGCGAAACCGAGCTGAACTAGAAGGCTGTCCAGAAGTCTGAGCACGGCTGAGTCAAGCGGTTGAGCTGAAAGAAAAATGAAAAGCCACGTCCGAAACGACCTTGTAGCTCTTTAATGTGTACCCAACAAGGCAAAGACCACGTCTCCAAGAGATCTCACACTTGTTGCTTATTAGAGCTCGTCAGGTAGCCTTAAACCACAACTGTGGTTCTTATGGTACTCAACATTTTTACCGTTATACGCTTCTGTTGGGCTTAATTCATCATTTCCATAACTTAAACCGCGATGACAATTACCTCTGATCTATGTATAACCAAAGCACCTTGAAGATTTGTTGTACATAAGAACATTTTTCAACAGACAACTATAAAATGTGGCAACCCTGTTTTAGGACAAACGAGTAACATTAAGAGTAAATATAAAAAATAGTGAACAAAAAGGGTTGTACCGGTGATCAAAAGGGTCATTGGGGCAGTGGATCTGTAAAATTACAAGCGTCAAGACGTGTTAAAATTTTAGTTAAAATAAAATAAAAGAATAAAGGAAAAACTACAAACATGAGCAAAATACTCTAATTCGGAAGTGACTCTTTAGTCAGTCATGTAATCATTTCTCCGTAAAGCTACTCACTGCATTCCAATCGAATCGAGTCAATCGAACAGAACCTCTGCCCGAATCGCCCCGAATCGAGTCAATCAAACAGAACCTCTTTCGATCAGCACATCTATCCAACAATTCAAATCCGATATTGAAGTGAATCCCATACCCATTCAATACTTCAAAGTGCTGCAGCCAATGGATACAGTAACTCGCATCCAGCTATCCAAACTGTTACAATTACCGGTCTCATGTTTCAATTTTCCCACAGCAAAATGGCCACAGCCATCTCCTGCGAAACAGGGTTCCTCGCCCCATCGGTCATCAGTTAGAGGCGTCCACAGCAAAGGAAGCAACAGCAGTAGCCGTACCAGCAGCTCCCACCGCGCCCCACACTGAAGAATAAATCAAACCAAAGATAAATTTGCATATTCCATGTTTCGGTGTTTCGGGGAGTGTGCTTTGCTGTGAAATTCAATTTCAACACGTTCTACAGATTTTCGTGATATGCACTCGCCCCCGTCCGTTGCATGGCATTTTTCAATGATTACCCCCCAAATGAAAGCTCATAACCCCGGTGGGGGTTAATTTGCACGTCCTTCTCGGTTCCGACCCATTTCCAGCAGCAGCACCCTATGGGCTACATTGATGCGGTGGGGATGTTGCCATTCCCATTGTATGGTGTGTCGAGAAATTAAATCCAGCACTTGATATGTATAGGAGCTGGTATTCTGAGTTTGAGGCAACATTTGAAGTTCCCACCATTGCACACCTCACCGCAGCAGGTAACGTTCTCAGGGCGAGGCACGTCAAGCGTTCACACTTTCTGCATGCCTAATAAGAAGCTCCTTACTTCCGAATTCGTTTCGGGTTATTTGCCACATTCTGCATGCGCTTGCGGACTAGGGATCGGAATTTTCACACACATTTGGAAAAGTTTTAAACCAACTATTCCGCAAATCCATTCCAACGTTCCGGCTTTAGTGTCCGACATGACCGCATTAAAATCGTTTGCCGCTACGTTGGCCAGCTCTGAATGGCGTATAAAGAGATTTAATTTTACTAGCTGCTAGTATTTGCGAAGAAATCGAAAATGTAGCAGAAAGATTTTTCGAGCAGAAAATCTGTTGACTTGGGAAGAGATCTTACATTCTTATAACAAGTATTTATTTGGAAGGGTTTTGGGTACAGAAGTTTGCTTGAGGGGGACCATACTCCGACACCAAAGAACTCTGTTAAAATTTAAACTTTGAAACATTTCGTGGTTCATTACCCCGGTTACTTAAGCCTCCCTAAGTGCTCCGCAAAGTTTAAGCTTTCAAATGGAACTCATCAATGATCATCAATAATCTAGTAACCTGAAACACGTTCGTGGGAGCAGCATAGATTTTAAAAACCCTCCAGAAGGTCATGTCTGTGTGACAAGTGAAAGAAGGGATGAAGAAGAAGACAACCTTGAAGGCATATAAGAACAGTAAGGATTTCGTTTAGGTCCAAATCCCTGTTCGAAAAACGAGATAAAGTGAATGACAGACAACGTTTTCCTTATACATGTCAATTTTCCTCTGACTATGTCGCTTGTATAGTTTGACTTCTACGCTGAATATGTCACACTTTTGCACTGGAGCACCTCTTTATAGTCTATGACAACGCTCTAGAAGTACCAGCTATGAGAACTGTTCAGTATATTCTCGATAACGGGGTGAACCTGTGGATATAGTAATATTGAGTTGCTTAAACCAGTGTTGCCAAAGACATTATAATAATAATAATAACAATAATAACAATAATAATAATAATAATAATAATAATAATAATAATAATAATAATAATAATAATAATAATAATAATTGTTGGCGCTACAGTCCAAAGGGGGACCAGGTCCTAGCTTGCTCATCAACTACTCGTGTTGTGCGCGCTACTGTTCTCTCACTAGTAGAAGGGACCTACAGTATTTTGCCGACACCGAACGGCGAAATTTGAGAAGCTTTCTTAGACAGTTATTACTCTTTGAATGTTGTCAGCAGCTCGAAAGAGGTGCTGCCGCGAAAAATTCGAAAAATTTGTGTTGAGCTGGGAATCGAACCTAGACCATTCGGCGTGTGAGAATCGCACTCTACCCACTACGCCACGGCGACCACAAAGAGATAATAGATAAAAAATCACCCTTTATATATAAATTAACTTATTTATCAAGTAATACTATTATTTTAGTGCATTCATGTGACATCTCAGATAAATTTGATTATTAATTCGCGCTTTATCTCTAACTAAACAGAATCATAATGGCAACTGGGACGATGATGGTGAAAATTGAGCATCGGGCTGTAATTAAATTTCTCAGTAATCGAGGAAAAAGTCAAAAAACTATTCATGAAGAGATGGTGGCTGTTTATCAGGGTTCCATACCTTCAACATCAACTGTGAATAAGTGGTCAAGTGAGTTCAAGTACAGCGAAGAGAGCATAGAAGACGACCCCCGCTCCGGCGCCCCGGCTACTGCTTGTACGGGAGAAAGAATCAAAGAAGTCGAAAAACTTGTTCTTGAGGATGTCCGAATAAAGGTGAAAATGATGGCAGAGATCACCAAGCTTTTAACTGCTACCATTCACACCATTCTTCATGACCACCCCAACCTTTCAAAGGTCAGTGCAAGGTGGGTGCCACGAATGATCACAGCGCCTCAGGAAAAAGTGAGAATAGCATGCTGTAGAGAGCTTTTGAAGATGTGTAGTGAGAACGCGGACGGTGTTATGAATCGAATTGTTACTGGGGACCAAACATGGTTTCACCACTATGAACCTGAAAGCAAACAAGAGTCCATGCAGTGCAGAAAAGAACAGACCCCCCCGAAGAAGTTCAAAGTCGTTCAGTTAGTTTTTTGGGACTCAAAGGGAATCTTGCTTATTGAGTACAAGAAAAATGTGAAACGATCAACGTCACGTCATACGCTTCCACTTTGCATAATTTGCGGGGGAAAATTAAAAAGACGGGGTAAACTGTCCGCGGGTGTGTTGCTTCTTCATGACAACGCTCCTGTTCACACGACCCGAGTTTCTAAGGCTTCTGCGCGAAATGGTGGTTTGAAAGAAATCCAACACCCTATTGTCCAGACCTTGCCCCTAGTGATTATTTCTTGTTTCCGGATTTGAAAAAATTCTTGTTTCCGGATTTGAAAAATTGTCTTCGTGGAAAAAGATGTAACAAATTCATTGATGTTAGGGGACATTACATTGAAAAATAAAAACAATTTAGATTGAATTCGGATTTTCCTTCATATCGATACCAAGAATATATTGTACGCCTCTCGTACGTCGGAACACACTTCAGCTGGGTTATTAAAATTTTTCGGATCGTTAATCTCGGCTGCTGTGAAGGTGAGTAAGTGCGGTCCTAGGTTCGATTCCTCAATTTTAATGTATTCTTCCACGGCATGAATTTGAATTTTGAATTTGATGTGGGCAGGTAACTATGCGAGAACATTAACACGAATGGCACTAGGTCTTTCTTGCTAAAGAAGCCTTGGGAGTTGACAAAAAATTGTGGGTCTCTCCTTCTAATGAGGGAATCGAAGGAAGGAGAACACAAGTTGCTTCAAGAGAAGCCAAGTCCTGGTCCACGTGTATGTTGTGCGTGATGCAAAATGTTAACTTTTCACCTTGTGCATTTAAACAAAATTAAGATTTTGAACTTTGAACGAATGTTTAAAACCCGGTTGAGCAGAACTGCATTTAATTCTAGCGTTGCCAGCGATAGGTCACCATTTAGGGAAGCATTGAGTTGTATAGTATTGTATTGTATTGTATTGTATTGTATTGTAGTGTAGTGTATTGTTGTATTGTATTGTATTGTATTGTATGCTTATTCTTGTAGATTTAACACGAGTATGGTTTTTTGTCAAAGGCGTATCAATTCCTTTTCAAATAAAATAACAACGAAATAAGAAATCTAGTCGTCGAACCCAATTTTCGACCATTTTTTCTCATATAATATAATATTCAATAAGTCCCGGGACATATAGGGGGCGCCACTAACAAACAATTGATATAATACATTGTCGATGTCATTTTCAATATCGGCTCTGAGCTCATCGGTCGTTGTGGAGACATAACTTCACGCAGTCTCAGAAAAACTATTTTAAAGGTGTTTAATCGACGGGTCCGTTTCTTGAAATAACGCGCTCGACGAACAGTAATTCGATTATAGCATAGGCTTCACTTCTTGTGTCACAGTCCTTTTGAAGTCACATACTAGTCACGTCAATATTTTTCAGTTCAGGCCGAAAATGTGCACTTACCAGAAGAAAGAAGAAAGACCTGTCAAAATGCGTATAAAAGTTAAGGAAAAATCTCCGTGGCCATCATATCACCATTGAACCACAGGGGTACGGTGACAAACTTATCCAGCAAACTAGCCATTTCTTGCATTTCATTTTATATCTCTAAGACGCTGCAATAATCTGCCATCTCAACGAATTGAAGATCTCCATTAATTTTTTTGTACCTTTTTAAGTTTTGCCCGAAAAACTTAAATGGACGTGGGATCTCCGAAGTGTCCTTACTTACCTGGGGCATGACGGCGAGTACATACCTTTCAAATGATTACTTTAATATCACGACACACAAGGTGTGTTCCAGTACTTTCTGTACTAAACTCTGAAGTATGTCATTTGTTAAGGAGTAGGGATAAAACCCTTTTTTTTCGGAATATGCGAACGCATATTGTGTTGTTTTGTGTAGTTTTTGCGGGCACGGGAACACACCTACAATCCTCTTTTCCCCTTCTTAACAAAATGTCATTAATTTTTAATTTTAAAACGTACTAATTACATCCCTAATCATGTAAGCAACAACCCTTCCCCATCGCCTATTTAAAAATTCAATCATCTGATAGAGTTTCCCATTAAAAGCCCCCGTCAAGCATTCCAAACTCAATCACTTCACACGTTCGAATGTGAATATCTTTCATAAAATTAATAAAGTAAAAAATCAATGTCTAATAATGCCGTTACATGCACAGTGTGAGACAAATAAATACATAACGAGAACGACTTCGTGCTCAACAGTTGAATGAAATGCTTTATATTTTATAACTCATAAAGCGCACAATTAAACTGCGATAGCAACACACCAGAAATTGGCTTGTGCTTAAATCTAATTGCTAGTGAATGTAAAAATGTCGTTAAACCCCTTCATAAACTGCTATCTGCGTTGTGAATCTAGACATCAATTTTGCATTTCGGAATAACTTAAGCGAATGCCTCCAGCGACAAATGGGCATTTGTGGAAGCTTTGAGTTGGTGTGTGTTCTTGTCTATGGAAGTTTTCTCTGATCTAATACACAAACCAACTGTGGAGAAGACATAATTCAGTGATGCCAGACACCAACTACGTGCGGCGTTGCCAATTCTCTTACTAGAAATGATATTTAATATAACGACTGCTGTGAATTTGGTTATACATAATACATTTTATGTTAGGTTTTCACTATTTCATTTGTTTTACGGAATGCGAGTGATTTTTGTTGAAACCAGAACGTTTTTCATCTTAAACTAATTTAGTTGAATGAAAATCCTTCAAAATATTCAAAAACTTGTCCTTTTATCAGGCGAAATAAGATTCTAGATCCTAGATCTGGCCTAGAATCCTTAAAGTCGGACATCCCAAAGAGTAAAAATATACAAAATGCCCAAAATCTCATGAATCCTGAATCAATAAATGCATAAATGCACAAAGAAACGTTTTGAAACTGGAATGCTGTCTTCTTAGATTGTATTATAGACAATATATGATTTGGAGTTCACGCTATATTTGCGTAAGGTCTTTATATGAATTTTACAGAAAATTTTTGAGATTAACTGCTTGTACTTAATACTGAACTAAGGAGGTAAACTTTTCCGAAATTAAGTTCTTTGACAACGCTGACAGAAAATGATAGAATTTAGCAGTTGACAGCACATAAATAATTGAATATCTTTTTCTTCTTCTTCTTCATCTTCTTCTTCTTCTTCTTCTTCTTCTTCTTTTTTCTTCTTCTTCTTCTTCTTCTTCGTCTTCTTCTTCTTTTTCTTTTTTTCCTTCTTCTTCTTCGTCTTCTTCTTCTTCTTTTTCTTTTTTCCTTCTTCTTCTTCTTCTTCTTCTTCTTCGTCTTCTTCTTCTTCTTCTTTTTCTTTTTTTCCTTCTTCTTCTTCTTCTTCTTCTTCTTCTTTTTCTTCTTCTTCTTCTTCTTCTTCCTCTTCTTCTTCTTCTTCTTCTTTTTTTTCTTCTTCTTCTTCTTCTTCTTCTTCTTCTTCCTCTTCTTCTTCTTCTTCTTCTTCTTCTTCTTCTTCTTCTTCGTCTTCTTCTTCTTCTTCTTCTTCTCCTTCTTCTACTTCTTCTTCTTCTTCTTCTTCTTCTTCTGGCGCTATAGTCCGGGGTGAACCTGGGCTTCAATCTACATGCCCCTCTATCCAACACGATCTTTCGCCAGCTGCCTCCAGTTGCGTACTCCAAGTTGGCTAAGGTTCTTCTTCACTTGTGCGCGCCACCTTGGCTAGGCTGTCCTCTTTTGCGTTGTCTCAATGGTTCAGATTCGAGTCCATACTCTCTACACGGCCTAGCCATCTTAAACGTTGTAACCGAAGACGCTTGACCGGGCGCATGTTGCTGTACAGCCCACAGATTTCGTCATTATATCTTCTCCTCCAGATGCCATCAACGCAAACAGGGTAAAAAAACGCACGCGAAACTTTTCTCTCGAAAAGACTAAGGCCTTACCAATCCGCTTTTAGTAACGTCCAGGTTTCCGCGCTATAGTGTAGGACTGGGATGATCAAGCTGTTATATAAAGTGATCTTAGTCCTTCGAAATGTTCGAACTGCCCACCCAAAGGTTCGAACTGCACGTCGTCAAGAATTTGAGAGGAAATTACGATATGTTAAAATGCAGTGAAGATATACAAATGCCTATTTAGAGTGGAATAATGTCGTTCAATAAAAGAAAATAATTCCTTACTGCTCAACTTTGTACAAGTAAATCAAGCAACTGAATAGCTACTTATGCTCAAGCAAGAAAATGGGGAGCAATTATTCGAATCATCCCAGCACAAATGAATGAAATGAAATATACGTTACGCAAAGACACATATTTTAAGTTATACACAGTTTAACGATTTGCAATGGGGCGATATAGAAAAGTGCGGTGAATACTGCTGTCAAATGATCTCAAAAGAAATAATTGTGTTAAGTAAACACACTAAAATCACAATTGACGTCACGCGGCGGTGTGTTTTTGAATAATTGAAAAGATCTTGCAGCGTGATGACGTAAGTGAGTTAGGAATCCAAATTATCGTGTAGGAATTTTACTGTTTAGGAATTTCTTCGTTCGGTTTCCATTTTGTCAATTTTTTTTTATTTATTTTTTTTTTTTTTTTGAAAATTAAACACTAATTATTAGTGGGAAAGTAAAATGTATTGGCCATTGTTTTCTACACATTTTGACCACCTTTCTGGTAATTTGTGAGTACCACGCCAATAAAATTGTTCGTCTTTTAAAGCAAACCAGTCAGACACCCAATTTTCGACCTCCTCGTAGGAATCAAAGTGCTGTTCAGCCAATGCGTGTCCCATCGATGAAAACAAATGGAAGGAGCAAAGTCTGGTGAATACGGCGAGTAGGGTAGCTACTCCCAGCCAAGTGTTTTGATTGTATCCTGAACCGGTTTTGCTTTGTGTGCAGGTGCATTGTCATGGACCAAAATTACCTTGCCGTGTCTTCCGGCCCATTCTGGTCGTTTCTCGATCAATGCATGGTTCAAATTGATCATTTGTTGTCGGTGGCGATCAGTATTAATAGTTTCACCAATTTTTAGGAGACAGATAACTCTTTGATTTTTTCCGCTTAGAATTCTTAAAATAAATCCGTTTTTCATCGCCAATAACAATCCGATGCAAAACCGATTTTCTTTCATGTCTTTAAGGCAAAATTTCACAAGTTTTTTTTCGGTTATCCATCTGTCTTTCATTCAATTCATGTGGCACCCATTTTCCACACTTTTGGATCTTTCCCATAGCTTTAAAACGGTCAGAAATTGTTTGTTGTGCAACATTTAACATTGCTGCCATTTGCTTTTGACTCAAAGTGTCATCTCCATCCAATATCGTTTGCGATTCGGTGTCTTTAAACTGATTTCGCGGTCTTCCACGTTCTTCATTTCTCACATCAAAATCATTATTTCTGAACCGTTGAAACCATCCTTTGCATGTTGCTTGTGATAGAGCATGATCACCATATGCCTCGACAGGCATTCGATGCGACTCTGCAACACTTTTCTTCAAATGAAAACAAAAAATTAATGCTTTCCGCAAATCATCACTTTCTGGTACAAAATTGGACATTTTTAACACGATGAAAAAATATGATGTTGTCTGTTCAATGACTTGATGTATACTAAATATTTTCCACAGATGTCATAGCAACCAAACAAAAAAAGGGTTCGTTCACAATAAATGTTCAATATCGAGAGATTTGTATCTTGACGCTCACTTCATACTGGTATACCTGGTTCCTTTTCGTTCCTTCCAGTTCCTTTTCGTAACTGGAAAAACAAACATTCAATTGCCCTAAATTTCAGTTGTGCTACTGCTCCGTGATCATTTTAGAGCGAATTCTGATCGACATTTGCTACTTTGAAATATGTTTATTTATAGTTTCCCTGCTCTTTAATTCGGCCTTGAAACTCCCTGGAGCTCGCGCTCTTCACTATACAGCATCCACATCTGCATGTATGTATGTACCTTCCCTTTGTAAGCCCGTTTATACTGCATATAGTTTTGAGAAAAGTTAATTTTTGCTTTTCCTTGGCTTAGAAACTATAAAGGTAAAGTTCAGTGATGAAATAAATGTTGTAAGTGTTGTTGTGTAAATGTAAAGTCAGTGTTGAAATAAATGTTTGAGTCAGTCGGAATTATTTAGCAAATTACGAAATGAATCGAATTATTCTCATCAAGGCTCAAAATGCACATTGCACTCATTGATCCTCCAATTACTCCAATTCTTAAAGGAATTGTATTTTTCTGGAGGTCCGCCAAGTTGGCATCCATGACGGGAAGTACTCTCTCAATTTCCACAAAGAAACAAAAATTTATCTCGCAGTTCGAATTCCGAGCCATCAAAGATGCTGCCACTGATGTGCTGGGTTTCACGTCACCACCCAGAAGGAACCCATGGTTTGACGACGAGTGCAGGCAAGCGCACGCAGCTAAACAAGACGCCTATAAAGCGACGCTGCATCGAACAACGCGAGCTGTTCGTGAACTCTACGAACACAGAAGAAGGGAAGAGCACCGGCTTCTCAGAAGGAAGAAGAAGGAGCATGAGAAGCGCGCGGTCGAGGAAATGGAAAGGTGCATTTGCAGGAATGAAGTCCGAAAATTTTACCGAAAGGTAAAACAGCTATCCGGAGGATACAAGGTTCGGACCAAGACCTGCCGGGACCAAAATGGACAACTAGTAGTAGAGTCGCAGTCTGTGCTGAGAATCTGGAAGGATCATTTCTGCAGACTCCTAAACGGCGATGACGACCCAAATCCCGCTGTTAGGCAGAATGTTCCACTCAATTTGGACGATGATTGACAAGCATTCCGTCCCCCCGACTTAGACGAGGTGAGGATAGCAATATCCAAGCTAAAGTCGAACAAAGCTGCTGGAGCGGACGGACTGTCCGCAGAACTATTTAAAGCAGCTGGAGATGACTTGGTTGGGCGCATGCACCAGCTCATCTATAAGATATAGTCGGGGGAAAGCATGCCCGATGAGTGGAATCTCAGCGTCGTTTGCCCGGTCCACAAGAAAGGAGACCCCTTTGACTGCGCCAACTACAGAGGGATTAGTCTCCTGAACATCGCATACAAGATCCTCTCTGCCGTATTGTGTGAGCGTCTGAAACCATTTGTCCATGACCTGATAGGTCCCTATCAGTGTGGTTTCAGACCAGGGAAGTCCACAATAGACCAGATCTCCACATTACGGCAGATCCTGGAAAAGACGCAAGAAATGCAAATTGACACTCACCACCTATTCGTCGATTTCAAGGCTGCATATGACAGTGTGCATAGAGACGAGCTATACAGTGCCATGTCTAGTTTTGGCATTCCTACCAAACTCGTCAAATTGTGTAGGATGACAATGGAGAACTCTCGCTGCTCCGTCAAGGTCGGTACCGAACTCACCGAGACCTTCAATGTCAAAAAAGGTTTTAGACAAGGCGATGCACTGTCATGTGACTTCTTTAACATCATCCTCGAGAAGATCGTGCGTGACTCACAAGTCAACACCAGAGGCACGATCTTCCAGAAGTCAGTTCAACTGCTAGCTTAGGCTGATGACATTGATGTGATTGGACGAACACAGCGAGCCGTCAATGAGGCGTTTGCTGGCAGTGAAGCGGAAGCGGCTAAAATGGGTCTTGCGGTAAATGAGGGCAAAACGAAGTACATGCTGTCATCAAGGAAGGACACACAACATCGACGTCTCGGACGGAGCGTCACACTAGGCAGCAGAAACTTCAAGGTAGTTAAGGACTTCGTCTACCTCGGCTCCGCGGTAAATAGGGACAACAACATCAGTACCGAAATCAAACGCAGAATCACTCTTGCCAACCACCGTTTCTTTTGGACGTTAGCAAAGGCGGATGAGGAAGCCCTTAGCCTTTTCGAGAGAAAAGTTTTGCGTGCGATTTTTGGTCCTGTTTGCGTTGATGGCATCTGGAGGAGAAGATTTAATGGCGAACTCTATAGGCTGTACAGCAACATGCGCCTGGTTAAGCGTCTACGGATACAACGCTTAAGATGGCTAGGCCATGTAGAGCGTATGGACACCACTGCTCCGGCTCGAGAAGTCTTTGAATCCGAGCTATTGGGACAACGCAACAGAGGACGACCTAGACTGAAGTGGCGCACACAAGTGGAGAAGGACCTCAACCAACTTGGAGTGCGCAACTGGAGACAGCTGGCGAAAGATCGTGCTGGCTGGAGAGGCATGTTAGTTGAGGCCCAGGTCCACCCCGGATTGTAGCGCCACAAGAAGAAGAAGAAGAAGTTCGAATTCCGAAGATGCTAAAAACAATACCAACCATATCAGCAAATTTTATTGTTAGGCAGGCAGTTATGTAAAGCCGTTGTCATTCCTTCGTTGTCGATCCTTCTTCCTGGTTTTTGCTTCTTGATCTTCTGCTGGTAGTTGCTGTAAATTACATCACGTTATAGACAACCTTCGTATTTTTCGGAGTACATTTCATGGTTGCACTGTTTCGACTGTTACGATTACTTCAACTGTTTTGCCTGCTTCGACCCCTGTGACCGGTTCGACTTTTTCAACTGGTTCGACTGCTTTGAATACTTCGACAATTCCTTAATATGGAGAAGTGGCTCCATATTCCATCAAGAGTCACCAAAGAAACTTCCTTTGAAATCCAAAGCGTAGAGCAATGGCTTGAAGTGGTTCAAAGGCTCATCTTGACATCCTGTGTAATGCGGGACATAACCATCTTTCAAGACATCTTTTGTGGCAAATTTCGCGTGCATTTGCTATCGCTGTTCCTCGAGCATTTTATCCTCCACTGTAGCTGAATTTCGATACAATTTGAGCTATTTTTGTTATATTGAACAGTCACCTTCAAAGAGCAGAGCAAATATTCATAAGCGCTCCTTGCTTATGATTTTTTTTAAGAAGACCCTACTCACTTTAATAATAATAATAATTGTTGGCGCTACAGTCCAAAGGGTGACCAGGGCCTAGCTCGCTAATCAACTACTCGTGTTGTGCGCGCTACTGTTCTCTCACGAGTAGAAGGGACCTACAGTTTTTTGCCGACTCCGAACGGCGAAATTTGAGAAGCTTTCTTAGACAGTTATTACTCTTTGAGTGTTGTCAGCAGCTCGAAAGAGGTGGTGCCGTGAAATATTAGAAAAATTGGTGTTGAACTGGGAGTCGAACCTAGACCCTTCGGCGTGTGAGCGTCGCACTCTACCCACTACGCCACGGCGACCACGACCTACTCACTTTAGACCTCGTTATTTTTCGAAAGTCGCCTTTTACCACCTGCCCTTAACTTTTACTTACGTTGCTCTTACAGCACACGCTTGCAAAGACAGCATTTACCTGAAAGAAAGTCCGTAGAAGGAATCAAAACAACCATGCGTTATGTCAACGTGAATTTATTAAGATTCAACACTAAATCTAAAAACAAAAAACAAAACGGTAATACTAACGAATTCAAATTTATCCTTACTTCACAAAAGGGTTAAACAGGCGACTGTATGTACGCAATCAACACTTCAATACACTCTTCTCTGCTTGTTTTTTCTTGTTTCTGTATACACTATATAATCTGTATATAAACAAGGCTTATATAAAAATATAAATTTATATATATATCAAAAATTATGAATACACATTCGTTTTATTTGCTTTTTTGAGTTCTGACCAGAACTGATCAAAATTCTCTGATAGTATGGGTTTTGTTTTGATTTTCCTCCTCTTGAGAACAAAGAAACTTATTTTTGTTGACACTTAAAGTATGTTTAGATTTAGATTTAAAACCGCAAAATGGTTGCTACAGGATTGGGTATGTCTTTTTTTTGGAGACCAGTGCTTGTGAACACCGAGTGAGTTTTCGCATTCATGTGTTAAAGGAAACAGAACGAAGGGTGTTTCAGAACCTTGCACTAACCAGCAGCCTTAAATAAAACAAACTCCAGTGAAAAGCTTACACTTCATTTAAAAGTAACATTTATTCTCTTCGCTTCGTCCTTTGTATGTTTGTTTCACTATCCTACGTAAATACCTTGTATTTATTGCAAAATTCTTACTTCTTCTTCACGTAAACTGTATGCTTCATTTTTATCATTATTCTTATGTACTTAAAAATACATATATGGGTCACATATACGTGTTCATTTGCCTTACGAACAAGTATCAAATGTACAATTTGAACGTGTCTATCTTCAAGCACATCACTAAGCTAGGGTATTGTATATATGTATGTATATAGAATTTTATTACTTCTTGCTTGTCAAGTTGAGAATCTAAATAGTAAGTTTGTTGATTGGTGTTGGCATTTTATTCGAACATGGCCATGGTTGATGTTGGCACCACCTCCAAGAGCAACTGGAAAAATAGAGTAACTTTGCCTGAAATGAAAACAAACAAAGAAATAATTGAGAAACGATTTTCTTCGACTTTGTGAATAGATATTTCAAAAGCGACTCCTGGGGCACTAGACAGAAAAATAAAGGAAATCATATTTCACCCAATTATGGTTTCAAGATCTCACGGGGTAGACAGAATTTTAAAGAATAAGTGGAAGCACCTCTCAGGGAAGCACCTATCAAGGAAGCCATGGAGAATGAAACGCTTTTGAGAACCCTCAAGTGATCAAACTAAGGACACAGCACAGGCCGAAGGTGTTAAAAAAGAAACAGAGAAAAGGTACTGGTTACCCGAAAAAAAGTTTAAAAAAGCCTGAGGATGGAAATAGCGAGGAAGCATGAAGTTGGAAGAAGCTCTCTTAGCCGTGTGATGGGACAAAAGACCGAGCCTCTGAAGAACTCAACTGGACGCGTAAAATAAGGCTTAAAAGCTAAGATTGAAAAGACAAGACACACCAAAGAAGTTTTAGAAGAAAACTGAGAGCAAAAAAAACGAGACACCGTAAAAGTTGATGACTTGCCTATTTTAGCGTCAACTGTAAATTTTGACGCCCATTTTAGGAGTCTATCCAGGAGAAAGAAAGAAAGGTCTTTGGAGCACCCACATAGTTGAGAGGGTGCTCCAAAAAGTGGAACTCTACAAACTCTTTGGGATGAAACCTACAAGTTTACCAACATTGACTAGAATGTCATCTTAACCAAATCCTAAGAAGATGCACACGTGGATGGAGAGTTTTTCTTTACAAAGATGCAAATACTCGAATGATCTTAAAAGCAAGGAAGACTCATCAAAAGTAGTTCGCAAGTCAGGTGCTTAGATGATCAAGATTATTTTGCAAATTATCTTGGATGGAATTATCCCGTCAGAATATATGTAATTATTCTGACGGGATAATTCCATCTCACGTTAAACATATATTATATAACAAGCGAACAAGCTTTGAATAAAAAATCGTTCGATCTTAACGATCAACAGAAGATTCCAATAAATGAATAGAATATATCATCACGCAGCCCCTGGTTATGTAATGACCAACTGGCCTAACATTGCCATGAGCAATGAAAATCAAAAAAGTATCACAGCTTATAAATCGAAAGGACCGCTGAATTCGAGTCCAAGGAAGTTTGGAAAGCTGATCTGTTCTTACAGAGGGCAACTAGTCGGAAGGAACATGAATTCTTATTGTCGATGAGAAGGGCAAGACTTTGAAAATTTGGCTCAAGAAAAAGCAGACTTATTGAAAGAAGTTCTAAAGTCAGGGGCTAATGTATTCAAAATTATTTTGCACAAAGTGGGATAATATGCTCTTCAGAAATGGAACTTTCGAAAGTTCGAATGTCCGATAAAATCAAAATGCTATTTGTTTTCCACTACTTACGCATAAATCTTGGCGTAAATCCATATTTAACAAATGGTACGTATACAATAAGTCCGGCCAAAATGAATGCCATCGCATACAGGTACTCAATCTGTGGCTTGTCAATGATTGGTGCCACCACAAGATACGCGGAAACGACCAAAACCAAAACTGGAATGATGAGTGGCACTTTATATGGCCTCGGATAGTTTGGTTTGGTGTATCTCATAACAATCAGCGCCAACATAGAGCCGCCATAGAAAATCCATGCAGTGAAACTGAAGAAATCAATGAGCGAGTCGATAGTTCCATAAAGCACCATAGCCGCCGCAATAAGGGACTGCAAGGAAACAAATTCAATTAGAAATGTTCAAACGACTCACAGGTACAGGATACTTACGTGGAATATGAGACCAGGTGCTGGTGTTAGGCGGCGAACATGGACATACGACAAAATATCCAGGAGATGTCCCTCTCGGCTGGCAGCAAAACAAAGCCTAAAACGAAAACGGTGAGAAAATAGTCTCGAGAACACCCAAAAAGCAACAAACTTACCGTCCAGCTGCAAAAAGCGTACCGTTTGCACTACCAAACGTGCTGATGGTCACACTGAGTGGCATCAGCCAGGCCATAGTGCCCAGGATGCGATTGCCGAAGGTAACGGCAACCGCCTCAGACTCAATCATTTCGGTGGGTGACATCGCAGCCAAGTACGACACATTGATCAGTGCGTAGGCAAGCGTTACCAACGGTATACCGATGGCAATTGATCGTGGTAAATTTTTACTTGGATTCTTGATCTCCTCGGTAACGTAGTTCAAATTATTCCAACCATCATAGGCCCATAGGCCGGTGTAAAACGCCGTCGCAATGGCCCCCAGTGAAGGCGTTGGTCCAGTAAATGCGTTCTGCAGATGCTGAGTATTACCCTGAAACAGCTTATATGCTCCGCCGCAAATCACAATCAGTACAGCGACCAATTTGGCAGCTGTAAATATATTCTGAACAGCCATGCCCAAGTTAACACTATAACAATTGACGAACAGAATCATCACTGTTGGGGGGCGAGAATTAAAATAAAGTTTTGTTTGTGTAGTAGTTCACTTGATAAGGTTTATTTTGATTTGTTTTGTTTTTGATTTGCGCCTGCTAGAGATGTCTTATGGTTAAAAGGAAATTGAATGTAAAAATACATACCAATTGCAACTAATGCAACCATCTTCACAACCGACGTTGGTGGATCACATTCCTTCACGAAAGCTTCAACTGCATACTGTGCAAATGAAAGACATATAATTGCCATTTGTGATGGCTTTAACACCAAAGTCGATACCCATGAGAATAAAAATGCCGGAGCTGGCCCGAATGCGTCCATAAAATAGGCCCATTCAGCCCCGGATGAAGTATTCATTGTGCCTAATTCAGCATATGCCAGAGCGCCTGGAATGTGAAAAGAATTTGTAAGTAAATGAAATTCGCAGAACACACAGTCAGAGGAGAGGTTTATGATCGTTGGGCATAATGGATGCAGTCGATGCCGATGTGTAATTTTTGTAAAGGTTTGCTTTAAGATTGCACATTCTTGTCCCCTTAAAGGAGTGATTCGATGGAAGAATGTTCCTGTCAGTAAGTGGGTTTGAATTTCTGCAGCATTCCACAACTTTTGTTATCTTGGGCTTTCTATCCAGTGTTTGCAATGTGCGTGACAAGAGGAGAAAATGTGACAGTGCGCTCCTGGAGGCTAAGCAGTGGGGTCGTTTAACAACAAGACGGCTCCTAATTCAATTTGTTAAAATCTTCAAGGACTAAACTGCTGACGGACATTTTATCGGAAAAATTGAAGGTTAGGCATACAAGCCTTGCATTGAGCTTATGCTCAAACTTACGGCCTGGTGCAGCACAAATCAAATTGAGCATAAGGCGTATTCCCAAAGACAAACATCAGCAAAATGCCATTAGAATCGATCCCGTAATTTTATTTTGACAGCAAATGTGTGGAAATTTCGAAAATAATTGTGTGATTTCTTGAAATCAAATGGGGTTCGTATACAATGTGAGTGAGTGAGTCTTCCCCATGGACCGGGACCATCATAAAAATGTTTGAACGGGGTTTAAGACGGTCGCATATCGCCTACTTATTAAACCACGCAGAGGTGCGTAGAAATAGCTGCCACATGCGAGAAACTGATGAAGTCCTACAGCCCGGTATTGGCAACTGCCGATTTAAAGTGTGCCAGAAAACTGTGTGCGGTGTCTTTAAATTCCCCAAGGGGAACAGCGCCTAGCGTCTTCAGAAACTACTCGTGTTGTGCGTGCTACTGTTCTCTTACTAAGAGTTTAATGTTTTTGGCCAGCTCTAAACGGCGGAGAAGTTTTTTAATAGCCGTCGTTCATTTTTGAGTGTTGTCAGCAGCTTGAAAAAATTGATGCTGTGAGAAAAGCGTTGTGTTCAGTCCGACTATTCAACTTGCGACATTCGGTTTCTGAGTGTTGCACTTTACCCACGACGCCTACACATTTTTTACACAACAGAATTGTTTGACACCTTTTGTCCGCCTACACATTTTTTACACAACAGAATTGTTTGTTTAAACAAACAAAGTCCTGTAAACGAGCTTCATGCATTTTTTCTAGAATTCAAGTGTTAGTTTATAAATGAATAAAATGCAATAAAAAACAGAGCGTTTTGGATAGTGACTTTTAAAGAGAGGTTCTTGTTCATCCAAATCAACCTTTAATTCAAATAATTTTGATAAAATGTTTTGGATGTGTAAGGGAGAGTTAATGGCCGCCGTGGCGTAGTCGATAGAGTGCGACGCTCACACGCTGAAGGTCTAGGTTTGATTCCCAGGTGAACAGCTCGAAAATTTTACGGCACCACCATTTTTGAGTTGCTGATAACACTCAAAGAGTAATAAGAAAAAGCGTCTCAAACTTCGCCGTCCAGAGTCGGCGAAAAACTGTAGGTCTCTTCTACTCGTGAAAGAACAGTAGCGGGCACAACAGGAGTAGTTGATAAGCAAGCTAGGCCCGGGCTTCTCTGTAAACTGCAGCGCCACACAATTATTCTTATAAGGCAGAGTTGATTTACTTTCGTTTAGTTGTCTAACTAAGATTACTTATTTCAGGTTTAACGAGTGGCTAATAATCTTTTCTTGAGGTTCAATTTACTTCTCATTGACTATCTTAACGCATTTTATGAGTCTCAGACTTAATCTAGGGATGTCTCAATAGACGAACATACGTCTCAGTAGACGAACATGATTCAACAAAATAAAATGCATTTTTAAACTAAACTAAAAACGAACATGATTAACGTCAGAATATTTGTCCAAACGTGCATCATTTCTATATGTGTCCGGAAACTCCATTATTGAACTTCTTGATCATTTAAGAAATCCTACAGCGGTTTTCGGAAATCGTATTGTAAACCAACGACCAGTGCATTCGCCAGAATCGATACTACTGAACTTTTAGAACTGGTATCTTTATTTTCTCAGTGCCGTGAGACAAAATGTGTGTTCCCGTACCCAAAATGAGCAACGCAAAGCAGTATACTCGTACTACAACAAAAAACGAAAGTCTGTTCCATTAATAATAATTGTTGGCGCTACAGTCCAGAGGGGGATCAGGGCCTAGCTTGCTCATCAACTACTCGTGTTGTGCGCGCTACTGTTCTCTCACGAGTAGAAGGGACCTACAGTTTTTTGCCGACTCCGAACGGCGAAATTTGAGAAGCTTTCTTAGACAGTTATTACTCTTTGAGTGTTGTCAGCAGCTCGAAAGAGGTGGTGCCGTGAAATATTAGAAAAATTGGTGTTGAACTGGGAGTCGAACCTAGACCCTTCGGCGTGTGAGCGTCGCACTCTACCCACTACGCCACGGCGACCACAAAGTCTGTTCCATTACGCCAAAAAATGGGTTTAATGTCAAATCACCGCTCTCTTAAAAGAGGAGAATATTTCCCCACTCTGTCCACTCAAATCCAAGAAAATTTTGTAGGTAGATTGTCTGTAAAAAAAATTGGCTTCTGTGTGTTTGCATCTATTGGGTCTTGACAAATAACACTTGTTTACATACGGGAACAGACTATCATTGATTTGCGTTGTTTTGTACTGTTTTGTGTTGTTTATTTTATGACCTTAAGACACACCGTTTTAGATTTGACATTTCATAAAGAATATATTAGAATTTACACAATTGGCTTTGCTGCATTTTTGTATGTTTTAGAGATTTTGCCTTTTTCTGATAAATTTTAACCCCACTCCTTAACAGATGACAGACTTCATAATTTGGTGCAACAAATCCTGGAACTAATACACATTGAAAAGCGGTGAAGGAACCTGAATTGTAAGTTTGATGTCTTGAGTATTGAGATCTTAGACGTTTAATATTATATATCGATGCGGTTTGCTGGGAGTCCAATATCGAAAAAAATATAAGTCGGGACGTTAAAGATGATATAAGTGAGGTTGGTCACATGCACGTAAATCAAATTCATGCTGCTGATAATTGAGAACATCTCAAAATAAACACTAGACGCTCTTGCTTAACACGATTAAAAACGAAATGCATACACTTGTTATCTCAATTCTTTCAAAAATATATTTTCTAAGCAAGAATTGAAAATTTGACAATTGGAAGACAAGATTTCCTTATCAGAAGAAGAAGTAACATTTAAGGAAACATGCCTTATATCAATATTTGATGTATTTACTTCAAAATCAAAGTACACACAATGTTGTTTTTTTTATTACAGTAGTTATTATTCAACAATCCTCATTATTCCTTGTGCCAGAATCTGATAAACTTTCAGTGCATTTTGACAAGTGAATTCCATCCACCTACCACGTCTGTACGTCAAATTATATCCTCTGACGCACCAAGTCATCAGAAAACGTCTCTCGCCCGATGCCCACACATATTTGGTATCCGAAAAAATCCAAAATGTTGTATTCATTTTCACGCATCTAATTTTAGCCACTCTAAGGTCGGCAAAAAGAAGACCGGTCGCACCATAAAAATAACGACGTGTGCATACGCTTCAATCCTAATAAATTGATGAATGAATGAATTCACCGCGGGTAGACCTGCGTCACTGGCTAACAAAAGATTCGTCTAAGACCACAAGCGCCCATGTAAATAAACAAAGGTTTGACCAAAAAGTCCCCGCACATTGAATTCCAAGTCAATTCAACAAATTAAAGCTTCAAATCGATCGATGGTTTACTTAGATGATCACGAGCAGTGTGCTTGCACAGACTAACAACCCAAACGCCATGCACTCGCTTCTTCATAATTAATACATATGTCTGTTGAATGTCGCCTCCGTCGGTGGTTGCAAGTCGCAGAGCATTTGAATCGATTTTTAAAAATAGACTCGAGTGCATGCTCGCCGTTTGAATTTGGTCAAGTCATTTGCTTGGTACGTGCAGTTCGTGAGGAATGCACTTTGAAGTAAGTGGTGCCGCTTCACAAAGGATCTGGTGCTTGAAGCCGCAAACGACACGCCCCGTGAAAATGATGTACAATCGCTAATTGTTGAGCTTAATGCGGCTTTGATTTTGCAAATTTGGCAGCCGCTAGGGCAAAATGTACGTGTTGCTTAATTAGTGTGCATTTTCTTTTGCGTTTCTTTTTCTCTTTTTTCCCGATCTGTCTAGACAGGTGGGTGGAATTCGTATTCCCGATTAACTTGTCACGGAGAGCATGTGTGTTGAGGACTTCTGAGAAGATAAAGAACTTTATGCAGTAGTTGTACGAATAGTGGTGTGAAACAAAGATAGAGCATTCTAATGGGCTGCAGGAGAGACGTCAGATGAGAGGAAAAACGTCATGAGTAAAGAAGATATAGTGCTTATCGACAAGGGATATATGGAACGACATTCCCAGACTTACGGAAAGGAAACAATTTAAGAAGAGATTTATTCAAAACCAATTTTTACAAAAAGACAAACTTTCAGTCAGAGGAAGAGATATCAAATTTGATACTTCCGAGGTAATCAGATGTGGGATTTGGTTTTACGTGATCACCTGCCTTAACGACTTATATCATGGGGAACCTTTTTCCCAAGAGTCGTAAGTAACGCAAGACTAAACGCCTTAGTTACCCAAGTACCAAACTGGGATCATGCTTGAGGGGCAATCACCCCACCTTGGTCTGATGCGAAGCCTTCCTAAAACCTCTTCCGCTCTTTGCGTCGCAGCGCCCGGTTGAGAATGCAACTCCACACTGAGAAGGGATAGTCCCTTAACCGACTTGACTAGTTTTGCTTAAACAATGGGTTAGACAAGTCAGCACAGTACACTATCCTCGACTCTACCCGCGATGTTAGGTGGTAAACCACAGCCACCACGAAACTCCCACAAGGGGGCCTACCGCAATGGTCAGGCTGGAACCGAAGTTCCAGGGGCCCCCTGACCTCCCGTGGCACCAGAATATAGCCTCTGGTTAAGCTGTCACTATCAGTCAGGTTCCCTCTAAGCCTGGGTCTGTTAGCCGCCATCCCGCCACAGATGGTCTTTCTGAGCTAATCAGCGAGAAGACGGAAAAGAAGACAGAAAAAGCTGTAGCGGAATGGTTCAAAAAAAGGAAACTCATCTGCTCTTATTTTCATGAAACGCCAAACAGCAGCCTGAACAGTATGTGAACCTGGGAAGTTTATGGTTCCAATTTAACTCTTCAGATTGTGTAGGCTGACGATTAGGAATTTCGCTGATCCGTCAAGGTCAATAACGAACTCACTGAGATCTTTATTGTCAAAGAAAGTTTTTAGACAAGGCGACGCACTGTCATGTGACTTCTTTAACATCGTCCTCGAGAAGATCGTGCGTAACTCACAAGTCAACACCAGAGGCACGATCTTCCAACTCAGTTGAATTGCTAGCTTATGCTGACGACATTGACATGATTGGACGAACACAACGAGCCGTCAATGAGGCGTTTGTTGGCATTGGAGCGGACGCGGCTTAAGTGGATTTGGCGGTTAATAATGCTAAACGAAGTTCATGATGTCATAACGGAAGGACACACAACATCGACGTCTCCGACATGCCATGTAGGCAATAAATATTTCGAGGTGGTCAAGAGCTTCGTCAACCAGCGGTAAATAAGCACAACAACATCAGTAGTGATATCAAATGCAAAATCACTCTGCTAATCGATGTTTCTTAGGGCTTAAGAGGCATTCGAGCAACAGAGCCCTCTTTCGAAGGACTTAACTGGTTTTGTGCAATTGCTTGATAATATCGGTCTTGCTTTACCGCGTGGTAACTTAGACGCTATGTAAGGCGAATGGAAAAGCAATTTGTGTTTTCAAGGAAAAGCTCTGCGTGCGGTTTTTGGTCGTGTTTGCGTTGATGGCATTTAGAAGTGAAGATTTAGCGACAAACTGACCTGTACGGGGGCAGGCGATTGGGCAAGTGCTTTTGGATACAACGCTTAAAGTGGCTATCCCATATAAAGCGTATGTAAGTAATAATAATAATAATTGTTGGCGCGACAGCCCAAAGGGGCACCAGGGCCTAGCTTGCTCATCAACTGTTCGTGTTGTGCTCGCTATTGTTCACTCACGAGTAAAAGGAACCTACAGTTTTTTGCCGACTCCGAACGGCGAAGTTTGAGAAGCTTTCTTAGGGAGTTATTATTCTTTGAGTGTTGTCAGCAGCTCGAAAGAGGTGGTGCCGTGAAAAATTGGTGTTGAGCTGGGAGTCGAACCTAGACCATTCGGCGTATGTAAGTCCCGGCCCGAAATATCTTCGAGGTTGAGCCATTGTAAAAATGCAACACAGGATAGCCTCACTTGAGCTGGCGCACAGACTAAAAGGACAAAATCAAATTGGAGTGCGTAGTTGGAGGCAGTTGGCGAGCGATCGTGCTGGCTGAAGAAGCATGTTGGTTGAGCCCCAGGTCCACCATTGACTGTAGCTCCACACAAAAAAGAAGCAGAAGTCTAAAGTTAAGTCATATGAAAATGAATCAAACAATTAACCCAAGGATTCAATGTTGCTCCTGAAGTCCTAAAATTCTGACAGTTCTTAAAATATACAATTTGAAGCCTGCATAATATTATATAAATTCATATATAACATTTCACTCAATAAGTCCCGGGACATATAAGGGGCACCCCTAACAAAAATTATTAATTTAATATTAATTTTTTTTTTTGTTTGTGGCGCCCTCTATATCTCCCGGGACTTTTTGAGTAATGTGTTATATATATACATATAAATTCCCTAAGACCTCCGTTTCCTTTTCTTTAAGGTAATTGTTTCAAAATTTGAATGCCCAACCCTCTTAATTTTGTGGCCGCAGTGGCGTCGTGGGTAGAGTACGATGCTCACAAGCCGGAAGGTGTAGGTTCGACTCCCATCTCAACACCATTTTTTCAAATTTTTCACAGCACCACCTCTTTCGAGCTGCTGACAACACTCAAAGAATAATAACTCCCTAATGAAGCTTCTCAAACTTTACCGTTTGGAGTCGGCAAAAGCTGTAGGTCCTTTCTACTCGTGAGTGAACAGAAGCGAGCACAACACGAGCAGTTGATGAGCAAGCTAGGCCCTGGTCCCCCGTTGGATTGTAGCGCCAACAATTATTGTTATTATTATTTACCCTCTTAATTATTCGCTCGTCCCCTTTTAAAGCCTAAATCACTACATCTATTGCAGTTCGGCTTTTAAAGAATCCTTAAAAGCACTCTTTTGTCAAAATGATTCTTTCTGAGAATCTTACAGAAGAACTCCACTCCTTTATACACCCAAGCGATCAATCAGGAAGCAGGAGTATTTTCGACATGTTGAAAAGACCAGCCGAAAGCATCATTTGCTGACGTGAGAGAATGTATGATAGAGACGCTTAAAACAAAGAGGGAAAGCACAATCGCCCCTGGCGCAACAAAATAATATGAAGCGTGTAGAGGTGAAGGTGAACTTATGCATTAAAGTGCAATTATGTTGTAGTGCTGTTTCTTTCATTCCAATTAAATTTCAAAATGAACTTCATTGCGGTCGTTTCACTAACTCGTTTCACTAACTCAGTTTAACGATATATACGAACGAAATAAAAGTGAAGGAATAAGCCAGTCGCTCAATTACAATGTGATCAATGGATAAATTATATTTGAGCTCTTTCAGAGGTTGATCGTCATGTCTGACTAATTGTATTTATCTTCTGAAGAAGTTACAAGACATTTTCTAAATCGGAAAAAAATCATCAAAATCTGGCATCACTTACTCGACAGCCCGTTAAGGAATCCCAAAAGTCAAATATTTCGATCAGTGGGCTTAAAGGACAACGTGAATGTGACTAAATAAGTACACAAGATGTTTTCTGTTTGAAGAGAGTGAAGAAAGGAGGTATGCAGCGGAAGTTTCCAATATCAAGAGAATTTCAACTGAATTATGTCCCTCTACTTCATAGAAATGGAATAAATTTCAGACATTGTGTTCCATTCACTCCTTTGGTTTTGAGGCATAAGCAAGGAATTAATAAAATTCTGTTTCGAGCTTGGAAAGAATTTAGTTGTTGTGAGGTTTGCCAAATGGCTAGGCCATGCAGAGCATATGGACACCACTGCTCCGGCCCGAAAAGTCTTCGAATCAGAGCCATTGGGACAACGCAACAGAGGACGGCCTAGGCTAAGATGGCGCACACAATTAATAAAAGACCTCAACCAGCATGGAGTGCGCAATTGGAGGCAGGTATCAAAAGACCGTGCTGGCTTTAGAGGCATGTTGCTTGAGTCCCAGGTTCACCCCGGACTGTAGCGCCACAAGAAGAAGAAGAAGGTTTTCCCAAACGGATAAAGCTAAAAAAATCAAAGAAGAAAAACTCAAAAAACCGGTCAACCATCATCTCCTGACATTTGCTCATTACATCTTCTTAGACATACAGGATGTCAACATCATCTGCCAATTAAACCAAGCATTCATTGGTGCTACATTCTTTTTTCTAAATAAAGTCAGCTAATCAATCAATCAAATGTTTTTCGAAAGTGCATGACCAAGTACCCCCACTAGGACAATCGACTTCCCCAGGTCATTTGTTATGTATAAACCACCAGCTATTTTGATCGAAAAATTCATTTTCTTCGGGTCTCGTTCACATTCACCCGAACTGATTGGCGCCATTGAAAAGCACAAAGCGAACTCTGGTACCGCGTTATTGGCATTTATCACTCACATCACATGCCCTCACATATTTCATTCGTTTAGCGCACATGATCCGGGTGCATTTGGCACTTAGCCAAATAAAAGCAAATAAATGAAAAAAGCAAAAGTCATCATCAGGCGAGCAGGTTGGATGCTCTTGAAAGTTCCCCCCGATGCCATGCTCCTACAGGTAGTGCATGTGAAAATCGTCTCCGATGCCAAATAGAATCCAATCTTATCGAACTTGAACCACCTGACAGAGCATGAGTGTGCGCGGTGTCTATGTCTATAAATGATCTCACAATTAATTCCCTCCTGTTGTATGCCTGAATGCATTGTTGCACCAATTCTCATCCGCAACCGAATATCTCATGAACGTCTCGACGGACAGAGGATGTTCGTGCCAATGCGTCTTCGGTTGCATAGACACAATTAATTTTAATTTAAATGAACTTACCCAACAATGAGAGCAAACCGCAGGCCAGCCATATTATGAAGCTTACACCAACAGAACCAGTACGAACCAGTAACCCTGAAGGTGACACGAATATTCCAGACCCTAGAAAGGTGAAAATAGAAAATTAGTAAATAGGGTTTGACAGCTAGAGCAATTCATTTCGACGATGCCAACTCAATCAAATGATTTAAAAAGATGTGAATATGCGCAACATTTCGTTTTAGGAGTGTTTGAATTTATTTAAATTGTTAACTTACCTCAATTCAGGGTTCTTCTTCGCCTTTGCAAATTGGCGGGCACCAACCTAAAAGCGGTTGTGAGACTTAACTGATATTCGAATCTGTTTGAACTGCATTTGTTTCAATTGATGCTTGTTTAAATAATTTACTGAATTTGTCTTTATTTTGCTAGGGAGTTAAATTTTTTATTTCTCTCTGTTGACAACTCGAGAGTCAAAGACATAGTAATTCAATGTCTCTTTAAAGTGCGTCCATAGCAGGAATTGAAAGCTACAAGGATATTCAACAGGGTAAAGTGAGGAATATGGCAGTAAACTGAAAATCAAGATGCTTGCTACAACAGAATGAACAATGCTAATATGGTTTTGCCACGTTACACGAATGTCGGAGTTATCAAGACTTCTGAAGTGTGCCCTCAATAATACTAAAACAAATAGACGAGGTGGTCAATGGTTTGGTTCCCAAACTTTGTAGTTTTGAATTTGACACACCAAATTAAAACAAGATGAGACAAGGCAAAGCTGTCTAAGGATCTAGCATGCGTGCATTTCTCCTGTGAATTGTATTACCACTGAAAATTATGAAATACATCGCATCTAAATTTCTTTTATTTGGTTTTGTGATTCGAAACTCCTTGTTTTTATTGTAATTTTATATTCAACGCTTGCTCCACAGTTTTTGCAGTATGTAATGACGTTTGATTAAAGGAGAACGTGGACAAGTCCGAAGTTATGGTCACTTTAAAAAGTAGAGTCCCATTGAAGCAGGAAATAAAGCTTAAGCATATCGGGGTACTTTTTACGTGTTACGGGATTAGCAACACTAAGCTTTCTTCTAGAATTACCCAAGCGGGTTTTATAGATCTGCAGTAAGAAAGGCCGAGTTTTGTGTCAAAGCTATCGGTGTTTGCTGCAACTTTAACTATTAATAATAAAAATATTAATGGTCCAAACAGGGACCAGGGCATAGCTTGCTCATCAATTACTCGTGTTCTGCGCGAGTTACGTTTAACGTAGCTCACCAAATTGGTAAACTGCACGATAGCACTTTTGCATTAGCAGAACGCCGGAAAGTAGAAACCCAAACTGATAACAAAATCGAATGAGAAATGCTTGGCTCAGCAATTCTGTAACATAAAACCAACCGAGCGAGAAATGCTTGGCTCTGCAATTCTGTAATATAAAACCAACCGAATTTCAAAAATCGGCTGGATTATTTGTTGGATACCAAAGTGTGCAGCCAAGCTTTAGACAGCGGCACTTGTTGTATTTTATTGTAGAATAAAAAGCATTTCTTAAGAGTGTGCAGCCTAGCTGAAGACAGTGGCACTCAATAAAAGACTTGTAGTTTTTTTATTTTTCTTTTAAAATTTTCAACAGATAATTTAAATCTCTCACGAGTAGAAGGGACCTACAGTTTTTTGCAGACTCCGAATGGCGAAATTTGAGAAGCTGTCTTAGACAGTTATTACTCTTTGAGTGTTGTCAGCAGGTCGAAAGAGATGGTGCCTTGAAAAGTTCGAGGTGTTAAGCCGGGAATCTAACCCGGACCTTCGGCGTCTAAGTGTCGCGCTCTACCCACTACGCCACGGCGGCCACACATTAACTAGTAGCTCGTGAAATTTTTGTAATGCCCGAAAGCATAAGACCATGAATACAAGATTCCGAGTTGAAATTTCAACGCACCGTTGCGGAATTAACTCACTGGGAGAGGCTAAGATCCGATTCGGTGCGGGGGGAATCTAATGTTAAGCAGCTACTTCTGTGGACCGAAAGGGCTATATTTCGTTGGTATGACCATGTGGTTCCCCTCATAACGATTTCCAAAACGAGTGTTATATACAATATGATCAGGTAGGAGACCGCTCGACAGCTCCAATACGAAGTAGTTAGATTAAGTTTATCAACTTGCGCTTAGGAATAGCTCCTGATGAGTTTCGAGAGCGATCAGAGCCTATCGTGCATTTAACAGATTACGCAATACAATAATACAATCCCGAGATATAAAGGGGGCGCCACTAACAAAAATTATTAATTTAATACAAATTTGTTTATTCCTTTAAGTCCCGGGCCTTGTTGCCCCCACTGCCTCTTAAGTGGAACACGCGGCTTCACAAAGATAATTATTATTCAAAAATGAATAACATATCGTATTTTACATAGATAAGATATAATTTTCTTTCTATGAAGCTTAAGATGAAGTATTTTTCATTGAATCTTGAATCTTCATTTACTCGTATGTATGGCAAAAATCAGCCAAAACTTGCAGCTCAGAAATGGATTCGTAAGTACATTCTTCGAACATTTCTAATTTCTGTGCTTAAAGTGGAACAAACGTAGAAAACAGGCCGCGTTGTCAAAAACATTCAATTGGTGAATTAAATGATCGCGACAGTAACAGACCCCATGAGTGTTGTCAGCAGCTCGAAAGAGGTGGTGCCGTGAAAAATTCGAAAAATTGGTGTTGAGCTGTCGAAGTCGAACCTAGACCCTTCGGCGTGTGAGCGTCGCACCCTACCCACTACGCCACGACGACGAAGCTTCTCAAATCTCGCCGTTCGGAGTCGGCAAAAAACTGTAGGTCCCTTCTACTCGTGATAGAACAGTAGCGCGCACAACACGAGTAGTTGATGAGCAAGCTAGGCCCTGGTCCCCCTTTGGACTGTAGCGCCAACAATTATTATGACAGTAACAGACAGCTAAATGTTATAAAATAATAAAATAATTACAAACTTTTTTTTTTAAACGACAACGGAAATAAGCTATCCCATTCTGAGATGCTGAATAATAGAATTCAAATAATTAAATGCAGCAAAAGTAATAAGTTCTGTAATGGAAAGATTAAGCCGCGTCCTTCAATGTGCGGCTAAAAGTCCTAGTCACTACCGGAGAAAGAAGATCGGTCAAAACATTGGTGACAATTAGACTTAAAAAAAATGTAAGCTTATGAAAGATCATGTTTTTTACTAAATAACGAAACGGTGGTTTTTCGTAATGATAATACTCAAGTATAGATTTAGACATCGTTGAGTACACTACAACTGCTTTTTGGGGTTATATAACAATTGGTTCGTACTTCTTTCAAAACAATGCTGGCCAGGATTTTACAGGCAGTGGTGACAGCTATTGAGCCATGATTGCTGACCTTTTTTGCTTTTTACTTGACCAACCAAAATTTGCAGAAGCTGTGTTCTCAATTAGACGTCGCAACATTTCACACAACTTGTGAGACAACTGATTTGTGGTAGGAAACGTTTAGTAGCCAAACATTACGGACCTGACTTTCAAAATCGGTTGATTAAACGCTGCTTGAAAATTCTCTATGCAGTCGGTAGCCTACACCAATAAGCCCGAAACGACTGACACCTTGTAGGACAACATTCGACAAGTTATTCCCAGAAATCATATTTAAATTGTAATTCCAGAAGATTATATTTGGACAAAAGAACATTTTAAGTGAACTTAAAAAAAATCATCTGTGTTGTATTCTATTTTGTGTTCGCTAACCCCTTCAAACACTTTCAAGAAACTGCATCCAATTGATGTGCGTGCGCAACGTCTTATTAACTAATAATAATTGTTGGCGCTACAGTCCAAAGGGGGACCAGGGCCTAGCTTGCGCGCTACTGTTCTCTCACGAGCAGAAGGGACCTACAGTTTTTTGCCGACTCCGAACGGCGAAATTTGAGAAGCTTTCTTAGACAGTTATTACTCTTTGAGTGTTGCCAACAGCTCGAAAGAGGTGGTGCCGCGAAAAATTCGAAAAATTGGTGTTGAGTTGGGAGTTGAACCTAGACTCTTCGGCGTGTGAGCGTCGGACTCTACCCACTACGCCACGGCGACCACTTCTATTAACTATCTTCTTATAAATATGCCCACACCAACAGGATTGTCTCCCAAACTCAGTCAATGGATGGCTTCCTTTCTTAAAAAAAAAAAATATGGAAATAAGGTTCCAAATTTGTTCTCATATTTAACCATAAACCACTTGCAGACAACAGTATATCTCTACGAAGTAAAGCCCAATTTGTTTACAGACCCCAGATGCTGCTACACACCCCCACACCATCACTGAACCTTCCCCATGCTTCACGACCGGCTTAATATTTCTTTCAGTAAATTCTTAATTTTTTGCTCTCCAAATTTTTTTATTCATATGGCTCTTAAAAATTTCGAATAAAGCTAATAATAATAAGGCTAATAATAAATAAATAAAGCTGTTTTTGTGTATCAATGGAATTTGAGTTTTGTTGTTGTTTTGACCCAATTTTCATCTTTATACAGTAATCAAATATTTGTTTACTTACTTTTGAGGCTCACAGTACATGTACGATATTATATTTTAGAGCCACATTTCGGCAGACTGTTGCCTACCTTTTCCAAAACACCGGACAGCTTGCTGCCTACCATTTCCAAAAATAAAACCAATATAACTTATTTTACTTAAGATTCGGAATATACGAGCAGAGCTAAAATAATTCTTACTGAAGAAACAAAATTCAAAAATAAATTAACGTGACGTACGTTTCTCTAAAAAAAAAGTTTCAAAAACACGTAATATCCACATCTGCAAATCTCGTTCAAGCCTGTTAACATCTGCTTTCAATTTTTTTTCGACGAAAAATATAGCCAGCACTGAACTTGATCCACATTGGTCACGAAACCCCGATCACGCTCATGACGTGCGTTAGAATTTTATTTAATTTGTCATCAGATCAGTTGACTTGGAACTAGCCAAGCAGAAAGTAATAGGTCAACAATTTGTAAATACAATAATTTTGAGACAGGCAGCTTTTCAAAAGTTTTGCAGATATCAATGTCATATTCAAAATTCAGAGAAAAAAATGAATAGCGAGAGATAAATTTTTTCAGAACGAAAAGCTATTCTTCAGTTTACATTAATTGGATTTTAGATGGTTTTGTTAAGCTACTTTGGTCTGTCATGTCTGTCACTTGTACTGACAAGTTGAGTTTTTGACAGCCGCGTTTTTATTTGAGGAAACGCGGCCTAGGCTAAGGTGACGAACACTATTGAAGAAAGATCTCAACCAACTTGAAGTGCGCAACTGCAGGCAGGTGGCAAGGGATTGTGCTGTCTAGATAGGCATGTTGGTTGAGGCCCAGGTCCACCCCTGACTGTAGCGCTACAAGAATAAGAAGAAGAATTTATGGAAACGAATTGCCCCTTCGATGGAGCAAAAGCTTTATTTTTTAAGCTGAAGCTTATGCCATCTGTGTCATATCTTACGTCATACCCGGCCATCATTCGTGTTGATGGACTTCGCTCATATTTTTTGTTTTTTCGTTTTTCTCCATACTGTCTTAAACAATTCAAAAGCATATGCAACCCCGAAAGAGGATTTTGCAGCTTATTTTTTAACACGATTTTAATACCTAGCCGGGTATGCTTCAAACTAACAAAGGCCATACTCCCGACCGCCAATTTACTTTGTTTTGCAGTAAGACGCCGAATAAACGAAGAACTGAATGTCAAAGCAGACAATTCTTCGAGCGATAAACACACTTTATCCTTCATTCATTTTTGATGGGTGCCTTGATTCAGTTTCCAATTTGAAGTAAGTGAAAACAGAGGGCCCCACACTACATCCTGTGTCTCTGGTTTGTTGAAAAGGAAATGGGGATACTTTCTGTAAGCTTTACGTAGTTAATAACGACTTTCCACGGAAACTTCAGCTTATTGAAGTGTGAATCGTTTTTTACTCCCCCACCATACGCATCTACTGGATGTATCTAAAATGAATTTCCTTCCATCCACACATCCAGCGCTAAATGCCAATTTAATGTTTACAACAGCCCGGTCAGACACTCTCCAGAGGTTTCCTGTGGAGCACAAACTGTTGACCGGAGATATCTGTAAATGCAAAGTCACAGCAACGCATTGATTCACGGGCCGTTGAAGTGAATGTAATTAAGAGATAAACAGCGCAATGACTACGACGTGGTCTATAAATAGTAACAATTTGTCAAATCTAAGCCAAATTTGGGGTAGGATAAGTACACTTGCACGATTAATATTAACAACCACCTGAAGATTCCCATCCGATTCGGGGTAGATGGCGGTTTGCGTGCAAAGACAGGTGTTTAACTTCACGAAAATTTGTCAGATTTTTCGTATTTTTTTATCTTTTCGATTGTTTGCGTATTTTTTGTGTTTGCCGTTTATGATGCGTTAGTGTAAGGTGTGTCTGTGTCAAGGGCGTGCGATAAGCTAATTAGGTCTGAGCAGTGCGGTGAAAACGGTGATTTATTTGAGGAAGTATGAATTCATGAATATCGGAAGAATTGGTGGTATTCAAACACATGTACGTGCGCATGGACGTGAAGAATTTTTGTCTGATATCTGTAGGAATTTATGAAGTTATTAGTTTAGGCGGAGCAATGGGCAAAACATTTTTTGTGAATTTTAATGGGAAGGGATTTAGGGGAATCACATTCTTTTATTGCGTTGAATGGTTGTATACGTTGTGCATGACGGAGAATACGGAGAATATCGTTATATTTTTGAAGGAACTGTGACTCATGAATTACATAAGTGAAGAAAGTATTTATTGTAATCATGCTGTTTCATTAGGCAAAACAGTCAAAACTGCTAAAGGGTTGCACTTGTAAGTTTTTTTTTGGGGGAGTTTTTTTTTTTATTATGTGTCTTCAACTTATCTCTCTTCCTGTCCACCCTTAGAAAAAAGATGCACAACTAAAATGTTACTCAATAAGTCACACGACATGTAGGGGGCGCCACTAACAAAAATTATTAACTTAATATTAACTGTTTCATTAGTGGCGCCCCCTATATGTGTCTTTACCGAGTGATGTGGTAAACCTAGGAAGATGAAGAAAGTCCTGGGGAAACAGAAAGGATCGGAATAAAGGTACAAAGAAAATCCTTCGAAGACGGAAACAAATTTGCATTACATTTACATTTTCCATTTTCTAGTCAAGCTACGCGCAATAATCCGAAAAGTAGGACATATAGGAGGTGGCTATGTGGAGTGGAACAATAAGTTTCTGCTTTAGCGCTATTAACAGAAATTGTTCTTGTATTGAATTGTGATTGTTGATGAAAAGTCGATCCTCGAAGGAAGTCAAAATTGACGAAAGACAAAACGGAAAGGGTTGCAATTTTGCCATAAGCTATTTTGCACAACAAGAATGTAAGAGTTATTAACGCTGAAATGGGAGACCCTACACTATTTGCAGTACCGCCCAGAGCTTGTGACTTCAAGTTGCCCTTCGTCCCACTTAATGCAGATTGGCTCTGCAGATGAATAGAAATTATGAGAAAAGAATGCACATCTAACTCAAGTCTCAACAAAATCATTGCTGATTTTAAAGAAAATAAGATCGAAAATCGAGAGATCGAGAGATCGAGAGAAGAAGAAATAAATGCCTACTGAGTAATGAAAATGTATAACCAGCGAAAAATACTACAAGAACTAAGTCTGCCTCCTGATAAGCTTATAGCCTTTCAAACAAGTAAAACTTTATCGATTCTCAAAGAAATAGTTTCTTTTTCAAATACTTAGACCGATGTAATTATTTTTCATGTAGAGTTTCACTTTGCATCAAAATTAAGATTAAGGAGGTGATGAAGGAGGGTAAAACGTAGAAATACCAGGAATCATTAATAAGGAGTACGCAATCAGACAACTTGCTGAAAATCTTAGCTTAGTTAAGTTCTTAAAGAACAACGCCATAGGTAGGTGGGATGTGATTGCATGCCAATCGAGTCCAAAGGTGTTGTGTAAAATACAATTTGCATACCATATTATGCTTCAGACGCTTAACTACCTGCTGCTTGAAAACAATTTATCAATTTTTTTTTACATAATGATGCTTTTTCCTTTGTTGTTACAAACGTTATAAGGAATTTAAAACTCCTCATAAGTCAACAAAAATTGCAAATGTCATGAAACCATCTGCGGAAAAAGTTGAAACGATGATTGCCGGTAACAAGCAAGCATTAACTAATATTCACCTAATCTGTACATCAATGTTGTAACATCACAACTGACGAGGACTATTGTTTAGTTAGTCTAGTCTTGTTTGATTTTAAAACATCTTTAAGCCTTTTTGTACCAAAACGTGTTTGCTTACTTTGAAATGTTTTTTTTTTATTTTTTACTTTTTTTAATTCGTTCGTAAATCTAGGTACAAAAATACTTAAACTAGTTAAACAATTTGAAATTATTAAAAACGATCTTATCAAACCGTATCTCCAGGATGCAATTGTGCCTAAGAACGAGACTGAAACTGAGCAACTTTAACACCCAACAAGCGGATACACCATACATTGGGTCTGTTCCATTTGCTCTGAATTTGAATGCCTACGAAATTCGCTGAAAAACTACCAAACGGTGTTCCAATTGCTAATTTTTTCGTAAAAGAAAGAGCTCATGAGAGAATATTTATTTATTTATTTATTTAAAACTAACACAGCAATTGAAAAATTGTTGTTTAGCAATTAGCCAGAGTGACTAGACCTTAGGCTATCATGAGAGAATAAAATATATTCCCTCCCTACGAATTTCTGCCGAAGAAAAGTCTATCGGTAGCAAATGATTGTCAAAGTGAAAATAAAAAAACCTGACATTTCTGACATTTAGTTCTGCGAACTCTACTCGTGAGAGAACAGTAGCGCGCACAACACGAGTAGTTGATAAACAAGCTACGCCCTGGTTCCCCTTTGGACTTTAGCGCCAACAATTATTATTATTAGTTCTGCGAACTACGAAAAGTCGTTTTATAAGTTTCGGCAGAGTTACTCTCTCCAAGAGAGATTTTTACCCAAACTACTCAACTACGAATTTCTGTACAAAAATGAATTGGAACAGACCTATTAACTTGCGTTTACCCTGTCAGGCCAAACAGTTTGTTGCACACTCGTCGATCTGATATTTAGTTCCTTAGGAATAAATTAAAAACTGATCGAACGGTCGTAGAACTTTGAGCAGTTTAAGCCGAATGAGAAAAGGACTGAAGGAAGGAGGAAATTCTAATACGGGACCTCGGTTGGTAAAAGCGGCATACAATTAAAATAAAACCAAATTCAACCGGAAATCATAACGTGATTTAAAAGAGAACGTAGATTGCTATCTTAAATAAAAGAAGCAACTAGCCAAAATCATACATGAAGTGATTCTTAATCAAAATCTGAATTTTTAAGAATGGAAGATGTAATGAATTGGTCGCCGACAAGCAGGCAGCTTCAGTAGGAACTTAAGTCGAAGCAATTTGTGATACGCTGTAGACCAGCAAATGTATATTTACTAAGATAAAAGAAGGGCATTCGGGTAAAAAGGAATCAATTCCATTCTTACTTAAGGCACTTCAGACTGCGTAGGTTAGATCATATTTTCTTCCAAATAAGTTACTAACACATCATTTCCAATAGAACTCTAAAAACAGTGCAAATGCCAGTTTAGAGCGGAAATTAATTGTTTTCCACATCCGTCAATGTTATTTGAACGCAAATCAAGTGCATTTTTTCATCACTCCCGGTGACTTAAGGGTACCAAATAAACCTTTAATTGCGCGCCAATAGGGCTCATCATGTGGACATAATAATAATAATTGCTGGCGCTACAGTCCAAAGGGGGACCAGGGCCTAGCTTGCTCATCAACTACTTGTGTTGTGTGCGCTACTGTTCTCTCACGAGTAGAAGGGACCTACAGTTTTTTGCCAACTCCGAACGGCGGAATTTGAGAAGCTCTCTTAGACAGTTATTACTCTTTGGCATGGATTGCTTAAATGAAGGGTTTTTTCGTTGTTTAAATTTTGATTGTCTAACCTTATAATTTACAAATACATTAATTTTAGCTGAAGGATATATTTAGTACATATCACATCTCTGAACTGTAAATTGAATGGTGGCATATCATTGCATTAGTTAAAAATGAAATAAAAATCGATCTATTTATGTGAATATGCCAAGGAGTATTTGCAAAACACAAATCACAAACACTGACTGTTGAAATATCGATTGATTTCAACACATGAATTAATAATTACTTTGAGAAGATGTAAGTCAACTCAATTCATGGACAAGTGTCATTGTCAAGCGTCATTGTCGCACGCAATATGCACAGAATGTCGAAAAACTTACATTTTTAATGTGAGAAAAAATGTACACCTGCCATATCTGTGCCCATCTAAATATGAATCATTTATCTAAAACACTTTTGCTTTCATTTACGAGCTAACATGTCTTCATTAAGGACGCTTTTATGATGATGATAGTGAACACATTATGAGTACATCAATAAAAAACCAAAATTAATTCAAAACCGGTGCCATTGCCTTATCGCAAAAGCACTTGAGGATACATAATGTGATGGTCTCTTATTTAAAGGCATTTACTCCTAGACAATCCGCAATAAGACAGTTAATCACAATTTTTTGCAAACAAATTTATCCAAGGCGGGAACAAGAAAGGCGGAAAAATTCCAATAAACTGAAATAAATACATAAACACGGTTTGATCCACTAGATAAAGCAGGGCACCATTTGACAAAAATTGCTTTTCATTTTTGGCACTTCAACGTGATAACGGATAGAATATAATAAAATACGTTATCTTGACATTGGTTTATGAGTGAAAATTGAATGAATGAAGGCTTATTGCTGTGATTTTTTGTTCTAATTAAATAAAATAACAAAGCGTTAAAATGTCTTTCGTTTGTATTGTTTTTTAAGTTAATAATTTTAGCTTGGATGGTGTGCTACTGGTAGCCGTGGCGTAGTGGGTAGAGTGCGACTCTCACACGCCGAAGGGTCTAGGTTCGATTTCCAGCTCAACACCAATTTTTCGAATTTTTCACGGCACCACCTCTTTCGAGCTGCTGACAGCACTCAAAGAGTAATAACTGTCTAACAAAGCTTCTCAAATCTCGTCGTTCGGAGTCGGCAAAAAACTGTAGCTCCCTTCTACTCGTGAGAGAACAGTAGCGCGCACAACACGGGAAGTTGATGAACAAGCTAGGCCCTGGTCCCCCTTTGGACTGTAGCGCCAACAATAATTATTTATGGTGTGCTACTGGGAAATTCTAACAGATGGCGTAATGAAACGACCACTTCAGTAATTGAATATTCAATACTGGAAAACAGGAAGGTGTCATTTTGTTAAGGCCTATATTGAGCATTTTTTTATATTGTCATGCTGAAGCATGACAGCTCTCAGCTCTCAGCTCTCATCGCCTTTTGTTGGGTTATTATAAAAACACTTTCGCTATGAGCACTGAACTACTTTTTTTCCAAGCATGTGCTCATAACGAGAGTGTTTTTATCATAACCTAACAAAAGGCGATGAGAGCTGTTTATTTCATATGCTTAACGAGAACGCTTCAACATGACAATATTAAAAATCTCAACGTCCTGGAGAGATAGAAAATTTCGAAGATAAGGATCACATTGAAGGCACGAAGAAAATCCTTCGAAGTCGAAAGAAGACCTGCAACTATATTTGAGTAGTTTAACACACATTTACTAGTCTAACGCCGGGAATGATCCGGTGGCCGATCCGGCCTAGAGTGACACGTGAAGTTGTATAAAGAGTCGTTGAAAGGCATTTGTCTGTAAATACTGCTCAAACGCTGCTGAAAGAAATTGGTCCTGCATCGGATTGTGATTGATCATAAAAAGCCGATCCATTAAAGATTCAAAATGTCGGGCATCGTAGGGGTACCCCGGTCGTAGCTCAACATAAGAAGATTAAGTTATGCACGTGAGGAGAGTAAAGACATGGTTTTAAGACGGCAATTAAAAAAAATGGAAAAGTTTGTAAACCATGTTTGTTCACAAGGTTTGTAAGCCTTTCTAAGACCACGTGAGTGCTCATCTTTATAGCTTAAGAATAGATAACAGCTTCACTAACATACAAATTCCTACACCACCTGCGGTACAGCCTAGGCATTGTGCCGTCTATTAAACTTTCGTTCCTCTCAATGCAGCTTGGGCCAATAATAATTGAGTGGAACGAAAGTCTAGAGCGTAGCTTGTTCATAAACTACACGCGTTGTGCTCGCTACTGCACTCTTACGAATAGAAGGGACCTACATACAGTTATTTTGCCGACTTCAAACAGCAAAGTTTAAGAAGCTTTTTCTTGGACAATTCTTACTCTTTGAGTATTGTCTCCAGCTCAAGAAAGGTGATGCCGTAATGCGAAGTGTTCAGCCGGGAATCGAACCTGGACCTTCCTACCCACTACGCCATGCCGGCCAGTTTGGGCCAATACTTCTCAAAAAAGTGGATAGATCTGCAAACAACATGTAAACTGATTGATTTTAAGACGCCAAAAAAAGTTTCATCCATTAATAGGCTGTATGTAAATAAACTGAATTGACTTTTGAAAAATCGAAATTTTGAAAAATGTTACAACTCTCAAAATCAACATTTTCTCAATTTGTACACATTCTCAAGGGATTGACTTCTAAGAAGTTTTAAGTTATACACTTAGCATAGTTAGGAAAACAATTTCTTCAAAACGAAAATAATTTCCTATTCACTGAAGTCTGAAGAATGTTGTTTTTCAGCAAAGAATTTATGCGTCTAATTCTCTCTATGTGAAACCAATAAAATACGAAACAAGATAATACTGCCAACATTTTTTGATCCACCAAGACGGTTCAATTTAAAAGAAAAATTACGTTCAACAGCTTTTGATTTCCTCAAAACTGTTGGCAGATTTTCGCATGAAATTCCGCCACATACACCCACTAGCGGTATTTATGGGCCATTTGTGCTAATTCATAAATCATGTGGAACACAGCAAAAAATATATATGTGTATTCGTTCAACTTCACTAACGTCATAAAGTCTATTTTTAAATGTTCAGGTTTATTCCACCTTTTCAAAATCTGACAATCGAAATTGAGTTGGCATTTAGTTTGGCATGAAATGGAAAATATTTGAACTTACCTATCATAGTCCCGACAATTAAAGCCACCCCACTGAAGAGTCCCACCCGTCTCTGGAGGTGAATAGTGTCGTTCGGCGTTGTGCCCTTCCCCTCCAACGACTTCCGCATCCCCCCGGTCCCTGATGAGTCGGTCTCTGTCGCTTCGGGCCCTTCTGTCCCAAAATACCCATTGGCCCCCGTTGTCCCGTTTGCCGCGGCTTTAATTGGCACATTATGTCCTTGAAATAAGACAAGACACAAATTTTAATTTATAACTTTGTAATACATGACATTTTGTTTTTAATTTTTTTTTTTTTAATCAAAAATTAATTTAATTAAAATAGACACATGTTTGAAAATATATATTTTTTTTTTCTATTTCTATAAGCACTGTAAAAATATGCACTTCACTGTGAGAATTTTCTTTTTTTCAAAAAAATCGTGCAAATTCATTTTTTTTAAATTCACCTTGATTATGATCTGAATTAAATTTGCATGCGTTTTTTTGCAGGCAGAAGAGTTGAGAAATTTTATCGCGCATGGCATGGACGGATGTAAAATTTTATGAATGTTTCTCCGCGATTTCAGCCGACGTAAAGATTTCCACGAACTGTAGCTCCTCGTTTTATCTAAAACAACTTATGCTTGAATACAATATATATACTCTAATTTACTGTGATCTGCACTGGTGGCGGCGACGTCTTCGTTTGTGTTCTTATTTTTCCCACTTTGTGATTTGTTTGTTTATAAAAAGAACAAAAATCTGCTCAATTTGTTGTTGTTTTTCTGTTTTTTTTTTTATTCTTAAGTTAAACTTATGTTTATGTGGCGTTTAGGTATTTACTACAAAAGAATTGTAGATTTGAATGTATTTCGGTTGAGTGAAAATTTAAAATCTAATTTATTTTCCTCTCGCAACGTAGCAACGTACGTGACACGAAAAAAAGGGGCGTAACAATGCAAGGACTACTACACCGAACGTATAAATAGCACAACATTAAGAGATTTGCGAACGCACAACGTATATTTGCCTCACGGACAAAATACAATTTCGACACACATTTAATACGAAAATTTATGATAATGTCTGCAATTGTTTTTTTATTTTTCCCACGCAGACAAAATGAATTTTCTTGATTTTTTATAATTTGCCGTCAAAATAAATAAAATTGTGTCTGTCAGGAGGAGACGATCTCTTTCAGGAGTAGAACTCGATGTGCTTCGCAAACACGTCAATCTGCAACTGATCGCTCTGTTAAATTTATGCTCGAATTTGTATCTAAGAGATCGCCGACTTTTGTTGTTCTTTTCAGTTCCTCAGTCCCTTTCGATATCCCCAATAAATAGAATTGTCTTCTTTATTGTCTGCGATTCAATAAATTAATTTAATAGTGTGCACAAATCGATGACCACAGTTCGCAACGCGCGCAAAAAAAACGATGTATTTATGTGCGATTAGTGTGTTATATGCATGTACATATGTTTTTTGAGTGTCTGGACAGAGCACGCGGTAGAGGTTGAGCAAAAGAAAGGCCCGACGGCATCAAGTGGCATTAATGAACACGAGAAGAATAACGAAATTTGACTGAAAATTTCATCGTACTCGAACTTTTCTGTGGAGTCATTCGATTTGCTGGCCCTTGTATGAATTAATTTTTTTCCCCATTTTGAGTGTCTTAGAGCTATGTTAACGCACTACATTCATTGCTTCGAAATGAAAATATGTGTGTGAATTGAGTTTTCTCAGTCCGTGCGATGTGTGCTGCTCTCTTGAAGTAGGAGCTCCTCTCGCGAAATGTATTCGAATCTGAGTGCGGTGGATCTTCGAAAATGTATTTTTAACCAAACTTTTTTTTTACATGAATGTGTGAGGAGAAGAATTTCCGAACAACCACAAACATTTTAAGTGTGTGCATGAATTTTTAGTTTTTTAAAACATATTTCCTTCGGTTTTTTATGCGGTTTTTAAATGATTGAGGAAGATGTGGGTTTTGTGTACGTTGCGGCATTTATAAATATATCTCAAGTCACGCGCAAGTTGAGTTCTATCGTACGTCATGCCATTCCTAAAACAGTGGGAAAGGGGTAACATTTTTGTGTCACATTATCGTATATGCTGACAAATGTTTAGATTGTAATCATTCAAAAAATCCTAAGCCGCAAGTAAGAAAGTGAATAGAGCGTCACGCTGTCTAATGTTTAGATAGCTTTATCAATCACATTTGTTTACATTTTTTTTCCTTTGAGATCGTGAATAAAGTTTGTTTGAATTTTTTATCTCATTTACTTTTCATTTATTTTTTTGCGACGAGATGTATCAATGAAATTCGAACGAACAACCATGAGCGTGTGACAATTGGCACGTAGAAGGCTAGATCGTTAAGCAGAGAATGTGCATACGACTTGAACCGATTTCACATACAGTGATGCGCAAGTTTGGGATATTCTTCACGACGGGATGGTATTAGGTTACCATGAAATGGTGTTGATTGAAGTACTGGTCTGGTGAAATTATGTATCGCATTTTGTGACCTACTTTGACAGTTTCGACACACACACACACACATTGACGAGGAATGTATTAATTAAAATCAATAAACAGAAATATTTTAATTGACACTCTAGCATTCACTGCATAGTTTGCAGAACTTTTTTGATTGAATCAGGTTCATCATGAGTTCGCTGATTATGTGGTTAAGAATCAACGGTGGAAGATAGCCTTATATTTGAAATGATTCACCCGACCAATTCAGACGTTCCGAATTAAATGAGTAAAAAAAAGTATGTATTAGTAATAAAAAAAATGTATTATTTTATTGGCAGACTTTAAAATCACCAATAGTTAATTTACTGTGTCAAATAAATTTGGACTTCAAACAGGTCTTAAGGGTGGCCTTAGAACCCAATCAATTTAGCTTAGTCTTGATGGTTTGTTTAACTTGACGGTTTGTTTAACTTCTTAGCGAGTTAACGAAACATGTTAAATTAAATTTACTTGTCGTTGGCATTTTTGAGTTTTCTTTCTTTTGAAACAATTGTCAACTCTGAAACATACTTTGATCTTTTTCAAGTGATTTAATCAACTTTAAGATTCCCCTTAGAAAAGGGAGGGGAAATTGCTGCGATAAATGCAGCAATGTTATTGGAAGGTTAGAGACTTTTAAAAAGACCATGTGTGTAAAGTCTGCACACACAAACTAATGCCCCCGTGCACGAAATGATGCTGGTCTCTTATGAAATACCGCAGAGACAGCTAAAAGGGTTGCCAATTGGCACGATTTGAACGAAAAGTCTCACAGACTGGGACACTGCTATGAGTATGAACAACGTACACTGAGAAAGCATTTATTTTAGTTAATTTCATTTTATTAGTGAAACTATGGCTGTTTTTATATTCCACTTTGTCCGTCTAAATAACAATAATAATAATTGGGTGGCACACTAGTCCACAAGAGCAGCAGAGCCTCGCTTGCTTATCAACTACTCGTGTTGTGGGCGCTACTGTTCTCTCACGAGTAGTAGGGACCTACAGTTTTTTCCCACTCCGAACGGCGAAGTTTGACAGTTATTACATTTTAAGTGTTGTCACTCTTGAAAGAGGTAGTGCCTTGAAAAATTCGAGGTGTTCAGCCGGGAATCGTAACTAGACCTTCGGCGTTTGAGCGTCGCACTCTCGAGCTCTCAAAATTTACATTTACTTATAGTACTGCGTTCAGACACGGACTGTTAATTCTGGTGACTGTTGTGTGACACTCCAATGCAAGCGGTGGAATAAAAGATCTTTTAAGGCTTCCCTTTTTACCATCTTTATTCGAATTATCGTCAAAAGCCACGAGAAACTAAGAAAAAAAAAAACAAAAACATTGAAGACAACTTTAGGAAACATATAAAGGGTGTTCCAACAAGAACGCAAGATTTTAATTTGGCGCCATTTCATTTCAATTGCCACTGTTTGACATTTGAACAATTATAATTGTTTGTTAGTAGAAGGTATAATGTTAATAAAAATGGAGCGCTACATGAATGAACAACGCATTCTCATTGTGAAATCGCTTTACCAAAATAGTGAAAGTTTTGCAGCTACAGTTCATCTTTAGTGACGAGGCTCATTTCCATCTTGATGGCTTCGTCACTAGGCAGGATTATCGCATTTGGGGCGAGGAAAATCCTCGAGTGATTCAAGAGAAGCAAATGCATCCTCAACGTGTCACTGTGTGTTGTGGATTTTGGGCTGGAGGAATCATTGGATCTTTTTTTTTATGAAAATGAGTCAGGTCAAGCGTAAACAGTCAATGGTGTTCGATATCGTGAAATGAGAACCAATTTGTTCGTGCCCAGAATTGAAAAAATGAATGTGGAGGGGATGTGGTTTCAACAAGACGGCGCCACATCTCATACAGCCAGAGAAACAATTCAATTGTGCATCCGTCATTTCCCGGTTGTGTTATTTCACGTTTTGGAGACCAGAAATGGCCGCCTAGATCGTGCGATTTAACACAATGGGACTGTTTTCTTTGGGGTTTTCTGAAGTCGATGGTTTAGGCGAATAAGCCGACGAAGACTCAAGCCTAAAAAGACGAAATTGGAGGCTGCATTAATGACATTACGCAGCATTTATGCATTGGTCACACATTGGTCACATTTATGCAACGGTCATTGAAAATTTCAGTAAAACATCGCGTATGTGCCAGCAAAGCCGCGGCGGCCATCTGGACGATGTGTTATTCCACACATAACCTCATCCTGTCTACTTTACGATATAATAAAGAATTCACGATTTTTTTTAAATATCTGCGTTTTATTTAAAATTTAAATCTTGCGTTCTTGTTGGGACACCCTTTATTTCTCAGCATTTGCTCAAAAAGAGTGTTATGCATGTATTGGATGGTGCGATAATCCGCAAGGGCGCTAGTGTCCAGCCTTGTCATCAACTAATCATGTTGCACGAAATTCTATTCTCTTACGGGTTGAAGGAATCTGAACTTTTGTGCGGCGAATTTGATTATTATTTTGATGACTGACTGAATTTGATTACTCCTTGAGTGTGGTCAGCAACTTGAAAGAGGTAGTGAAGTGAATGCAAGCGGTTCAGTTTAGGAATTAAACTTGTAAGTGCAAGACTCTACCCATTACACAACGGTAGTGACATCAAAGAGAAAGATTGCAGTTTCTAAAAAAACTGATTTAGCCACAATGAGAATCCTTTGGTAAACACCCAGCCCTCTTTTTGCCTTTGCCCATCTAACTGTTGAAGGCTGACAGAAAGACATCACTCATCTTTTTGTATTTATTCTTTTTTTGAACACCACAAGGTGTATTGCATGATCTTAATTATTATGAGGTGAGCGGACGAATTTTGAGAGCTCCTTAGAACCAAATTAATGGCGGCTTATTTACTTTAGACACACAGTGTGGGTATGAATTAAAAGCAGGCTTAAAGTAGAAACCAACATTTTTGTTACTCGCCCACCTAACACATTCTGCAATGTAATTCCTTGCATGGGATAGATGGTCAGTCAGGGGTTGAATACTTTTACCACTTACCAATGAAAACGATTTCGGAAAAGTTTTGCTTAATTTTTCCACAATCTAACGCAACAAAGTACATGCTGTCACCAAGAAAGAACACACACCATCCACTTCTCGGACAGAGCGTAACACTAGAGAGCAGAAACCTCGAGGTAGTTGAAGACTTCATCTAGTTCGGCTTCGCGGTAAATAGGGACAACAACATTAGTACTAAAATCAAACGCTGAATGGCGTTAAGATGACGCACACAAGAAGAAAAGGACCTCAGCCAACTTGGAGTGCGCAATTGGAGGCAGCTAGAGAAAGATAGTGCTGGCTGGAGAGGCATGTTTGTTTTAGGCCCAGGTCTGCCCCGGACTGTAGCGTCACAAGAAGAAGAAGGTAACGATTTCTTGTTTTTATATACTGGTACTGCTTCTTTTCTTTAGTACTCAATGTTCATTTACTTGGGCCTGTCATTGCAAATTTCAGAGGTTGTCAGAACTCAAGAGAAGAAACTTCAGAGCTACCTGGCTTTAGAAAAACTTAAATTAATAGGGGGAAATCATCGGAGATAGGTTGCGAGAAGGTCAATTCCCTGTTTTAAGGTTTGAATCTAATATACTCCGCGTTGGGAACCATCTTTAACCAGTGAGGGCACCATTTTGCGGTTCTATTCCTCTGTTTACGCCCTTTCTGCGTGGATGTAGGCCAGTAAAGTTTGGTTCGTAATCACTTTGTTCTTCGCTTCAATATGTGTTTAAGAATCAAGCTGCTTTGTAGCAGACCGTTCACTTCTGCCGGCGTTCAGACAAAGCCCTTTACACCTATACGTACGGGTGACCCGGTTGAAGACGTTGGAGTTCCCAACTCCGCTTGGCTGGAAAATTCATAAATTCCTACACGGTTTGCAAATACTTTTGTAGTTCCCCTTCTCTCAAGACCAAAACCATCACTGTTCGGAGTCGACACTGAAGCCATTTTGGAAATTATCGTCCATCTCACAAATAAATCGAGCCCTCTGAATGCTAGACTCTGGTTTTTTTGCAGTCTGTTTCGGAAACACTTCAAGCTTAAGGCGAAACAAAATAAGAACATGCATAATTTTGGTTTAATTTTCATACAAACTAGAACCACCAAGCTGTTATTTCGAGTTGTTCTCACTAACAACGACTCGTTTCTTTGAACTAACACCAGTAAAACACAATGTTAGCAGTAAACATTCAACACGAGGCACCTGACGTGTTGATCGAAAATATTATTCGCCTCGCAGATCATGCGGCAATATTGACAGCCGTTCGCACCTCACCTCCGCGAGTGCCCAGAATAACCCCGCAGCGCAAAATCAATCCTCCAATTGCTTAGCGCTACACAACACAAATTCCCCGCGGCACTCAAAGTCCACGAGTTGCTATTGTTAATTATTTCGCACCCCTCTTCCTGATGACAGACGACGCTCGGCTTACATCACCCGGTCGCAGGTTGGAAACCTTATAAATATGAAGAAAACTACGTCCAAAAAAGAATGAATGCTCCAAGCAGTATATCACTCCTCCCTCGCCCACACACACACATCCCGGGAGCGATATATGCACTGCTAATCGAATGCGATGAAAACTGCCAAGTCAAAATTGCCTTTTCCGTTGTGAGACACCTCAGCGGCGAGTCGAGGCGCCTGATTAAGGTGTGTGTTGCTTGGTGTTGATTTCTGGTTCTTCTCTTTTTATTATTAACAACAAAGTTCGCATCAAATTATTTCGGGCAGCGTGCCAACTATTTGCTGAGCGGTCAAATATTTTATACCGTCTCACACTCGTGATTGTTACTCATTTATATACTGCGCCCGGCCATAAGCGTGGCGCAGTGAAGGGTGCAGACGGAGAATGTCTCGACCGCTTTTGAGTGCGACGCGAACGTATGCATGTATTTCGCAGAGCAGGCACAAAAAATGGAACCATCAATTATAAGCCTTTTTCGTTTTTCTTCGATTGAATAGCATCAAATGTGTTCGAATTCGGTTCAATCTAGTTGCCAGACACAAGACATCTCCACAATCGTGCCAGTTTGAAGTAATTTGAGTTTCGAAAATGGACTTTGACAGCAGTTTCGTATGCGAGTGCGAGTGTAATTAATCAAATTTGCCGGCGTGGATCCATTTAAAGCTCTGACCCGAGCGTTGAGAGTGATGCCACGTTTTATTCGGACGAAAGCAGGAGTCAAGAACCTTTACGAAATGAGAAGCGAACATGGATTGAATTTAAGCTGTTGATAAGTTGCCAATGAAATTCAAAGAAAGTTGTTGGGCGATGACGATGACAACATCCGACAGACACTCCGACATTAATGTGATTTTGTCGCACTTAGAATGGGGTGTCGACTTTCATGTGCATGTTGACGGGACTGTAGATGGGGGTGGAGGCACTTCAATTTAATGCCGGAGGCTCAGATTCCAGGAAACCCTCAGTTTGTTTGTTTTTGTCTATCTTTTTGGAATGCCTGCAATGTAATTTGATTGTCTGTCACATGACGACCTAAAATTAAGTTTGCATGATTTTCACGACGTGCGCCTGATGAGAGGGACATCTGATCCCGCACACACACATTTCACATTCATAATTCGTGTACAGTTTAGAAGTTCTTTCGCAAGGTCACGTCCAAACATGGAAACCACAATTCCCAAAAATAAGTTCGGCAAAGTAATTTGGGACGTGCGTTCATTTTGTAACAAAACCAAAAAGAAAGCGTCGGCCACTCAAGGATGACGTACGAACTACAGCATGTGATGAGCACCTGTCTACTAAGAAACAAGCGCCTCGATATAAACTTTGTGCGCACATTCACGTAGATAATTGTTTACACAATTTCACTGTCCAATCGAAACGAATTCCAAGCCAAATACAACGCTCTCGTGTGCCTAACGTTGCCTTTGCGTGAAGACGAAAATACCATATTTTAAACTGTATTTATTCTCACTCAAAATAACTTTGACATTGAGGGCTTATTGTTGTTTCCCCCTTCCCCTTAATGGCCCCTTGTCAACAGCTGTGTACCATCAATGCCCGGCTCACTGACTTTTATGCCGCTCCATGAAAAAAAAAGCGCACAAACTTTGAGTGTAATTTCAAAACAAATCCAACCTCCATTCAATGTGTCCGTCGTTTAACTCTTCTATTTGCATGACTAATTACCGGTTCATGTCAAGCATCGCTTGCTGGGGGAGCATATCACGTTCACTTGCTTTGTTGGGACAAATTTTGAACACCATACCTCCCCCCACTCACGACAACAACACCATCAACCAGTGGACCCGAAATGAGTTCAAAAGAAATTATGATCTGATCCTACGTGACCCAGCTCAGTTTCATGAATTTCGAGCCATAATTTCGCAATCTCCGGACATCAACTGTGCGTCTGTGTGTATGTGAACTAAAAACCCATTCAATTCTGTTTTGTGTTCACTCTAACACTGCTCACCCAACGTCATAGACGCGGACACAACGACCGTAAGTCAATTAGATGCGGCAATCGATATCCCACTGATTAACAAAATAAATATTGGAGCAAATCAAAATACACATGAAGTGCTGCAAGTGTTTAGACAAAATATAAAAAAAGATAAAAACCTTTTCCATCAGTTAAGTGGGGATTATACAAAGCTTGCAAGAGAACATGCGCCACATGTCGAGCCACAATTTTGCGGCTTTGTGTTCTGCGTTCACTATGTAGTGCTAATTGTTCTGTAGGCCGGGTTTGTATATAGACAGCGGCATAAGATTGCGCGCCTGTGTGTATGTGTCTAATGAACTCTGGATAAATTACGTCCGTTTGAGATTGGGCTGCCTGGGGCCTACTTACCCAGATTCAATCACTTTGTGCAGTGGTTTGAATTGGATACCAATGAAGTCTTTCAACGAAGACCTTCTGAAAAGCTTTTCCAGGTGCTTTGGGAATGGGAACTTACTTCTTTGAATTTGAATAGATCTTGAATTTGAAATGATTTTTTTCGCGACTTGGTGGAATGACCGTGCTTGCGCTCGTAGTTCTGGCTTGTAGAGTAGAAAATAATGTGAATCATTAACAAATGGAGGACTTTTTTTGTTATTTGTTGCTCCTCCTGCAAATGTCCACGTGTTGTGCCAAAGAATTAAAACTCTACTCGTTTCAGTAGAGCGCGAAACCATGAACACTGTTGAAAGCGGACGGGAAAACTTGTGGTGTTTTTGAAAGTACAGTTTTGTCTTGTCATATTTATACGTGCGTCTACAATTCAAACACAAAAAAATATTAAAGGAGATGGATATACACAGCAACAACTGTCCACACTAGTCTTAAAGAAGTATCCCTTTTGTCTTCACGAGAGACATCCCAGCACCAAGTGCTGGAGGGATCTACTCTAGCGGCTTTGAGGGACTAGCTCTTAACGAGCGCAAAGACCTTCTAGATCAGCCGCTCAGACGAAATTGGCAGGATAGATGGGGGACCTGTGAAAATAGCAGGTTGACATACAGCTTTCTTCGCTATGAGTCACTCGTTTAGTCCATTACTGGTCTTAATTTGAGCATTCAACATCATCAGCTGCTCAGATGAAAATGACAGGATCGATAGGACCCCTGTAAAATTGGCAGGATGACATACAGCTTCCTTTGCGATATGTCACTCGTTAAGTCCATTGGTGATCTTAATTTGAGCATGCATCTGAGCTACTTGCTTCCTGGACGCGGTTTCTTGAACTCATTCTTGTTCAAGCGGTCCATAAGCGACTCAGAGGCTTGCTGGTGCGGGTAAAGCTCAGAGGATTGGTTGCACGTGTTGTGCGAATGTCCTCTTTATGATGACATTCGGAACCTTAGAGCTATGAACGTATCTTGCACTGATGGGACTTACGACGTCAGCCTGGTTCTTCAAACTAGACAGAGTACAGACACCATCAGGGGTTTTGCTAGGGAAGTTTTCAGCAGACGAAGAGCTAAAATGGCTGCTCTCATGGCAGCTCATAGTTAGGTTAGTGTTGGAATATAAAGCCATCGGTCCTAGATGTTAAGGAATCCTACCGAGAGCAACACAGTTGCGAAGCTCGACCGGGGGCTATATAGTTTTAGCACGGGCGGTCAGGTGCTCTGAAACATAGTTTCAGCCTGACCATGCGAATGGCCCCCTTGTGGTGGCTGCGGTTTGTACCCAAATCGCGGGGAGAATTCAAAGTAGTCAACTGTAATATGATCTGAACTGTCCTACACACTTGGGTCGGATAAGGTCAGATGGGTATGGGAATCTACTTCTGATTCGATGTGGAGTTGCATTCAACCGGATGCCGCCACCCACAAAACAGCAGAGGTGTTAGAAAGGCCTCGCTCCTCACCAAGGAGGATTGATTGTCCCTTAAGACAAGAACTTAGATTGGGACTTAGGATAGCCAAGGCGTTAATCAGCGTTCTCCTAACTATGGGTGTATGGACCCCTGGGTATTTAGCCTAAACAGCAGGTGATCACGTAAATCCAAATACACACATGTCCACACTAGTCAATGAAAACTTCCATCAGCTTAAAGGAGTACACTACTGGTAGGAAAGGTCATGCTTACTGGTTGTTGTTGACGAGCCAAGTTTCTCCGGGATTTTAGCACCAAATAATTAGCCATTCAAGGAAGTGATAAATTGTATACACCATTTTTTCGAGATAAATATTTTATTGCGCTTAGAGTCCGAAAGAAGTTGGTAACAATGTGCCAATTTCATAAAAAAAAGTTTAAGGGCTGTGTAGAAAAACCAAGGTGTATTCCAAGAGGACTATGTGACACGAGGCATGTGCCAGTTTGAAGTACAGGGAGTGCTAACAAATGAATTTAAATAAATATTTGTATGTTTGTCCCTTAATTCCAAATTAATTTAATCCGCTTATTCGTCAATCTTTTCATGCAGAGAACATCAGTTTCATTTTCATCGCAGTTCAGTTTCAAATCGTCCAAGAATTTTCCGTTTTACACTTTTCTTAGCACAAGGATATGAACAAAAATATAAAATCAAAAATGTCAAGTTTATTCGAATGTGTCCCCTGGCACAGCATAAAAAGGTTCCTGAGTCCTCACTTTTACTCCTGTGGTTGTTTATTGAATGTAAATTAATCGACCAACTGAAACAATCATAATTATAAACCGAGATCCTTTATGACAGCCGTATTCGATTATGAGCTGTGAACGGAAAACGAATCTGTTGACGAAAAAAGCAAACCTTCAAAACGACGAAAAGCTTTCAATAAGCTTACAAACAGTAAGTCTGATTGTTTTTCAGTGAATGCAATTAAAAATTAAAAAGAAAATAGTTCTTCAATCGAACTTGTTTTACTTTAACCGTGATTTAGAAGAATTACGAAAATGTAATAAATTTCGAATTATTTTTGCCATTTCGTTCATAATGATAGCTTCTGTCGTTTTTATTTTTATTTGACAAACACTGCACTGGACAATTGAACTCGAAAACTGGCCCATTATGCTACCAAGCACTAACCTAGATGTAATGTTATTTCTAGATCGTGTAGGGAAAAACCATCAAGCGCCTCTGTGATAGATAGCCTGGGCTTTCAGATCTCACCATATCAGAGCCAAAAAGCCGCCACTCGATAAGAGCATTGGCGGGACATTGACAGAAAAAGTGCTCTAAAGTGTCTTTAAACTACACTGGAGCGCTCGGACTCAAATACTGGTCCATTGTACTACCAGGCAGTAACCTTCATTTAATGTACTTTCTTGGTTTTCCGAAGAAAAAGCCAAGATGCGCTTGTGTGGTATAGAACTTAGGTTTTCAGTTCCCACCACATCAGAGCCAAATAACCGCCACCTGATACGAGCGAAAGCAGGACACTGACAGAGAAAGTGCTCTGAAGTGTCTATATCTTCTCTACAGGCGTCGTATAGGGTACCGCCACTTAGCTCGAGCATGCTTAAGCGCTTAAGAAAGGCGAGGTGCCCCGTTTTATGCCAACAAGTTGTCTGCAGTTTTTCAGACCGTTGGGAACATGCACAGCCTGCATCGTAGATCAGGTGTGGTGATCTTCAATTTTACCACTATGCTTCAAAAAATTAATGTAATTGTTCAACTCTATTGCAAGCCAGTTTTATTTAAAATCTGTCTAAAAATACACATGTATTTTTCCCAAAACATGCATGCGACAGTCCACAGGGGGACCAGGGCCTAGCTTGCTCATCAACTACTCGTGTTGTGAGCGCTACTGTTCTTTCACGAGTGGAAGCGATCTACACTTTTTTGCCGACTCCTAACGGTGAAATTTGAGAAGCTTTCATAGACAGTTATTACTCTTTCAGTGTGTGAGTAGGTGGTGCCGTGAAAAATTCGAGATGTTCAGCCGGGAATCGAATCTAGACCCTTCGGCGTGTGAGCGTCGCACTCTACCCACTACGCAACGGCGGTCACGCCCCAAAACATACTTGCGAGTTTTAAAGTCAAAGGCGAGAAGAGAAGTGTAAAATTATAAAGTTCTAGTGTAAATATTCAAAAGGAAAGATTTTGGAAGGTTTTGTATACAATCAAGGCATCACATAGTTAGGTGACAGAACCAAAAATACTCTTTGGAAAAGAATATACCTTTTGGTGACAGGATTCTAGAAATAACAGGAATCTAGTCTATTTCGTCTTTGAAAAAAAGTTTTGGCAAAGCGTTCTTGAAGTTCGTACAACAAAAACTATAAGAATAAAGTGGACAAAAGTGTTTGCAAAAATTTATTTGAATAATAACTAATGACTAAATTAGTCATTAGTTGCCGGTTGTAAGCGATTAATGATTCATTTATTCAGTTTTTCATGAAAATAAAGAACGACCAATATATTATTCCTTATCCGCAGAAATTACTCATGAATAAATCAATCATAATTCGTGAGTCATTAAAATAAGTTAATCATTAGTCATTAATCACTAAATAAGAGCATTTATTCAAGACAAATCTTTTAACTTTGAAAAACCATGTCCTACAAGAGCTGCATCAAAAATTTCACCAAATATTCCAAATACAAACGAAAGTCAACAGCAAAGCCATAATTTAGGTAAGCTTATAACCAACAATTCCCGTTGTAAATGTAAGATAAAGACTCATTTGTATGAAAATTATATGCTTAAATTGACCGCTGACCGTGACCGCATTGATTGGCCTTATCAGCAATCAGTTCAAATAAAGCCACCAACATACAATTTCCCTATGACTAATAAAATGTTCTCTCCACACGAAACGACATGACTTAAATGAGTACATTCAATATTTGTATTACTTTTTAATGACGGATTTTTTCGAGGAGTGTTGTTTCTGTTTGTAGACTTGTATTTCTTAAAAAAAAAAACTTAATTTAATACTCTCCAGTGTTTTAAAGGAAGAAATACAATTTTGACTAAGTTTTATTATTATTTTGGTAGTTAATTCCGTTTTCGAGATTTTTTAATGTATCAAATTTCAGTGCAAAATTTTGTGATTTCTCATCGTCTTATTCTGTAGTTTATATATTTCCCTTTGGATGTAAAATAAATGAAGGAACCTGGTTTTTTTGTCCAGCGACATACCAACGTAAAGGCAACACTATTTTAACCGGCGGCCATTTTGTCTACTTTTGGTTACAAAACGAGAAGGAACAAAAGCATTTTTGTGTCAGACAGGGGCATTATTTCTTGTCTCTTCGAAAATGTCCGAATAAGTCTTAAATGAACAGCATTTGTGAAAAGTTTTGATTTCCTTTTTTAAACTGAAGAAAAGAGAAGTCCATTGAATGCGTCTAGAAGTATGTCCTGAATTTGCTGCGACCGAAAAATCATGTAGAGAGTGGTTAGATACAGCATTGAAGATAAAATGCCTTTGGTCATCCCAAAAAGTTTGGACGTGAGGATCCGTGCCAAACCCAAAGTTAACTCGCAGAATCGTTACTTGCGACTCAGCAAAAAGTTTTAATTCTGCCAAAGAAATTTTAAGTTACTTAAAAGCCGTACAAATTGAAACCGAGAAATGTCAAAAAGCGATTTTTACCTCGGAATTGTTTCTTGAAAGACATCAAGGGAAGGGATTTATGCACCGGATCGTGACTGGAGATGAAAAGAGGATACACTAGGACTCCAGAAGAAAAACAAATATGCAAAGGATGATGAACTCATCCTGTCATCGATTTCATCGGCGCCGAAGAAAACCATTCGCAGTTCGAAGGCCATGCCGTGCACCTGCTGGGACCAGACGGATGTGTTGTGCCAGGAACTGCTTGAACCATTGATGGACAACGTTGTCCAGGACGTTGATTGTATCGTACTTTGAGACAATTTATTCATTCTTTTTAAATTCTGTGGCCGAGCGCAAAAAAGCCAGAAAGCGATAAACACCATCTTTGAGGCCACCATTCAGTGTGGTCAGAAAAATTTGAATGCTACGGTTAACACAAAGCTTCCCGAAAAAGAATATTGATCGTCTATAAAAACAAACCACATGCCATACGATCTGTGGAAAGTAGAAAGTTTAGAATAAAGGCAAAACTGAAGGGTTCTGCTAATTAACTTGTTGCCAGAAAAATTAACAAGAACGTTACAAATTTTCCCATCTGATTCTGCAAAAACTTAAGCAACCAAACAAGAAAAAATAAATTGCCTCCTAAATTGGGTCACATTTCTTCAAAATCAATTTTTGTAAAAGTATGTACACAACTCCCACTATCCAATAATATTAAATTATCTTATTAAAGCTGCTGACACGTTGTAGATGTCCGGCGCCAAGTTATACACATCGGATGAATAAGTAGTTCCATTGTGTGACGAAAATCCTGCTTTGTGCTATTTGACAACGACACATTTATTGGTTTCTGCAAAACGTGCCATAATTTCCTTTGAATCAGAAATTTGTGTCACATCTCCATCAACGATTCAAAGGCGAAATGAAGACCCCAAGATATTCATCTGCAAAATCTAAATGGAAGAAAATGTGACAAACAAAGCAATGAATCTTTGTGTACACAACTGACGCAGACATTCAGCATCGGAGATAAGATTAAATAATAATTCGTCACTCAGGTACAAAAGCACTACGTTCAAATTGTGTGGAATCCATAATTTCCATGGAAAACTTTCACAAGCTCCCGAAGTTCAATTGAGAGTCGATGTTGATGGTGTTCCAGTTGACAACTGCTTCCAACATCGTCCAAATTTGGTCTGATTATAGAGTTTTTCCTAACATCGCAAATTAAGCAATACATTCGGAATGCATATATGTACGATATCTCGGATACGGTTCTGAGATATAAAAACATCCATAAAATCATTCGAACTCCCCTCATCTTTCGCCAGATTTTATGAGTCCTCATCATCATTCTCGCGTGTCATTTGGCGTTCGCCCCCTCAAGCCACCATCTGTCAGAAATGATCCCAAGCTAAATCACACTTAGCTCTTCTCCTTTCTCAAAGACAAATCTAATAAATACGTCATCTTTTTCCAGCATCAAGGCCACAGCCATTACCGGGCTCCGATAACGCTTGCTGTCAGAATTTGCCTTCTTCCTCGCAATTACCTTTGACTTTCACATAATTAAATAAGGTTTGGAATAAGAGACAAAGTGCCTCCAAATATTCATGCTGGCTAATTGAGTGGCAGTCCATTTCGGGTGCTGACTCAATTCCCCTACAATTTATTGACACATGTGCGTAAGGATATATTGCGGCACATTATCATTTTCACAGAAATACATATTCCCAAAATACAGAGTCAAACAAGTGGACACGCAAACTGCCGTAGGGAGCATTATTTACACGTGTATCCGTTTGCCTAGGCTCCTCCGGTGAAAGTTTTTCTTGTGTCTTAATTCGAAAAACCGTGCCCTAGGCATTTGCTTTCCTCCGCTGACCGCGTTTGAGTGAAATCCATCCGAGATTTCCCATCTTTCATTCGGCAGCCAGAAACTTCCAATCAATTCCACACTCCGCCAACATCGCACCATCTGGACAGTTGAGAACGAAGCGACTGGACCAGGACAATTCGGTCGTAGACCTGAACAGATGTCTATCCAAAGCAAACGAGCCCATCCCACTCGGCAACGAGAAAAATACTGACGTAGGGGGTTTTAATGAATCGCATATCTATACCTGCTTGGTGGCCCTTTCTACAGGCACAATCTACTAAGCATTGGTCTAGTCACCCCATCCCGGCGCAATCATAGGATTTGACTTGTGCGAGGACTAGGAAGAGGCAGGTCTGTGGGAAAGAGAAGGTGAAGAACGACGTCTGCGCAATGGGAGTGTCCTTGATTTGACATCCTCGCAGTTCAAAATGCTCTATTAGCTGTTACCCACCACAGTAGCAGCCGCCATCGGTGAAGCCTTGAACGACTGGGACCTGAGTTGCGATTCAAGTGCAACAGACAATGCACTCTGCTCCAATTACTGGCGTGACGAAATCCGCTGCAGGCATGTGTGTCAAGTATATAAACTTCTTCCGTGAGAATCACACTTCACTGGAAGCAATTTTACACACCCCGCAGAGCACATACCAAGCGGGTGGTTCAATTCAACTCACACTCAAACCGAACCCAAAAGGGACAACACACCGCAGATGTGGTTTGCATGTGTTTTACCCTTCGTTTGGCATTTGAATTCATTAGTTTTGAAACGGCCCATTGGCCTTGTTGCTTCAAAATTTCTAAACCGTCGTCGTGTGAGAAGTGGATGTTGATGGCGAGGAAAGCAGAAATTCATGCAAAACGTGTACCTTTGCCACTCGGGGGTCGTTAATTTAATGGAAAATTGATCGAAGTATTGGGTTTTTCGCGAATTTCAGAACTAAATGCCCCCATTTACTTTTTATGAGGGCATCTTTGCTTGATGAAATTTTTGTGTGTACCCAATGGAGCATAACGCACACACACATCCCGGAAGAAGCCGTAGAATGCCTCCTCTCCAAGTTGTCACACTTTCACCGGGAGGTTGATGGCAACTGCCTTCGTGCTGCGTGACAAAGCGCGTTCATTGAACTCCATGACAATTAAATAGGGACGGGACATTGCATGAAAAAGTTTCAACATCTATGTCTTATTTTGTGCCTTTTTTCGATTCAACACTCTGTTATTAAGAATATCACTCGATTTTTATAGGCACGCAGTGAAACGAAATTGAATTGTTTCGTCGTGAGTGGAATATCACGAAACTCTGCTCTGTTACTCCTGCCAAAGGACAATGGGAATTGTTGAACCCGCTGCCCAATTTGTATCTCAATTTGAATTGTAGAAATGAATTATGGAAAATTTAAATTAATGATTCAGCACGTAGCACCAATGATGGATTGCGTGACTTTACCTTCTGCTTCAGTCCAGTTTCGATTATACAATACATGTAGACAATATTTGTATAAGGAGAAGTTAGGGTTCATGAACGACTTGGGCCAAACATGGCCTTATTTTGTTTCTTCTTCTTCTTGTGGCGCTACAGTCCGGGGTAGACCTGGGACTCAACCAACATGCCTCTCCAGCCAGCACGATCTTTCGCCAGCTGTTTCCAGTTGCGCACTTTAAGTTGGTTGAGGTCTTTCTCCACTTCTGTGCGCCACCTTAGTCTAGGTCGTCCTCTGTTGCGTTGTCCCGATGGCTCGGATTCAAAGACTTTTCGGGCCGGAACAGTGGTGTCCATACGCTTTACATGGCCTAGCTATTTTAAGCGTTGTATCCGTAGACACTTGACCAGGCGCATGTTGCTGTACAGCCAATAGAGTTCGTCATTAAATCTTCTCCTCCAGATGCCGTCAATGCAAACAGGACCAAAAATCGCACGCAAAACTTTTCTCTCGAAAAAACTAAGGGCTTCCTCATCCGCCTTTGCTAACGTCCAAGATTCCGCGCCATAAAGTAAGACGGGGATGATCAAGCTGTTATATGAAGCGAGCTTAGTCCTTCGAGAGAGGGCTTTATTACTCAATTGCCTCTTGAGCCCAAAGAAAGAGCGATTTGCAAGAGTGATTCTGCGTTTGATTCCGGTACTGATCTCGTTGTCCCTGTTTACCGCGGAGCCGAAGTAGATCAAGTCCTTGACTACCTCGAAGTTTCTGCTGTCTAGTGTGACGCTCTGTCCGAGACATCGATGTTGTGTTCCTTCTTCCTCATTTACCGCTAGACCCATTTTAGCCGCTTCCGCTTAAATGGCAGCAAACGCATCATTGACGGCTCGCTGTGTTCGTCCAATCACGTCAATGTCATCAGCGTAAGCTAGCAATTGAACTGACTTCTCGAAGATCGTGCCTCTGGTGTTGACTTGTTAGTTACAAACGATCTTCTCGAGGATGATGTTAAAGAAGTCACAAGACAGTGCGTCGCCTTGTCTAAAACCTTTTTGACATTGAGTCTCGGTGAGTTCGTTACCAACCGTGACGGAGCAGTGAGAGTTCTACATGCCAAGACTAGACATGGCACCGTATAGCTCGTCTATATTCACACTGTTATATGCAGCCTTGAAATGGACTAATAGGTGGTGAGTGTCAATTCTGGGTCTTTTCCAGGATCTGCCGTAATGTAAAGATCTGGTCTATTATGGACTTCCCTGGTCTGAAACCACACTGATAGGGACCTATCAGGTCATGGACAAACGGTTTCAGACGCTCACACAATACGGCAGAGAGAATCTTGTATGTGATGTTGAGGAGACTTAGCCCTCGGTAGTTGGCGTAGTCATAGGGGTCTCCTTTCTTGTGAACCGGACAAATGACGCTGAGATTCCACTCATCGGGCATGCTTTCCTCCGACCATATCTTACAGATGAGCTGGTGCATGCGCCCAACCAGGTCATCTCCAGCTGCTTTATATAGTTCTGCGGACAGTCCGTCCGCTCCAGCAGCTTTGTTCGACATCAGCTTGGATATTGCTATCTTCACCTCGTCTAAGTCGGGGGGACGGAATGCTTGTCTATCATCGTCCAAATTGAGTGAAACATTCTGCCTAACAGCGGGATTTGGGTCGTCATCGCCGTTAAGGAGTCTGCAGAAATGACGCTTCCAGATTGTCAGCACAGACTGTGACTCTACTACGAGTTGTCCGTTTTGGACAACTGCTTTTGTTTCCTTTATCTTTATGTTATGATAAATTTGAACAGTGAATTCAATAATGTTGTCAGTAGCGGTGATAATTGTGCAATTGAAACTTCGACACCAAGCGTCGTAGTCCCTACCACGTGTTTACCCAGAACTTGGTGGCGATCAAGTATACATACTCGTACTCTTAATCATTCACTTTCCGTGAAAAAGGGTTTCAAGTCACAGAAGAGGTCCACAGACGCTTAAAATGAACACAAATGAAATCAGTCACAAAATAGTCGTTTTTTCCTTTCACCCCAAACGATTAGAAATATTTTTTTAAACATAACGACTAACAATCACCATAGGACGAACGCTCCCTTTTAAAATGAAACAGAGCTGAGATCGCGGTTAAGATCACTGTTTTCAACCGCCATTTCTTTGCACTAAGGATGTAAGTCGACAGCGCTTTTATCAGCAGCGTTAAACTGATCTCCCATGTAATTGCAATCATTCCGATCCTGCAGCTGAGTGTCATGAAAACTATTACGAGGGCGCCTTTTATATTTAGGGATTAGAGAACAAAAACAAATATTAATCATCATAAACACTGGTTGTTGATGGAGCGTCATCGCCAAAAATTAAATGAAGTTCATCGCACTGCACTGAAGTAATCCACGTCGAAAGTTGTAAAAAATAATCGCACGAAAATGTTCACGATTTAATTCCATTTATTAGGCGAGATGAATCTTTTAAGTTACTGTAAACAACAACAAACAAAACGTTCTGAGTACGTATAACCTCAAAAATGTCAAGCTTTACAAAAGAGCTGGCAGTTGCCAGATTGCAACACTAAGGTTACCCAATCCCGAAATATAAAAGGCAACCTTCGTACAGATATGGATTCTGTTGGTGTTCAATAAGAGTTTTTTGTACGCTCCTTTATCGTATTAATTCTAGGGATGTGAATGGTAGAAGGCTTAAGAGAACAATTTAAAAATTTGATCAGCGGTTTAACGTCTCTGTATAAAATGCTAAAACGGTATACAGCATGACACGTGGATCCCATAGGTTTCCCCCGAAAATTGTCTGAAAAGAATCATTAAAACCAGAGATAAGCAATTCCTTTATTTCTGATTGAAACAGAGAAAATGAGTACGCTCTTTACTATCGTGTACACAGGTATGGAAGGACCTTAGTTAACTTAAACAATTTATAGTTACGTAACACAGAGAAAACTGGCTGCAAAAATGTCTGTTGGTTGAGCAGGTATGGCAAATGTCATCCCGGCTTCTGTGCCTCAGAAATTTTAAGAACATTCCTGGAGATTAGGAAACAGTGCACTGGAGCGCTCCATTGGATGTAAGAAAACATAGAAATTACGAACATAAAGAAACATTTGGTCTTGAGCACTTTTAGACTCCTACTTAAGGGCAGGAACAAAGTAGAATTTCAATTCAAACTTCTTACAATGGTATCCTTACTTAGTGCGGCATACATTTTAAGAAAGGGAGCCACCTGACTTATTAACTTTTATTCATTCTAAGCTTTCCGCAACAATCCAATGTAATAACTTTTTCTAAAAAATGTAGCCTTAAACTAATGCAATTAATATAACCAGAATTGTTACACTTCAGAGCCGCCTGCTGGCTTTTTTACGTAATGCCTACGAAATTAAAAAAAAACAGATCATCAGAACTGGGCACAGAACGTCGTAATTTACGCGTTCTCAAAACAATCGTGCGTAACTCACAAGTCTGCACCATATGCACGGTCTTCCAAATAGTTTAGCTCAACTGCTGGCTTATGTAGACGACATTGACATGATTAGACGAAGGAAGCGAATCGTCAATAAATTGTTTGCAGGTATTGCCAAAAAAGGGCACAACAAAGTACTTGTGTATGCTGTCCCCAAAGAAGAACACACAACATCGGCGTCGCGGACAGAGTGTCACATTACGCAGCAGAAAGTTCGTTTACTTAGGCCCCGCAGTAAATAAGAACAACAGCATCAATGCCGAGACGAAAAGCAGAATTACTCTCGTGAATCGTTGCTTCTTTAAGCTCAAAAGACAATTGAGTTACACAGCCCTCTCCCGAAAGCCACATGCTTGACAATAAGGCTTGATCATGCCAGTCCTGAAGTACGGCGCGAAAACTTAGAAGTTATTTAAAGCGGATGAGGTCATTTTGAGAGAAAAGTTCCGGACTGTAGCGCCTCAAACTGAAGAATTACAGAGTATGTACATTTAGATAAATAATTTTTGTAAATCCGATTTTTTAAGCTCGGATAAACAAAGTGGGCGCCGTGCCGTAGTGGCCAGAGTGCGACGCTCACACGCCAAAGGTTCGATTCCCAAGCTCTACACGAATTTTTCGAATTTTTCACGGCACCACCTCTTTTGAGCTGCTGACAATACAAAGTGTAATAACTGTCTAAGAAAGCTTCTCAAATTTCGCTGTTTGGAGTCGGCAAAAAACAAAAGGTCCCTTGTACTCGTGAGAGAACAGTAGCCCACACGACACGAGTAGCTTATGAGCAAGCTAGGCCCTGGTCCCCGTGTGGACTGTCGCGCCAACAATTGTTATTATTATTAAAAACAAATATTTATCGATCAGTATAAATTGTATACCATTATTCAAATAGGCAGAAGACTTTGGAGTCAACGGTTGAAATTGGTAGATAATTAATGGCTAATTGATACCAATGATCTTCCGATTCACTCCAAATAATGGCTCAGTAAAGGAAAACCGCTGCTCCAGTGGCAACGCTAATGAAATAGATCCTCGAGCGGCTTGCCATATGAAGGTTATAAAAAAAAAAATCAGGCGACTGTGGTATTTGTAGCTCCAGCTCAACTTAATCAACAAGATTTGCTTAATCGAACATAAGAAATACTTCAGACACTCCTACATAGAAAGCTGATCAATTGTTATTCACTTCCAGCACACACATAGTTCAGCGCATTCTTGAATTCTGAAAGCACTGCAACTAACGACTTAAGTGAAGTGACGCTATAAGTGCGAAAAAAGTATAATTGGAAATTTCATCTAAACGAAACAAAATTCAAATTATTTTCCGATTGATCAAATAAAACTTTTCATTATTATTATTATTAAATCCGATCACTGTAAAACTTTTTATGAAGCATTGAATGAAGAGCAAGAAAACGGAAGGGAGATATTTGACAATTTATATAAATTGATGTAAAGGTTTTGGCTAGTTTAGAGACCTATTCTGGAACACCCTGTATTCGAAACAAGACCTACTTTCAATTAAGTTTCTCTTACCTCAACTTTTCCGCTTCATGCGAGCATCCCAACGAAATTAACGGGAGAACACTGCTGTATTTTAAACAACGCCTCCTTGACATTTACCGAAGCTTACTTTTACAGTTAAGCACAGGCAGCAAAGTCAACACACAACGACTCGAATTGAATGTGTCTCTGTGTGTGTTCCACGAGTAAATCAAACAAAATTAACTTTAGTTAATTCAACAGAGGCGTTTTATAAACTTTCAATCGGGGGATCTAATGAATACACAACGAATCCAACTGCCACCCGTTTACTCACATTTAACTCAAGGACTACACGCCGCCAACGCTGAAGTCTACATAAAACCCTTCTTGTGCGAAATGAATGAGTACGGCAAGGGAGAATAGTAGTTGGAAAGTTTATTTGAGCACCATTTAGCGGAAAAGGGATAAGGCAGGGAACCAAATAAACCTGACCACGTCTTATTGTAGGACTTAAGAACAAATAAATTTTAGGAGAAGCGCGTGTTTGAGGAAAATTGCATGAGAAAAAGTTGATCTCGTGCCTGTTGATGTTCTTTTTTGTGTATTTTCATTGAGAAGGAATTCTGAAAAATGCTTAAATGACGTCCACGAGGTGTAGTTGTCAAATGGTTGGTGTGTTTGATTGCGTAAAGGATTTGCAAACGGCTTTCCTTTTCTAATTAATTTGTGGCAGAATTTAGCAAGGCGGGGATGTATAAAATTAACAACCTCATTTACGGTCCGTTCTAATTCTACAATTCGTTCTAAGTCTACAAGCAGTTGCAGACGTGGTGCTATTGTATATTGAACGAGGGAACAACGCACTAACGCAGAATTGGGAATCTCAAATCGTTATAAATAAATAAATTTTAAATTTTGTTAAACGTCGGAGGATGTTTGATATTAACAATCAGATTCAAGTTCCAATTCGAGGAAACCATCATCTACAGTCAGCTGAAAACATTGCTCAGGATTGGCATTGGACCATAGCACATTGTATATTGAATGAGTGATAACGCACTAACGCAGCATTGTGGATCTCAAATCGTTATAACTAAATAAATTTTAAATTTTGTTAAACGTCAGAGGATGTTTGATATTAACAATCAGATTCAAGTTCCAATTTGAGGAAACCATCATCTACAGTCAGCTGAAAACATGGCTCAGGATTGGCATTGGACCATAGCGCATTGTATATTGAATGAGTGATAACGCACTAACGCAGCATTGTGGATCTCAAATCGTTATAATTAAATATTAAAAATTAAATAAATTAAATTTATTAAAATTAAATAAATTTTAATTTCTATAAACATCATATTTGTCAACCATCGCCAGTACCGTTTCATAAATTGACCAGTTTCAAAAAATTTCACATTCGCAGTCGACTGGTGTGGATCGCATCTACTTGGACAACAGCACTCACAAAGCGTGCAATTTATTAAAAAGTTAGGCAGCAATTTATTTTATATAATCTCGTTTGACCATTAAATTCAACCTCAAAAAATAGAATTGAAACACAATTGGCTGTTGGTATCCCTGCATAGGAAAAAAACTCAAGAAGAGCACCTCAAGCGGCAATTCGCCACACGAGCACAGTGGAAAATTACTGAAGAAGAGTAGACAAGCAGTCAAATAATAATCTGAATAGAACACACATTAGAAAAACGGCGAGACTCATCTGTTTACCCACCAAAGCATAGCTGAAGGCTGAGTGTATTTCTTTGATGATGACTGATGACATTAAACAGTCTCAAGGCATCTTCGTGCTTTAGTTTTCAAAGTTCTTTGAATGTCATCGTTAGCTGCGTAAACACGGTAATAATTTCTCTCCTTTCCATCCTCCCCAAGGCTGAATCGCAGAATTCGGCGGATAACGTTTGTTTTCTGATGACATCACTGGATTACATCAATTTGTCCTTGACTTCGTACAACCAAGAAATCCTGATTTGAAAGGGGTGCGAGAATCTGAGACTGTGTGTCGATATGATTTGGGTCACCTTCAAATAACTGAATGAAAAGGAGTTGAAACAATGGTTGGATTTTGTGAACAAAGAGTTATTTCATGAATTCTCAAATAGATTGGTCTATAACTAGGTGCGAATGGACCAGAGTTTCCAACATGCATCCAAATATACACAAGTCATTTGTGTATCTTTAGCGTAATCTCGCCCGCATCCGGTGTGAAACTTCTGATTAAAATCGACTCTGATTCACATCGACAGTCAAGATGTAATGAAATTAATCAAAGTCACTTAGATTTAAGATTTCAGCAAAGACTCCTTAAGACTCACAAAATATGGAAATACCGTCTTCATCCTAAAGGTAAATCAAATCAGCTGAACACAAATGTGTTCCGTGCTATAATTAATGCAGACGTATCTCGGAAAGAAACAAAATACTTGTACTTACACGGCATCCATAAGGAATTGTAATTTATTTCGCTTAAGTGAAATTTACGACGCCAGTCGTTCGTTCCTATTGTAAAATTGCTTACAATTGCGACAGAATAATGAACGAAACAAGAAAAGAAAAACAAAAACAAAAACAAGAACAATTGAAGTGAGTGTCGTTTCATATGCCTGGGTGGAGATGAAAGCAATTGCATTTGCATTTCTCGTAGCAGAGCGCAATTATAACTGATTCAGGGGCGAAGAGGCACTTTTTTGAATGAATGAATGTTTGCCTCATGTGTATGTAGGTGGTGACTTTGACATTTGCGATAATTAGGAATAGAGGCCATCCTCTTAACTACAACTAAACCAGTTGTTTATCCCGGCCAAAGCACAAATGCACTCAATTTGTCGTCTGTGATATTTGATATTCATTTGTACAGCGAGCAAATTCATTTCCTTTCTGCAACGGGGAAGCTTTAGGTGTGGTAATGCTTGTAAGAAGGATTTTAGTTTCAGTCCGAAGCCCAATGACAGCGCTTATGGGGTTGAAAACACATGAACCTACAGTTTATGAATCCAACGAATTACAAGAAGAAACACTGAACGAAGGTGCAATATGAGTTAAAAGCAAGTCACGAGTGAAGGATAATAATTATGAAACCATACAAAAGTCAATGGGGTAGGACTGCAAAGGATGTAGGAATGTTTTGATGAACGGCTGTTGTGTGCCATTAAATGGAAGGAAATTTGTTTCATTTTGTCTTGTGAAAGTTCCGAAAAATGACTTTCTTTGGTTTTATAAATCTCAGTACACTCATGGGGGTGGTGCTTCATTTTAAACCATTTCAACAGCCACCGTTGCAGCCACATAAACCTTAACAATTTATCAAGACAAAAAAGGGAAAATTACACCTATTTTTCCACGAAAGACGTGGCAACACGCTAAGCATATCAAGTTTGCCGTGACTCCCATGCGGTCCAAAATAACAAAAACAACTCCAAGACTGTTCTTTCAAATGAGTCGCATAAATGCGGTGTATGGCATAAACGAGTGAATACGTGTATGTGCGTTTTTTAATATTTTAGCATTCGATACCAACAACCGATGTGAATTCTAAATGAAGGGAATTTCTGGAGGAACCTTACAACCCATTCAATTCAAACACCCAAAATGAAGATCAAGAAGGAGAACACAAAGAATTCCAACATAAAGTGAGTCATCAAAAAGATGCATTAGAAGATTAGTTTGCCAGATAGATTCACATGAGTCTCCAGCCACACGTGAACATCTGTTTGCCTAAAGAAACCCATACTTGCGTCTTAAATGCGTACACCCACAAAAGAACATCGGTTTTCCAATCCCAAACAAAAGGATCATCCCCAAGGACAAAGCAAACAAAAGTATAACCTTACAACAACGCAGTTCCATTGCTCCCTGCCCAAAGAACCCTTCTTAGGAGATGAATTATCAAAGCTAAATTCTGTCAACACAGTCACCTAAAATGCCCTGCAAATATTGTTTCGCCCCTCCCTCACCAATCAGGCAGGAGAGAAACGTGTTCCTTTTGCGTATTCTGCGTCTACCATGAGTTCTGTGTCCTTCAAACCAACGCAACCACCCCATGGCACGGTGTCTACCCGGCCGGCATTTCGCTTACATGTTTACGTGATTTAGCGCCGGTTTTCGTTGCTATCTGTACACCGTAATGTAACGTTTCACTTTTCTACACCGGAGCCACACAGTCTAAGAGTACCCTCAGTCTGGGTGTGAGTGAACAGCAACTTAACCTTTCACAATGTTAAATCTCCCGCTGAACATGTGTGTATACGATCGGGGGCTATGGTTGTACCATTCCACGTAGCTTCACAACTGGGCACAGCGCAGACTCTCTCTCTCCAGTTCACATGGAATTCGAATTACGTAACAGCCATAAAACGCGCATTTTTCTTGCAGGACTCGCATTTTTACTTATTTATGTGTGAGCAAGGAATTCAGAATTAGAAGTTTGCTCAAAACAAAGTGGCATAATTGACTGTATAAATAAGCATCTATGCGCATCCACCTAGACCGTCATTCGGTAGGAATCCCGAGATACCACACGTTGATACGCTGAGTGTGGTGGAAGTTGTCGACGGGAGGTCATCCTATTAACCTGGATATTTTTGGCATCTGTTTGGAATCCTCTCAGGTATTCATGTGAATGGTTAAAATTCCAATTTCATTCATGCTGAAATTAATTAGTTTTGGTTTGCCGGTAAATATACTTTTCGTGTATTTGTGAAAATGAAATATTTTGGTAGAAGAGTTATTAATTGTGAGAATTAACAACTTCCGGAGATTCATATTTTATTAATTTTTCTGATTCCTTGAAGCAGTGGTTTCGTCGGATAACGTGATTCAAATGATAAAGGATTCGCCAGAACGACAGAGAAGTAAGCTTCTTTTCCAATGAATGCCTTTTGAGCTATAAGAAATTAAGCCTTGTTTGTTTCAATAGAAGCCATATTCTTCCAAAACAGTTTTAGAATTCCTGGATTATTAATTTCACAGAACAAAACTTAAAGTTCATAAAAAGTATCATAAAGGTTGCTTAGAATCAAAACACACCCTATACAAATTCTTCAAAATGAAAACATCGTGGTCTACTGTAACAAATTCACAAAGATGTTGAGAGACCTGTAAATTGTCTTTTACTGCACCTGCCTTTAATCTGAACCACCGCTAGAAAAGGGAGTTCATATAAATGGATTAGTTTATTCATCAGTAGCTGATTAGAGTATGAAACTATTGGGTTATCTTGTTTTGTTCGGCGCGACATTTGATTCGCTGCCTTTTGGGACACAGGACGATAATATTAGTATCAGGATTGGGCAACCCTAGTGTTGCAATCTGGCAACTGCCAGCTCTATCGTAAGGTTTGACATTTTTGAGGTTATACGTACTCAGAGCGTCTTGACATACGAGCGCTATTTGTGTTGTTTACAGTAACTGAAAAGATTCATCTCGCCCAAAAAATTATATTAAATCGTGAATATTTTCGTGCAATGATTTTTCACAACTTTCGACGTGGATTAACTCAGCAACAGTGCATCGATGAACTTAATTCAATTTTTGGCGATGAAGCTCTATGAAGGACCAATGTTTATCGATGGTATGGTGAATTCAACCGAGGTCGTAGTTCACTCGAAGACGAATTTCATAAGGGTCGTCCAAAATCAGTTGTTGCTCCGAAGACCATTGATGCTGTGCGCCAACTGATATTGCAAGATCGTCATGTGACCTATCGTGAGATCGAGACAACCTTAGGCATTAGTGGGATCAGCATACATTCAATATTGCATCAAGATTTGACCGTCAAAAAAATTTGTTCGCGTTGAATCCTACACAATTTGTCAATCGCTCAAAAGAAGGCTGGTGTTGATTGGTCGAAAGAAATACGATTGCGGTGCTTCGAAACACGTCTATGACATCGTGACAAGTGATTAATCGTGGATTTACGCGTATGAGCCCGAAAGTAAACAGCAGGCGACTGTATGGTTGTTTCAAATTAAAACAAATCCAACAAAAGTTGCTAGCCAACGAAGCTATTCCAAGCAAATGGTCGCGTGTTTTTTCGGGAAGACTGGACATGTCGAAACCGTACCACTGGAACAACGCAGAACAGTCAATTCTGAGTGATACCAAACCATTTGTTTGCCAGTTGTCTTCCAAGAACTCAGGCAAATCAACCGCCGAAGACGGATCACTCTTCACCACGACAATGCGAGTTCTCACACATTGGCTCAAACAACTGCATTTTTGAGCACTCAAAGCATCGATTTGATGAGTCATCCGCCACATAGTCCTGACTTGGCACCGAACGACTTCTTTTTACTCCCGTACGTAAAAAGTCAAATGAGAGGTCAACGTTTTTCGACACCTGAAGAAGCGGTTGAAGCGATCAGAATGGATGTTTTGAGGATACCTCAATCAGAGTGGCAAAAGTGCTTCGAGAATTGGTTCAAACGCATGCAAAAGTGTATACATCTTAATGGGGAATATTTTGAAAAACAATAAAACTATTTTCGCTGATGAATATTTCCTTTTGTTCTCGAATCCCGAAATATAAAAGGCAACCCTCGTATATTGTGATGAAACCATCTACGTACTTTCTTTTACTCTTGTTTGGCAGAATTGTCTGGGTTTTATTTCCAGGAAACACAGGCGCACATTTATTGCTATCTTTACTCCTCCAATCATGTCGTAGAGAAATGGTGATCTGGTGTTGGATTTCTTAGTTTCTTCTCAAGCATGAAAAAAAACAGTGTCATGAGTGCAAGTCGTCCTACCAAACAAGAACTTTACTTTTCGTGGATACGGAACCTTTATGGTTTATGTACTTGGATATATGGATGGAACGCAGCTTAATGTAGGTTGTAAATGCATTTTGACAGCTTGCTTAGTGACTGCTAATTTCAGTTCACAAATTTGGAAAGTGTCAAACTAAAAGTATTGGATGAACATATAATGTTCATTGAGCTAAAAATTAAATCAGAAACACAAGCAAATGCTGCCTAGATTCATTGTAAATTGTGGCGCCATGCATTTTGTTAATATACAATTGTTAACATAATTTTAGAATTTTCAAGTTTTACCTGCAACCCTATCTTAGAATGGACACAATGTATGTACATATGGCAATAGGATGCAAAATAAGAATTTACCATTTGCGATTGTTTGAAATTGCGACAGAGCGTTACGATGTACGATTACACCGACTGTTCACTTTGTTCACTTGCACTTGATTTTCAATAAGAAATACAGCTGCTTTCGTGAAAATCACATTTCCTGCCACTGAATGGTATAAGTCTCTAATCAATGTAAAAGGGATCAAATGGGGCTCTGTTTGACTTCGATTTTCAATTTTCAACTGATAACTACATACTTTTTGCGATATATTCTTAATTTTAAAGGTTTATATTGTACAATTGGGAAATGAACCCGGACCTCGAGTGTGAACGTCGCACTCTTCCAACTACGCCACGGCTGCTACGTCGCATTTTTCACAGCATCAACTCTTTCGAACTGCTGACAACACTCAAAGAGTTATAACCGTCTAACAGAAAAGCTTCTCAAACTTCGCCGTACGGACTCGGCAAGAAACTGTAGGTCCCTTTTACTAGTGAGAGAAGAGTAGCGCGCACAACACTCGTAGTTGATGAGCAAGCTAGGCCCTGGTCCCCTTTTGACTGTCGCGTCATCCAATTGTTATTATAATTATTATACAATTGTCAAATCTCACACTTTTCATTTGCGAAATGTTTGTTTTAAAAGAACACACAATCTTTTTCTCAGAAAACAGAATAGAACGTAATTTAGAGACTGAAAAAAAGAAATAACTTATGACCCATGCACTTGTATATGGAAGACAAAATTGATTGAGCTTATTATTACGTAGACGGCATGCATCCCCTTACTGGTGCTAAGTGCATACTCTTGCATGTGTTTAGTTTGCAAAGACACTGGCAGTCAAAGTACAGTGACTAACTGGTAAAGTCTTGAGTGAAATGTATTATTGACGATTTACTTGTTAAGGAAATATGTCAAAAATAAATTAAAATTAAACTTTAATTTAAGTTGCAGACTATGACATTAAGACATTTTTAAACCAAAGATAGAGAATATATTGCTGTCAAGTCTTGGGTTTAAAGAAATTAGTTTATCCTCATATGTTAGTGGTATGACAATGGAGATTTGCAAATGCACTTTTCAATTGAAATTTGTGTGACAGACATATAGACGGCTACAACAAGGTTTTAATTACTTCGTTATTGAAAACGAAACCCTAAAAACGGGGGACTTAAAGGTTCCCTTGACCACATTCTTTATGAAAAACAGTTGGCATGAATGGAAGTACAAATACAGCTTGAAAATCAATCAAATTGAACAATTTTCATATCCAAAGAAGCAGTCTAAAGGCTCAACTATAATGCGCATGAGTGTGCATCAGTTAGTGACAAATTTTAACGAAATGTTTAGTCATGTTTGCAAAAAAATCTTGCATGTCCATATGTCAGAAATTGTTTTATTTCATTCAGCCGAAGAATGTAGTGCAGCAGGCAGTTAGTGACAATTCGCAGATTAAAACAAATAAGTTTCTATACCGTTTTTTTGCTGTTTATGTGTCATCTGTCAAATTCGCATATGCGCGGTGCAATTCATTTCGCACTAGGTCATGCTTAACGAAACATTTGGGTTTGACAAATGCTTAACGAAATGCTCGCAATCTTTCATGGACTCCATTGTAGGTTGGCGCATAGGGATAGGTTTATTCGCAGACTTATCCATGCGCGTTTGACACAAGCTGATGCACACTCATGCGCATTATAGTTGAGCCCTAATAGTCGCCATACAACTTTCGAGCTACAGTCAGGGATGGACCTGGGCCTCAACCTCGGCATACAACAGGCCGACTGTGTAATGAGCGCAACCTTATAAACTGATATTTCAATCATTTCATTAAAACTGTTTTGGACGTTAGCAAAGGCGGATGAGGAAGCCCTTAGTCTTTTCGAGAGAAAAGTTTTCCGTGCGATTTTTGGTCCTGTTTGCGTTGATGACATCTGTAGGAGAAGATTTAATGACGAACTCTATGGGCTGTACAGCGATATGCGCCTGGTCAAGCGTCTACAGATACAATGCTTAAGATGGCTAGGCCATGTAGACCGTATGGACACCACTGCTCCGGCCCGAAAAGTCCTTAAATCCGTGCCATCGGGACAACGCAACAGAGGATGACCTAGATTAAGGTGGCGCACACAAGTGGAAAAGGACCACAACCAACTTGGAGTGCGCAACTGGAGACAGCTAGCAAAAGATCGTGCTGGCTGGAGAGGCATGTTGGTTGACGCCCAGGTCCACCCCGGACTGTAGCAAGAAGAAGAAGAAGAAAACTATTTTGTTGATATTTTACGATGTGGACGCTAATATAGATTCATGTTAAGGATTAAATTTCTCAATTTTATTTTATCATTTTAAGTTGATTGAAGAAAATGGTTAAGCATTCATCTCTTAGATGATAACTTCAAACCCCCTTCTTATAATACACACAAGAATAGCTTAGTTGTCTCAGAAAATCTGGTATCATGAAAATGAAAGTTACTGTTTGTTACAAAATCAAAGCAAGTCCTTTCTACGCATGAGCCGACCCACTTACCCACAACGCAAGAAATTCCTTTCCCTCAGAGGAGGGTATGGACATGTTTGACAGAGCTTTTGTCTGGTATAAGTAAAGATGTCATTTAGCAGTAATTTATTTGTACGAGTATGAGTATCAAAGGGATGGCGCGGCGTATCATGCTGGTATTGCAAGAATTTCTTTTGTTTAACTTCTTCGCTTTGTCTTAGTTGTACTTCTTTTTGGAATAGCATTGAATGCAGCGGAATTAATTTTTCAATGATATGGACAATTGAAAACCCCCTCTTGTATACACATATCATTGAATAGTTGCATGAATTTTGTTGGAGATTTTGCCGTGGAATACATTTGCTGTAACTTAAGTTTTGAAATTGAAAACGATATTGTTTATCGTTCGTAGGAACAACAGCCCTCAACTCTCTGTTAGAACTTAGAAACAGAAACTGTGTACACGTTGGTACAAACAAATGAATATAAGCAGGAGTAAGCGCAGCAGAAACAACCATATGCTAGTCTGACAAAGAAAGCTGAAACACGTCAAGAACTATGTTGATAAGAAAAAATTGTTTTTATGTATAAAAGGAGATTGCTTTATTTTGTTTAAGACTATTTATCATAAACATTCGCTCAATCGATAGCATTTTCGTGCAATTTTTAGTTCAAATAAGAAATTTCAATTTCGAATAAGTTTTATAGGAACCATACAACACGACCAAAGGGTTACACCTCTATTTTCATCTGAAAAGCGAAGCTTACTTCCTTGGGTTCAACTTAAACTTTGAAATTTAACTGTATTCAGTGCCTCCAACCATCATGTACTCGTATTCATGTTTAAGAAACCTTTTTTTTCAGTTCCGGAATCTTTGACTTTCGCTTGGCAAATGCAAGGACCACCTCGTGGCACATTTTGAGTCAAGCAATACATGACATCATTGCCGGTATAGATGGTGAACGGCTATCGCAATCGAAAACTAACTTAAAATCGTTGCCACATCTATTTTAGAATTTTAATTTATTATTTGAGTAAACACGACGTATATTAAATAAACAAGAAACCCCATCACTCACTTGAAGCAGTTTCCATTGAGATAAATAATAGCACGATACATATAAAAATGAACTGCGTACTTCACAAAATGAGCAGCACTTCATTTCGGGCCACTGGCTTCATTTGAATAGCCCGATAATTAAACAGAAGAAGAAAACATATTCCAAGAGCTGTCAGCTACTACATTTTCAAGGCACGCTAAACGACGCCAATTAAAAGTTTATTTGCTTATCCGTCACTGCGTGTCATGTGTCGCTATTGGAGCGGAACCCTTTAGAGGAAACTAAAAAAATCAAAAAGCAAATCACAAATCTCGGCCCCTTTCAAGGGCAAACAATTCACATTCGCATCCCTATCAGCTGTTGTCACAACCAAACAGGAATGCAGACCACATGCATTCCATTCGATTGTGTACATAAGCCCCGCTGTGCATCTGAACATAGTGTTCAGTGGTGGTTGATGGATGGGTCCTCGGCAGCGAGACATGACCTAAATACACAATTTTCGAATTGCACCACCTCCACAACTCTCAAACCAACGCCGACGTAGTTGTAGCTCACATCCCCCAGACAAGATAGCGCTAGCTTCCAAATGGAATCCCATGTGCGTATTTAAGCCATTAAGCTTGCGATAAGTGTTGAGTCACTTAAGTACCCCAACTGCGTTGGCGCCCAATTGGATATATCGTTCTTCTTCGACGTCCCTCCCCCAGCACAGGCTCACCAGCAACTTTATTATCAGTTCGTTGTTACGTCAACTAAGTGAAGCGGGCTCTGAGCACCCCGTTGTGGGCAAAACGAACTTGAATGGGACGTCAAAGTGAGTGGGAGGTGGGATGGCATGAGGCGAAACCATCCCAAATTCCATTCCGCTCCATGAACCCACTGCCCTGCGCAGTGGGCAGAGAGTGTTTCCATAAAACAAATTTCACATTATAGCAAGTTTATAACTTTTCGGTATCTAACATGAAATAAAAATGTGTCCTTTAAGGACGAGGTTAGGATTTCGAACACGTTCAACTATTGCATCATGCGGCTGCGAGATCAAAAAAATGAAGTTTCTCTTCAAAATTCTGTTGCCTATCCACAAATGAAAAGTAAAACAACAGAAACTCACAAAATGTCCTTTCTGGGAGATGTCCTTTTCGCACGGACAGGCTGTACCGAACAGCTTTTCAGGGTGCGGATAAAATTCGGTCTTCACTCTCACTTCACTCACTCGCACAGCACAGAGCAGCACATTTTCAGAACGAACAAAAAAAAGACTCAAAATTCTCACAGAGACGAGGATTTAATCCCCGCTTTTCGGCGAATTTCACACAAAACTTTCTTAAAACTGATTTTTGTTTGTTATAGTTTTTCTCTACTCTTACCACTGGCGAAAAATTGATCTGTGTTTGGAAGGGCATGCTGATACATGACTCGTTACAGTGCACCAATGTCTTCACTATCATGTCACTTTAACCACTGAGAGAATGAACCGATGAGAGGCACACCAAGTGTATTTATAAGAAAAATTTTCGACGAGCCATTCGTACATACATACCGCACCGCTCTCACTGTCGACGTAGTCACTGCCGTCGCCGTCACATCATCCCCATTGGCGAGTGAAAGCCGAGCGCGGGTCGGGGTGATGGGGGCCGAAAGGCTTTCATAGTAGCCATGTGTAGAGTGACGTACAGACGGTAGAATGAAACCAAACCACCCCCTGGGCGAAGGTGGGCCATTCATTGAACTTGTTTGCTGGCTCTCAGTGAGCTCACAGAGCTTTTCGCTGAGTTTCGCTGTGAAATAAGCTTCCCACAACCTGATGGGAACGGTGGTGTTGGGGCGGTGGGGTTACACTCGGGTACAACGATGCTACACTAAATCATTCATTGTAGCTGCCATGATCGCCTCCAGTGCTCATCTTCAACGATCTTTCTTTTGGCTTTGTTCGCGCGTTTAAAACTTTCCACATTTGGCTCAGCCCGATTAATCGGAATCACCTGCACCGACACAATTGTAGATGTGACAAGGCCAACGGAACCGCTCCGTCACCCTAAACAGTGATGTGGCGTTTTTCGCGGGTTCCCATTCGTCTCATCCGCAACCGGCCAGGTACACTCCGGTTTGTTGTTGGTAATTATTGTGGAGCTAATTTGCTGGACATCGAAGCGTTAATTTATCAACCACATGAGTCCCATTTCGATAGAATTTATACATTCGGTTCTGAATAGCAAGGGAAATTGCTTGCGTGCTGCGAGCGATTTGCAAATTTAGGTATATTTTGTTATTTACCAATTAGTTGTATTATTATCAATATCTTGGCGGTTTTAATTAAATTTGACATTTGAATGACAATTTGGAGTGCATGCGACAAATATCGAAAGCATGGCAAACCTCACGTTCGTCAGAATGTCTCTTAAAAAGTTTTCGCAGCGCTATTGCGCTGATTATCTTTCAAGAAGACGACATGGACAAATTTTGATTGAGCAATTAGTTGATAAGGGCAACATGTGAGGTTTTTTATTAGAAGCAAAACATTTATCTTATGACGGAGGGAGGTGCATGCTCCGGAGCAAGATTTTTATCAGCTAACCTTTTTCATAAAGTGGGATTCGTAAAGGAAAAGAAAACTTATAGAGGAATGGTTACCTTATTTTTTTATCCTTATTTAAAGGCCTTATTACAGTAACATTTTAAGTTCTTTAACAAAAGGCTCTCTTCGGAAGGCAGTTTTAATTGATAATTATGGAGGTTATCTCCTCGTTTATACTTTATAATGAGCGTGATCCAATTTATAATCATTATTTTACTTCGACTGAGACTGTGATTTGGAACATCAATCCTCATATAAAAGTGTCCCTACAAAAATTCGTAGCGTTACAATCTGAGTGGTTGCCGCAATGACGTTGATGGGAAATTGCGACACTCACAGGTTTCGAATCCTGGATTAACGACCTTGAGCTTTTCGTGGCCATAATTACTTTCTAGTCGGTAAAAAATGCTGTAAGTACATTCTTCTAGTAGTAGTTGTGAAAGAAGCCAGGCTCAGGCCTCTGTTTGAGTGTCGCTCCGTCCAATAAAAAGGTTCTGTTTTTTTATTTGTAATATATTTACCTTGAAATTGACAGCAAACTACTGACAAACAGCCATTTTGTTAACTGTGAATGGACGAACGCACGAACAACGCTTCGAACTTGGGCCCAATACAAGATTACCTTTGATCCCAATGTTCAAAAGCGAATATTCCAATGTAACAATCATGCGAATGGGATCATATATACAATACATTAAACTGACGCATTCAACACAACATATTTAACATATTAAGAATGTAGGTGACGGTAAGAAGCATTGAAGAACACCAGCAGGTACAATTTTAGACAAAAGATTTAACCGACTAAGGAAACAAAAGAAACGTTCGCTTCAAAAACTAAATTTTCTAAGTTAAAAGATAATGAACGTTTACCATAATTGGCTCTTCAACTTGAATCAAAAACAGCTTTAGATATTCAAAAGTATATAATATATGAGTATAATGTTTTCTTCGACATTATCCTCGATAAGATCGTGCGTAAATCACAAGTCAACAACCAGAGGCACGATCTCCCAGAAGTCAGTTCAATTGCTAGCTGACGCTGGTGACATTGACGTGATCGAACGAACACAGCGAGCCGTTAATGAGGCGTTTGCTGGCATTGAAGCGAAAGCGGTTAAAATGGGTCTGCTGGTTAATGAGGGCAAAACAAAGTACATGCTGTCATCAAGAAAGGGCACAACATCAACGTCTCGGAAAGAGCGTCACACTAGAAAGCAGAAACTTCCATGTAGTCAAGGACTTCGTCTACATTGGTTCCGCAGTAAATTGGGACAACAACACCAGTACCGAAATTAGGATGATACATCTAATCGCTGTTTCTTTGGGCTCAAGAGGCAATTAAGCAATAAAGCCTTCTCCCGAACGACCAAAGTGACTTTTTACAACACCTTGATCATCCCAGTCCTGCTTTACCACGCAGAAACCTGGACGCTACTAAAAGTGGATGAGCCATTGGTCTCTTCATGAGAAAAGTTGTGCGTGTGATTTTTGGTCCTGTTTGCGTTGATGGAGAAGATTCAACCACGAACTATATGGGCTGTACGGCTCGAGGTTCGGACCGAAGCCTGCCGGGATCAAAATGGACAACTTGTGGTAGAGTCGCAGTCTGTGCTGAGAATCTGAAAGAATTATTTCTGCATACTCCTTAAAGCGACGCACTGTCATACGACTTCTTCAACATCATACACGAGAAGATCGTGCGTAACTCACAAGACAACACCAAAGGCATGATCTTCCAGAAGTCAGTTCAATTGCTAGCTTCGTGGTCGACTTGACGAGATTGGACGAACACAGCGAGCCGTCAATGAGGCCCTTGCTGGCACTGAGGCGAAAGTGGCTAAAATGGTTCTGGCGGTAAATAATGAGGGCAAAACGATGTACATGCTGTCTTCAAGAAAGGACATACATGATCGACACCTGGAACAGAGCGCCACACTAGGCAGCAGAAACTTCGAGACAGTCAAGGTCTTCGTCTACCTTGGCTCCGCGGTAAATAAGGACAACAACACCAGTACCGAAATCAAACACAGAATCACTCTTGCCAATCGCTGTTTCTTTGGGCTCAAGAGAGTAATAAAGCCCTCTCTCGAAGGACTAAACTTGTTTTAAATAACAGTTCGATCATTCCAGTCCTATGTAATGTCGCGAAATTCTGGACTTTACCAAAAGCGGATGAGGAATCCCTTTGTCGGTTCGAAAGAAAAGTTTTGCGTGCGATTTTTGATCTTGTTTTCGTTGAGTGACATGCGCCTGGTTAAGCGTCTTCGGATACAACACTTAAGATGGCTAGGCCATGAAGAGCGTAGAGACACCACCGCTCCGGCCCAAAAAGTCTTTGAATCTGAGCCATTAGGACAGTGCTACACAGGCCGGCCTAAGCTATGGTGGCGCACACAAGTGGAGAAGGACTTCAACCAACTGGAGGCAGCTGACGAAAGGTCGTTGTTTGATGCCCAGGTCCACACCGGACTGAAACACCACAAGAAGAAACGTCGGATGACCACTACGAGGACGTTTGCACTCTATTTGTTGAACAAATTTTAATTACTTTTTTTTACTGAAATTGTCCAAAATATATTATGTTCAATGTCACGTTCAATGTTGGTTCTGAGCCCATCCATCTTTGCCGTTAAGTTGATGTATAGCCTGCATCCCCAAGGATAGTTTAGTTTATATTATATAGTATAGTTTAAAGTCCTTAAATCACATGAACAAGGTGTCCATGCCACGAATAATAATAATAATAATTGTTGGCGCTACAGTCCAAAGGGGGACCAGGGCCTAGCTTGCTCAACAACTACTCGTGTTGTGCGCGCTACTGTTCTCTCACGAGTAGAAGGGACCTACAGTTTTTTGCCGACTCCGAACGGCGAAATTTGAGAAGCTTTCTTAGACAGTTATTACTCTTTGAGTGTTGTCAGCAGCTCGAAAGAGGTGGTTACGTGAAATATTAGAAAAATTGGTGTTGAACTGGGAGTCGAACCTAGACCCTTCGGCGTGTGAGCGTAGCACTCTACCCACTACGCCACGACGACCACCCATGCCACGAATGCATTCTTTAAAAAAAACTTGGCAAACTTGCTCTTCAGTTAAACGCTTGTAAGACAGACTTATGATTCCGTTCTGTTAATACAGAGTCAATTATTTACAATTGAGGCCAACAATTATCACTAATTATGTTGGCATAGCGATTTTCTTTTACAGTTGCATGGCGATAGGCATCAGCAACAAACAAATAAGATCTAATACGAAGGCTGCTTTTTATATTTCGGGATTGGGAAACCCTAGTTAGTACTACTAATTATTACTACTAAGCAGTCGAATGACTACTAATCATTCGACTACTGATTTCTCGATGATTGGACCACTAATCACTCGATTTGTGAATGATTAGTAGTCATTCGATTCTAATTAGTACTACTAATTAGTAGTCGAATGATTAGTAGATCACTCGAATGACTTCTCGAATTAGAAGTACTAATTAGTATTACTAATTAAGTACTAATTAGTATTACTAATAAAGTACTTATTAGTAATCGAATGATTAGTAGTACTAATTAGTACTACCAATTGTCGAATGATTGACTAATTAATAGCACTTATTAGTAGTACTAATTAGTAGTACTCATTAGTAGTAATAATAAGTAGTACTAATTAGTAATACTAGTTAGTAATACTAATTAGTACTAATTAGTAGTCGAATGATTAGTAGTCCTAATAGTAGTATAGGTAGTATAGGTATAGTAGTATAGGTATAGTAGTATAGCTATATAGTAGTACTAATTAGTACTAATTAATTAGTACTACTAATTAGAAGTAGTAGTAGTACTATTTAGTACTACTAATAAGGAGTAGTAGTAGTACTAATTAGTACTACTAATTGTCGAATTATTGACTAATAAGTAGTACTAATTAGTGGTACTCTAACTACTAATTAGTAATACGTATTAGTACTACTAGTTAGTACTACTAATTAGTACTACTAATTAGTGCTACTAATTAGTACTACTAATAAAATGAATGACTACTAACTTGCAATCTGGCAACTGCTAGCTCTATCGTAAGACATTTTTAAGGTTATACGTACTCAGAAGGATTTAGAGAAGGCGACGCTGTCATGCGACTTCCTTAACAGCATTCTTGAGGGGATCGTGCGGAACTCACACGTCAACAGCAGAGGCACGATGTACCACAAGTCCGTTCAACTGCTAGCTTATGCGGATGACATTGACGTGATCGGCCGAACTCAGTGAGCCGTCAATGAGGCATTTGCTAGCATCGAAGCGGAAGCGGCTAAAGGGGGACTAGTGGTAAACGAGGGCAAAACGAAGTATATGTTGTCATCGAAAGAGGACGCAGAACATCGACGTCTCGGACAGAGCGTCACTATGGGCAGCAGAGACTTCGAGGTAGTCACGGACTTTTTGTCTATCTCGGCTCCGCGGTGAATAGGGACAACAACATCAGTACCGAAATCAAGCGCAGAATCACTCTTGCCAATCGCTGTTTCTTTGGGCTCAAGAGGCAATTGAGTAATAAAGCCCTCTCCCGAACGACCAAAGTGACTTTGTTCAACACCTTGATCATCCCAGTCCAAAGGATGAGGAAGCCTTTGGTCTCTTCACAAGAAAAGCTCTGCGTGAGGTTTTTGATCCTGTTTGGAGGAGAAGATTCAACCACGAACTGTATGGGCTGTACGGCGGCATGAGCCTAGTCAAGCGTCTACGGATACAACGTTTAAGGTGACTAGGCCATGTAGAGCGTATGGACAGCACTGCTCCGGCCCGAAGAGTTTTCGAATCCGAAACTCAGAGACAACGCAACAGAGGACATCCTAGACTGAGATGGCGCACACAGGTGGAAAAGGACCTCTACCAACTTGGAGTGCGCAATTGAGGCAGCTGGCAAGAGATCGTGCTAGCTGGAGAGGCATGTTGGTTGAGGCCCAGGTCTATGTAGAGCGTATGGACAGCACTGCTCCGGCCCGAAGAGTTTTCGAATCCGAAACTCAGAGACAACGCAACAGAGGACATCCTAGACTGAGATGGCGCACACAGGTGGAAAAGAACCTCTACCAACTTGGAGTGCGCAGATGAGGCAGCTGGCAAGAGATCGTGCTAGCTGGAGAGGCATGTTAGTTGAGGCCCAGGTCCACCCCGGACTTCGCCATCCGAAGAAGAAGAAGAAGTACTCAGAACGTTTTGACATACGAGCGCTATTTGTGTTGTTTACCGTAACTTAATAAATTCATCTCGTCCAAAAAATGGAATTTTATCGTGAAAATTTTCGTGCGATTATTTTTTACAACTTTCGACGTGAATTAACTCAACAACAGAGCATCGATGAACTTTTTGGCGATTAAGCTCCATCAAGGAACAGTGTTTATCGGTGGTATGGTGAATTTAACAGAGGTCAAAGTTCACTCGAAGACGAATTTCGTAAGGGTCGTCCAAAATCAGTTGTTGCTCCGGAGACCATTGATGCTGTGCGCAAGATCTTCATGTGACCTAAATTGAGACAACCTTAGGCATTAGTGGGACCAGCATACATTCAATATTGCATGAACATTTGAACGTCAAAAAAATTTGTTCGCGTTGGATCCCACACAATTTGGCAATCGCTCAAATAAAGGCTCGTGTCGATTGGTCGAAAGAAATGCTCCAAAAATACGATCGCTGTGCTTCGAAACACGTCTATGACATCGTGACAGGTGATGAATCGTGGATTTACGCGTATGAGCTCCAAACTAAAGAGCAGTCGACTGTATGGGTCATCAAATCCAACAAAAGTTGCTTCCGCACTTCCAGGCAAATAGTCGCGTGTTTTTTTTGGAAAAAGTGGACATGTCGCAACCGTACCACTAGAACAACGCAGAACAGTGAATTCTGAGTGGTACACAATTATTTGTTTGCCAGTTGTCTTCCAAGAAATCAGGCAAATCAACTGCCGAAGACGGATCACTCTTCACCACGACAATGCGACCTCTCACACATTGGCTCAAATAACTGCATTTTTGAGCACTCAAAACATCGATTTGATAAGTCATCCGCCGTATAGTCCCGACTTGGCACCAAATGATTTCGTTTAACTCCCGTACGTAAAAAATAAATTGAAAGGTCAACGTTTTTCGAAACCTGAAGAAGCGGTTGAAGCGTTCAGAATGCATGTTTTGGAGATACATACCTCAATCAGAGTGGCAAAAGTGCCAATTGGTTCAAACGCATGCAAAAGTGTATAGATATTAATGGGGAATATTTTGAAAAACAATAAAGTTATTTTCAATGATAAATATATGTTTTTGTTCTTTAATTCCGAAATATGAAATGCAAACTTCGTAACACCTCCGGTACTTAATCCACATCAAGCAATGTTTTTTCTTGGCACGCTTCATGTGTTACTGAAATAACACATGACAGATCACTCAACAAGTCCCGAGACATATAGGGGGCGCCACTAACAAAAATGATTAATTTAGTATAATTTTTTTTTTTGTTATTGGCGCCCTATATGTCCCAGGACTTATTGAGTGATGTGATAATTGGTTGTAAGTTTCGTCGTTTGAAAAAAAAATTCTGGTGAGAGTCAATATCAGCTTCAAGCTGTTTTAGAGCCATTTGTGACGCTTTATATTATCCAACGGATGTAGACCAAGATTTTTTCTCAACACTCAACACAATGACAACACATATATAAATGTCCACCAGCTTCGGAATAATTACCCTTATGCTGCAATGACATAATACAAATTTTATTAACAACTTCGAACAACTTCCAAACGCTGTTCGAGCGTTTTCTGCTCTATGATGATTTACCACGTAAATATGACCATAAATGTCAAAAACATTTCATTGGAAATTTTGAGTGTCCCCATTGAAAACCTTTCCATTTGACATTGAGTAAATCCAAATTGCATTTGAAATAGTCTGCTATCACTTTGCAAAACATCCAGTTTAGTTAGAGTGCCCGCATAGGGCCAGTAAGATCGATTTTAATAATTGTTTATTAAATAACTAATTAAAGTATTTTTTAGCTAATATTATGGGATTAAACAAAATAGAAAATAAAAAAATACCGTACCATCAATGAGAAACTTAACATCATTCACGCCAACAAGCTCGTCGGGGAGAAATGTTAAACGTACCCTCTCCAATGACGATATCTCACTTTCAAATCCATTTAAAGGCACTATTTCCAGTAGTTAGGTACATTTTTAAGATAAATTTTTGGAAGCTCTGTCAATAATCAAAGAACCATTTTGTACTAGAGTGGGTTATGTAAGTCCCTCCTACTGAGGAGAAATCAAAGTGAAGCAGCGGAAAAAGATAAGCCCTGGTGACTTCAATTTACTTTTTAAATTTTTAGAATGATTTATGCTAATTCTCTCGGAGTAGTTGATGGCTTTCAGACTGACAAATTTTATCGTTTGATTTCAGAATCCTAACTATCCAAAAATTACTCTTACAAGTGAGTTCCAAGGATATTGGCTACCCAGAAAGAGTCACTTTGATATGATGTTTAACAACTACGTCAAAAAACATTAAAGTTCGAGGACCGACGAAAGATTATAATTCTGAAGATTCATGGAAATTGAGCAAGCCGAACATACTACTCTAACAACACAAACACTTTTTGTTTGTTAGCCTTCCATCAGAAAAATCAAGATAAAATTTAACATTCGTCTTGATGATAATCCCCCAAACTGACAGAGTACTCCCACCCCTTCTCTTCATAAATATCTTGATAAATAAGCAATTATTGGTTTAGCTTGCAAACACGTCACGTGAGTTTATAATCAATCTTTTGTCACTTAGATAGCTTTTATTTTTAGTAACGTCACGCCACATTAACATCCACTCAACACGATCGCAATCATCTAACGAATCACATGCGTCTCTGATTCAAACTCAACCTGGTGACTTTCGATTGACGCATGTCGGTGGATATGATCCAGTGAAGACATTGGATAGAAAAACAAGCACTGTTTGGTTTGAATATGGTTTTATGTTATTTATTTCAGATCCATTGGAAAAGGCTTCTTTCTTTCAATTGAACACATTGGAAACAATTCAAAATACATATTTTGTTTCTATGAAAACGTTTTATCGAATACTTGTTTTTGTTCAGTAAAAAAAAAAGCGTTGTAAAAACAATAATGTACAAATAACTTAATAATATCAATCTTCTTACAATTTATTTCAGAGAGTTTCTTTCTGTTTTTGTAATATCACATTTGATCGGGGTTCTTTGAACTTTCGGATTTCAGTTTAGCTTTTATTTGCCCTATTTTTTTGATTTATTCAATCTACTTTAGTTAACAATAAAAATAATTTATTTCATTTTCTATTTTAAATTGTCGCCTACGGGCTCTAGAGAAATGTAAGTTCATCACAATGTTTTGTTCCGGTAATGCATTTTTTTCGAATACTTAAAGATAATCCACTTTTGATACATTTTCTTTGTTTGACAATAAAAAATAAACAACAAAAATTCAACTAAATTCAAAGGCGTGGTAGTACCTGTGAATTTTGAAAGGCAGTCATGGATATTAATCTATACCAAATAGTGCTCTTCTATTTGGCACCTTCAATTGGTTTGTTTCTGTTTGCTTTTGTTTACTGTTTTGTTTTTTCTTTGTTCGTGTAAATTGTTGTTCTTGTGTGAATTGTATTAAATTTTCGTATATTAAAGAAATTTGCTTAATGATTTGTGATTTTAATAAATTATAAGGTGTATGTGGTGAGATTCTAAGTTTTGTGTTGCCCAGTCCGCACTGATTGGGTGAGATGTTGACTAATTTTTTAGAAAAATATTTACTTTGTGACGGTTTTAAATTAACTTTGATGCGTTGTGCACTCCTTCTTAGCCAAATTTATTCAAGGCGAAGGCGTCGATTAGACGAGTCGTGTGCTCATCGAGTCCGCATATTTCGAGAATATTTTCGTTTTGTTCTGTGGAGTAGGTCATCGACTGTTTATGTCTGAGGAGACTTACGATAACAAGTCTGAAAGGAGAAGCAGAAAAATTATTAATTTGCTATGCTAGGCTGTATATGGACTTGGATGTAAACTGCAAAACTTATGATAATTTTTGAATTAAGGTGAAGGAAAATCTTGTCTGAGTTACAAATTTATTCTTGTAATTGAACATGTACAACATGTACAGTAAAGGAAAGTATTCCAAAAAAAAGGAGGGGAAGGATTCACAATAAACCAACCATCGTACATCTATTCTACAGATACTTAAAAAGAGAGTTGTGTTCGAAGATACCGAAAAATAGTATTCACCTCTAAGTCGCAGCCAAGAAATACTAATTAATAATAACAAAAAAGAAATTAATCGCCATCATATAGACGTCTTCGAGTTATTTCAGTTGACATTTCAACAATATAATGCTAGTTTCAACACACGCCAGACTCAAAGACCTTTCATTTTATTATGTACCGTCCATTTCCCGGTAGGATTGTTCAAAAAAAAACGAAAGCTTTGAGATTTATAAATTAAATGGCCAAACATTATTTGATCATGGAATTTGCAAGCAAAGGCTCTACCAAATACACTTCTGTCACATAAACCTCATTTAAAATGCGTCATGATTTATGTAGAAAATTAAATTAGAGATGTAGTTTATTAAGAGGTTCCACCCGCCGTGGACCACTGGTGATTCACAGTCAAATGCCGCCGTATGCAATCTGGCGGTGTGGTATTTTATTAATTAAAAATTCACTATCCAAGCAACAACGCACATTCTAAAAGAATCGTACTGGAAACAATTCTTAGGCCATCCAAAACGACAAAACATTACCTCAATAATGGCCAAAATTACTTTTGATATACAGCTGTGGTAAAAAAAAATAACACCATTACGAAGCCCAACTTTCGTTGTGAAATAAAATTTATTCAGATGTATCCAACGAAAGTTTAAGTGTTTAAGAACACAATATTCAATTAAAAGAACACATTAAACAAATTAAAATTTTTATCCATAAGCATAAAACTTCTTTAACAAATCCAGTAAATCAGCGGAAAAAAAATTGCACCATTTCTTCATTGTTCAACTTAAAACTAATCCATCACAGAAATAGAAAATCTTCTTGCACGATGTCATTGCTTTGATGCTTTCTATTAAAATTAATATTTCGTTGCATGCCCTTTATTGGTTATAACGGCTTCGCAACGTCTGATCATTGAGTTAACCAAGCTCTGACACCTTTCAACTGGAATTATCTCCCAAGAAGCTTCAACATCAGCCCAAAGTGCTTCGTTGCTTGCTGCTTGTTTTTACATCGGCCCACAGATTTTCAATGGGATTGAGGTCAGGCGATTGTGCTGGTTTTAACCGGTTTTCGTAGACAAGTTTCGGGACCTATAGTTTTTTGCCGACTCCGAACGGCGGAGTAAGAGTAGCTTTTTCTTAGACAATTAATACTCTTTGAGTGTTGTCAGCAGCTCGAAAGAGGTATTGCCGTGAAAAATTCATGGTGTTGAGCCGCGATTCGAACCTTGACCTTCGGTACTCTACATTATATACATATTTAAGGGACCTCAATTTGAACCTTTCGTTTAAACTTCATTGCAGCGTATTGCGGGCTGAAAAGATAGCTTTTTATAAAAGCACGTTGCTAGATATTGCATTTTGCTCTATTCAAGCTTAACACGTTCCCTACCGCGTGTACCGAAAACAGTACACGCTTAGCTTCATTTCTACGCCAACATGTTTTTTCAAACAAAATTTTTTTTTTCTAAATTTTAATTCTCGTTATGATTGTTTTATGTTATTTAGTGATGTTTAGAGGAATTTTTGCATCGTGTACTGATAACGGTACACGCGGCGTGGTGATTAGTCATGATAGCAAAGCAAAGCAATAAGAATTTATACAAAATTATTAAAGCGCTTACCGTGTACTGTTTTCGGTACACGCAGAGTAGAAATGACACCTAGTGAAAAACAGCTTGGCAGGGAACGTGTTAACTGCTTGGTTTAGTATATTCAACAACAATCTCTTTCAGAGGTTGGTACAAGGGTTGACTTTTATATTTCGGGATTAGAGAACAAAAACAAATATTAATCATCGAAAATAGTTTTATTTATTTTTTTTTTTATATATATAATTGACGAGTGCAAAAGGGTTTGCGAGTACCCTTAAGTGACCGGATCAAGTCATAGCACGGGACGAAGGTATAGAGGAAGAGAGTTTTTCAAAATATTCCCCATTAAGATCTATAAAGTTTTGCATGCGTTTGAACCAATTGTCGAAGCACTTTTGCCACTCTGATTGAGGTATTTCCAAAACATGCATTTTGAACACATCAACCGCTTCCTCAGGTGTCGAAAAACGTTGACCTCTCATTTTACGTAAGGGAATAAAAAGAAGTCATTCGGTGCCAAGTCAGGACTATACGGCGGATGACTCATCAAATCGATGTTTTCAGTGCTCAAAAATGTAGTTGTTTGAGCCGATGTGTGAGAGTCTTCCCGAAAAAACAGGCGACCATTTGCTTGGAAGTGCTTCGTGCGCGAGCAACTTTTGTTTAACTTGGCTCAGTTTGAAACACCCATACAGTCACCTGCTGTTTACTTTCGGGTTTATACGCGTAAATCCACGATTCATCACTTGTCACGATGTCATAGACGTGTTTCGAAGCACCGCGATCGTGTTTCTTTCGACCAATCGATACCAGCCCTTTTTTGAGCGATTGACAAATTGTGCGGAATCCAACCCGAACAAATTCTTTTGACGGTCAAATGTTCAAGCAATATTGAATGTATGCTGGTCCCACTAATGCCTAAGGTTCTCAATATTACAATAGGTCACATGAAGATCTTGCAATATCAGTTGGCGAACAGCATCAATGGTTTCCGGAACAACAACTGATTTTTGACGACCTTCACGAAATTCATCTTCAAATGAACTACGACCTTGGTTGAATTCACCATACCATCGATACACACTGGTCCTTGATGGAGCTTCATCGCCAAAAATTGAATTAAGTTCATCGACGCACTGCTGTTGAGTTAATCCACGTCGAAAGTTGTAAAAAATAATCGCACACAAATTTTCACGATTTAATTACATATTTTGGGCGAAATGAATCTTTTAAGTTACTGTTAACAACAAACAAACAAATAGCTGCCTAATGTCAAAACCTTCTGAGTACGTTTAACCTCAAAAATGTCCAACTATACGATAGAGCTGGAATTACCAGATTGCAACACTAGTGTTGCCCAATCCCGTAATATAAAAGGCAACCGTCGTACAAAAAAAGTTTGTCTCAATTGGGTGCCGGTACATTTTTACATTTTGTGGGATTGTAAAACCTATGACCGCCCCAGAAGCGGAATCGTCTCGTTGCTCACTTCCTTAGGAGATCTACTTTTCATGACACCTAAATGAATCCTTAATAGCCTGATGACACAACTTGCAAGCTGATCTGGCTCAAAACGATCCTTGTTCTATTGTAATGTTCCTGCGTCAGTGTTATTACCCGCCTTTGGAACACACGCAAACAGGCAAGGACTACATTATAACTATATTTGTTGTGGTAATATGAATGTAGAAGACGGTGGCAGAATGCCTCTTCTCCTCTATTCGTCTTCATCGATGATCTGAGCGAGCTGAACAATAAACAAAATCGAGGTATTCTCGTTTTTGCTATAAATGACCCCAACTCGTTGAAGATCAATCAATTCCCTGTATTATCTCGTCTTCGAAGTTGTTTGTCACCGCATTTCCATCATGCTGGGTCCTTTTGTTAATTTATTGCTTTGAATTGATTCTTTTATCATTAAACGTGTCTCGTTTAATTTATTTCGTACATCACATTGAAGGATTCAAGGGATTAAAAAAGAGTTTCAATCTCACTTCTGTCATACCATAAATGAAAGCTCATTTTCACATGTTTAATCAAAAATCTCTACAAATCAGAATGAGTCACCATCTATCACAATATGATGTTCCCATCATGCAACTGTGTATCATCTACGGTGATGTCTCTCATTTACAGCAATTAGCATTGGTTCGCTGTGACCAATAAATTCGCACATTCCCGAGAATAAACAAATAAATATAAACTGCTGTCAACACAGGCCCGAATAATTAACTGGTCATTCAAGGGTTCTTTACATTCATTTTACGACAGTGTGGGATCTAATCTTTTACAAAAGGTGCAAATGAAATGTTCAGTTACTTCATGGAAAATTCGTTCAAACCAGGTTATAGAGTGGGGGGATGTCTTGTTTCTGCCTCCCTATTAGCACATCCATTTCTTCAGAAAATTCACTTGAACATTACGCACAGTCAATCTTCAATCTACTAGGCGAGGGCACGTGCCTTGAATTGAGTACATATTTGATCTAACATATTTAGCACTACCCCAAAGTGAAAGATATGAATCAACAGCTTTTTTGCCCAACAGCAAAACTGCTTGAAAATGTATGCATCGCCTGTATATACTTGCAAATGATTTAAATGAGAGATAGGAGTGATACAACAGTGTATTGATCCAGTATATACTTGTTGGTACGGAGACAAACGCTTGGTCAGGCGCACGCCGCCGTACAGCCCATAAAATTCACTGTTGAATCTTCTCCCTCAAATGCCATCAACGGAAACTGGACAAAAATTGACAGGCAGAACTTTTTTTTTGAAAAGACTTAGTTTTGTAAGATTCAAGTTACAACGGTACTATGGCTAGACAATGTAGAGGGTATGGACACCACAGCTCAGTTTTCGAATCCGGCCGTAAAGGACGGCCATAGCTGAGAAGAGGCACAAAAGTAGAGAAGGACTTCAACCTTCGTGTGCGAAATTGGAAGCACCTGGCAAACGATCGCACGTGACGGAGAGGTTGGTGGAGACCCAAATCCACCCCATAAGTTAACGCCAATCAAAGAAAAAGAAGAGACAAACCCATTAAAATACCTTAAAACATGTCCATAACATACGTCCATCACCGCCTAGTACGACACTGTGGTATGTCAAGCACCATGCTTAAGATCACGAGACCCAAGCAGAACAATGTGCCGGCTGTAGAGATCTAATAAAAACTTACTTTGCATTTTTATTTTTGATTTCTCGGTACTTGTCCAAGAACTTTGCCAGAAGCATTGAAGACTGCCTCGGATTACTGCGACCTCCGGATGGGACAATAGTCAAAATCAGGTCATACACCTGTTCGCTCTTCAGGGCCTCCATCAGCGGTTGGACTAGACGCTGCGAGGATCTTTGAAACTACAAAACAAATGCCGATAAACAATAAACACAAAAAACTTGACCGGCGTATTATCTTACATTGAAACCATCACACACGTTAATAGCATCATCATAGCGGAACTTCTTGTCCCATGGAATCGCCCTCAGCTTAATCTTGTCTCCAGTGTAGGCAAACACGTCGGTGTGCTGCTCCCGTTTGAAGTATGTGAACGCCAAGGCAACTGCTGCCTGATAGTAAGTCACCTTTTTCTTTTTTGTAAGAAACTCTAAAGGAATGCTCAATCAAACGTATATGCTTGTGAAGAATTGACAAAAATTTACTTTTCTTGTAATTGTTCTGCAGAGTAAGAGTTATCAAAGTCCTCAGTCCAGCCGGTCGATTGAAGCCAAACGAATCGGAGTAAAGTGTTTGGAAGGACTCAATGCGCATTGATCGGATTTTCTTCTTTGAAAGCTTGAAAGAATAAAATTACAAAACTGATCTCTTGCAGAAGACTCTGTCTTACATTTTCCAATTCATGGCCGTGGACAGGAAGACCAATCTTGTCCATCCTCAGCAAATACACAATTGGAGAGATATTAGCCGAAATTTGGTCTTCCTTGGTCGTTTTATCAAGAACTAGTTTAAAAAATTTCGATTTCTCAAAATGACCGTATTTGCAAAACACGTGCCAATTTTCTACGATTTCGGAGAGATTCATTTGCGGCAGAACAGCCTCAGCAATCGTGACAATCGATAGCAACTTTGGCGGTACCTGATCAAATCCAAGTTGAAGGTTTTTGATTATCTTTAAGGCCTCACTCTTCTTATCTGTCGTCCGCAGAGTACTTATACTCAGAATAGACGGCTCGGTGACAAGTTGTGGGCTCTTTAGAAGCTCACTGCATGTCTTGAAGAACGCCCCAGCAAGCACATTGTCGCCCAGAACTTCATCCTTGATGAAGCACATTTTGATCAATTGCCTGTGAGTGAAACCGTTCAATCCACGATTTTTTACCCACATCGCGCGGAGCTCTTCTGGCGTGCGCTTCGCATACCAAGCTACGATTGCTTTCTTGGTGGTTCTTGAAAATCCATTTCGTTCCATAGCCACCTGAAGCAGTCGTGAATACTTACAAAATGTGAAAAACTCCTCCGCAGTACTTAAAATGATTGGTAAAGCTTCTCGGAGGTTTGTTTTGCTTTCAATATTTATGTCGTGCGATAAATAGAGTGCGAGAGTAAAGATTGCCTAAACAAAAGAAAAAATTTGGTGAATGAACGGGTAACAGTGAGAACGTACTTCGTCTTTGCGGGGAAGATCACCATCCTTCAGTAGATTGGCAATGCATACTCCAAACTCGGTAGGCTCTATTTCCTTTACAATTGAAGAGAGTACGGGAGCCAATAAAGTTACATCAACATTCGTTTTCTGATGGGTATAGACAGGTTCCAGCCGGCCGAGGTAACAGAACCTCTCGAGTTTAGATTTTGCATTCATATTCCTTGTAGCTTAATGTCTCAGTAATGCACAAGTTCAGATGTTCTTTGGAAACAATGAAACAACTATGTAAAGTTGTAATTTTAATGACGAAATAAGATTTTTACCGATCTGGTGGCCTAACTGAAGAAAAACAATTTCAATTTGGCCAGGCTTAGCAGAGCGCCACAAGCAAATGGATGACTGACAGATGACAGGAAGAAAAACATTTGTTGAACATTTTTTTGATAATGTACTAGATTATTGATTAATGATTTTTTTTTTTGATATATTTCACTGGTTTTCCACTTAGACTTCTTTTTGCACATATACAAAATTACTCTAAAGTATTTAGTTCTCCAGTAAAAATTCGTGCCGATTAAAATGTTGATGCTTGTTATTGTGATATTCTTTAACGTATAAATCAGAGACCAATCCTTATTGGTTTCTGGTATAAATACGATCAAACAATTTGAGACTCTACTATATTGGTTTAATATCGTAATGTTGTTTCTTCAATGAAATTGCCGTTATTTTTATATATTTGATAATACGAAATGTAAAACTGCAGTGTTAAAAGTAAACAGCTTGCTGTTCCAAAACCAGATATAAATTTGAGCAAATGAAGGTAATTTCAAAAAGCTAAGCTAACTACGTGTTTTAATATCCTAAAGAGTTTTGTTTATAAGGGGCATACATTTAGTATCGTTTCAATCACAATCATTTCATTCATTATTGCTTAACCAGTGCTTTGACAAAAGTACATTAAATACAGTTGATTTCAATTCATAATGAATGCAGAGGGAATTGCAGAAAATCACGTGCCAAATTAACTGCCCTAGTTGTCAATTCTAATAAAATTTTAACGCATTGTGAAAGCTTTAACAATGTGTTCCGCTCATCCATTCAGTCATGTATTGCTCTTTTGGCCTTATCGTAAATTACATCCTCTTTCTATTTTAAGGAACAAAAAGACGAAGACATCTCCAGCCTGTGCGGTGGATTGCAAATAAATTTAGTTTTAAAGAAATCGACAAAATCAATGCTCGTCGAACTCAAGGGCTTTAATGATCTGGACGTGCTTTGGTTGAATAAGATATATAGATCCTACGAGGGTCATGTCTGGACGAAGTTTGTTGTGAACAAAAGGCGCAAACAATTTCAATGTCTTTTATGTCAAAAAACGCTGTACAGTTTTGGAACACTCCGCAGTCACATCAACATCCATCTGGAGATCTTCCCTTTCAAGTGCTATGCATGCGAGCGAAAGTATGCCAGCACCAACTCACTCTACAAACATCGCAAGGCTAAGCATGAATCGGACAAGCAATAGAATGTGTTGATTGACACTTTTTTCTTTTTGACTATTATATTTTACTGAATAGACCATTCTTTTATCTGACCTTGTTTTATGAATAAAAGATTAATTTTTTAGATGGATGATATTCTTAATGCGGTGTCTGTGTTTTTTAAATTAAATACAAGGATTTGTCTTGTCTCGTCCGAGACTAAGCTTTAAGAAAAACAAAACTCAAAGTTCTTGGGAGAAACTAAATATTACAAGTCTGCAAATTAAAAAACACATTTCCAAGAATTCTTTCTTGCAGAGGCTTTCAAATTGAGTTGAACCGCTTTCACTTCCAATACATTAAAAAACGAAATGGTTTTAATTGAGTTTCAAAAACTGAGCCTATTACAAATCATAATTTGGTAGTACACGTAACTCAACAGCTAACACACTGTCACCGAGTCTACCAAGTCAATTGAGCATTTTAGAGCTAAGTAGAAATATTAAAAGTCCAGAAAAAAATAAAGAACTTTTGAAGGCCGTGGGCAAAATTAATCAAATGCAATCAAACAAAAAATTTACGAAACAAAAACTATCAGCGATTTAAAATAATTGAGCTCGCTTAATTTTTAACATTAATTATCTAAAATAGTTTTTCCTCGATAGTTTTTGGATTCCATCAGAATTTGGAGAATACACAAGAGAGGTTCGGGTCTTATTTGAAGATGGGTTTTGTGTTATGAATTTTTGATTGACATTTTAAAAACGTCGCGTTCAGTATGGAAGACCAAAATTTGTAAAGTTCATAAGTACTTTTAAAGTGGCCGCTGTGGCGTAGTGGGTAGAGTGCGACGCTTACACGCCAATGGGTCTAGGTTCGATTCCCGGCTGAACACCTCGAATTTTTCACGGCACCATCTCCTTCGAGCTGCTGACAACACTCAAAGGGTAGTAACTGTATAAGAAAGCTTTTCAAATTGCGCCGTTCGGAGTCGGTAAAAAATGTAGGTCCCTTCTACTCGTGAGAGAACAGAAGCTCCCAACACGAGTAGTTAATGATCAAGCTAGGCACTGGTCCCCCTATGGACTGTCGCGTCAACAATTATTTAAGTACTTTTAAAAGAGAGGGGATATTGTACCACCTAACCATTCTTGCTTTATTTGGCCTTAAACAAATACTTACTTCCTGTCTTATTTCTCTAGTTCGACATTTTCGTTGGACAGATAAATGCATTCAGAGTTACACTTAAATTTTCATAACAAGTCTTATATATATATTTCAAGTTGTTGGCATTGAATGTTTTGACTCTTGCTCTTCATTTTTGCGGATTATATGCACCTTTCATTCCCGTCAAGTTACAGTTGTAGTACAAAAAATTGATAGGGTTAAAGTCCACCTGATTAAAAAAAGAGATTACCGTCGTTTTGAAATTAATATAACTTTAAAGGACATAACGACTGCTTGAAATGTAAGTGTTCCTGTCGTGTATTCATATACGACAGGGGAATAACGGTGTATATATTTAATTTTTCATCAACTGTTGCATGCATGTACACCTAAGTCTGTTTTTACACGGTAGATTGGTTCCAGAAGAAGCCGTGTAAAAAAAACCGTGTAAAAAAAGACATTGATCGTATACAAAAATGGGTGATTTGTTCCTAATCTCTAAAACCTATTAAAATTAGTGAAAAACAAGAATCTAATGCGTTAAAATTAAATTTAATGGAAAATCAAATTTGCCTGCGAAAAATTTCTTTACCAAACACGTCTTATTGCATTGACAGTTCACAAAATATTAACACGTTTCAATTGCTCTGAGCAGTAAATTTTATTGTATGCACATAAAGGGAATTCCCCTAAATTAGTGCTATTCACATTTGCTTTGACCAGTAAAAATTGCTTGTACGCGCTAAAAGGGAATTCACTTAAATCTTTAAGCTAGTGTTCGCAAACTATCGATAGCACTTTCGATACTATCGATGGTTTCAGACTTTTCTCTTTCATAAATACTTTTTTGTGATATGAACATACTTCGCAAAAATTAAATTTGACAAAAAAAATTTAAGTACATAAAATTTCAAATCGTGCTAAATGGAATAAAATCGTGTAAAAAAATTAAAAATATTCAATTTTCAAACCGTGTTATATCAAAACCGTGTAAAAACAGACTTAGGTGTACATACATATGTCATACATGTAATGAAAAATAAACGTTACTCTCGGCGCATGAATGGTTTCGTCTTCTATTCCTTAAATTATTTAAAACGGGCAGTACAATTATGTACCAAATTGCTGGCTAAATTAGATTCCAAAAGTTTAACCATATCGTTTCATATCTATAGAAAAAATGCGGAGATTTTGAGATGCAGAAGAAGCGACAGCAGATCAAAATGTACATTTTCTGCTCGCAAAAACGAAACCAGAAAACAAATTTGTTATACCTCGCACACACATAAAAGTTTCAGTTTGAAATAAAATACAAACATCTTTGAAGTGAAAGATAATTTTATTTTCATATAGTTATTTATGATAAATGTACGCTCTTCTATGGCATTATACATTATGTTTCATTATACAACTTTACACATTATTTTGTTTCACAAAACGTTTCTTCGTGCTTCGTTTGAAGTTTCCAAAAAAAAAAAAAACATCTGTCTTTACATATTTTGTTTATTTTTACAAATTGGTATTGCATTCGATTTTAATTATGATCAAAAATTGATTTCAGCTTATCAAGATTGAAATAATATTGATGTTTATTGACGCAGCACTGTAATCATATAAAAACAACCAACAAAGGAATAAGAATTGTCTCTCGCTTCTCTTTCGCTTTAAGCAAAACCAACACAAATTTGGAAGACAGAAATGATAGAAAGGAGTTTTCTAAAGTCATCCTTGTTATGTGTCAAGAATGAAAGTTTAATTCGTAAGGTTTAGGTTCTTAGACGTATTGAGCAGTCGCCTATTGCTGAAATGTTTTTCTATAGTTAATTGAAAAAAAAAACACGATATTCAATTTGATGACTAAAAATCCTTTCGCTAAAAGCATTTTTTTACTTCATAATATGACGTTTGGTTTTTGTTTGTTTGTTTTATAAAGATTGTATAATTTATTATAAATATTAAAATGTTATTGTATTTCTATCATTATTGCCAGCTTTGATAAGAAAATATTTCTTGACTTTTACTTTAAAAGATTGCGAAGTGTATATATATTTATTCTTTTAACTTGAATTGTTCTGTTTTTGGTTAATAAGTTTTGAGTTCTCATTTGTATTTTGTATTTGGTATATTTGTTTTATGTCCTCCCCTGAGTGAATTGGGAGAACATTTTTGATAATAGGTTTTTATTATTGGTGTATTTGTGTGCTTTGGGTTTTTTAATAATTGAAAAAATCCGTGGTGTTTATCCACGTTGCCATTGTGTTTGTTCTAAGAGCACAAAATCTATTGATTTCTGTGTATTTCCTTTACGGTAGATATACCTTTGTTCAAATGATTTTTTGTGTTTTTTTCTTTTTCTTTTTCTTCTTCATACTTGAATGACTGAAAGTTTAATAAGATATATTTTGAAAAGTTCTTATTTTGTTTTTTTCTTTTAATCTTAAATATTAAGAATATGACGTTGCGCATAGTTTTGTAATAAGAAAACAATTAACAAATAAAATATAAGGAGAAAGTTTTTGTTTTATATTTATCATATATATGTTATGTATATTTTTTATTTATATTTCTTAAGGTAGTGCTTAGTGTTTATATAAATTTTAATAGGTTAAATTTCTTCGCTATCGATTAAAGTTTGTTGTTGTTATCTTGTGAAGGCTTATATTGTGGTTTACTTTTACTTCGGGTATTTATCACTCGTTTCCACGTGTTTTTAACGATTTTCTATCTATATTAAAATTTTCAATTTTTGTTATATCCTTCTTCTGATATTTTTTGTTTATTTGGTTTTTCTTGATTAATTTGCATTTTTATTTACAAAATTATTTAATTTGTTCATGCGATTTTTCCGCTTTCGGCTTTAAAATAAGAAGAGAGTAACGCGTGTGCATCAAACAAACAGAAAATATTTATTTTCTTGACGAAATGAATTTTTAAAACATAAAACGGGCGGCAGTGCATTTATTTAAATTCAAGAAATAACTAATAAATTATTTTCATTCCGATACACATCCTAATGCTACAATAGTAATTATTCTAATCGAGAAATTATGTTTCTGTTTACTTTTTTTGAAAAAAATTAGCACCGATATAGTAAGTTAAAACACTTTTTCTTTTATATAAATGTTTATACATTTGTTGTTTCTAGTTATAAATATTTTACAATTTTTTTCTTGCAAAAGCGTAAAAAATATTTACAAAATGCTTTGAAGTAATGTATTTTTTTTTTCATTCTTTTTAATGTTTTTTTGTTTATAGAAATTGACAAAAAATGCAAAAGCCTATTAAATGTATTGTTACTCACAAAGAAGTATAATTTAAAAATTATATGTTTTTAATGTTATTCGAACATTTATCTTGCCGGACGGAAATTGGGAAAGAAATCGAAGAAGAAATCTAAAGCACTTTATTTTAATTCTGAATAAAAAGTGGTAGTTTAAATTAATCAAAACAGACAACGAATAATAGGTTTAAAAATGAATTCTCCGAATTGGTATGCATATAAGACTCAGCTAAATTTTGACAGATCTTACTACTCTTTTAAACACTGGCTAAAAACTATTTGTGGGATCTTCTTATGGATTATGTGTAAATTTTGCTCAAAAAATTTAATAAAACAGTGATCATTCACAAAAAACTTTCATCCTTTTTTTTAATGTTTGTTTTTGTTTAAAGTATGAAAGATACTTTAGAAGAACTCCATTTGCTTCATAAATAAATGCTTCATCTTGAAAATCTTCCGCCCAAACCGGAATTTAAATGAAAAGCTTTACCAGAGTTCGAGTACATAAGCATTACTACACGAAGAAGAAAGTGGCTGTCGGTACAAATGAACCAATCGGGCTAAAGAAATTCCACAGCCATGAAGTGAACCAACCTAAGCTGGCAAAATATCAAGACACCCGACGATTGTTGGTTGCTTGATCGGCTTGTTGTTAGGTTTGTACACTTGTTGTACACTATCCGAGAAAATTTATTTTTAAAGCAATTCAAATGAATGAACAAACAAATGCAAGTAAGCTAGGTTTTAATTTAATTGTTTTCAGAGTTCCCTAAAGTTCACTAAGGCATAAGAAAGAAAGAATGTATGGCTAGCTGACTGAAGACAATGAGAAATTTTACGTACGATGTTAGGTGTGATAGTCACACGCCTAAGGTTTGATTCCGGGACTGAACATGGTACTCGACACCGCCTCTTATTACCTACTAACGTCAATTCTCAAACTTTGCAGTTCGGTGTCAAAAAAAACTGCAGGCCTCTTCTATACGAGACAGAATAGCAGTGCGCACAACACGGGTAGTTGATGAGGAGACATGCCTTGGTCCCAATGTGGACTGGGTTTTAGGAGGGAATATATTTTAAAGGACTGTTGTTATATGTAGTTTCCCCTAATATCCAAGATTTTTTTTTACTTTACACGCAACTTTTTTCCGTCCCTCCGCATTATGTGGTCAATACCGAGGGGATAATTATTTTGCGGCGTATGCTTGTAGCATGTGTTCACAAGAACTTTCCACGCCAAGCACGTTAGTATCAAAAGATCTGTTTCAATTGCTCTGAATTGCTACGAATGTCTCCAAAATCGCCAGAAAACTGACAAAAGGCGTTCCATTTGCTGATTTTTTCGTGGAAGAGAGGGCTCATGAGAGAGTTAAATATTTTCCCTCCCTACGAATTTCTGCCGAAGAAAAATCTGTGGTCAGCAGATGACTGTCAAAATGCAAATAAACAAAAACCTCTAACAGTTCATATATCTGATAGCTGTATATATATTTTATTCTGCGAATTTCTATCAAAAGTCGTTTCACAAGTTTCGTAGCTAGTCTTTCCAAGAGAGATTTTTACTCAAACTACTCAACTACGAATTTCTGTACACAAATGAATGGAACAGATCTATTATGCAACTGATTTTAGAGGCCAGGTGATTGGGAAGCATGCGTTTGATAGATCAAACTGCGTTTGTTTGAAGTTGATTGCCGTTTAAGTCAGTCTGGCTGTCTGGTTGGTGCAACAGTCCAATGCAACTTTGCAGCAACTCCTCTTGTTGCGCGTATTTTGAAAGAAGTGATATTTCGAAACTACGGTTGTTCAGTCCTTAAAAAGAAACTACTAAATATGTTGTGTAGGTATCGCACTTATCCACGGTATTGTATACAATTTGTATACAATACGCTAACTATCCCACACATGGGCCCACATTAGCAAGAGTTTGAACGCAAAACTGTAGAGTATAGCCGCCATAAGTCTTTGTGAGGTCAAATCAAATTTCAAACAATTGTATGGCGCTACAATCCACAGGAGACGAGGCCTAGCTTGCTCAATAACTATTAGTTTTGTGCGCGCTACTATTTTCTCACCAGTAGAAGGAACCTACAGTTTTTTGTCGACTCCGAACGGTGAAGCTTGAGAAGCCTTTTCTTAGACCGTTATTACTGCTTGAGTGTTGTCAGCTGCTCGAAAGAGGTGGTGCCGTGAAAAATTCGATGTGTTCAGTCGGGAATCGAACCTGGACCTTTGGCGTGTAAGTGTCCCACTCTACCAACTACGCCACGGCGGCCAAAGTACCTTATAGTGGTCATTCTTAAGGGATACAAGGTGCGAGATGATGATTGTAGAAGTAATTTTAAAATTTGAGTTAAAAGGCTCTGACACATAGAACACTTTACATGCGTAGCGGCGAAGTATCCGTTGACCCTGAAGTACTTTAAGAAACGGGATGATACAAAGAATAATTCAACGCTCAGCTTATTTGTTTTGATAATACTGTAGAGCAGCCTGATATTTATTTTGCAAAAATTACTCCAGACGAGTTATAACAATAATAATTGTTGGTGCTACAGTCCAAATGGGGACTAAGGCCTAGCTTGCTCATCAACTGCTCGTGTCGTGCTCGCTTCTGTTCTCTCACGAGCAAGGGACCTGCAGTTTTTTGCCGACTCCGAACAGCGAAATTTGAGAAGCTTTCTAAGACAGTTATTATGTTTTGAGTGTTGTCAGCAGCTCGAAAGAGGTGGTGCCGTGAAAAAATCGAAGAATTGGTGTTGAGCTGGGAATCGAACCTTCACCTTTTGGCTTGTGCGCGTCGCACTCTACCCACTACGCCACGGCGGCCTCCAGACGAGTTAATTGATTAAATAATGTGCTTAATGATACAGCTCGAACTTCAAGAATATCATAATACCAAAAAAAGCAACTGTCGATTTTAGGTCCAGACTATATGTATGGATCGAGATGTGCATAGTTTGTTTGAAATTAACAGTGAAAAACCATTCAATGACGATCCGAAATATTTTTTTACGGATTTGAGAATAAAATAGAAATATTTGATTAACTATTCATTATTTAGTCAACCTAACTCTAACAAACGTTAATTTATAATTCAAAAACAATTATCTTGAAATGTCACAATGTGTCGATTTTCAACGCTGACCGAGAGAGAAAAGTTAAAAGTCGCGTGAGCGGCAGCCGTTGTCTATAGGCTACCTGCCATAAGAATGAATGTATTTTTATGTGTCTGTCAAAGTACTGCTGACGCTGATGCATGTAAAGTATTCTATATGCCGGAGCCTTGAGGCTCACCAAGCACAACAAGAGCAGAGTTATTTTATTTGTTTTTGTCTTAAAATCACATTGTTTAAACCTTCTCATCGTCGTCAACACGTTCTAAGTGACTAAATCATGATTAAAATTTACTTTAAAAAAAAATTCAACTGAATCAAGGTATGGGTTTTTTTGAATAGAATAAACTACCACCGTCATCGACTAAGCAAAACTAATAAAAATATATGTTCAAATTATTGACGCATTGAATAACTTTTAAGCCTAAGGTATTGTTCTGTTTTTTATTATTGTTGTCATGGTTTTTTTATCGTACTCTTGTTGGTATCTTCCTACTTTATAATATAATTTATTTAAAATCACAGTCCGTATGTGAGAGAGAAATTTGTGTATTATTCATTTATTAAGTTATTAATGCATCTTTTTATTTTTGTTTTCATTTTTTATTTTAAATAATAAAAATATATGCTTTAAACGCTGTTGTTTATAGTTACATGTTTGTGTTTGCTACATTGAAAATTTCTACTCAGTTAGTTTTAATTATGTGTTTCATTTGTTTAAAAAATAATCAACAATTTATTAAGTATTTTAGAAATTCATAAATCAAAGCTACCATTGTTATGGCTTTTTTTCTTGTTGTTGTCGTTTTGTGTAATTGTATGTATGTTTAACAATAATCATATTAATTGAAAGGCAATTACGATTTGAAATGTCGTTAATTTTATATAAATTATATTGGTTTACGATTTTTTCTTTTTTCTATATATTTTTATTTTTCTAAATTGCAATGAAATTTGATTTCGAATTCAATGTTTTTACTTTGAGTTTATTTTATGATACAATTTTAATATTTGTTTGGATTCATATATATAAAAATATTATTTGTCTTTTAATTATGTGGTATCTGATTTGCGAAATTTCTCGACTCTACTAATTTATTTCGTTAGAAAATGTACTTTGTTTATTCAATCGGCGTCGTCAGCGATATTGCTAGATAAGTTGAAAGAAGAGAGATTCTAAATAATTTGAATAAATGTATAGAGCATTGGCTGAAGGAATTTGGTGTTGGAGTGGCAATAGGAAAATAGAAAAGGAAATGAAAAGGAAAACTATTTTACATCTCGTCGTAAGAAAGAAAATGGGTATCCATTCAGAACAAATATATTTTAAGGCAATTACTGAGTTTGAATTCATCAGTTTGTTCTAAAACTCACATCGACTTAAAAAGTGGGCAATTTTTCAAATCTTTATTTCCAAACTGTTTCCCTTTTTTCAAGGCACATATCATATTCTTCAGCAGACGAAGGCGTTATTGAAGCATCCAACTTGACCCGCCATTTTTTCGTGTGTTTAATTCAGGAAAGATTCGTTTCAAATTCCTTGTGGACCTATATCTACTTTGAATTTTGCTCAAATATATACTTTTTTGTATTCATCTTAAACTTCGGGAAGGAGCCAACACCAAACAATTTACTACGCCTGTACTTCATTGTACCGCATCCACCTAGATTGTAGTGTCAGAAAAATTACCAAACTGCCTCTACTACTAACTACTTCGAAATGGAACCTTCAAGCAAAAATCATTAAAGCAGAGGGAAGTCGATTGTTAAATTAATTCAAAGTGAACTCACCTTCGATCCCCGTTTGATGTGTCTCCAAATATCCACCAACGTCACCACGTCCCAGTGTATTCTCAATTTCTTCCACCCAAAATGTCGTCCGATTGGCTATTCCCAGTTAACGGTGGAAATGTACACCGTTAAGTTTCAAATCTGTCACACTGTTCGGTTTCTGTCTGAGCTGCTCTCTTTTAAAAGGCCATACTGGTCCGTCGTCCACCACACCCACGACCGCCACCACGTGGCAGTCCGCCGTGAGAAACACTCCTGCCAATCCGACTGCATGACTCACTGCCCCTGCGCTCACGTGCCTTCCTCAGCAGATCCGAAGTGCTGGGTCGACGACTTTCACTGACACTACTCCCCCCACTGCTTCGCTTGCACATGATGTCCGACGTCGACGACCGTCTAATGTTGCCCGACAGCGGAATGGGAGACAGAAAGTACGGGGATCCCGCCTGAGACCTAGCAATCTCGTTGATTTGCAACAAGTGCGTGCTGGAGCGGTTGTCTTCGCTGTTTCGCCTAGAAGAGTATGGCGATTGGGGATAGTTGATGAGGAGGTTCTGCGACTCTTCGATATCCACAGTCTCGACCCTCAAATACGGTGGGGTTCGATTGTGGGTACCCACAGCACGCTGAGTGCTCGGCTCGTGTTGTGGTGCTTGCGAATGAGAATGCACTCGCTGTGCGGGCTCTGCTGAAGCCTTGCTCTGACGCAAACCCGCGTACAGAGACTTAATGTGAAAGTCAAACGATCGAAAATTGAGAATGGACTTTTTGGATCGGGTGTCTTCGCTAGTGACTTCATGCATAATTGTTGTTGATGCTGGGGGCGCCGTCGCCTGCACATCGTTATTGTTGCCACCGGTTGCTGAATTGCTCTGATTATAACTGTTATTGTTTAAAGAATCTATTTGAATTGGTAAACTATCTAAGCGATTCTCAGTATTTAGATTTAATAAATTACTATTTGAAGTTGAAGAAGAACCTTTAAAAAGTGAAGAACGCTGCTGTTGTTGTGATTGTTGATGATGGTGATGGTGTTGGTGTTGGTGTTGGTGTTGTTGCTCTTGGTGTTGATGTTGTATTGAGAAATCTTGCTTGTTACTAACTGTTGTTATTATTGTTGTACTACTTATACTAGCTTTACTACTAATCGGTTTCAAAAATTTATTATCGTTATCTAAAGACTCCTTTCGTCACTGAATGGCACAAAATGCTTGTTTTGATGCATCTTTCGGATCGCCCTCCTCGCAGAATTCTTCATCTTTCGGTGACTCTGCCCCACAGGCGCCACTGATGCTCGGTGGCCCCTGAGGGCAGGCTGATTGTCACCGAAGCGCAAGTGTTGATATCATTGGCGGCCGCACCGGTTTATTTTCAAGAATTCTCTCCAACTCAAGCATGACACTAGTTGATAAACGTGGTAGTAACTGAAAAAGAAAGAAATGAAAACAAAGTTATATTTGACTGGTTTCTTGTTTACAAATGATATCCCTATTCTGGAATTCCTCTGTGACGATTAAAATCTGTTGGGCACTTTTAAGGACTTTTGAGTTACAAATTGAAAGGTTGTTTTATTCTTCAAAAACCTATCAATTATCCCAATTATTATACCTATCAATAAACCCTCACAAAACTTATGGAATTTGTGAGTATTTTTCAAACTAGAGGTTTGCATTCAAAACAATGTAACAGAAGAAACTTGGCCGATTTTGAGAAAAATGACAATTACGGAAGAGAACTCGGTCCCGAATTGTACAACCTGTGTATATATGCATACATTTATGTGAATATTTGCTTTGAATTTAGCAGGCGTACATGTGAGAGAGGATTTTGTTTTCTACCTGTAAACACAAACAATGCGGCTTCAAATAAATGGAATAGATGGCGCTGAATGCATTGTCTTTGTCCATGTTCTGTCATAAAAATGGGAAACCATTTAAAATTCAACCCCCTCATAAAAGCACATGCACAGTTAAGTGCTGCCCAATTCCTGTCCAATTCCTAGATATCGCATCAAGTAATAAACAATTTTGTAATCACTTACTTGCAACGATTGTAGACTTTGATGTAACTGCTCTGCAGATGTGGCCCCCAACAGCAAGCATTGAACTGGTTCGTGCTTCAATGACCAAGCAATCGATAGCTGAGTGGGACTGCATCCAAGTTTTTCAGCCAAAGCCGATAAATCTCTCAATCTGTCACAGTGTCGACGTCCTTCCTCTAGTCGATCCTTATTCCAGCTTCCCTGCAAAGTGGAGATAAAACGACATAATCATTCACACACAAATACGTCCATTCGAAAGCCATTAAAATGAACGGCAAAGGAGATAAATACTCACATTTCGATTGACTTCATCCTCGGTCCATGAGTAGCTGTGACTTTTCGTTTTAAACGATCCCTTTGGGAATAAGATTTTCTCACCGTTCTGCGTATCGCTTAGCGCCATCGACAGCGGTCCCCATGCCATCAGGCCAACACCGATTTTATTATACATCTCGGGCAGATAAAGTTCACACTTCTCGCGGCAGAACATGTGATACTCGGATTGTTCAACAATCGGTGTGATACAATTAAATTGGCGGCAATTTGTGTAAGCCTCCATGATTTCCACTTGAGACCAGCGAGCCGTGCCCCAGTACATGGCCCAGCCCTGTTGAATGACATAGGTCATGGCGCGCACAACTTCTGCACGAGAAAATGCACACAGATGTCAAGGGATGTGAAGCGAAATTAAAATTAAAGTTTACCCTCCATTGGACACATCGCATCCGCCTTGTGAATAATTACGATGTCGATGTACGACAGCTGCAGCCGCTGCAAACTCGCCTTGACGCACTCTATTATGTGTTTTCTGGAGAGCCCGCGTTCTTCCGATCTGAAAAACGAAATCGAATTTGACAAGGGATTTGACAGTTTGCTGGGATTGCCGCTTACTTTGTACTCCAATAGACTTTTGTGGTGATCACATAGGCTGTCCGTTTCCAACCAGTCCTTTGGAGGATCTTTCCGATCTCTGTCTCCGAGTGTGCCTCAGAAATGTCAAACAAATTGATACCGCTCTCGATGGCAAGCTTCAGTATTGACTCGGCCTGTTCATCACTGACTCCAGGTGAAAAGACTGGCCAGGTGCCCAAACCAACGTTCGAGACACGCAGTCCACTCTTTCCAAGGTTTTTATACCGTAAACCCGGTGTCGGCGTTGAACCATGGCGCAGCGGCAAAGCTGGATTCGATCCCAAGCTTATTGAGCGACCTGTCAAAATGAACAATTAGTCAACTGTAACCACTGCACCTTCACAGCACATTCAAAGCGAGTGTAACATCAAACGCATAACTCAAAGAAAGAACTTTTCAATTCTACACCAATTGTCTACAAGGTCTAGACTTAGTAAGTAACAAGTAACGGATGAACAGAAAACCAAAACAAATTAACGGTGCATGACAAATAAGCATATGTATATCACACAAACAAAAAAAGCACAGAGCATAGAGCAGCGCACAGTCAAGCACAAAGTCTCTACAAATTTGGAAGAGAATTTTTCCTTCGGAAAATTTAAAGATACCGAAATCAAGATGACCTCCCGTACCACTGAACTCCTCCATGCAATCTAGTGACGCTATTGGGGCCCGGCACCTGAAACGACAAAGAGCGCACACGAGAAACGAAACAGAAAAACAAAAAATTAGAAACCGTTAGTTGGGTAAAATTTTTCCAAAACTGTAAAGATAAGCAAATGGTCTAATTATTCGACAATGAAAATTGACTTAGTCCAGATCCTGGAAATATGGCACGTAAGGTAAATAACTGCTGTGAGATAAGCGAGCGAGGACAAAGGCAGACCACTGAAATAACGAAACGGCAGCGGGCAACACCTGTTCGCTTGCCTGGTGGTTGGAACGGTTGTTGTGCGCCTCGAATTAATTCCGAACGGTGTTATGACTGAATGGCTTAGATAAATGTTTTCATTATTTATTCAAATGGGAACGGAACACGATGAATATTTGGCAGGGACCTGATGGAGGTGAAACCAAAAGGACCCATCTGCTGCTGCTGTTGCTGCGGGTGGAAAGCCTTAAACACTGAGTGTGGTAATTTGTTTTGAGGGATTTTAGATGTGAGTCGGGGAAGGTTGGGAATGAAATCACAGTAACCCAGAAGAGCTCCTGTGCTTTGACGAAGGATTTCGGTTGGAAAAGTATTTTCCCTTTCCGCCTGAAATAAAGTGGTCTATGAAGGTAATTTGGCAATGAGGGCGCTTGCTTTTTGGGAAAGTGCACACAATTATACGGGATGGAGTGAAAGATTCCAGAAAATTAAACCTTCTTTATTGCCCTGTTAAATTCATCGAGACTTTGTGCAATTAAAATAAGTACGAACAATCTGCGGGAACAATGGGATTTATCGGCGGCATATAGTTGATGTATGTGAAGTCAAAGAGAATTTGTAATTAATTCCGGTGTCGTTCAACATGCACATCCGATGCAAGTGCATTTATTCTCAGAGCTCAGAGCCTTTTATCACATGCTCACGGGTTGAATATTCTCACAGCAGAGGAAAGGAACATCAATCGATTTGCACAAACTCCCACTTTGTTCGTATATGGGTCAATCCGGGATTGGGTTGACTATCTTATGAGACAGATAGATTTTACATAATTCTGCTGGAGATTTGATGAAATGAATCTGAAAAAATACTTAATTCCACTTCCCGTTGGAATCGGGATACGGTCGACCAAGGGACCAAAGTCCTTCGACAGATGTGCACGCTTCCAGATGAATATCTGTTTGCTTTTCGTGGGTTAAGCATGCAGAGCTCTGTTGACAGATACCTTTTTATTTTGTTATTTGGATAACACAGTGACGCTTTGAGGTCCAATTTGAATGTTTGTGGACGTGTAACGTGGTCATTGGGGAGAAGTGTTGTTTGCTTTCATAGAGAGGACTTTGATAACTCTATTGAGTGTATGATAGTTGTATTTGTGTTCCGAGGAGATTGGTTGGAAGGTGTCCGAAATTTGTGAAATTGCCACAACAGTGATGAGTACATGAGTTTGGGGCAACGACATGCGGTTGTAAACATATCAGAAGTAAGATAAGGTAGGGTTGGGTGCTAGCTCATTAGCTTCACCAATGTACACCATCCTCTCTGTCTTTATGAGCACCTGGAAATTAGTATTTTCGCAATACACCTTCACCCGAAATTTTGGAAATGCGGTTCATGACCTAGATATTTCAGCTTTGACGTTTATACATACAGACAAACAAACTTTGGATTTGGAAAATGTACACATTTGGAATGTACACACATTCGCATTAAGGAGTGAGTTCTGCTAATGCAAAGCGCAGTGCTTTGTAAGATTTTCTAATTCTCATATTCACTTTAACGATAAAGTAGGGTTTACACAGAAACCGTCTTCAATCTATTCCCAACGAAGATGACTGTTGCAAATCAGAAGGTCGAGTATTCTCTCATCAGTTTGGCTGTTGCCGCAAACATTTGAAATCAGAGTCAACATTGAATGTGTATGTGTTGGAATTTCGTCCAATTTATGTGAAAAGTTTTCCATTATTGTGTTGAAAGACTGAATTTTTGCAGTCTTTCACGCGAAAGATATCGAATTTGAAAGTTCATAGGGAAGTGACCTCTCAGTAGTCAACCACTGACATGCAAAAAACAGCGCAATAATCACTGCTTTTGCCATTCTTTCAAATTGAAAATATTCCTTCTTGATTCGCAGTTCTTCTCTCTGTTTGCCGAAAATTGATACAATCCACGTTTTACTTCGCCCTTGAAAAATATAAGTTAACGTAGAGTTTTCAAAAGCGCCAAATATGAGTACCAAAGCATAGTGGAAGTGAATCTGGAAAAGTGATACAATTACAAGAAAACTGAATATATATACATTTCAAAAATGTTATTATGTTGCTGACTCTTTACTTTTCTTGTTTGTTAACGTTTAATACTGTACTGTTTTTTGTTAAAAAAATAAGAAGGGAGTTCACTATATGAGACATTACTTTTACAACTATATTAGGCTCAAACCCTTTGGATGGTGAAGTGGCCAACTACTAAAGCTGACTATTCAGAAACCGTACAACTGTCATACAATTGATTAACATTTTGTATTTGGTTACTCATTTCCCTAAAGAGTTAGTATTTTCAGTCTTCGGGCTTTAGTTATTTAGAAGAAACAAATAATTGATTAAATTCTTAAAAATTGGATTTTTAGGACAAATTAAACACCAAAAAAGTTAAGTTTTTGACGACTGGTTTCACCCATGCACTCCAATCAATTTGGAGTGCGCAACTGGAGGTAGCTGGTGAAAATTTCTGCTGGCTGGGGAGGTCCACCCCGAACTGTAGCGCCACAAAAAGAAAAAGATAAGAATGGTGCCATAACTCTACATTTTTGTTGATAGCTCAATTCGTGTTTGCTTTGTTTGCAATTATTGCAAAAGCCTGATTTTCTCCGATAAACCCTATTAAACCCTATTCCCGTGATGTTATCGGAATGTCGAGTTAACCAACCCGTTCAATCAGTGCTACCTGCACTCCAAGAATCAGTCAATTAATTAAAATAAGATAAATTTAATTCAATAAGAGTCGAACGTGGCCGCCTTGGCCTTGGTGGATAGAGTGCAACGTACACACGCCGAAGGGTCTAGGTTCGATTCCCGGCTGAACACCTCGAATTTTTCACGGCACCACCTCTTTGGAGCTGATGACAACACTCAAAGAGTAATAACTGTTTAAGAAAGCTTCTCAAACTTCGCCGTTCGGAGTCGGCAAGAAATTGTAGGTCCTTCTACTCGTGAAAGAACAGTAGCACGCACAACGCGAGTAGTTGTTGAGTAAGCTAGGCCCTGGTCCCCCTGTGGACTGTCGCGCCAACAATTATTATTATTACTATTAAGAGTCGAACAAAGCTGCTGGAGCGGATAGACTGCAAGCAGAACTACTTATTTAAAGCAGCTGGAGATGAGTTGGATGGGCGCATGCACCAGCTCATCTGTAAGATATGGTCGGAGGAAAGCATGTCCGATGAGTGGAATCTCAGCGTCGTTTGCCCAGTTCACAAAAAAGGAGATCCCTTTGAGTGCCAACTACAGAGGGATAAGTCTCCTCAGCATCGCATACAAGTTCCTTTCTGCCGTATTGTGTGAGCGTCTGAAACCATGACCTGATATGTCCCTATCAGTGTGGTTTCAGACCAGAGAAGTTCACAATAGAACAGATCTTCACATTACGGCAGATCTAGGAAAAGACTCAAGAAGTGCAAATCGACGCTCACCACCTATTCGTCGATTTTAGGGCCGCATATGACAGTTTGCATAGAAACGAGCTGTACAGTGCCATGTCTAGTTTTGGCATTCCTACAAAACTCGTCAGATTGCGTAGGATGACGATGGAGAACTCTCGCTGCTCTGTCAAGGTCGGTAACGAACTCACCGAGACCTTCAAAGTCAAAAAGGTTTTAGACAAGGCGACGCACTGTCAGTTGACTTCTTTAACATCATCCTCGAGAAGATCATGCGTAGCTCACAAGTCAACACCAGAGGCACGATCTTCCAAAAGTCAGTTCAATTGCTAGCTTACGCTAATGACATTGACGTGATTGGACGAGCACAGCGAGCCGTCAATGAGGCATTTGCTGGCATTGAAGCGGAAGCGGCTAAAATGGGTCTGGCGGTAAATGAGTGCAAAACGGAGTACATGCTGTCATCCAGAAAGGACACACGCCATCGACGTCTCGGACAGAGCGTCACACTAGGCTGCAGAAGGACTTCGTCTACCTTGGCTTTGTTGTAAGCAGGGACAACAACACCAGTACCGAAATTAAACGAAGAATCACTCTTTCCTCACTCTTTGGCCTCAAGAGTCAATTGAATAATAAAGCTCTCTCTCGAAGGACTAAGCTAGCTTTATATGATAGCTTGATCATCCCCGTCCTACTTTATGGCGCAGAATCTTGGACGTTAGCAAAGGCGGATGAGGAAGCCCTTGGTCTCTTCGAGAGAAAAGTTTTGCGTGCGATTTTTGGTTCTGTTTGCGTTGATGGCATCTGGAGGAGAAGATTTAATGAAGAACTCTATGGGCTGTACAGTGACATGCGCCTGGTCAAGCGTCTACGGATACAACGCTTAGGATGACTAGGCCATGTAGAGCGTATAGACACCACTGCTCCGCCCCGAAAAGTGTTTGAATCCGAGCCATTGGGACAACGCAACAGAGGACGACCTAGACTAAGGTGGCGCACACAAGTGGAGAAGGACCAACTTGGAGTGCACAACTGGAAACAGCTGGCGAAAGATTGTGCTGGCTCGAAAGGCATGTTGGTTGAGGCCCAGGTCCACTCCGGACTGCCACAAGAAGAAGAAGTAGAGAAATTCAATACATTTTCGGAACAAGGTTGTACACCCCGATTTTCATTGGTTGGGGACTGACATTAATTTCAATATTCAACTAAAGCTATTTAATTCAATATTCAATTTTTCGTTAGAAAGATAGGGATACCACAATAATAATAATAATAATTGTTCGAGCTACAGTCCAAAGGGGGACCAGGGCCTAGCTTGCTCATCAACTACTCGTGTTGTGCGCGCTACTGTTCTCTCACGAGTAGAAGGACCTACAGTTTTGTGCCGACTCCGAACGGCGAAATTTAAGAAGCTTTTTCTTTGACAGTTATTACTCTCTGAGTGTTGTCAGCAGCTCGAAAGATGTGGTGCCGTGAAAAATTCGAGGTGTTAAGCCGAGAACCGAACTTAGACCCTTCGGGGTGTGAACGTCGCACTCTACCCACTACGCCACGGCGGCCACCAGAGATACCACGACAGATTGTTTATTTCAAACTTAAGCTAAAATACGTAAAAAGCTATTCTCAATTCTCAATTTTAAGACATGTTTGGAATGCATACAGAATTTATATAATTGGATTTTAACAACAGCACTCGGAGCCATCACCAGGCGCAATCGAGTGTCAAAGACACACATTTGAAAGAATCATTCATTCAGGAGCCATGAAGTACTGATTTCGTGCATACTTCAGGCAATTTTCGCAAAAGTCTGAAATCCAAATTTAATTTAATCATTTTTCCCGTTTCAAAATCTCTCTATTTAACGAAACGAAAACCACACCAGTAATGAGTATTTCTCCACTCAAAAATTTACCTAGGGTAATGTTGACTTTCTACAGGTGATGCCCATTTCAGTTCAGAATAAATTAAATGGAACTAACACAAGACAACGTTCCCTCGGGACATGATCCATGATTAGAATTCGAGCAACACCTGTTTTGGCACAATTTCCACCACGCCGTGCCGACATTAAATGCATTAATATTGAATTTACTGACCGTGGGGCATGCCATTTAATTTAGTATTCACGCAAGGCAGTCTACTCCTCTGTGCGGGTGTGTAAAGCGGTAAATCTGAACAAAGGAGTTTAATATTAAATCGTAGCAAAGCGGAAAAATCGATATAATTGCAAATTAAATACAATTAGTTCACGACCACACGTCCGGCTTCGATGCACGTTCGGGATTTCAACACCTTATTATCCCCTCCACTAGCATCTCATCCCATTCATTTGCATATTAAATCGTTTTCGTAGTCATTTCGACGAGGTAATTGGAGTTGTGTTTCAGCTGGAAATGAGATGACTGAAAGCGTGTTCACTGGTGACCTACATATGAAAGCAACAACCTGCAGTATATCCGTGAACATAACAAAGGAAGGGGCCACGGCAACGACCAGGGTCAACAAAATAAAGTTTACCTGTAAATTGTGACGGGATTCGATTCTTCGCTTGTGTTGTCCATGTTGTTGTTATTGTCATTGTTGACAACACCCGGTGCGGCAGCGGCTGCAATGGCAATTGTCGATGCAGTTGCGGTTGTGGGCGTTGATACTGTCGTTGTACTACTGGTTGCCGTTCCACCAATATTGCACAACACTAGCGACATCTTGTTTTTGATGCTAACAATGCCCCCAAAAAGGCAATTGGCGGGCTTTTTGAAATTGTATAGAACCGTTGTGTCTTAGTTTAGATGTAAAATTTGTTAAGTTACATATATATATGTATATTTTTATTCTAGCTGCTGAGTATTTGTATTTTGTTGCGATTGTTGTAGATGCTTCGAAAATTAGTTGAAAAAACGCGATTGATTTGTAGAAAATGCCTTATCAGTTACGATGACGGAATTTAAGTTATTTGTTGGTTTACTATTTCACTTAGGTGCTAATTATTTGGGTAAATTTTTATCTAATTTATCTTTAAAATTGCTTTTACTATTTCTATTTTTTTTTTTGTTAAGAATATCTTGCGGTAAGGCGAAATGTTTAGGTCGCTGCAAGAAATACAAACGTTACGAAACATCTCCTCCAAGTCTGACATGGGTCCACAAGTTCACCTATTTCATCCTTTACGGCTGTCAATTAACCGCGGTCAATAATTTTAACAAAACCGTTTCGATGCCCTGCCTTGTCATTCTCCTGGGAAATTAAGAACGCTCTGTTTTGTCAGTTTTCCTACCGTCTGGGTGGAATAAATTTCATAAGCCAGCAAACCACGGGGGCTGGGAGGTAATCAAAATGCAAAAAGCCCATCACACCGGTGTCATATGTGAAATATTGTCGCACTCAGGGGAAACAGAATCTACAGCGAAAGGTGGAGGTCAAAGCGAACGTAAATGTGATGAAATGCTAAAACGGGGAAATGCTCAATAATATTGACATGTGTCTTCACACACAACAGCGGTGTATGTCAACAAGACATATTTTGGTTTTCTTTTCCTCGCATATGACATGACATGGAACGGGATATGGTTACGTCAGTCAGTTCATTTGATTAGCAGCATAGTCATTGAATCCGTTTTGTATGGTGTGCAGGGAATGTGTTATGAAATTGTTCTTTTTTAGTGTGACAGCAGTTGGCGTGTGTTTAAAAACAATGTGCTATTGATTTTTGTCTTTGCACGGTTGATTGAAGTTCAGAAAATAAACATGGTGTCGCTTTTGCATGGAGCATGTTTGTCATGACAGTGGTGAGAGTTGGATTTTTATGAAGAAAAATTCTAGCCCGCACAGAATAAAACAGAGCGCATGAGAAGGAAATAAACATTTTTGGGGTTAGTTATCAACCACAAAGTCATTAACTTTACTGCCAAATTATGTGTGTAGAATTAAACAAAGAACTATTTAGAAAATCGGGAGATTAGAAAATATAACAGTTTTAAGTCTTCTTTTCAATGCCAAAGAGGTAATATTCAACCACTTGTCTTCAACACGAATAATGTGTAAGGGGTTAAGCTAGTAATTTGGATTCAGATTAAGACAAACACATTGGAAAAATTTGGCAACAGCGATTGCGGAGTTTTAATCTGGTATGCTGTCATGTCAAATGCAGATATTTTTATTATGTAGTTGATCGTCGATGCTATAAATTATCCAAGCCGAATCTTGTAACAGTTCATCGAAACGAAACAAAGACTCCCTTGAATAGAGCTTAAATAATGTCAAAGAGCACTCTGAAGTGATCTCAGGAAATTTGGTTGACTTACTATAAGGTGCGATTTCATACCCGAAATTAACACACAAAACTGTACGAAACAACGCAAATCAACGAAAGCCTGCTACAGTACATAAAAAAATGGGTTTTAAGTACATATGTCACATGAGCGGCCTCTCGAGAGATTAAATTATTTCCTCACTCTGTCCGGTTTAACTCAAGAAATGTTTAAAGGTAAATTATGGGTTTCCTGGCCAATCAATTGATGAGTGCTTGCATTTGCATGTGCGGTTTGACATTAAAACATTTTCTTGGCAATATAGGAACAGAATTTTTAAGATTTGCTTTGTTTTTTTTTTTTTTACTGTTTTGTATAGTTGGTTTCGGGTACTGTAACACACTTTTTTAGATTTAGCATTTAATAAATGAAATAATTTACAAAACTGATGTAACTGCGTAATTTGGTGTAGAAACTATTGAAACACACACATCGTATACGTGTATGGACATGTGTATTTATTTTTGTGAAACTCGTCAGTCTGTTGGAAATGGAAAGCAAACAAAAAAAAAAAAAAATTGTACACCGCATACAGGAAGAAAAATTATTCGTTTTCACAAAGAAAATCCAAACATTTCAGCAAGAAGCACCGCAAAAGAGTAAAAAAAAAATGCTTCAATTGTGAATGTCCATCCACAAGCTGTAAGAAATTGTTTCCCTTCAAATGATTGAAACGCGTATACACCCCTTAAAAAGCCACATATGCCACAGATTATGTCTGACAATTACTGAAGCAATGCAATTTTTACTGATAAGTCAAAATTTAATTATTTTGTTTGGCTCCGATGGACGTCGTTTTGTGTGGAGAAAAGAAGGAATGGCTCCAAAGTCAAAACGCATCAATAAGACCGCAAAATACGGTGGGGCGGTGTTATCGTGTGGGGTGCTATGGGATCGAATGGAGTTGAAAACTTGGCTTTTGTGGAAAGAACAATGAATAAACTTGATTATTTAAATATTTTAAAGAATAATTTGCAAAAATCAGCAACGAAAAAGTGCATTGCATGTGGAGTTGATTATTTCTTCCTACATGATAACGACATAAAACATTCCGCTTATATCATAAAAGAATTGTTGTTGTTTAATGTAAAAACTGTTGTTCCATACTTTCCTCATAGCCCAGACTTTAACCCCATGGAACAATTGTGGTCATACATGGAAAGAAAACTGCAAGAATAACCGATCCATAATAAAAGTGAGCCCCGAGAAGCCTTACAGGGTATCTAAAACAATACGAGTATTCCAGCAGATTGCACTTCATCAGTAGCTTGTTCTATGAAAAAGCGATTAGGCTGTAAATGAAGCGAAGTTCCACCACACAACATATTAAATAATAAGTTTTTTTCCCAATTTTTTTTTTTTTGACAGAAAAAATGGCTTTATTTTATTTTTATTGTATTTCAGTTGGGAACTCGATGCTGTTCTTTCACAAATAAAGTTGGCTTATGAACATTTTTATTATTTTTTTTTATTATTTCATTTAAATATTCTTATTAGGTCAAAAGATATCCAATGGAGAATGAAGGGTTCAGAAGTGTCCAACTTTGTTTTTGGTTCGCTGTATATATGTAAATTAATTTATTTGCTTCCAAGTAAAAATAAAAAAAAAACTTTATTTAAAAGACGGTACAATTTAGATATTTAAAAAAAAGAAATGCCAAACACAACTGGGCCGTTCGACGACTGGATATCGATGACTAGACCGTTCGACGTCTGGATCTCGATTGGTTTTTATAGGATGCTGGCTGGAGAAAGTCACCTCGGTATTCTTAATCTGATGTGTTGTGGATGGGGGTTGGAATGAGAAACGATGCACATGTTTGAAAATCATTCCGATATTCAAGTAACTTCTCGGATTTTGAGATCGCTTGGGTAATAAACCATAATGTTTATGAATTCCAGATTGTATTGTTTGTCCAGTGTATGTTAGGATTGGATCGAAGTGTTCTTCTTCTTCGGATGGCGCTACAGTCCGGGGTGGACCTGGGCCTCAAACAACATGCCTCTCCAGCTAGCACGATCTCTTGCCAGCTGTCTCCAATTGCGCACTCCAAGTTGGTTGAGGTCCTTTTCCATTTGTGTGCGCCATCTCAGTCTAGGACGTCCTCTGTTGCGTTGTCCCTGTGGTTCAGATTCGAAAACTCTTCGGGCCGAAGCAGTGCTGTCCATGCGCACTACATGGCCTAGCCACCTTAATCGTTGTACGGGATCGAAGTGTTAACTTGTATATATACGGTAGTTCCGACTGTTGGGTGATTCAAACATGACAAGAGTGAAGAATTTGTGAAAATGGCACACACTCATATAGCATATTTCAGACACATATATCGTTTTCAAATTTTGTTGTTTCGTGTGTCTTTGCCTCTATAAATGCTGCACACAATCCGATATTCTTCAAACAAATTTATTTGCAGTGTGCAAAGAGGAGAGATTGAGAATTTCTAGCTAATACTTTCAGTGTATTCCTTCCATTACATTCCGAAGACGGACACATCCTCTGAACCGAAACATGCTGATGAAACTACATATTAAGCTTTTGTTTCATGGGCATGTTTCTGGAGTTGAGAAGTTGCCGATCTAAATCGTTCCTGGAACTACATCTACTGAAGCAATTGCAAATGCACACATACACTTAGAAACATTCAGTTTCGTACGAAGTGATTTAACACTAAAAACTATATATGTTTAAAGAAACTGTAACTTCGGGTCAAAGTTAGTATCCGATCACACCACTTTTCTAAGCCATCTGTAGTTAGCACTAAAAACAAAGAAAGAAAAACATAGCGCTACCTTTGTTGTACGAACTAATCAGTAAATACTCAGGAAAGAGATGATACATTCAGTTTCGTACGATGCAATTAACTGTCGCTTCTGGTCGAGATAGGAACGTTTGAGATACGGTTTGTGTAATTTTAAATAATAGGGGTTAATTTCATTAAATATTCAGGTAGATTGCTTGTTTGGATTTAGTTTTAAAGTAATGTTTTGACTTTTTTAGAATGGGTAAGAATATAAGTGAGGAGGTACAATCTTTAGCAATTTTTCATCGAAAAGAAGGAAAATCTTTGGCCCAAATACGTAAGCTATTACAGCTTAAAAAATCAACAGTGCAATATATTTGTAAACGGTACTTTGAAGAGGAAAGAATAAAAAACATATGTAGTAACAAAGGCCACAGAAAAATGACTAAATCATCAGAAAAATTTGTCCTTCGTGAAATGATAAAAAAATCCCAAGCTGGCTTCAGTCGAATTAAGGAAAATGCTTGCGGAATCCAAGGGAGTGAATGTAAACCCAATTACCATCCGGCGTACGCTCAAAAACAATGGGTACTTTTCGCGGGTATGTCTTAGGAAACCATTAGTCAGTGAAGTAAGCCTCAATTTCGCCAAAACATACAAGAATAAACATGTTGACTACTGGAAGAATGTCATATTCGTCGATGAAAGTAAATTTTCACTCTTCCGAAATGATAAAAAACAAGAGAAAGTGTACCGCAAGCGCAATGAAGCCTACGTAGCAAAAAATTTATCAGCAACTGTAAAACACGGGGGAGAAAGCGTTATGGTATGGAGTGCTATGGGCTGGGAAGGTGTTGGAAACTTACATTTTATTCAAGGTAATATGAATAAAACTATGTACCTTAACATCCTTAAGGAAAATTTGAAAGATTCCGCTGACAAACTGGGCATTAAGAATACATTCCACTTTTACCAAGACAACGACCCCAAGCACAAAGCACAGGACGTGTGTCTTTGGCTTTTATACAACTGCCCAAAATGCCTTGAAACACGTCCACATTTATGGGAGCACTTAGAACGGCAAATTCGAAAAAATAAGGCCGTACGTAACAAAAAGGAGTTGCAGAGGCTCAGTTTGGAGGAGTGGAATAAAATTCCCTCTGATATTACAAAAAAACTGGTGGAATCAATTCCAAATAGACTTGCAGCTGTAATAAAACACAAAGGACCAACACCGTATTAACTTAGCTATTGCCTTTTTTTCTTTCAATTGCAAACGTTGATGGAATATAAGTACGAAACTGAATGTACCCCTTTTATATGACACTCTCTTTATTAATTTTTAGTTTACCATTTTGTAAATTTATTACAACATCCTTTCTTTGTATTATTGGTTTTGATGTTCTATTTCAAAAAATAAAAAGTTAAGACTAAAGAAAAGCTTGAATTTTTTTTCTAAATATCCATTGATTCGCAAAAATAGTCTTCGTACGAAACTGAATGTTTTTAAGTGTAGCTTTTATTGACACTTCCCATTGAAAATTGTTGTCTTCTTCAAATATGTACGTTTGGGCATGTAGCTCCGCGTGCATGAACTACCTTCAATATAAATATTGATGAAACTTAATAGTTCCCTGGAACTAGTTCCTGGAAGTTGTTCCTTTCCATTCCATTCTATATTCGCTCCGCAGTTCTTTCCTCAAAATTCACTGAGTAAACTGGTTTTGACAGTTTGATGATTAGTGAAAAAATTTCTTTACAAATCCCATTCACAGTTGTGAAGTCTCTGTTTAAAACCCGGTGTTTTGATTATATTGGCCAAAGTAAAATAAAATAGACTTTACAAATTGGTTCCCAAATCCATTTACATATTATGATGTGAGATGAAATCTTTTAAGACCTTCACCTTAAC